>OW799236.1:104376227-105727894 GCA_941918925.1 Phyto melanocephala
CACTAATTGTCTGTGATCAAGAATATTAAAAATTTTCTACATCCAACTAAATAGTTGAAAAATAGAGATAAAAGCCTCTTACCTAATATGTTCTACTTCTTCAATTTTATTTTTAAGTGACTTTGTACATACATATGTATCTCAATAAACATAAATTAGTTTTAGTGTACAATTTTTAACATATTTAAGGCTTAATTAAAAAAAAAAAAATAACTAATACAACTTTGGTTATTATTTATTTGAAAAAAAAAATATAAGTATATTTATTTAGTTTTCTATTTGTACAAATGATAAATTTTTAATGCACAAACCCCAAAGCTGCGATAATTACAATATACATATGTGTTTTAAAGGCTTGATTTTCATTTGCTTTAAAATATAAATTTCATAAAGATAGTGCCCAAATGGACATATTTCATTTCGACCTTTATAGAAAAAAAATATTAATCAGTATTACCAGATTCTGTAATTCTTTAATAATCGATACTATTTCATTATGATGAAAAGTGTAACCAGCATCTCGTGATACTAGTAATAGTCTAAGAAAATCTACTAGCTCATTTGAATAGTCCATATATAAATATAGTAGGGTTTTTGTGTATTGAGACTCAATATCACCTTTCGTACATAGTTAATGTTTTTTTGTATTTAGTGTCAACATAGTCAGGTTTTTTTCCTCAAAAAAAAAATTCATTTAGGAAATACCATAAATTCGTTATCTGTACCTTTCTCTTAACATTTGAAAGCAATATATCCAAATTCAAGGTCATAAAATGTTATACACGAAAACTCATTAAGACAAGCAGGTAAATGATTTGAGTTGCAGCTGGTGTACATTAGTTAGTTTCTGAGAAATTGGCAAAAAATATTGGAAATATTTAAGAGACCGTCAATTCTGAGCAATTAGTGGTAAGTTATTATATACATACAAAGTTCTAGCCTAGTTGAACGATTCTCATATTCAGTATTTAAGAAAAGTAATTTCATTTAATAAACTAGTGTCTTACAAATATGCAGAAAGTATAAAACGTTTTACTTGTACATTAAAGACTTAGAAACATTCCTAAAGTACGAAATGTTAACCTTGTATATTATTATCACTTTAAAGCAAGATGAAAAACCTCCGCCAATCAATCGCATAATTTGTAAAGGACTTCGAAAGTGCTATGCTGTATGAGCAGAGCCAAATAATTTTTTTATATCAATGCTGGAGGAGAAGAAGTAATACGTAATGATGGATGGAGAGGAAAGTGAAGTGAAGAATAATCGCTAAGTTGTAGATGGAACATGTAGACATTAAACAGTAGAAAATTATTATTCAATATTTAATAAATAACAGTTTTCTAAATATAAAAAATATTAGTTTTATTATTGTTATATTTTCATTATTGAAAAAATTATTGAATAAACATATATTTACAAAAATGCATTTTGTTTATTTTTATTTAGAAAGGCAAAAAAAATTAAATATATTTCAGCATATCATTTTGCTTTTCGTTTTTTTATAATAAAGAAAAAGTACGCTAAATTGGTTATAATGCACACGGTTATACAAACAAATTATTTTAAATATAGTAGAAATCATTTTCAAAATATATTATCAATTGTTTTTCTTTTTCACCTCACATTGAATTCAAGTCAAAACTTTTCTTTGAAAACTGTAATTTCAAATTGTGCATGACCAATCATAATCATATTAAAAATAAAAAAGTAATAATTTTTTGCTTTGTTATTTTAAATTTAAATATATGTTAGTGTACTGATCAATGCAATATTAGTTAATAATGAGAGCGCAAGACAGAATGAAGAGAAAAAACATTTGTTTAAGGAAACGTTTAATAATTTTTTGTATAACTTTAATATTTGTAATAAGTAAAATATTTTCGAAATATGGTTTACAAGTATCAACTGTCCAAGATTATGTTGAATTTGCGATTGTGGATCAAGTACACATGTGTATATACATACGTACATATATTTTGAATATAAAAAATTTATGTTATACACGTCTCATAGAAACCTATTACAAATTTTTTATAAAAAAAAGGCCGTGCCGAATCTGATGTACATAGGTATGATTCCATATCGTAGCTTAATCTAAAATTCATGTTATATGCCATTTATCTTTATTGTTTCCGACACCATCCTCGATTTTAAATTTTTAAGTAGTTATCTGTTTCCTACTAGTCAAGCACTTTCATTTGATACCTATACTGATGTGGTTAAAAAATTTGTTATACCATTTTGTTTTAGATGCCGTCTTTGATTTTACATTTTTAATAATTAACTGTATTCTAATGGTCAAGCCCTTTCATTTGATACCAATATTGAGGGAGTTCAAGAAGTTACATAATATAATATAATAATATAATAAAAAACTTTGCCCATATGTAAATTTATTGTCCGCCATTTTGTAGTGGCGGCCAACATGAATTTAAATTTTTTTTATAGTGCTTATATTACGCTAGTCTAGTCCTTTCAGATAATACTATAATAATATTGACAAGGAACAGAAAGACATGTACAATTAGTAACCAGTGTTTCAAAACGAGTTATAGAAAAGAATCGTGAAGGAGTTATGGCAGTGGCATTAGAAAGTCGTAAGAAAACTCCTCGAATGGAAAGTAAAAAGTACCTTAAAAAAATAATATTACCACGTTAAAACATTATATTGTAGGTCGAGAAAAATATTTAAAAATAAATTGAACTAAAAATAAAAAAATTGTGTTTTTTTGCTGAAACCTTGAAAATGTTGATTTTTTCAGATCGACTTTCCTACAAAAAGGAGTTCGAAATCAAAAAAATTTATCGTAATAAAAGTTATTGGAAGTTGTCTGAACTTTCATAATCTGCAAAAAAAAATTGAAGAAAATTTAGAATTTATTAGTTTAAAAAAAATTTTAATTAATACAGATTCTGAAAGGTGGTAAAAATACCTTTCAGACAAGCCCAGATTAAGAAATCTACTAAAATTCTATCCGGTTTTATGACTAACTTTACTTAATTATTCTATGTACATGTATATGGAAAAATATCTATTTTGAAATTTTGGGGGACTACAAACCCGACTTAGAGCTATGGTCTTTGAGCACAATTTCTTAGAATCAACTATAGATTACGTTTTTGCAATACTCTTCATCCAAAAAAAGTTAACCCGCCCTAATATATATATATTTTTTTTTACTTCTTTTTTTTTGAAAATTTAAATAAAAATTGATTATTTTTAACTCAATTTATATATTTTTTACTTAGAATGTGTTTCATACAAAAACCTTTCAGATGACCACAAAGTATAGAAAGTAAACTATAGGATGATGCTTTAAAAATGAAGTATAAGTTATTTCATAGGTATTATGAATACTTTTTGTCTCTTTTACTTGCGAACTCTTTAAGGAATATGGCAATATTATGTCCTCAAGGTAAACATCTATTTTCTGTAGGTCTTTACCTCACAGAAAGTTACTATACATAAATATTTAATCAACAGTAAAACGTTTAATTTATGAGACACATTTTGTGAACTGATTCGTAACATTACGATACAAATCTACTAACTAAAACATTAAAGGTTACAACTTTAGCATTATAAAGAGTGTTAGGAGTATTAAGAGTCCGATACTATCGACATTATCAATAGTTTTATCACGAACTATCAAATGGGCCTACTATTTGCCATTGCTAATATACCGACTAAAATGTGTAAATAATAAACAATTGGTTTATTATGTTTTAGTAATAGTTTTAGTTTTATTGAGGATATATAAAAACTGCTAAATTCTAAGAAATTTTCTCATTAAACTTTCTATTAGCTGTGGTAGAATTGCAATGGCAAGGGAATGTGAAAATAAGTAAAAAGAGAGCAATAATAATATTGTTGACACAGCTATTGAGAGTACACAGTTGTATAAAGGCAAATGATCATCTTCTCAAAATGCTAAAAAATTACGCCAAAATTAGCGCTCACGGATAGATTACCTACATCGTTGACTTGGCCACAATTTACACGAAATAATCTTAAAAAAACTAAAAGAAAAAAATCAAATATCGCTCCAAAATTTTTTGAAATATTTGTCTGTTTGTCTTTCTGTCCTTCTGAACGCAATATGCTCAGTAACTCCTGGACAGGTTTTGATAAAATTTGGTAATGAATATAAATACATTGGTAAATACAAAAAATAGTTATTATTATGAGATAACGTCTGAGACGAAATAGAAAAGTAGCAAATAAATTTTATTTAAAGTGTTTCCAGAAGATCTGATAGTAATAAGCGCATATACGGAGACGGAAGAATGAGAAATATAAAAGAAATTTTCATAACAACATTAAACTATTAAATTATATCAACAACATTATCGGTATTTGTCTTTAAATTAATACAATAAAAAATTTTTTGACGGCATTGAGGATCGGGTTCAATTAATTAAAATTAAAAATAAATGCAATATTCCAATGAATTTTAGAGCATAACTGTAGAAGAGTTTCAACGATTTCGCTGATTTTTTGTTTTTTTTTTTTGTTTAATTGGTTATTATTAGGAGAGAACTTTAAAAAAGCATTGTAAAAGTGGTTGCGGTTTCTCCAAAACTAAGAAAATTAATGATTTTTAAAAAAACATTGAAAATAATATGAACGGGGCATCTTTAATTTAAAGAGAAGAGTAAAAACATTTATTTATTTATTTAGGTCAATGGATTTGAGATCCTTACAGATTTTTAGACAGTACAAATTATTTACATACTTTTAGTTATTCAAGATATAAATTATTTTAGATTTTAAAATATTACCGTTTAAAATAATATCCTCATATTGATAAAGTTTATTAAAATCAGTACAAATTCTTAAAAACGGAGTTGGCATAATTTATTTTGAAAACTTTGAAAGATAGTGGATACAAAATCGTGTAGAATGAGATGGTACATTAAAAGAGGTATTGGAAATCAGGAAATCAAAAAACCAGAGTATATATTTCCCTTTATTAAGTTCGACCATTTAGGGTTGGCAGCTTTGCAAGAGTAAGTCTACTAGCAAGGCGTCTTCATTATCAGGTGGTGTTGACAAGGCAGCTGATCTACTTTTTTATTTGCATAAATAATAAATGAGTTGTCAAAAATTATTTATGTTTACATAGATTACTCTTTCCCTCGCAAGAAATAACACAAACAAAAACCATGTAGTTTTTGACACATCGACAGTCGAAAGAAACAATAAAAAACCATGTTGTTTTTTTAATATTGTATTTGTTGTAAATTTACCACCACCTGATAATTAAATTCGCCTTGTCTACTAGTAGAAGGCGTCATGTTTAACGGATTTCAGGCAAAAGACAAAATAACAGGAATTGTTTTTGTACAGATTCAATGCCATTGTTGTAAACATTATACGTTGTATCCCAAATTTCTGAATCATTTTCAAGAATAGGCCTGACTAGAGAAGTATATAATTGTTTTATAAATCCAAGTACTGCACGTGCTTTGTTAACAGTAAAAGAGATATATTAAATAAAATTTAGTTTTGGGTCTAGTGAAAGATTGGAGACGGTTTTGAGTCTGTCCAAAGTATGACCGTTTAAAACATAATTCACGTTAATATGACATTTACGAAAGAAACACGTGTTCTTGCATTTTGCAAGACTCAGCTCCATTAGGTTAATATTAAACCAAAAAAAGGTCCTTTTGAATGAGGATATGATCAGCATGATGATTATAATTAAGGAATATTTTTACGTCGTCAGCATAGACTAGAACGTCCCAGAATTTAATCGTATTATCGTAAATAAATAGGAAAAACAGCAATAAGCTAAGATGACTTCCCTGTGGGATACTAGAAATAACAGCAATTGGCTTAGAAGTTAAATTTTTTAAACGAACATGTTGCCTTCTACTCCTTAAATACGAATACATCCCCAGTTAATACAGTTTTCCGTTAATCCCATCAATTCAAGTTTTTTACTAGAAGTTTGTGATTGACTTTATCAAAAGCTTTACTAAAGTCGGTGTAAATTACATCAGTTTGCTTCTGTTCAACGAAGCCACGATTTACTAACATAGCAGCAGATTAGTTATAGTTGAACAACTCTTTCGAAAACCGTATTGTAAAGGAGACCATATAGATGACACTTGATGACAAGGACGGCCTGTTATGATTTTCTCAAACATTTTGGGTTTGGTAGTTTAGCAATACCTCTATAATTAGCAATGTTATTTCTACAGCCAGATTTATATAATGGTATAATAAAATTGTCACTTAATCCAGGGATGAACCGTACACTTTAAAAATGTTTATCTGTTTCGTTGTTTGCAGAGTTATTTGTGTTATTTAATTTTCTGGATGTTGTTTCTATTAATGTGTTTATTAATTTTAAAGGAAAGCTATTTTCTTCTAATGTTTATGTGACTTATATTTTTGTTATGAAATTGTTTGTTGCTGATCTGTCAAATTCTACGTATAAAGTTTTTTGCTGTGTTGACAATTTGACTTTTATGGTGTGTTGAATAGAAGTTTATAATTCTGCCTGAAGATGTGTACTTCGTGTACCAATCCAATATTAAAATTTCGTCAGTTTTATAAATCTTAGTGTCCAAGAAAGTTATAGCGGTGTTATTTTCAAGTTCCATTGTGAATTGTATTTTAGAATGATATTCATTAAAAACCTTTAAAATTTCATCCTTTTCGTCAATTTTAACTATTGCTAGAAAGTCATCTACATATTAAGTTATGTATTTAATGTTCATATTTTAATTTGTCAACACTTGTAAAGTTTCGTTCAAGAGGCCATCTAACATACTATCATCAATCGTTGGAGAATATGGGTTGCCCATTGGCATAACATATATCTGATTAAAAAAATTATTTTTCTTATGTTAAATAGTTGTTGTCACTAAGACAAAAGGTCAGGATTTTCAAAAAGGACGATTTTTGTATTTTTGTGTGGTTTTTAAGAAGATTACAGTTTTTTTTTGTAATGATTTTAATTGCATTATGTATGGGAATGTTATTAAATAGGGATATTCGGTACAAAGAAATTATAATCTCTCCATTTTATATTTTAATATCTTTTAGTTGTTGTACAAGTCGTAATGAATTTCAAATATTATATTTGCTAATTATTATATATATGCATTTTTTAATATAAATTTTTTACAACAACATAAAACTATACGGCACAGATTTGCAATTGGTCAGTGATTTGGAATTGTATGTTTAAATATATTTGAAAAATCATTTAAACGTATTCTTCTTTTGAACTTTACTGAAATACTAACAAAAAATGGGTGATGAAATGTATAAAATATTTTTGTTGTTTTATGAAATTTTCTAATTGAAACATTTTTATTACTTTTAAACGTGAATGAAATTTTATTTTACCAAAATACAGTACCTGCCATAAAAACCACAAAATTGTTTTTTTTAGTATTATGGTTGCATAAAATTGATTTTCTAAAAAGACAAATAATTTATATGCACATAAAAAAGTAATAAAAAACATCAATTAGCTACACTCTACACTACTATTAGTGCTGGTGCTGTGATTTGTAACACGCCAAAGAAAAAAATCTTAAGCACACCAATCAACAACGCCGAATTTATATTTCTGTACTTAAATCGCGACTTTGATGCACACGTATTGTCCCTCAGCAACCCTCAATGCTGCCTTACTCACCTCACAGTCATGCAAAATACCGATTGTACTAAATTTTTGAACTTTAACGAAAACACGTTATACTCTTTGAGAGCGCCTTATCTGGACTGCTGCATGACTGCAGGCTAAATACTTTACTACACAAATTTAAGCATATTTAAATCTATCGGCCATCATCTCAGGAATTTTTTAGATTTATAAAAGATATATATTTGTATAAAGACAATTTCAGATGTTTTCGTGTAATAAAAAAAATTGTATTTCATTTGGTTTGAAATATTCTGCCTGTTCAACGATGTCGAAAGAAAACACAAGCGAACTTTCATTCGTACAAATACGTTGAAAACAAAAACAAATTTTTAGTTTTTGTTGTTGTTTTCAATATATTTATACGAATGAAAGTTCGCTTGTGTTTTCTTTCGACATCGTTGAACAGGCAGATTATTTATACTTGTATAAACATATGGACTAGTATTATAAATAATTTGTTTCTTTGCATCAATTAGTTGATATTTTTGAACGCCAAGATTACAAAGGTATAACAACAGGGAAATAAAGCCTAATGAACACTCAACGATGTAACCTAGGACACTAAAAGTAATAAAAAGATAGAAGTGGTAAAAGAAGTACGTGATTTATTTTTCAAAAAAAGTTAATTATTCTGCTGCAAAATTGACTGCCAGTTAAGCTGCAGGTCAACACCACGCTTTCTACGTTTTTTCGAGTCGTACGCATCTCTCAAAAAAATTGAATTAATGCATATATGTAGTAAGTTAAAGAGAACAAAGTGTAGGACGCATTGACGCATACAACGCAAAGCGTCATGAGAAAAAAACTCACCTCAGTTTAAATGCCAGAGATGACTATTTGTATTTTATTTTAAAGTTTATCGATAGCTATAGTGTAGTGTTATTTAGTGTGTATTTATTTTCTTATAATTTTAAGCAAAAAAATTTAAAACCACGTAAGAGTGCTATATTCGACCGTGCCGAATCTTAAATACCCTTCAAAACGTGTTGTCATACAATAACAATAGTTTGTATTACCATTCACCTCATATGAAATTAAAAACTTACATATATAAAAACAGCCCATTGCAAAATTATAAATTCAGTTTACGTATGTATGTTTCAAAAAAAAAAAAAATAAATAAAAAAAAATTAAAAAAAAATAATAAAAATATAAGTAATATATAAAATAAAAAAATAAAATAAAAAAAAAATTTTTTGGCTCAGCTGGGATTCCATGCCACGTTTACTCTAACCAGTGTATATGTATATTGTTGTTGTAATTGTGAAAAAAAACGAGGTGGTCGTGGTTTTTTGCTTATATATCAGAAAGTTATGGAGGGATTGTGCTGAATTTCAATAGCAATTTATTTCCGGATATCTCCAAACGATTGATACCATACACAGATCTAGGGAACATATAGTTGCTTCTAAAAATTGATTTCAACCAACACACGAACAGACGGTCAGGGCTTCATCGACTCCTCTATTCATAAGCTTTCAGAAATATATACTTTATGGGGTCGGAAATGAAAATTGTAGAAATTACAAACGGAATGTGCACCACAGGTGAAGGGTATAATAAGGAAATCAATTCGTAATAAAGTTTATAATTATTGTCAGAAGCAAAACATAATTATTTTAAAAATTTGCTTATGAAAAAAGTTTTCATTTTAATTATCGATGCCATTTACATAATGAGTTTAGTTTAGTTGTACGATTGGCAAACGCGTATGACTGTTTTTAGTGATTTTTAAAAAGTTTGACTCGGAAAATTTTTGAGTCAGTGAGCTTGGTGATTTTTTTTGTAATTTTTTAGTGCTTTTATTTTTTCTTTGGTGACACCAAATACGGAATTATAATTTTTTTTAAATGTAAAAATTGTTTTATTATTTCTGTTTATTAGAAAACGTTAAGGATTGATAGCACACAATGTTGCAGTTATTACAGGTCGTCAGTATATTATTGTTTTGAATCAGCAACCTTCTAAAAATGGTTATGAAATTTTTATTATTTATTATAATTTTTTTCGATACTAGTTTCTTGATATATTGTATGGTTTATGAAAAATGAATTTAAGCAGATGCTAAAATCGAACAAATATTTTTGGACCTGTGTTGATTCCGATAGTAAAGAGGTTTTGTGTCGATAGCGGTGGTGATGATGTTTTGAAATTTAAATACATAATATTTTTAGTCTTTACAAAAAACTACAAATTGAAGACAATATTTCATATTTTACTTCACAACAAAAAGATTTAGAAACTATGGCAAATGCTTTAGACACATAATGACTTCTTTGATGTTTTCTGTATATGAAATGGTGGTGTTAAATAAAGAAATGAGTCCAGTTGATTTAACAAACTTACCAAAAAGAGGTTAGAGCGCTATACAGTGGTGAATCTGCATTATTGCTTAATCTTTTTTTTTTCTTTTGATTTAGCGAAATACAATGATACTTATATTAATATTAAATATAATATGCCAGATACCCCACTCGCTTTCACACAGTTAAAACTTACAATCGGCAAATAAAAATATTGTTTATAATAATATAGTGTGACACTAAAAATATATTTTCCCAAATATTCCTTCAAATGTAAATACATAAAAAATCAACCAATTTGGTCGTGCCGTTTTCAAGTCGTCCTCTTGAATATATTTAGCAATTATGAATAACAAATACGTCTACTACAAAGTAACTACAAAGTAAAGGCAAACAAGTAAGAGTGCTATATTCGGCCGTGCTGAATCTGATAATACCCTTTTCTATAATATACAAGTGTATAATCCTACATTGTAGCTTAACCTATATTTCATGTTATACGTCATTTTTCTTTATTATTTCCTACGCCATCCTCGATTTTTAATTTTAACGAAATTATCAATATTTATCTAGGCAAGCCCTTTTATTTGATACCCATATTGATGCGGGTAAAAATTTTTTTTCCGCCATTTTGTATTAGATGCCATCTTTGGATTTTACATTTTTTAAAAATTTACTGTCTTCTACTGGTCAAGCCCTTTCATTTGATACCGATATTGAGGGGGTTCGAAAAGTTACATTTTGATATACCAGATTTGACCCTTAAATAAATTTCTTGTCCGCCATTTTTTTTAGAAGCTGGAAAAAAATTTATTTTAGTTTGTAAATTTTTGGAATATATATTTGTCAAAAAAAAATGTTTGCCTATAACTTTACCGATTAGAGTACGCTTTATCCAAAAGTTTTTCACGAATATCTCTAGAGGCATATTTTATCTACAAATTGTAACCAGGTACCAATAAATTATTCTATGGCTAAAAAATTTTAATTTTAGTGACAAAAATATGGGGAAAAACAGAGGCAGTCGTGTTTATTTCCTAATATCTGAGAAAGTTATGGGCCGATTGTGCTAAATTTCAATAGATTTTATTCGTGGATATATTCAAAAGATTGATGACATACACAGGTCCTAGGAACATATGGTTGCTACTAAAAGTTAATTTCAACCAACATTCGGACAGACGGACAGACTGACAAAGTTTACGTGACTCCTTTATTTATAAGCTTTCAGAAAATATATAGTTTATGGGGTTGGAAATGAAAATTATAGAAAGTACAGACGGAATGACAAAGCTACATATACCCTTGTGCACCAATGAATGGTATAAAAATCAGTGAAATAGATCGACTGATTTCCAAGTGGTTATCATAAGTTATTGAACTACTAAAAAATGTAAATTACTTTTTTTTGGACTAGTAGAAAAGATATTTTTTAAACGAATCATGCCTTGATATTTATCAATAGAATGTATGAAGAATCAGCGAAATCCTTCAAGCAATTCTTCAGTTTTGCTTTTACATACTTGAAATTGTATATCAAATTAATTTTCCTGTCATCAGATATTTAAATTCTTGTTTTAATATGAACGATGTCCTGGTAATTATAAATATAAGAAGAAAATATGGTTAGAGAAACCTGCAGAACTGTTAATAAGTGACGCTTTTACATGGATTCGGAAATGCCCACTTTTTTAATTTTCCCCACTAAAACATTTTCCTGGTAAGTAGAAATATAACATAAATACAATCAGTGAAATCGGTTACGCTGTTTACAAGTTATGCTCTTACATACAGGTGAAAGTTATGTTTTATAAATGTAGAATTATAAAAAAAATTATAAATTTTACATCTTACATCTTACAGAAAAGCATAAAAATTAACAAAGCATAAGAAAATAAAAGATGATTTCGCATACTTGGTTCGTAGAGTTATGGAGAAGTTTTTATGTCTATCAAAAGAGATTTTTTTGCATCCAGTGTATGACTAATGACTATAGTCTTACCAACTGCTTTTGCAAATTATTTATCATCGACACCACTCTTTATCATGGCTGATAAAACGACAAATGTATAAAAACTACGACATCTCTCATTTTATTCTAAGCAATTTTTTTATATGTACATATTTGGTTTTTATTATATTCGCAATTGTTTTAGTAAAAACATTGTTGATTAAAATAAAAGAACATATGTATATCATGATGTATGTTAGTTGGTAAAATACATACATTTCTCACAAAAAATGTGTTATTTTATATTTGCATATTTCTATATTTAAAAGAAAATATTTTGTTTTTATTAGTAAACAAAAAAATTTTAATTAATTTACAGTTCAATACATTTCAATGATTTAATACAGGTCAAGGGAACTAATCGTATACATCTCAGTTTTCAAAACCAAATTTGAAGAAAAAACGTTTAGTTGCTTAATTGTTTTGAAAACGTTATATTACAAGCAATAATGAATTGAATGTAGTAAAAAGAGATTTTACTATTTACAATTTGGCATGCAAACTCATTATTTTAGTACGGCGATGTCACTGGAGGTAAGTACTAGCCATCCTCGCTAACAAATAAGGACTCAAATGAGTACTAACCACCCTCGCTTACAAATAGGTACGTGAATAAGTACTTATAACGGTTGCATTATGTATAAAAACCAAAACAAACAAAATATGTATGTAACAGCGGGGCTTCTTTTGTCTTTGTAGTCTTAATATATTTTTTATTTTTTTGCAATCTTTTTATACCCGCCACCAAAAAAATGGTGGGGGTATATTCATTTTGTCATTCCGTTTGTAACACATCGAAATATCCATTTTAGACCCCATAAAGTATATATATTCTGAATCAGGGTTTGATTTTATGACGATCTAGCTATGTCCGTCCGTCTGTCCGTCTGTCCGTCTGTTGAAAGCACGATAGAGGTCGCACCGAAAAAGCTAGGGGGCTCAAATTTTGCCAGAATCTTTCTTATAGACAAGGTTTGTTTGGTATTGAAAATGGGCTAAATCGGAATATTAGGAAGAGAGTTATAGCTCGAAAAGCAAGAGTAGGTCGAAAAAACCGTGTCCTTCAAACATCGAATAAAATGGAATTGTGTCCAAACGCATTAACGTAGACTCATGAAACTTCGAATATATATTTCCTGAGTAAAAACAATATTTTTCCCCGAAAATTATCTAAATCTATGCATTAGGAGAGGAGTTATCGATCAAAATGTACGAAAATTTATACCGCGCAGTGTATTTTTCGGTATATTTAAAAACAAAAACGTCATAAAAGCAACAAAATTGGATGTACGACTCTGAAATTTTGCACACTTTGTTTATTGGTGAGACGCTTTTTTGTAACGGAAAATCAATGTGCCACGCCCACTTTTACGCCCACCTCCCATATAACGTTTTACCCAAAATTCATATAATTTCTCAATTTATGTAGATTTTGGAATAATAAAGGGCTATATTGAAACATCTCAGTTGTACCCATTCGAAAATACAACTTTGACACGCCCACTATAACGCCCACTTTTCACGTTATATACCGTTAATGAAATTTAAAAGCTCATAAAACCGCCAAAATTAGAGGTATGATGATCAAATTCGCTACGTATATCCTTTTAGGCAATGTCATTACTGCGCCAGAAAATGCAGGCGCCACGCCCACTTTTACGCCCACCTCCCATATAACGTTTTACTTAAAATTCATATAATTCCTCTATTAATAAAGATTTTGGAATAATAAAGGACTATATTGAAACACCTAAGTTGTACTCATTCGCAAAAATAACTTTGACACGCCTACTATAACGCCCACTTTTCACGTTATATACCGTTAATGAAATTTAAAAGCTCATAAAACCGCCAAAATAAGAGGTATGATGATAAAATTTGCTACGTATATCCCCCTAGGCAATGTCATTACTGTGCTAGAAAATTTAGTTGCCACGCCCACTTTTACGCCCACCTCCCATATAACGTTTTACTCAAAATTCCTCTAATTTCTCTATTAATAATGATTTTGGATTAATAAAGGGCTATATTGAAACACCTAAGTTGTACTCATTCGCCAAAACAACTTTGACACGCCTACTATAACGCCCACTTTTCACGTAATCTACCGTTAATGAAATTTAAAAGCTCATAACGCCGCCAAAATTAGAGGTATGATGATCAAATTTGCTGTGTATATCCTTCTAATCAATGTTATTGTTGTGCCAAAAAGTTTAGGTGACACGGCCACTTTAACGCCTACCTCCCATACAACGGCTTACCTTAAATTCATGTAATTTCTCTATTGACAAAGTTTTTGGGAAAATAAAGGGCTATATTGAAATATTTAAGTTGTATTTATTAGTAGAAACTTTATTGACACAGCTACTTTAACACACTTTCATTGAATTTCATTTCATTTAAGGACCGATGTTGTATTTAAATAAAACACAAATTATTTAGAAAATTATTATCATTTCTTTTTATAATGATAATATTTGTATGGTTCAATTATGTATTTAACACAATATCGGCCAAATGGCCCCCCCCATCCTTGGCGCCACTCCTCTATCTGATGGTCCAAATTTTCAATGACAATGTTGATGCTCAATTATTGGGCATGATGATGAGTCGAGGTTGACTGCTCTTTTGCCACACTATCGCAAAAAGCAGCAATAGTTCCCATTCAACGAACTAAGAAGGCACTCACAGATTTTCTAACATTTTATGCAGACCTGTTTTGCAGAAATTTAAATATTTTTTACAATTCTCCCGATTGTGGACGAATTTGAACGATTATGTTGATCAAAAGAATTACGAAGTGCACAAAATGCATTTTGATTTGAACGCCCATTTTTATAAAAAACCTGAATAACTTTAAAGCGTTGCTCATTTGCGTATCTTTCCACGGATCAAATTGAGTAAGTTTGAGATTGAGAAATGTCAAGCGCAATGCAGAAAATAAATTTAAAGGCTAGGTGTAGTTCACCTTCAACATGGGCCCTTAAAATTTAACCATCCTCTATAAAGAAAGTGATATTTGATTGAAAAAAGATTATTCCATAGCGATTAACAAAATAATAAATATTGTGCTTTAAATGTACACAAAATTGGTGGTGGGTATAAAAGATTCGGCACAGCCGAATATAGTGCTCTTACTTGTTTGTATTTGGGATACAAACAGAGGTTATGTAGCTTTTTCTTTGCATATAACTTATTCACTTATCAGCCTATTATGACGACTATAATAACGAAATTTTCAATATTATGACCAACACTTATGGAGCTAAGAAAAAAAATTTTTTTAAATAAAATTTATTTTTTAAAACAACATCTTTTACCTGTATTTTTGATATTTATACAAAGCTATTGGACTAAATTTTTTCACATATTTGTACGGGCGCTGAAAAGTTCCAGTGAGGTTTAGATTATATCTCAATAATTTATATGGCAATTTTGTTACGTTTCACAAACAAAAAATGGCACTTATTTGTTTCAACTGTGACTAGAAGTGATTCGGAAAACATTTAGATAATTTCAACATTTAATTCATATTTTTGTTAATTATGTTCGCCTTTAATTTTGTAGGCAATTATCCCATGGATTCAAAACTTTCTGTAAATATGTACATTTTATACATACGTAATAAACGCTTGCAGAACTCAACCCGGGATTTCCACGTAGTAATATTTATTGCCGTGACGTGTAGATTGCAAATTGCCATATGTAGTAATTCTCAGTCATTGATTTCCTGATTACTTGTGCAATTACTACCGCAGTGGGCTGTCATTATCGATTTACTTTCTTTGCATTTTTTGTTTTTCTTTAAAGAAACAATGACAAATTAAATCAATTTTAGCTTATAATAATTTAGAGTGAGATATAAAAAAAAAATTATAAAAGTTGAAGCAAAAATATTAAATTGTATAAATAAATTAATTGTGTCTTTTTACTTCCATCCAATAAGAATACACATACTTGAGCAACAAAGTGCTGCTATTCTGCCGACGTTTTTGCTTATGCATAGTAATGAATATTGCGATGTGGAAACCCAGGCTCTGAGTAAGGCTCTGAGCTGCTAAATCTGGTTTTGTTTGGTTCAAAAAAAGAGGCAATAGTGTTTTTTCCCTCATGTCTCAGCTCGTAATTTGATACCACATAAGAGTCTGAAATGTATGTGGGTGTTCAAATTGTTTTTTTTTAACACACACACGGACAGAAGGACAGACTGAGCTTGCTAAATAAATTCAAGTATCTATAAGGATTCGAAATATGCATACTGAAATAAATAAAAATTACAATCGTAATGACAAACTTACATATAACATTTAACTATCTGTTGTGAATGGTGCCAGAAGAGTTTTGATGAACAAAAACTTTTATCGAAACACGTAGGGGTATTCAGCTTTAGTTTCGATAAATTTAACGATTATAAGATATTTTTAGGTTAGTGAAAAAATACTAAAACTATTTGTATGCTAATAAAAATATGTCTTAATTAAAACTTAAGATAAAGAGGCCGAAAATCACTTAAACGATACGTATATCAAACTGTAAAATGAGTAAAGCTTTGACCTATAAAGACCCTACAAAGGAATGTTTAACTAATTCAGCCGAACATACATATTTTGTATTTTGTATACAGTGTATTTTGTGGCACAGGATATACATATGTGAACTTAACTGATGATAAATTTGTTACTTGTTTAATATTGCTTAAGTGTATGTATTGGCGATGCCTTTCTATACAAAACAATATATGTCAACATCAACTTACATATTTAGAACATTATTTTTTAAATATGTGCAATTTGTTAGCTTGACACAAATGCTGTCACAGATCGCACTGTTAGAGTATAGCTGTGTCACATTAGCATCACAATGAATGACATTTTTCAATTATTTAATTAAATTAAATTAAAAAAAAACAAGTAAGAGCACTATATTCGGCTGTGCCGAATCTTTTATACCCACCACCAATTTTGTGTACATTTAAAGCACAATATTTATTATTTTGTTAATCGCTATAGAATAATCTCTTTATAATAAAATATGTATCACTTTCTTTGTAGAGGGTGGTTAAATTTTAAGGGCCCATGTTGAAGGTGAACCACACCTAAACTTCAACTTTTTTCTTGCATTTCATTTGACATTTCTCAATCTCAGACTAACTCAATTTGAACCGTGGAAAGATACGCAATCGAGAGACGCTTTTAAATATTAAAGATTTTTATAAAAATGGGCGTTCAAATCAAAATGCATTTTGTGCACTTCGTGATTCTTTTGGTCAACAAAATCGTTCGAATTCGTCCACAATCGTGAGAATTGTAAAAAATAGTTAAATGTCTGCAAAGCAGGTCTGTATGAAATGTGAAAACATCTGTGAATGCCATCTTAGTTCGTTGAATGGGAAACATTGCTGTTTTTCACGATAACGTGGCAAAAGAGCAAGCAACCTCGACTCATCAACGTGCCCAACAATTGAGCATCAACAGTGTCATTGAAAATATGGACTATCGGATCGAGGTGTGCCGCCTAGGTTGGGGGGGCCATTTGGCCGATATTTTGTTTCATACATAATTGAAGCATACAAATATTATCGTTGTAAAAATAAATGATAATAATTTCATAATAATTCAAATATTATCGTTGTAAAAATAAATGATAATAATTTCATAATAATTTTTTTCAAAACTTCGGTATGCTAGAAAAATGTTTTCGTAAATTTAATCTTTCAATGAAAGTGGCCGTTAAGATACGCGTGTCAATAAAGTTTCTGCTAATAAACATAACTTAGATATTTCAATATAGTCCTTTAGTATTCCAAAATCTTTATTCATAGAGAATTTACATGAATTTAAGAGGAAAGTTTTATCTACGAAATAGTGCTAATTTATATTTGTTATCTTATGTTCTCCTGAAGTTATGCTCTATTAAAAATTGGAATTTAGGAAAATTTTGACATATTAAAAAAAAATTATCTCTAAACATTATAAACAATTTATATTCATGTACTAATGGCTAACAAATTTTAAAATTATACAAAACTTATTTCGTTTGAAAATCTTTTAAAAGCAAAATGTTATAGAAGTTTAAATATCAAAATCTTACTAATAAATTTCCCGTTTTAGCAAAATGCTGAGAATGTATATTTTGAATCACCGTGTGATAATAATATAAAAATATGTATCACTTTCTTTGTAGAGGGTGGCTTAATTGTAAGGCCCAATTTTAGAAAGTCTGTGAATGCCTTCTTAGTTCATTGAATGGGAACCACTGCTGCTTTTTGCGATAGTGTGGCAAAAGAGCAGTCAACCTGTACTCATCATCATGCCCAACAATTGAGCATCAACATTGTCATTGAAAATTTGCATTCAGATAGAGGAGTGGCGCCAAGGATGGGGGGGCCATTTGGCCGATATTTTGTTAAATGCATAATTGAACCATACAAATATTATCATTATAAAAAGAAATGATAATAATTTCTTAAATAATTTGTGTTTTATTTAAAAACAACATCAGCCCTTAAAATTTACCCACCCTTTATAACTTCGATATGCTACTAAAATGCTTTTGTCAATGTAGTCTTTCAATTAAAGTGGGCGTTAAAGTAGGCGTGTCAATAAAGTTTCTGCTAATAAATACAACTTAAATATTTCAATATAGTCCTTTATTTTCCCAAAAACTTTGTCAATAGAGAAATTACATGAATTTAAGATAAACCGTTATATGGGAGGTAGGAGTTAAAGTGGGCGTGTCAACTTAACTTTCTGGCACAACAATTAAATTGATTAGAAGGATATACGTAGCAAATTTGATCATCATACCTCTAATTTTGGCGGTTTTATGAGCTTTTAAATTTCATTAAGGTTAGATAACGTGAAAAGTGGGCGTTATAGTAGGCGTATCAAAGTTATTTTTGCGAATGAATACAACTTAGATGTTTCAACATAGCCCTTTATTATTCCAAAATCTTTATTAATAGAGAAATTATAGGAATTTTAGGTAAAACGTTATATGGGAGGTGGGCGTAAAAGTGGGCGTGGCACCTTAATTTTCTGGCACAGTAATGACATTGCCTAGGGGGATATACGTAGCAAATTTGATCATCATACCTCATATTTTGGCGGTTTTATGAGCTTTTAAATTTCATTAACGGTTGATAACGTGAAAAGTGGGCGTTATAGTAGGCGTGTCAAAGTTATTTTTGCGAATGAGTACAACTTAGGTGTTTCATTATAGCCCTTTATTATTCCAAAATCTTTATTAATAGAGAAATTATATGAATTTTAGGTAAAACGTTATATGGGAGGTGGGCGTAAAAGTGGGCGTGGCACATTGATTTTCCATTACAAAAAAGCGTCTCACCAAAAACCAAAGTGTGCAAAATTTCAGAGTCGTACATCAAATTTTGTTGCTTTAATGACGTTTTTGTTTTTAAATATACCGAAAAATACACTGTGCGGTATAAATTTTCGTACATTTTGATCGATAACTCCTCTCGTAATACATAGATTTAGATGATTTTCGGGGGACAATATTGTTTTTACCCAGGAAATATATATTCGAAGTTTCATGAGTCTACGTTAATGCATTTGGACACAATTCCGTTTTATTCGATGTTTGTAGGACACGGTTTTTTCGACCTACTCTTGCTTTTCGAGCTATAACTCTCTTCCTAATATTCCGATTTAGCCCATTTTCAATACCAAACAAACCTTGTCTATAAGAAAGACTCTGGCAAAATTTGAGCCCCCTAGCTTTTTCGGTGCGACCTCTATCGTGCTTTCAACAGACGGACAGACGGACAGACGGACGGACATAGCTAGATCGTCATCAAATCAAACCCTGATTCAGAATATATATACTTTATGGGGTCTAAAATGGATATTTCGATGTGTTACAAACGGAATGACAAAATGAATATACCCCCACAATTTTTTTGGTGGCGGGTATAAAAAAACAATCTAAAATACTATAACAAAAACTTCGGTTGGTGAAGTGAAAACAATTATTATTGACTTTTATTACAATATTATTTTTATTTATTTTTTGTTTTACTTATTACAATACACTAACAAATAATAATCTAATTTATTGTGTAACAGACCAGAGATTATGGCCGATATCGAACGTATAACCCACACACTGGAAGACTGGTCCACTGCGGCAGCCAAATTTTATGTTTTTATTAAGTTTTTGTCTATGTAAAGATTTCTATTTATTTTCCTAAAACTCTCACTCTTTGCATTCTTAATTCCTTTGTTTCTTTAACACAAAAAATGTAAAAGATGGACCAAGAACAAGTCAACGCAATTTTAAAAGCCAAATTTTATTTTAGAAAAAACAAGCTATTCCCGTTACTGATAATTATGTATAGTTATTGTTTACAACTTTTTAAAGATTTTATTGATTTATAATGTAGTGCGTCTTTTATTTTCTGTTGAAGATAATTTCTCAATTCACAAGTTGTATAATTTTTTTTTTTATTTAAATTTTCTGAGTTTTCTAAATAATTTTTGGACACCCTTATGATGCCAGATTTCAAGTCATGGGTACTTATTCCTGAGAAATAAATAATAGGTTTGAAATAATAAATAGGTTTGAAATTAAGTGAGATATAAGCGCCAATATGTAATTGCTGCGGTATATTTTTTGAAAGGTATTAATAGGCAGAACAGTAAACTATGGACAATTTCAAACGTAGATAATACATAAAATTGCGGACGTACAGGTTAAATTTTATTATTAAGGCTTTGTCCCCTTTAATCTTAACAATATTGTTATTAAATGCAACCTTGACTAGTAAAATACAGCAGACTATAAAAAAATGTAAAATTCAAGTTGGCGTTTGATACAAAAAGTTAGAATTTTTTTTCCATTCCCATCAATATTATTGATAAGTGAAAACGCTGGAGCAGTAGAATACAGTTGACTTTATATTTAAATCCAAAGAAGGCGCCGGAATATTAAGATGAAGAGACGTATCATTTCAAATGTATAATCTAGGCTACACTACGTACAATATGATGACAGTTATTGATGTATGAGGTTCAATCAAGCCGAATTTATCACTCTTACTGGTTTTTAATTATATTTTCCGTTAAAAAAAAGATTATAACCAAACAGATAAAATTTTCTCATTTTATCGCAATAGTATACGTTTTATTTGGTTATTGGGTTTAAGCTGGTCTATATGCATTTCACGGGATTAGAAAAAATAAAATATTGTAAGGGTACCCGGGTACCCTTATACGTAGGGAAAGGACTACTTGACTTTGGGTGACTCCAGAGCCAACCTAAATAGCTTAAAAGTATTTTAGATTGGAAAAAAACTATATAAAATGCTTATCTAAAGGAACTTGTGGAACCTCAAATTTGTATTTAGTTTTGTTAAAGTAAAATTCAATTTCAAAGTACATTCGGGTACCGGGTTACCCGTGTCAGGACGGTTAGGGTTAAAAATGAAAAAATGTTGGTTGGGGTTTTGAGGACTTGTAAATTAGAATTTGAAAATAAAACTTATAAGATTTAACACTTTTTCAAGAAATCGGGTAAAAGATCTGCTATAAGCAGCAGTGAATATAAACCAACTTAAGCCCAACAACCAAATAAAATATAGAAAGATTAGTTGGGAGCATATTCCGAATAATTAAGTAAATTAGCAATAGTATATGTTTAAAACAAAATTTTTAAACATAAAATTAAAAAAAAAAATTAATAAAAAAAATTTGCTTTCCTTTGCTGATTGGCTGATAACATTTTTAAAAGTCATATTGAATACAAAGAAACAAATTGTTTGTTCATTTTTTTAAATTGTATTTCAAATGTTACCAAAATTGAAATAAATTGAAAAGATAAAACTTATCTTGCTCATAATATCAACTTTAGCATTACAGTTATAAGAGTATCCAAAGTTTGTAATTGTGGGGGTAAAAAGTAATTCAAGTTTAAAGTAATTTTGTTGAGGTGATATTGATCTTTATTGTTTTATGTTAATTTTCACTTGTCTTTTTATGGCAAGAATGTCGAAAGAGGAAATATGTATTATATTTATCTATTTAAAGTAGGGAAATTTCTTGCTGAAACGTTTTATGTATGCATGTATATTTAGGTATAAGTAATTATGTACTTTTACTTTTTATGACTTTTAGGATTTCATACAGAAATATAAAATTTTTAAAACTTATATAAATTATTTTTATATTATACAACCTAGTATATGATTTTGCTTGTAAAATGCATACAAGTAGTTTTTCAGTTCATAGCTACATTTGTACTAACTAAACTACAGGACAAAATAAAAAGAAATAAAATAAAAAGCCAATGATATTTATTGTTATAGAATTGGTTTTACTAGATTTATTTTTTTTTTTATAAGTTAAGTTAACTATAATTTAATTTTCATTTTAATTCCTTATCTTCTTTGATATAATTTAGATTTTTATTTGAAAACTTTGAAATTATAAAAAATTCACACTTTGTAGCATACTTTAAGGATAATATCTTACACCAGTTCATGTGAAACAAACATTATGAACTCAGGAAACATGGATTTACTTTTGCCTAATGAATTGAATTTTAACAATATTGTTCTATAAACTCATGCTCTCCAATGGCATGCTAGTCTTAAAATGAATCATTTTTCAACTAAATTGAACCACTTCATCGTGGGTTGAACCCATACATTCACTATTTTTTGTTTTTTGTGGGATACTAAATATATTACACAAAGTATAAACAAATATTTTTTTGTTTTATCATCGTTTATGACGTGTTTTTTTGTTTTTAATATCTTAACAAAGTCGTTTAATGTCAGTTTAAAATCTGCAAAGTTATTTATTATGCCTTGACCTCTGCATGTTGTTTTTTATATCCGGATACATAGCGATACTATTTATATGATCCTAACTTTAGCATGTTTTGCAAACAAATAAAAATTTCTTTTGAGACCTTTTTCAAACTTATTGTTCAACATATTTTGACTATATGTTATTGTTGTTGGCTTGTTTTGAATGACACAAGTTTATTAGTGAAATATGTTTGATTTGTTTTTAACGGCAAATAAATTAGTAAAATTTTTTTATTATTTTATTTTTCACGAGACTTATGTGTAAACTTTTAACTTACTTTATGTTGTTTAGACAGGGTTTTTGTATAAAATTTAAATCATTTCTAAGAAAAAATATTTTTTTTTGTAGAATCGTGTCTTATCACAAATTGATATTTTCACAATATAAATTTAGTAGAATTCAACGTCCTGGGGACAGACAAGTCCATCAATTAAATAAGAATGAATCTTTTTTAAGAATTTGATTACTTTTAAGATATTTGTAAATAGTACTCTCTTCAAAAATATTTCATTGTTATATTCCATCACAAGAACTAAAGGAAAGTTTTAATTTCGAGTATTTGATTCTGAAATTAATAATAAATAAGCGTAGCAGTGAAATAAAAATTTAAAACTATAAAAATTGTTAAAATAGTAGAAAAGTTTGAAAGAAAATTGTTATCAGTAGAAGAAAACATATGTTAAAGCAAATGGAAAATATGAAAATAAGTTTGTCAATGGGGCCTCGTTTCTTTCTATTTATTTTATTTTTTTTATACCCGCCACCAAAAAAGCTAGGGGGCTCAAATTTTGCCAGAATCTTTCTTATAGACAAGGTTTGTTAGTTATTGAAAATGGGCTATATCGGAATATTAGGAAGAGAGTTATAGCTCGAAAGGCAAGAGTAGGTCGAAAAAACCGTGTCCTTCAAACATCGAATAAAATGGAATTGCGTCCAAACGCATTAACGTAGACTCATGAAACTTCGAATATATATTTCCTGAGTAAAAACAATATTTTTCCCTGAAAATTATCAAAATCCATACATTAGGAGATCAAAATGTACGAAAATTTATACCGCACAGTGTATTTTTCGGTATATTTAAAACCAAAAACGTCATAAAAGCAACAAAATTGAATGTACGACCCTGAAATTTTGCACACATGGCTTTTTGGTCAAATGCTTTTTTCTTACGGAAAATCATTGTGCCACGCCCACTTTAACGCCCACCTCCCATATAACGATTTACCCAAAATTCATATAATTTCTCTATTAATAAAGATTTTGGAATATTAAAGGACTATATTGAAACACCTAAGTTTTACTCATTAGCGAGAACAACTTTGACACGCCTACTATAACGCCCACTTTTCACGTTATCTACCGTTAATGAAATTTAAAAGCTCAAAAAACCGCCAAAATTTGAGGTATGAAGATAAAACTTGCTACTTATATCCCCCTCGACAATGTCATTATTGTGCCAAAAAATTAAGGTGCCACGCCCACTTTTACGCCCACCTCCCATATAACGTTTTACCTAAAATTCATATAATTTCTCTATTAATAAAGATTTTGGATTAATAAAAGACTATATTGAAACACCTAAGTTGTATTCATTAGCGAGAACAACTTTGACACGCCTACTATAACGCCCACTTTTCACGTTATCTACCGTTAATGAAATTTAAAAGCTCAAAAAACCGCCAAAATTTGAGGTATGATAATAAAATTTGCTACATATATCCTTCTTATCAATGTAATTGTTGTGCCAAAAAGTTTAAGTGACACGCTCACTTTACCGCCTACTTCCCATATAACGGTTTATCTTAAATTCATGTAATTTCTCTATTGACAATATTTTTGGGAAAATAAAGGACTATATTGAAATATCTCAGTTGTATTAATTAGCAGAAACTTAATTGATACTCCTACTTTAACGCCCACTTTCATTAAAGGACTAAATTTATGACAACATTTTACTAGCGTATCGAAGGTTAAAAGGGTGGTTAAATTTTTAGTTGATTTTAAATAAAACACAAATTGTTTAAGAAGTTATTTTCATTTCTTTTTATAATATAATATTTGTATGGTTCAATTATGTATTTAAAAAAATATCGGCCAAATGCCCCCGCCCCCCATCCTTGGCACCACTCCTCTATCTGATGATCCAAATTTTCAATGACAATGTTGATGCTCAATTGTTGGGCATGATGATGAGGCGAGGTTGACTGCTCTTTTGCCACACTATCGCAAAAACCAGCAGTGGTTCCCATTCAACGAACTAAGAAGGCATTCACAGATTTTCTAACATTCTATACAGACCTTTTTTGCAGAAATTTAAATATTTTTTACAATTCTCCCGATTGTGGACGAATTTGAACGCCCATTTTTATAAAATAACTTTAAAGCGTTGCTCATTTGCGTATCTTTCCACGGATCAAATTGAGCAAGTTTGAAATTGAGAAATATCAAATGAAATGCAGAAAACAAATTTAAAGACTAGGTGTAGTTCACCTTCAACATGGGCCCTTAAAATTTAACCACCCTCTACAAAGAAAGTGATACATATTTTATTATAAAGAAATTATTCCATAGCGATTAACAAAATAATAAATATTGTGCTTTAAATGTACACAAAATTGGTGGTGGGTATAAAAGATTCGGCACAGCCGAATATAGTGCTCTTACTTGTTAATATTTATTATTATTTATTTTAGTATTTTCTAGAATGTTTAAAACAACAAAAAAAGCTTTATCTGGAGCTCTTAATATAAAAGGAACAAATTACCAAATCCTCCAACTATAGTAAGTATAGCTATAACTATATATCTTTACCTATTCAATAGGTGAAGAAGAAAATTCTCACAGTAAAAGAATTTGGAAAAATACATTGGTTCATAAATCCTTATCCTAATTTAAAAAAAAATTTTTGGTGGTTACGTAAATAACTTTCTGCATATAACTAATTTATAATTGGGGGCTATACTAGCGAGGCCTTTTTGTAGGTAGGTGAAGTTCAGAGAAGTTAAGCACACAAGATATCAATGTACAATTAAGCGAGATATTGCGAAAAAAATTTGCGTTTCTTTCCTCAAATTTAAACATCATTCACTTTATTTATATTTTTTTAATTTTTTAGTGTTTAAATAAGTTCACTTTTCTCAATTTGTGTTATTTAGTACTGACGTGTGCTCGCGAATTCATTTGCGAATTTAGTATTAAACTCTGTTTTAAAAAAATTATGGGTTCTGCGTACTGAACATCAAATTTTCTACAAGTGTTATTTATTAAGCAATATTTTCATATCAATTCTAAATGAAGGTCATCGGAAATATATTTTTCATTAAGCGAAAGTAAATTGTATAATTTTTCTAATCTATTGCCAAAACTACGTTTGTTTTTAACTGACACACTAGATATGCTACTAACAAATAAAATTCCTTTAATAAGCAACATTTCGCTCCGTAAAAACTTTCTTAGTATTTTTCCAAACTATCTAAGTTGTTTGTTATTTAATACCATAAAATACAATTTAAAAACTTCCTTTTAATACCAGGCATTCGAGTCTGTGACAAATGAATACTGCCCTGTAGGCTTTGCCGGTATTTTAAATATATTTCTTTTATAAACATAAGTACATCTTGTAATTTGTAAACCAAAAATGTGTTTGTCTTTGATATAATAAAATTTTACTATTTGATTTTATGTACTTTTTGTTATATACATAGAATTATATTAGTTGATTTATGTTAGGGGCAATCATTTTATTGTGTTTTAAGTAGATAATAGTTATTGCTTTTTTGGTAAGCATGGGTTCTGCTACACATGAGCGCTATGAAGTTATAGAAAGTTAGTTTTTGTTTAACAATTGCAAAAGGACTACAATTTGAAAAAATTAATATTCGGCACATAAAATAAACCGGTTTTCGAATAACTCGAAAGACCTTAGTTTTTAAATTAAACTGCTTTTTGTTTGTTTGCGTGTAAAACCGGCTCGAATAACCGGTTTCTTTTTATGTATTGACTAATATACAAATTAAAACAAAACAGAAATTTTAGTTTTATTGGTTGTTTGGTTTAAGCTGGTCTTTATGCATTCCACTGGTGCTTATGCCAGATCATCAGTAGATCTTTAAACCACAAAATTTATTAAAAAGTTTAAAATTATTACAAGTTTTATTTAAAATTTTTCATAAAAAATATGAGAATTTTAAATAAATCAGGAAACAAAAATAAAAACTTCCTCATAAACCCAACCAACAATTATTTTTAATTTTCATTATTTTATTATTCTTATTATTATTATTATTGCATCAGTGAAATGCATATAGACCAGCTTAAACCCAACAACCAATAAAACTAAAACTTTGAAAATTATTGGGAGAATATCCTGAACAATTAGTAAGCAAAACAGAAATTTTATTTAGTTTATTATACCCGCCACCAAAAAAATGGTGGGGGTATATTCATTTTGTCATTCCGTTTGTAACACATCGAAATATCCATTTTAGACCCCATAAAGTATATATATTCTGAATCAGGGTTTGATTTGATGACGATCTAGCTATGTCCGTCCGTCTGTCCGTCTGTTGAAAGCACGATAGAGGTCGCACCGAAAAAGCTAAAGGGCTCAAATTTTGCCAGAATCTTTCTTATAGACAAGGTTTGTTTGGTATTGAAAATGGGCTATATCGGAATATTAGGAAGTGAGTTATAGCTCGGAATGCAAGAGTAGGTCGAAAAAACCGTGTCCTACGAACATCGAATAAAATGGTATTGTGTCCAAATGGATCAACGTACAGTCATGAATATATATTTCCCGAGTCAAAGCAATATCTCTCACCAAAAATTACCTAAATCTAATCATTAGGAAAGGAGTTATCGATCAAAATGTACGAAAATTTATACCGCACAGTGTATTTTTCGGTATATTTAAAAACAAAAACGTCATAAAACCAACAAAATTGGATGTACGACTCTGAAATTTTGCACACTTTGCTTTTTGGTAAAAGGCTTTTTTTAACGGAAAATCAATGTGCCACGCCCACTTTTACGCCCACCTCCCATATAAAGTTTTATCTAAAATTCATATAATTTCTCTATTAATAAAGATTTTGGAATAATAAAGGGCTATATTGAAACACCTAAGTTGTACTCATTTGCAAAAATAACTTTGACACGCCTACTATAACGCCCACTTTTCACGTTATCTACCGTTAATGAAATTTAAAAGCTCATAAAACCGCCAAAATTAGAGGTATGATGATCAAATTTGCTACGTATATCCCCCTAGGCAGTGTCATTATTGTACAAAAAAATTAAGGTGCCACGCCCACTTTTACACCCACCTCCCATATAACGATTTACCTAAAATTGATATAATTTCTCTATTAATAAAGATTTTGGAATTATAAAGGGCTATATTGAAACATTTTAAATGTACTCATTCGCAAAAATAACTTTGACACGCCTACTATAACGCCCACTTTTCACGTTATCTACCGTTAATGAAATTTCAAAGCTCATAAAACCGCCAAAATTTGATGTATGATGATCAAATTTGCTACGTATATCCCCCTAGGCAGTGTTATTATTGTACAAAAAAATTAAGGTGCCACGCCAACTTTTACGCCCACCTCCCATATAACGTTTTACCTAAAATTCATATAATTTCTCTATTAATAAAGATTTTGGAATAATTAAAGGCTATATTGAAACATCTAAAATGTACTCATTCGTAAAAATAACTTTTACACGCCTACTATAACGCCCACTAAAACAGACAAAATTAGAGGTATGATGAGGAAATTTGCTACATATATCCTTCTAATCAATGTAGTTGTTGTGCCAAAAAGTTTAGGTGACACGCCTACTATAACGCCTACCTCCCATATAACGGGTTTTCTTAAATTCATGTAATTTCTCTATTGACAAAGTTTTTGGGAAAATAAAGAACTATATTGAAATGTCTAAGTTGTATTTATTAGCATAGACTTTATTGACACGCCTACTTTAACGCCCACGTTCATTAAAAGACTACATTTACAAAAGCCTTTCAGTAGCATATCGAAGTTATAAAGGGTGGTTAAATTTTAAGGGCTGATGTTGAATTATTCAAATTATTTAGGAAATTATTATTATTTCTTTTTGTAATGATAATATTTGTACGGTTCAATTATGTATTTAACAAAATATCGGCCAAATGCCCCCCCCATCCTTGGCGCCACTCCTCTATCTGATGGTCCAAATTTTCAATGACAATGTTGATGCTCAATGGTTGGGCACGATGATAATTCGAGGTTGACTGCTCTTTTGCCACACTATCGAAAAAAACAACCATGCTTCCCATTCTACAGATCAAATTGAGTAAGTTTGAGATTGAGAAATGTCAAGTGAAATGCAGAAAACAAATTTAAAGACTAGGTGTAGTTCACCTTCAACATGGGCCCTAAAAAATTTAACCACCCTCTACAAAGAAAGTGATACATATTTTATTATTAAGAGATTATTCCATAGCGATCAAGAAAATAATAAATATTGTGCTTTAAATGTACACAAAATTGGTGGTGGGTATAAAAGATTCGGCACAGCCGAATATAGTGCTCTTACTTGTTAATAGAGCATTTCATTATAGGACATGTGTCTAACAATAATATCTGATGACTTTTATTATAGTGTAAACTAGCAAAAGCGACATACTAAGAGATTTATTTAATGCTCAAATTAGAGTTTATATTTAGGAAATAATTTTGATGTATGAATAATGCTAATTTATTTTTTTCACATGTGGGCTGTACGTGACCAGTAGAAAATAAATTATATTAATTTTGTTTAACTCAAAAACATGTTTCGTAATGTACATATTTGTTAGAATTTTATTATAAAAAATTTACTCCTGAAAGACATATTCATAGATTATCTTGATTAGCTAATGCAAGAACTAGTTAACACATTATATTGATCAAAGTTGGCAGTATTTTGGCGAGCAGTTAAATTATTATGTTCCAGGTCGGCAAAGCAAAATCTAAACAAATTAATTTGTTGCACCTTTAATTTATATTACAAATATTAAAAATTAAAATTATTTCGGAGTTTTATTTCATTTCCTTTATCAAATCTTTTCATTAAATAGCGGCCCTGCAAAAGATCACATTACAAAATAATGAGTTGAAAGTACTAGAAACAGTTCTTCGTTTTACTTACAATTTGGCATCTAAACCCATCATTTTTACACGGCGATAAAATTGGAGGCAAGTACTTACCACGCTCGCTTACAAATAGGAACTCGAATAAGTACTTATTACGGTCGCTTATTAATAAGGACTTAAATAAACACTTACTTTTATAGCAATATATATGTACTTGATTTGAATAACCTAATAACCCGTTAATAATATGGCCTTAAAATTAATTTGGTTTCTTTAAGGACGAAAATTCGGTTATCACTTGTTTAATGAAATTTTTTGTCGCTGTTGTCAAAATAATTATTACTTATACCTAATGCTTATCAAATTAAATGAAAATTATAAAAAGTTGTGTATTTCAATGGCTTCAAGCAAATTTTGCAACAAGAAATTGTATTGTGTGTGTATCTAAGCAAATGTCTGAAAATATTTTACATTATATATCAAGTCATTACTAAAATACTTATTAGTAAGACAGACAATATGTAATAGTCATTGACCAAGTCATTACCTAGTTGTTACCTAGCTGGGAGTAGTGTCGACTTATTGTTCAACTTTTAATATATGTTTTTTTTTTGCGTTGAATTCTTTACTTTTCAACAAGACTTCAATGAGAAAATTAATGTGGCTTAAAAACAAATTTATACAATAAAAAGTTTTTTATGTAATGTAAAATAAACTCTACCAGAAAAAAGGGTTTCCTGAATACCTCTTATATGAAATTGATCCAGTTTTTTTAAGTAATATTTTGGTAGTCATTGAACAAACAAACCACGCCTGCCTCATAATTTCAAGCCTGCCAGAAAAAATTAACAAAACAAGTTTTTTTTGTTAGTGAAATGTAAATAACCTCGGTATTTACAAATGGAACTTAAAATATGATATATATTATTTGAAATAGAGGAGGTTGTTTCTGTATGTAAACAACCTTTTTTTATTACAAACGCCTCGCCAAAGTATCCCATATTCGAATTTTTTTGCTGCTAAGTGATTTGTTATATTTATGGTCATACGTAACTAGCAAAAAAAAAAAAAAATTAACAGTAATGCAAAGTGAATTATATTTCAAAGTCTTCTAAATAAATAGTGCATAAGTATTAATTTCAATGTATCCTTAAATGTATAAAAACTTGTTATAAATGATGCGCTTTAAATTTAATAAAATATTTTACAAAACGTATATAATAGCATTAAATACATACAACAATATTTTCTCTTCACCAAATATGCTTTCGTTCTTTGTTCTTGTTTTAATGGGGTATAGTTCATTAAAAGTTTTTCTTAGGCAATAGTTTTGTATATAAAAAAAAATAGTTCATTAAATAATAATGCAAATACAAATTAATTTAATATATTGCTGACAAATTTTACCCATTTTGTTGTTCACATTTTAATTAATATATGAAATATTAAAAAAATATTAAAAGTTTATTAAAAATCTTTTCAAACAGGAGACATGAGACTTGTTTAAAAGCTAAATATACCACTAGATAAAATTATAGTTTCTTACACTTTTTGTAGGCATAACAGTCATGTTGTGTATATGAAGACAATGAAAACTGATCGGCCATGGAGATCATAGTATGACGATCTATGATGTAAACACATGCTCTCCAATGACTTGTTAATATAATTTTTACCTTAATTGTATCTTTTTATTATCAGCTGAACCCGTAAAAATTAACTTTTTTTCTGGTTAGCCATATGAAAAAAAAATTAAAATATCGTGTGTCTGTTGTTTTCTTATTTTATTTATGAATGAAAAGTAAAAGTTGAACTCACTTTAAATAATAAATATATTAATTAATTATATAAATATTTAGAATGAAATGGTAGAAATATTTAGAAAGTATGGATCCATGGAGTAGAAAAATAAAATATTTTTAACCTTTAACATTTCACCAACCAAAAAAAAATATATACAATATATTTTCCTTTTTATAAAAAATAGTTTTACGAACATAAAATTGCAAGTACTATAAATGCTACTTATTTGTTATCTGAAATTAAAACTATCTAAACTTATTAATTTCAAACTTATAATGATATAAGTTTATATCAAATCTAACTTTATGTTTAAATTTACTATTAATCGAAAAACTATTTTACATTAATCAAAAAACATCTAAAAATAATAAAAAAAGGAGTGTGATAATAGATAAATCGAAAGCATATGCGAAACCAGCTTCGATTGTAACTTCAGTATTTTTTCAAGTTTCATTCATATGTGGTTGTAAAATACTAAATATTTTTTTTTTTTTTAAATATTTCAGAAAATTGTATATTCTTATTCTAATTAAATTAAATTTTCTCTAATAATTTAAGTATATAAATAAAATTAATTAATTAAACAAAACGATTTATAAAAGATAATAGATCGTAAAACATCTTCCTGTATAAATCTATAGTATACTGTAGAATATTAAAAAGCATGAACATGGTACAAACTTATGTTAAATAGCATCAAATGTTTATAAGTCTTTTCAAAATGTTTATATTCATTTTTGAAACACCTCCAACTCATAGAAACATGTTTCATAAATATTCACGTTGTGAATTGTAAAATGTAACTGTCCTACTGCTACACTTTTGTTTATTTATGTTAAAGTGGAACTATAACAACATCCACCTTTAAACTGTTAAATAACCCCGAAATAACATTAAAGGATATTTTGTACATAATTATAGATATGTACAAATTTTTAAAAGATGCTGGTAATATTATTTTTCTTAGTGGAACCTATGTACATATGTATAGTGGAAGGAGAATTTAAATGCAAGTTGTAATAAATAATTTTATGTTGTATGATTGAGAGACAAGCAGTCTGTTAAGCTATGTTGCACAGTAAAAAATATTAGTACACACCGGCAGCTCATTGCATACGCAAAGTTTAAAGTAAAATAGCGGAAAGTTTTTAAAAGTTATAAAGTCAATATTTTATAATATTTTGATTGAAAATATAATCTTTCGTTTGTAAATATATAAAGAAGCTGTATTATGTGTGCTACCAACGATCATAATTCTAACCTTTAAAGGGTGTCCATTAATCTGTACATTAAGTAAAATAACTGAATTTTATTTTAATTTCTTAAGACAACGCCACTACCAAAGCGTCGAAATCTTATGACTGATTGTATACATTTCTATCTTCCGATGTTTCTAATTTTCTAAGTTTCTTAATTCCGATATTAATCCCTTAATGCTTAGAGTTGCATTTGGAAGAAGCAAAGGATATACGATGTTATCAATCGCATTTCGTAAATTTTTTAAGATGAATAGAATGGACTACCAGAAAGTTTGAAAAATATTTCGGTGTTATCAACGTTTAAAATTAAATTAAAACAAAAATTGTTAGAAAATATAGAAATACTTCTCGCATAATAAATAAAATATATGTATGTATGATTAAAAAAATATATTTATATTTGCCTATAAAAATTTCAATATTTGAATTTAATTTTTTTTTTCCTATATTATGAATAAATAAATTTTTGCCCTTTAGCCTCTATAAAGCCAATTCGGCGCTAAGGCGTAATATGATAATTGTTAATATTTTATTTATGTATTTGTTTAAATAAATATTAATAAAATAAACAAAAAAATCCGCTTAAACTTTATTATTAATATTTCTTTGGGAAAATTATTTTGTTCCTTAAATTTTTTTCATTCAAATTACACTTTTGTAGACGTATCCTTTATAATGGTACAAGGACATACTTTTTTTTTTCCAAATAAATCACATACACTAGTAAATGGTTGCTAAATCACTGTTTTACTTTTTTTGTAGTATGTTCAAAGTTATTGTTATTTTGAGGTATGGCCTCGACTATACTTCGACAATGTTTTTAATGTTTCGTGAAGGTGAGTAGCTATAATGCACAAATAAAAGTTTTTTCACATCACTCCATATATTTTATTTTGTTTTTGAAGTAACACAACTTCAGCTCTTTTAATAAAGATCACTGACAGCTTCTTTTTACTTTTTGTGACTTTATTCTAAATGAAAAATTTGTGCTTTAGCTTGAGTTACATTTCTTTCTAATATCGATTTATCAAAGAAATGTTAGCCTTTGATTTATCGCTTATTTATTTGTTTATTATACCCGCCACCAAAAATATGGTGGGGGTATATTCATTTTGTCATTCCGTTTGTAACACATCGAAATATCCATTTTAGACCCCATAAAGTATATATATTCTGAATCAGGGTTTGATTTGATGACGATCTAGCTATGTCCGTCCGTCTGTCCGTCTGTCCGTCTGTTGAAAGCACGATAGAGGTCGCACCGAAATAGCTAGGGAGCTCAAATTTTGCCAGAATCTTTCTTATAGACAAGGTTTGTTTGGTATTGAAAATGGGCTAAATCGGAAAATTAGGAAGAGAGTTATAGCTCGAAAAGCAAGAGTAGGTCGAAAAAACCGTGTCCTTCAAACATCGAATAAGACGGAATTGTGTCCAAATGCATTAACGTAGACTCATGAAACTTCGAATATATATTTCCTGAGTAAAAACAATATTGTTCCCTAAAAATTATCTAAATCTATGTATTAGGAGAGGAGTTATCGATCAAAATGTACGAAAATTTATACCGCACAGTGTATTTTTCGGTATATTAAAAAAAAAAACGTCATAAAAGCAACAAAATTTGATGTACGACTCTGAAATTTTGCACACTTCGGTTTTTGGTGAGACTCTTTTTTGTAACGGCAAATCAATGTGCCACGCCTACTATTACGCCCACCTCCCATATAACGTTTTACCTAAAATTCCTATAATTTCTCTATTAATAAAGATTTTGAAAAATAAAGGGCTATATTGAAACATCTTAGTTGTATTCATTCGCAAAAATAACTTTGACACGCCTACTATATCGCCCACTTTTCGCGTTATCTACCGTTAATGAAATTTAAAAGCTCATAAAACCACCAAAATTAGAGGTATGATGATCAAATTTGCTACGTATATCCCCCTAGGCAATGTTATTACTGTGCCAGAAAATTAAGGTGCCACGCCCACTTTTACGCCCACCTCCCATATAACGTTTGACCTAAAATTCCTATAATTTCTCTATTAATATAGATTTTGGAATAATAAAGGGCTATATTGAAACACCTAAGTTGTACTTATTCGCAAAAATAACTTTGACCACTTTTCACGTTATCTAACGTTAATGAAATTTAAACCGTTAAAATTAGAGGTATGATGATCAAATTTGCTACGTATATCCTTCTAATCAATGTAATTAAATCAATGTAATAATAAAGGACTATATTGAAATATCTAAGTTGTATTTATTAGCAGAAACTTTATTGACACGCCTACTTTAACGCCCACTTTCATTGAAAGACTACATTGACAAAAGCATTTTAGTAGCATATCGAAGTTATAAAGGGTGGTTAAATTTTAAGGGCTGATGTTGTTTTTAAATAAAACACAAATTATGTAAGAAATTATTATTATTTCTTTTTGTAATGATAATATTTGTATGGTTCAATTATGCATTCAACAAAATATCGGCCAAATGGCCCCCCCCCCCATCCTTGGCGCCACTCCTCTTTTCAATGACAATGTTGATGCTCAATTGTTGACCATGATGATGAGTAGAGGTTGACTGCTCTTTTTCCACACTATCGCAAAAACCAGCAGTGGTTCCCATTCAATGAACTAAGAAAGCATTCACAGACTTTCTAAAGTTGGCCCGTACAACTTAGCCACCCTCTACAAAGAAAGTGATACATATTTTTATATTATTATCACACGGTGATTCAAAATATACATTCTCAGCATTTTGCTAAAACGGGAAATTTATTAGTAAGATTTTGATTTTTAAACTTCTTTAACATTTTGCTTTTAAAAGATTTTCAAACGAAATAAGTTTTGTATAATTTTAAAATTTGTTAGCCATTTGTACATGAATATAAATTGTTTATAATGTTTAGAGATAATTTTTTTTTACTTATGTCAAAATTTTCCTAAATTCCCATTTTTAATAGAGCATAACTTCAGGAGAACATAAGATAACAAATATAAATTAGCACTATTTCGTAGATAAAACTTTCCTCTTAAATTCATGTAAATTCTCTATGAATAAAGATTTTGGAATACTAAAGGACTATATTGAAATATCTAAGTTATGTTTATTAGCAGAAACTTTATTGACACGCGTAGCTTAACGGCCACTTTCATTGAAAGATTAAATTTACGAAAACATTTTTCTAGCATACCGAAGTTTTGAAAAAAATTATTATGAAATTATTATCATTTATTTTTATTACGATAATATTTGTATGCTTCAATTATGTATGGAACAAAATATCGACCAAATGGCCCCCCAACCTAGGCGGCACACCTCGATCCGATAGTCCATATTTTCAATGACACTCTTGATGCCCAATTGTTGGGCACGATGATGAGTCGAGGTTGCTTGCTCTTTTGCCACGTTATCGTGAAAAACAGCAATGTTTCCCATTCAACGAACTAAGATGGCATTCACAGATGTTTTCACACTTCATACAGACCTGCTTTGCAGACATTTGTATATTTTTTACAATTCTCACAATTGTGGACGAATTCGAACGATTTTGTTGACCAAAATAATCACAAAGTGCACAAAATGCATTTTGATTTGAACGCCCATTTTTATAAAAATCTTTAATATTTAAAAGCGTCTCTCATTGCGTATCTTTCCACGGTTCAAATTGAGTTAGTCTGAGATTGAGAAATGTCAAATGAAATACAAGAAAAAAGTTGAAGTTTAGGTGTAGTTCACCTTCAACATGGGCCCTTAAAATTTAACCACCCTCTACAAAGAAAGTGATACATATTTTTTTATAAAGAGATTATTCTATAGCGATTAACAATATAATAAATATTGTGCTGTAAATGTACACAAAATTGGTGGTGGGTATAAAAGATTCGGCACAGCCGAATATAGTGCTCTTACTTGTTTTTTGTTAGTTTTGTTTGTTTTAATTTTTTGTTTAATAACTGCTTTTATTATAAGAAAATTTTTATTCTTTTTAGACTTCACGAAAATTGCATTTGTAAAACAGTCGGTAATAATAAAACTTTTACACGTAGTATCTGGAGCATTTTAAATAAAAATTAATTCTGATAGTTTACAAAGATGTAAACGCATTCAACAAAAGCTTGGTTTGGTACAAACTACCACGTTAATCTGTTATAAGAACATAGTACAATTTTTGATTTCTGCCTCAAACATACTATATGTTGTTTAAGTACGTTGACTTTCAGCTGTGTATCATTTCTTAATTTTACGACCACTACATGTGGTTTAAGAGTGCATATCCGTATAAGTTTTAATAACACTCAACTTAAACAACCACAACTTATTTAATTTTATTGCGGTTATGCTTAATTATTAATGACCTGGTTTTGGATGGCAAAAGTTCAATCTTGTTATAAATAACCAACACCGTTTAACAAACAATACTTATATAAGTATTAAGTAATATAGACAAGCATAAACCATTACATATACATACAAACTAATAACTAACTAGAACTGAAAAATAGTACGATAATGTCTGAATTAGACTAGCCTGACAAATATCTAATTTTTTTACGGACATTATTTCAAATAACAAATAATTAAGTTAGATATGAAGAGGAAAATAATAGTGTTTAAAAACAAATATTTAAAATAAAAAAGTATATATTAATAAATGTAACTTTCATGTGACTGTCAAGGTAACCTGGTACATGTTGCGTTTTGGAAATAATTTCTTGTGTCGATCACCTTCGTTTTTGAAATTTCTAGAGAAATTATAAACGAAGGTTTATAATACCAAAATTATAATTTTGGTATTATATTAATTTTAACATATTTTTACAGCAAGTATATCTTTAAAGACGTAATTTCTTTCCATTAGAAATACAAGCAGTTAAAAGAACTCTTTTAATATTAAAGTAACAATATATTATATACCAAGTACAGTATACATGCATTTATTTAATACTAAAAAAAATTAATAAAATTTTAACAAAAACTGACTTTAATTTGGTTTCTGTGACTTTTTTTTTAACCAATTTTATCAAATATCCTATCATTTTCGAAACCATTTACGATTTCATCATCAGCACTGTTTGTCAGTACATTCATATGTAATTTGAAATTGTATTTACATTACGATTCAATGAAATTAGAATTAAAAGATCATATTACTAATTTTCAGATTTGTCTTCTTCTTTCCCTTATCAAACGACATTTTTCTACATTGTCATATTTATTTAAATTCGTAATACAAAAGTAAATACAAATAAATAATAAAAAAAGTTCAAATAAAATTAATATATAATATAATACATTTTTTATTAATACATTTTTTATAATTTTTTTTTAGATTATATAAATAACATCTGCAAAATAAATAATGGAGAGATTAACAACTGGCCAAAAAAATAATATAAAAGAATTATATTACTTTAATCAGGAATCAATTATTTTAATGTAAACAAGTAAGAGCACTATATTCGGCTGTGCCGAATCTTTTATACCCACCACCAATTTTGTGTACATTTAAAGCACAATATTTATTATTTTCTTGATCGCTATGGAATAATCTCTTAATAATAAAATATGTATCACTTTCTTTGTAGAGGGTGGTTAAATTTTTTAGGGCCCATGTTGAAGGTGAACTACACCTAGTCTTTAAATTTGTTTTCTGCATTTCACTTGACATTTCTCAATCTCAAACTTACTCAATTTGATCTGTAGAAAGATACGCAAATGAGCAACTCTTTAAAGTTATTCAGGTTTTTTTATGAAAATGGGTGTTTAAATCAAAATGCATTTTGTGCACTTCGTAATTCTTTTGATCAACATAATCATTCAAATTCATCCACAATCAGGAAAATTGTAAAAAATATTTAAATTTCTGCAAAACAGGTCTGTATAAAATTTTAGAAAATCTGTGAATGCCTTCTTATTTCGTTGAATGGGAAGCATGGTTGTTTTTTTCGATAGTGTGGCAAAAGAGCAGTCAACCTCGAATTATCATCGTGCCCAACCATTGAGCATCAACATTGTCATTGAAAATTTGGACCATCAGATAGAGGAGTGGCGCCAAGGATGGGGGGGGCATTTGGCCGATATTTTGTTAAATACATAATTGAACCGTACAAATATTATCATTACAAAAAGAAATAATAATAATTTCCTAAATAATTTAAATAATTCAACATCAGCCCTTAAAATTTAACCACCCTTTATAACTTCGATATGCTACTAAAAGGCTTTTGTAAATGTAGTCTTTTAATGAACGTGGGCGTTAAAGTAGGCGTGTCAATAAAGTCTATGCTAATAAATACAACTTAGATATTTCAATATAGTTCTTTATTTTCCCAAAAACTTTGTCAATAGAGAAATTACATGAATTTAAGAAAACCCGTTATATGGGAGGTAGGCGTTATAGTAGGCGTGTCACCTAAACTTTTTGGCACAACAACTACATTGATTAGAAGGATATATGTAGCAAATTTCCTCATCATACCTCTAATTTTGTCTGTTTTAGTGGGCGTTATAGTAGGCGTGTAAAAGTTATTTTTACGAATGAGTACATTTTAGATGTTTCAATATAGCCTTTTATTATTCCAAAATCTTTATTAATAGAGAAATTATATGAATTTTAGGTAAAACGTTATATGGGAGGTGGGCATAAAAGTTGGCGTGGCACCTTAATTTTTTTGTACAATAATGACACTGCCTAGGGGGATATACGTAGCCAATTTGATCATCATACATCAAATTTTGGCGGTTTTATGAGCTTTGAAATTTCATTAACGGTAGATAACGTGAAAAGTGGGAGTTATAGTAGGCGTGTCAAACTTATTTTTGCGAATGAGTACATTTAAAATGTTTCAATATAGCCTTTTATTATTCCAAAATCTTTTTTAATAGAGAAATTATATGAATTTTAGGTAAAACGTTATATGGGAGGTGGGCGTAAAAGTGGGCGTGGCACCTTAATTTTTTTGTACAATAATGACACTGCCTAGGGGGATATACGTAGCAAATTTAATCATCATACCTCTAATTTTGTCGGTTTTATGAGCTTTTAAATTTCATTAACGGTAGATAACGTGAAAAGTGGGCGTTATAGTAGGCGTGTCAAAGTTATTTTTGCGAATGAGTACATTTTAGATGTTTCAATATAGCCCTTTATAATTCCAAAATCTTTATTAATAGAGAAATTATATCAATTTTAGGTAAAACGTTATATGGGAGGTGGGCGTAAAAGTGAGCGTGGCACATTGATTTTCCGTTAAAAAAAGCCTTTCACCAAAAAGCAAAGTGTGCAAAATTTCAGAGTCGTACATCCAATTTTGTTGGTTTTATGACGTTTTTGTTTTTAAATATACCGAAAAATACACTGTGCGGTATAAATTTTCGTACATTTTGATCGATAACTCCTTTCCTAATGATTAGATTTAGGTAATTTTTGGTGAGAGATATTGCTTTGACTCGAGAAATATATATTCGAAGTTTCATGACTGTACGTTGATCCATTTGGACACAATACCATTTTATTCGATGTTCGTAGGACACGGTTTTTTCGACCTACTCTTGCATTCCGAAGTATAACTCACTTCCTAATATTCCGATATAGCCCATTTTCAATACCAAACAAACCTTGTCTATAAGAAAGATTCTGGCGAAATTTGAGCCTCCTAGCTTTTTCGGTGCGACCTCTATCGTGCTTTCAACAGACGGACAGACGGACAGACGGACAGACGGACAGACTGACAGACGGACAGACGGACGGACATAGCTAGATCGTCATCAAATCAAACCCTGATTCAGAATATATATACTTTATGGGGTCTAAAATGGATATTTCGATGTGTTACAAACGGAATGACAAAATGAATATACCCCCACCATTTTTTTGGTGGCGGGTATAAAAAATATCGTCAAGATTTTATAGTCAGAATTCCACCCTCTAAAGCAATATGATTGAATAAAACTGATTTTTTTTAAACCGATATTTAAGCAGACCCAAGATGTGGTTTCAGCAGGATAGAGCTCGAGACACAGTGGCACTTTAAGCTCCAATTTTTAGACAGCGGATAGTTTTTAAAAATTGAGAAATTTTAAACTACTTGAAGGCACGAAGCCCGAGACAATCCCCGAACGCAAGGACATTATTGTTGCAGAAATTTGAACGCAGTAAACACATAAAGATGTTACAGACAATGTTTGAAATGAGATTATCATGCAAAGCTGAAAGCGGGGGTCATTAAAGTGAAATTGGTGAATGTGAAAAAATTATATTTTTATAATTTTTAACTATATAATATTTATATGCTGACTTTTGGTTTTAACAGAAAACACAAAAAACAATTTCTTTGATGTATGAATTTACTGTGGTATAAATACACTTTCATAAATTAAAGACTTAATATAATTAATTAATGATTTTAATGTTTGCGCAAGGGTTAAAAACTAACAAACTCGCAAAGTAACAATAGTAGGAAAAATATTTTAAAGGATTTCTTAAGAATAGCTTAACCCAAGCATTTTTAATTGAAGCGCTAAGTTAAAAAACTTCATGTTTTTCTTTATCGTACTTTACACTTACCGCATTTAGATAATTTTATACAGAAACAGTTTGAATTTTAGAAAAAGAACTAAAGCAATAAATTAAAAAAAAAAACAAATCATTAGGAGTTTTTGATCCTATCAAACACTATTTTGAGCTCTCTCTGTCTCTCTCTTTTTCGTTAAAATGCAAGTAATAAGTATTGGAACTCATACTTTATACTATACTGTAAACAACTTTTGTATTTATGTTTATCTAATAAGCATTTTTTATTTCTAATAATACATAAGTAATTTAAAATTATGAAATTTCAGTCAATTAAAAAAATATATATAAATAAATTAAACAAGCTTTAAAACCTTTTTATTATTCCTTCTGTGCTACATCATATAGTTACTATTCAGAATCCGCTGTTTATCAATTTGCTATCAAATAAAGGTTTATTTTTATTTTTATAATTTTTATTACTTTCGCGTATGCCCTGATATCCTACTGTTATCTTTGAAGAAAATACGTGATATTGACCTTACAGTGCTTTATATTCTTCTTCCTAGTTTATTTTAATTTTTTATATTTAAAACATGCTTAAAGTTCTGCTTTTTTGAATATTTTTTTTTTATTTTAAAAATGGTTATTTTTTATTTTGCTTTTTAAACCATTTAATTTTTGGTTGGTATGGCACACATGGTAATGAGTTTTCCTTTTTGTTATCGTATCTGTTGTCTGCTGATTGTATTGAAAAATTTTTTGTAAAATGCTTAAATTTTGTATTTAAGAGCATTTTGCATCACGTCTGTAGACGACATTAAAATCAATGGGAGTTAGTTATTATATAAGCTATGGATACTAAACTCTAATTGAAATTTGTGACTTTTGGACTACCTTCTATATTTTAAACGCAATTAATGTCAACATAATCAAGCCGGCTTACAAAAAGAAAATAGATTTTGAATATATAAAATATGTTGCAGCAATAAACAAATGAGTCTGTGGTAGTCATGCCCAAAGAGCAATATAAAATTATTAAATAGTTTGATTGTCGATAAAAAAAAATGTAATTTGCAAGTGTTAAAAGTTGCAAGTGTTAAAAAGTTTTTTAGTGCAATTATAATACAATTTGATAATTAAGCATTAAAATAAAGTAATAAACTATTAGTATTTTTTAAAGAAAATTATAATTATTAACTTTTTAAAATTGATTGTATTAACGTTCTTAATAACGACTTTAACATCAACTTTATCCTTTATTTTTATAATTATAAAATTTTTTATTTTAAATTTATACATATTTTTTGGACGTGACAAACTTTGAAATTAATGAGAAAATATTTAAGATATATAAGTAGGAGCGCTTTATTCGGGTTTAACACAGTTTGTACCTTCATGTCTATATACATATATATTAATACAGAATAAGAAATTTATATACTCCCATGTACACTCTCATGTAAATTGTATTTTTTTTTTGCTTATTTCTCAGTAATTTATATGCAAATTTTGTTCCTTTTAAACAGTAATCCTATCAAGACCATAGCTAACAATTGCTTGGTGATACTGTGTCTAAAACTTATTTGGTAAATCTAAGTATAAGCTTTTACTTGAAATTTATTATCCAAAAATAATTTTTGCCCATATCTTCTCTGTATTTTACCCATTGAACTAAGAATTTCTTTAACTATTACTTAAGATACGCAGTTTTTATATACATAACATATGTATCAAAAAGACTTGTAACAGATAATTCTGATCTTCTTTGAGTAAAGGACAGAGAAAATCATATTTCTTAGCTCCTATCTTAGCTCGTAATGTGTTTAAATAACTGATTTTCAACAGCCAAACCATTTAAGAAATAAATGAAAAACTGATATCATACAGGAGTCTAAAGTGTATATGGGGGCTAAATAAATATTTCTTATCAGACAGATGGACAGACGCATTTAGTAGAATCAATTCTCCTAACTATATAAATTCAGCATGTAATTTTTAAGTGCGTCCAATGAATATTCCAGAAATAAAAAATGGAATGGCAAACTTATATATACCCTTTACACTCTCGTGCGAATGGTATATAAAGAACATCTGAAAACATATTATTATTTAACTAAATCATAGTTTGTTTGTTAATTATCTTTTTCGTTTCTACATTATAATTATATACTTCTTGTATTTTAAAATGCTTATAAATATAATTCAATATTTTTGCCCAGATATCATACTATTTTTGTCATCATTATTTTTTTTAATCATATTATTCTTAAAGTTTTTATTAAAACTAACTATTAAATAAAAAATTGATAAAAATAAAAAAAAATTATTAATTCATCAACGACAAGTTTTTTTAAGAAAATACATACTAAATTGAATATTAAAAATTCTTAAACAAAAATCAGAATGCTTGTACCTCGATCAAATTAAAGTTTTTAAATTCTATTAAAGCTGAAATATCCAAAAAATATATTTTTTTAATTAAAAAAATTCTACAAATATATATTGAATTAGCAGATTTTTTTAATAATTCTGACCAAAAAGTTGGCGCTCAGCGGGGCGCATTATTGACATTTAGTTGGAAGTAAAATATTACCTTTTTTAAATTACTCATACGTATGTGGTACTATTTTTTAAACAAACATATTTTGCTGTTATTTTTCATTTGTTGGCTATTGAGTGTAAATAAAAAAATACTTCTGACTTTAAACAATAGATGTTTTTTATTTTTATATATATACAAGTACATATTTTTATATTATATAAAATACAAAAATTTTTATAGCCAATAGATTTAAACAATATTGTACAAAAGTTAAAAAAGATATAAAAAACTTCAATTGATAATATAAAATTTTCGCACTTATTTTTTTTCAGAAAATAAAAAATACTTTTTATTTTGTTAAGCTCTTGTTGATAGAAAATTAAGACTCGATTTTTTTTTAATTATATGTATAAACATTTATATTTAAGATAGAAAAATAAAGAATTTTGTTTTTAGAAAAGTAAATATCTTGTAGCAGTGTTTGAGTGTTGATGCTTTTTTAAAGAACTCAGAATTCACGGTAGCTTTAAACATATAAAAAGTTAAATGTTGTAATTATAGTGATGAAATTTATTTAGCGGTCAAACCAATACTATTGTTTATTACTGTCATTGTTAGTAGTTAAGTACGTTTAATCAAAAAGCTAAATTGCCGTTTTGATGAAAGGTTTTTGAAATAGCTTCACAACAAAAAAAAATTTTTTTTAAATAAAAAGTTTACTTTAATTAATAAAAAGCAACGCTTAAAGATAAAGAAACATTTAGATAATAATATATAATCTAAGCGACTTATTAGATTATATTTTTTAAGGAAATATTTAAAATATATTCCTAGGACTTAAAAACAGAATTGCTAAACAGTCTTTTTATAGGGATAATATTAATTTTTTATTAATTTTATTTATTTAAGATTTTATAAACAATGCTTGTGGAATAAATAATGATGAGATTTGCAGCTGAGAAAAAAAACATAATAATTAAATTTTATTATTTGAATCAGCGATCACTCATATTACCATGAAGGGCATAATTTCGACATATTACCATCAGAATGTTGTCCTTTGGAAAAATTATTCGTTACTAAGTTCATCATTACAAACCAACATGACAGCTCAATATGTAAATTATGTTTATATTTTACTGGAAAATAAGGAAAGTGTTATCAAAACTAAAAAAATCTACTGAAACGTTGTGTTCAGGCATACATGGCTTGAAAGTCACCATTAATGGAGAGCGATATCGGTTTTTAGTAGAAAATGTTTTACGTCCTGCTCTCAAAAATAGACCTGAGATATGGTTTCAGCTACCGCACGCACAGCGAGAAACTCAATAGCACTTTTAAGTCAACATTTGGAGAGAGAATAATATCTGGAAATCTATAAATTGACTGGCGAGAGCGCTAGACAGATTTGTCAGCAACTGACTATTTTCTTTACGATTATTTCAAGGGTTAAATATATATAAACAAGCCTCACATAATTTTAAAGCATAATTCCAACACTGTTGCAGAAATTCGAAGGGTACACCCATAGATTTTATAAAATTAGCCTATCATTGCAAAATTGAAATCGGGGGTCATTTGAGAAAAGTTTTTTCCATACTTAGTGTAAAAAAAATTTCAATTTTGCAAATTTTATAATCTAGAAAAAAACTAAATATTTAAATATACTAGAATATAAACGAAAAATTTGTCTCATATTTTTTTATGTCAGGGTGAAATTCGGCGCACAGTGTATAAAATGCATTTAATATTTAGAATAAACGAACACATTATTGTTTTTTTAAACAAACGACCAAAATTTTTTTTAATTCTGTTATATTTTGTTTTGACATTTTATATGAAACTTTTCAGGTTTCTGGATGTACTGAAAGTTAAACTCAAAAAAGGTTTGTATGCAGTTCTGCCTGAATTTTAATAAGAAAAAGAACTTAGAAATATTACAATTATGTTTAAAAACAACAACGTAAAATTTAAAAACGTTTAAGCAACTTTCCCTTTGCTAATAATCAGGTAAAATTATAATTTTTCAACCAAAAACAGGAACATTATTTTACTAAGGGGAGCCTTTTTTTGATCAACTGCAGCAAAAATAAATGCTCTGACATTATTTGGTTAAGCAATTTAATTGTTTTGAAGTTGTTGTGCATTCATATATTTTTTAATATTTTCATATTTTGATTATCATTTATTTAAATAAAAAATGAAATGTTTTGCTAGACTTTTTCCTTTTAAATTATATCTAGAAATTCAGGTGGACATGCGTACTGGTCTAAAGAATTATGAATTTATTAAATAATTATATTCGAAAAACAGATATTTGAAAATAATAGATCTTGTCAAAACTAAGAAAACTGGTTAAAATGGGTCAAATACAAACCGTCCGATCTCCCTTTTAAATATTAAAGTTTTGTCTTATGCATATGAAATACATACTTATTGGTTTACCGGCTTAAAAATCGATACGGTTCTTTGAAAAAATCATAAAATCTGAACATAAAACTTTATGTTTACAAAACAAAAAATTAATTTAATTTTTGTAATTTTATATTTAACTTAAATTATAAAAATATTTTTTTTTTCTTAAATTTACTCTTGCCTTTTAAACTTATTATATTTCAATAAATTTCCACCCAAACAAATTGTCACTCAAGTTAATAAAAATAATGTTGAAACCAAAGCATGTCTGAAAATAAGAACAGAATATTTATACAATGTCATGTGGTAACCTTGAAATTAATAAACAAAAATTAACTATATCCAGTGTATAACAGTTCATGCCCATTAATAATACATGAATCATGTTGAAATCCTTGTTATTTGTAAATAACAACGATAAGTTAAAAATGTTACAATGGGTAAAAATAAGTTCTCAGTATTAATAAATAAATAATTTTCTTTAGCAGCTCTTAAAAACAAAAGAAATATGAAACATTTTGTTTTTTCATTAACTTGGTTGCGTAGACGGCACTAAATTTAAATGAAAAAAAAAAAAGAAAACGTGATAATGATCAAATCATCGCTGTCAGCCTTAGCACAATGTGTATTGTGGTCGTTTGTGTTTCTCATCATTTTCTTTCTTTGATTTATTTTCTGTATCATACGGGTGTCGTAAGTTTGTTGCCTTTTTATTTTTTGTAAACGTTTTTTTTTTTTTGAATGTCAAGCCAAACAATATGACGTTAAGATGATGGAAGGAATGAGAGTGAATGGTATCATAAAGGCAAACCTAATTTGATTGAGTTTGAGAAGACATGGTTGCCTTATGTGTATTTATAATGGGTTATTATACCAGCAGATATAAAGCTGCATATGTGTTAACACATTTTCATATCAGTGATGTTAAATTTGTCACTATTTTTTTCATTTCAGAAAACAAAGATGTCTGGGTTTTAAAATAATTATTTTTTTTTTTGAGTTATAAATATTAAGATATTGTAAATTTTTTTTAAGATCATATTTGAATTCATATGTTCATAATATGTTTTAAGTAATTTAAATTTATAACTCTTATTTGCAATATTTTAAACACACTTAATAAAGTGAAAGTTGACATGTTAATATAATTAAAATTTGGATTAAAAATTTAAAAACAAAAAAAATTTTACTTTCGAATAAAGTGACGTACTAAATGAATTATGGAAATAAGCATATGAACTTATAAAAATTATATATTCTTACTTCAGCTAAGTACCTTCAAGTAATAAAAGCTGACAATCTACATATATTTTTAATAAGGAAAATGCATGCTTTATTATGTCTCCGAAAAAAACTAAAAATAAATTTCATTTCTTATTTTCCACATTGAAGCGTATCAAAATTCAATATATATTTACAAAAGTTTCCATGTAGGATATTATATCGAAAGAGAAATGTACTGATTATATTCCAGATAAAAAAAAATTAATTTATAAGAAACTTAATTAAGACCTCATAAATTATATAACTAAACTCTTCTGTGTATTGAGCCAAATAAAAGTACAGTTTTAAAAGTACGCTGAGAGTAATATATTGTTTAGATTATTTTCAATATTATGTCTCAACATTTTTTATCTGTTTTATCTTCATACCGTTTCTTGGTTGACAAACTTTCAGGTTCAAAATTGTGTTTCAGTGAGCAAATTTATAATCATAATGCAGTGTAACAAAAATATATTCTGTTATCGGACACTAAACATTTCATTCAGATCTTAATTAACATTATGAAGAAGCGCGGATACAGATGGGAGGTAAACCTAGATTAATTGTCCCATATTTCAAACGTTTGGGCGGCTCAGAGCCTACTGCGGACATACATTTAAAATGAAGAAATAAAAATTTTAATTGAAAAGTATCCCAAGTGTCAATATACTGAATTACCTCAACTCAATTAGCATTTAATAGTGTTAATATTTTAGTTTTGTAAAATGTTTTTTCAATACAAATTTGATAAAATCTATAAGATTTTATATCTGAGAAAAAATTAAAAAACTGCTTACGTTTTTCAGGAAAGTATTTTTAAATTTTTAAGTTAAAAATATGAAACAAAATATACATTTACAGCACAATATTTTTTATTTTGTTAATCATTATGGAATAATCTCATATAATAGTTTTTTAAGCTGAAGGTCTTTTTAATAATAAAAAAAGGACCTTAAGCTTAAAAAACTTTTAAATTTCATTAACGGTAGAGAACGTGAAAAGTGGGCGTTATAGTAGGCGTGTCAAAGTTATTTTTGCTAATGAGTACAACTGAGGTGTTTCAACATAGTCCTTTATTATTCCAAAATCTTTATTAATAGAGAAATTATATGAGTTTTAGTTAAAACGATATATGGGAGGTGGGCGTAAAAGTGGGCGTGGCACATTGATTTTCCGTTACAGCAAAGCCTCTCAACAAAGTGCAAAAAGCAAAGTGTGCAAAATTTCAGAATCGTACATCTAATTTTGCCCTTTTTATTAGGTTTTGAATTTAAAATATACTGAAAAATACACTGCGCAGTATAAATTTTCGTACATTTTTATCTATAACTCCTTTTCTGATGCATAGATGTAAGCAAGTTTTGGGGAGAGATATTGTAACGTTAATGCGTTTGGACACAATTCCATTTTATTCGATGTTCGAAGGACACGGTTTTTTCGACCTACTCTTGCTTTATGAGCTATAACTCTCTTCCTAATATTCCGATTTAGCCCATTTTCAATACCAAAAACAAACCTTGTCTATAAAAAAGATTCTGGCAAAATTTGAGCCCCCTAGCTTTTTCGGTGCGACCTCTATCGTGCTTTCAACAGACGGACAGACGGACGGACATATCTAGATCGTCATCAAATCAAACCCTGATTCAGAATATATATACTTTATGGGGTCTAAAATAGTTATTTCGATGTGTTACAAACGGAATGACAAAATGAATATACCCCCACCATTTTTTTGGTTGCGGGTATAATAAAAAAATTAAGTTTGACAGATCCATACAAACTATAAGAAAAAAGTTGAGACCACAGATAAATTGTAAACATAAAAACAATCAGCGTAAAGTCATAATGTAATAAAAAAATATTGAAGAAAAAGTGTCTCAAAGAATTCCTAAACATTATCAAGAATATTTACAAGGCTGTTTTTTTCCTATTTCATGTTATAAATTTGCTTATGTCATGAACTAAATTTCAAACATCATTTAAAGGAAAACTCTTATTACATATCCTCCTTTGTTATGCGCTTTAAATGCAAAAACGAATTGAAAATTCTTGCTTTTATTTTAAAACTATAATACAATGCTTTATATTTTATTCATCTTAAGCACACAGGATGCGATACATTTTGTTTATGTATTTACTTTCCATAGTTGCATTTTAAATAAATATTTTTCCTATTTGTACTATTTCATATTTCACATTTAATTTTATTTTTAATTCTATTTTCATATTTAGTTAGCAAAAGTAGGGTAGATAGTGGCATATTTTATGACAAATGGCATCGAATGAAAAGGAAAATCGGTAAAAAAAATTGTACCCAATTCAAACACACGACAAAGAAAAGAAGAAAATATATACGACTACAACTAAACTAATAAAGAAAATTGGCAAATTGCATGTAATCTTAAGAGTTTTAAGAAAGAATATTAAATGGTGTTGTGTATGTTGGTGGAAACGTTGAACGTTGCAAAAGTATTACAAGAACGACAATAGTTCCTGCTGCATATATTTTTCTGATTGTTCATTACAATGCAAGAAGCATTACAATACACCATGCATTTCATTAAAGATAAAATTAGGGCAAGGAAAATAGTAATAATTTACAATGAAAATACAGGATGTGAAAAAATTGTACTTTAATTGTGCATATAATATATTGGTCATTTGCATTATTGCAATACACTTAATATAAAATAAACTTTAAAAATTTTTCGTTTATATTTTATTTTTATTATACCCTTTACACGGTATGCTTATATATAAAACTCTGATGGCGTTTGTAATTTAATTTCTAATCCTATAAACTATATATGTTCTGAATGCTTATAGATAGAGGAATTGATTAGGAATAGTTCATCTGTCAGCGTGTGTGTCGACATCAACTTTTTGAAGGCCCCTTGGCTCCCCCTTAAACTTCAATAGTGTATAAATTTATCAGATATGCTTTCAAAAATTCTGCTATTGCAAATCAGTTACGTGGGCTGAACTTTAAACTGATATATGAGCAACAAAACAAGACTGTCTCTATTTTTTACCCAAACATAGTCTGATTTTTTAGCTCCTATTAAACCTCTTTCAACTTTTGTTACGTATATATAAAATATATAGCTTTGCAACACTTTAGGCAAATCTTAGTGAAATGGCTCAATTATCGGTTTTAAAGATATTTCTAACAAATATATTAACTAATAGTTCAAAATATCATTTTTCTAAATAAGTTTTAGTCAAAGTTGCACTATATAGCTTTCGTACCTGTACATGATGGTACAAACTGTGTGAAGAGTATATAAGGTTTGGCGTAGTCAAATATGCCTTTACTTCTATTTTATTCAGGTTAATAAGATAACGTCTAGAGAATAGATAAATAAGAAATTTATGGCTTAGCATAAAACGAGATACTATAAATTTATTAATTAAATCAGCGTTTTATTATTTTAACAAAAAGATAATAACGTCGAAAAAAGGTGCCATGCTTTGTTAATCGTCACCACCAAATGTTAGAAATTTTTGTGAAACCAGAAGACTACGCTTAATTCACAGAGCCTGATTGTGTAGAACCAAGTATTATTAGATCATTTAAATCTACCAGAAGAACTTCTGCTGAACTATATAGAGCATGTATGTCACAGGGGTGCATTTAAAAAAGTGATATTCTCTTACTTTCATACAAGATACAAGTGGTTCAAGTACTAAAATTAATTAGTATCTAAATTTTTCTGTTAATTTCAACTAGTAGGTCAGAAATTAAATCTATTATATTAAAAATCCTATTATAAGTGATAAAGCTTATTTTCGTTTGAACGACATTGCTAACGAGTATGAGCAGAATTGTACTAGTACTCGGGTTCTAAAAGATTTCTCAGTAAGAATGTCCTTTTGCATTTCAGGAAAAAAAATGTTTTTTTTAAATATTTATGATTTTATTGCAACTACGGCATATCCAAATTCAGTTTGCAATAAAATATCTACCAAATCAACCCAATGGATCTGATGAAAGGTTATTACTTAATAAATAAATTGTTTATGATTTTTGCACAGATATGTAGATCTTGCCGGTGATGTGTTGGATCTCGAATTTGATCCCAAAATTAGTTTCTAATTTATTCTCATAAATCCAAAATTTCACAAAAGATCAAAAGCTTTAAATTGTGCCCAGTTTTCATCAGAATTTCTTAAGATAACTTATTCTGGAAATCGTTGCTACAACAAATGGATTGTTTCATTAGCGCTGTAGCAGGTGGCGCCGTCTTTCAGAAACCATTTGTCGTCCAAATCAATGCCGTTATGTTGAGGCTTGAATAACTCCGTTATCATGTTCCTAGAAAGAATGCCGTTTTCAGCTACTGCAATTAAGGACTCATCTACATTTGTTCTTATTGTTTATTCACGAAGCTATTCAGATGAAAATACGCTTCATCGGAAAACATACTGTTTTTTTTTTCGAAACAAATGTTATTGGCTTCACTTTGCTCCACTACTCGCTGAACAAACTGCCAAACTGCATGGCCTGCTGGCTTAAACTTCTAAATAAGAGATCTTTTGTCAAAATTTGCTACTCAGTGTTTCGTAAAATTTTATGTTGTTAGAAACGAGGCGGAATTGTATTTCGGTGACATTTTTATTCACAACAGCAATATTGTTAAGAGATCAACCAACATGTTGACGCACCAAAGTCCTACAGTCCATAGCCGAAAAAGCTTCTTAAAATTAGACACATTACCTACAATTTCTCGACTGAAGTTTTTGCAAGGCTTGCGAGCAGTAATCAGCTCATTTTTTAAAATTTTTTTAAAAGTTTTTACAATTTTAACTCGTTTTTTTCGTGTGTAGCTTAAGTTTTTGGTTTGACATTTGAAAAAAATGAGGGAAAAGGAAAATGTTTTTTTATCTATTGATTTTGATAGCCGTGGATTAAAAAAAGTTAATAAAAAATAATAAGCTAACGAAATAAGCCTACCTGATGAGTTAATAATCCTTGAATTGGACTAAATATATCTGACAGATGGCAAGTTTCAGAGTTGACATTTGCACAAAAAATTACACTCAAATTAACACGGGAATTTTTTAACACCTTCCGTTTATATTGATTGCACGTCATTAGGTGTACATTTGAAAATATTATTAGATTATTTCGGCAGGATCATAGGATTCATAGGATCTTTGTACGAATTTTGCTTGTTAGACCTTTGGAATATGGTTGTTGGAGAATGGTCCTAAAAATTTGTATAATTTTTTAGGTTTCCTTGCTTTGATTAATAAAAACTAAATTTTTAAAACCAATTTATGCTACATTTGCAATGATATGGACATATAAGGATAAAGTATATAATATAATAAAGTTTTCCTAAAATTATAAAAAAAATCAAGATTAAGATTATAATTAATTGTCCACTAGCAAATATATATATATAGGCGATATAAGTTTGCAGGTCTTGGTAATACTGCAACAAGAAATATAATTAAAAATTATATATATTTTCCATTGCTTAGTTATTCGATGTATCAAAAACAATATGATTTCTTTTTTCAAAACTCTTAAGCGGGTAAAAGCTAACTATGCTAAGTTAAACAACTTTTGACAATATGAACAACGTTAATGCAAAAAAATAAAAACCAGATCAGCTATGCTGTAATCATTGGCTAAAAATTAAATTCTTAATTTCCGCCTTATAGAAATCTCTCGAATAAGTGATTCAGTTTTAAAGAAATCATTTTCCAAAATGAACAAACCAAAAATCTCTTTTTACAGTAAATATAAGTATTTGACGATATTTTAATTTATGATATAAATCAACTTAAACACCAGCCAGATTTATATGTGCTTGAATGAATTCTTTATAATGTCTGCCACCTGCTAACAATTGCCGACAACTAACATCCGTGCCACTTCATCTTGTAGTTTTAGAGTTTATAAGGAAAATAAAAATAAAATAAAAAATCGAACGGAAAAACTAAACGAGGCGCTAATAAATCAAAGTGTATTTTGTCGTTGTTAACATCCTATGTAAACTGGTATAAAATGTCGAACGTGAAGAGAAAATTTAGCAAAAAAAAAAATTCTAAATTTTCTTGTAAATTTTCACGTTTCTTTTAACATTTTTTTTTTTAAACAAACAATAGAACAGCAAAAGTGCAAGTCGAAAGAATGTAGAAAGTAAACGGCATTATATATAAAAAGTTTTAGAAACCATTGAATACATGTTTGTTGCCTGCAAGGTTGTTGGTTTGACTGCTGGCTTGGTTCTTTGGTATTGGTAGATTGTGTTTTTTTAAGTGGTAGTAGTGGTAAATCTAACTTAATAGTATTTAGGTGGGTAAGACAAAAATAAAAAAACTTTACCTTCAGGAAAAACTAAACTTTTAAGCAATTTTCACTGTTGTCATTGTTGTTGTTCTTTCAAATGGAAAGCAAAGTTTGAAAATGTATTTCAATTCAATGCTGTTCTATTCTGTTTCAGTGTCCAGCCATGACAATATCATCAATGTCGTTTGCAGTTGCATAAAACTTGTTTAATCATGAGTAAAATGACAAAATTTTTCCTGAATATTTTTATACCCGCCACCAAAAAAATGGTGGGGGTATATTCATTTTGTCATTCCGTTTGTAACACATCGAAATATCCATTTTAGACCCCATAAAGTATATATATTCTGAATCAGGGTTTGATTTGATGACGATCTAGCTATGTCCGTCCGTCTGTCCGTCTGTCCGTCTGTTGAAAGCACGATAGAGGTCGCACCGAAAAAGCTAGGGGGCTCAAATTTTGCCAGAATCTTTCTTATAGACAAGGTTTGTTTGGTATTGAAAATGGGCTAAATCGGAATATTAGGAAGAGAGTTATAGCTCGAAAAGCAAGAGTAGGTCGAAAAAACCGTGTCCTTCAAACATCGAATAAAATGGAATTGTGTCCAAACGCATTAACGTAGACTCATGAAACTTCGAATATATATTTCTTGATTAAAAACAATATTTTGCCCCGAAAATTATCTAAATCTATGCATTAGGAGAGGAGTTATCGATCAAAATGTACGAAAATTTATACCGCACAGTGTATTTTTCGGTATATTTAAAAACAAAAACGTCATAAAAGCAACAAAATTGGATGTACAACTCTGAAATTTTGCACACTTTGCTTATTGGTGAGACGCTTTTTTGTAACGGAAAATCAATGTGCCACGCCCACTTTTACGCCCACCTCCCATATAACGTTTTACCCAAAATTCATATAATTTCTCAATTTATATAGATTTTGGAATAATAAAGGGCTATATTGAAACATCTCAGTTGTACTCATTCGAAAATACAACTTTGACACGCCCACTATAACGCCCACTTTTCACGTAATCTACCGTTAATGAAATTTAAAAGCTCATAAAACCGCCAAAATTAGAGGTATGATGATCAAATTTGCTACGTATATCCTTCTGATCAATGTTATTGTTGTGCCAAAAAGTTTAGGTGACACATCCACTTTAACGACTACCTCCCATAGAACGGTTTATCTTAAATTCATGTAATTTCTCTATTGACAAAGTTTTTGGGAAAATAAAGGGCTATATTGAAATATCTAAGTTGTATTTATTAGTAGAAACTTTATTGACACACCTACTTTAACGCCCACTTTCATTGAAAGACTACATTTACAAAAGCATTTTAGTAGCATTTCGAAGTATCTGATGGTCCAAATTTTCAATGATAATGTTGATGCTCAATTGTTGGGCATGATGATGAGTCGAGGTTGACTGTTCTTTTGCCACACTATCGCAAAAAACAGCAATAGTTCCCATTCAACGAACTAAGAAGGCATTCACAGATTTTCTAACATTTTATACAGACCTGTTTTGCAGAAATTTAAATATTTTTTACAATTCTCCCGATTGTGGACGAATTTGAACGATTATGTTGATCAAAAGAATTACGAAGTGAACAAAATGCATTTTGATTTGAACGCCCATTTTAATAAAAAAACCTGAATAACTTTAACGCGTTGCTCATTTGCGTATCTTTCCACTGTTCAAATTGAGTTAGTCTGAGATTGAGAAATGTCAAGTGAAATGCAGAAAACAAATTTAAAGACTAGGTGTAGTTCACCTTTAATATGGGCCCTTAAAATGTAAATACCTTTTACAAAGAAAGTGATAAGTATTTTATTATAAAGAGATTATTCCATAATGATTAACAAAATAATAAATATTGTGCTTTAAATGTACACAAAATAGGTGGTGGGTATAAAAGATTCGGCACAGCCGAATATAGTGCTCTTACTTGTTTTTTTTTAATTTATAGTTTTCCGTTTACTTAGAAACTTATTATAGTTTGGTGCAATAATAAAACAGCAACAGAAAAGTAAAAAACTAATTATTATAAAGATCAAATAGTTTCTAAAATATTTCAAACACAGAATTAAGTCTACAGTAGAGATAAAATAAGAAAATATAATAACAAAACAAAGTTTTGTTTAGACGTCATTTTTTTTGGGAATTTTGATCCATCAAAAATAATGTATAATAATTTAAAAATGCGCTACTTATGGCTTCTTAGTTTTACCTTGCATTTAAACTAAATATCCATATCGGTATCTGTACCGATACAAAAAGGAGCACCGAGACATCTTTGGATTAATTTTCATGCCCGAAACCCACTCCGGTGAAACATCCAGGTTACAATTATCAATAACTTCTGAATTTTGGACCAAACTAAAAAAGTTCTTTTGGCTGAGTGACTAATTTTTTTTATTTTTAAAGTCTTTTACTTTTTGAACACAGTTGAATTATAACAGAGTTTTGCATTTTTTTCATCATACTAACTACTAAAACAAATCCAATAAATTAATTAGAAAATGTTTTGAGATATGTTTTGATATTAGAAAAATTTCTATTATACATTTACGGTCAAATTGCAAAACAAACAACAATAACAGCTTCATAAATTACTTATAAATTAAATTTTTATTAAAAATTTCTCCTAGAATAATAATGTAAGGAATTTGTGAAATTAACTGATATTTTCAAAAAATTTCTAAAATTAAAAAATTTCACACCTTATATGTGCAAGTACAGTACATACTAATCTTTTTTTAATCAAGTTGGTAAGATTAGGGCTTTATATAGATACATGTAGGGGGAATATCGATGCAGAAATAAATGGGTCCCTTTTCGACCCAGTGAGCGCACGTACTGGCGCTTACTCTAGATCGCTATGACACATTGTCACATTGTCGACTGATGATTATCTACAATCCACATCAACACGTCCTTTGAAATCGCCATCATTTATCTCAAAACATTTGTCCACATAGTACTCACATCAAATGTGTGCTTGCCAGTAGTTGTTAATTTTTTTATTAATTTTATTAAAGTTTATTAAAATAGGTTTCGTTTAAAAATAGGTAATTTTGTTGGCCAAGTGTTCTCCCGTACTGGCTCAGTAGACTCCTAATCTTTTAACAAAATCTCAATAAAGTGTGTTAGTAAACTGTTGTCAATGGTTGATATCTGCTCGATTATGTTGATTTTCAGCTCTCGAACTGGTCTGAGTTTATTGCTGTAAACTTTCGATTTCAAAAAATCCCATAAAAATAGTCAATAGGTATCAAATCACATGATCTTAATGGCTAATTTAATTGTAAATATTTTAAGTGAAATAATGAAATTTTAGATTTTCTAAATCCATTGTGCCTCTTGCTGGGTGGCAGTTGTCAATATTCTTATGAAATGACATATAATTTTTAATATTGTATTAAAAACTTTAGATAAGCATATAAAGGTAAGCGTTTATGGTTTTATAATATTTTTGTAATTACCTGAAATTTTTTATGAAATTAGTATTCGCAAGATCATACCTTTAAAGAATTTTTTTGTAATATTTGTTAGGTTCTTCCTACATCATGCTTAGTTGATACTTTCACTAGATAAGCCATAAACTCCAACGTACGAATTGAACAAAAAAGCACAAATGTACTTAATTATTCTATGATTATTTAAGGCCATGACTGACTATCCTACAAGTCGTGCGATTATGTCAAATAAAAATCTGATAGTTTTCTGTCCTACATGAAAAAATCGCAACAAAATGTGTTATTGGATGCCACACTGTCACACTTGCTTAGAAAAAGCAACTCTGATCGCACGGAAACAATTATTTTATGAAAATTTCCAAAAGATTATCAAATCGGACACACTTGTCAAAAAATCTGTCACACATGTGCACTTTGTGTCCACACTATCACACTTTCTGAACACACATACAATTTTTGACATATCGAACGACTAAATCTGACAGTTAGTCATGGCCTTTAACGACGATAAAATACTACATCATTTCGGTAATTTTATTTCTAAGGTAAATAGAGCTTATCCAACGCGTTTAAAAAAAATCTTTGACTAACGAAAACCTGATATTTGGGTTGTTGAAACTCGCGTCGCTGCATTTGCATATGTAATGTTCTTTTGGCGTGCGAATGTTTAAGCCATAGTTAAAAGATGCAGCAATTAAGTCTTCCTCAATAACAAACCATTGATAATGTGCACATTAATATTAATATTTTGACACTACCAACACTGCGATTCTATATTTACCTCAATTTGGATGGGTACACACCACCAATATAAGTCGAACTGCATAACACAAATATTTATTTTTATTTTACACATAAAATTAGATGCAATAAAAAATTCGTTGCATTATTCTGGTTTTTGCATCCTCTTCGGTTTTTGCATTTTACTTTCTACTTATTCACTTCTTCATAATTTAATAAATAGTTCTTATCGATAAAAATATCTGAAGTAGTTGAGCAACTTTTACTGTTAATTTCGTATTTAAGAGTAAAAACCAAGTATTTTTTTTAAATAAAATATGGTATCACACATTAATGTTTGAACATTGTTTCGGTTTCACCGGACGACCACAAATTAAACTGAGAAGTGAGCTTAATCACTAAATAGCAGTTTGTTGGCGTTTTCGGATTCTATAACAATTGTTGATAAATTCAAAAAATTTAAAAACTTTGTCCTAATTTTAATATTTTGAAAACCATATATCTAATTAAATCGAGAAGAAGTGATTACCATGCCACAGAGTAACCCTCAGTCTTCTCAGGAGTATTACGTACATGGTAAATGTAAACTTAATGGTTTTATTTCAATTGCACTTTCACTACTTTCGCTTGAATAATTTTTTTTAATTGGTTTTTTATAGTCAATTATTTTATTATACATAATACTTTTTTATTACTTTCAAATTTATTTAATAACATTTTTGAATTGTTCGTAAATTTTTAACATTAATAGATTAATTTTATTTTAAATATCAATAATTTAATTTTTATGTACTGAACAAAGATATTAGAAAAATTCTTTAAACAATTTTATTGTTTATGTAAATAAAGAAATATCTACAAAGTTTTTATTACATTTATAAGATATTTCTTACAGAAGAAGTCGTTAACCAGAGTTCCCAAATTATTGCTGGTTGCCACCAGAAAACGCTCTTTACTTATCCTCACCGGTAAGGCTTGTAAACACAGATGCTTCGTATCTTTACCCAGCTACCAGAAGCAAATGCAAAGTTTTCTAATATTGCCTTCCGTAATGTTATTTAAAACAACGGTCCTTTTAAGGACTTGAAACCGCATTTCAAAAATAAAAGCGTTCTTTTTTTTAAAGTTCGAAATAAGTAAAGCTTATCTCTTAGTTAATATTAAACTTAAATCAAATAATTTTGTCTTTAGAAATTTCTTCATTATTACTGCATATTAATAGATTATTTAATTTAGATATTTAGACGGCAAAATTTGGTCTGTCTGTCTTTCTGTCAGACAATCTGTTCGAGCACACGCTACAAAAAAACTTAAAAAAATAGAAATAGAAAAACTACTTAAAAACATAAAAAAAACACTTTGTAAAAAAATTATACTATTTTTAAAGTAAGTATTTCATAAAATATTTCAACAGCAAATGGTAAATAATTTCTAAGGTTTTCTTAGGTCGGTAGTTTTAGTTCCAACAAAGGTTGTATATTTTTTATAATCTCTAGTACAGTAGGTCATTTTAAATTGCTTAAATTGAAGTGAAACCGATAAGCATATAAAAGGAAATATTTTGGATGAAAAGACCCCGACTACGATGTTAACTTTTTAAAACTATCAACAATTATTGTCATGCTTATCAAAAATAAACTATCGAAAACACTTTACTGTTTTACACGGTTTCACCATAAATTTTTCTAAATTTTGTTAGCAATGTGGACTTTATTTCCTTACCGTATTGCATCCATGGAAATGCTTAAATTACTTGCATACAAATTTAAAACAAATTATGTCTTGTGTACTGCATATTATTTCAGCAGTTGAAAAATTTATTATTTTATTAGTAATTTTTTTATATTTTTCGTTGGTACCCAATTCAGCAGTTCGTAAGGGGAAGAGATTATTAAGCTGTTTTTGATAGAGATGATATAAGTACTTATTAACTGCAAAAAAAAAAAAAAACATGTAGACATTGCATTAAAAAAACCAAGCCTTCTAAAAGAGCTCTTGGATGCAGGTAAGAACCAAAAAGTCGATTTAATAAGCGCATTTTGGTAATGAATTTTTTTGATGAGATCACATCAAACCTTTAAGCGAGCTAACTTTTATTTTAATTTTAGAGCTTTTTTAGAAAAAACAATAAAAATTAATCCAACAATTAAAAAATAAAAGAAATTTCATCCAAAGTACAACGGTGGCTAGATGTAATTTATAAAACAAAAGACAACAAGTTGATTTTATTGTAGTGTGATACTTTATGTTTCTATAAATAAAAATTCAAAAGTAATATTTAATTTTAAGAAGATTTTATAAATTAAATGATAAGTAAAACAACAATATGATTGCAAATCATTTAGGGTATGAATTTTGACTCAAATATCCGCCATTTAATCTGAGACGCCATCTTGGATTTTTACTTTTTTATAATTGGCTGTATTTTAGCGGTCAAACTTTTTCATTTGATGCAAATATTTGCGTGAATCAAGAAGGTGCATTTTGATATAACAGGTAGGACGAACAATTTTCTAGTTAAAACTATATCCGTACTGAACCTCTCAGTGGTATGCATGCAAAAAAAATCGAATTTAGAAAAACATCAAAGTAGTTGTATTATGGGGCTTATTTCTCAGTGAATTTCACTCCGATTTCTTAATTTTTTTTGCTGTAAATATTTTCTGAAGTCACGGTTTATAATTCGGTATCTTCAGCGAGTCCAAAAAAATGTTGAAAAGCTTAAAAAATTTTTTTTTTTTAAATTTACATTTTTTTTTTTTTACATTTACATTTTTCCAACCAGTTATTGTCAATTAATGGAAGTTTTTTTAGGAATATTTTTAGAGGAATATTTTATCTAGAATATTAGCAAAAATTTCTAAGGGCTAAAAAATGTTAATTTTTTTTGGTAAAAACTATAGAAAAAACAGAGGTAGTCATGTTTATTTGCTGGTATCTTAGAAGGTTATCTGATGATTGTGCTAGATTTTAAGGGCGAATCTTTTCTGGATATTTTCAAAAGATTGATTCTCTAAAAGCTGATTTCAACAAAAAAAAAAAAAAACAAGTAAGAGCACTATATTCGGCTGTGCCGAATCTTTTATACCCACCACCAATTTTGTGTACATTTAAAGCACAATATTTATTATTTTGTTAATCATTATGGAATAATCTCTTTATAATAAAATATGTATCACTTTCTTTGTAGAGGGTGGTTAAATTTTAAGGGCTCATGTTGAAGGTGAACTACACCTAGTCTTTAAGTTTGTTTTCTGCATTTCACTTGACATTTCTCAATCTCAAACTTACTCATTTTGATCCGTGGAAAGATACGCAAATGAGCAACGCTTTAAAGTTATTCAGGTTTTTTATAAAAATGGGCGTTCAAATCAAAATGCATTTTGTGCACTTCGTAATTCTTTTGATCAACATAATCGTTCAAATTCGTCCACAATCGGGAGAATTGTAAAAAATATTTAAATTTCTGCAAAACAGGTCTGTATAAAATGTTAGAAAATCTGTGAATGCCTTCTTAGTTCGTTGAATGGGAACCATTGCTGTTTTTTGCGATAGTGTGACAAAAGAGCAGTCAACATCGACTCATCATCATGCCCAACAATTGAGCATCAACATTGTCATTGAAAATTTGGACCATCAGATAGAGGAGTTGTGACAAGGATGGAGAGGGGGTCATTTGGCCGATATTTTGTTAAATACATAATTGAACCATACAAATATTATCATTATAAAAAGAAATAATAATATCCTAAATAATTTGTGTTTTATTTAAATACAACATCGGTCCTTAAATGAAATGAAATTCAATGAAAGTGTGTTAAAGTAGCTGTGTCAATAAAGTTTCTACTAATAAATACAACTTAAATATTTCAATATAGCCCTTTATTTTCCCAAAAACTTTGTCAATAGAGAAATTACATGAATTTAAGGTAAGCCGTTGTATGGGAGGTAGGCGTTAAAGTGGCCGTGTCACCTAACCTTTTTGGCACAACAATAACATTGATTAGGAGGATATACACAGCAAATTTGATCATCATACCTCTAATTTTGGCGGTTTTATGAGCTTTTAAATTTCATTAACGGTAGATTACGTGAAAAGTGGGCGTTATAGTAGGCGTGTCAAAGTTGTTTTGGCGAATGAGTACAACTTAGGTGTTTCAATATAGCCCTTTATTAATCCAAAATCATTATTAATAGAGAAATTAGAGGAATTTTGAGTAAAACGTTATATGGCAGGTGGGCGTAAAAGTGGGCGTGGCAACTCAGATTTCTAGCACAGTAATGACATTGCCTAGGGGGATATACGTAGCAAATTTTATCATCATACCTCTTATTTTGGCGGTTTTATGAGCTTTTAAATTTCATTAACGGTATATAACGTGAAAAGTGGGCGTTATAGTAGGCGTGTCAAAGTTATTTTTGCGAATGAGTACAACTTAAGTGTTTCAATATAGTCCTTTATTATTCCAAAATCTTTATTAATAGAGGAATTATATGAATTTTAAGTAAAACGTTATATGGGAGGTGGGCGTAAAAGTGGGCGTGGTGCCTTAATTTTCTGGCGCAGTAATGACATTGCCTAAAAGGATATACGTAGCGAATTTGATCATCATACCTCTAATTTTGGCGGTTTTATGAGCTTTTAAATTTCATTAACGGTATATAACGTGAAAAGTGGGCGTTATAGTGGGCGTGTTAAAGTTGTATTTTCGAATGAGTACAACTGAGATGTTTCAATATAGCCCTTTATTATTCCAAAATCTACATAAATTGAGAAATTATATGAATTTTGGGTAAAACGTTATATGGGAGGTGGGCGTAAAAGTGGGCGTGGCACATTGATTTTCCGTTACAAAAAAGCGTCTCACCAATAAGCAAAGTATGCAAAATTTCAGAGTCGTACATCCAATTTTGTTGCTTTTATGACGTTTTTGTTTTTAAATATACCGAAAAATACACTGTGCGGTATAAATTTTCGTACATTTTGATCGATAACTCCTCTCCTAATGCATAGATTTAGATAATTTTCGGGGAAAAATATTGTTTTTACTAAAGAAATATATATTCGAAGTTTCATGAGTCTACGTTAATGAGTTTGGACACAATTCCATTTTATTCGATGTTTGAAGGACACGGTTTTTTCGACCTACTCTTGCTTTTCGAGCTATAACTCTCTTCCTAATATTCCGATTTAGCCCATTTTCAATACCAAACAAACCTTGTCTATAAGAAAGATTCTGGCAAAATTTGAGCCCCCAAGCTTTTTCGGTGCGACCTATATCGTGCTTTCAACAGACGGACAGACGGACAGACGGACAGACGGACAGACGGACAGACGGACGGACATAGCTAGATCGTCATAAAATTAAACCCTGATTCAGAATATATATACTTTATGGGGTCTAAAATGGATATTTCGATGTGTTACAAACGGAATGACAAAATGAATATACCCCCACCATTTTTTTGGTGGCGGGTATAAAAAAAAAAAAAAAAACGGACAGACGGACAGACACACATTGGTTAGTCGTCTCTTATGGAGTTGGAATGACAAAGCTATTGGCACCACACGTGAAGGGTATAATTAAATAACGTTTTGGTTTTTAAGTGTGTTATTTGTGCTAAATGAAAAACTGTTTTTATATAAGATGATTTTAAGTTCACATATTATTTATAAGTTATTTTTTTCATTTTAACAAATTTTCTGCCGATCAAAATTAAATTTTTTTTCGAAGTTTTTCCCACTTGCTTTGAATTGCGTTTCGAGTTAATTTTGCTTTTATAACTTTTTGAGTGTACTTCCTCCAAATCCATGTCATGTTAAAGTATGCTTCACAAATTTCAAATTTCATTATGCTGATACAAATGTCTTAAATATATTTAACAATTTTCTGTTACTTTTATATCATGGCAATAGTACATATATGTCTATAAAAAAATTTTAATAAAATATATTTGTATGTCTAACTGTGGCATAATTTAAAAATAAAAATCTCTTTATAATAGTAGGCCGTTTAACACACACACTTGATGGTTTTAAATATAATCTCTTTTTATAACATAATATACAAGGTGTGAACTTCTTTCCATATAGTATTTGACTGTTGAAAATGTAATATAAAAAACATGTGTGCAAATACATAAATTACTTGAACAAAATATTATTTTATTTTTGGGAGAAAACAAATAAAAACAAGTAAGAGCACTATATTCGGCTGTGCCGAATCTTTTATACCCACCACCTATTTTGTGTACATTTAAAGCACAATATTTATTATTTTGTTAATCATTATGGAATAATCTCTTTATAATAAAATATTTATCACTTTCTTTGTAAAAGGTATTTACATTTTAAGGGCCCATATTAAAGGTGAACTACACCTAGTCTTTAAATTTGTTTTCTGCATTTCACTTGACATTTCTCAATCTCAGACTAACTCAATTTGAACAGTGGAAAGATACGCAAATGAGCAACGCGTTAAAGTTATTCAGGTTTTTTTATTAAAATGGGCGTTCAAATCAAAATGCATTTTGTTCACTTCGTAATTCTTTTGATCAACATAATCGTTCAAATTCGTCCACAATCGGGAGAATTGTAAAAAATATTTAAATTTCTGCAAAACAGGTCTGTATAAAATGTTAAAAAATCTGTGAATGCCTTCTTAGTTCGTTGAATGGGAACTATTGCTGTTTTTTGCGATAGTGTGGCAAAAGAACAGTCAACCTCGACTCATCATCATGCCCAACAATTGAGCATCAACATTATCATTGAAAATTTGGACCATCAGATACTTCGAAATGCTACTAAAATGCTTTTGTAAATGTAGTCTTTCAATGAAAGTGGGCGTTAAAGTAGGTGTGTCAATAAAGTTTCTACTAATAAATACAACTTAGATATTTCAATATAGCCCTTTATTTTCCCAAAAACTTTGTCAATAGAGAAATTACATGAATTTAAGATAAACCGTTATATGGGAGGTAGTCGTTAAAGTGGATGTGTCACCTAAACTTTTTGGCACAACAATAACATTGATCAGAAGGATATACGTAGCAAATTTGATCATCATACCTCTAATTTTGGCGGTTTTATGAGCTTTTAAATTTCATTAACGGTAGATTACGTGAAAAGTGGGCGTTATAGTAGACGTGTCAAGGTTGTTTTTGCGAATGAGTACAACTTAGGTGTTTCAATATAGCCCTTTATTATTCCAAAATCATTATTAGTAGAGACATTATATGAATTTTAGGTAAAACGTTATATGAGAGGTGGGCGTAAAAGTGGGCGGCAACCTAATTTTCTAGCACAGTAATGACATTGCCTAGGGGGATATACGTAGCAAATTTTATCATCATACCTCTTATTTTGGCGGTTTTATGAGCTTTTAAATTTCATTAACGGTATATAACGTGAAAAGTGGGCAATATAGTGGGCGTGTCAAAGTTGTATTTTCGAATGAGTACAACTGAGATGTTTCAATATAGCCCTTTATTATTCCAAAATCTATATAAATTGAGAAATTATATGAATTTTGGGTAAAACGTTATATGGGAGGTGGGCGTAAAAGTGGGCGTGACACATTGATTTTCCGTTACAAAAAAGCGTCTCACCAATAAGCAAAGTGTGCAAAATTTCAGAGTCGTACATCCAATTTTGTTGCTTTTATGACGTTTTTGTTTTTAAATATACCGAAAAATACACTGTGCGGTATAAATTTTCGTACATTTTGATCGATAACTCCTCTTCTAATGCATAGATTTAGATAATTTTCGGGGAAAAATATTGTTTTTACTCAAAAAATATATATTCGAAGTTTCATGAGTCTACGTTAATGCGTTTGGACACAATTCCATTTTATTCGATGTTTGAAGGACACGGTTTTTTCGACCTACTCTTGCTTTTCGAGCTATAACTCTCTTCCTAATATTCCGATTTAGCCCATTTTTAATACCAAACAAACCTTGTCTATAAGAAAGACTCTGGCAAAATTTGAGCCCCCTAGCTTTTTCGGTGCGACCTCTATCGTGCTTTCAACAGACGGACAGACGGACAGACGGACAGACGGACGGACATAGCTAGATCGTCATCAAATCAAACCCTGATTCAGAATATATATACTTTATGGGGTCTAAAATGGATATTTCGATGTGTTACAAACGGAATGACAAAATGAATATACCCCCACCATTTTTTTGGTGGCGGGTATAAAAAAACTAAATCAATTTTTATGACCTAGATGATAAGGATTTTCCTCAGTTTTACTTGATTGCTTTGTCAAATATCATTGTGCTTAATGTGGACATGTTTGTCTTCGGTTAAAATATTGATTTAGTACAATATGTTTTAATTTAACTTCATGCCTTGGGCAAAAAGTTTAGGTAACAAAACTTTTCTAATACTATATAGATTAAACACAAATGTATTTTTAAAACTTTCCTCTTAAGTGGACCATTAACTAGAAAATAATCAAGAAAAAAATTATTATATTTCTATCTATTTTCCTAGAAAAAAGGATACATAATCCTGAAGATTAAATAACAGAAATCACTTAGGGTTGTTTATATACTTAAGCTTTCGATAATAGCAACTTTAAGTTCTTGAAGATTTTGTTTTTGTAATAATGGAAAAAATAGGGCGTGCTATTGATTTGGTAAATATGTCTACACACGTGTGTGAATAAAACATCGAGTGCAGCATTAATTATTAATTGAGTTATTATGGAGGGTTCTTGTGATTTGCTTAATTTATTTTGTGCAACAAAATATGTTTCTAATAAAATTAATCAGCTTTAGTGTTTATGCTTTTATCTTCAATAAAATTTATTTAATGTTAAAATGCAACAAAGTTTGTAGAAAACTTTTAAATGTAATTAATGGTTATAAAATAATTTCTGTTTTAAATTTTTTTTTATATATTTTTTTACATTAAGTAAAACCTTTATTTCAAAATTTTACATATTTTGGTTGCCATGGCTTTAGTAAATTAAGCTTCTTTAATGATTGTTTAACGGAAAGTAAAAACTACTAGAAAATTATTCTGTATTATTTCTTGACAAGACACAAGTAAATTACGTGTCTACACTTAACCATTCGCTCACATAGCAATTTCGAATAAGAAAAACTTCAACTTCTTAATAGAATTAGAAACCTCACAAAGATGTGAGCATATTATCGCTGCTGCGACGTAGTCTTTATGTGACAATTTTTGAAGTTTTTTATTGCTCTATTTTGAATCTTTATTCATCTATCCACCAAGTTCTTTAAAAATATCTTAATTAGCTAAAAAAAAAATAGTAATTATGCATACGTTTTACACTGTAAAATAATAAACTAAAATGCTATTTTTTCTATCCTGAAAACTTAGTAAGTAAATAACACATAATTGAATTCATTAGAGCAACGACGATACATCAGTCACATTAAACTGCAATTGAGCATAAGAACTTAAACAATTTTTATTATAATCCCTTAAAAATTTTCTATTGTTTGCTGACCATATGAATATTTAGAAATGCGTTCAAGTAATATTATTTATTAATCAACAAGTAGTTGTCTTATGCTATTATAATACAATCTGTACTCAAAAAAATCGTTTTAAAGTGAAATTTAAAATTCAAAGAATGAATAATATTTAATTTAATGTCTTCTCTAGTTGCCAAATTTGTTAAACATCTTTTTAAATAATAAAATAGTTGAATATATTTTAAGTAATAAATTACTAAGTGACGTTAAGTCAAGGTTCATGCCTTAGCATAGCTGTTATACAGCCTGAACTGATACTGATTGTTTTATACAGGAAATGATTTTCAATAGTTTTGGGACTTATTGGCAACAAAGTTGTTTTTCGCATATTTATTAACAGACTTTTATGATCCTGACATTTGTTGCTAACTCCAATTGTAGTTTCTCGGATCTTTTCCTCAAATAAATTAAGTAAAAGTTAGTAAATAGGCAGAAAAAGAAGGGCCGGATGCAAGGGATACTTCCATTAGTCAGACTCTATAAATTATGTGTAAGCAATTATGTGTAAGGGCTTATAAATGATAGATCGAATGCAAAAGAAATAAAACAAAGAACTTTAAAAACATTCCAATATGCCTTTATTTTGTATCCACCCGATGTCATGATAAATCCAATGATATTCTCCAGTTTACACCCTGAGACATTACTCAACTTTTCATGGCATCTTTTATCTAATCACTCATTTTATAAGTTTAAAGTCTTGTTCATCACAGTTTCCATCTGTTCCTCATTCTCACATATCCTACAGTGATATTGAGTGGCTAGATCCCATCTAGGGATCCTTACCCTTACCGGAAACTTCCTGTAATTTTCCGAAAAAGTATCGTAGAGTCAATCGAGCTTAATTTTGAACACAAAAAACTTGAAACTTTATAGTATTTTCTATTCCTCCATACCATCTTAGTCCTGTTTGATTTCCACGCTCAAATCTACACAAAATATTGATCAACTGATGACTCTACTATACCCTTTTCAGATGTAAAATTTAGAACCGAGAACAAATTTGTCAGCAATTTATCTTTTTATTTCCAAAACTCAAGATGCTTATCGTTAAAATAAATTTTCCTCTGATGATCTCATTTATTTCTTTCACTTTCTTCCTACCTCCTTAGCTGCAAGAGGCGTGATAAAACTCTTTAACACGGTTTTACTACTTCTTCATATAGAAATCTTCCAAGTAAGAGTTCATGACCCTACTCTCCATCATTTCGATACAGTTCCTACTACTTAATAAGTTCTAGTATACCAATTTCTCTATTGACAATTTACGTAACATGTGATTGAAAATTTAATTTCCTATCTAGAAAAAATCCATGAGTCAACTTATTCAAGATTCACATTATTCGTCGAGCAATAGCCATTTAATATGTCAAGTATTATTAACCGAGTAGTATTAACCGAGACTTAATATTTACAAAGTTTTGATATTAAACAATTTGGTATTCGAAAACAAATAACTGATTATACATTACTTCAGAATAATGTGTAAAGAAGAATAAAGTGTCCACTTCTTAAATACACCTCCAGATGGAATCTTAAACAAAACAAAGATTTATTTCTATTTTCCAAGCAATTTATTTTTCCCAAAAACAATTTAAAATTTGTACAAAATCAATATATAATTTAAAATTATATTTTCTTCTAGAGGTTCTTTTATTCGTATTATAAACTCCAATGAAAAACTTTCTTTGATTTTTATTAGTTTTTTAAGTAATTTAAATTTTTCTCCAAAATCTTTTCCAATTTATTGTAAATTTTTAAATACGTTCTTCGGCGTGTATTAACCACTAAAACTATTATTGTTCCATCTGAATGCAATACTAAAAATTTTAAGATACTATTTCTTAGTGTAATATAAATTCATACAAAAACAAACAAATATTAAAATTTTTTTTAAAACTTTTGTTGTTTAGGAAATTAAAAAAAAATTAAATAAAGAATTGAAGTCATCTACTCTAATTATATTAAACTGTCGATTTTACTAGTACTAAGTATAACAATTTTTATATGCACATATCGATGCCTTACTTCCTCAACCTCGTATCTTAAAAAATAAAATTTTTTAGGAGAGAAAATAAAAACGGTTCATCTTTTTATACTTCGGTGTTTGGTTAAAAGTTTAAATGCAATTATTAAGGAATTGATTGTATTTATGTATATTAGTAGTAATAATATACTAATCTTTTTTAGTTCAAGCATGAAACAATTGTTTGATATGAAAAAGTCAAAACCGTATTTTTTAAGTTACGAGGTTGAGGAAGTAAGGCATCGATATGTATTTTTAAGGTACAATCTTACACACGTCTGATGTGTGGCAGAAATAAAGATTTCATGTTATGTCACTCTCTATGATATATTCATTTGTCAGTAGCAAAACATTTGCCTTATCAACCTTCATTGTTAGAATATTAAGCCAAGAGACTTGCTTTTTGAATGAATAACCGTGAACAAAGAAACGATTTTCAAAATGTGTGCAAAAAGTTTTCTTCCTTTTTTTTTTTTTGCGGTACCAAACATGTTTTTATGTGTTTATTAATCATATTTCAAATTTAATACGCATCATTTAACATTCAAGGATTTTTATCAAGTAAACAATGTGGAAAATATTCCACCCCTCCATAGATATGTCAACACAAAATGTAAGAGATAGAAGTGATGGCAGAATAAGTTTCAATGCCATTTTTCACTAATTCCAAATAAACTAACCGAACTTAAACTAACAATTGTCATAGAAAAAAAAAAACGATATTTTAACGACTGTTAAGAGTCACCTCAACAATAAAGGTTTTGTATGTGCGCTTATAGCTCTTGAGATTCAGAGCAAAAAATAAACATTATACTGATACATTGACGAATAGATGCGAATAAATTTGAGTCAGTATTTGAATTTATTTTAAACAGGGAGGCAAGTAAAAAAGTCAAATTAAAATAACGAAAATGTGCAATGTTTTGTATTTTATTACTTCTACTTAAGTAACAACATAATATGAGTATTAATTATTTTCCCATCACTTGGAAGTAATGTTTGGTCACATCGGTCATATTTATTTTAAAATGACAATACAAGTTCTTAAATTTGTTGTGTCATTTCATGCATAACTAAATTCTATGTATTTTAATAAAAAAAAATTGCCTGGAAAAAAACATTTGGCGTATTATAATTTTTAATAAACTTTTGGGACACCCTATATATAGAATTTGTCTTCTTCGCTGCAGTTTAATGTTATCTGGCCAATTTTTTTATTTTATTTATTTTTATTTTGTTTAACCCTAACCATACTGATAACGAAGACGCCTGACAAGGGTACCCGGGTACCCGTATGCATTTAAATATAAATTTTTTCGGTGAAGGGTAAACGTCGTGCACTTGGGTATTCGAACCATCCGCCAGCCCTAAAATAAGGGAAAACATATAAAAATATAAAAATTAAAATTATGAGACGTAGCAACAAAAAAGGCAATAAAATAGCATTAGATTTCAATCAGCAGATATTTAAGATTTTAAATTTAAACCTCGCTAGTTTCGTTAATTTAACAATTATAATCCCTTTTACACAAAGCATCATTAAGACGCGTAATACCTTTCGACAATGTATTTACAAGATTGTCAGGCACTGGAATAGAAAAGCAGCTGGTACCTGAGATGTTTGGAATATACTGACGCAAAATCTACGCATAAACTATTATCCAGATGAAAATGTGACAGTACACGAACCGTTATTTCCATTTAGAGGCAGAAATATATTTACACAATATATTCCCTCAAAACCAGCTAAATATAGAATTTAGAAATTTTGTAATGTTACACAGCCAATTCTTTGAATAGAAATATTTACACAGACATGCCTGGTGGTAAGTGGCAGGCAACCATATGAGAAATAATCGTTATAGGTCTGGTTGATTTTTTTACTGTACATCACTCTCTTTGGTCATTGGGCTACAATGAGTGGAATAAGACTCATCGGTATTCTTCCACAAAACAAAGCCTACATTACAACATGACTATGTCAAAAGCCAACCGGCGATATTGGTTGAACTTATTGTCAGTTGTGACCAATAATATGAATAGCGTTTTCTTTCCTTCAACATTGTATTATAATCGAGGGGAGCCAGCTTTAAATGGAAAATAGGAAATAATTGACTTCTACAACAAAGCAAAAGGCGGATTTAATTTTTGATGGTATACAAATATAGCCACCAAAGAAAAAACGAATAGATGGCTAATAGATGGCCGTTTTCTTTTTTGAAATGATTGACTTGGCTGCGTTAGGTGCATTTTGTGTATTATCTAGTTTCGATCCAAACGTCAAAAAATCGAAGCTCTCGCCGGGGATTTTTTACTTCAATTGACGTGGAGTTAGCAACTATAAATATGAACAAAGGAGCCAATGATAATCGAACAACACGATACGCTAACGTCCGGGCAGCTATCAAGTTTATAACAAATAAAACCATACCCATAGAAGTCTACAAGCATGCTGCACCACCGGATACAAATAAGCGAGATAAAACGGGACTGTTGCAACTAAAGCGTCGCTGCTACATTTACGTGACTTCTGATCCAAAATCTGATCGCAAAATATGCATTGGTTATAAACGAACAATGTGGAATATGCATAGCAAAATTATGGCTCTACGCTGCACTAAATTCAATTTTTTATTATTCTTGTATGCAACATTACTAGTACAAAGTTTTTTTTTACAAATACAAGGTTTACTGTAAAATAATTATTTTTCTGAATAACCAATAAAACATATAAAAATTCTAAGTTTTTACTTTTTTGATACAAAATGTAAATAGATATTTAGGGGTACCCGGGTACCCTTATCAGGAGGGAAATGACTACTTGACTTTGGGTGGCTCCAGAGCCAATCCAAATAAACTTAGAGTAATTTAGATAAAAAATAACTATATAAAATCTTTATCTAAAAGAACTTGCGGAACCTCAAATTTGTATTTAATTTTCTTTAAATAAAATTCAACTTTAAAGTACGTTCGGGTACCGGGGTATCCGTCTCAGGAGGGATAGGGTTAAATTGCAATCGTTTGATGTAGTAACAGAATTTAAGTTCTGTCTTTCATTATACTTCAGTTGCTATTTACAATCGTTGTTGCAATATCATGTGAAGCGTTCAGTCAAGTGATTGAATGATTGCATTGTTACTATGCAAATGTTGTGTTTATTTTTTGTCTGCGGTTTATTTGAAGGGTATTGAATTTAAGTAATTGATGTGGTTTTTTTTTAAGGGTAATAGTGACCCTGTAATGCATGTAATATGAAGATATAAAAAAGGATAAACAAAACGAACTTTAATCACATGTTTTTTTAAGTTATTAAGGTTACAATTATACTACGAAAAGTTAAATAAATTGTGACTATTTACTATAGTAGTTTGATAACTTTTTTATGACAAAAGAGAAAATAAAAAATGATATAATTGATATGCATAAACCGTTCATTTTGCAGAGCATTAATTGACACCATCATGAGGTTAATATTTATATTGATATCGATTTTCATATTGCTAGCATCACAATTTATAATTCAAAGGATATTTTGGTTACACGCAAAGAAAAATCATGTTTACCACATGATTACGACGACCATATTATATTCTCTAAAATAATATTTGGTTGTCGAAATCAAGATATATATATTTTTATTCTATTTCATCATATATTTTGTCACAATAATCAAGCATTTGTTTGTATTGTATCATTTAGTGTTTATTTTTCGATATGGTTGTCGTTTAAAAATGATTTAAAATAAACTAATTCCACAAAAAAAATAGCTATATTGAAAAACATTAAAAATAATCACTATATAATAGGTGAGACAACAGTATGATTATAAAACAATCAAACTTTGATTTTCTTTAATAATAATTTGATTTTAACTTCTTCTTGATAAATAAGTTTTTATTATTTTAAAAGTTTGAGATGTCAAAAAAATGTACAAGAATTTTTAAAAATTTGAAGAAATTTAAAAAGAAAAAAAAAACTTCGAATTAAGATTGCAATTAAAAAAGTAAGTACAATTAATATATGTAACTAACAGCAAAAGGCAACAATTTTCCGTAAAAAAGGAGAGATTGACGATCTCAATTGTAGTCATATATATGATTATTGAATGATACTTTAATTAAACATAATAATGATAACTGGTAACTATTATATACTTTAACCACAATCATACAATTCAATCATAGTATGTTGCTTTTCAATTATGGTAACTACAACCATTAATAACTGAATATCTTCATGTCGGCTTTGATGGTAAATTAAGATATAAACGGGGGCCAATCGGCATCTATAAACTGTCACAAGTAGAAATTTTCTAGCTCAAATAATTGCATATTTACAAGACAACCCTATTCTTTGTTGTTTTGCGTATTATCTATTTATATTTTCATAAAATTTACACGATGCGGAAAAAATCCTACTTAATTTTGGTTAAAAAGTTAATTACAAATAGCATAATAAATATAACGTTAAAGTCTTGTGTTTTTATTCAAGTTTAAAAGGCAATAAAGTTTTGAATATTTTTTGGTTTCTTTTTCTTCAAATGCTTTTTAATTTATTTTTTATGTTTATAGCTGTGCTCCATTTTTTTCATAAACTTTCTATCCTTTTTTAATGCCGCAGTATTGGCAGGGTGGTTATTTTGGTTGTGGGTTATCATCGTCAGACATAGTTATTTCTGCTTAAGTGATTGTTTTAATGTAATTGAATATTGTCTTTGTTTATTTATGATATTCTTATTATTCCTAAAATACATATTATCCTTAACATGATGACAAGATAATGTGTTGATAATATTCAAATATATTTGTTTTGAATAAACTTCATCCCTTTTAGATCTTATTTGTGGTTTTTTTTATACCCGCCACCAAAAAAATGGTGGGGGTATATTCATTTTGTCATTCCGTTTGTAACACATCGAAATAACCATTTTAGACCCCAATAAGTATATATATTCTGAATCGGGGTTTGATTTTATGACGATCTAGCTATGTCCGTCCGTCTGTCCGTCTGTCCGTCTGTTGAAAGCACGATAGAGGTCGCACCGAAAAAGCTAGGGGGCTCAAATTTTGCCAGAATCTTTCTTATAGACAAGGTTTGTTTGGTATTGAAAATGGGCTAAATCGGAATATTAGGAAGAGAGTTATAGCTCGAAAAGCAAGAGTAGGTCGAAAAACCCGTGTCCTTCGAACATCGAATAAAATGGAATTGTGTCCAAACGCCTTAACATAGACTCATGAAACTTCGAATATATATTTTCTTGGTAAAGGCAATTATTTCCCCCGAAAATTGTCTCAATCTATGCATTAGGAGAGGAGTTATCGATCAAAATGTACGAAAATTTATACCGCACAGTGTATTTTTTGGTATATTTAAAAACAAAAACGTCATAAAAGCAACAAAATTTGATGTACGACTCTGAAATTTTGCACACTTTGCTTTTTGGTGACACGCTTTCTTGTAACGGCAAATCAATGTGCCACGCCCACTTTTACGCCCACCTCCCATATAACGTTTTACCTAAAATTCATATAATTTCTCTATTAATAAAGATTTTGGAATAATAAAGACTATATTGAAACACCTAAGTTGTACTCATTAGCAAAAACAACTTTGACACGCCTACTATAACGCCCACTTTTACTTTTGAATTGTGTCCAGACGCATAAACGTAGTCATGAAACTTCGAATATATATTTATCTAAAAAAAAAAATCTATGAATTAGGAAAAGAGTTATAGATAAAAATTTACGAAAATTTATACCGCACAGTGTATATTTCAAATTTAAAACGTAATGAAACTGACAAAACTATATGTACGATTCTGAAATTTTGCAAACATGGCTTTTTGGTCAAAGTCTTCGTTATAACGGAAAATAGATGTGCCACGCACACTTTTTTCCTTAAATTTTTATAAAAATATATTAGTCATATATATTAGCATTTATTCATCTTACACTGCGCCATTTATTGTACTGTAGCTAAATATAAGATAAAGATGATAAGATAGATGACTCTACTAGCAACTACTTGATGGCATGCTAACAACTTATGCTTATGTTCTCCTGAAGTTATGCTCTATTAAAAATGGGAATTTAGGAAAATTTTGACCTAAGTCAAAAAAAATTATCTCTAAACATTATAAACAATTTATTTTCATGTACTAATGGCTAACAAATTTTAAAATTATACAAAACTTATTTCGTTTGAAAATCTTTTAAAAGCAAAATGTTATAGAAGTTTAAAAATCAAAATCTTACTAATAAATTTCCCGTTTTAGAAAAATGCAGAGAATGTATATTTTAAATCACCCTGTGGCCCTTAAAAGTTAACCTTAAATTCACTTTCTTCCTCTTAAATTCATGTAAATTCTCTATGAATAAAGATTTTGGAATACTAAAGGACTATATTGAAATATCTAAGTTATGTTTATTAGCAGAAACTTTATTGACACGCGTATTTTAACGGCCACTTTCATTGAAAGACTAAATTTACGAAAACATTTTACTAGCATACCGAAGTTGTAATGGGTGGTTTAATTTTAAGGGACTATGTTGATTTTTAATAAAATTATTATGAAATTATTATCATTTATTTTTATAATGATAATATTTGTATGCTTCAATTATGTATGGAACAAAATATCGGCCAAATGGCCCCCAACCTAGGCGGCACACCACGATCCGATAGTCCAAATTTTCAATGACACTGTTGATGCAATGTTCCCATTCAACGAACTAAGATGGCATTCACAGATGTTTTCACATTCAATACAGACCTGCTTTGCAGACATTTAGATATTTTTTACAATTCTCACGATTGTGGACGAATTCGAACGATTATGTTGACCAAAAGAATCACGAAGTGCACAAAATGCATTTTGATTTGAACGCCCATTTTTATAAAAATCTTTAATATTTAAAAGCGTTGCTCGATTGCGTATCTTTCCACGGTTCAAATTGAGTTAGTCTGAGATTGAGAAATGTCAAATGAAATACAAGAAAAAAGTTGAAGTTTAGATGTGGTTCACCTTAAACATGGGCCCTTAAAATTTAACCACCCTCTACAAAGAAAGTGATACATATATTATTATAAAGAGATTATTCTATAGCGATTAACAAAATAATAAATATTGTGCTTTAAATGTACACAAAATTGGTGGTGGGTATAAAAGATTCGGCACAGCCGAATATAGTGGTCTTACTTGTTTATAGTAAATTGATTGAGATATTTAAAACTGAGTCTATTGCTATTTCATAAATAAATTTGTTGTTTTTTATGTACGAAATTGATAGCATATATTTAATAGTTCATTTATCTATATCTCTACTTTTAGTAAGTTTGCTTAAACACTAACGGTCTAACTCATATAAATGAAAATTTCTTAACAAGAGGTTTGTACTTTGTTAAAAACACTTTACAAAAATTTAAAAATGTTTATTAATAATGAGGAAAGTCTGTACATAAAATACTTTTTAAAAGTTTTTGTGGCGGTAAACATAGTTTACGATTTGATATCCATATTATTGCTACGTCTATCTGTCTTTCTGAACTCGATTGCCTTAAACAAATACTATACTATGGATTAACATATAGGGTATATTTATGGAAAAACAAAAAATTTTTTTAAACAATATTAAAAGATATCTTCAAGTAAAATGGCTAAATTTTTTTTTGGAACCGAGACAGCTGTTTTAATATTAGTTTTTTATACAATCCAAGAATTCTGACAGTGAAAACGTAGCTGGTTTCAAAAATACTCTTCAATGGGTTAGTGTGGGGAAAAAAATTTTTCGCCATCTTTTTTGATGGTTACAGTAAACTGGTAGATGATGAGCAATGTAAATTTATCCAATTATTCAAAATTTAAAATAAAACTATTGATTCTGTGGCAAAAAGGCTTAAGTCACCATAAGCAAAAATTTATATAATAACAATTTTCCATTTAAGACTATTTTCAGGTGAACTTAAAAATTATTATGGACAACCCTTCAAACAGTTTGAAGCCATACCATATGACATAAAAACTTATCTTAATTAACAGTTTAATTAATAAGCTCTTCAAGTAATACAGGATATAAATTGTATAATAGGTCTTACAAAAAAAAATATATATTCAATCAATCCAAAAATTTTAAACTGGCTTCCTGAAAAACTATAAAAACAGACACCAGTAGTTCTTCCTTACTTTTCTTAACACACGATATTTGCTGCTTTTAAAAAACAACTTTCAATGTTATATTGTCATAATGTTATAGATTACTGTCGTCGACCAAAAGAGTTTTACAATACTTAATGTCGGAGTTGGTACAACTGTACCTTCATATGTACATTTATTGCTACTTTTTTAATTCTAAACGGATTGAGTTGTCCTATCGTTATACTAATAACAAAACAAAGCAAACGATAAAAGAAAAAAGTTTCTTAAAGAACTTTCTAAGCACCTGTGTTAGCCAGCAATTGAAGATCGTATTACCAACAAAACTATTATGAATAAACCTATTGTTGGAAGCGCTAAAAAATTGGTATATGGACGAAGTATTGCAGTAGAATCAAATCTAGAAATAGTTTCTAAATTACCTTATGGAAAACGTTGAACATCTCATGTAGTTGGAAGCTATTACATGTGACGTTTTATGAAATATTCACAAAATTAGACAAGAAAGACAAGCATAAACTGCATTAATCCACTTTGTGATGAACACTCAATACACAAAAAGCTACATATACCCTTGGTATCACAGGTGAAAGGTACAAAAAATGTTTTCGTTAACAGCGGTCGAGTAACTCATGGGCTCACTGTTGCGTTTTAGGAATCCAAATAAATATATGCACTTTTTTCAGTCTTTGCCTGCAAGCGAACGTGGTAAGTAATAACTATTAATAAAATAGCCGTGTTAAAATATAGAGTAAAAGGCCAATAGTATATTTTAGTTCAGGGCTTTTTGTTTTGAAGTTTATTGTATAAAAAACAAGTAAAAGTTGTATATTTCGCCGTACCGAATCTTGTATACCATTCACAACGTGTAGTCATGCAGTAACAATTGTTTGTATCACCATTCATCTCATTAATATGAATACACTAGCCAAACCCGGCGCGCGTTGCTACGCCCCTTAATGAATCGATATGCATTCTAAATTTTAATTGAATATCAAGTGCAAAAACCTTAAAATTATTATTTTTTTGTTATGGGTGTGGCATTGCCCACTTTTCTTATCACGAAATTGTAAAGTCATAACAGCTCAATATGTGTGCAAAGTTTCAGAAGAATCGGACCAGCGCAAGTTCCTAAAAATTATAATTGCTTTTATGGGCGTGGCCCTGCCCACTTGTCTAATCACAAAATTGTATAGTCATGACAGCTCAATAAGTGTGCAAAGTTTCAGAAAAATCGGTCCAGTGTAAGTACCTCAAAATGATACCTTTTTTTTATGGGCGTGGCACTGCCCACTTTTCTAAATACGAAACTGTATAGTCATGACAACTCAATATGTGTGCAAAGTTTCAGAAAAATCGGTCCAGTGAGACTACCTCAAAATGATACCTTTTTTTTAATGGGCGTGGCACTGCCCACTTTTCTAATGACGAAAGTGTAAAGTCATGACAGCTCAGTATGTTTGCAAAGTTTCAGAAAATTCGGTCCAGTGCAAGTAGCTAAATCTGATAACTAATTTTTTATGGGCGTGGCCCCGCCCACTTTTTTAATCACAAAATTATAAAGTCACGACAGCTTAATATGTGTGCAAAGTTTCAGAAAAATCGGTCCAGTGCAAGTACCTCAAAATTAAAACTTTTTTAGGGGCGTGGCCCCGCCCACTTTTCTTATCACGAAATTATTTAGTCATGACAGCTTGATATGTGTGCAAAGTTTCAGAAAAATCGGTCAAGTGCAAGTAGCTAAAACTGATAACTAATTTTTTATGGGCGTGGCCCCGCCCACTTTTTTTCATCCATAAACACTCCCCGGTATGTGTACAACAACTTACCAAAGTTTGAGCCCGATCGGTTTTACAGTTTCAGAGTCTATAGCTAACACACACACACACACACACACACACAGAGTTTCACTTTTATATATATACTTAGATATATTCTCACTAATATGAAATACATACATACATATTTAAAAATATCCCATTGTAAAATTATAAATTGAATTTACGTATGTATGTTAAAAAAAAATAATAAAAAAAATAAAAAAATAATTTTTTTGGTTCAGCTGGGATAAGATGCCACGTTCACTCTAACCAGAATACCACGTTTGTTTGTAGGTGTTGTATGTTGTTGTTGTGAAAAAAACGAGGTGGTCGTGGTTTTTTTGCTCATATCTCAGTTGTTTTTGTACCGATATGTCTGATTTTCCATACCCATCTGCTCCCGAATATTTCTGATATCTCAATACCTCACGAGGGTTCATGCGATGTTGGGGGTTGATTTCAGCATACACACGGACAGACGGTCAGACGGACAGATTGACAGACGGACAGACTGACAGAGCTTAATCGACATCCTAATTCATAAGCTTTCAGAAAATATATAATTTATGGTGTCGGAAATGAAAATTGTAGAAATTTCACATATCTATATATACACTTGTGCACCACAGTGGAAGGGTATAATAAAAGTATTAACAAGTAAGAGCACTATATTCGGCTGTGCCGAATCTTTTATACCCACCACCAATTTTGTGTACATTTAAAGCACAATATTTATTATTTTGTTAATCGCTATAAATAGAATAATCTCTTTATAATAATATATGTATCACTTTCTTTGTAGAGGGTGGTTAAATTTTAAGGGCCCATGTTTAAGGTGAACCACATCTAAACTTCAACTTTTTTCTTGTATTTCATTTGACATTTCTCAATCTCAGACTAACTCAATTTGAACCGTGGAAAGATATGCAATCGAGCAACGCTTTTAAATATTAAAGATTTTTTTATAAAAATGGGCGTTCAAATCAAAATGCATTTTGTGCACTTCGTGATTCTTTTGGTCAACATAATCATTCGAATTCGTCCACAATCGTGAGAATTGTAAAAAATATTTAAATGTCTGCAAAGCAGGTCTGTATGAATTGTGAAAACATCTGTGAATGCCATCTTAGTTCGTTGAATGGGAAACATTGCTGTTTTTCACGATAACGTGGCAAAAGAGCAAGCAACCTCGACTCATCATCGTGCCCAACAATCGAGCATCAACGGTGTCATTGAAAATTTGGACTATCGGATCGTGGTGTGCCGCCTAGGTTGGGGGGCCATTTGGCCGATATTTTGTTCCATACATAATTGAAGCATACAAATATTATCATTATAAAAATAAATGATAATAATTTCATAATAATTTTATTCAAAATCAACATATTCCCTTAAAATAAAACCACCCATTATAACTTCGGTATGCTAGTAAAATGTTTTCGTAAATTTAGTCTTTCAATAAAAGTGGCCGTTAAAATGCGCGTGTCAATAAAGTTTCTGCTAATAAACATAACTTAGATATTTCAATATAGTCCTTTAGTGTTCCAAAATCTTTATTCATAGAGAATTTACACGAATTTAAGAGGAAGAAAGTGAATTTAAGGTTAAATTTTAAGGGTCACAGGGTGATTTAAAATATACATTCTCTGCATTTTTCTAAAACGGAAAATTTATTAGTAAGATTTTGATTTTTAAACTTTTATAACATTTTGTTTTAAAAGATTTTCAAACGAAATAAGTTTTGTATAATTTTAAAATTTGTTAGCCATTAGTACATGAAAATAAATTGTTTATAATGTTTAGAGATAATTTTTTTTGACTTAGGTCAAAATTTTCCTAAATTCCCATTTTTAATAGAGCATAACTTCAGGAGAAAATAAGCATAAGTTGTTAGCATGCCATCTAGTAGTTGCTAGTAGAGTCATCTATCTTATCATCTTTATCTTATATTTAGCTACAGTACAATAAATGGTGCAGTGTAAGATGAATAAATGCTAATATATATGACTAATATATTTTTATAAAAATTTAAAGAAAAAAGTGCGCGGCACATCTATTTTGCGTTATAACGAGGACTTTGACCAAAAAGCCATGTTTGCAAAATTTCAGAATCGTACATATAGTTTTGTCAGTTTCATTACGTTTTAAATTTGAAATATACACTGTGCGGTATAAATTTTCGTACATTTTTTATATATAACTATTTTCCTAATTCATAGATTTAAGCGATTTTCAGGGAAAAATATTATTTTGACTCGATAAATATAAATTCGAAGTTTCATGACTACGTTTATGCGTCTGGACACAATTCAAAAGTGAACGTGGGCGTTATAGTAGGCGTGTCAAAGTTGTTTTTGCTAATGAGTACAACTTAGGTGTTTCAATATAGGCCTTTATTATTCCAAAATCTTTATTAATAGAGAAATTATATGAATTTTAGGTAAAACGTTATATTGGAGGTGGGCGTAAAAGTGGGCGTGGCACCTTAATTTTTTGGCATAGTAATGAAATTGCCTAGGGGGATAGACGTAGCAAAATTTATCATCATACCTCTAATTTTAGCGGTTTTATGAGCTTTTAAATTTAATTAACGGTAGATAACGTGACAAGTGGGCGTTATAGTAGGCGTGTCAAAGTTATTTTTGCGAATGAGTACATCTGAGGTGTTTCAAGATAGGCCTTTATTATTCCAAAATCTTTATTAATAGAGAAATTATATGAATTTTAGTTAAAACGTTATATGGGAGGTGGGCGTAAAAGTGGGCGTGGCACATTGATTTTCCGTTACAAGAAAGCGTGTCACCAAAAAGCAAAGTGTGCAAAATTTCAGAGTCGTACATCAAATTTTGTTGCTTTTATGACGTTTTTGTTTTTAAATATACCGAAAAATACACTGTGCGGTATAAATTTTCGTACATTTTGATCGATAACTCCTCTCCTAATGCATAGATTTAGACAATTTTCGGGGAAAAATACTTTCTTTACCCTGGAAAAATATATTCGAAGTTTCATGAGTCTACGTTAATGCGTTTGGACACAATTCCATTTTATTCGATGTTCGAAGGACACGGTTTTTTCGACCTACTCTTGCTTTTCGAGCTATAACTCTCTTCCTAATATTCCGATTTAGCTTATTTTCAATACCAAACAAACCTTGTCTATAAGAAAGATTCTGGCAAAATTTGAGCCCCCTAGCTTTTTCCGTGCGACCTCTATCGTGCTTTCAACAGACGGACAGACGGACAGACGGACGGACATAGCTAGATCGTCATAAAATCAAACCCCGATTCAGAATATATATACTTTATGGGGTCTAAAATGGATATTTCGATGTGTTACAAACGGAATGACAAAATGAATATACCCCCACCATTTTTTTGGTGGCGGGTATAAAAAGAGTAGTAGAAAATAGTATATAAAGGTGAATTTGAATTAACATGAGAGAAGTGAAAAAATATTTTAATAATACATTTAATTTTTAATTCATTTGTACTGCCTACAATGAAAAATACCCTAAGAACTAACTAAGGACTTACTGCTAGTCCTTTTGCTAAATGCAGATTTTTGTGACTATAGTTAAAATGGAACCCATGTGTACCTCATTTCATTACAATTAACTCAGGGCTCATTGTGCACTTAAATTTGTTAAAACCTAAGTGCAACCGAAAATACCTTTTTCATATAAAATGTTACAAGAATTGTCAGCTATACATGTCGACTAAACTTTTCCACTTAAATATCAGTCTTTCTTTTAAATTCGGTTAAATTCTATAGCCTCTAAGTAGGTGCAATTACATAAATTATTTTCAAATTTATCACATTGTGTTTGAAGATTTTAAATATATAAATTCATTTACACGAACAAGCATACAGTCATACATACATATCAAGTGAATAAAATTTTATCAACTAAATGCCTTATTTTATACCGAAAACCATTTGAATTATCCAAATGTTTTGTTTAACAAGATGTATGTTGGTGATATTTTCGCTGTTAAAAATTTGAATTCCGCATGTAAAAGATGTTTCATTTCTGCTCAGTCTAGTTTTTAAAGCACCATATTGCCGACATAATTATAACCATTTTTATGGCCACTTTTTCTAAACGTTTATTACGTGCAGCAACCAGCACTTAATTAATTAAATATAACAATTAAATTAACTTAATTAAATTGTACAAAAAGAAGCTCTTAAGCCGCACTCATTAGAAATTTTTTTTTTATGTTTTCGCTTTTCACATAATCTTTCACTCATAAAATTAGGTTTAAACTGCTGTATTATAGTGGTTCTTTAATACTGTTGGGTGATTTTGTAACATTTTGCTTTTAATTATAGTCTTGCTTTCAAAGCGTAAAATTATGAAAATTGTTACTGAATGGGACATTATTTTCAATAGTGAATGGTTAAAAAGCGTTTCGACTATAAAATAATTTAGTTATGAAATGTTTGATATTTTATATTTTTATTTTGCATGTTAATTTTAAATGACGAATGATCCCTAAAATTGTTAATATTTGGCACAAAATTTTACTGAATTTTTAAATTAAGCTACATACAACCATATGTACGTAAACAAATTAAAACACAACAAAACTGTATGCCTGTGGTTGTCATTTCATATTTTGGTCCCTTTTGATAAAAATTAAATTTTCTCCAACAAGTGCTAAAAGCGTTGTATGTATGTTCATGATAAAAATAATTATTGCCAATTTTCTATAGTCAATATTGTTTTAAGTTTTGTATACTGATGGTAATGCTTAAAACGACTTTGTCACTGTTATTTATTAAATTTTTTCCCTATTTATTACAACGTAAAGGCAAATATTTTCTCCTACAACCATACAGAAAAGAAGGTGTATGAAATATTTGTAAATATATTTATTTTTTATTATTTTACATTATTTTAAGCGGCAGAACAGGTAATGTGATTTAAGAAAATTTATAAAATTTTTTAACACAATTTTATGGGTTATGGCGTGACAGTTATTTACCTGGTAATAATATTATAACCAAAATACATAGCAAACTAAAAAAAATTATCATTGAGCAAACGCAAATACAGGGTGGGCTAAACTCAAATAACTTTTTTCCTTATTATTTTTTATTTTATTTAAATATACTATTAACTTTTTATGACATTTTTATTATTTACGAAAAATAATCTGAGAGTGATCACTTATGTACGTTATGTACTTATAGCATTTTCCAAGGTAGGTTGGAAGAAAAGGGGGAGACCGGAAGCAGTATCTGCCTCCTACATCCATACTCGGAGACCGATGAGGTCCATTGCGTATCCCTTTTTATAGTAAAACTAGAAAAATCGATTAGAAGAAGAGAGAGAGAGAGGGTTGTCAAAGATATAATATATGAAAATAAGAGATAGTTAGTAGGAAATGGAATAGAAACAAGTAAGAGCGCTATATTCGGCCATGCAGAATTTTATATACACTTCACAACGTGTAGTCTTGCAATAACAGTAGTTTAAAAAATTATAAATTTACGTATGTAAAAAAAATAAATAAAAAAAAAAAATTTAAAAAAAAAATTTAAAAAAAAAAATTTTTAAAAATAATTAAAATATATATAATATATATAAAACAAAAAAAAAATAAAAAAAAAATATAAAAAAAAAATTTTTTAAAATAATAATAAAAATATAAATAATATATTAAATAAAAAATAAAAAAAAAATAAAAAAAAAATTAAAAAAAAAAATATAAAAAAATAAAAAAAAAAATTTTTTGGCTGAGCTGGGATTCGATGCGACGTTTTCTCTAACCAGTATACACGTTTGTATGTATGTATATTGTTGTTGTAATGTTGTTTTTGTGAAAAAAAATCGAGGTGGTCGTGGGTTTTTGCTCATATCTCAGTTGTTTATGTACCGATGTTTCTGATTTTCAATACCGATCTACTCCCGAATATTTCTGATATTTTAATACCTCACCCGAGTCTAAGCGATGTCGGGGGGCTTCAAGAAGTTGATTTCAACATACACACGGACAGACGGACAGAATGACAGAATGACAGACTGACAGGGCTTAATAGACTCCCCTATTCATAAGCTTTCAGAAAATATATACTTTATGGGGGTCGGAAATCAAAATTGTAGAAATTTCACACGGAATGACAAACCTATATATACCCTTTTTCACTGTGTGAAGGGTATAAAAATTAAAATAAATACTTTGATTTCCTAATTCTTATTTCGCTGAGTCGTAACATAAATACTTATTCAAATTATATATCAGTATATCGATAAAGACTACTGATAATGAAATCGTAGCTGGTTTTGGAAATGCATTCCACTATGCTAACATTGGGTCATTCTTTAAAATATTCTTAAAATTATTACAACTTAATTTGATTTAGAAAATGTTTTAGGAAAATGAAAATGAACTTGAGCCAATATAAAAATAATTTACAGTTCATTTATAGTTAAAAAAAAAAACTTCAAATAAATGTATTAAAATATTTGTTATATTAAAATTCTCGTAATCACAATAAACTTATTATTTTATAAATTGCGAAGTAATAGTGAAAATCTGATAATATTTACTTATCGAAATTTGCATTAACTTAAAGTTATGTTAGAATCGGAACAAAGTTCAAAAAGATAATTGTATATAATTATTAAATGATTAAAAAGTTTTACGTGGACTTCGTTTTATATTCAAATTTCTGTTACGTCTATTCTTCCATTCTTACTAATTTTGTTGCCTTACTAAGCTCAACAGAAAATCGGAACTTCAGTTTTTTCTATAAAAGTACTTTATATCTTAATATAGATATTAAGATATCTCCACACGAAATTTTATCAAAGTAGTTTTTGAACAAATCAAGTAATACAAGACAGACAGACAAAACTTTAAAAGGTTGTATTTTATATTCATGATGGCTGTATGCACCATTCTCAATACTTAAAAAAATTATTTTATGTACATACACAGTTTTTTCCATATCTTAGTTTAAGTATAGATGTATTCGAAAGGCGGATTCATAACAACAACTTAAATTGTATTTGAAGAAGTACTTATATACTTAGAGTGGAAAGTTCAATATAATTATACATTACTCTAAGTTAATTTGCTTCAAAAAAGTACAAATATTTATTTAACTTTTAATGAGATTATAAAATTACATAAAACTTTATTATACACATCTAATTCATATACTCTTTTAATATAAATCCCATCGAGGACATAAATTAACTAAATTAAAAATTATAAAAAAAATTTTACTGTTACTATAGTAATTTTCATTCGTAAGCAGTATAAATAATTTCTTCTGTATTAATATGTCTTGTTCGAAGAAAAAACTTATGATACCCTCATATTAACACAGAACACCTTGTATGAACTATAAGATGGTGCGAGATAAATGACAAAGCTAAAGCTCATATTTGTTTTGAGTCAGAGTCTACATTTGTTAGGTAAAAAACAGAAATAAATCTCATCATAGATGACCGGAAACTAGGGCATTGGTGATGCCATCGTTGTTTATATATGCACTTCGGGCAATACTTAACGACATGAAAAAGACGACAGGTGACGACGAAATAAGCCAGATAGCGCCACACACCGCATATTTTGGTTGTGTTAGTTACGTGTTCTAACAAACCATTATTGTGTGTTCAGTGTTTAATTCAAAACCAACACCGACCATTAAAACTTAACCACCCTCTTAGGATCCATTACACATATTTATATTGTAGTAATAATATTAAGTATTAAGTGCAGCCAAAAAAAGGCAGAATTCTTATGGAAAACTTAAGCTTTCTATTTCGTGCTGCTATGCAAATGATTCTTTTTGCTTCGAATAAGTTTGTTAATAGCTAAAAAATATGTTTCTACATCGTATTTTGATTTTGTTTCATAACCCTCAAACAATATAATAATTGTTTCAAAACTTAGGAACACACAACAGAAATGTGTTTGTTTAAACCATTTCAAAATTAAGGGAAATAATTAAAAGATGTCACAATATTATATTAATATCATAAATACGCAACTAATTTTTATTTATTTATTGTAGTAAAAGAATTTATTAGAAATTCAATGCTTATTGATTGAACATAATGCAGATTAATCATCAAAATGTATATCCGAGCGCAGCTGATGAAACTTACCACGAAACATGGAGTTAAAAATAGCAGCAATTATGGTTGTCATTGCCCAGTAGACAACCCATTATTTTAACACACCCATAAAATCTTTTTATATCTGCTGTCACGTAGCGCACTTCCTGACCACGTTCATCCAAAACATACATTTTGGTAAATCTTACAACATCCTCTTAGTGTGTTTCGTATTACTTCTTAAATATTCCATGGGAGTTTTACCATATGTTTCGTTTTGACAGTCAGATGCTATTGGAAGCTCTCTGTTCGGAAATGACACAATTTCCACATGACGTTCCTGTTCGGTACTTTCGATTTTGTTATTAAGGATTGTTGTGCTGTATCTGAAAGACTGGGCTGAGGAGTTTCAACTTATGTTTTAGTTTTTCGACTTATTGAAAGTGTTTTCACTACACGAGCTTTCATTGCTTTTTTTAACATCTGCATTTACTTTCAATGTAAGTGATATTTGTTTCATCAGCCAAATCATCGTCACCACTAAAGTCAGCATCTGAGTTGTAAAGTATGTTTAAGATTGCTTCGACCATCATCATTGTTGTTTAAGTCAAAATACTTGAAAATAATGAGACAGCATAAACGTGAGCATGAAACAATATTTCAAGTTGTGTCTGACTAAAACAATTTTGCTATTTCTGATTTTATGACCGCTGGCTAATGTTTACTATGCACAATTTCACCACGGTTATTAGGCAAAAAATTATTTTTAAATTAATTTGAAGCCTATCGATTCTAGTCATAAAATTTTAAACAGTTCTGTTGTACCGGTTTAGTGTTCTATTTATAAATAATTTTAATTTAATTTAGAAAAATATATAATCTCATTATACTTATCTAAATGGATTGAAGGTAAGTTAAGCGCTCAAATAATATTAAAAATCTAAGATGAATTAAAAAACAATGAGTATTTAAATAGGCAACATCAAATGAACAATATACGAGTATACCCATACACACATACTTCCTGTTTTTGTTTTCAAAATAACACTTTGTTGCTTTTTCCAGATAATAAAATCATGTTTACATTTCTTATTTGTATTATTATTTCTTTTTCCTTATAGATAGTAACAATGTGATAAAATTATACTAACAATAACATAAAAATAATTTGCATAATATAGATTTTATTATTCGTATTTTAATTTTGCATATTACAAAGTAAATTTTAGAAAATAATAAAATTCTTGTTTACTTAAATTTGTGCCTTGAAAAATATTTAATGCGAAAATAAAATGCTGTTGATAAAAAAACAGTGAGTATTTTTATAATTTATAGGCTTCTTATAATATCGAAGAACTATTTATTATTCTCTCTTCTCTTAATAGAACATAATATTTTGTTTTATAAATAAATAGAAGAAGTCGTTGTAATGTGACAAACTTTATGATTTATTACATTATTTTTATTACCCGCAAATCTTTATTCGCCTTAACTTCATAAACATGAAATTTGTTTATTTATTAAGATTTATAAGGCTTAAAAAGGGTGTTTCAAAATTTTATGAAAATTCCAGTAAAACATTCAATACGAGCAATCATAACAAATGTTATGCAAAAAACCAGAAACCATAATTATAATATGCTTTCGAACTGAAAGCTTCCATAACCACGTTTTGCAGTTCTTTTGTTGATTAAATATTGTGAGTTAGCATAAGTATACAAACCATGATACTATTTTGTTATAGTTTCTACTGGAGACGAAACCGTTAGGAAACATTAACATATAATTTAATTTGTGTAACACAAATCATTGATTATTGTTTCATTGTAGGGTAATATCAAGAAAACTAAAAACAACATTAAATATGAGAGAATATATACATGTTTATTTATTATATACAAAAACAAACACAATTATCCTGCAATAAAAAATAGTAACGATATATAAGTAAGCAATTAAAAAGCAAAACAAAAATGTTATGATCCAAACATAATGCACGGCATTGAGTGAGTCACACCTTAAGTCACACGGTAAGTTTTTTGCCCTGATTTATTTGATATTTTTTGTTTCAATATTTGACAAATTCAACCGTGAAGTTGTACAAAATTGAGCAGCGCCTAAAAATTATTGAAGTCTTCTACAAAAAATGGCCAGAATGAATGAATAGTGACTTTACAAAGAAAAGTTTCTTTAGCGGCAAGGCACACTATCACCTCAATGAATTCTTTAACAAACCGAATTGCCTCTTTCGTGCAAATTAGAATCCACAAGTTATTGAAAAGCCGATACATTAACAAATAGTGACTGTTTATTGTAGTTTATGGGGTGCCAAAAACACTGGTCCGTACTTTCTCTACAATAAGGTTGTCCAAGCAGTAACCGTTAATAGTGTTTGCTATCACTAAATGACAACTAATTTTTTAACACCACAAATTGACGATACCGACATTCACGATATGTGTTTTTAACAGGATGACGCCAGTTGCCACACAGCCAAGGAAATACAAACTCTTTTAATGACCATGTTATCGAACTTTGTGGCGAATTTAATTGGGCGCCAATATCATGTAATTTGACACTTTTGGACACCGGTAAGGTATTTTATAGAAGAAGTGTACGTCAAAAAGCCAACAATAACTCAAGTTCTAAAGGAAGAGATAATTCGAGACATTATTGAAATTGAACCTCAATCGGATAGAAACATGACACCAAAGCCATCGCGAGCATTTCATCGATATTTTGTTTCAATCAAGCCTGTAGTACACGAAATGTAAACGTAACTTTGACGTCATCATAAAGCATAAATATTTCCTCTTCGGCCACATATGTTTCATATACATTTTTGGACTAAAATACATTTCATGGAATATCGAGATCTTATCGCATACAGCCACTACGACTATTTTAAAAAATGTAACCAAAATGCTGAACATTTTAGTGACGACAGACCCACATGTGCATTGGGCTTTTTACATTTCACGTACTATAAACTTAAGATAGTACTCTGAAAACTTTTTGTTTTATTTGCAATAAAAATCATGCATTTTGGTTGGACCACTCTGTATTTCACAGTGTCGAATCTTTTATACTCTTTGCTAATAAAAAAAGATATTGTTACAAGGCAGTTTTGAAAAAAATAAATATATTTTTTTAACAAACGTAACTATATATACATTTTTCGTTATATCTTTGGCATTTTTAGTCGGCCTTTAGAATCTGATATATCGATGTTTTTGCCTCGACCAGAAATTTAAAGCTCGCAAAAAATCACTGAACTTTCGCAAAAAAGTTATTTTTTAATTCTATTAGAAATATTAAAAAACAATTTTCTTCAAATCTTTGTCAAAGGTTTAATGGAAAATATATTTTAGCGTAGGGATCGCGTAGGTTAGGCAAAAAAAATTCAACTGCCTTGAAGCAATACTTTATATTAAATGATATACCGCAATAACGACCTCGCGTTAGTAGAGCCTAGATAGTAGATTTGATGTATTTACTGTCCAAACCGTGAAATAAGCCATTTAGGAACCCGGGTCGCCCTACTGGCCCCCACACATTTTTTTTGTCATGTATTCAACATATGATGACATCACTCGCCCTTTTACGCCTTTTTAGTTTTTACTAAGAAAGACCAAATATAATTGTACAAATAAGACATTACGACACATGTTTTGGTAACTTTTCAACTGACAATATAAAATCATATGGAAAATGGAGGGCATTTTGTTGATATATACTTCCCGAGTCGTAAGCATATGGTTATCGTGGCTCCAAAAGGGTACATGCTTTTTTGGAGCTTTGTATGATCTTCTGTGTTTTTTTTGCACATGTTTCTAATATATTAAGTTATATATTGTTGCCACAAATGCTTGATTACATCCAATATGTTCACGAAGCAGAACTGATATATCAACTGTCTGTTAGATAAAAACTAATCTGGTAAAGTAATGCTGAAGGTAAATGTTAAGACATATTTGCAAACAAAGTGCTGTATATATCATTAAACAAAATATATCAAATCAAAATATAACAGTTAATGAACTTCAGGCTGTTATCATGCCAATAATAGAAACATGTTTATGATAAAGACATTTGCTGCACTATTAAAAAAAAACTCAGGGGATATTGCAAAGCCTTGAAAAACAAATTCAAGGCTTCTTAATAAAATACAAAAGACATAATGTGTCAATTACGTTCTTGTATAACTTAAAACTAAAAAAAAATTATTAAAAAAAAAATTCTTAATGAAATTATAACATGTTTTTTCAGATGACATTCATGTCAACATTTTGTAAAAGGTAAGCCAATGCAATGAAACTACTTAGTGACCATTAGTTAAGCATGGAAATAATCTCTTATAAATGTGGACTACATATTTAGCCATGTTTACAAAAAGTTCCGCTCATTAGCGTAGCTAAAAATTTTTCTGAGGCTGGCAAAATCGTAACTTTCTTTCCTTCAAAATCTTTAACTGAGTTGGCTTCATATGCATAATAGTTAATTTCTTTAATTTTTGCTACAGGGGGCTAGTGTTAAGAACAATTTCATAATGTTATAATTAAGGCAAAGAAAACGTTTCTTTCGTGAGTATAAATGATAATCTGCTGCATGTGTATATTTTGTTGCCAATTACCATGACTCACATATATCAGTTTATAAAATATCTCTATAAATTTCATAAATTTATTTTTTTATTATTTCATGGAAATATTTTAAAACATGTTTTTTTTCAAAAAAAAAAGAAAAAAAAATTAATAATTTATTATTATTAATCAGAAAATAGTATTCTTTTTCACAAAAATAATAATTTTTCTTATATTTCATATAACAATTAAATTTAGTTTTAACTTAAGTATGTATATACAACCTGTACAAATGATTAAGTTATCAGATTATTAAAAACACATTTTGAACATTTGTTTGCCACCGCATTTTACACGTTTTATTTCTTGGCATAGAGTCAATAAAAGCTAATACCACTAAAACAACATAAATATGTTGGTACGTGGATAATGACCGTACTGCTGTATAAACTTTTCAAGGAGATTAGAAAAATGTTGATATCAAATGCAAATATTGAATTCAATAACAAAAAAGTAAACTCAATTTCCATAAATTTTGTTTCAAGCAAGCATTCTAGGCATTACGAACAAAATGCATTCAAAGCGAAATAGAAGATATTCTTGGAAGTAACAACTCAAGAAAATAAACTTTTTTTATTTTTCTTACTGTTAACAACCCTCAAAATTGTGTGACAGAATGTAATGGAAGAATTGAAAAAAATGCAAAGAATTAAATTCCCATAACTTAAGCTTTTTAAAACTTTTTATGGGCTGTTAAACTGTGGCTAAAGCAATAAATATTTAAATTTCTTAAAGTGACAAAAACTCTCATCTTAAAAAAACATTAAAATTTTGGTAAAGTAATATAAATAAATATACATACATATATACATAAATATATATTTATTTTGATTTTAAAGAAATAAGCAGATACATAAATAAGAAATATTTTCTACTATTGGGGACATCATAATCAGTATCGTATTATAATTACAGATATTTGTTTTAAAAAAAAAGACATGACAAATAAGTTATTTTTCTGGGGTTGTTGTGATGATGAATGGGTAAAATAGGTGCTGCAGATCCTCATTTTTTTATATTTATATATTATATTTTTCTATTCAATGCCTTGAATATTCAGTGCACCGATAAACTGAATTATATTTTAAATAATGAAGGACTATTACGAACCAGTGCTTATCAATAATTTCCTATATTCAATCGTTACTGTAGTTCGCCCAAAGATGATTTCGTTAAGGTTGTACAAAATCGGTTGTTGCTTAAAAAAACATTGATAATGTGCATAAAATTTAAGGTCATACATTCAAATTGCTTTTGGCTTTCACAAAAATTTGTTCAATTTGGATCCCACTGACACTCAAATAAAAGTCTCGTTTAAATTGACCGCAAGAAATACTCAAAAAATACGATCACGGTGCTTTAAACCATGTGTATCACACCGGTAAATAAATCATAGATCTACGCGCATGTGTCCAAAAGTAAACTACAGTTGACTGTCTGGGTTTTCCAAAACGAGAAATCTCGTACAAAAGTAATTCGGGCTTGAGCAACTTCAAATAAAATTGTTGCCTGTTTTATTGGAAAATTTTAACCTATGACAATAGTAGATTGGTAACTTCTAATTGCTACACAACTATTTTTGTGGCAGAAATTTTCAGAGAAAAGAGTAAAACCAATATCTTTTAAACCAATAAAACCATTTTCGAAGAAAATATTTATTTTCTGCCTAATCCAGTAATATAAAAATATAACCCTCTTATCTTATAAAATTATGAGGCCACTGCGCTGGATTTCAATAGCGAATTATTCTCATATATATAAAAAAACTTATGCTACATACAGGCCTGTGTAATGTGTTGCTTTTAAATGTTGATTTCAACGAACACACGGACAGATAGACACGCCTCTGTTCACTCCCCAATTTATCAGCTTTTAGTAAATATGTACTTCATGGTCATAAATGAAAATTGTAAAAGTTACACACATAATGAGACAGCTATATATGCCCTTGGTGGTACAGGTAAAAGGTGTACTAATAGATACTCAAATATATATATTTACAAGTGAAACTCTGTGTGTGTGTTAGCTATAGAATCCGAAACCGTAAATCCCATCGGACTCAAACTTTGGCAAGTTGTTGTACACAATCCGGGGTGAGTGTTTATGGGTGGTAAAAAGGGGGCGGTGTTACGCCCATAAAAAAAGTTATAATTTTTAGGTACTTGCACTTAATTTTCAATTAAAATTCAGAATGCATTTTTATTCATTAAGGGGCGTAGCAACGCGCGTAAGGCTTGGCTAATATAAAATATTAAGAGATTATATTTATGTAATAATACTTATGATTTTAACAGTAATGTGCCATTGGATTTCATATGTTTATACGAATTCCTTAAACAAATTCATAGAGCGCATGCATATTAGGTTTAATCTTGGTTTACATGAAACATTGTATGATTTTTGAATAACTTTAAAGCACACTTTTTGTTATAAATTATTTCGCGTTTGAAAGTCCTGAAAGCACTGCTTTCAAATTCTTTTCCTGGATAGTTCCCTACATAATATTCTTTTACAGACAATTTTATGTACCAGCTTCCTTAACTTTGTTTATTGTTATTTTTAATTTTTAACACAAATTCTAAAAAAATATTTTTTTGTTTAAATACGAATAAAAAACAAATATGTATCCATAAATGCGCCAAAAAAAATAAGGAATAAATAAAGTCAACATTTTTACTACCACCACTTCGGATGACAAACAAAAAAATGTGGCATCTAAATTGTTGTTAAAAGACACTTTAAGACAAATATGTAAACTAAATCACTTCTACACGTCCTTCAATTTGTTTACTTGTACATGGTTTTTTTTTCTCTTAAAAATATACAATTTCTTTCGTTTGATGTCTATTTATTTATGGAGATAACAAAACATTTTTTTATCAACAGCTATTTTTCCCTGCTTTTGCTTTTGTTTCTATCTTCTATAAATTTTTCTAACAATCATCAAATAGTGTAAAAGAATTTCTTTTTAATTAAAATTCAAAAACTTTTTGAATTTCTTTCTTTATTTTGTTGCCGCCTGTTAATGGTATTGTTTTGTTTTGTAAGCGCCATTAGGAACTTAAGGCAGCCAATTTTCACTTTCAGAATTTTTTCTCATAAAAATTTTTTAAATTGTTTATACATTATTTTTGAGCAGGAGTTTTCACATATTTTTGTGGTAATTTTACTTAAAGGCATTCCAGACAATATTCACGTCACCATGTTATTGAAATTAAGGACTTTTAATTCACCAATGGCCATTTTCGTTAGAATGTATTTTTATTGCAGAGAATTAATGTAACAGGAAAATAAAATTATTTTACAAATTGTTAATTTAAGACCATAAATATATTTTACATTAATCTAAAGTTTGGAAAGACGCAGGCAAAAATTGATTTTGTTGTTTTCAAAATATATACTGCGGTCAACCAAATTGCCATTAATCTAGATTTTATAAACTACAAATGTAACTATATTTCGATAGTAAATTTTGGCGTAGAATACGTCTTACCTTACGGTATAGGGAGTCATGTCAGATTGTTATTGTTGTAATGTTTATTTCATTGATTATGAGGAAACGGCGAGATAACTTTTTTTAAAAACTGTAGGTAAATGAAGATGTTATCTTTCGTTTGATATACATTTCATATTGGTTGATATCTTCCTAATATTAAATTTCTCAAATGAAAACATACACTCAAATATATGTGTGGTGTATGAGTTTCTAGCGTGAACACAAACTATGCTGCTGTTTTAGTGTGGACACAAACCTTCGGCTGTTGTTTTGATTGATGAAATATTGAAATTTCGTAAATCTACTTATGTATTTAAGTGAAACAAAATGTTATATGTGAATTTGAATTTAACATGGATATATAATTATAAACAAGTAAGAGCACTATATTCGGCTGTGCCGAATCTTTTATACCCACCACCAATTTTGTGTACATTTAAAGCACAATATTTATTATTTTGTTAATCATTATGGAATAATCTCTTTATAATAAAATCTGTATCACTTTCTTTGTAGAGGGTGGTTAAATTTTAAGGGCCCATGTTGAAGGTGAACTACACCTAGTCTTTAAATTTGTTTTCTGCATTTCACTTGACATTTCTTAATCTCAAACTTACTTATTTTGATCCGTGAAAAGATACGCAAATGAGCAACGCTTTAAAGTTATTCAGGTTTTTTATAAAAATGGGCGTTCAAATCAAAATGCATTTTGTGCACTTCGTAATTCTTTTGACCAACATAATCGTTTAAATTCGTCCACAATCGGAAGAATTGTAAAAAGTATTTAAATTTCTGCAAAACAGGTCTGTATAAAATGTTAGAAAATCTGTGAATGCCTTCTTAGTTCGTTGAATGGGAACTATTGCTGTTTTTTGCGATAGTGTGGCAAAATAGCAGTCAACCTCGACTCATCATCATGCCCAACAATTGAGCATCAATATTGTCATTGAAAATTTGGACCATCAGATAGAGGAGTGGCGCCAAGGATGGGGGGGGGGCCATTTGGCCAATATTTTGTTAAATACATAATTGAACCATACAAATATTATTATTATAAAAAGAAATAATAATATCCCAAATAATTTGTGTTTTATTTAAATACAACATCGGTCCTTAAAATTTAACCACCCTTTATAACTTCGATATGCTACTAAAATGCTTTTGTAAATGTAGTCTTTCAATGAAAGTGTGTTAAAGTAGCTGTGTCAATAAAGTTTCTGCTAATAAATACAACTTAAATATTACAATATAGCCCTTTATTTTCCCAAAAACTTTGTCAATAGAGAAATTACATGAATTTAAGATAAACCGTTATATGGGAGGTAGTCGTTAAAGTGGGTGTGTCACCTAAACTTTTTGGCACAACAATAACAATGATAAGAAGGATATACGTAGCAAATTTGATCATCATACCTCTAATTTTGGCGGTTTTATGAGCTTTTAAATTTCATTAACGGTAAATTACGTGAAAAGTGGGCATTATAGTAGGTGTGTCAAAGTTATTTTTGCGAATGAGTTCAACTAAGGTGTTTCAATATAGCCCTTTATTATTCCAAAATCATTTTTAGTAGAGAAATTATATGAATTTTAAGTAAAACGTTATATGGGAGGTGGGCGTTAAAGTGGGCGTGGCGCCTTAATTTTCTGGAACAGTAATGACATTGCCTAGGGGGATATACGTAGCAAATTTGATCATCATACCTCTAATTTTGGCGGTTTTATGAGCTTTTAAATTTCATTAACGGTATATAACGTGAAAAGTGGGCGTTATAGTGGGCGTGTCAAAGTTATATTTTCGAATGAGTACAACTGAGGTGTTTCAATATAGCCCTTTATTATTCCAAAATCTATATAAATTGAGAAATTATATGAATTTTGGGTAAAACGTTATATGGGAGGTGGGCGTAAAAGTGGGCGTGGCACTTTAATTTTATGGCACAGTAATGACATTGCCTAGGGGGATATACGTAGCAAATTTTATCATCATACCTCTTATTTTGGCGGTTTTATGAGCTTTTAAATTACATTAACGGTATATAACGTGAAAAGTGGGCGTTATAGTAGGCGTGTAAAAGTTATTTTTGCGAAGGAGTACAACTTAGGTGTTTCAAAATAGCCCTTTATAATTCCAAAATCTTTATTAATAGAGAAATTATATGAATTTTAAGTAAAACGTTATATGGGAGGTTGGCGTTAAAGTGGGCGTGGCGCCTTAATATTCTGGCACAGTAATGACATTGCCTAGGAGGATATACGTAGCGAATTTGATCATCATACCTCTAATTTTGGCGGTTTTATAAGCTTTTAAATTTCATTAACGGTCTATAACGTGAAAAGTGGGCGTTATAGTAGGCGTGTCAAAGTTATTTTTGCGAATGAGTACAACTTAGGTGTTTCAATATAGCCCTTTAGAAAGCCAAAATCTTTATTAGTAGATAAATTATATGAATTTTAAGTAAAACGTCATATGGGAGGTGGGCGTTAAAGTAGGCGTGGCGCCTTAATTTTCTGGCACAGTAATGACATTGCCTAGGAGGATATACGTAGCGAATTTGATCATTATACCTCTAATTTTGGCGGTTTTATGAGCTTTTAAATTTCATTAACGGTATATAACGTGAAAAGTGGGCGTTATAGTGGGCGTGTCAAAGTTATATTTTCGAATGAGTACAACTGAGATGTTTCAATATAGCCCTTTATTATTCCAAAATCTATATAAATTGAGAAATTATATGAATTTTGGGTAAAACGTTATATGGGAGGTGGGCGTAAAAGTGGGCGTGGCACATTGATTTTCCGTTACAAAAAAGCGTCTTACCAATAAGCAAAGTGTGCAAAATTTCAGAGTCGTACATCCAATTTTGTTGCTTTTATGACGTTTTTGTTTTTAAATATACCGAAAAATACACTGTGCGGTATAAATTTTCGTACATTTCGATCGATAACTCCTCTCCTAATGCATAGATTTAGATAATTTTCGGGGAAAAATATTGTTTTTACTCAGGAAATATATATTCGAAGTTTCATGGGTCTACGTTAATGCGTTTAGACACAATTCCATTTTATTCGATGTTTGAAGGACATGGATTTTTCGACCTACTCTTGCTTTTCGAGCTATAACTCTCTTCCTAATATTCCGATTTAGCCCATTTTCAATACCAAACAAACCTTGTCTATAAGAAAGATTCTGGCAAAATTTGAGCCCCCTAGCTTTTTCGGTGCGACCTCTATCGTGCTTTCAACAGACGGACAGACGGACGGACATAGCTAGATCGTCATCAAATCAAACCCTGATTCAGAATATATATACTTTATGGGGTCTAAAATGGATATTTCGATGTGTTACAAACGGAATGACAAAATGAATATAACCCCACCATTTTTTTGGTGGCGGGTATAAAAATATATGAACAAATTAATTCATACATTTTTATGTTAAATGAAAGTGCTGCCAAGTAAGCAAAATAACAATGCTGCTTGATGCTGTTTGACAGCAGCTCACAGTTGACGTTTAGTAAATTTAAATAAAAACTACTAATCAAAATGGCACCTACACGAAATACAAGAAAGCAACGTATTTATCCTGTTTTTACTATCATAAGCCCATATTATCAAAAGCAACTTTCAAATAATCAAATTGATTTGCATCTGTTATTTATCATTTATCCTTAGTCTTTTAATTTAAAAACATATTTATCCTATTTTTCCTACCATAAGCTTATGTATATTATCAAAAGTAACTATCAAATAAATAAATTAAATTGCTTATATTATTTATCATTTATTGTTATATATGTTTTCTGTCTTATCGGATGGCGTATTCTACGTTAAACTTAATGGCCGTGTCTCTGACACAGGGACAATCCGTGTCCGAAGGCCTCGGACAACTGTCTGCTGTTTTTTTTTTTCTTAAGTACATCAAATATACTAATTAAGTACGCCTAAAAAAATTAAAGAAGAAAACATACTTTAAACAGGAGATTAAATTGTTTCACTACACTGTCTTTTTATTGAACTTATTTACCTTCAGTTTGTGGTTCAGTGGTTAATTTCTACAGTATTTACTTGCGAGCACATTAAGTATATGGGTATTTCCACAGAAAAGTCTACTTTTGTAACGTAACGCCAGAATCTTAATCTAAAAAGAAAGCTTTTTCTTTTAGCTTATGTATATTTCTATATATCGACCGTTGTGCAAAAAATTTCGTATGTTACGTTATTTTAGAAATCGACTTTTTATATAAATTGCTTCTACATCCACTAATCCATCTGCTGATAAAATATTATAGCGATAACTGTTTTAGTTATGGAGATAACATTGTGTACATTTTATCATACGTAGAGTGTTATTTACGTTTTCATTGATCTAAAGGTAATAAAAAGAACTTCCTGTAAAATTTTGTTTTTGTATCATACGAAAAATTCGTGCACAGGGTTCGTTGTATATAGAGTGTAAGTAAATCTTTGTTTAGTTAAAAATAAAAACAAATAAAGCTGTACGTCCTATAGTTATAAACGTTTGAACAATCCGGCGTTACGTGACATTTCTATATATATTCATATAGATATATAGAGAAGTGTGTTAAAAGATGGCCGTCCGTCCATGTAAGCGTTGAAATCAACTTTTTGTACCCCATATATATTCCACAGGCTCATGTGTAGCATCAGTTTATCAGAAACTCATTCGAAAATTTTTATATCAAAAATAAGAAATTTCGACCTTTTACTAGGGGAGATATGAGCAAAAGTTCACGTATGTCTTTATTTTTTAGTATCGTGATTCCAACAAAAAAAAACTATATAAATGCTGGCCGTGATGATGATGGTAAAAAATTTGTGGGTTTTTGTAGTAATTGTTATATATGTATTTCATACTTATTCATGTATATGAATCTGGGTAATGTATGTGTGTATGTAAGTGCATGATGGCAAGAGAATTGTAGTTTCTCTTGTGGTTTTTATGTATTTTTTTTTTAACAAAATAATTAGGAGACCTGATTGCTGAGACTGCTTTCGGTTCGATAAGTTGAAGTCCACTGTTTTACTTGCATCTATAGCAGTGCAAAGTATGGGTTCAATATGGATGAATATAATCTAAAAGATTAAATGTGCTTATAAATCTTTTCATTATGTTTTCTATTATCTGATTAGATGGGCGCTTATACGCACCATGAACTTTACGAAGTGCTCTTAAAGTTCGGCGAACAGAATGCGAATTTTTTTAATAAATTTACAGGATGTTTAAATTTTTTTTTGGTGTAAGGGTTTGCATGGTGATTTACCAAACAACAAAGCCAAAGAAAACAGTCTGACACACTTCATTATTCAGTACTACAGCTAGTTGAAAACTTATGCCCATGGGAAGACTTAAAGGTCTTTAACAACCCAGGTGTTTTGCGAACCCTTATTTTGGAATTCCTATTTATTTATTTTCTTTTTTGTAATTTGTTATTGATATTGCCTTAATATTTAATGTAGTGTTTATTTAGTAATCTTTTTTTTCCTTTTTTTTTCTTTTTGATACCAGAAAAATATAAACTGAGAAAAAATTAGACAAACACCATGACACGTGTTACAAATAAAATAAATTAGATAATAAATTTATTGTTAGTTTTAAATTATTGACAGTTGACAAAATCAGAAGTGTCAATTTGTTGTTTAATATTATTGTTTTTTAAATAGTACTAAGTAATGTACACCTTTTCGATTATTTGTTTTTTATTTAATGTTATTTATAAATTGATTGTCAGAGGTTGACAATATGTCTTTCAGCATTAGTATGTGATGGCACACATTATTATAAATGACAGGAAAGTGTTTTAGTATAATTTTTTAAATAAGAAAAAGTTTAAGGAAGCAATTGGATGTGACATCAAAATTAATTTTATTTTAATATTTCAGTTGAATGTTTCTTGTCAATTTTGCAAAGCTCCTTTGTATTTAAAAGATTGACAATATTTTTTTAAAAATATATTTTTTATAACCAAGAATTTTACTCAAGTCCTTAATTTTTTGGTTCCGATTCATATATCTTTATATTTAGCTTGTATCGTAATATGTTTGTTGCTACACAGGTATACTGACATGATTTTCCCTTGAAATAAAAAAAATAAAAAATTATTTGTTCTTAAGGAGTAAAATTCCACCAATTTCACAATATGTATTTAAAACATTTTTATTAAATTCAATTTCTCAACCTTTAATTTGAGTCATGCGTTTAAAAGACGTCTTAGCAGGTACACATCGATATATGATTTTATTATAAGGGACTTAGGGATAATAAAAATTATAACTAACAGTCAATTTAGTACATATTTTTCTGTGCTGCATATGGAAAGATAAAAAAGGTCAAAAATCTTTTTTAAAGTAGTGGTATTAAAATCTATAAAAGTAGTTTAAACACTAGGCATTGAAAGAGTATATATGTTGAGGTCTCACATTAAAAACCCATTTAAAAAATATTCGTAAATACTCCCTCATTCAAATAACTACAAAAACAAGTCAGATGCTAACATATCTTGTGAATAATTTAGGCAAATTTTTTACGATTTTCTGGAAATTATTCGCCCTCCACAAATTTTGATGAAAAGTCATTGTGTCTGGGGTAGTGTAGTCAGTAACAGCATGCTGCAGAAATCACATCTCAGATATATTTTCAAGAGCAGGATATAAAAAAATTTGACTATATACCGATACTGCTTTCCATTTACGATTACAAATTTTTTATCTTCATTTTTGAATAAGTAAGGCCCAACAATATAGAATATTAAATCATACAGTTCACCAAGTTTAGCGCCTTTAGAATTGATGAATAGGGCTCTTTAATTTTTAGAACACACTTATTCAAATGAAAATAAGTCTCATTCATAACCAGATTTTTTATAAAAAAAATGATTTTATTTCTGTATAACTCTTCAAAATTAATAGCAAAATGTAGATGTTGCCAATAATCTGCGGGTAGTGGTACCTTATATGGGAATAACACTAAATGATTTTTTAAATGCACCACAGTAAAAAAACAATTATTCCTACACATGTCAAGAAGAGAATTTCCTTATATGAAATATTAATTTGTAGCTTAGTTCATCACTATCATCAACATGGACCATAAGAGGTTTATACTTTTTTTCACCAAAGTGATGAACACGAAAAAAAATAATAATACAACTGGGTTTAATGTTTAATCGATAATAATCAATATGTTTTATTATGTGCCTTCTTAAATACTAATATTCTGCTTTCTTTAGCAGTTTGGTAATATAACTTAAAAATAACAATTCTTAGGAAATTTGTCTTGTTCATTTTGCAAAGTAATACAATTAATAAAATTACATTAAGGTCATTAATCTTGCATTTTCGAATATAACTTAAAAAAAATAATTCTTAGGAAATTTGTCTTGTTCATTTTGCAAAGTAATAAAAATATAATAAGGTCATTAATCTTGCATTTTCCTTAGCGGAAATGCACCTGAAAATACAATTAAAATTCTTTAGAATTAATGTCTTTGGACAATTTAATAAATACAATTAATAAAGTTATTAAAATTATTTGGAATTAATGGTACATTTTGTCAATTGTTGCATTTTCGTTAACGGAAATGCACTTGGACAAACAATTCTTTGGAAAACACAATTGATAAATATTTGCATTAAATTGCTTTGGAAATAATATTTTTTAATAAAGTATAAAAAAATAATTGGTAAAGTTCTTCTTAAAAATAAGTTAAAACAACATGTGTATTTAAGGGAAAAGTGGGAGACACTATAACAGTTTACCTCGCACTGGTAAACCACATTTAATTCGCTCTGCGATATATATTGAACTCGTAGATAAAAGTGTTACGAAACATCAGGAAAATCTTACAGAAATCGTCCTGCTCACCTGTAGTGTATACACGTCGCGGTGTTTATCATAGCGTATGCATATGAAATGCGTCATAACAAATAAATAAACAAACAAGCAAACAAACACACAAATATGTATGTATGTATATGCTCCAAAAACTTGTGTTTATATAAACAACTAAATACACATAAGTTTAATGCACTCTAATACAAGTGAATATTTCGCTGCGCTGAACATGAAATAATATCATATTACACACAGCGATAAAACAGACAGTGCTCGATATATGAAACAAAGAACTGTAGACATACAGGCAATACTTTGAGCTCTGAACTTTATCTTGTTTTAATTATAAGTAAAATCTAGTACACTAGACTAGACTTTCCATTGTAACCAAAATAGCTAGTAAGCAATGATTATGTATAAAAATTCAAGAGTTTCAATAAGGAAATGTATACTTGCTTAACACCATCAGGGAGCGAGCGTATCAGCCGCTCCATGCAAGAAGAATAAAATAATCCAAACTAAAGAAGAAAAAAACTAACACAACAATGAATAGAACATGCGTCACTGTGGCGCATTAAAAAAATATTACATGTATCGTGCAATTGATGCAAGAATTAAGAACCACAGACCATCTAAAATGTCCAAGTTTTCCAGGCAATTTTCAACAGTTAACCAGAAATGAAATCAAGTTTATTGAAAATCTGATTATGAATGGCTTTTTTAGTAAGCAGAACCATAGGTTCTGAGATTCTCAAAATCCAAGTCAAGTCATCAGTGTCAATTGTACTCTTTTAGATGTACAATATAGTGTGGCATTACATACTTAAATATCATTAGTTCTTACTTCTTCGAAAAATAAAAACGTTGTAATTGTAGATTGAAAGCGTTTTATCATAGAACATTTTTTAAGTCCTGATCTTGATAAAAAAAACCTGAGATGTGGTTTTAAAAGGATGGAGCTCCTGCACGAAAAACAATGTAACTTTTAGCTCAAATCTTTGTAGCGCAAATAATGTCCAGAAATTCATTGTTATTTAAAGGAGTGAGAATATAAGAACAACTTCGAAATAATCCTTGAATTTAAGGCTCACATTGTTACAGACATTCGAGCAATACAGTCACAAATTATGAAACATGTTACGGAAAATGTTCTAAACAAGCCCATCGTTATTGCAGAGCTGAAAATGGGGTTCATTTAGAGACACTGTTTTTTTTAATGTAAAAATTTTCTATTTTGCTTGTTCTATAACCTAAAAAAAAAAACAAATATATAAACGAGAAAATTATAAAAATTGAAAACCCAACGTTGATTTTTGGCCCACCTTGTTAATACTCCTAGGTTACTAACACTTTTTTTGATATTTAAAACAAGTAAAAATGTAGATATTGTATTAACGTGTTTAAATAAGTACCATTTTTTATAAAATTAAAAAAGTTTATAGAATGAACAAATTGCGCAGGCAGCCAAATATACAGATTTCAAGTTCAAACCTGTAGGGGCTTGAGATCGATGGTGCTAAAAATTTCTGTTCATCAGTCAGTCACGTTACAGTCATTCTGTGTTCATTTTTATGCAAAGGGATTTGTTTTTGCCACCATAATTTTCAGTTCGATTGCAAAAAATTCCAAGCACAAAATTTATGCATAAACTTCAACCGATGCTATAAAAAAATTTCTGATTTTATGTTCTGATTTGACTTGATTTAATAAAAATATTTATATTCTAACAATAAAATATAAAAGTTTATTATCTTAAATGCCATATATGTATTTATATAAAATAATATGTCTGTTTAACAACCAATTTTTTCTTACTATTTTTGACTACACATTCGATGCTTGAGTGTTTTAAAAAAGAGGTTATAAAAACATGAAGGAAAAACTTGTCAAGAAAATAAATGGTTCAAGTTGTGCGCATATGACAAAATGAAGGTTTAACTTGGATATTAATAAAAAACAATGTTTCTTATTTATTTTTTTTTGTTTCTTTTACATTTTAGTAGTTATAATTTTGAGCACGTTTGCGACATGAATAAATTGAAAGTTAAAGTTACTTGATGTATATACTTGCACACACTCGTCTGAAAAAAATTTATGAATATGTACACATGAAATAGTAGAAAAATAAATTTTCCAACAGCAGTATAACAAAAGTAAATAATAACACAAATAAAATCTTTAAATTTTTAGTATTAAAATGACTTTGAAAAACTCTTTAATTGGAGTGTGAGAATAGTTAATTCAAATTTTTGATTTAGAAATTTCATACTAAATTATTATAACAAATAATTTATTTATATATATATATATTTATATTTTTACGGGGAAAAAGTAGCTGAAACCTGAACACCCATTCATAATCTTATGATCCCTATAGTGTAAAGATATTGTTTGTGAACATGGCAGAATTGCCCAAAACCAGTTTATTGGTATACAAGACCAATTCAAATAAAGGGCTTCTAATAGCGATTATATTTTAAAATGTTTATCTTCAAGTTTGTTAACAATGAAGACTTCTATCCCTTAACGTATTGCATCCATATAAATGGGTAAATTATTCACATACGAAAGCACAACAAAGCATGTCTTCTGTACTGCTTTTTATTTTAACAGTTAAAACGAGGAGACTCATTTATTTCGATAGTAGTTTTTAGGCAGTGCTTAAGGGGAAGGCATACGTAAGCTATTATTGGTACGGATGACATAAGCACTTGCTTACTGCAAATAAGAAAACAACAAAGTAGGACATCGTATAAAAAATCAAACCAAGAAGCAGATAAGCACTTGGTAGGCGATTTAAGGAGCGCTTCTTGGTAATATTTGTTTTTTTGTTTGTAATAAAATATATTTTTTTTTGATTGTTAAAATCCATTCCGTTCATCTATGAACGTTTGATATTCTTGTCGAGAGTCAGGCACTCAGGTGACTCCAGTACATACACCATCAAGTTCTAGGAAAGCCAAAAAACAGATGGTGTGAACTGTTTACATGTATATCGAAACTTACCAGCCAAATTCGAAAGTACATCTCGAGGTTAGTGGAGGTTTTAATGGGTAAGTGGATGTTAAGGAACCCAACTCTGTGCTGTGTGAATTTTAAAAAGGGGAAATCAGTTTCCTACCTTATGTGCAAACGTACTTTCCAAGCTGCCAAGAGGCACAACATTTTAGGCAAACATGACCTCTCTAATATATCAACTTTCCAGTCAAATTAGAAAGTAAATCTCGAAGTTGGTGGGGGTACTAAAGGGTTAGTGTATGTTAGTTATATATGAAATTTTCTACATTCTCTGCAAATGTTCTGTCAAAGCTACCAGGGGACACACAATTTTATGCAAACATATACAAGATGACCTCTATGAGATATCCAGACACAGACTGAAGGACATCCTAAAATACCGCATGGTTACCGAGTAGATATAGTAAAATCCCAACTGCCTTTTATCCTTATCCTAAGAGAGCAAATCTGGCGAGTGATGTGGTCATATCAAAATGGTGTGTAACAGACTGCAGTTAAGTATTCGCGTGTAGCGCACTATAACGAAAACAAATTCACCAACATTACCAACTTAAAAAATTTGTTTCATTTAATACCCCTTAATGGCAATCTAGCCAACATTCTAACATAATTGATACCGCTTTAAGAACTAGAGGACTTGAAATTGACTCTATCATTTCCTTTATGTATTGTTTTTGTTTTGTGGTATGTTGACTTTGGTCATAAATGTGCAACTAATGTTAGCGACGTAGAAAAATACTTTTCCTCATACATTTTTTACACAAACATTGTAAGTTTCTTTAATATTTAGTATTATTTTCTAAATCATTTATTATTTAATTATAAATTTTCTATATTTAAGTGCAAGTTAAATTATTTAATTTAATACACAAAAATAAGTTCGTTTTTATAGCATGTGTAATTGGTGGCAAATCTTAGGTCCATGTGGGTTTCAAATTTTTTTTTTATTGCAAAAACAATAGCACAAATTATGAATTTAATTTTTCTTTATTGTTTTTTTTTATCGCCAACACAATATTTAAGATAAAATATTTTATAGATAAAAGCAATAATAAAAGCAAATTAACAACAAATTTCTAAAACTAGAAACTTTTTTATTAATCATATGATAAAGGTTTTAATTTAAGTTTATGAGTTTATAAATAAGTTGCTGGATTTATATATATTTTTTTATGAATGATGAAATTTTTTTGTCTAAATATTTCTTTTAAAGATGATTAAAATTATTTTTTATTATCGTAACTTAATGAATTTCTCTGTTAAAAAAAACGAATGTAATTAAATTTTTTTGCAAAATATTTTCTTGGACAATTTATTGAAATGCACAATTATGGAGCCTTTACCACTAAAATATCGTATCCCACAAAAAACAAACTTTTCAGAAGAAGGGCTTTTAACTTTTTTTTAATTTTGTTCAAGATTTTTTTTAAATTTTAATGCCGCCTTCTAATGGACTTATGCAACTTGTAAATGAGTTTTATATTAATTATCCATATAGAATTTTTTTTGTTTGTCAGTTTCGCTCACTTCTTCGTCTACGCTTCTTGCAGGTTAGACTAAAATGTGACTGCGAAAATAACGTAACACACAGAAAAAAGGAATTTTAAGGAAAAACTTTTTTAATTCTTTTTTTTTTAATTTTCATTGAACTAATTCTTATTCAACACTTAGTTTAACCACCTGATCAAATATTTTGAGATAAGTTGTTCACAAAAGTTATTCAAAAATTAAATAAAAATCTAAAGTTGAATTTATTTGCATATTTTTATTAAACATTAAGATATCCTTAAGAGCAATTATATCATTAAAAATAAATATAACATAAGTATTTTTGGCAACAAGTTGAAAAATATTTGTATAAGCCTTTGTGGTAAAAATTTAGAAATTGTTTCATTTATTTAGTCCTTTTCGTGAGTAAGGACATACAATGAGTTTTTCTTTAATAAGAGTTTACTTTCTATATTATCTACATCAGCGTACATATGTTTAGACAAAAAACAAGGGAGTTAACATGTAATATTTGTATCATGCCACTGCACACCTAGTGTAAAAATTAAGAGTTCAAGTTATGGATTACCTAAATAAATTTTGGTCAGAGTAGCCATATAGCCATACCGCCTCTTACTTGTTATTGTATAATTTTGCTTTAAGCTCAGGTAGAATTTTTAATACCTGAAATAAATTGAACTTCTATAGTTTTTATTAAATAATTTATTAATTGAATTATTATAATTCAATGGCCTCCAAGATCACTAAGAGCTCATTTGAGAAAGAGTCAATATATCATAGCTTAGTAAATTACCCTTTATCGTTTGACTTATCCCCTTGACATCGGCTTAAAACAAAATAATTAATGAACGTATGAGCCTATATTGTTAACTTTTTAAGACATGGTTTTTGCAAACTCATACTTCATTTTCTCTCTTATATAAAATATTTTTGAGTAGATATAATAAGAAATTCATCTTTTTAAGATGGCTGCTGAACTTGTCAGTAGTGTGTTGGTCTGCAAATATTTTTGTTGTAAATTACAAAATCATTTGATCCATGGCAGAACATGAATAGCTTCAGGTTTCATCGCTTCGCGTTCACAGCGTTTTAAGTAAGGCACTATCGAAAGTAAATTAATTTTAATAAATATGGAGCTACAACTTTAAGTTTCATCAACACAAGTGTAAAGCATAAGTAATGCAACTACAATTTCCATTGTGCCTCACGAATTACGGACTATATAGAGCTAATACTTTAGATGATTATTGTATTACGCAATTTAAGATAAAGATGTTGTTAGTAGTCAGTGTGTCTAAAAAATTATTGATAGTTAAACAAAAATAATTAATTATAGCCAAAAAAGTTAAAAGTGTAGCTCTTCCATACAAAAAATATATAAGCGTGACCAGATAACAATGTGATGTGTGCAGTAAAATATTTGAATAATTTTCCTTTTACATCCTTTCCAGGATTTATTTTTGAAGTCTTTATAGCCAACTAAATTATAAGAGGGTACCTAAAATTTAAAATATTTAACTTAGTATTATATATATATATATTCAAATAACGCTTAAAGCTGAAAAAGGATGGCAAGACTTATTCCTCGGATATACTGTTAAAATTCAGTAATGATGGTTTTTAATATAAAACGTCCATAAATGTAACTGTTATGTGGGGCTCAATGTCTTGACCATAGGTGATTTTCCAAAATAGAATCAGTCAATGAGAGAAAAACATTAAAACATATACAAAACTGTGTTCGAAAGCACGAAAGCACGATTTTATTTGGTGCAGCTCTGCACTGCAATCTTTTATATTAAAAAAAGAAGGAGTCCAATAAATTAATACATAAAATAATATCTAAGGTAAGGAGCCCAATTTCCTATTAGTTAAAATTTCCTAAGAAATAACCACTCATTTTTAGATTTCAGCAAATTTCACTGCTTTCGATAGCTGTTTAAAAAAAATATAATTATAACAAAACGTCTCGATAACACAACTTGAGACTTCACTCTATGAATAAAAAGTGTAAATTAGACTAACATGTTGAACAAATAATAGAGCTGGTGCACTTGCAAAAGCCGGTACCACCTTAGATTCGGTTGAATCTAGTTATGCTTTGGGTATTCCCTTATCGAAGGGTAAGCAGCTAATCTCGCATCAATTCTATTTGGATGCCAAGGAAAGGTGGGTGAGAGAACCCACTTGTTTGGAAACCAGAAAGATCTGGCCTGACATGGATGTGCATAGGACGCAATATGCAGTGAATATGCCCCGAATCCACCTTAGGAACCTCATAGCGGTCATTACCGGACACTGCCCTATAGGTACACATGCGAAAAGGCTGAATATCCCTTACAACGACTTCTGCAGAAGTTGCGATAACGAGGAAGAGGAGGAGACGACTGAACATCTTCTCTGCAATTGTCCTACATTCGGGGACCTGAGACGCCAGATTCTGGGTCAACGAATACTTGTAAGTAAAACTTGTCCTTCCGCAGTTGAACTGGAAAAGATCCATACCTTCGTAAACAGGACAGGATGGCTGAGGAACGACGGCCAGAGGACATAGACAAACGGGCGATGGTGCCAACGGTATCACAACGGGACCCTCGGAGGACCCAATTGAGCTATGCCTTTGGGCGGCTGCCGGATCTAACCTAACCTAACATGTTGAACAACTTAAATAAAAAGGTTTATTTTTTTTTTCTTAAAGCACATCACTTAAAAACGCTTTCGAAAACAAAATTCACCACGCGCATCTGGTATTTGATACTTTAACACAAATTTTACAATTCATTTTTAAAAGTTTGATAGAATTAGATGACGGGCCATAGTACAGAGAAAAAGTATTTACTGGCATATCTGCAAAACTGTAGTTGTTGTATTATTTATACTCTGTATGATATAATTTCACTTTTACAGGCGCATAACCGATAGGATCAAAACAGAACACTGGTGCCCTCACCCCCAAACCAAAAAATAAATTTAAAGTCATATTGAAAATCTTGTAATCCATATTTGATAATATTAAAATATTAGAATATTTCAATTCAAAAATTTTATTAGGGCCTAAAAAACGGTCCGGGTTCTGCTAGCATATTTATTAATACTAATAAAAATTATACATAAAGTGTCAATTAGCATTCTACAATACAAATATAAAACATAGCTTGTTTAAACATAACTTAGCTCATGTAGTAACTAAAATATACTACTTTTTACTACTTCTTCTATTTTCGAAATAATTATAAAAAAATTTTAATATTTAACAAATTTTTAAGTGATTTATTTTTCGCAGGGAAAAATATTCAAACAAACATTTATCCAACTACAAGTTGGTGCAAAATTAATCATCAAATTTTATTTTTGAATAACTTATTTATGAAATAAAATTTTTTCTGTAAACTGGAAAATATGTTATCAGCCAAGTAGCTGCTGCAAGTGTTGATACCTATTTGTCCCCGTTTAATTACATTCTTCATAACTTTACTTAATATTTCTGGTGATAACAGTTCCCATTCTAGTCGAATATTTACCTTATGGGCACTGGGCTTGTTGGCATAAAACAGCGACTTTAAGTAGTCACAAAGAAAAAAGGCTGGTGTAATATTTGTCCAGTTGGTGCAAAACAATCAGGAAATCCACGACGAAATTCATGTCGAGCTGACACCACCAATTAATTATTGGTTTGAATAATCGACACAATTATTCCACGCTTTTGCAGAGTTCAGTTCTTGTCTAGTTCACAAATGTCATATCTGCTTGATGTAAATTTGCAAAGCTATTACATCTTTAGAAAGGCTCCTTAATTTTGCGCCACCTTGCATTAAACCTTTAAAAACAAACAAATTCACACTTGGGTTCCTTAGCCAACACAACAAAAAAACCCACAAGGGTAAGGTAAGGTAAGTGCGTATGGATGTGTGTATAACTGTAACAGTTCCAAATGCTACATAAACGTTGTTTACTTACTTAGTCATATTGGTTTTGTTAGAACTTCATTTCACAATTTGTTTTCTATAACTCTGTTTGTGATTACAGTTTCCAAATGAGTTATCTTTCATTAGGCATTAAGCAATTGAATCTTAATTTCATTTAAGCTGATGATGTACTCAGATATGGGCAGGTAAACCATACAGCCATGTAGAAAATTGCTTGTGTAGGTATAAACACATTCGTGTGTTTGTGTTGATTTACTATTTTAGTGCTGTAATTAAAGTAAAGCCAAGAATAATATAATAATATTGAATGTCCACAAGGTTACAGTGAATTTAAAGTAATCACAGCATATAAAATTTGCAATACTTCAGGAATTGAATAAGTGAGATATGTTGACCTTAAAGAACAATTTATCACATCACATCACATTTTTTCAAAGAATATAATTTAAACATGTACTTAGTTTGAGTTTAAGATATTTTAAGACATATTTAATAACTATTTTTATGCCATCTTATCTTTCAATACCATCTTAATTGACAATTTTTATTTTTTTCTTAGTTTGCTTCATTTAGTGTTAATTTTCGTTTAATAATTTAAATTCTTTGAAAGCGAGATTTTTCTTCCATAACGCATACATGTGTAAGATTCTTAAAAGCCTGTAAAAAACTGCACTTAAATAAAATATTATAATGCATTTACATACAAGTATTTTTATATTTTATTTGGTATATTCGTTCTTATGTTATCATTAAAGAATAATATTGCCCTTTAAGTCAAATAAAAAAAATATATATTTTTATAGTAACATCAAAATAATAATATTGCATACAAAACTGCAATATCATTAATATTTATTGGACAAATTTTTTGAAATCAATGTGCAGATAACATAAAATAAAAAATAAAAAGTGCAATAGAACCACAAAATCAAACTAAAAATAAATGTAAATTTTAATGCTTCCGAAAAAGACATGACTACATTGGTGTTTTTCGTTATATAATGTTAATATTAACAAGTAAGAGCATTATATTCGGCTGTGCCGAATCTTTTATACCCACCACCAATTTTGTGTACATTTAAAGCACAATATTTATTAATTTGTTAATCGATATGGAATAATCTCTTTATAATAAAGTATGTATCACTTTCTCTGTAGAGGGTGGTTAAATTTTAAGGGCCCATGTTGAAGGTGAACTACACCTAGACTTTAAATTTGTTTTTTGTATTTCATTTGACATTTCTCAATCTCAAACTTACTCAATTTGATCCATGGAAAGATACGCAAATGAGCAACGCTTTAAAGTTATTCAGGTTTTTTATAAAAATCGGCGTTCAAATCAAAATGCATTTTGTGTAGTTCGTGATTCTTTTGGTCAACATAATCGTTTAAATTCATCCACAATGGGGAGAATTGTAAAAAATATTTAAATCTCTGCAAAACAGGTTTGTATAAAATGTTAGAAAATCTGTGAATGCCTTCTTAGTTTGTTGAATGGGAGCCATTGCTGTTTTTTGCGATAGTGTGGCAAAAGAAAGTAATCATCATGCCCAATTGAGCATCAACATTGTCATTGAAAATTTGGACCATAAGATATTTAAGTGGCGCCAAGGATGGGGGGGCCATTTTGCCGATATTTTGTTAAATACATAATTGAACTTTACAAATATTATAATTACAAAAAGAAATAATAATAATATCCTAAATAATTTGTGTTTTATTTAAATTCAACATCGGTCCTTAAAATTTAACCACCCTCTATAACTTCGATATGCTACTAAAATGCTTTTGTAAATGTAGTCTTTCAATGAAAGTGGGCGTTAAATTAGGCTTGTCAATAAAGTTTCTGCTAACAAATACAACTTAGATATTTCAATATAGTCCTTTATTTTCCCAAAAACTTTGTCAATAGAGAAATTACATGAATTTAATATAAACCGTTATGGCAGGTGGGCGTTAAAGTGAGCGTGTTACCTAAAGTTTTCTGGCACAGTAATGACATTGCCTAGGAGGATATACGTAGCGAATTTCATCATCATACCGCTAATTTTGTCGGTTTTATGAGCATTTAAATTTCATTAACGGTAGATAGCGTGAAAAGTGGGCGTTATAGTAGGCTTGTCAAAGTTGTTTTTCAACAAAATCCTTTATTATTCCAAAATTTTTTTTAATAAAGAAATCATATGAGTTTCAGTTAAAATGTTATATGGGAGTAGGGCGTAAAAGTAGACGTGACACCCTAATTTACTGACACAGTAATCACATTGCCTATGTATGTATGTAGCAAATTTTATCTCTAATTTAAGCGGTTTTATGAGCTTTTAAATTTTATAAACGATAGATAACGTGAAAAGTGGGCGTTATAGTAGGCGTGTCAATGTTGTTTTGGCTAATGAGTACAACTTTATTATCCTTTATTACTACAAATTCTATATTAATAGAGAAATTATATGCATTTTAGGGAAAACGTTATATGGGAGGTGGGCGTAAAAGTGGGCGTGGCACACTTATTTTCTGGCAAAGTAATAATATTGACTAGAAGGATATACGTAGCAAATTTTATCATCATACCTCTTATTTTGTCGTTTTTATGAGCTTTTAAATTTCGTTAACGGTAGATAACGTGAAAAGTGGGCGTTATAGTAGGCGTGTCAAAGTTGTTTTTGCTATTGAGTTCAACCTAGATGTTTCAATATAGTTCTTTATTAATCCAAAATCTATATTAATAGAGAAAATATATGCATTTTAGGTAAAACGTTATATGGGAGGTGGGCGTAAAAGTAGGCGTGGCACCTTAGTTTTCTGGCACAGTAATGACATTGACTAGAAGGATGCACACAGCAAATTTTATCATCATACCTCTTATTTTGTCGTTTTTATGAGCTTTTAAATATCATTAACGGTAGATAACGTGAAAAGTGGGCGTTATAGTAGGCGTGTCAAAGTTGTTTTTGCTAATGAGTTCAAGCTGGATGTTTGAATATAGTCCTTTATTATTCCAAAATCTTTATTAGTAAAGAAATTATATGAATTTTGGGTAAAACGTTATATGGGAGGTGGGCGTAAAAGTGGGCGTGGCACATTGATTTTCCGTTACAAAAAAGCATTTGACCAAAAAGTCAGGTGTGCAAAGTTTCAGGGTCGTACATTCAATTTTGTTGCTTTTATGACGTTTTTGTTTTTAAATATACCGAAAAATACACTGTGCGGTATAAATTTTCGTACATTTTGATCGATAACTCCTTTCCTAATACATAGATTTAGATAATTTTCAGGGAAAAATATTATTTTTACTCAGGAAATATATATTCGAAGTTTCATGAGTCTACGTTAATGCGTTTGGACACAATTCCATTTTATTCGATGTTCGAAGGACACGGTTTTTTCGACCTACTCTTGCTTTTCGAGCTATAACTCTCTTCCTAATATTCCGATTTAGCCCATTTTCAATACCAAACAAACCTTGTCTATAAGCAAGATTCTGGCAAAATTTGAGCCCCCTAGCTTTTTCGGTGCGACCTCTATCGTGCTTTCAACAGACGGACAGACGGACAGACGAACGGACATAGCTAGATCGTCATCAAATCAAACCCTGATTCAGAATATATATACTTTACGGGGTCTAAAATGGATATTTCGATGTGTTACAAACGGAATGACAAAATGAATATACCCCCACCATTTTTTTGGTGGCGGGTATAAAAATACTGTACGAGTATAAAACTTATTTGTGATGATGTAAGTTGGTTGATTATTGCAATTGGAAAACAAATAAAAATTTTTGAACAATATTTTCTATTATTCAAATCACATTTGAAAACAAAATAGTGTTTAAATTAAACCACTTTAGAGGTAAAAGTATAATAACTTTTAATACATTTTTAAAATTTTTTTTAATAATCCAGCAATGTCTAAAACTGATATATGTACATAAATTGTTGCAGGGAGTGCTCACACGCACACATATAAAAACTTTTCTGATAAGATCGGATTGATATTGAAATGGAGTGCCATACTTATGGTGACGTTTAACCAAGAAACAAATCATTGCTTCAGGATGCGAATTTCTAATGTCGGTCATATGCTTTTTTTGTTTGAAAAATTAACCGTTGATTTAAATAATAAAATTCTACTATTCTGGGCATTTTTTGCAGTTGTGAGTCCTTCCATTATTTATTATCCAGTTGTTATAAATATGTAATCTGAAAAAGTTATAAAAATGTTAAACCCCGTGGTGACTTTTTGTCCACCCTTTTTATATTAGCAAATATGAAGAAGCTAAAATTCCTTAAATTGTTGTGGATGCTCTTAGTAAACACAGTCATTTGCACAGAAAAAAAGGCTCTATACAATGTGAAAACACTCTTAAATTTAAAACAAACCTAAGAAATTTGTATATGTTTCACATCGTTTTTACAAATATTCTCCTACATAAGCATATTTGTATATATTTGCATACATATGTGCATGTATATTATTCACTTGCGTATGCTTAAATATTTATTGCCTTAACTGTGTTTACCTTTTTGACATGACATAATATGTTCATACGTGTAGGCACACATTAACGTACAAGATTTATTTTAAGTATCTTAAAGGTGTTTTCATGTTTGTTTAACTTAAGTGATTTTTCAAATGTACGTGTCTTTATTATCGTTACAAATATTCAGGGGGGTTGGGGTGAGTGTTTGCTTGTTTGTTTAAGTATGTCTAATGCTTGAACTTGTTGAATTGGTGTAGGTGTTAAATTTTAATTTATATAAATTGTTGACAAATTCTTAAGCCGTGGAAGGTATTTTGAGAATTAATTTTGATTTGTAAATGAAATTTGAAAAATTATGCAATTTATTTAAGTCAAGGAGTATTAGAGAAAAATCTACGATTACATGCTAATTTTCTGATGCCAATTCCTCTTTTCCGTATTTTTAAAAGAGACTATGCTTCATTATTTACGGAGGCTTAAAAACTTATTTAAAATGCTTTAGTCAGAGAAAATTACGAATTTTAAAATGATTAGCTATTTGCTTTTTTCCTATTTTTTTACGCTACCTACCGCCCTAATTGTTAAAGTAAGTAATTGAACTTATACCATAAGAGTCGTTTATGGTATTTTTATTCATCCCTTAGCAGATATCAAATCACATACGTGTCTGTTTTTTTGCAGAAATGTAATGAATTTTTGCTCGAAATGTATGCTTCTCTTTAAAAAGGAAGAAAAAGCTGTTAAAGTTATAAATGTGTGACATAGTTGTTATTAAACTAAGTATATAAAAACAAGTAAGAGCACTATATTCGGCCGCCACCAAATAAATGGTGGGGGTATATTCATTTTGAAATTCCGTTTGTAACACATCGAAATATCCATTTTAGACCCCATAAAGTATATATATTCTGAATCGGTGTTTGATTTGTTGACGATCTAGCTATGTCCGTTCATCTGTCCGTCTGTTGAAAGTACGATAGAGGTCGCACCAAGAAAGCTAAAGGGCTCAAATTTTGCCAGAATCTTTCTTATAGACAAGATTTGTTTGGTATTGAAAATAGGCTACATCGGATTATTAGGAAAAATGCAATTGTGTCCAAACGCATTAACGTACAGTCATGAAACTTCGAATACATATTTCTCGAGTCAAAACAATATTTATCATTAAAAATTGCTTAAATCTATGCATAAGGAAAGGAATTATAGATCAAAATGTACGAAAATTTATAAATTTATAAAATTTAAAACCTAATAAAACGGACAATATTAGATGTACGATTCTGAAATTTTGCACACTTTGTTTAAACAGAAAATCAATGTGCCATGCCTAGTGTTTGTCATTGCTCCGTCCTGTTAGATCCACACGTGTTTCATCAACTAATTAATCCATTCAATTGCAAACATCCAAAACTCGGCTAACATGGCCCTGTAGCGCGCACCGTCCACCGTTGTCGTTTAACCAGCGGTGTCCTAGAAAAAAAATGGCCCGATGGCTCCTTTAGCGTGAAAAGTGCACCATGCACTTACTTTGAGCGGGTGTAATGGCTCCCCGTACATTAATCGTGGATTTTTTGTGCCCTAAAAGCGGTAGTTTGGGTTGTTCACGTACTTGCTGAGGTGAAAATGAGCCTCATCTCTCATATGATTTTGGTCGAAAAATCGTCCACTGCCGCCTCGACACGATTATTCCGCGTTCTTGTGAAGTGTATCGGTCCGTGGCTTTTTCACTTATATTTAATATCTGTCTAGTTCACAAATGTCAAAAGAGATTAATAATGGTCGCCATTTGCAAAAATAAGACCATCTTCCAATAGGGTGATTTCTTTTGGGCCACCTGTATAAGCGTAGATTTATTATGAAATGATTAATGTTTCATCAACCTCTAGAATTAATTATAAGGCAGATGCTTATATTTAATATATATGAGGTAAAACATTAAATTATGTAATATTGTTAAACTGTTTTTTTATTAATTAATTTCAAAAGTTGGTTTTATCAAATTTTTTTTTCACACAAAAATATTATAAAAATCAAAACAAATATTAATTTTCTGATGATGCTATACAACGGAGTAGCGAAATGTTGAGACAATAAATAAAATAAGAACAATAATATTTTTGTTATAAAAATACCTTAAGCTTAAATGATTATTGTTAACATATATATCATGACTACGTGCTTATACATAGATATAAAAAAAAAACAGCACACAGGGAAAACCTACGTTTAAAATAGAAGTATCAATACACTCTTTTACTGATAGTTTTTTTTATACCCGCCACCAAAAAAATGGTGGGGGTATATTCATTTTGTCATTCCGTTTGTAACACATCGAAATATCCATTTTAGACCCCATAAAGTATATATATTCTGAATCAGGGTTTGATTTGATGACGATCTAGCTATGTCCGTCCGTCTGTCCGTCTGTTGAAAGCACGATAGAGGTCGCACCGAAAAAGCTAGGGGGCTCAAATTTTGCCAGAATCTTTCTTATAGACAAGGTTTGTTTGGTATTGAAAATGGGATAAATCGGAATATTAGGAAGGGAGTTATAGCTCGAAACGCAAGAGTAGGTCGAAAAAACCGTGTCCTTCAAACATCGAATAAAATGGAATTGTGTCCAAACGCATTAACGTAGACTCATGAAACTTCGAATATATATTTCCTGAGTAAAAACAATATTTTTCCCCGAAAATAATCAAAATCTATGCATTAGGAGAGGAGTTATCGATCAAAATGTACGAAAATTTATACCGCACAGTGTATTTTTCGGTATATTTAAAAACAAAAACGTCATAAAAGCAACAAAATTGGATGTACGACTCTGAAATTTTGCACACTTTGCTTTTTGGTGAGGCGCTTTTTTGTAACGGGAAATCAATGTGCCACGCCCACTTTTACGCCCACCTCCCATATAACGTTTTACCTAAACATCATATAATTTCTCTATTACTAAGGATTTTGGAATAATAAAGGGCTATATTGAAACACCTAAGTTGTACTCATTAGCAAAAACAACTTTCACACGCCTACTATAACGCCCACTTTTCACGTTATCTACCGTTATAGAAATTTAAAAGCTCATAAAACCGCCAAAATTAGAGGTGTGATGATCAAATTTGCTACGTATATTCCTCTAGGCAATGTAATTACCGTGCAAGAAAATTGAAGTGCCACGCCATTTTTTACGCCCACCTCCCATATAACGTTTTACCTAAAATTCATATAATTTCTCTATTAATAAAGATTTTGGAATAATAAAGGGTTATATTGAAACACCTCAGTTGTACTCATTCGCAAAAACAAATTTGACATGCCTACTATAACGCCCACTTTTCACGTAATCTACCGTTAATGAAATTTAAAAGCTCATAAAACCGCCAAAATTAGAGGTATGGTGATCAAATTTGCTTCGTATATCCTTCTAATCAAGGTAGTCGTTGTGCCAAAATGTTTAGGTAACACGCTCACTTTAACGCCCACCTCCCATAACGGTTTATCTTAAATTCATGTAATTTCTCTATTGACAAAGTTTTTAGGAAAATAAAGGACTATATTGAAATATCGAAGTTGTATTTATTAGCAGAAACTTTATTGACACTATTACTTTAACGCCCACTTTCATTGAAAGACTACATTCACAAAAGCATTTTAGTAGCATATCGAAGTTATTAAGGGTGGTTAAATTATATGTTGAATTTAAATAAAACACAAATTATTTAGGATATTATTATCATTTCTTTTTATAATGATAATATTTGTATGGTTCAATTATGTATTTAACAAAATATCTGCCAAATGGCCCCCCCCCATCCTTGACGCCACTCCTCTATCTGATGGTCTAAATTTTCAATGACAATGTTGATGCTCAATTGTTAGGCATGATGATTAGGCGAGGTTGACAGCTCTTTTGCCACACTATCGCAAAAATCAGCAGTAGTTCCCATTCAGCGTACTAAAAAGGCATTCACAGATTTTCTAACATTTTATACAGACCTGTTTTGCAGAAATGTAAATATTTTTTACAGTTCTCCCGATTGTGGACGAATTTGAACGATTATGTTGACCAAAATAATCACGAAGTGCACAAATTGCTCTTTGATTTGAACGCCCATTTTTATAAAAAACCTGAATAACTTTAAAGCGTTGCTCATTTGCATATCTTTCCACGGATCAAATTGAGTAAGTTTGAGATTGAGAAATATCAAGTGAAATGCAGAAAACAAATTTAAAGACTAGGTGTAGTTCACCTTCAACATGGGCCCTAAAAAATTTAACCACCCTCTACAAAGAAAGTGATACATATTTTATTATAAAGAGATTATTCCATAGCGATTAACAAAATAATAAATATTGTGCTTTAAATGTACACAAAATTGGTGGTGGGTATAAAAGATTCGGCACAGCCGAATATAGTGCTCTTACTTGTTTATAAATTACTTAGTTAAGAACTAATTATGAATGTAAAATGAGTATAAATGAACATCACTCTATTTTATAAAAAAGATAAAAAGAAATGGTTTTCCAGATTGCTGATTGCTTACATAAATTGTTTGAGATATTTGCTTGATTGTGCATGCATTTTGAATTCCATCATTTATAATGTATAATTACATTTAAAGAGGGACTTATAATAAAGCCTGTAGAGCTATTGATTTTAAAGTCCTGATAAAATCATACAATTTGCATTACTAAATTTAATTTTTTTGTAAAAATACAACACAAAATTTGTGCTGGGTATTATAAATTAGGGACAGCAGAAAATAGCGCTGTAAATAGATAGCTTTGAAATAGTGCTTTAAATACATCCTCTTTGGCTATGGTATTAGGATGTTAAATTAATATTTTAATGTGTTAACCCTTAAATGCATGAGGTCAGCTCCTTGCATGGATACTAACCTACTTTAATGTAAAACCAGTCGCTAATCACGAATTCATCATTATTTTTTTTTGAGAAATATACACTTTTTTCGGAAAATCGGAAAAATATACATATTTTATCCGTACCATATATGGTACATCATGCATTCTTGCCATTGTTAGGTACACACAACACTTCATCATCACCATCATGAAGCATATCAGCAACCTCATTTGCATTGTACTTCTTTCCATCAATAATAAGCCCATCCGTATATTAATAAATAATAATTATAAAAAATAATAGTATAAAATAACTGACATCTAACACAATAAAAATTCATGCGCTGGTGCATGGTGTACCATATAAGGTACCTAGAAAAATTGAGAAAAAACTATTCTAAAGTACAAAATGTGGGCAATATTTATTATAATTTTTTAAATAAGCCTATAATTTATACAAAAACACTTACCTACAGACGAATAAATAATTTTTTTATTTCGTTATTCACTACTGAAATTTGATTTTAAAATTATGTGCAAAAAAAACATGTGACCACTTTTATTAAGTAAATTAGATGGTGAGAGAGTTATAACGGTATTTTTATGAATAGTAATATTGTCAGCATTGCTTTAAACTGTACTTTCTGGTTGGAATATTGTATGATAAAAAGATGTATCATATATGGTACGATATGCATTTAAGGGTTAAACATAAACACGCAATTAGAAATGAATACAACCTAAAACATTTTTAAAAAACATATATTTATTTATATTTCTGGATACAAATATCGTTTAATTTGAAATTTGTGACAACTTCAGAAAAGCTAACTGTATTTAACATACATTTTTTATTATTTTTAAAAAGGAAAAAATGCGTTTGAACTTACAAAGAAGAAAACTATTTTGTATATAAAATCAAAGGCAATCTGATGATCTTTTACATGCGACTCTGCTGAACTAATGCCCTTTAGTACTTTTTCAAAAAATGGCAATTAATTATTTACAAATTTATGAATTTTTTTGGCTTTGACCAATATTGAAGACATATTGAAGAAGAGGTGTTACTAAAATAAAATTAAAGAGAGTTGTTATGAATATTTAAAATTTAAATATTTATTTAAACAACGCCAAACAAACAAAATATTTTTTTTTCTTACACTCATACATATGTAAGTAAAAACATAACTAGAAATAAACATTAGGCTACAAATAATATTTTATTGATTTGATTTTATTGAATTTTTATGGCCCTCGCCATATGAGACTATAGGCAAAGAAAGATTTACCGATGTAACTGACTCTGATAGCATGACACCGGATTGAAATTGCTCCGACTGCTGAACTCAAACTTTCTAGATGGGATAGTTAAAAATTTCCAACTTTAAAAATAAAAAGCTTTCTATTGTGCGGGAAAATTTCGTTTTTTATGGAGCTTTCGTGGTTTTTGAAAATATCTACTATAATTTTGTTTTATACAAAATTATCCGAACGAGAATGCTGTCGGACTTAAATATAATTTTCTACCAAAAACACCAAAGAACTTAATTTCGAAGTAATGACTCTTCCGCGGTTAAAAAAAACGCGATAATATTTTTACAATCTCTACTGTACATCGTATAATTAAGATTTCCCATCCATATATTTATCATAATAGCTCTAAATAACGGGCCTAAGCTTTGACGTCTCACACTTCGGCAAATCATTTAACCATTTATTTAACTTGAATTTTGCATGTGGCAAATTTTTATATATACATGCTTTAAATTAAAATAATTGAATTTAATTTTAAAAAATTGTTAGTCGTTACCATTTAGCCACAATTTGATGCTTCCATTTAATCATTTATTGTTGTTCTACTTTTTTCCTTTAAAAATATCAACGACTTTAATGTATTTTTCGTTTTTTTTAATATAAGTAAACTGCATTAATTGTTATTTTTTACATACAAGTTAGTTTTGTCAATTGTAAATACTAAATATTCCGATTGTAGTAGTAATATAAATTCATCTCAACATGGTTGTTTATAAATGTATGTTTGTGTGTACTTACGAAACTAAATGTCAATGGAAAATAATGTTAAAAATAAAACTTTAATTTAACATATTGCCTTTAAACTATTATTTTATTATTAATATTGCAGTATCAGCATTTTTAAAAATATATGTTATATACACAGGTATTTGCTGTGGGATTAGCTATTTTTTTATAAAAAAAAAATGTATACAAAAATGGGTCACTTAAGGTTAATGTGACCAGACAATTTAGTTTTATACTAAGATTAAAATCTATATTCTGCCTTAAGTTTTCATTACGCTTTTGGAATAAAATGTCGAAGCCGTAACAAATTAACTTACAATATCAATTGGTATACGTAAGCAAATTTTATTTTCTTTCATAATTTATCAAGATATAAATGTTATGATTACAAAATCATTTTACTAAACAAAATATCTGGGACTCAATTGTAAATCTTTGGAATTCTTTAACCAAAAGTACTTTTGTTGCATATCATATGGTAGCATTATAGCCATTAATGTATGATCATTTGTCATTTAACAAAACGGTAACTGATCTCCTGGTCACGCGGGACATAAAATTGTGACTTACAATTTGAATTTGGTTGTAACAAATAATATATACAATTATTGTTAAAAACTGAAAATATTAAGTAGTATTTAAAAATAAAAGTGTTTAATTTTTTATTAAAAGTAAACAGCTTTTTAATTAGCAATCAATAATAGAATACATAATAGAATTTTTATTCATCAATTATTTTTTCAATTACTTAGCAAACAATATTTCACTAACCAAGGCTAAACAAATGTTTTTATTTAACACGTAAGAAAAAACAACTTAAGCCTAAATTATTAATTTTGCACTTTTTTCACTTTAAAACTACAAAATGTACACGAATATTCTCAAATAAAAAAAAAATAAAGAAGTAATGAACGAAAGCTTAAGAACTAATGGAACAAAAAACACAAACATTTGCCTATGAAACACAATAAAAATTTTTTTAAAATATGAGTTATTTTAGGCAAGTTTTTGTATTGTTTTTGTTGTGTACAGAATAAGGAAAGAAACAGAATAAAAATACACATACATAAATCATGAATGTGTATGCAAGCGTGTAGAAGAATTTTTCGAAAAAAAAAAATTTTAATTGAACAAATGAAAAAAAGTTTCCATTACTCAAAATTTTCGATAGATTTTTGTAGTTTACCAAAATTTGTATACCCATCAAAAAATGGATAATAACTTGCTATTACTGAATAACAAAAATTTTAATTTTAATTTTTATTTATTTGTCGAAATTTTTAAACCAATATTTTTTTTTTAGTTTTTATGCAGGCTCTTGTTCATTTCTAAGCATTGTTATTTAAAAAACCAAATTATTTTTTTATTAATTTTAAATTGTAAGAATACAATTTTTTGTTCTGTTTTTGGTTCATTAAGTAGTAGGCATGTGTGCACTAATAGTTTTTACTTAATTTTTTACATATTTTAGAGATTCAGATCACATTTGTTGTCTAGGATTTACACAAAAATTATTTTTTTTTAATTATAAATAATTACGCCTTTTTGCTTCCAGTAATAGTTTTGAAAGTTTTTCGGTTTTCTTTTGAATTGTGCACAACTAAATATTACTCTTTATAGGAACTCTCTGTAATGCAATTTACAAATTGTTAAAAGATGCTTACTTAAAGATACGTTAGTTGTGAACATGTGTATATATTTTGTTAGCAGCAGTGATTTTTTTCCTTCTGTTTTAGGTGCCATCAACAGAAGGAATTTGGAATGAAATTTTTTTATTTATGAAACTTACGAAGTGTTGAAAAAAAATCTGTAAATAAATTACTTTTTTTAGTAATTCTAAAAAAAAATCTTGGCACGAATTTTACACAAGTGAACAAATAATATTGATGAATTTTTGATAATTATATTAGCGCATGGTTGAATATCAAGAGGCCAGATTATTTCATACATTATGAAATCAAATGATAGGGGCAATCATGTGACCCTACTTTTACGCTGGTCAGCTGCCTCTTTAAAAGACTCTCTTGCCAAATGGCCCTTCTTATAACAAATTTACAGCTTCCAATACGTTTGTATATCCAAAAGCGAATTTGGTGATTTTAAAATTTAAAAAAGGCAAAAAGCTCTAAATAAATCTGAAGATCTTGATTCGAAAAGTTTATTAAATTAAGTACGTATTTAATGCCTTAAAATCCAAGTACCTTTTTAAACCCTGAGTAACTGAGTTTTGAGTAACTGAGATAGTAGTAAGTAGAGGGTTGTCCAAAAGTCACTATTAGTTTTAAAAATGTAATACATTTTTCGTTTATATTTTTTTTTTTACATTTAATAAAATATTCAAAAAGTAATTTTCTTACACTAATTATAGAATACAGTATCTTTTTAGAGTATTTTTAAATTGTGGCTTTGGAGCTCGAATTTATGCAACATTGTTAACTTTGTATTTAAAACTGTCTCGGATTTGTTCACATATACTTGCTCCTACTATGCTTGCCAGTCGGATGCTGACAAATCTGGCAAATGTGCTGGACAAATATTTTCAGAAAGTCGGATATTTTACTAAAGAGTTCCACTGTTAATCGAGCAGTAGGGGCAGTTACTATATATTAAAGAAACCACATCTCACGTTTGCTTTCAAGAGCAGAACGTTAAAAATATTCTATCATAAACCGATGCCGCTCTTCATTTCTGGTTACAAAACCTCCATCTTCATTTTTAAACAAGTAAGGCCCAATGATAATATCAATTATAATGCAATGGGGTGCAATTGTCGCCGATAAATGATTCTGCACACCTACAGTTTTGCTTATTACAACAGCAATGCAAATGAAAATGAGCTTTATCACTAATGATAGAATTTTCAATAAAGTTTAATTCATTTCTGGCGAACCGTTGAAATTTAACTACAAAATTTATCCGAGGATGTTAATTTTTGCATCAATTGCAGATCAAATGGAAATAATAGTAAATATTTTTTTTTTAAATGGGGCGAACGAATTATTTTTACCTGAGCAACGCTCATTTCGGTGGAACTTTATGGTGTTTTGTCTACTCTACACCTTAAATAATTTTCACAGTATTATTTAAACATATAATTAATTTGAGAGAAATATCATGCGGGGCATGTTGGTGATGACGGTGTTTTAAGCCACGAAATTTATCTTCAGAAGACATAGTGCTGATGATAAAACATCGGTGATATGCTCCTTGCGTAAAAGTAATTGATTGCTATAATAAATAAATGTTTTCGATCTTTTTAATTTATATAAAAAGTTGTTTTTTGTATTGAGCTTGTTAATTGTTAATTGTTGAAAATTGGTAAAACTTTCCCTGAAGAAGCTAACCAATGTGGTAGCGAAATATCGGAAAATAAAACTAAAGTTATTTTTTTATAAAAGAAAGTGATCTCAAGCTCAATACAAAAAACAACTGTTTATGTAATTGACTGCTGATTTCAATATTTAAATTCTATTTTTCTGGTTCTTTGTTCATTTGTGAATCTCTGCATTATTTATTCTCCAAATTAATCTGAAAAAACTTGAAATAAAAATATATAAACGAAAAAGTTATTAAAGTAAAAACCAGCATTGCAATTGTTGTCCCACCCTGTACTTTTTTCCATTGCATCGCCATATTCAAATAATAGATCTCTATAAACAAAAACTGTATTTTAGTACCTTAAAATCATTATTTTGTATTAAGTTTTGTTATTATGGAAATTTTTAATGAATTATTATGTCGAATTGGCACTAAAGATTTTATTTTTATTATTTAAATATATTTTGATGAATTTTGATCAGAAGCCCGATATCTGTAGCATCCCCAATTGTGATTATGTCTAGTAATTAAATTACAATTAGAACTTAAGAAGAACTAATTTCCATGTAATTGAATTTGAAAACATCTTTCAATCTGATGTCTATTAATATCGGTTCATAATTGAAATTAATTAATAAAACCTATTTTTGATCCAGCAAAATTATGACCACACTTATAATGATAACATTCACTAGCTCTTTTACAATTACCACTGGAAAAGGGAATTCATTTCGCAAAACAGTTTTAATGTTAACTTTACCTTTTACTTTTTATCTTAAAGGTCGACCGTCTGCACTTAGTTTATTTGACCTACCCTTGATATGTAGATTACAAAAAAGTATTTAAATTGGTTTTGCCTTTTTATCGTTTTCCTCTGTTGCTACTTTTCTATTCTGCTTACACATTCTCTGTAGACATTTACCTCTAGGCTTGATTTGTGTTTTATTACGATGATTGTTTTGTGTTTATCAGCTTTGTTAATGCTGTTGCTGTTCATATTTTTTATCTTCTTTGTCATCTTGTATTAAGATTGATTATGTTTCTGATAGTACTGTTTGCCACCAGGCCGCTGGGTATTGTTATAAAAATAATTCATTTAATATTTAGATATGAAAGCAATAAAACTTACCTTTAATTTATATTTTAATGTGAAGATTTGTAAACGAGAAATTTTATTAATAATTGACAAGTAGCAACCGCAATTAAGGTTTTTGATTAATGTTAGGTATAGTGAGGATTTTACACCTGGATTGTTAAATATTTCATGTAGTTCTAAATTAAAATATTTACAAATATTGTACAATTTGTTGTTTCATTTGGCCTTTTATTTGATTCATTTAAATTTTAAACACTTGGCTTAACACGATATAGACTTTTATGAGTTAATTGGGGAAAAAATTCTTTGTTCTTTTAAAATGTTACAAGGTGCTTTGATTTTAAAAGCGTTTTCAATTGTATATTTTTTTGATGAATTTAAAATCATTAAAAACATAATCGTATGAAAGACATATATTTTTATTGAGCATAACAAGTAGTTGAGTTGCTTATTAAAATTTTATATTAAAAAGGCTTTTGTGCAATTTGGTAAAATTGAAAGACTATCTTTATGAATCTTTTTTTAAAGTGTTCAGCTTAAAAGAGTTAATATGAAATTGAAAAAAAAAAAATAGATAACATTATTCGCATTTTTACACTCTCGAAAACAAACTGTCTAAATTGGTATGGAATTTTTATTTTTCAACTCTGATAAGGCTCTGCAAATATGGCCTATTTATCTGGACATTTTATATATGCATTTTATATATGCATTATGTAATGCCTATTTGGATGTGATTTAGTATGACATAGAACATCGGGCAAATGACCTCCACCACATTGCTGGCACTTTCTATTAAAACTTTTCATGGCCATTTTGCATAAAATAATATGGCAACTTCTTAATAAGAAAGTAAGGAAATCCTTGCTGATCGATCAAAAATTTGCAAAATCTTTACTTCCAATGCGTATGTGTTTTTGGAAATATAGTGCGCGTTAAAATTATAAGGTCACTTACTTTTGACTTATTTTTTACTCATTCTCCGAGGTCAAATTATAACTGCATTTCTTACTTACTGAGCTAAAAAGGCACTGATAATGACAACTAACAAACCAATTTTTCTTGAAAACTAAAATGAAATTTTACATGAGCTTCTAAGAAAACAAAAATGATTTTAACGATATGTGACCTTCTCCGAGAAAGTGACCTAGTGTGTCAAAAAACGAATTTGAACTTAATGCCATAGACAGACGACAGCGTTAATTTGCATTAAAAGTCTTAATTCAAATTAACTATTGAATTATCCCCATTCCAATGTGTATTAGATTTCACGTAAATGCACTAAATCAAATTGAATTTATACTGCATTTAGCAATTTCAATATGGCAACACGGTCGGCAATAAATCAAAAAATTAAAAAATCAAAAATGTAAAATAAAAATAGATTCGATATGTTGAAATTTTTTACGTATTTTTTGGAATGCCTTTCTGTTTAGGCGAAAGTTTTCCTTAATACTGGTATCGTCCATCGTAAGCACGCCACTCTCCCAAAAAGTGCTGTTACAGTCCTTTAAAAAAATACCACATACCTCATACATACATACAAACATACATACATATGTATGTATGAATTATAACCTCCATGAAAAGATACCATTAAACCTACCAATTTCCACAATTCCCTTTCTCTTATTTCAGAGTGTCCTTCTGCCATCCTAACTTGTAGGAACATGTTCAGATTTGTGATTGCTAGTGCATTTACAATTTTTACAATTTTTACTAAATGCAGAAACAGTCGTCTGTCACAGCAAAATTTTCATTTGCATTAGTGAGATTTTAATGCAAATTAACGCTGTCATCTCTCTATGGTATAAGAGTGAATTCTGGTACCTAAAATGGTGTAGAATAAAATACAATGAGTTAGATTTCTGATAAAACATTATTTACCCCATAAAAACGTACAAAACGAACTTGCGTCGGTCACTGGTTGCGGCTTAAGAATCAAGTATCGAGATCATAATAAATAGAGCAGCAACAATAGCAAAGGTATTGTTACACGAAGAGCAAAAAATATTGTGGAAATAAATATTCTAAATAAGTGTCGTAAGCTATGGAAATAGAAAAAAATCCAATGCTTGTAAATCGCACGATGTGTCAGGCCAATATTAATCAACAAATCGAATTAGTACACCAGCAGAAAATATTTTATAAAGAAGTTAAATTGTTTAAGTTACTGTATGGTTCAAAGTGCCGTCTATTTTAAATCATAATTCACTCACATTCTTTATCATTTATTTTAGGCGAAAAAAGTTATTTTGACGCTGACGTAGTGTTGATCACCAGTGATAGTATTTGCATGGCTAGATATTTATATATGTTCTAGAAGTGGGTTCTCAGATCTCCGATACAGTTAATTGTATTGTGCCTTAAAAACTCCACCTTAGCCTAATGACGAGATATTCAACGAACTTTGTGCACTGCATCATTAGGCTTTACTGACTTTTTTTTACAACTTTCTAACTTTCTTTAAAACTTAGCGATAATTTAAAGAATATAATAATTGTTACATAACAATCAGAATATATTACATGTATTTTGCACCAAACAAGGGTATTCACAATAACTTTGTGAAATAATATGCAAAGCTTTGTATTGTGGAGGCGTTAACAGCAATTACTGTGAATGTGTTGGAAATGATAACAAGCTAATAGAAACCCTCTAAGAACGTAAGCCAAAAGTATAAAGAAACACAACTGAACACTAAACAAAATAAGCAACAAAGAAAATGAAAAGAAATAAAAGTGTTGCTGTTAAAATTGTCATTTAAAACTTGAGATAACTTGGAACTAAATGTAGAGTAAAAAGAGAAAGAAAAAATAAACATGTACAAATAAAGAAATCTTGTGCTTGTTGAGATGTTTCTTTTTTTTTAAGAAAATATTTTTGATGACAACTTGAAGGCAAAACAATGACCAACATTTCTAACTGCTGTAGTCACCAACAGCAGCTAAAAATATTTTCTTGTTTTCATCTTTTTGATGAGATGTTATCTTCAACATGTTTTCACTTCCTTTCTTAAGTTTTATTATATTCGTTTTGTTTTTAAAGTTTGATTTTTTTGAATGTTTCTTTATTCAATTCCTCGAAAAGAATTAAAGTTTTTTTGGACACATTTTTTACGATGTCTCGTATAAATTAATTTTGTTAATAGTTTTATGTATAAAGTTTTAAGCGAATGCTTAACTAAGTCAAATTAAATGCTTAATAAAAAGTTTATGTGTTGATTAAAAAAATTTCAAAACATAAATGAAAATAAAGTTAAGCAATGCATGGAGGAATCATTAAATTATAACGTATTGATTAGGGACTGAAAATTCAAGCAAAAGTATGCCTTTTCCGAGTGAGACCGAGTAAAATTTGACAAAATATTTTTGTGGTTAAAAGGTTTGAGTTAAAATTATATGGACTAAAAGTGTATAGTTAATTTTTTTATGTTTTGCTTTAAGCGCATTTTTCGCAGCGTTTTCTTATTTTTTCTGCTACAAATGTATATTTAAACCATGTTGTCAATTTTTTACTACGAAAGGCAAATCCACCCAACTGTCCTGAGCTTCGGCCTCTGAAAAATATAAGGCTCCTGTTTAAAAAAAAAAAAACAAAATAACACAGTTAAGGTGTTCCTCTACATGTCCGATTTTAAGCGTAAATACACCACTTGTTTCAAAAGAAAATGTAGGAAATCTAACCTTTAATTAGATAGTCTTCGAAAATGTAGATAAATTTAAAAGTAACGAGTGATATGCCAATATGTTAGTGTTTAATGAATTTGTACGACATTTGAATAAATTCACAGTTTTTAAAAATTTTTATATATAACGGTTGACAGTTTATTTAAATTAATACAAGTACAAGTTTCTGACTCACTCTTTATATCCTTTTTCAAAATTTTGTTATTGTACAAATTTAAACTGTAATAAAAGTGCAATTAAACTTAAAATTTAAAACTTTTATATAAAAATTGACACTAGTCAAATTGGGTACCATATTATTTTCAGTAAAAAAATTAAGAAAAAAGTGATATTTTTTCTCTTTCAATAAAAAGTATAGATCTGCTCGGTAAATAAATAAGGCATGATTGATTAACATAAAATTTAGATTAATTTATTTTAACAGAAATGCGTAGCTTATCCATGAACTGTTTGTATGTATGTGTGAGTGTTATGCAAAATGTCCCTCCTTTTTAAGCATAACATAATTACTTCCATTGTAATATTCCTTTGCGGCATAATATATAGATAACAGCTCAAATATTTATGTTAAAACCACAATTGATTAAAAATAACTATAAACAGCGTGATTATGTGTACTCACGTATTTGGTACTATTTGTATGTTAGCAGTAGGAAATTTAACTAAATTTTTTTAAATTAAATATTTAGCTTTATTGTTTTATCCAAAAGGTTTTTCAAAGGTCTCTTGCGTGATAACAATAGGTATGTAACTCATTAATTTCACTTAATTATTTTAATTTTATAATCGCTACCATTTTTGAATTAAAATTATACTCAAGATGTATTATTTATTTATTTTCATGCAAAGTCTGAAACGTGATTATTAATTCAATTTATTTATTATCTTTTCCGTCGTTCGAATTTGAATTGCAGACAATTTTTTTTTAAATATAATTGGTAGCATAAAACCAATTTGTTACAAGAAAATTCTTATCATATTATTCCCAAGCTGCCTACGTGCTAGAGGGTTATTATGCTTAATATTGTTAATGAAATATTAAGGCAAAACATTTTCTGTTCCTGTGACATTATTGTCGCACCTTTTCCTAATCGAAAAAGACTAGATGTTGCTTTAACACAAATAATTTAGCGACTGATTTAGTAAAGCACGTAATTTGTTTGAAAGGAAAAATTATGAATCTTTCGTGGGCCTTAAACTATTTTTTATGATTTTAAATAAATAACCATAAAATAAGTTAAGCGTACATTTTATTAATTTATATTAAATTTTTGTTTTTACATTGAAAAATTGGTTTTCGAGAAACATGCGTAATTACATACATATCTATGTATTATGTTTTTTTTCAATTTTTTTTGCTCAGAAGCAAATAAAACAAATATCATATCCTCAGATAATTTTCCATGATATTTAACACAGTTGTGTAGATCATTGCACTCCAAGAGACTCCTTGAGCTACCATGTGTTTCCGTTTATTTACCTTCGCAAGTTTATAGAAAGACCTTTGCCCGCACTAACCCATTACCTAGAGAAATTCAGGGTTCTGATCCACATAATTTAGTTTCAAATACCCAATTTCCCAGTTTTTCAGCAACCTGATTTCAAGCTATGCCCACGTGTTCTTTAACACGCATAAGCGTCATCTCATTTGTAAACACAAACATATTAAATGTTAGAACACACTCAAGTACCAAAAACAAATTCACAACCATCCAGCTTACGCATTTTATAGCCTACTGATTATCAAGTACAATGAGAATTTTCTTAAAGATAATATTAATAACAGACTGTTATGTCATAATCGACAAAGCAGACAATTATCAAGACTATGATCATTTTAGAATACCATAACCTTGGAAATTACTTACCATTTCGAAGGTTAAAAAATAAACTGGGGCGGTGCATAGTGGGATTTTTTGTGCAATAAGTAATTTTTTCGTTAATAAAATATAAAAATGTTATGATGCAAATGAAAACTGTTTACGCACTTCTATAGTGTTTGTACGTAAGATAATTATATTGCTCTGATTTTTTTCAAACATATCCTTTTCTGCGTATTTAAAAAAAATTATAAAGTTTGCTCATATGGTTTAAAAGATATGATAGAATAAAATTTGTTCTATAATGTGCCGTGATTGCAAACTTCATTGGAAGAAAAAAAGGTTGCTCGGGCGTGCTAGGTGCTTCCGCTATAATAAAAGACTCCATACTATCAATTAAAAAAAAGTTTAAATAACACTGCTCTGCAAAAAATAATTTTTTGTCTTCCCATTTAATAAAACTATGTGGACTATATGGATTTTGACGCGCTGAACTCAAATTCGTTGTCGGTTTTTTTCCATCAGATCGGGATTTTTTTTTATGGGCGTGGCAAATTTTTGCCCCTAAATTAGTCAGGTGCGCAGACTTATTTCCTCCTAACTCGAGAACCAGTCATCCGATTTTCAAAAGTAAAGCACCAAAAAATGTACAACAAAATTGTTTTTATTTCAGTGGGATAAAATTTTTCTCTATCTCTTATCGTTTTGGAATTATTTAGAAATTAATGGAGAAAAAAAATTTTTTTCGTGCAAAATTCGTAATATTTTTCAATTTAAAAATGGAATTAAAAAAAATATAAGGCATATATTCAACATTTTAAACTTTTTTCTGAGAGCTACTTATCTTAAAAATAAAAAAAGCTAAAAACCATAAAAATCGGTTGAAAAATGTAGATTTTATTATCAATTTACCGCAGGTACCCAATATTGACCAAATATGTGTAATGCAGCAAACAACGTCAGAGTGGGCGCACTAAAGCTCCTTGTAGCAACAATGAATGGCAACTTTTTACTTCTATCTATTTTCGTACAACAAAAACAAATACAAGCAAAAAAATTTGCCAGATTGTAATTTTGTAGCAACGCCTCGCTTAAAGCACCCACCCTGTCGTCACCCGTAGATAACTTCAAATTACAATTAAAATATTTACAGCCTATTTTATTTAAAATAACACAAAACTTTGTTAATAATTATTAATTTTTATTTAGGAAACATTGTTAAAATAAAAAAGTAACTTAAGCTGCCCATGCCCTTCTGTCCACATCATTCAATTTCGTTCTGAAGACCTCGTCCTTCATAAGCTGTCGTATTTGTGGACCTACAAATATGCCTTCTTTTACTTTAGCATCTCTGATTCAAGGAAATTTGCTCTTAATGTATAGAAAGGCTTCACCATCCTTGTTCATTGCTTTGACAAAATTTTTCATTAGGCCTAGCTTTGTTCCTTTTTATTTAAAGGCTCTTCTGCTACATTTTTTTCTCCTGGAATAAAATCTACTCTTTTCGGTCAAACTTTACCATTGTAGTGTCTTTCTTTTGCGCGGCTATCCCATTCACATAAGAAGCAATAAAACTTAGTATATCCACTTTGCAATCCATTTAACATTGCTACGACTTTCAAATCTGCAGATTGCATGAGTAATGGGAATATTTAATTTTTTGTAGTATCATCTTCATGCTACAATAGTTTTCTTTCATATTTCTTGCATACGCGAGTGGGACCAATGGAAATTTGTTGCCATTGTGAAGTAAAACGGCTTTCAAACTTGTCTTGGATGAATTAATAACAAGCCGCCAATCCTAAGATTTATGACTAAAACAAAGTTGTCGCAAAAGTCCATCAGCACAATCGCAAAATATCAAACCTTCCTCTTTGCTGAAATATATTAAAAAAGGTTGTTCTTTATTTCGAAAGTAAGAGACGTTAACGTCCGTTTGCACCAAACTCCATTCTTTTCATTGGGATGCAAGAAGCTCAGACTTGGTTTTTTTAAAGCATTGATATACAAACTAAGTTATTTATATCAGTTTAATTCGAAAAATAAGGTGTACTCTTTGGACTTCCAAATTAATGCGAAGAAACACCCATGCTGGCGTAAGTGGATTCAGTTGCTGCAGAAAGCCCATCTTCTTCATAGTCTGTAGGAGGCAATGTAGGTAAAAATTTACTTGTAAACTGGAAAACTGGTCGTCTGACGCATAACGTATTTGGATATGTAACTTTATTTTTGTTTTTTTTTCGTAAACCCACGTGTTTTAGTATGGCAAAAGTAGCAATCATTTTGATAATTTTGTGGTTCACTCCAAATCGCTGGCTTCATAAACGGCTTCATAAAGACTTATGACTTCCTTTTAACCAACCTCTTAAGGACTTACCACAGTTACTACAACATATTTTCGGCAGCCAATTTTTATCTCTATCATCGATAGGAAACCCAAAATAAAGGCAATAATCATCTTTAAGCCCTGAAGATATTGTCTCCCGTTGAGAACTTAAAGTTAGATCACCACATACGTAACAAAATAAATTTAGAGATTTGTTACAAATCCTTGACGTTTTGTAATATGAAAGCATTTGTGGATTCTTTAATTGCTTTATTTCTTTACACAATAGCAAAGTACACTATAAGATCTATTGACTGTTGCCGATTTTAACCGCACGATATTCAAATTAAAAGTGACTTACTTATTGCCCATTAGCTTCTATATATACAATAAATACCAGAATCTACCCTAATTTTCTTAATTTGAAATCACAGGTAATTAAAAAATACTGTTATAAATATTAATTCCAAGAACTATGCAAAATACCGTTGTACTTTAGTTCCATTACCCGCTCACTTAACGAAATGTTACATATATCATATGCAAGGCTGGTTGCATTACAATTTTGGGTACCTGCGGTAAATTGACAATAAAATCTACATTTTTTAACCGATTTTTATGGTTTATGGCTTTTTCTATTTCCAAGATAAGTAGCTCTCAGAAGAAAGTTTAAAATGTTGAATATTTGCTTCATATTTTTTTTAATTCCATTTTTAAATTGCAAAATATTACGAATTTTGCACAAAAAAAATTTTTTTTTCTCCATTAATTTCTAAATAACTCAAAAACGATAAGAGATAGAGAAAAATTGTCTCCCACTGAAATAAAAACAATTTTGTTACACATTTTTTGGTGTTTTATTTTTGAAAATCGGATGACTGGTTCTCAAGTTAGGATTAAATATGTGTCCGTACATGACTAATTTAGGGGGAAAAATTTGCCACGCCCATAAAAAAAAATCCCGATCTGATGGAAAACAAGTAAGAGCACTATATTCGGCTGTGCCGAATCTTTTATACCCACCACCAATTTTGTGTACATTTAAAGCACAATAATTATTATTTTGTTAATCGCTTGGAATAATCTCTTTATAATAAAATATACATCACTTTCTTTGTAGAGGGTGGTTAAATTTATAATTTAAAACAGAGGCCGAATTACGGCACTCGAACGTGATCGTAATTTGAAAACTCTTATTAGAATCTCTATACCTAAAGCACAGCGTACTCGATCGTTCGAGTAAAATTTTGATCGATATCGATGGCCGTAATTCGGCCCCAGGTCTGTATAAAATGTTAGAGCATCTATGAATGCCTTCTTAATTCGTTAAATGAGAAGCATTCCTGTTTTTCACGATAGTGTGGCAAAAAAACAGTCAACTTCGACTCATAATCGTGCCAAACAATTGAGCATCAGCAATGTTATTGAAAATTTGGACTATCGGATCGAGGTGTGCCGTTGAGGTCGCGGGGGCCATTTGGCCGATATTTTGTTCCACACATAATTGAACCATACAAATATTATCATTAAAAAAGAAATGATAATAATTTCCTAAATAATTTGTGTTTTATTCAAAATCAACATCGGCCCTTAAAATTAACCCACCCTTTATAACTTCGATATGCTGGTAAAATGTTTTCGTAAATTAAGTGTTTCAGTGAAAATGGGCGTTAAAGTAAGCGTGTTTATAAAATTTCTGCTAATAAATACAACTAAGATATTTCAATATAGTCCATAATTCTTCCAAAATATTTATTCATTGAGAAATTATATGAATTTGAGATAAGGCATTGTATAGGATGTGGGCGTAAGAGTGGGCGTGTCACCTAAATTTTCTGGCATAACAATAACATTGACTAGAAGGATTTCCGTAGCAAATTTTATCATCATACCTCTAATTTTGTCGGTTTTATAAATTTAAATTTCATTAACAGTAGATAACGTGAAAAGTGGGCGTTATAGTAGATGTGTCGAAGTTATTTATGCTAATAAATACAACTTATAAATTTCAGTAAAGTCCTTTATTATTCGATTTATAGAGAAATTATAAGAATTTGAGAGCAAACGTTGTATGGGAGGTTGGCGTGTCACATTTATTTTCCGTCAGAAGAAAGCTTTTGACCAAAAAGCAATTCCTGCAAAATTTCAGAATCGTATATCTAATTTTGCCACTCTTATTAGGTTTAAAATTTTGAACATACTGAAAAATCACTGCGCGGTATAAATTTTCGTACATTTTGATCTCTAACTCCCTTCCTAATGCATGCATTTAGGCAATTTTTGGGTAGATATATTGTTTTTGCTAAGGTAGTTTATATTTGGAGTTTCATGACTCATACGTAGATGCTGGTGGACACAACTCCATTTTATTCGATGTTGGAAGGACATGGTTCTTTCGACCTACTCTTGCATTACGAGCTATAACTCTCTTCCTTATATTCCGATTTAGCCAATTTTCTATTCCAAACAAACCTTGTGTATAAGACATATTCTGGCAAAATTTGAGCCCACTAGCTTTTTCGATGGGACCTCTATCGTGCTTTTAACAGACGGACAGACGGACGGACATAGCTAGATCGTCATCAAATAAAACCCCGATTAAGAATATATATATACCATTTTTTTGGTTGCGGGTATAAAAACTAAAATACTTAAAAAAACACTTTACAAAAAAATTTGTTTAGCGCTTTTACTAAAATTTTGCAAAAAATATTTGACCTTGTGTCACAAAAATTGGTCTGGTGATCACGGTCGGATTGTCCCGGGTATACAGTGGGGTATAGGGGTATAGAGGAGAGTTTTATCTACTAAATGGTGCTAATTTCTTTTTGTTATCTTATGTTTTCTAGAAGTTATGGTGTATTAAAAAAAGGAATTTAGGAAAACTTAGACCTAAAGATAAAAATACAATTATTTCTAAGCATTATTAACTATTTATTTTCATGTACTAATGGCTAACAAATTTTAAAATTATACAAAACTTATTTCGTTTGAAAATCTTTTAAAAGTAAAATGTTATAGAACTTTAAAAATCAAAATCTTACTAATAAGTTTCCCGTTTTAGCAAAATGCTGAGCATGTCTATTTTGAATCACCCTGTGGCCCTTAAAATTTAACCACCCTTTACAAAAGAATAGATAAACAAAAAAAAAATTTAGTCAAAATATGTATTTTAAATATTCAAATACTTATTTTAAATCTACTGATGCACAGTTTTTTTAATATTTTTAAATCTTAAACCTCATAAGACTGTGTGTACAACTATATGTAAAGTTGGGCACAAATCATTACTCTAGTTAATTTTTGTCAACAAACTTTGGTCATTTTCGTTTTCACAAACCCCTATAAAATTCCTTTGTAGTTTGTGCAAAAAAATGTTACTAGAGTCATCTAGTGTTCTACGTGATGTTTAGCAAAGACATCATCCTCAGTGTTTGCAAAATGTAGTGGCGCCTTCAACAGATGTTGCCATCTGCAATGAATAAATGCTAATGAATATGACTAATATATTTTTAAAAAAATTTAAAGAAAAAAGTGGGAGTGGCACATTTATTTTCCGTTATAACAAAGACTTTGACCAAAAAGCCATGTTTGCAAAATTTCAGAATCGTACATATAGTTTTGTCAGTTTTATTACGTTTTAAACTTCAAATATACACTGAGCGGTATAAATTTTCGTACATTTTGACCTATAACTCCTTTTCTAATGCATAGATTTAAGCAATTTTTAGGGAGAAATATTCTTTTGACTCGAGAAATATATATCCGAAGTTTCATGAATCTACGTTTATCCGTTTGGACACAATTCCATTTTATTCGATGTTAGAAGGACACGGTTTTTTCGACCTACTCTTGCTTTTCGAGCTATAACTCTCTTCCTAATATTCCGATTTAGCCCATTTTCAATACCAAACAAACCTTGTCTATAAGAAAGATTCTGGCAAAATTTGAGCCCCCTAGCTTTTTCGGTGCGACCTCTATCGTGCTTTCAACAGACGGACAGACGGACAGACGGACAGACGGACGGACATAGCTAGATCGTCATCAAATCAAACCCCGATTCAGAATATATATACTTTATGGGGTCTAAAATGGATATTTCGATGTGTTACAAACGGAATGACAAAATGAATATACCCCCACCATTTTTTTGGTGGCGGGTATAAAAACCGACAACGGATTTGAGTTCAGCGCGTCAAAATCCATATAGTCCACATAGTTTTATTAAATGGAGGATTTTGCTGCAGAGCAGTGTAATTAATAATTTTTCAATCATAAAATCATAAAATTTGTCTCCAAATACATAAAATTTATAATTTAATTTTTATACCCGCCACCAAAAAAATGGTGGGGGTATATTCATTTTGTCATTCCGTTTGTAACACATCGAAATATCCATTTAAGACCCCATAAAGTATATATATTCTGAATCAGGGTTTGATTTGATGACGATCTAGCTATGTCCGTCCGTCTGCCCGTCTGTTGAAAGCACGATAGAGGTCGCACCGAAAAAGTTAGGGGGCTAAAATTTTGCCAGAATCTTTCTTATAGACAAGGTTTGTTTTATGTTTAAAATTGGCTAAATCAGAATATTAAGAAGAGAGTTATAGCTCGAAAAGCAAGATTAGGTCGAACATCGAAAAAAATGGAATTGTGTCCAAACGCATTAACGTAGATTCATGAAACTTCGAATATACATTTCCTGAGTAAAACCAATATTTTGCCCCGAAAACTATTTAAATCTCTGCATTAGGAAAGGAGTTATCGATTAAAATGTACGAAAATTTAACCGCACAGTGTATTTTTCGGTGTAATTAAAAACAAAAACGCCATAAAAGCAACAAAATTGGATGTACGACTCTGAAATTTTGCACACTTTGCTTTTTGGTTAGAGGTTTTTTTGCAACGGAAAATCAATGTGCCACGCCCACTTTTACGCCCACCTCCCATATAACGATTTAACTAAAATTCATATAATTTCTCTATTAATAAAGATTTTGGAATAATATAGGACTATATTGAAATATCTAAGTTGTACTCGTTAGCAAAAACAACTTTGGCACGCCTACTATAACGCCCACTTTTCACGTTATCTACCGTTATTGAAATTTAAAAGCTCACAAAACCGATAAAATTAGAGGTATGATGATGAAATTTGCTACATATATCCTTCTAATTAATGTAATTGTTGTGCCAAAAAGTGATACGCCCACTTTAACGCCTACCTCCCATATAACGGTTTATCTTAAATTCATGTAATTTTTCTATTGACAAAGTTTTTGGGAAAATAAAGGACTATATTGATATATCTAAGTTGTATTTATTAGCAGAAACTTTATTTACACACCTACTTTAACACCCACTTTCATTGAAAGACTACATTTACAAAAGCATTTTAGTAGCATATCGAAGTTATAAAGGGTGGTTAAATGTTAAGGGTCGATGTTGAATTTAAATAAAACACAAATTATTTATTAAATTATTATCATTTCTTTTTATAATGATAATATTTGTATGGTTCAATTATGTATTTAACAAGATATCGGCCAAATGGCCCCCCCATCCTTGGCGCTACTACTCTCTGATGGTCCAAATTTTCAATGATAATGTTGATGCTCAATTGTTGGGGATGATGATCAGTCGAGGTTGACGGCTCTTTTGCCACACTATCGCAAAAAACAGCAATTGTTACCATTCAACGAACTAAGAAGGCATTCACAGATTTTCTAACATTTTATACAGACCTGTTTTGCAGAAACTTAAATTTTTTTTACAATTCTCCAGATTGTGGACGAATTTGAACGATTATGGTGATCAAAAGAATTACGAAGTGCCCAAAATGCATTTTGATCTGATCGCCCATTTCTATATAAAAAACCTGAATAACTTTAAAGCATTGCTCATTTGCGTATCTTTCCACGGATCAAATTGAGTAAGTATGAGATTGAGAAATGTCAAATGAAATGCAGAAAACAAGTTTGAAGACTAGGTTTAGTTCACCTTCAACATGGGCCCTTAAAATTTAACCACCCTCTACAAAGAAAGTAATACATATTTTATTATAAAGAGATTATTCCATAATGATTAACAAAATAATAAATATTGTGCTTTAAATGTACACAAAATTGGTGGTGGGTATAAAAGATTCGGCACAGCCGAATATAGTGTTCTTACTTGTTTTTAAAAGATACCTTTACAGAGATGGTTCTATATATATATTAAATTTATATATACAATAGTCCCGGAGTCTTCGGAATTTTACTTATTCTATAATGCAGTTAAAAAAGCAAAACCGATTTAAGAAACTTAACAGCTTAGGAACATCTGTTGTAATCTGACTTAAATAAATATAAACAAAAGTTTAATTTGAAAACCTTTATTGCTTAAACATTCAGTAGCAAGTTTCATGTTTTCTGTTTAGAAAAATATCTACCTTAAATCCAAAATAATAAAATTTTTTTTATAACTAAACATATAAGTAGCCATTAAAAAACTTCATTACCGGAAAACGGTTTTTGAATGATTAATTTCTATGCTGATTTTTAAGTAAGATGTCTTTCGTCCCTACCGAAAACATCTTAATCTTGTCCCTTGCAAACAGCTGATAAAATTAGAAGCAAGCAAAAATTTCTATTGAAACAAATTGTACTGTTTTTTCTATTGCTGAAATCACAAGCAGTTTAGAAGACATACTCTCTTGCGCTGTCGTAAACAAACAATTTTTGTATTTGCAGTCATGGAATATGGTAAGCAAGTGAAGTCTGCTTAGAGTTTATTTTTTTGTTTTCCTTATCGACAGAAATATGTAACATTTGTTCGTAGGAATTGTATATCATAGTAGTTGTGTCAATTTCTTACAACCTACAACTCTTACATCAGGTTGTAAATTGAGCAATTATAATAATTTTTTATTACATTTATAAAGTAAAAATAAAAATAATTTATTACCTATTATGAATGTTATTATAAGCTAAATATGGTGCTAAATAATCTGTAAAAAGGTTAGTATTTAAAAACTAACTTTAACACTATTACATACCCAATACATAGCGAATTTACAAAGAATCTTTTGCCGAATTAATATCGTGCTCTATAAGAAGTTTATTTTACTTAAACATTAATTGATGTTAAACCTAAAAAACTCACAAAAAAATTTTCATCACCCCAAAGCGATTTAGTTTTCTATTTTTTAAGGTATTTAACTTTTCACTTCTTTATCATTTATATTGTATTAGAAACAAAACTTTGTTTGCCAACTATTAATGAGGATAACATTATACCCAAAGGATCAATAAAACATTTGTTTAGTTAGAGTTCGATGGTAGTGGTTATATTGGTCTCAGAGGTGAAATCATAAATAAAAAACATTTATTTGCTGTTTACTCTAAAATACCGAATCTATTGTTCACTTCATCGATGTAAATGTTGATGTAGTTTATAAATATGTTTACATGTATATATGTGAAATCTTTAGCTTTTGGACAATATCTCAATTGTTATAAATTCTCAATAGATAACTTAGTACTTTAATTGAATTTATTTTATTGCTGAATATGTTAGTAGACTCATAAAACAACAACCTATTTTAAATTTTAAAATATTTCAGGAGAGCAATAATACATAATACATATACAAAACATTTAACTAGATGTTTCCTTTAGCTTGAGGAATAAAAAAATCATAAATCAATAGACCGAGTTTCTGACACAGGCGTTGGATCGATAAATTTAAGTTCTCTGTGTTCATAGTATGGCTTCGATTTGAATGAATATTATCTAAAAATTTAAAGTGATCATGAGTCAGTCCATAGTACTGTTTATTACTTGCTTAAATGGACTTTTTTACGCACCGAAAATTTTAAGAATTTCTCCATAAATTTGGCGAACATAATACGAATTTTAGAAATAAATTTCCATGATTTTTTAAAGTTGTTTTGGTGTAAGCCTTTCAATGCTAATTAACCAAAGTATACCAAAAAAAGTTAATTACACTTCATTAGTATGACGCCGATTTTACAGTTATCCTTATCGTAATTTCTATACCTCTAAAAAACACTCTATACATGTAAAAAATTGTGTATCTATTTAAGCAAATCACTACAAAAAAAGACGTGGAACATATTTGAATTAAAAAAGTAAAAAATTATGAAACGTAAAAAGTTCGTTGAAATTAAGTTTCTAAACTTCAACATACATATAAGTACATCAAAAGGCTTTAATATAACATAACAAGAGAACTGGGTCTAAGAAAAATTTTAAAATACAAAAACACATATTGGAGTATTTACAATAAATTTTTAATTTCATATTGTCATGATATCATTATATTTCAAAAATTTAAAAATTATTGAAAAATAGTTCATTGAAAAATTTTTAAACCCTTTTAAAATTTTAAAAAATGTACGCACACTTTTTTCTACCAACTAGAACGCAATTTTTAAATTTGGCGCCATTCGAAGTGTCGTTGTTTGACATTTAAACAATTGTTATTGTTTGCTATTAGAAGGTACGAGGTTAGTAAAAATGGAGCACTACATGAATGAACAACGTATTCTCATTGTGAAATTGTTTTACCAAAATGGTGAAAGATTTGCGGCTATAGTTCGCAAATTGAGATCAATTTGGGGTCACATTTCCATCTTGATGACTTCGTCAATAGGCAGAATTGTCGCATTTGGGGTGAGGAAAATCCTCGAGTGATTCACGAGAAGCAAATGCATCCTCAACGTGTCACTGTGTGGTGTGGTTTTCGGGCTGGAGGAATTATTGGACCTTTTTTTTTATGAAAATGAGGCAGGTCAAGCGCAAACAGTCAATGGCGTTCGGTAGCGTGAAATGATAACCAGTTTTTTCTTGCCAAGAATTGAAGAAATGAATGTGGAGGGCATGTGGTTTCAACAAGATGGCGCCACATGTCATACAGCCAGAGAAACAATTCAATTGCTGCATCAGTCATTTCCCGGTCGTGTTATTTCGCGTTTTGGAGACCAGAATTGGTCGCCTAGATCGTGTGATTTAACACCTTTAGTTTTTTTTTCTTTGGGGTTTTTTGAAGTCGATGGTTTACGCAAATAAGGCGATACAATAAACCATATCGCCTTACACTCTACAAAAAAATTGCGTTTATTTTTTTGCCGAAACTAGAGGTCGCCAAAATACATTTTTCGTTATATCTTCGGCATTACGGATCTTAAAATGGAAAGGAAAACGAAAGGAGACTAATGGTTTGCTTTAATAGTAATTTTTCTCAAGTTTTCCCGTCTAGTATTTATCAATTAGATCCCAGTTCCTTCAACCCTAATACCACAAAAATAAAGCTCGCAAAAGATCATTAAACTTTCGTAAAGGAAGTATTTCGATAATTTCAGCAGAACTATTTAAAAAAATTTGTATTTTTTTTTTGCCGAACATAAGGATTGCCTTTTTAAATTTTTCATCATATCTTTGGTATTTAAAGTCGGATAGTTTAGCCTCAAAGGGCCCTATTTTTCTTTAATAGTCATTGACCTCAAGTACCCTTTTCTGATACTTACCAATCTTGACATATACAACAAAAATTAAAAAAATTAATTTAAAATTAATTTTAAATTAATGGTGATTGTGTGCCTGGCAAAGACATTATATGGAAAATGACTTTCATCACACATAATAAGATTTTAAATAACGTTCTGGCTTACTGTTGAAATTTTGCTTCAAAACTTAGATGCTGTTCGTGGCGTTCGGGCTTTAATTCCTTCTCCGATTGCACCTTATATATATATATATATAATAGATTTTTTTTAAATGCGGCGTAGTGCAGTCCAAGGTATTTCAAGTTCTGATATTAAAAGTCTTGTCTTGTTTTAAAACATTTAATCGCTAATTGAAATCATTAAATTCTATTATTCTGGTTGTTCATTTAGAAGGTGTTATTTGAAAAAAAACAAGTAAGAGCACTATATTCGGCTGTGCCGAATCTTTTATACCCACCACCAATTTTGTGTACATTTAAAGCACAATATTTATTATTTTGTTAATCGCTATGAAATAATCTCTTTATAATAAAATATGTATCACTTTCATTGTAGAGAGTGGTTAAATTTTAAGGGCCCATGTTGAAGGTGAACTACACCTAGTCTTTAAATTTGTTTTCTGCATTTCACTTGACATTTCTCAATCTCAAACTTACTCAATTTGATCCGTGGAAAGATACGCAAATGAGCAACGCGTTAAAGTTTGTCAGGTTTTTTATAAAAATGGGCGTTCAAATCAAAATGCATTTTGTGCACTTCGTAATTCCTTTGATCAACATAATCGTTCAAATTCGTCCACAATCGGGAGAATTGTAAAAAATATTTAAATTTCTGCAAAACAGGTCTGTATAAAATGTTAGAAAATCTGTGAATGCCTTCTTAGTTCGTTAAATGGGAACCACTGCTGGTTTTTGCGATAGTGTGGCAAAAGAGCAGTCAACCTCGACTCATCATCGTGCCCAACAATTGAGCATCAACATTGTCATTGAAAATTTGGATCATCAGATACAGGAGTGGCGCCAAGGGTGGGGGGGCCATTTAGCCGATATTTTGTTCCAAACATAATTGAAGCATACAAATATTATCATTAAAAAAAGAAATGATAATAATTTCTTAAATAATTTGTGTTTTTTATAAATTTAACATCGGCCCTTAAAATTTAACCACCCTTTATAACTTCGATATGCTACTAAAATGCTTTTGTAAATGTAGTCTTTCAATGAAAGTGGGCGTTAAAGTAGGCGTGTCAATAAAGTTTCTGCTAACAAATAAAAGTTAGATATTTCAATATAGTCCTTTATTTTCCCAAAAACTTTGTCAATAGAGAAATTACATGACTTTAAGATAAACCGTTATATGGGAGGTAGGCGTTAAAGTGGGCGTGTCACCTAAACTTTTTATCACAACAATAACATTGACTAGAGGGATATACGTAGGTTTTATGAGCTTTTAAATTTCATTAACGGTAGATAACGTGAAAAGTGGGCGTTATAGTAGGCGTGTCAAAGTTGTTTTTGCGAATGAGTACAACTTAGGTGTTTCAATATAGCCCTTTATTATTCCAAAATCATTATTAGTAGAGAAATTATATGAATTTTAGGTAAAACGTTATATGAGAGGTGGGCGTAACAGTGGGCGTGGCAACTTAATTTTCTGGCACAGTAATGATATTGCCTAGGGGGATATACGTAGCAAATTTTATCATCATATCTCTAATTTTGGCGGATTTATGAGCTTTTAAATTTCATTAACGGTAGATAACGTGAAAAGTGGGCGTTATAGTAGGCGTGTCAAAGTTATTTTTTCGAATGAGTACAACTTAGGTGTTTCAATATGGCCCTTTATAATTCCAAAATCTTTATTAATAGAGAAATTATATGAATTTTTAGTAAAACGTTATATGGGAGGTGGTCGTAAAAGTGGGCGTGGCACAATGATTTTCCGTTTAAAAAAAGCGTCTCACCAAAAAGCAAAGTGTGCAAAATTTCAGAGTCGTACATCCAATTTTGTTGCTTTTATGACGTTTTTGTTTTTAAACATACCCAAAAATACACTGTGCTGTATAAATTTTCGTACATTTTGATCGATAACTCCTCTCCTAATACATAGATTTAGATAATTTTCGGGGAACAATATTGTTTTTACTCAGGAAATATATATTCGAAGTTTCATGAGTCTACGTTAATGCGTTTGGACACAATTCCATTTTATTCGATGTTTGAAGGACACGGTTTTTTCGACCTACTCTTGCTTTTCGAGCTATAACTCTCTTCCTAATATTCCGATTTAGCCCATTTTCAATACCAAACAAACCTTGTCTATAAGAAAGATTCTGGCAAAATTTGAGCCCCCTAGCTTTTTCGGTGCGACCTCTATCGTGCTTTCAACAGACGGACAGACGGACAGACGGACGGACATAGCTAGATCGTCATCAAATCAAACCCTGATTCAGAATATATATACTTTATGGGGTCTAAAATGGATATTTCGATGTGTTACAAACGGAATGACAAAATGAATATACCCCCACCATTTTTTTGGTGGCGGGTATAAAAATATAATATAAAATGTTGTAAGCCCCATAGTCAATTTTATCCCACCCTATACATACTGGGACATAGCTTCGTTTTAATGAGACCACACAAGTTGCTTGTATCTCTTACTTTTTTTCGTTGTAATTACCACTTACAAATAACCATAAATCCTTTAACCAAAACTCTGTCATGTTGTGTCCATGTTCTTGTTCTTGCTGATTTTAAGTCTTACCATAAGCTTTTGACTTTGTAATTGAAAATTATTTTTTTTAACATTTCTGTACTTTTTCTACATGATTTTTAGACGTAAGTCGTTAACATTTTCTCTCACTTGTAACGTCTGACTACTTTTATGTACATAGTTATCTTTAACACTATCCACAACAGTTTTAGTATCTACTATAGTCATAGTCATCATCAGCATGGTATTCATGTGTCCTGTCATTTTTATTTGAATCATCTATCTTTTGTCACGCAAGTATCACCGGCTTGGTCTTAAGTACTTAGTTGACATTTGTATGCCGATATTGTATAGCTTAATTGTAATACAAGGATACTTTTCCTCTTACCAGCATATTTCAGTCATAAAATTTGTAATAAAACCAATTGACTCTTGTATGATTTAATGCTAAGATGAAAGTAGTAGAAAAATAAATTATTCATACACATAAGAGGCTAATATTATTATGCTTTAAGGAATGCCCAAAAGATATTGTTGTCTTCATGGTAAAACTAAAACTTTACATATGAGTATGTATCAATTTATATGATCTATACATATGTATATAACATAGCATGCTCGAAGCAAAGAAGTACATGTAGTTACTACATTATTAACTAGTGGCAGCCATTAAATTCTAGTATTTTTATTATTTCACTATATTTGTTTCATCCTTATACTTTCGTTTAAGTATAAAGAAAACACCATATCAATTCTATGACAACAATCCATATTTTTAACATCGAATTGTTTCTTTTTGCATTAGCTGCATTATGAAAAAAATTTAAAGGGAAAAATATAATAAATAAAAATTTATAATTTTCCTTATTTTTTTAAACTCTTTTTCCTAGCACCGTCAGACCAAATTAACAATATTGAGTTATCATTTTGGCAAATGTTTAGCATCTTTAGTTATTTGTAGAATATATTGTAACTTCGCTTCATTTAATTAATTAGCTTCATTGTTGCTGCAACCGTCCTCCTAGACATGTATACACGGTCAGATTATGATTGTCGTTCTTGCTAGAAAGCACACAACATATATGAGAATAACTAGTGGTGTAATAAATAATTAATTTTATGATAAAATGAAGTAAACCTATTATGGAAATAAGGCACTAGACGTAATATTCTGGTACAAATAACTTAAATCATACCAAGAAATGGGAATACTTGGTAGGTAAAACAACAGCAGAATATGTATATGCCTAGTATAAGGGGTACTCAAAAATTCAGCATGAGTTTAAAAATCTAGTCTATATATATTCTTCCCAAGTACGAAATTTTTCACTCCAATTATGTAAAAACAATATTTTTAATCCTTAAAATCTAATTCTGCAAAATGTTTTAATGCCTAACACAACTTTAAATAAAATGTCTCTTCTACAGTAATATTCAATGAAATATCTACATTAAAGAACAAAACCACGAAGAACAAGAACTCTGTCTGTCATACTAAATGAAATATTACAATGTTTCATCACACATATTCTCATTTCTATATTCTATGACATCTTACTCTGATTCAGTTTATATATGCCAGTGGTATGCACACACAAGCACACACCAATATGTCACAACAAAGATCTTATGGTTACATGTATTTTAAGAAAGGTTGGCATTGCATTTTAAGGCATGTTCAAATTTACAAAGAATTTTTAAGCTGATGAGCATGACAGTAATTTTCCAAACTTTCAAAGTTTCACACAAAAAAAAAGTACAAAGGAGTGCACAGGCTAATGAAAAATGAAAATGTAAAGGTAAAGAAACTTAAGGCAAAAAAAAAAAATAATTTTTTTTTTTTTTTTTTTATTTTAAAGCTTAAATTAGGTTTGATAAAATATAGTTTATATATATCAAATGCATTGGATAAACAGATTTTAGACATGAAAATTCTAATGATTTAATTTTAGACATGCAAATGTGTACTTTTATTTCAAATAAAACAAGTAAGAGCACTATATTCGGCTGTGCCGAATCTTTTATACCCACCACCAATTTTGTGTACATTTAAAGCACAATATTTATTATTTTGTTAATCATTATGGAATAATCTCTTTATAATAAAATATGTATCACTTTCTTTGTAGAGGGTGGTTAAATTTTAAGGGCCCAAGTTGAAGTTTGTTTTCTGCATTTCACTTGACATTTCTCAATCTCAAACTTACTCATTTTGATCCGTGGAAAGATACGCAAATGAGCAACGCTTTAAAGTTATTCAGGTTTTTTATAAAAATGGGCGTTCAAATCAAAATGCATTTTGTGCACTTCGTAATTCTTTTGATCAACATAATCGTTCAAATTCGTCCACAATCGGGAGAATTGTAAAAAATATTTAAATTTCTGCAAAACAGGTCTGTATAAAATTTTAGAAAATCTGTGAATGCCTTCTTAGTTCGTTGAATGGGAACTATTGCTGTTTTTTGCGATAGTGTGGCAAAAGAGCAGTCAACCTCGACTCATCATCATGCCCAATAATTGAGCATCAACATTTTCATTGAAAATTTGGACCATCAGATAGAGGAGTGGCGCCAAGGATGGGGGGGCCATTTGGCCGATATTTTGTTAAATACATAATTAAACCATACAAATATTATCATTATAAAAAGAAATAATAATATCCTAAATAATTTGTGTTTTATTTAAATACAACATCGGTCCTTAAATGAAATGAAATTCAATGAAAGTGTGTTAAAGTAGCTGTGTCAATAAAGTTTCTACTAATAAATACAACTTAAATATTTCAATATAGCCCTTTATTTTCCCAAAAACTTTGTCAATAGAGAAATTACATGAATTTAAGGTAAGCCGTTGTATGGGAGGTAGGCGTTAAAGTGGCCGTGTCACCTAAACTTTTTGGCACAACAATAACATTGATTAGAAGGATATACACAGCAAATCATACCTCATCATCATACCTCTAATTTTGGCGGTTTTATGAGCTTTTAAATTTCATTAACGGTAGATTACGTGAAAAGTGGGCGTTATAGTAGGCGTGTCAAAGTTGTTTTGGCGAATGAGTACAACTTAGGTGTTTCAATATAGCCCTTTATTAATCCAAAATCATTATTAATAGAGAAATTAGAGGAATTTTGAGTAAAACGTTATATGGGAGGTGGGCGTGGCAACTCAATTTTCTAGCACAGTAATGACATTGCCTAGGGGGATATACGTAGCAAATTTTATCATCATACCTCTTATTTTGGCGGTTTTATGAGCTTTTAAATTTCATTAACGGTATATAGCGTGAAAAGTGGGCGTTATAGTAGGCGTGTCAAAGTTATTTTTGCGAATGAGTACAACTTAAGTGTTTCAATATAGTCCTTTATTATTCCAAAATCTTTATTAATAGAGGAATTATATGAATTTTAAGTAAAACGTTATATGGGAGGTGGGCGTAAAAGTGGGCGTGGCGCCTTAATTTTCCGGCGCAGTAATGACATTGCCTAAGAGGATATACGTAGCGAATTTGATCATCATACCTCTTATTTTGGCGGTTTTATTAGCTTTTAAATTTCATTAACGGTATATAACGTGAAAAGTGGGCGTTATAGTGGGCGTGTCAAAGTTATTTTTTCTAATGAGTACAACTGAGATGTTTCAATATAGCCCTTTATTATTCCAAAATCTACATAAATTGAGAAATTATATGAATTTTGGGTAAAACGTTATATGGGAGGTGGGCGTAAAAGTGGGCGTGGCACATTGATTTTCCGTTACAAAAAAGCGTCTCACCAATAAGCAAAGTGTGCAAAATTTCAGAGTCGTACATCCAATTGTGTTGCTTTTATGACGTTTTTGTTTTTAAATATACCGAAAAATACACTGTGCGGTATAAATTTTCGTACATTTTGATCGATAACTCCTCTCCTAATGCATAGATTTAGACAATTTTCGGGGAAAAATAGTGCTTTTACTCAGGAAATATATATTCGAAGTTTCATGAGTCTACCTTAATGCGTTTGGACACAATTCCATTTTATTCGATGTTTGAAGGACACGGTTTTTTCGACCTACTCTTGCTTTTCGAGCTATAACTCTCTTCCTAATATTCCGATTTAGCCCATTTTCAATACCAAACAAACCTTGTCTATAAGAAAGATTCTGTCAAAATTTGAGCCCCCTAGCTTTTTCGGTGCGACCTCTATCGTGCTTTCAACAGACGGGCAGACGGACGGACATAGCTAGATCGTCATCAAATCAAACCCTGATTCAGAATATATATACTTTATGGGGTCTAAAATGGATATTTCGATGTGTTACAAACGGAATGACAAAATGAATATACCCCCACCATTTTTTTGGTGGCGGGTATAAAAATAAACAAAATACAAACAAGCAAAACAATATTTTTTCATCCCACGATTAAGTGGTTCTTTTTGATTTCTTATGGAAAAAACATTTATTTAATTCCCCTTAAATAAGCCACACAGAAGGCTATTTAATATAAATAATTTATGTATAAACTTCTACAATAACTTCCAAGAAATATTCATGCAGATAACCTCGTGACAACAACTAAGCGGGAAGCATAATATCAAAATTTGTTAAATTCGCCTTCCTTTTAATTAGTTACGCTGGAATGGAAATTGAGATTTTCATTTCGCTATTGACCAATTAACATAACTATACGATTTTGATAACAAATGTACCAATTATATTTATATTTGCTGCTTTTGCATCTTTTATCATTTACCTGTATGAAGAATATCTCTTAATACCTTCATTTGAACGATTAAAAGTGGTGTTGGTTTAATTTAGAATGAAAATTATATTTCACTTACTAACTGGTTCTTTTGAGAAACTGATTTAAAACATTATAGAATCTACATTACAATTTTGGAGAAGTGTATGGAAATTTGAATAGAATTCACGAATTAAAAAAGGCAACTTCCATTTGTAAAAATTTGACTACATACTCACATTCTCCTATTTCTCATAAAATAAACTACAGCTCCTTTTTATAGGTTATCATGCTCCTGGCTAATTATGCTGACATTTGCTTGAGTGAACTTAAATGGTGTTAATAGTAGCCAACAATAGCATAAATGCTCTAAAAGAAGATGCTGTTAAAATTCGAATATGAAAAAGTACTCAACAAATGAGCATATAAAAAGATTACACACCCGAATATAAAACAGCATACATTTATGTAAGTATGTTTGTACCTACATAAGTATATACATTGCTAAATGTCCAACTGCCTCAGAGTATGAAATGACTACTTATATGTTACCTTAAAGTGTATTGTATGTATGAGTTCAAAAATTTAATTGTCTAAGTAGAACTTGTGGTCACAAAACATTAATATTCACTTAAGTTTCAGCTACGCATTAACACAGAACGACTCATATGTACATGTTTGTGTAAATATTCCAGCAGACAGTTTAGTAATACAATAAAGCATTTTGCCAGATATTAGTGATGCCAGATAATTTTTTTAAAAAAACTAAAAGTAAAGGGGAAACTATTTATTTATTTTTGTATTTTACGAAAATGAGAAAATTACTTTAGGTTTTATGTCACTAATTAATACCGCTAGGAGTACGTTATAAATATTGTACACACGCAAACGTTGATGTTTATGGAAATCTGTACTATGGATAATACTATGCATAATTTTTTTTTTCCTTTTTAGTTAATCGCAACAATAAAGGACCCATTATTGACCACGTAATTAAACTAAGAATATTAATCGAGCAATCGGTAAAATGCACCTAGCTCTTTCCTTCATATTATGTTCATTAACTTCGAGAAAACTTCGATACTCTCTATAAAAACAGTATCGCTTATGAGTACCAAAATTGTTACCAATCGTATAGGTTAGTTGTGTTAGTAAAATTTTATCGTTATATCTACAGAATTTTGTTTCAGCATATCAATGTATAGTCAACACGTAATGTAATAATAGACGTATAAGCTGGGGACTTCAGGAATGTTTAGAAGACACGCTTATAAAAAAATACTCAAGGATATACTCTATACACATTGTATAGAAGAAATGTCCGTCATAGTAGGACTCATTCCTCAAGGGGACCAAACCCAAATTTATTAATGCATCCACTACTGAGCTACTTTTTTATATCACCAACCTGTAGACGATGTTGCATTATTGAAAAAAGCAGCGACTTATCTGAGGATGTGAAAACCAGATTAAACAATGCGAGTTAACCTTTCAATATGCTTAATTCTTTATGGCAATCACCCAAACACATCAGTACTATTTAAGTATTGTGGTTTGCTGGTTGGGGCACATTTTCAACTCAGTGCATTCGTTAACAAGCAGAATTTCTGCATTTGGGCAAATGAGAATTCAGGAGTGATTGTTGAAGAGTCGATGCAAAGAGTGACTGCTTGATGCAGTTTATGGGTTGGCGGCGTCATCGGGCCATATTTTTTCGAAGATGAAATCTACAGGTAGTTAATGTAAATGGTCTTGGCTATCGCGCGATGATAATGGACTTCCTGCGGCAAGGAGTTAAGGGTACACCTGGACGATATGCACTTCCAACACGATTGTGCCATTTGCCATACAAGTAACAAAACAATGACTCTTATGCATAACAAATTCGATGATCGTTTTACTCACTTCGATACGATGTTAAATAGCCGCTTAGATAATGTCATTTAACATTGCTGGTCTTTTTTTTTTTGTGAACATTTTTTAAAAAAGTGTGTACGTCAATGAGCCAAAAATAATTCAAGAGCTAAAGGAAGAGATAATTCAGCACATTAAAGGCATAGAACCTTAATTATATCTAATTTTTTTATATATATACCATCGGACAGATATATACCATCAAAATCGTGGTGAGCATTCGACAGATATTTCGATTCACACATAATTGCCATAAAAAAATTTATATATCTTTGAAAATTAATTGTTTTTTTTTTACAACAAACATTGTGCATTTTGGTTGGATCACCCTGTAATTTATTCATACCTTATATTATCACATAATACAAGATACATAAAAATTGTGTATTTGAAGTACGGCCCTCACAACTGCCTAAAATGAAACGTGTTATATAAGATGTGATTATACATGTTATACATGATGTGATTACTTATTATGTTTGAGGCACTTTCTGGAGAACTAAAGTAAATTAGAAGACGAAGAAGTTTAAGCATCACATAGACAATGTTTCGTCAACCCGAAATGAAATATTTACAGAAAGGAAATTAATATTAATCAGTAAGGGTAGCTCCATATGTTTTTTTTATTCTTGCAAATACTTCACTTATTAAAATTAGTGTGGAAATGCTTTGGCAAAACTCGGAAAATTTTGTTCGAAAAAATATGCTTTGCAAACATGGGTTGCTTATGTCTGTATAATTAGTTAATAAACTGTATTAGGACATCAATACTAACTAATTTAATTTGTTTAAATATTTTTTATATATTTTTTTTTATTTTCTTTTTTTTATTTGTTTGTTTTGTTTTCAAAGTGTTCAAAAATGTACAAGAACTTAAGAAGTTGGTTTTTAAGCAAGGATGACATTTTTATGTGTTTTCGTAAGCACTATCGATATGTGTTTATCGTAAGAAGTTAAAATTTTAAAATATTAATATTTTTAAGATTAATCCAAGTTTTCTGATTAAGAGTTCAAAACTTACCAATTCATTTGCTAAAAAATCTTTTAAATGTATAAACTTATTTAATTAATAACTTCTCTGTCTCCTACATGATGAAGGATAACCATACCGAATTTTTCACAGAAAAATAAAAATTCAATTTGGAAAATCCATTTTAACAATTAAAAAGTATAAGATTTTTTCAAAATAAGTTATATGTCTCGTTATTAAAGATAATAATGTCACTATACATGCCCTCATAAAGCATGAATACATCCGCTATGAGCATATAAGGAACCCCTTCGACCACTTTAACTCGACTAATGCGCTCCAGATCAGATTTATCAGATTTTCAATTATCTTTTTAAGTTAGAGGTCCAGGATTCTCCTATGGCCGACCAATAAAGATACTAATGTCACTATCCATAACATCATCATGCACGGATCTATTCGCTATGAGCGTGCCGTGTTGCCTCTCGAGTACATTCACTCTACTCATGAGCTCCATCGGAATTTTAGTCTCCCTTACTTCTTAATGTATTAGCGCCAGGATTTTCTTATGCTTCAGTCAGAGGTGCTACTCATGTCTCTATCAATTAATTTCTACCAATTACACCAAGACAATGACACTTCGCCAAAGTTACGTATCCCGGTTGCTTAATTACTAAATTAGAGTATATAGGCTGCAATTAGACTATATCAAAACAAATATTGTTTTCTATACCTCTTTAACTGACGGCATCAAAATAGGCTTTATTTGCAGTATGGTGTTTTTTAGGCAAAATTTTTGCACCACTGCCCTTTTTATCAGTACTCGTAGTTTTTTTTGGGGGGATTTTTGTTAAAACTCCCATCTTGAGGCAATGATAATATTATCAACGTAAATTTTTTAAATAATGCATAAAATGCAATACTTTGTTTAATTTTTATCATATGTCATTTTCTTCGTGTTTATTTTCTCTCATATTTTGACAAAGAAATCGCAGGTGGTTTTAAGAATGCTTTTCACTGGATTAATATCGGAATAATTTTTTATTATTCTTAAATTCTTACAGTATAATTTAGACATTAATAAAAAATTTAATAATTAAGGAAAATAAAATTTAGCCAGATTAAATGATTTACAATAAGTTTAAATAAAAAGTTCGAATAAATGTTAATTTATAATAACAACACACATGTCGAGGTGTTTTTGTCATTAAAGAATACATTGTTTGGTGTCTAACGCCTTGATAGTACTTTCATTACTACCATCTATAGGACGAACGTAGAATTTAAAGATGAAGAAAAAAACAATTGATAAGAAAGAAAGATACATTTAGAAATAAGAGCTATGCTTCCCATTTTCTAATTTCATTAAGTTGTAACATAAATAGTTGATTGAAATTTCATATGAATATATCGATAAAGAGTGCTGATGATGAAATCGTAGCTCGTTTCGAAAATACATTCCTCTCGATTAATATCAGAGTAATTTTCATAATGCTGTAAGGTTTACAATTTAATTTAAAAATGTTTAAGAAGTTTCACAATTAAGAAAAATTTACTGAGGCCAGGATAAGTGCTTTACAATAAATTAGTTTTATCAAAAAAATAAATTTTACCTAGAAACCTTTTACATCAAGTTTAGTATTTTTTACTGCTTGTCAACTATTTAGCTCAACTGAAAACAATGTTTCAGCTAAATTGTTAAACTTTTAACATACAAATGCGTGTGAATAAAACGGATATAAATTAAGCTATGGTTAATACTCATTTCAGCTTTTAAGATTACCACAAATTATTTAATTAAATAAACGACTGAGATAATTGTAAATTCCATATAGAAAATATGTCGCGGAAAATCATCATCGTTACTTTTCTATTATTACAGCTACAAATTGCAGCTTAATTTTCAACGAATATGTTACATTTAAAGCAATGTACAGATATGTACATTACATACACACATATATGTTACTACAGTTGACAAAATTTTGATACTGTTTTTAAAAAAGTACGTGCGAACATTAGTTTTAATGCCTCTGCACCTTCAGCTACCCACGTTAAACACATTCATATACATACAACATTCATATGTACCATACGTACATCTATTTAAATGAAAATTAAAGTGGGAATTTGCGAAAATCATCTGAACATAGCGAAAGTGGGGGAGAAAGTTATTAGAACAACGTACATCATGTTGAAATTTATTACTGCGGAACAGTGAATCAAACAAAACTAAATTTGTATAAATAAAAAATTATTGCTTTATTTGGGAAATACACGGGTTGAATCAAGATGCAATTTTGAATGAATTCCCTGAATTATATTTCAATTCCAAACGCAATTGAATATTGTTAAGGTGCTTTCGCATTTTACTTTTTTTATGGTTCTGTATGTCTTTAATTATAATCTTGACAGCAAAAGACGGTTACTGCATAGGAGTAAATTATCCAAACAAAACATTTTTCTTTTACTCCACTGTACTTGTAAATTATGTACATGTACACGAACATATTAAGTTACTCGCATTCAGCACAGTTCTTTCATAACTCTATTTGCTGTTCATATACAATCATATCTGTGTCTGTTCAACACTCAAGTCTGTGTAATTTTATTACTATTGTACACGTACAGCAGATATGTGGTTATATTAATCTACGCAATTGTTGATGTGTACGTAAGTAAAGACTTTGTTGTATTTTGATAACATAAAAACGAAACATTTTTAATAGTGATGAAAAAACATATGAGTTTATGTCGTTTGAAATACAAAAACATTTTGCTTCAAGAAAAAGATAAAGAAATGGATGTTCATGTTAACCGGTTTTAGGTTTTCATTTGTGTTTATCTAGATTCACTTTAAATTCTAACTCGTTGCGATAACATTTCTCTTTTTTTTTTTTTCTTGAGTTCTACAAAAAATATGTGTGTATATGTTACAAATTCATCTTACAACATGTTGTCGAAGTGTTGGTAAAACTTGTAAACTTGAATATGACAAGCAGCGCTATGTACATACATTATTTTACATGAGATAGTTTTTGCTAGCAGAAAAAGTGATGGTATGTGTTTGGAATAAATAGATTTTAAGGAAATTAAGACAGCAACAAGATAAGAAATAGGATTAGGTTTTATATACGTTTACATTGGTAGTTGTAAGGAAATGGAATTATTATATTGACATGATGTGCAATACTTTATTTTACATATATTTTGTAGATTTTATTTTGAATATTGTGTTAAGGGAATAATTTAAAGAAGAGAGGTCATAAATTGTATGTAGTTTTGCATGATAATCTTAATTAATTTAAAAATAAATTTAATGTGATGAGTGAAAATGTTTTTTAAAACCCTCGATACAGACGTCTTAACATATTTTTTTTTTATTCTTTGCCACCATTGTGTGTATTGCTATTTTAAAATTGAAAAGTTTATTTTAACTGAGACTACTTTTTGCTACATCTACTTACTTACTTTACTGCTTTATTTTTCCAGCAGTGCGTAAGAGAAATTCATATTCGGGATGAAATAAGTGCTCATAAGTTTTAAAAGAAGCCTATGAAGTGGTACATTGCATATAATATTTATGTCGCCTTCACTTGTCCTTGAAAGCAGATAATGAAGACTTAATATTGAAATAATTTATTATTTTTTTTTTATATAATACTAAAATAAAAGCCAAATCCATAACATAATTTGTTGCGCTTTCGTACGCTACATTTTTCGCGTTCTTAAAACCAAAAAATTTATTGCCTTTGTCTCGCGGATTTCTTATTCGTTGAAATCATAAACTTCATTTTATTTAGCTTTACCGAATTGTTTTTACACAAACCTTTCGTTATTTGTCAAGGCTACAAATACATCTTGCAATATTTGAAAAGTTAAATAATTATAGTCAAACATGCCCGTAAAATACCTATTATTATGCAATAAAGCGGAATCGGAAACAAAATTATGTCTTGTAGTTAACTTGTGAAAGACAGTGAATCATATTTCAAAAAAAAATCTCTAGTCCCCTTTTTGTTAGAATTGGCTTTGAATGTAGGATTTAGAAATGCAAGTATATGGTCTTAGCAAGACATTATCAGATTTTAATGTACTATAGTGGGGATCATAATTTACTCTATCCTAACCTATGTAAGAATATAATCTCTCAGCTCTTTTAACAAGAAGAGTTAAAAACTGCTGTATTGACATCATTTGCGATTGTGTGTGTATTCTTAACTATTGTCGCTGAAATATTCTTTTTTATCCCTGCTTAATTATCAGAGTTAAATGTTTATATTTAAACTGGATACACGTCTGTATAGCTTATTTTTAATTAATATTTGGGAGAGCAAATAAACAATCAACAACTACAAAGTAATGAAATTTAAGTCTCTTCTTTTTGTTCTTTTAATTCTATAAATTATAGCAAACAGCAGACTAATTAGAATTCTGTGCATTGTTGACTACTGATGAGATTTTAAATTTAATTTTCAATCTTACAGAATGAGCACTGATCTCTTAAAGAACTTTGTATTGAAGAAACCGGTTGTAAAACACGTTTTAAAGATCTTAATTTTATGGTTTATAATGCTGATTTTTTTTTTATTTCGAGTATAGTTGTTTTTTTTTTTTAATTCCAAAGAATTCCGTCAATGCTTTACCATCTAAAACTTTCTGATAGACTTTATTTAATCTCTCAAATATTTCAATTTATACTCTTCTTCTGCTAGTTTAAGTACAATTTCGTTATAGCCACAAACATATATAATTAAAGAATTTAATTTATTTTTTGCCTAATTTGTTAACATGTTAATAATTAAATATATTAATTTATAACTTAGATAGATTGTTTCCAAATGTTGTTTTATTTTAATAATTTAATAATTTGACTGACAGACAAACCTCAACACGAGAAGCAAGTGTAACAGAGACAAACCTACACAAGAGCGTCAACGCGGTATAACAAACAGTTATGTCTCAAAATATTCTTTAATGAAATCCACTAAATGAAAATAAAAATTATAGTAAAATCATTAAATTAATTATTAAAATAAATATTTCCACAAAAGAATGTCGTATATACATATAAGAATATAGTCAACAATTTATTCAGAGACTGAGCTAAATAGATTACACAGTACAACATTTTTCAGTTAATTGATTGCCAACTCAATTCTGTGAACTGTATGTGAAATTAGACCCAAAAAGAAGAATTTCTGCATCATTCGTTTTGTCTTCTTACCTGCGATTTGAAGTTAGTATCGATTTGAAGTTAGTACTATCGTATAGGGGCATTTATCACGTTTTAGGCCCTGTTTTTTGACATAGCTCGACAACCACTAGCCCACTTTAGTTGAAATAAATTTTAAAAAATTAAGAATTACAATTCCCTTAATCTGTTCATATATTGTTTTCCTATACAAGTAACACTTTCGAAGTTAAAAATGAATGTATGAAGGGAAAAAATTATTTTTTGCCTAAAAATTTAATTTTTTTTTTTTAAAATACATAAAAAATCCAAAATGGAAAAAAGTTTCAAGTCTAGTTATTTTTTCGCAAAGTCACATAACCTATGAGCAAAATGAGATAAAGATCATAAAAATCGATGCACGCGTTTCGCTTTTATTCGCAATTGAGTAAATGTATGAATTTCAAAAATTTGCTCGAGATATGCACAACATTATTTGGAGAAAACATTGACACCTTTTTCATGATTCTGAGAATTAAAAAAAAAGGAATAAACAAAAGGTTATTTGATTTTTATGATTGCGGTAATAAATGTAAGTGGACATTTAAACGGAAAGTGGACCTTTTTATTATTTTGGTTTTTCCGGTGGCTACCTATATGATTTTTTTACAGAAATTGCACCCACATTTAAGGGTGGTCATTATTTTGAAAGTTTTGCACAGTTTGAAACGTACAAGTGCTGAATCAGGTATATAGCCAGCCGCCCTTAAAATATGCGCCCATTTATAAGTACCTGGCAGTAAAATATTCAAAAATACGTAGTATTTATAGGTGTGCATTGATCGATTTTTGGCATTCAGCCAGCGCCGACGAACGCGAACAGTAAAATTGATTTTTCTCCAGTTTTTTAAAACATAAAATATATCAATATGGAAAACAACAAGTGCCCTTATTTGGATGACTATGAAGGAAACGTATGAAGCATTGGACGAAATTTTGAAGAAAATCAAATACGATGAACACAAATGGAACGTTTGTTGCGATCTGAAGGTGGTCAACATACTACAAGGGATTATAGAAAAGGGCGGATATCCAAAATACTTCTGCTTCCTTTGTAATTGGGATTCACGATACAAAGGAAATCAATATCAATGTAAAGATTGGAAAGGAAGAACTCCCGAGCTCAACAAAGAATTAAAATTACGCAATGAACCTATGATAAAGGACCTGGATGATATTTTGTTGCCACCGCTCCACATGAAACTGGGAATAGCTGGGAAATTCGTTGAAGTGGTGGTCAAAAAAGTTAACGGCGCCTTTGACTGTTTGAAATCCATCTTTCCGAAACTCAGTGATGAGAAAATTAAAAACGGTACGTATCGTACTCTGTATTTCAATATTGTCATATCTAAATTTGTTAATTTCTATACATTCGCATTACCAATAATTTTTTCGTTTTTCTTATGTATTTAAAACAGGTATTCTCAATGGACCTGATATTCGGAAATAGATCAAAAGTGATTCTTTCACACATTTGCTTTCAGAGCATCACGACCACCAACATGCATGGAACGCATTGAAAGAAGTAATAGAAGGCGTTCTAGGAAAGAACCGTGTCCAGCGAGAAGAGATACAGCAACGAGCGGACAGGTTGCTGTTTTATTTCGAAAAAATCGGTGCATCCATGACGCTGAAATTGCATTTCTTGCACCACCACCTCGATACTTTTTTGGCACAATCACCTCAGGAATCAGACGAACAAGGAGAGAGGTTCCACCAGGTGACCATGCCATTTGAAAAGCGGTTCAGAAGCAAAAAATTGGATGCATTGCTTGCGGAGGTTTGTTGGTGGAGTTCCACAATTATGCAGTTTGAAGAAAGCACCGAAGATGAAGACATTGAAATTGGTGGACACAGTGAAAGAAACACGCCCTTGAATAGTATGTGTATCTCGGATGACGATACAGACTCAGACCATGAATATGAACAACCTACGAAGAAAACAAGATCATCAGAACCACAAGCGTCAACTTCTACAAGGATGGATATTGCCAATAATTGAAAAAATGTTCTAAATTTTGTTTTTATGCATATTATAATTGCGTATTAATTGCATATTATTTTATTTTCATTAAGTTTTTATAAATAAAGTTTTTTTTTTCATGATAATTTTTTAATTTATATTTTTATTTTTATTTTAAGGGTGGTGGCTATAACTGATTTTTGAAATTCATACATTTACTCAATTGCGAATAAAAGCGAAACGCGTGCATCGATTTTTATGATCTTTGTCTCATTTTCCTCATATGTGACTTTGCGAAAAAATAACTAGACTTGAAACTTTTTTCCATTTTGGATTTTTTATGTATTTTAAAAAAAAAATTTAAAATTTTAGGCAAAAAATAATTTTTTCCCTTCATACATTCATTTTTAACTTCGAAAGTGTTACTTGTATAGGAAAACAATATATGAACAGATTAAGGGAATTGTAATTCTTAGTTTTTTAAAATTTATTTCAACTAAATTGGGTTAGTGGTTGTCGAGCTATGTCAAACAACAGGGCCTAAAACGTGATAAATTCCCCTATACGATAGTACTAACTTCAAATCGATACTAACTTCAAATCGCAGGTAAGAAGACAAAACGAATGATGCAGAAATTCTTCTTTTTGGGTCTAATTTCACATACAGTTAACAGAATTGAGTTGGCAAATCATGTGTTGTACTGTGTTATTGTGTAAAAAATTAGGTAAAAAATAAAAGTACTTGCACTCAAATTTGCATCATATATTCAAAATTTTTATTGAAATCGATAAATTGGTCTTTGACATTACACCAAGGACTTCACATAACCCCACAAGAAATAGTCAAGAGGTGCAAAATCACATGGTCTTGGTGGCCGACTCACAGGGCCGAGAGCTAAACTCGATAAAACAAGCGATGAACATTTCTTACAGTGCACAAATTTTGATAACAAATTTTAACGTTTTACAGTCGATGCTCTTTAGTAATTTTAATTGAAAAATTTTTTTTTCTGTAAATGATGCGTAACAAGCGTTTTAAATCGAACAATAGAAGCTAAAAAATCTGGCTCTGATTGCATAAAAAACATATTTAATCGTATTGCTTTGCTTATATCTCAGATCATTATATGACCACATAACTGATTCAAATTTTCGAAAGCACATCTGATGAACTAATACAACCCAAAAACGTAGCTGAATCAATTAATCCATTTAAAATTATTCAGAATATATGTATATACCTTATAGAGACTTTAACGAATATTGAAGACATTTTAAACGTTATTACAAACTTATATATATCTAATACACTCTACTGTCAACAGCATAAAGGAGAGGTGCTAGAAATTTTCGTAGCAAAATCTTCATTTTGCGAAATAAAAATCTTAATTAAAAAAAAAAAATATTAAAGAGTTTTCTAAAAAGGGGAAAAAATTAAAAAAATTGATTTCTTAAAACAGTTTAAAAAAATGTTATATTCACAGCGACATTATTGTCAGAGAAAAAATTAATAGAAAAAATTTTAATAAATTTTTTTAACCCCATAAGACAACAAAACATTTTTAAGTTCTTGACGCAAAATAATCTGCTAAAATACTCTGCTTATTAATCATCTTTACAATTTTCTATTTCACTCTAAAAGTCAAATGTCGAATTTAATAGCCCTGAGAATCAAATCAATTTCAACGGTCTTTGTTGTGTGTAAAAGAAGTCTTTTGAATTTTCTGGTCTTCCCATTTCTATTCCTTTTATACTAAACTTTGTAAAGGACTCTTTTATTTATCAAAGTAATTTTCCACGAATTTGTTTGCTAAAAAAACATTACACAAAGAAATGTCAACTACAGCATGTATTTCATTGACACAGCAAAAATAAAAGTCAATACAAAAATTGTTTGCATTTATTGTTTCTACCTCTTTTATCCACCGAAAAAAATTTAAGAAAAAATGAAAACGTAATTGTCACTTGTCAATAGTGTTTTGGTGCAGATGGCCCAAAGTGATTGCATGAGTTATTTCTTTTGTTTCATGCATTGCAGTAGAGAGAAACCTACAGTGGGTGGCTACTAGTGGCTAAAACTTCACGGTATATAAATTAAGAAACTGTATATCTGTGACATTGGCCAGCATTTTATTTATGAAGTTGTTCTGGGTTAAGTATGACTTTAACTGTTTAACCATAATTAAATAGAGCAAGGAAACATATATAATGCAATTATTAAGTCAAAAGCGCAAAAAAGTGACATTGGCCTTTTTAGCCCCAAGCCACAGATATAAACGTTAATTTAATTGTTTTATAATTATCTTTGTACTAGCCAATAATACTGGATGTCACTGCATTATTAAAAATCAGTTTGCAGTTTTCTTTAAATTGTATCTTTTTAAATCCATATAGATTTTAAAAAAAAAACTATGGATTTTCGATTTTCAAAGAAACATATTTGATAAATTCACAAAAGGCGTTTTAATGGTGCATTGCATTATTTTAAATAATTGAAAGATATTTAAAAGTTTTTTTTCAAAATTTTAAAACCTTTGATATTTTGAAAAATAATAAAAATGTCCCAATAAGACAGAAGGGACAACATTTGAATACATAAATTATATTATTATTATTATTATTTTTTTTATTTGTCAAAGATCACAATATTTTTCTACACCCTGTGAAACTTTAGTATATTAATGGCAATGGCGCAATATATTTGACTTTAAATTTAAGAGGAAATAATTCTACTAAATTGCACTGGTCAGTAGAAAGAAAGAAAGTTTATGTGCACATTGAAGTTGCCAAAGAGATGGCAAGAAACATATACATGCTATTTTGTGTTTCTTTTGAAAATACCGATTTTTTGCTTAAATGCCAAAAAAGTGGGGTAAAAAAATTTACGTGCAATTTTTGAAAAAAAAAATTGTTTAAAAAGAATATTTTTTTTAAATAAATCTGATATGAAATTTTACTTTATATTTTTATGTGTAGCATAAACAAAAATCTTTATAAATAAACGTGACATGCAGATACATAACAAAGTGATCGGTAACTAAAAAATACTACTAATTTACGAACTAGAAATTTATTGAGTATGTATTATTGCACTTATGTATATTAGAAGATAGGTTCCTTAAAAAATAATTTAAGGGACCTTAGTACTAAAACTGATTTGTCAAAACACGGTGGAGATATCGCGACCCATTATTAGGCCTATGTCAAGCTCTTCAAATTAAATCAGAATAAAAATCATTTGCAATATCGTCGGCTTAATATACAAACCTGCTAACTCCCTTTCAGCAAATTTTACAGGGGAGACAAAAAATTTCATATCTCTAGCGAGGAGAGAAAAACCATGGTATTTTTCATTTTCTACAAAAATAAAAAAACAAAAAAAAAAATAGACAAATTGGAGTTAGTAATCAGCACGGGACTAATAACACGCTGCTACAAATAAACGTTTTTTGTCAGAACAAGAAAACCAACCTAGTAGGGCTTGTAGGCCTAGGTGAGGACATACAAAAACCGTTTTCAAAAATTTTCAAACACCCTCAAAATTTTAAGTTATTTTCAAAAAAGTGTTTAAGGGAAGGTCGTAGCACCTTAGTACCTCTAAGTAACACATTTTTCGACCGATTAAAAAATTTTAAACAGTTCTGAAAAGGCAAAGATTTAAGTCTTAAATAAATGCGTTCATAAAATATATATTCTAAGAAATTAGGTAAGTGTTTATGAAAAGTTTCTAATTTTGTTTTTATTGTTTTCATAATTTTTCAAATTCAACAAAAGTTATTAATAATTATTTTTTTCTATAAAAACCTTTATGTTTTTGCACTGTATTTAAAAGAAACCGTTCTCCCTGCTCGTCACTGAATTGACCAAGGTTTTCGGGTAAAAAATGTTCATGCAGAAAATGAATTTTTATGGACATTCGTCATGCCATTTCAGCATAACACTCAAGAAATTCTTTTACCACTTTAACGTAGCTAGGAATTTTTTTTGTTTTCCAAAATCTTTTGACATAGGGATATAAAACTTATCAAAGCTCTGCTTTCTATCTCATTAAGCTTCTTAGAAAAAATTTCATCAAAAGTAATTTTTCGATATTGCGGTTCAATAAAAATACAAGATCGCAAAATCTCCATTTGTTACAAAATATGGCTCAGCCGATTTGGTAAATATTCCATATCACATTCCTCGTTTTCAGATTCACTATCACTTTGTTTATGTGAAGCTTTATTACATTTCATTGCACTTAATACTGGCTTAGTAACAGTTAACACATTAGCATACTTAATGCTGTCACGATTTTTATATTGATAAACAATGATGTTTGTTTGGCTAAATAAACAGTCCTGTGGTTTTTGCAATATTTGATGATGCCAAATCATTGGGAAAATTGACAAAATTTTTTGAATATAAGGTTTTAAACACTTCTATCTATCTCGGTACCGACTTAAACAAAACTAGCAACATTATCTTTGAAGTATAACGAGGACTCAGATGGACAAAATTTTCACTACTATAAAACGCTTATACTACCTGAACTTCAGAGTTATGAAGCATGCATACTTGCATAAGCAAAAAAATCCTTTCTTTGGATGTTTGCGGAAAAATTACTTAGTAATCTGTTGTTATATTTACACCATTTATGGATGTTGGTTCATTTCGTTAGGAACAAAACGGGACTTTCAATACCACTGAAAATTGCGCTATAATTTTATTAGTTATTTTAATAGTTTATTTTACTCTTAATTAGTTATTAATACAACTTTATACAAACTTATATATATCTTATATACAACTACTACTTGCTGGAGCTTATTTATATTTATAGTGTGATATCAGATCGAGAAATTTCCAAACAATGTAGAGTCTATAAATAATTATTTTTACAACATCTTGAAAGTATACTACAAAATGTGATTTGTTTACAGTTTCAATTCTATCGGAGTTGTAAATTAAAATCCAAATTATACTTTATTAAAATACACAAATGCAAATAGGACCAAATGTAAACCAAACTAATCTTATTAAAATCTTGTAAAATTAAATTCGTAAAAACATATTGAATTATCGGCATCGACGAAATCTTTTACCAAGCAGTCAAACTGATCAAAGTAAAATACGTGGATCATAAGCCAGTAGTAAAACCTAAAAAGGCAAGATAAAAACTTTTATTTTGATGCAAAAACCAAGAGATTACGCGCATAAGAAAAATATTCTTACCCGTTAAGCCAAAAATGCGCCTCATCGCTGAACACAATCTTGCGATAAAACAACGGGTCAGTTGCCAACTGCTCTAGAGCCCAATCGGCGAAAGAACGACTCATATAATGGTCTCGTGGCTTCAATTTCTGCACCAGCTGGATCTTATACGGGTGTAGGCCGAGATCTTTGCGCAAAATTTTCCACGTAGTGGACGGACAGAGCCCCAATTCCTGCGACCGACGACGAATCGATAAATTTGGATCTTCTTCCACACTTTCGTTTACAGCGGCGATATTCTCTTCAGTATGCACATTCCTTCGACGTGTTGGTGTTATTGCATCCTCTAGAGAGTATGTGGTTCGAATTCTATCCACAGTTCGACGAATGGCTTGTTCAGATGGACGATTATGTACGCCATAAAAATTACGAAGTCGTCTATAAGTTGCGCGAATCGACGACTGATTTTCAAAGTAAATTTGGATAATTTCGTAGCGTTGTTCAAGCGTGATTCTATTCATGATGATTTGTCAGAGTATACTGAAACGATAAAAAAAAATATTTCATCACAATTTAATTTTTTGTGTTACTTTTTACAATTTAAAGTTCTATCTAGCAAAAAAACACCCTTGATATCTTATAAGTATAAATACTAAGAGAATATTTCTGTTTAACTTTAACCTTAAACCGAAAAAGAAAAATCACTTTAGGAAAATATAATACACAAATAATGCTTCCAAAAACTAAAAATGAAGATTTGTTTATTTATTTTGCTAACTATTTGTTTTCTCATATACTACAAAAAAAAATCTTAAAACAACAAGTAGGACTTTTAGTTTCATGCCCACCAATAAAAAAAAATTTAGTTTTTATGTCTAACTCCGTCGTGTATACATATGTAGATTTGAAATATTAAGTTATTATAAATTTCAGTTCTTTAAATTTAACTCTTGTTCAGGTTCTGAAAATTATAAATAACAGTTGAAACCAAGCAAAAAATTAATATCACTGCATTATAACTTACTCTGGCAAAATTAACAAACTTCTAGAGGTGATGACACGTAGAGTTTTATTATAAATCGCAAAGTTTTCTTCATATATTTATATAATGTTTTATTGTCTTTTATTTTATATATTTACATACATATATATTTTTTATTATATTCACTGGAGGCTTAGTTTTAACGAAAAGGTTATAAAATTTTGTATAGTGATCTTAGTTTTAGAGCTTTCACAGACAGACTATTATTGCACACATGTGTAACACCGTAAAACACTTCGTTGCTCAACTATAAAGACCTTAAATTTTTTATTTCCCCAACCATAAAAAGGAATATAGTTTACAGTAAAATTTACATTTTTAGGCAATAAAAATCAAATCTCTTAACAAAATTGTTCATTAGTTGTTTTATTTCGGTTATAAATGAGCAACCAAATTAGTAAGTGTGTTTTAACTAAATAAAAATATGTGTAATTTAAAATAAATTCCATAAAAAATCAAGGTTTATGTTATACAAAACTTAACCCTTATTTAATAGTTACTCTAAAATTTAATTTGTTTCATTATCTTCTGGTTTTCATTGAGGTGAAAAACATTTTTAAGTGACCAATTTTATAGCAGCATTTTATGAAAATAAGACATTTGATGTCACCATTAGTCTACACACCTGAAAGTTTAGATTCCCTCCTTAAATTCAGTTGGCTATTATCACTTCAAAAGGAAATCCTTAAAATTATATTAAAAGTAACTAATTGGAATATTTTTTTACCGCAGACATCACACTTTAAACACATACATATGGTCCGGCTAGATTATGGTAATCGAAAGGTTATTATTCGTCTGGTTTTTACCGGTTAAGTTTTGTAGGAGCCGAATATTTTCAAGTATCCATGTTTCGAAAATCGAATAAAGCGGTTATTTAAAAAAAAAACGATTATTTACATTAAATGGACAGCATTAAAACCTGCATTTTGTTTATTAAATACTATTTTATAAGAAGCAACCTAGAAAACAAATTTTTTAATTAATTATGTTTTATTGAATAATGTGGTTTAACATATTTATTTATCTATATATATATATATATATATTATTTTGTTAATAAAAGTCCATGTTTATATGCACATCTATCTGTATACACGATAATACTCCAAGTCAATCTCCTGAGCAGTCCATATATATAAAAGAGTAACGTGACTGACTGACTAACTAACTGACTGATTATTGCACAGCCCAAACGCAAAGACCTAGAGACATGAATTTTTTTTTTTCGATACATTGCTCCAATAAAAGGGGATTTTTGGAAATTCGTACTTTAAGGGGTTAAAAAGGGAAAAAACGGGTAAGATCGGTAACCTTCTATCTGCTAAGCTAAAAATTATACATATTAAGTTGAAGAGGTATTAAAATTTATATACAAGTTAAGCTGACTGTGTCTGGATTTTTTTTTAATTTTAGGGGCAAAAGACGGATAAAAACTATACTTATTACTTTTTTAGTTCCCTAAGTAAATTCAAAACAAATAAAGCTTAATAAAAATTTGAAGTAAAGTAATTAATCCGCAAAAAAATATTAATAAGATTTGGAATCTTTTTTAAATTCACATGTATAATGGGTAAAATTTGTCCCTTTTTATGGTACTTTTTTTGAAAATAACTTTTCTAATATTATTCAATGAGACAAGATTTCAAATTATTATAGAATATGGACAAATATTATGGTGTAATTTTTGGAAACCTTTAGGGGTTAAAAAAGATACCAAAAAGAAGTAAATACCGTAAAATGTGAATAATTCCTGATTACAGAGCTAATTGGAAAAAAATTTAATACGGTTTTGTAACACGCATTTCAAAATTAGTGAGATAATGAGCTAATGTTGTGAAATAAAGGACTAAAATTGTGAAATAGAGGATTATTGATATGAATAATGTTATGGGTGACTAAAAAAAAATTTTTTTCCCTGTAATCCATACCTTTTTAATTGATTTGATTTTATTTAAATAAACTTTGTATTCCAATAAATAATTTACTGTTATTATTATTTATTCGAATAAAACTGGTTAACTGGATAATTTTTAAATGCTTAACCGAAACCGGTTTTTTTAAATATAAACTATTTAGAATATCCGAAAACCGGTTTTTGAAAAAGTCAAATAATCGATCTCCCTTACATAAACCTACACTATTTAACACCTGTTTCATTAAAAAGAAAGCGTCAACAAAACAACACAATATGAACATCTATTGTGTGTCAAAAGTTTTTTATCAACTACTTTGCTTTGCGATCCTCTCACTCAAAAAATTTTAACAATAAGTCGAATGAAATAATTGTTAAATTTTTATAAATTAAAAAACTCTTATAAATAATTTTCTAAAAAACATCGCATTAGCATCAGCATGTAATCATAGGTAATTTACTTGAAATTTTATTTAAATATTTCAGTTACACTGAAATGGAATTTTTTATGGACGTACGCCCATAATTACAAAACCTGGATTTTTGTTCTGCTTATTTTACAAGTCTCTATGTAAAAAAAACATAGAGCATTTCCCTTCCATATATTTCAATATAAATGCTCACATTATTAACATAATAAGTATACTATTTCAAGCTATCCTTTAAATTGGCATATTTATAGCATTTGGTAAAATATTACTATTATTTTTTTTTTCAAATAAACGCATGTATATTTTTAATCATGTTAAATATTAAATTGAGGTTTAACTTTACAATATTGATTAAAAACTCTCACAATATGACATTGTGCATATTAAAGTTATTAAAATTGAATAACGTTATAAAACATGTCGTACAAACATGATACGTTGTAATAACATCTATACAAAAAAAAATCGTTGTTAATGCAAAAAAGTAATGTAATTGAATATTTTATAAACTTATTTATGTTAAAACCTTGAAACACTTAAACAAACAAACAAAAAATAATTATTGATTTATAAAATTTAAATAAATTATTTAAACATCATACATAGCTAGATGTTTGCCATGATTTATTTTTTATAAAATTCCATATAAAACGTACTGCTGAATTAAAGGTGCAGCAGGTTTAATTCAAGGGAATTTATTTGTATCCAGAATATAAAAATTTGACACATAAGAAGCTGATATATGTGAACTAATGCCTTTTAAAGATTCGACTAGATAAATTAGGTTAGGTTAGGTTAAAAAGGGCTGGCACTAAAGGTCCAAGCCCACGGCAGGTATACACTTCTGCCCAATTGACAAATTGTGCACTCCAACTACTGACTATTTCATCGGGGGGACACTAGATAAACTAAATCTGTATTACTATTTGCAATGATACTGTAGCAAGAGCGATAGAATCAAAGAATAAATGTTGATGAAATATTGACTGCCCTGTCATTCTCTATAAAAAAATAGGTAAAAAATGGTTATTTTTTTATATCTGTACAATATTATAAATAAAAAAATTTTATCCGCTCTACCAACATATTCAAAAAAAAATTTAAATGAGTTTAAAATATTTCATAAAAAATTTTCTTCAAATAAATTCTAAAGCTAGTATATCTTCTGCAAATATAAAAAGAAGTGTACACTTTGATGTCACCACTTACTATGGAAACCGGTCGAACGATTTCAACTAAAATTTCAGGGTACGCTTAGAACGGTCTGTAGATGGTTTATGTGAAGTTTGCACCAAACTTGCATATCCATTAGTAACTGAAGCATTAGGAATTTTCTATATATTTTAATACAAATATCAACTAATTGTCCTTTATATTCCATATCCCTATCCGGCCCAAAAAATTTCAATGAAATTTTCAGTGAGTGATAATTTGGTCTTAAAATTCATAAAAATGCATTTTTTACATCCCTGTAATGTTCATATCATTAGAAACAGGATCTATACTGTGACATTTAAAGAAGTTAAAAAAAAAACAGAAAATAAATAAAAACTTCGCATAAAAATACCTTAAGTTTACCTACACAATTGTGTAGGCAGGACCGTTACCAATCCATATATCGTAATGTCTTATGTGTAAAATGACATTCGGTCTTTCTAACTGGAATGTTAAGCTAAATTTGTTCAGTGGTTATTTTGATCGTCGTTTTATTTGTGCCCTGACTATTAGATTTTCGATTTGCTATACACCTGCATTGTGTCATTGTGTCATAGGTTTTTGTTATTGCTGTAGTTGCTGTTAGAATGATACTTTTATGCAAATCAATTAATTTTTGATTTACCAATGACATTCGGTCTCTCTTTTTAAAGTAAAAATGTTGTTTTGTAGTTGCCAAACAAAAAAGTTAAAGGCAAAACAACGATTCCTCTTCAATCACCTTGAAGGCGCAATAACATTTACCAGGTCAGCTAGTAGATATAAGCAAATAAACTGGTTGTGCTCCCATGACAACCAAGTAAAGTTAAATAATAGTATATTCGTACCCATATACTAGTTATATTGTCTGCTGGACTACTTGTTGTATATGTATAAGTATGTTAAGTTAGTTTTTTCAAAATCTTAATAAAACACTTAAAACTTTTTGAACGTATTTAGATCTTAACTCAAAAAATTTCAGTTGAATTATTTGTTGGATTTTACATTATTTTTTGGTATCAGAATTAAACCGTATTTTAAAAACTTTTAGTATTGAAAATTACTAAAATTGGTTGAGAAAAGACTGTAGTACAACCCAAAAGCTATTGTTTATTTTTTTATTCGTTAAAGTAAAGTTAAAATTTAAGTCTAGAAAAGGCAGCATTTGTAGGACAGACACAATTACTGAGATTGTTGTATAACTTTGATAAGTAACTATATGATTATAAATAGAGTTCATAGTGTACGTTTAAATATTGTTTACAGTTTAAAAGGTATACCTGTGTGAAGGGGAAAATAATGATGTGGGTTGTGTTAAACCTGCGCATAGTTGTGAATATATCGGCAGACAATCTACTATGACTTCTAGAGCCTAGAATTATTACGAGGAATTGTTTTTTGCTTAAAAATATTCATTAGTGAGTGCATTCTTTTAATTTGAGACGTTGAATAAAACTTTGTTTAACAGTTTCATAATACGCTCAAAGATCCTTAACGCAGGAGGACAAAAAACGTTATGATACATTTCGGAAACTTAAAACTAGTTCACTCCATTAATATCATTCTATGGAAACTTTGAGTATTCTCTGACCAAAAAATTATATTTGCAGAATTTTTCAAAGAAATTTGTGTGAATTTAAAGGAACTTAAAGTTCAAAGGAACACACATAATATAAGTGAATGCTATGAGAGACCTTAGACTAAAACAATTTCTGGCGTTTATGAAATACACTAAGTTTATTAGAGTTTGTATTTTATAGTTGAAAGTTTTTTTACCCTACAGCCTAAATCAATGTTAATAATAGAGTGGTACTTGGTAAAACAATTTATCGGTAAAAACCACTTTTAGAAAAAAACTTACAGAAAAAAAATAATCTCAAAACCCGTTGTGGTTTTCTATAGTATCTCCCCTTAGCAAAATTGTACTAGAAATAATTTAAATGTAAGTTACCATTGCAAGATAGTTTGGAAAAAAAAGGTTTTTTTTTTTTCATTATATCATGGTTTTGGCCTTTAGGGGTCATTAACAGCAAGAAAAATTAAGGAGACTAACTCTACGTTTGACAAAAAATTAAAAACAGTCTGTGCTAGAATTATGAAAATATTTCTTTAGCAAAAGTTGGTTTTAATTTTCTCAGTTCAACTGTCGTAAATATAATCTTTATACTCGAACAAGGTATACGTTGGAATTTTTACGTTTATCTGTAAGATCCCTGGTGATAATATTTTAATACGTTGACCATTGAGACCAAACGGACTAGTTCCACCATAGCCCTATGTGATGCAGTAATGAACAAAAAAATAAAAAATTAGGTTTTGATTAACCAACAAGGGTTCGAATTTAAATTTTTGTATTAGAGTTGTCAACAACTTTACCATATAATGATTCGCTTAAGTACTAAATCTGGTAGTAATAAAGAGTAGCTTCGAGACTACTTCGGTGTAATGAAAAGCTGGGAAATATGATCCAGACCTAGAACATCGCAATATTAAATCGACTCTTTTCTCTCTATACATTTGGCTTGTCTTTGGAATAGGTTAAGTCTATTATGGAGCATAGTTTACATGCATGTATTGAGTATGCGCTTTATCAATAGGATAGTGCTGACTTATTAACGCATATATAAAAATCCTACTTTAGTAAAAAAGACTTATTTTAACAACCATATTTTTTTTACAAAACAACGAAGTAAATAGACGTTAATATTTTGTTTTCGAGTTCGTATCATAGAGAAATGTTTAAAGTAACCAGGCGATAATACGAAATATGTTGCTTATTACAGCTTAAATGGACTAGTTACAACATTGTTCCATATAATGTAGTAACGGACCATATCATTTTCAACTAAGAGTTTGCAATTATACAATAACTGTTTTTGTTTTAACCACTACATATAATGTTATCAAAATAGGAATAATGGTCGTTTAGATTCTTCATCAAGCAGTGACAGATAATATTTTTTAGGCTGTACCGATTGGTTATAATATCTAGTCCTAAGGCACCATAATTTAATATCGGCCCTGTTTTCTCCATATATTTCGGAGGTTTATATTTAGTCTATTACGGAGTATCCTTAACATGCATATATGTGACACGTTATCTGCATGATAGTAAGTATACTGATACTATGCGTAAAATTGAAGCTTATACCCAGCAAAAAAATCTATGATTTTAACATAAGAGTTTCATTGGAGATCATGTGTTTACCTGAATCCGTTAATGAAATGCACTCTATTTTAACAAAGTGCACAGAACTTATGCATATATGGTGAAAAGCATCCGCTGTTACATGAGTTTATTTTGTTTGTTTACATGATTTGTGTAAGATATTTTGCATGATGTTGCATTCATTTCGAAGCACATCATTTATAGCATATCGCTTTGCATATAGGGAGTCATTTAGAATTATTGCTTTTACACAATTAATTTTGAAGTATTTAAAATGTAATTCGCTTTGCACTACTTCCAATTTTTTTGCTGGGTAGTTTTTAAAATTGTACTCCTTTTATTTTCAAATTTTGTCATCTTCTGCGATATTAAAAATGTCTCAAATTTAATAAAATTTTTCCAGTTATTACCATTTAAAACACTTTTAGAAATATGTAAAAGAAAACTATGTTTATTGTAAAGATTACTAAGCCTTAGAATTGATCTCATCTGTTAACCCTTTGACGACCAGAAACAAACATACTTGCCCAGGGGTTTTCATCATATAATTGTTTCCGTAGGAGATCGAGTAAATTGGTTCAATACTGGTTTACAGCAGACGATAGTGGCAACACAAATGTGGTAGGTGGTAGGTTCTTATATGCCCCCATTTTCCCGCCAGGTGGCCTCAATATTGGTCAAAAAGTCAACTTACTTTAGAGGGGTAGTGTGGAGAGACCGTAGCATGCATCTGTCTAAAACTAAGGCATATTTTGGGGGCACCTCTTACCTTTTAAAAAATATATTAGCCAGGTTTGTGTAAGTTTCGAGCTGTCCACAACTTTGCCAAACTTTTTTGGCAAGTATGTTTGCCTGTGGGCTGAAACGGAAAAAAATGCACCTAAAAATAATCAAATGTTTGTTGCTTATTTTCATCATTATATGTATGTCTGAGTAAACAGTTTTTAATTTTTGGTGCATGTCTGTTTTTAATTGTTAATAATGAAATTCAATTGAACAAAACGCATTTTGTTTGTTATTGTTCTAAGTTGCAAGCTTTTTCTGCGCTGCTTGTGTCTTCGTTTTCATTCGCTAATTATTCAAAATCAATCAGAGAAAACGTTTTTCGTGCATTACTATTTAATATTGTATTATTATAGTATTTCGAGTGATATTTTTGATTAAACAGTGTTAAGTAAGTTATTATAAATAAAAAATTTATAATGAGTGGACACGTCCGTGATCGTTTTTCTTCCTTAATACGGATCAAATTGAACAACTTTTGTTTTGCGACAGCAGTGACAATGGGAAAGAAGCTGCTATACTTATGAATGTAGAGGATATTATTTTTCTAGAAAATGATGCTATGGAAATCCAAGAGGATAAACTGATAGAAATTGTTATCGAAGGCAATAATCCCGTAGAGTCTCCTGTAATTAAAAAGATCCGCAGTAGTCGTAACCCATTAACAGTTGCTGTAGAGGCTGAGCCAATCGCAACGACTTCTAATGCTTAAGTTATACTAGAAAAGCCAACACTTTTTATACCACCAAAGAAGACTTTCCGGTTCATAGAGACGAGTGCCTATAAAAGCCCCGTTTTTACTGGATTTCAGGATTGCACTTATGACTATTCCCAAGTTCTAAAACCTACTGTAAATATACATGAGGAAATGCCATCAGCATGTGATGTGTTTAATACTGTTTGTAATCTTGAAGGTTAGTTTTTACAATTGTAATATACTAGTTCTTATTTTATATATAATTTTTGGTTTCAGAAATGTGAATAATAATAGTGGAGTAGTCCAAACTGTATACTATGCAAAAAGGTCGTGTTTTCACTCTGACCGTGAAAGAGTTCAAGACTTATATGGGCCTAATCATACGTATGAGCCTAGTAAAACTACCCAGTATTCGAATGTATTGGTCCACAAATCCGACATTTCAGCAACCTCAAATTGCAGATATCATGACGCGGCCTCCTCCACCTATGGCAAATATAGTCGCACAAATGTATTTTGTACTACATGTAATGTATTCCTTTGCTTCACATTATCACGTGACTACTTTGGCGAGTACCATGTATAGCACTTGTTATTTTTGTTCAAATTCTTCATAAATTGTTTCCTTAATACCTTAAATAAATAAAAAAATATAAAACAACATACGTTTCAATAAAAAAAATTTTATAACAGAATTTTCTTTCAGTCCATAGACAAATACATTTGTTAGGAGTAATTGTTTTTTCTTGGATAAAAAATGCCCTTTCAACCCAGAGGCAACTATATTTGCCAATTAAAACGAGGAACAAAGTGAGGGCCTAGGGGGCCAAATTTTTTCAACGTACCTATTATTGGTGCATATATTATGAAAATCCAAAAAAAGAAAAAATCGCTTCAGTAGAAAAAGTCCGGTCCTCAAAGTGTTAAACTAAGTTTTGACTTGTAAGTCAAATAGGGACACTTTTGTCATACTTAAAAGATTATATGTAATAAAATATTTAACAAAATAAATACTAGAAACGTAGAGATTCGATTGACATAACTTCACAAGAGAAAATTTTATTTGCACTAGAGTACAAGAAAATACAACAAAGTGTTCTGGCTATTTTAGTAAAAGTACAGGATATTAGATGTTTAACTAAAGTACACAGCAATGGGTCTACCACCTTGTGATGGCCCACAAACATGATGGCCTACATACACAAATAACATGTGTGAAAACTACAATTACTTCAATATTTTGTAATTTGCATGTTACGAATAAACATTTATAATAATTAATACAAATTACTTGTACAAACAAATTGCACAAATTGTTTATAGGCATACAAATTTTGTATAGGTATGCTTAGTAATAGTTAGTAAGTGCGCAAAAACATTCATACGTAGAATAATTTGTTTAATCAAGTTGTCTTAATTTTTGCCAATAAACAAGTAGCCTAATATATGTATTGAATGTAACATAAGTAATATAAAAACTTTTTAAACAGACACTAACATAGCTCATGTCAGAGAAGAGAAATAAAATTTTAAAGCAGTGCTTACGAATGCCAATAAAATGTAACAAATACATATAATACAGTGTCACGATACCTAAGTCATTAGTATTGTGCTTAAATTACAATAATTTTAATTACAGCACTATTCATTCTTGAACTATTTGTCATACCGTATAATTGCAAAGGATCTTATTTATAAATATATTCTTCAAAGAAGGACTGAGAATTTTGGTTAATTTGCCATAAGGACAAAAACATTTGACATTAACATATCACAAAGCAAAGCGTACATCCTTAGAAACACACAAATTTGATATGCTTTCAATTAGTTCAAATTGTGGCTATTCTGGTAATGTATGTACGTATGAGTGTTTATATTTCCATTTATATTTAAATGAATAATAGTACGTTCTTATTGTGTTGTTATTTTGAATATCATAATTAAGTTTACTATTGTACTAATGAAGCACGTATGTATTTGAAGATTCTTTTGGTAATTGAAATGGTTCAAGCAATTATTTTGTTAACATAATTAAATTAATGTTTTAAAACAAGGACTACATAATTACAGGGTATTCCAAATACAGGTATTATTTATTAAATAAAATAAAATCAGATAAGTTTCCTTTGGTGCTTTATTGGTATGTTAAAAATAACAAATATCCTCACTATATTTGATCTTACTTATTTGACTTCCGGGGCTATACTGACAGGACCCCATTCTATGATTATAATTTTTTTAAATATCTTGACGGTTTTTGTTTCTATATAGCAAAAAACTATAAACGAAAAACATTGCCGTTTTTTGCTATAGTATGGCAAAAGAGCAGTCAACCTCGACTCATTATTGTGCCCTACAATCGAACATCAACATTTTCATTTAAATTTTTTACCATCGGATGGTGGAGAGCCGTCGATAATTGAAAATAATTGTTCCATACATAATTGAACCATACCAACATTATCATAATAAAAGCAAATTATAATAATTTCCTAAATAAATTATGTCTTATTCAAAATCACCCTTCAAATTTAACCACACTTTATAAGCCCTAAGATTTTGGATTATTTTTGGATTATTCTCATAGTATCAATCAATACCTCATGACACAGACTTGCTGATGTAAGAAATAATAAATTATTTTCCTGCATTAAAAGATTAGTGTAGTAGTGCTTGCCAATGACTAAAAACGGCCAAGGATTAACCCTCTTCAAATCCACACTCAATTCTTACTTTCTGTAAATGCATTAACTTATTAACAATGATATCGGAATTTTTTTGTTCTGAAAAAAAAACGGAATATGCCTTTAATTTTTTAAATCAACTTTATTTTCGAATAATCAAAAAAAAAAATTTAATCTTTGTATAAAATTCTTAACGTACTGGAGAGCGAAATCACAATTTGTTGAAATAAATGGCAGGCCAATTGTCTAAGCTCGAGCACACGGAATTGGCCACAGCCAATAATACAAATATAAATATGAAGACCATGAATACTGTACACTAGCAAACCAGTCTCATCAACTTTTTCCACAATTTTGCATGTACAGTACTCGCAGTAAGTGCTTTGCTATGACCTAAAACTTTAAGGAACTTTGGTGCCCCTAGTCAGTAGTGTGCTGGTCTGCTAGTTTGGGGGTTGCGGGTTCGATTCCCGCCAGAGACACTGGTGTTGTCTGCTTCTCTTCTCTCTTTTCTATTCTATTCTTACTTTTCTATTCAGGTATCACAATGGGATCAATTAAATGGGTCCAAGTGAGCTGCATAACAGCTGCCTGTTCTACCTTACCTAACCTTCAGGATCTTTCCGAAAAAGTAAATATTTTTCCAAGCGCTTACTATATATATAAATTTAAGTTATTTAAAGTTCATAAAGTGTTTTGAATTCATGACTATTTAATACAGATTGATAGTTAATATTTTAAGCAAAAAAATTATTGCTAATACAATTTTATTTCTGTATCAAAAGAAAAAAACTGTAAAAGTCAACATAAGTTCTCATTAAGGTAATCACATCGTTGAAATTTCGGTATTTAAATCTAATCTCAGGCAAACCTTTAACTATTTTGGACCATTTTTCAGGAAGTTTTAGCGTAAAAACTTATTACGTTTATTTAATACAAAACCAATATCATTTGAAATAAAAACTTATTTTTACTTATAATTTACATAAATATACCAAAATAAATATGCTTTCTAATTTGTATAGCGCAGAACTCATACAATCTTTATTTTAAAGGGAATTAATTTTTAAAAACCATCTTAAAAATATAAGAATTCCTTTCTGAAAAACTATAAAAACACAGATTCTGAATTTTTCCTTATTGCCACAGATATAACTACTAGTATTTATACCACCCTGTAGATAATAAATCAGAGTAACTTATCTATGGTTTAGAAATTTAAATTTAACATTTTCTAATTACCTACAAAGGTCTTTGTATTATAAGTTGCTGAAGCTGCATATAACAAGTTAATGAATTAAATAAATGCAATCAATTTTAAAAATTTTATTTATACATATCTAATCAATTTAGACATTATTTATTAAGAATTTATTATATAAAGACTATATTGAAAATCAACAAAAAAAAACAACAAGGCAATTGAAGAGAAAACAAGAGTTATAAAAACTAAGTTAAACTGTTAATTATAAAATATTCTTTATTTTTTATTTAAAAATGATAATAAAAATTTTTTTAGTATTTCTTTCTAACAAAATTACGTGAAATAAAACAGGTTGAAAACTAAAAACGAAAAATTAAAAATGTCATTCCTTACAGAGTTAAAATTAAAAAGTTTGCTTCTCCCTCTTTTATACCTTTTTATGTACCGACGATTTTTTGGGCAATTTCAGCAATTGTCAGAAAGTATTTCTAAATTACTATCTGTCATAGAAGCGGTGGAGCCATAGGAGTTATAGTAGTCGTAGCTTGTAAGAAACTCACTTCTACACAGAGAAGAAAAAAGGAGATAGTATGTACATGCCTTTCAATCTATGATGTATTCATATGACATTTTAATGTAACATTATTGCCAATACCGTATATAAAAATTAATAGAGAAATTATCATTAGCCTGCGCACTTATTATTACGTGCATTTCTTAATAAAATGTAATTTGGCAATTTAAAATTCTTTAAATTCTTAAAACATTGACCAGATCAGGTCATATCATATAAGTTCATGTGCATCTCGAAAACTGTTCGTTGTGCTAACTAAAATATGACTAAGAGTTAAAAATATTATGTTCAGCCTTGAAGATTTTAATGACGCCCTTCACTGTTATATACATATGAATAGTGATCACATCGTAGCTTACCCTAGATGTATTGTTTTTCAACATTTTTTTCTATCATTTCTTTTACTTGGAACTTCTACGTAGCTAATCATATTCTACCCTTTCATTTGATACCCATATTGATGGGTTGAGAAACAAATTATATGTCAATATATTTAGGGTATTATCTTGGTTTTACTCTGTTTTACTTGTAAGTCCCTTCATTAAATAATGGGGTGATTTTTTTTTGTTTTTTATCAATATTAAAGGGTTGAATTTTAATTAATACTATTTATAAATTTAATTACCCATATATAAATTTATTATAAATTAATTGGTAGAAGCACTTATTATGGATTTAAAGTCTCTTTACAGTGTGTTATATTTTGTTACTCAAGATCTTTCTTCTTACTCAATCTCACCTCTTTGTTGTTCAGAAGCTGAAAAAAAAATGTTTGTAGATTTTAGGAAACGCACTCAAGAATTTATATTTGTATACTTATATCTCAGTTAGTTTCAAAAGAATTTGTTACTTTTCCTCAGTAATCGTTTTTAAGACAATTTCATTTATTTTAATGTCTCTCACTTCTCCAAAAATTACTTAAAGATTTAGTAGTTGTATATATTTTTTAAAAAATATATTTTTCTAAATAATGTTATGCTATAACTTTTCTGATTACTGGCCGTTCAATCCAAAAGTTTTCACGAATACCTCTGAAGGAATTTCACATCCATATCAAGTAGCAAACGTGTATATAAAAATTATTTTTGCGCAGTAGATGAAAAGAAACGCATGTTTCATGATAAAATCAGTAAATAATATCTGTTTAATGAATTGTTTTAGGGCTTTTGCATGCATTTGAATGTTTTTTCAATCACTTTATTTAAGGCTAACTATTTTTATTTTATAGAATGCATTCTCAATGCCTCTTGCCCTTATGAATAATAAGTCATAAAAAATGTTATTCAATTTGAACTAGTGCAAACTTTTGTTGCTAAGTAGCAATGCCACCACGTATTAAGGATATAATAAAGATGCTTTATTAAGTATTAGTGATCTATTCAGAGTAATATAAAAAGAACAAAAACAACTCTGAAGTTTTTTTTACAGGTTAGAGGGCTAAACCATATACCGAGGCAAGTAGTTTTTTAACATTATACAGCGATAATTTAACAAGAGCGATCAGCACTAGATTTTTGCATATGTTTTGCTTTTGTTACATTAATAATACACATGTAAAATGTTAACGATGCAGTATAGATATGGGTTTTAGAATACTTAGAGTTATATAGATTGCAAACTTTTAATGATCGAGCTTAGAGTTATTGAAAACACTAAAGACCTAAAGCTTTTTAATTTGCACCTAATCGTAAGAAGATATATAAGAGTATGCGAAGATGCAGACTGGACCCGTACTAAGTGGTAATAATTCTTTTGTGATATTAATTAACACTGTTACAAGTACATAAGAAAAATATGATAATCTATTACTACAAATAATACGAAGTAAGTAAAGTTAGAATAAAACTTTTATTTTAACGATTAATTTTCTGTTTCTGCCAAACATTAAATTATTTGTTAATTTTTTATTTACACTTACAAATCTAAGTTAAAACTAATTTATGATAAACATTTTTAAATAGCTAGTTACTTTTTTAGGGATTTATTTCCACCATATAGTTTTGTTCCCTTTTTTTATAATCTTTTTTCATATCATAAGTCATTTAGCATGAACTATTTAGCGTATAAATGCAATTAAGTGTCAAATAATTAAATATAAAAACTCAATATTAATTAGCCACAATTTATATTAAATAACTTAAATATGTGGACAGTTATTACGACGTGTATACTAATAAAAAAAATTTACAAATTTAATAAAGTTTATATGTGATAAAAAGTTAATTAAAATATTGGCGGAAAATATTTTTTATGAAATTGGGTCAATATTCCACATTTATACTGTGAAAAATATACAAAATTATTTTATACTTTATTTGATTTTTTTCATTAGATGTCTAAGCATGTAATATACTATTAAAATTTTACAAAAGCTGTAGCCTTTGTATAGTTATTTTGTATGAAAAATAGGGTCAAACAAAATCTAAATTTTTTATTAAAATTGCTGCTAATGTTGCTAATTGTCGATAATGGGCTGCAGCTCTTTAAAAATTGTTTTGGAATATAAAAGGAATTTAATGTAACTTCAAGGAAAAAAACTTGAAAATTAAATCGCATAATTAAGACGATCTTGTAAGGTCATCGTTGTATCTTGTAAGATCATCATCGTATTGTGTACGATATGTTTAATTGCGCAATCCTATTGGAACCAAATAATTTTGTTCTAAAAAATAGCCCGATATCATGGCCCTGTATTTAGCGCAGTTAACCGTTGTAAGTATGTTTTTTTTTTGTCAAATACTTAAACAGAAGAACATAAGCCGCAGTTAATAACTAACTTTTTGAATAAGTTGTGTCACATGCACGTTGCTTACTTATCAAAATGTGACGATTATGACTGCTCATAAAGAAGTTATTGTATGCGCACATTTACGGTGATTAAAAAAACGATTTTTCAAACGTTTTTCAACTTGTAAATGTAAAAAATTGTAAAACCAACATCAAAAGCTAACTGTGTTTTACTTACTGAAACCCCACTTAATAACTTTCTTCTTTTGTTTTAATTTTTATACTGCGACTAATCACTTATTTTATTTTGGACTTTTTCTTACTCTATTTTTAAATAAAATATGATATCTCATTTAAGGTTTAAATCCAAACCCTTCATAAGTATACTAAGTGCTTATCATTTTCGGACTTAATATCCTTAAATTTTACAGCAATCCCTGTATAAATTCTCAGCTGACTGAGGCAGATTAAGTAATTGATATTTTTAGAACATGCAGGCAATTTAACTTAACAAACTAAAATTCCGATAAAAATGCTGGATTATTTTAGGAGCAAAAACAAATTTCAAGTCCATATTGGAGCTGTTCTCTTAAAGACGTTGGTAGGAGGACTTCTTATACTAATTTTTTTAAGTGAATATTATTTTATAAGAGCTAAGTTGAGATCTAGGAATAAAAAAGAGCCCAACATCCATGAAATATGACTAGCATATTTTAAAAATTTTTAACCTGGATTTAAATACAATCTTGTAAAGTTCGTGTTTAATTGTATCAATCTATTTCGGGATAGCAGATAACAACATAAAATAATTTAAAATTTGCTAAAAAATTATAACACAAAAATATTAAAAATCCTTACAAGGTGTTTTATAACATTAAAATAATATAATATAAACTGATAGGCACTCTTACAGTTACAAACTAGAATTCTCAGATCAACAGTGTACAATCTGAAGGAATTGTAGAATGGTATCTAAGGAAACAGGTGGGAAATATCTCTCAGGGTAGAATTGCGTCCTAAGTTATTTTCAATAGAGATATAACTTTACTTTATTATTTTTGTTTTTTAATAAGCAAATACCTAAACCTAAATACATATCGTGCAATAACGTCACAATTAAAAATTTTCTAAAATTAACGTTTCTCAGGAATTCATTCACATTATACAGCGTTAACTACACCAAATATTTTTTTCTTATCACTATGTCTTATGACTAGAAAAATATCATTATGTTTAATACATTTTTTTTAGATTATTATAGTGCATCTAAAAGATCAACAAATTTTTATGTTACTTACAGTTATTCTGTAATATTTTAATTGCCTTTCCTTTAACTTTTTTTCTTAAGCACTTTGTTACATTTATGTTATGTTCATCCATCTTAAAAACTCCAAGAACAATATCTCAATTAGAAGTTACTTTCGAGTAAGTGCATTTTCTACATCATTTCCCTTAAAACCATTGCAGACTATAGTTTGCATAGATATTTCTATTTATTTAGCCTTAAACTTTTCCATACATTGTGAGTACATTGTATTATAAATGCTAAGAGGTAAATGAAACACAACATTTCATGTTCATCCAGTCGTTGTAAACATAATTTCACATAACCTTAATATAGTTAAGTTGTTGCCTTAGCTTTTAGTGCATTATTATACTAACTGGTTGTTAGTTATTTTTTTAATAATTTCACAACAAATAGTTTTGTTGTTAAATATAAATCTGCAACAATTTACCTCGAAATTTAATAAAAGTACGGTGAACTGTATTAAAAAATCTTAAAACAAAATTTTAATTTTGTAATAAAATCAGTGGAATAAACGAAAATTTTGTACAAATTTTTCGGATACATTCAATATTAAAGAATATTTTGTGAACACATGTACGTATACAAAATTAAATCAAACCGCTTAATTCAAAATCAAGTATACGCAGCGTGTTCAAAGTAGCACATAGTGATCGCAAATATAAAAAAATTCAAAAAATTATATAAAAAAAGATAAAAGAATACAAAAAAAATTAATATATAAAAAAAATAAAATAAAAAAAGATAAAAAGTAAAATAACTAAATAAATAAAAAAATTAAATAAAAATATATAAAATAAATAAAAAAAAATTAAAAAATGGATTGCAAAATATTTATTTCAGCAAACAGCACTCAAAAAAATATATGTAAATTTTAAATGCGAAATTAATATTAATAATTCAAATAAGAGTCTAATTTTGCTCCACTCATCAAAACGATAGCTTTAATTAGAAAAAAATTCAAAGTTTTAATTGAAAAAATATTGCGAAAAATATAATCTCGATTCAATAAAAAATTAATAACAATTTCCATGATTTACAAAAATGATTTTTATTAATTTCAATATCCCCATAATTAAAATATAGGACTTTTGTAATTTAAGCATTTATTTTATCAATAACATAAATTATAAAACCGGTAAAAAAAATTACAAAAAAAAAATTTAGTTTCAAATTCATTATCTATACTGTTTCAAATAAAACAAGAATTTAGCTGGAATGCTTTTATTTAAATGCGACTCCTAATTCTTTAAAAAATATTAAATATTAAAACTTTTTTAGTATTCCTTCAGGATCTCAATTTTCAAGAAAATAGCAAAATCTTTTACTTTAAAAAGTAGATTGCATAGATAACAGAAAATAAAAATAGCTATTTTGAATAAGTTTAAAAAAATGCTAAAAAGTTGTTAAATATATAAAGAACTTTTTATTATTATTTAATTTCATATATTTTATTCATTGGGTAAAGCAACAAGTCTTTATCCTATTAAAACTGCAATGAATATTAAAGCTGTGTTTGTTACCCTAATGCGTATGGAAAATTATATTATTTGTAACAATTTTAATACAAACGCTAAAAAAATTCAAGTGAGACAACAGATTTTATTGAATATGATATTTTTATTTTAAACCTATTTGGCATACATTTAATATTAAAGAATATTTGCTGAACATAGGTACGTATAAGTAATGAAATGAAAACATTTAATTAAAAATCACTCATACGCAGAGTGCTCTAGGTAACACCAGGAATAGCAAAAATAAACTAAAAAAAAAATACAGAAATAAAAACAAAAAAAAAATAATAATAAAAAAGGAATTGCAAAATATTTATTACAGCAAACAGCACTCAGAAAAAAATAAATAAAAATTTCAATTTCGAAATTAATATTAATAATTAAAAAAATAATAGTTTAATTTTGCTCCACTCTCCAAAACAATACTATTAATTAGATAAAAATTAAAAGTTAAAATTGAAAAAATAATGCAAAAATATAAATTAAAACAGTATTAAAAAATTAATAAAAATCTCCATAATTTTCAAAAATGATACAATGATACATATGAATTTATAACTTTTTTTATTTAGATAATTTTATATATTTAAAAACTTTGTAGTATTACTTGATAAACGAAAAAAAAAAAATAAAGATCACAATTTTCAGGAATACAGTGAAATCTTTTACTATAGTAAGAAGGTCGCATAGATAGCATAAAATAAAAATAGCTTTTTTGAATTCGATTAAAAAATGCTAAAAATGTAGTTAAATATTGTAAAGAATTTTTCATTGTTATTTAATTTCATATTTTTTCTTTATTGGGTAAAGCAACAAGTGTTTATCCTATTCCATGCAATAAAAAAACTATGCTTTTTACCCAAATACGTATGGAAAATTATATTATTTGTAACAATTTAAAAACTAATGCAAAAAAAAAATTGAATGGGGACAATATATTTTATTGGATATGATATTTTTATTTTAACAATAATATGAATTCATATCTTTAACATTTGTATGCATTATGTAAGTCAAAAACTACAACTAGCACATATGAGGGCGTATGTTTCTACACATTTTTTGCTACAGTATTTTAATAGCTATTTGTTAAATAATAAGTGCTATGGCATTAGCGTAGTCCAATATAAAAATATGTTTAAAGCTTAATATTGAATTAAATTTTTGGTTTTTTTTATTTATGTTTTAGTTATATTCTCTACGGTAACTTAATGCCTGTTTTAGAGGCAACAAATTACATAGTTTTTAATCTGAATCAACCCACCCTAATGTATACGATTATAAACAGTGCTGGTTGTTAAGGGTACAAAATAATAGCAAAGTTATAAAATTTGTTTAAACATAACAACCCATGCAATTTAATACAGTTGTTGGTAGACGCCTTTTTGCTTGAAAAAAAATGCTCTGAATTAACAAGTAAATAAGTAAAACCATTTTTGTGCTGGCCGTTAAAATTGTATAAAAACAGTAATGGCATATAGAAAAATTTACAAAGACCTTTTTTATATGAATTAATTTTTTGTAATAATTAAAACAAAATATTTGTAGTTTGAGGCTATAATATTTAGCCAGCAATTTAAATAAAGTATACAAAATATATTATGCTGGAACAAGTAAACACAACGTGTCGTTTTTAACATGCAGTTTTTTTATTGATAGAACGCAGTTATTTAATAAAATATGCGATTATGCTTTATCGTTTTTTACTAGTAAAGCTTTGATTTATTATTATTATTTGGCACCTATCTTAATGGGGTTATTATAAACAAATTATTCACAATTTTTTTTCGTAGCCAATCCTGGATTTAAAATTTTCCGTAGTTGACTTTATTTTAGTATCTAAGTCATTTCATTTGATATTTATACTGGGGGAGTTGAAGAGGGTACATCGTCAAATACTAGATTAGACCCATATTCAAGTTTTAGTACGCGGAAATCATAGGATTTAAGTAATTGATAATATATTATTTTTTTCCATTTATGTAAGAGCATAATATATAGTTTTTCATGTAATTTTTGTCTGATGCTTTGCCGATTATAGACTAAAAAAATTATATACGAACATGTCTAGAAACATATAATATTTATAAGTACTAACAAGATACCTATAAGCTATGCGAAGGCTGAAACCTTTAATTTTTTGTTGTTAAAATACGAAAAAGAACAGAGGCATTCTTGGTGCTCTGCTCATATTGCAGACAAGTATCGAACAATTTTGCTGGATTCTAACAGCGGGTCATTTCCGAATATATCCAACAGACTTATACTACATGCCGGCTTCTGTGACATTTGAGGGATTTAAAGACTTGATTAAAATAAGCATATGGACAGCTGGTCACACCGATACACAGATTTCACTTAGTAAACTTTCTTGTTCATGAGCTTTCAAAAAATGTATACTTTATGAAGACGAAAATAAAAATTATAAAGAACAACTTGGTACCATAGGTACCTAAAGTCTTAATATTTTTTTATGTTCTTTGCTGCTCATTCTTAAAGGTTTTCCAATAGGGATGATAAGACCTTACAATGATGTTTCGAACATTTGTCATATATCATGATCTGTCATTTGTCTTTCATTGAATTCAGTTATGTTTAAAATTTTATCATGGAGAGATACACACAAGAACAACGTTTACAAATTATTCAGTTTTATTATCAAAATAATCGTTTTCCAGTTGCAACTTTTCCATTTCCGCTTTTGCCATTTTATGGTCATAATAATCGTTTAAGTGGTGTAGTAAATAAACAAAACTCTCTATTCTGATGCAAAGCAAAACCACAAATTATTCATGAAAAACTATTACATTCACCTAAATTGACAATTTGGTGTGGTTTTTGATCTGGTGTTATCATCGGTTCCTACTTCTTTCGCAATTAAGCTGATAACACCGTTACTGTTAATGGAGAGCAGTATAGACCGATGATAACCAACTTTTTATGTTCGAAATTGTAAACAAATTGATCTTGACAAGATTTGGTTTCCACAAGACGGGGCTACGTGCCACACAGAAAAAGCAAAAATAAAATTATTGCGAAAGAAGTTTGGAGATTCGATTATTTCAAGAAATTGTAATATTGAATGGTGTCCAAGAAGTTGTGACTTACCACCATTATACTATTTCTTGTGTGGTTATTGAAGTCATTAGTCTTTTGGAATAAACCAGACTCTTTTCAAGCCCTACAAGTCAATATTGAACATGCCATTAATTACATACGACTTGATTAAGGGGAAAGAGTACTTAAAAATTTGGTTCATCAAATTCGTTCCTACAAAATAAGTTGTGGAGGCCATTAAAATGGCGTTTTATTTAAAACCTAATTTTAATCAAAGAAATCATATTCCTCATATTGGAAAACTTTTCATAAACGTCTTATTTTAAAGTTCGTCTCGTGCACTTTATTTAACACTTATTTAAGTAAGTTCCACTAAAACCTCACAATATGCGACATCTTACTTCATTTATCTTCACCCAAGAAATCCAACTTAATATTTTAAGAAAGGCTTTTTACCGCCTTTGCGATGATATAAACTTGCATTTAATTATTCAAATTACAACGAGAAAGCATTCTTTATTTTAACAATTTTAAGTCTACATAAAAAAATTTCTTTTTGATTTAAATAAGTACCAATATTAGGACAGCTTTATATAATTATGCTAAACTAAACTTAACATTAATTCAACAAAATACCACATAAATATTAAATATTCACTTAGTTCGTGGTAAGACGACACTCAGCTCTCTCCATCGTTAGTTAGTGAGTGCACAACTTTCTAGTTTATTTACATTTATGGAGTGTTTTTACATACAATTTTCGCTGAAATTATTTGAGACTCTCTTTTATATTCAGCTTTGTACTTTTAATTTAAAAAATTTGAAATTTTGTTCACCTTTCAGATCTGTAAATAAGAATTAATTTTCTTTAAATTTCTTAAAAGGTAACTTTTCCCTCATATTGTTACTGTTTATTTGCTGCTTATTTTCTAAAAATTATTATGATTAAAAAACAGCTTTATCTATAACTTAACTACATTTTAATAAAAAAAAAATTGCAACAAGATAATGCAAACGAAAATGAAGCAAAAAAAACTTTTATAATTTAAAAAAAAGAAAACAACAAACAATTATTTATTATAGTCATATTAAGTAAACAAATCGATATATTAAAAAAAAAAACTAATTCATTTAAAATAATTTTCTTCTGTTTCTGTATTTAAGTGGCTGTAAAGTGTTACCAAAATTGAAACAAAACTAATGAAATTTATTTTGTTCTTATCTTAAATTGTTGTTGGCTTAACAGTTAAACTGTATAAAGCAAAAACTCAGTCACACTCAAATCGAGGGTGTAAAAAGAAATTCAATTTGAAAACAATTTTATCAAAATGATATTGATATTGATTTTTTTTATTTTCTTTTCTTTCTATCTGTCTGTCTGTCTGCTGCGAAAGGAGGTAAACTGTAACACTTTAACAATTATTATATTCAATTTGTAGTACTTGTCTTACAAGAATTTAATTTAGCAAAGTGGGTTCAATGAGAGTTGTGATAAAAGAATAAAAATTAGGTTAAGCTGCTGTTGATATAAGAATCACACTTTAAAATACAGAAACGTAATTTTTTTTTTCAATTTCTTTGAATCGATGATAGCTAAGCTCAAAGGCAAATAGGAAACAAATACACTTATTAACATGATTAGGGATTTTTGCGTTGTACTGATGATAAAATTGTTCTTTTAAAACATTGCAAACCAAATAATTAGTAACAATAGCACCTGTGTAAAATTATAAAGCTATTCCCAGCAAAGAAAAAGACATGCAAAAGGAATAATGAATGCGCAAGTTCAACCCATGATGAAGTGTTTTAATTTTAGTAAAACGTGCACGACCTTAACACAACTTATCATTGAGGGCATTTGTTTTTATAAAATTATATAAAGAAAATTCACATTATTCTAATAAAAGCATAGAACGCGGGCACATTATATAAAAAGAAACTCATGTTTGATGGGTTAATAACATTTGTTAACAAGAATAGAATAACATTTTTTGCATTAACTAACTATTTTGGATGTAAAGAGAGCACTCTTCACGCCTCCTCTTGCACTTACAAATTAAAACTCATGAATATTTTTATATACTTCGAACTATTGCAAAATTTTATTTTGCTGGGTTGTTACCTTACTCTCTAACGAAGTACTTTTTAAATTTAATATAATTTCTTTTGTGACTTGAATATAAATTTTAGTAATAAAATAATTAAGTTGTGAAAACTAATTAAATTGCGGGTAATCAATTTATAATACAGCCGAATTTTCTATTTTATAATTATTAGAAATTATTACAAACTTTGAATACATAAAACCGTGGTGTAAAAATAGAAGGTGGCTTCATACTTTTTTTTTATAAATATAAAGAATTTTACAATTTAATTTGTATACAAAAAACAAAAAAAAGCGATTAAAACTCAGGAAATTTTTATAAATGTATAGTTTTATTCTTAACAGGATATTAACTATATAATGATAAATTCGTATGACTAAGAATTTTGAGGATATGATAAGATATATTTTAATTAAATAATATGAATAAAATATATAAATTATTTTGCTAAAATGATTTTACACGTATATATTTATTTGATTTCAAATAGCAATTAAAAAAATCAATTATTACTATCCCAGGAGGCCAATTATTGTTCTGCGAAATAAAGGAGGTTTAGCGTGTCATATATTATGATGACAATATATATTTTACTGCAAAAAAACTTTTTATAGATTTAAAACAATCTTTAAAAACAATTTTAGTAAAATCTATATCTATATCGTGCCTTAATCCCAAATACGTACACTATGGATCAATTGATGCAAATGATGACGTTTCTATTTTTCATTTGCTTGCTGAATTCTTTTCAACTACGTACTCTAAAAAAGTATATAATAACATAACATCTTACCCATTTATTATACCTCAATCATCTGGTGTACAATTCTGTTATATTACTTATAAAATGATACTATCAAATTATTTATCACTAAATAGTTCGTTTAATGCTGGTCCAGATCAAATACCGAATTGCGTTCTTAAAAGTTGTGCAGAAAATTCATGTTTACCGCTTACTGCTACCTTTGACTAGGGTACGTACCATTAATGTGGAAATTAACCCATATAATTAATTAAATATGAAAGCAAAATTGCTTAATGTTATTCTCAAACTTTTTGAGAAAATTTTAATCGATAATTTATACTATTTTTGACTTTGTCTTCGTGCCAACATAGTTTGTGTAAATATCGCTCTACAATGACTAATATTTTGGAGCGAACTAAGTACTTATTATTATTCAGCACTCTGAAGTTTTGATGGATGCCGATGATGTCAAAATTGTTCGTTCTTTTCTTGACAGATTGGTTGATTGTTGTGAAATCAACTTAATGGAATTACATAAATATAAAAAAATGTAAGGACATTTTTTTCGGAATTAAGATATTAAATTTATTATATTGCATCTTGAGTATAAACTTGATAACTTGGTATATTGCTTGATCACCAATTAAATTTTCATGCCCATATTTCATTAATTGTTAACAAAGCAAATGGTGTACTTGGATTTTTGAAGAGATGGTGCATGAAATTTCTAGACCCTTATATTACAAAACAATTATATTCATTGCTAGTTCAACCCATTCTAGAATATGGATCAATTTTATGAGTTCCTTACTATAACATTTATATTGATAGTATCGAGTCTTTAGAAAAGAAGTTTTTAATATTTTTTCTACGTGGTCTAAGATAGAACTCATTTTTAATACCTTCATAAAAATAAAAAAAAATTTCGTTCAATTTTTAGTTTTTCATTTGTGCTGGGTCAAGTTCAATATGATGTCGATTCTGAATTCCTGCTGAGTAAAATAACCTATAATTTTCCAACCAGCACAACTCGGAACTTCCGTCTTAATAACTTAAAATACGATAAATCTAACTATGCTAATAATGATCCTCTTCGTCGTATATGTAAAATCTTTAATAATTATTATCACCTTATTGGCCTTAATGAAAGTAAAGAAATTGTGAAAATAAATATTATTTTATATTTAAATCGTTGAATTGTATTGATTACCTTAATTTTGTTTTGTTATTTTTTACATACATTAACCAACAAGGATATATAATCTATAGACAAGAAATAAATGAAGAAATAAATAAATATATAATAAGAGGCAAGTCACAGCTTACGTTTACAATATACAATCGATTTTAATAAAAAAAATTAAGAAATTTTCAAGCAGATAATATTAATATTAATAATAATATTAATCTTATTAAAATAAATTCAGTATTTATTTCTTAAGGGGATAAAAACGGGTTAAATCAGTAGCAATATCCGCTAAGCTAAAAATTATGCAAATCTTACTATACTATTGTTTGAAAATATACAATAGGAATTATACAATAGGAATCGACTAATAGAATATGAACCAAATTTGAAGTTTTTTAAAGTCACTAATTGTGTTCAATCTAACAAGTACGAAAAAAATGAGCTGAAAAACATTCTTATGGCAGGAAGAAGAGATAAGTTTATATTTAAGCCAACAACAAGCTTTTTTGACAGATGTTGTACAGTCGTCAATAAATCAAAAACACATATTTTTAATGAATACGGCAGATGCTTTAAAACTAAATGCCGATGCAGTATATTATAGAAAATTAAATTATTTTTTAATATATTTACCAAAGTCCTAATTTTTATACCCGCCACCAAAAAAATGGTGGGGGTATATTCATTTTGTCATTCCGTTTGTAACACATCGAAATATCCATTTTAGACCCCATAAAGTATATATATTCTGAATCGGGGTTTGATTTGATGACGATCTAGCTATGTCCGTCCGTCTGTCCGTCTGTCCGTCTGTCCGTCTGTCCGTCTGTTGAAAGCACGATAGAGGTCGCACCGAAAAAGCTAAAGGGCTCAAATTTTGCCAGAATCTTTCTTATAGACAAGGTTGGTTTGGTATTGAAAATGGGCTAAATCGGAATATTAGAAAGAGAGTTATAGCTCGTAAAGCAAGAATAGGTCGAAAAAACCGTGTCCTTCAAACATCGAAAAAAAAGGAATTGTGTCCAAACGCATAAACGTAGAGTCATGAAACTTCGAATATATATTTCTCGAGTCAAAAGAATATTTCTCCCCAAAAATTGCTTAAATCTTTGCATTAGAAAAGGAGTTATAGGTCAAAATGTACGAAAATTTATACCGCTCAGTGTATATTTGAAGTTTAAAACGTAATAAAACTGACAAAACTATATGTACGGTTCTGAAATTTTGCAAACATGGTTTTTTGGTCAAAGTCTTCGTTATAACGGAAAATAAATGTGCCACGCCCACTTTTTTTTTAAATTTTTATAAAAATATATTAGTCATATTCATTAGCATTTATTCATTGCAGATGGCGACATCTGTTGACGGCGCCACTACATTTTGCAAACACTGAGGATGATGTCTTCGCTAAACATCACGTAGAACACTAGATGACTCTAGTAACATTTTTTTGCACAAACTACAAAGGAATTTTATAGGGGTTTGTGAAAACGAAAATGACCGAAGTTTGTTGACAAAAATTAACTAGAGTAATGATTTGTGCCCAACTTTACATATAGTTGTACACACAGTCTTATGAGGTTTAAGATTTAAAAATATTTTAAAAAAATGTGCATCAGTAGATTTAAAATAAGTATTTGAATATTTAAAATACATATTTTAACAAATTTTTTTTTTATCTATCTATACTTTTGTAAAGGGTGGTTAAATTTTAAGGGCCACAGGGTGATTAAAAATAGACATGCTCAGCATTTTGCTAAAACAGGAAATTTATTAGTAAGATTTTGATTTTTAAAGTTCTATAACATTTTGCTTTTAAAAGATTTTCAAACGAAATAAGTTTTGTATAATTTTAAAATTTGTTAGCCATTAGTACATGAAAATAAATTGTTTATAATGTTTAGAAATAATTTTTTTTTATCTTTAGGTCTAAATTTTCCTAAATTCCTTTTTTTAATACACCATAACTTCTAGAAAACATAAGATAACAAAAAGAAATTAGCACCATTTAGTAGATAAAACTCTCCTCTCCTCCCCATTTTATACCCGTTACGATCCGACCGTGATCAGGAGACCAATTTTTGTGACACAAGGTCAAATATTTTTTGCAAAATTTTAGTAAAAGAGCTAAACAAATTTTTTTGTAATACTTCAAGAATTTTTATATCCGCCACCAAAAAAATGGTATGTATATTCTTAATCGGGGTTTTATTTGACGACGATCTAGCTATGTCCGTCCGTCTGTCCGTCTGTTAAAAGCACGATAGAGGTCCCATCGAAAAAGCTAGTGGGCTCAAATTTTGCCAGAATATGTCTTATACACAAGGTTTGTTTGGAATAGAAAATTGGCTAAATCGGAGTATAAGGAAGAAAGAAAAATTGCCTAAATGCATGTATTAGGAAGGGAGTTAGAGATCAAAATGTACGAAAATTTATACCGCGCAGTGTATTTTCCAATATGTTAAAAATTTTAAACCTAATAAGTGTGACAAATTTAGATCTACGATTCTGAAATTTTGCAGGAATTGCTTTTTGGTCAAAGGCTTTCTTCTGACGGAAAATAAATGTGACACGCCAACCTCCCATACAACGTTTTCTCTTAAAATCTCATAATTTCTCTATAAATCGAATAACAAAGGACTTTATTGAAATATCTAAGTTGTATTTATTAGCATAAATAACTTCGACACACCTACTATAACGCTCACTTTCCACGTTATTTACTGTTAATGAAATTTAAATTTATAAAACCGACAAAATTAGAGGTATGATGATAAAATTTGCTACGGAAATCCTTCTAGTCAATGTTATTGTTATGCCAGAAAATTTAGGTGACACGCCCACTCTTACACCCACATCCTATATAATGCTTTATTTCAAATTCATATAATATCTCAATGAATAAATATTTTGGAAGAATTACGGACTATATTGAAATATCTAAGTTGTATTTATTAGCAGAAATTTTATTGACACGCTTACTTTAACGCCCATTTTCACTGAAACACTTAATTTACGAAAACATTTTACCAGCATATCCAAGTTATAAAAGGTGGTTAAATTTTAAGGGCCGATGTTGATTTTGAATAAAACACAAATTATTTAGGAAATTATTATCATTTCTTTTTTAATGATAATATTTGCATGGTTCAATTATGTATGGAACAAAATATAGGCCAAATGGCCCCGCGACCTCAACGGCACACCTCGATCCGATAGTCCAAATTTTAAATAACATTGCTGATGCTCAATTGTTTGGCACGATGATGAGTCGAAGTTGACTGTTTTTTTGCCACACTATCGCGATAAACAGCAATGCTTCTCATTTAACGAATTTAGAAGGCATTCATAGATGTTCTAACATTTTATACAGACCTGGGGCCGAATTACGGCATTCGATATCGATCGAAATTTTACTCGAACGATCGAGTATGCTTTAGGTATATAGATTCTAATAAGAGTTTTCAAATTTCGATCACGTTCGAGTGCCGTAATTCGGCCTCTGTTTTAAATTTAAAATTTAACCACCCTCTACAAAGAAAGCCATTAACAAAATAATAATTATTGTGCTTTAAATGTACACAAAATTGGTGGTGGGTATAAAAGATTCGGCACAGCCGAATATAGTGCTCTTACTTGTTTGTTTACAAAAGAATATGGAGGATAACGTAAATAAAGATAACAGCACAATTTTAAAAGAAATTTCACAGACCTTTTAGTTTTCAAATGTTTAACGTCGAAAAAAATAGAGAGAATGAAACTACCTTCTCTTACTTATCCCTTTTTAAAATAATATGTTACTATTGTTGATTACAGTTTTATTATTTGAAACGATGGCAAATAGACAATATGAAAATATAAAATTTATTGTCATCACAAATTTTTTAAGAGCAGTATTTTATTAAAAATGTTTTATTCTTTTAGTTTTTTTAAATATCGCCCAAGTCACATAAATAACCCTTAAATTATACGGTTAATTAACCATTATATAAAATATTATTTACCACAAATTGAATGGTGCTAAACAAAAACTTTTTTTTTATTATTTCCAACAATTTCAACGAGAATGGCCATGTACCTAAGCATAACAGACAAAGTTGTATTATATATTTTTGTTTTTTCATAACTTTTAACCTCATTATAATTTCTTTATGACTGATGGTAATGTACCTTTAAAAATAATTGATTACTTTTCTTTCAATTTGTTTGCTTCTTACCTTGTTTTTAACTTTGACCCAATTATACAACCATCTGTTAAAAGAGAAGGGTAAATCTGGCATTTCAATACAAAATATATAACGCAAAATGAAGTCAAGAACAAAAAACTGGTTTATTGTTTGAGAAACAAAATTGCATGAAAGGCAAAATAAATATAAAACAAGTAAGAGCACTATATTCGGCTGTGCCGAATCTTTTATACCCACCACCAATTTTGTGTATATTTAAAGCACAATAATTATTATTTTGTTAATGGCTTTCTTTGTAGAGGGTGGTTAAATTTTAAATTTAAAACAGAGGCCGAATTACGGCACTCGAACGTGATCGAAATTTGAAAACTCTTATTAGAATCTCTATACCTAAAGCACAGCGTACTCGATCGTTCGAGTAAAATTTCGATCGATATCGATGGCCGTAATTCGGCCCCAGGTCTGTATAAAATGTTAAAGCATCTATGAATGCCTTCTAAATTCGTTAAATGAGAAGCATTGCTGTTTATCGCGATAGTGTGGCAAAAAAAACAGTCAACTTCGACTCATCATCGTGCCAAACAATTGAGCATCAGCAATGTTATTTAAAATTTGGACTATCGGATCGAGGTGTGCCGTTGAGGTCGCGGGGCCATTTGGCCGATATTTTGTTCCATACATAATTGAACCATACAAATATTATCATTAAGAAAGAAATGATAATAATTTCCTAAATAATTTGTGTTTTATTCAAAATCAACATCGGCCCTTAAAATTTAACCACCCTTTATAACTTCGATATGCTGGTAAAATGTTTTCGTAAATTAAGTGTTTCAGTGAAAATGGGCGTTAAAGTAAGCGTGTCAATAAAATTTCTGCTAATAAATACAACTTAGATATTTCAATGTAGTCCGTAATTCTTCCAAAATATTTATTCATTGAGAAATTATATGAATTTGAAATAAAGCATTATATAGGATGTGGGCGTAAGAGTGGGCGTGTCACCTAAATTTTCTGGCATAACAATAACATTGACTAGAAGGATTTCCGTAGCAAATTTTATCATCATACCTCTAATTTTGTCGGTTTTATAAATTTAAATTTCATTAACAGTAAATAACGTGGAAAGTGAGCGTTATAGTAGGTGTGTCGAAGTTATTTATGCTAATAAATACAACTTAGATATTTCAATAAAGTCCTTTATTATTCGATTTATAGAGAAATTATAAGAATTTGAGAGAAAACGTTGTATGGGAGGTTGGCATGTCACATTTATTTTCCGTCAGAAGAAAGCCTTTGACCAAAAAGCAATTCCTGCAAAATTTCAGAATCGTAGATCTAAATTTGTCACTCTTATTAGGTTTAAAATTTTTAACATATTGGAAAATACACTGCGCGGTATAAATTTTCGTACATTTTGATCTCTAACTCCCTTCCTAATACATGCATTTAGGCAATTTTTCTTTCTTCCTTACACTCCGATTTAGCCAATTTTCTATTCCAAACAAACCTTGTGTATAAGACATATTCTGGCAAAATTTGAGCCCACTAGCTTTTTCGATGGGACCTCTATCGTGCTTTTAACAGACGGACATACGGACGGACATAGCTAGATCGTCGTCAAATAAAACCCCGATTAAGAATATACATACCATTTTTTTGGTGGCGGATATTAAAACTCAAATACTTCAAAAAAACACATTACAAAAAAATTTGTTTAGCTCTTTTACTAAAATTTTGCAAAAAATATTTGACCTTGTGTCACAAAAATTGGTCTGCTGATCACGGTCGGATCGTAACGGGTATAAAATGGGGAGGAGAGGAGAGTTTTATCTACTAAATGGTGCTAATTTCTTTTTGTTATCTTATGTTTTCTAGTAGTTATGGTGTATTAAAAAAAGGAATTTAGGAAAATTTAGACCTAAAGATAAAAAAAAATTATTTCTAAACATTATAAACAATTTATTTTCATGTACTAATGGCTAACAAATTTTAAAATTATACAAAACTTATTTCGTTTGAAAATCTTTTAAAAGCAAAATGTTATAGAACTTTAAAAATCAAAATCTTACTAATAAATTTCCTGTTTTAGCAAAATGCTGAGCATGTCTATTTTGAATCACCCTGTGGCCCTTAAAATTTAACCACCCTTTACAAAAAAATAGATAGATAAAAAAAAAATTTGTTAAAATATGTATTTTAAATATTCAAATACTTATTTTAAATTTACTGATGCACATTTTTTTTTAATATTTTTAAATCTTAAACCTCATAAGACTGTGTGTACAACTATATGTAAAGTTGGGCACAAATCATTACTCTAGTTAATTTTTGTCAACAAACTTCGGTCATTTTCGTTTTCACAAACCCCTATAAAATTCCTTTGTAGTTTGTGCAAAAAAATGTTACTAGAGTCATCTAGTGTTCTACGTGATGTTTAGCAAAGACACCATCCTCAGTGTTTGCAAAATGTAGTGGCGCCTTCAACAGATGTCGCCATCTGCAATGAATAAATGCTAATGAATATGACTAATATAGTTTTATAAAAATTTAAAAAAAAAGTGGGCGTGGCACATTTATTTTCCGTTATAACGAAGACTTTGGCCAAAAAACCATGTTTGCCAAATTTCAGAACCGTACATATAGTTTTGTCAGTTTTATTACGTTTTAAACTTCAAATATACACTGAGCGGTATAAATTTTCGTACATTTTGACCTATAACTCCTTTTCTAATGCATAGATTTAAGCAATTTTTGGGGAGAAATATTCTTTTGACTCGGGAAATATATATTCGAAGTTTCATGACTCTACGTTTATGCGTTTGGACACAATTCCTTTTTTTTCGATGTTTGAAGGACACGGTTTTTTCGACCTATTCTTGCCTTACGAGCTATAACTCTCTTTCTGATATTCCGATTTAGCCCATTTTCAATACCAAACAAACCTTGTCTATTAGAAAGATTCTGGCAAAATTTGAGCCCTTTAGCTTTTTCGGTGCGACCTCTATCGTGCTTTCAACAGACGGACAGACGGACAGACGGACAGACGGACGGACATAGCTAGATCGTCATCAAATCAAACCCCGATTCAGAATATATATACTTTATGGGGTCTAAAATGGATATTTCGATGTGTTACAAACGGAATGACAAAATGAATATACCCCCACCATTTTTTTGGTGGCGGGTATAAAAATTAATGTGCAAATGCATCAATATGCATGAGTAGTATATTGCTCTACTTGAAAATATTGAAAAAAAAAATAAATAAAACAAGTTAGCGCGCATACAATCAAAATCAAAAACATTGATTTTGATGTGCTTACAGAAATGTATAGCGTTTACTGAAACACTGATTGCTATAAACAAATTTGGTTGCATTTAACACTTTGATATTTAACAATTTATGAACTTGATTTGAGGAAAACTGAAAAAATGTATCATTATTTTTATATAATATTTTAATACTATTTTAATTGCAGTCTAAGCCGTTTGTATTTATGTTAACTATATACAAAATATGATATGAAAATATTCACTTTAAAGTGCAGATTTTTCTTTATACCGTTTTTTTTAGTTTTTGTGCCACCAACCATTGAGTGCTACAGTACGTATAATTAATTTAGCTTTTATGTATTTGATGGATTATGGGGATTTTATGCAGAAAAGAATTGAACGATTTTTTTTAACTCTTGTAGAAGCAGAAAGCTTTTTGTTTTTAAAAGTACAATTAAGGCAGTGATATCTTTGCTTTGGCTTAGGATTTTATTTCTCTTTATACGATTAAACATTGAATATAAGGAATAGGAGAATAAATTTTTAAGCAGAAAAATATCTTTTATATAATCAACACTTATAGCTTTGCAGATACTTAAGTCATGCTAGCAAAAATAATACCAATAATGTTAAGAAATATATTTGTTATTAAATTAATGTTTTGAAAAATATATAGATGACCATTTGAACCCGGTTTGCTTTAATGAACACAACAATACTACTGTATTGCATTAATTTTAAGTTAAGTTCTGACTAAGTTACAATTTATTTTATGCTGTCCCTTCTGTCCTATCCATTTACGTATTAATTTTTTTACAACTTTTGTTAGAGTAACCTCGAAACCTAACAAAAATAAAACAGAAAAAACTTTTTTCTTTTATGCTTAATTTTTTCCTCGATGTCTTGTTGAAGTTTTAACGAAAAAAGTTTATTGTTTCTAAAAACACGCTACTAATACTATTATTTCATTAATGTAACTAAATATTATTATTAAATTTAATTTTGTTATATTTCGAATTTTATTGATTATACGAGTAACACTTTATGGTATCATATTAAATACGCGTATTTTCTATTTTCCCATTGCCCGTAAGGCCTGAGATATTATGTATCAAAAATACTTACTTTATATTTATGTTAACATGGATATCAAGGTACAACCGCATAAAGTTTTATCCAAATCCATCCACTGATTTTGGGATCAATTGGGTTCAGGGGAACTGACAGAAATATAAGGATACAAAAATTCTATAGTGGTTTTTTGTATTATAGATCGTTAACTATGACTACGTTGGCTATCAAAATAAACTAGAATATATTTTATGCAGGTAGTTTTTTAAACTTTTATTATAGGTATAGATTTCTCTATTGATAAAGTTGTTGTTTTAACCGCAAAACACTTTTTCTTTACCAATAATTTCTCCATGTATCCTCCAAGACATAATGACATACATATTCATATTATTTATAGTAATTTTATGATTATTGCATGACACGTTAACTTAATATTACAACAATTAAATTGTACATACAGTTATTAAATTCCGTTAAGCTAAGTTTCTCTTCGATTATGATAACACCATAATCTTGTCTTGTAGTACTACAAAGTTCTAGGAAAAATTCTATGATTACAAAGAAAAGTTATGAAAAAAAATTAGAAGACATAACATGCACCCCAAAGGGAACGTCACTTATTTACATAAAATACTTAAAATTACCAAGTCCTTGTAGTTGTTGAAAATGCTTATTAGAATAGAATCAACTACAGAAAAACTTTCTTTATTTCAGCTTTAAGTACTAAAGTTCTCCAAAGCAAGTTTTCAGCATTTGTTAAAATTTTACGTTAAACACCACCCAAGATGTTTGTCACACAACACATTAGCAACATAATTGATATAAAAATGGAAAGTTAAGCAGCATATGTGTAGCAGAAGTGACTAAAGATACAAAGACAAAAAAATTAAAAAGTAAATAATAATGTTTTTCCAGCATTAATAGTGTAAATACTTACTATATAAAAATTTAAAGTTTTGATTAATTTTGCATAAACACAAATTGCCAGATAATGCAAAAGTTTGAAAAATAGCGAGTATATAAAATAATTTTATTTATTTATTTTTAGTTATGTATATTATAACATATAATAAATATACTCAAAGATTTAGGTTAACAATATTTTGATAGATGTTAAAATCTCTAACAAATCAATACTTGTAATGCAAAGTATGTGGAGTAAATATTTTCAAAGCGTTTATAAATAAATTCGCCTCATAAGCATATAAAAAAGTTTGCTAAGCAAGGTAACTAATAATAAATTCTTCTATTTGGCTATATCGATTATGGTTCAATTGCAGTAATCGCTTTTAAGATTAAATAATTTATCGATATTCCAACCTCTTTAAACCAAATATTATTCTTAATATATCTCCCATTCAAACCCAAAAAAAGTATATAACGCTGCTGGATTTGTAGTAGCTCATTCTGTTGATTTACTTTTTGTTATTGACTCTTTAAGTTTTATCCTGAAATTGGCTATATCCTAATAATGTGGATCATATCTAAAAAGCATTAATCTTTTGTAGTACTATAGAAAAAATGTCTAAATCTCAGCTCCGATGAGGAACTATCTATAAGCACTAAGTCTTATTTAAGCCAAAAAATTTATATTTTAAACTAAGACTCGAGAAAGTGTCTAGCAGGATTGAAATTAGAGCAATGATAACACCACTCAAAAGCCAGAAGCATAAAAAAGGGGGGAAATTTCTTTACTATGTATAATGAATTATTTAAGTAAACCCATTAGCTGGATATACAGAATATTTTCTTGTCTGATTTACCACAAAATACTATAGGAGCAAAATAACTACCAATCGGACAAGATTGACTTTTAAAAAAAACAAAACGTCCGGTATGTAAGACCAATATTTAAAATTCAATAAGAAAAATTTTTAAAATAAATTTTATGTAAATCAAAATATCACTAACAAATACTAGCCGTACGACTGGCACTTCATAGTTGGTGCTAGGTTCCATTTAATATCTCCCTCCGTTAATACCCTATAATACTATAAAATTGTTCAAAATAATTTTACTAAAACAAAATTCCCTCCCCAAACTTTACGTAAAGGAGACATTGTGTTTCAGACAGAATCAGATGTGGCTGCTAAAACTATATCTCACGTTTATTTTAAAAAACAGGACGAAATAATATTCTATCAAGATACCCCTCTCTATCAATAGTTTCAATACTTCCGTCCTTATTTTCAAAGAAGTAATAGCCAATGATATTTTCAGATGTAACACCACATCATACTATACAGTTAATAAAGTACAATTTTTGTTGCTGCATGACTCTTGGATATTCAGAACTCTAATACTTTAAGTACTGCTTGTACACAAAATCATCCAAATAAAAATTAGCTTCATCATTCATAGTCAGATGATTTTAGTTTTGGCCAATGGCTTAAATTTGCTTGCAAAATTTAGACGATGTCGGGCTTAAGTTCTTGCATCAATAAAAGGAATAAAATATTTTTACGACAAAGTAGCGTACGAACTTTTAATACTTGAGCAGAATGCCATTTGATAGATGTTTTTTGTGATTTGTTAATACTTTACTTCAGTCGTTCATAACTTCAGTAGTACGAATGACATGTGGTCTACCGGTTCGCGGCAAATTTCTAACGGCTTCATGTTATTGGTGACGATGAACTACCAAAAATGCATTGCTTTACATGGAGAAATCCTGACGTTTGTATGTTGAAAATATATGTCTTTTAATAAAATAATCATCGTTGATTTAAATGCTAAAATTTTGTATTTCGTTGTCTATTCTGCTGAGAGTCTCTCTATTACTAAATATCCAGGTGTTATTTCTATTATCTAAAAAAATTATATAAAAACCATAAAGTTGTTAAACCTTATGGTTTTTACTTTGGCACTAAAGAGAGTTTTGGCATATGCTGTTTAAAACATTTTCTTAATCACTACTATTCTATTCTATGTTGCTTGTAGCTTCATCTATCGCCAACTGACGGAAATTTTGTTACGCTTATAAATCTCTAGACATCGACACAAAACAACTAAAAATATATCCAGTTAAAGCCTCCCTGACAAAATAATTAGATAATCATCTTAGATGTGATGTTGTTTTTTTTTTTAATTAATGAGATAAAGAAATTAGTAAAAGTATTTTTGACACTGAGCTCTAAGTCTTTGACGTCTAAGTATGCCTACGCATAAATATATATCTTCTCAACTCATTAGAATTCTAATAGCAGACTTACTATTATACATTAAAATATTTGTGAGTATAATTATCATAATTTAACCTGCAAAAAACTGACGAAGTTAAAGGTGTCTTAGAGAAGGTACACTAATATTCAAAGAAACACACAAAATAAAAATACGACGAAGAATTTATTATCAAGGCATTCATCTGATGATTACGATTCGGGTAAAATCACTAATAAATTAAACATTAGCGAAAAATTTAAAATTAAGGTTTAAAACAAATAAACTAATGAACTATACTTTGTTCTAGTAAGTTCAAAGATCGCGTGTATGGTAAAAAAAGTAGATATTTCATTAGTTGATAATGTTTGTTTACATGAACTACAAAAGATATTTTATCATAGTCTCGCGGCACAACTGGCGTTAGCTTTATTCAAGAATAATAATTTGACATTGCCGACAGTTGATAAAAAAATAAATAAAAAATAATAAAATAAAAAAAGTGAATTAAAAAATGGCTTTTTAAAACTTGTCCTGAAAATTCGTATATTTTTTTCCTCTTCGCAGACAAAATATATTTTTAATTTTAAACTTATAACTAAATTTACAGTGTGAATATCTTCGGCTTTTCGTCATTTATTAAGAGTGAAGTTATGCAAAATTTAACCAATACTTTGATTTTCTGATAAAAATTATTCTCAACTTTAATACTCACCCAAATATATATTCCGTTTGTAATTTATACAAAAACAATTCTATTCAATAGCCAACATACTAAAGTGATGTTCTTGCCATTAAGTCTTTTTATGTTATAAACAATATGATTATCATTTGGGCATATTTAACTGCTATGGTCATAATGTACCGTTAGTTAAACACAAGAAATTTTTTTTAATACAATAACAAATTTTATTCGATAATATTTTACGACTTGGCTTTCTGACGCTTTTTTAAGAAGCCACTTATAATAAAAATACTAATTAGTATTCCAATAGTCATAAACAAATTTTATTATACCTCATCCTATGACTTCGGTTACCTTCCCCTTTTCTTAAACGAATCAACAAACAAGACAACACTAACAAAACACATCATAAACAATAAGCAGAGAGAAAACAAAATGCCATCTCAAGAGATTAACACCTGACACTCACACAAGTGTTTGCTTTTAAGTACTAATTATAAAGATCCTTAATGACGATGCGTAGTTTTATAACAACAATGATAATGATGATTATTTCCTTTTTTACCGCTTTCTCTTTGTCATTCACAAAAAGTCAAGACATTGAAGTTTTGAAAGGAATATTTAAATTTATAAATAAACAGCATATTTTTGAATAATTTCAACATTTTTAAGATGGTTGTAATTCTGACATTGAGTCTGTATTATATGAATACTAATATATAAAACATATAAGAATACAAAAAGGTGATATGTATTTTATGTGAAGGTTTATGGGACATTATTTTTCTTATGGGAAAAATAAATTAACTAGTGCAGTTAGTGTTCATTAAATTATGCGTCAACAAACCTGTTTGAAAATTTTAATCGATCTAAGCAAATGTATTATTTAAAAGCATATTTAAATGCGGTTTGTTTCATTCAGGTTACCCGCCATAACAAAGAGCAAAAGGTCTAAGTTTTCTCAGCTTGATTAAATTAATTGGAATATAATTGCTAATTGAGTTGTATTAAAAATAAAATAATTTATTTGCATTTGTTTCATCTTTAGTTTTCAGAAAAACCTATTGTTTCTCAAAATACTTATTTTATGTTAATGTAATAAAAACAAGTAGCATAAGTTTATAATTTTTTATAAGAGGAATACAGAGTATTATAGAAATCATTAGGTAGTGTTCATTTTTTGAATTTTTTACTGTATCTTGCAAAAGGTTTTTCCTTAACCCCTACTGAACTTGCGACAGGGTTAACTCTTAAACAAACTGCATAATGCCATTTGTATTCATTATACTCTATTCATTATAATCTTCGTGGATAGACAGACGTTTAAAAACGTTAGTAAGTTATCAACATTTATTTAAAAAACCACTCATCGATTAGCGCAGCATTTACACATCTTTAGGTTTGTTATTAGGCACTAAACAAGTTTTTTAATAAGAAATATTGTTGCTTATGAGGTGAGACCAGTAGGCAATACACTTTTTACACACTGATAAGTAGCAGCTTCAGACCAAAGTTTCTATAAAATTGGGCTAGAGTTGAAGATACGTTCAATAAAGTTTGCAACGACCACATGATCAAGAATTGTTTTAACACAATGTACATTAGAATCTAATCCTGGCTTTTTCTTTCATATTATTAAATATTCTTTATTTTATTAATAAATAAAATATTGTTCCAGGTGTGTGTGCAAATATGTATTACATTCATCCGGTAGAGATGTGGTTTTAAAAGGATTGTACTACGAGTGTTAAAGCGTTTCGATTTAATAAAACTAAAGTTTGTCGCTTAGTTAATTTCGCGGAATAATCCTGTCAATTGTTGTTCAAAATTAATGCAATTAAATACATCTGGATTATTTATTAATATAAATTTACTCGGAAAAGATGCATTTCATCGAGAAAAGCTGCTATAGCCATATACCAAAGATCGTTTTTTAATGGTTTTATGGTAAACTTAATTAAAAAGCAGCTTGTTACGATTAATTTGTATGATTGTGGTCAAAACATATAATGGTTGCAAAATAACATTATTATGTTAAATTTAAGTAAAATAAAATAATCATATTATCACAGCAAATTAAATCAAACATTAATTTCTAAACCAAATTATTGTCGTTGGCTATTAGTTAGTCAATAAGCAATTTTTGTTATAGATAATATTAAATGATAATTATGATCATGTCGTAACAATGGTTTTTCTTTTTGTGTAGATATTGAACTTTCGAATAAAAAAGTTTTTGATTAAAATTTAAAATTTTTTGGATTTAATTTATATTTTTAAATTCTTTTGGCTTAAAAAGCTTTCAATGAAACTAGATAACACTAGAATTTTAAAATTTAATAAAACAATAAGTGGCCATGACGAATTCTAGGTATCACACACCAGCAAGTAAATATTTGAAAATTTCAAAAATTACCTCATAATATTATGCCTTAGCCTAATCTAAAGTTGTAGTGTTGCTAACTAAATGTTGTGCGATAAAGAAAATATGTAGTACCTCATGTTGTTCAAACGTCATATTGAATTGGAAGTGTTACATGAGTAATGTTTTTTATTAGTCAAGCTCTTTATTTATATATCCACACTGAAAATTTTGAAAACGCCACCATATTGTTTCATCTCAGATTTGTTGTTTTCTTAGGGTGCCTGTATTTAGGTAGCCAAATACTTTAAGTTTATCGGGTACTAAAAATTAAATTTCCAGTTGACTTGAATTTTGGAAAAAATTCATTTTTCTTTTTTTTTATTTCTAAATTTATTGTATCAGGCTATAGCTTCATAAATATTATTGCTCAGGATATGCTTTCAAATAAAAAATTAAATACTTTAAAAATTAAAAATTGTTGTTTTGGGCCATTGAAAAAGTTTTTTTTAAGTGTTTTATTTTATGTTAAATTCTCAATTGGTTTCTGACATTTTCATTTTTTTAAACTTATGAAATTTTTAAATCATATAAAATGTTGATGCTGTAACATAAGAATCACTAAAGTGCCTATAGACCAGCTTAAACTCAACAGTGAAATAAATTTCGTTTGTAAATTTTACAAAAAAAAATAGTTGTTGGTTGGTTGGTTAACGTGGTAGTTTACTGCACGCAAACAGTCAAGTGGAGTCTTTATAACACCATTTTGATAGGACTACAATACTCGTCAGTTCCAATGTATCCCAGAAAAAATGCAAGAGTAGGGGTACTAGATCCACCCCATGGCCGTGAGATATCTCAGTAAATAATTCAGTCCAACTTCAGATATCGCAGAGAGAACATCCAGTACATGTTCACCCAGAAGTCTGTGTCTCTTAGCCGCCAGTGCAGGACATTCGTTGGTTGGTCGTTCGATGGAAGTTCGATTTGACTTGCATGTATGCCTAATATCCAGTGACCCGTCTATACCGCCAGCAACCTCGATATGTCCCTCCGACTTCGACTAGTAAGTTGTACGCCTTATAATAAATAAGGCCACGTAAGCCCTGCCACCTTACATGTACTCAGCCCATGCCATCGGTTATCGCACAAGAAAGTTGTATTTTTGTGTTTATATCTCAGTCAGTTTTAAATCGATTTTGCACTATTATCTGGGTTTTTTTCCAACAAAAAATAATACTAACCGTCTCTGGTATTTATTTTAAGATACAAATTGTTAATTTTTGTGCTACAAAAAAACATTTTTTGCAGGTCGTAAACTGATTCTAATAATTTTTTTAGTCAATTTTTCCAAAATATTTCTGAAACTTCAGTACTACTTATTTTAAAAAGTTGACTTAATCAGTAACGCAGACTGACACTACTTAAGGCATTTCTCTTCTTTTTAATGTTTCAGTAAATATTCATCAATTTATTTCTGATTAAGAAATCATATACTTTGGGGATCGCCACTAAATATTGTAAAATAGACAAATAGAATTACTAAACTACATATGTACGTATACCGCCGATCATACAGGTAAAGTTTATAAACAAAACTTTAAGGAGGAATTCAAACCATCAAACAAGATTATATGAAAGTTAAGTAAAATTGTATATTAGTCCTAGTTATACACACAATGTTTATAAACATCTTTCAATATACATACAATAATACATATCTACATAGTATGTAGGTTAATCTTAATATTCTTGTGCAACATAACATGTTACTAACCTCCTACTATATGAGTTATTTGTGGAACTATAACAGCATCCACATTTTATAATTCTTCCCCTCATATCATAACTTTAAAGGATTTTTTCTCACACACTCCTTTCAGATGCCGCAAACAGCACAGCTGTTTTGTAGAACACAAATGTTATTTTCAAAACAGAATAAAGGAATCCAAATGTAACATACACTTGCTGTGCATAATGTACGAAGACAATAGAACAAGGGAAATTATATTACGATTATAGACGGCGACTGACAGCCAGACAAATGATGTTGCAAATGTTTTTTAACAACTGTTAGTACTTAACGGTATCTCAATGCGTAAGCAACAACTGAAACGGAATAACGGAAGTTTTTTGAAGAATATACCATGACAAAGAATGTGTTTGTGTTGAAAGTTGTTGGTGTTTTTTTATTGAAAAATGGGTGTGATTTGAATTGTATAAAAACATAAAAATACATGTTTAAGAATTAAAAAAAAAAAATTTTAAATAAAAAAAAAATAAATAAATAAAAATATATAACAGTGCTTTGAAGTTTGTTAACATAAAAGCCTTGAGAAAACAACTTGTAAATAAGATGTGTATGATTGATGAAACACTTGTTCTGTGTTTGTGTTCTTTTTTTTATAACAACATGCCGGTCATTTAATCATAAATCATTTAAAAAATAAATAAAAGATAATAAATGCATGTGTATGTGTATAAGTGCAATGGCGAAAGTGTTTTGAGTACAATATTGTCATATACAAGGAATACAATTATTATTATATTTGAAGCAATTGTAACATGCTGTTGAAAATTATACAATATAACCAATCCAATGTACGTGTTTTCTATGGAAGTATTTTTATATTATCTCTTAATACATTTATATTTTACTATTCGACAAATTTGTTTAACTATTAAATGACTCACATAAATATTCAAAAATAAAAGGCATGTTACTTGTGAATTATCTGAAGTTGGATTTACTTTATTTATACTTTTTTATGGTTAAGGCTGATTTCCAAATATGATTTCTATTACAAACAAATAAATGTTTTTTTACGAACTAAAATTTTTAATTAAAATTATTAATTTTCTATAAGGGGATTTGTCCAACTGCACTTAAAACACTTGAAAATAATTTAAATAGCAAGCAGAACCAGCCTTAAAAACACTAACAAATAGCTTGTCACTAAGGGACTATTTTTGAACATTTTAGATGTAAGACAAACTTTTGATGATAAGTATAAACAAATTAGCCTCTAACATTAAGAATAATACCCAGCAAGAACCTTTATAATTTTTATTATTTTTTTACTTATTTGAGTCAATGGATTCGAAAATCTTACAGACTTTTGAAAAGTTCATATCAGCTACATAATTTTACTTAGTAAAAATAATATTATTTTAGACTTTTCAATATTATCGTTTAAATATTTATCGATATATTGATAAACTTTATTCAACTCTGTACAAGTTCTTAAAAACTCATAAGAGTTTTTATATTTTGTACCAAAGTGGATACATTAACGTGTAGAAAGAGATGGTACTTTAAAAGTGATATTTTGCGATCAACAAATTAAAGCATTCATCTAATTTTATTAAATTAAAAACAAACTTAACATTTAGCAACGTTTTTCGACTTTTTAACTTAGGCAGTTGTATAAGAGCAAATCTACTAGTAAAACGCGGCAGGCTTAACGAATTCCACTGAAAGCCCCGAAGGCACAATAATAGTTTTAACACAAATACAGTTGTTTCACTAATTCCATTCCATTGTTCTAAACATGTTACGTTAGATTCCAATTATTGTACCGTACTCCAGGATAGGACTAACCCGAGAAGCAAACCATTATGTTTTTTATATATGGGCCAGTAAACTTCTTTGTCCGCCGTTTTATAAATCCAAGTACTATATAAGCTTTGTAAAAGTAACAGATGTAAATATTTTAAATAAAAATAAATTTTGGATCTAATAAAATTCCAAGAACGAAGACGGTCTGTCTGTCTGCAATATATTATTGTATTCGCTCTATTCTGGATTTAGCACGAAGATTATAAATAAAGAATATTTTTACATCATCAGCATACATTAGAACAACAAACATTTAAACATAATAAGCAGAATACTAGTAACAAGATGACTTTCCTGCGGAATATCAAAAACAACAACAAAAACAACATTGGCTATTGAACTTTTATTGTTTAAAAGACACTTTTGAGTTTTATTCGTCAAATACTGATGTATCCACTTGAGACAGTTTTCCGCAAATTCCATCAGATCAAGTTTTTTCATTAAAAATATGTAGTCGACCTTATTAAAAACTTTTGTTTAGCAAAAGCACGATTAGCTATGATAGTAAAGTTCAATAGAATAGTAACAGTGGAACAACCCAGTCTACCCAGTATTACTTTAAGCCTTTTTTCAAGTAGAAAATTATCAAATTATTCTATAAAAAATTTTATTTTATTTTGAGTTTGTATTCTATTTTTGATCAAATTCGTATTACCAAAAAAAAAAAAGGCTTTGGAAAAAAGGTAGTAACGCAAAAAATAGTTTTTTTGCAATAATTGAGTTGACTTACAGAACAAATTAAGAAAATAGTTAAGTATATTTATGAAATATTTTCACCATTATGTTACTGGGTTTTTTTTAAATTTACTTAAAATGCAATGAAAAACAGTTCTTGTCCTCAACAAAAAATTTTAAAATTTCGAGCTAAAACACTATTGTTGATAAAGTGTGATATAATAAACTGGTGGGACAATCAAAAGTCATATTTTTCTCGACCTAGGCACAAAGAAATTTTACTATAGACAAGTAAAAGTGCTATATTCGGCCGTGCTGAATCTTATGTACTCTTCGCAATGTGTAGTCATGCAATAACAATTGTTTGACTTAGCATTCATCTCATATGAATTACGTACATACATATAAAAAACATGCACACATATATAAAAACATCCCATTGCAAAATTTTAAATAGAGCTTAAATTATAATTGAGTTTCTTGGCTTAGCTGGGATTAGAGCCACGTTCACTCCAACCATTATACCACGATTGTATGTATGAGCTGTATGTTGTTGTTGTGAAAAAAACGAGGTGGTCGTGGTTTTTTCCTCATATTACAGTTGTTTATGTACCGATTTTTTTGATTTTCAACACCAGTCTGCTTCCAAATATTTCTGGTATTTAAATATCTCACGCGGGTCGAAGCGATGTCGAGGGACTTCAAAAAGTTGATATCAAAAATCAGACGGAGAGACAGACAAACTGACATAGCTTAATCGACTCCCCTATTCATAAGCTTTTAGAAAATATATACTCCATGGGGTCGGAAATGAAAATTATTGAAATTTTACACGGAATGGGAAACCATTTTACACTTTGGAAGAAAGTCTTTAAAAGTTATCAATTTCATATAGCGTCCTATTTTGCAAAATGTCAATCATAAGCCGGCTAATAAAAATAAAAATTAATGCTGTTTTACCTTTAAAAGTCAAAGTAGTCGGTAGTTTAAACCTAAAATTTAAAATGACCATCCTATATACAGGAGAACGTCTTTTTAGTCAACTTATATAAAAGTGAACTTTTCTAGTTCCAATTATATTGTATTTTAATCTTCTTGTAGTAATATTCCATACATTTAATTTCGTTTATACTCCTCCATTTAATGAATTATTTTAAACAATTTTCTGTTACACATTATAAAGTAGTGTAAATGTACATACATAGAAAATAATAAATCGTACACATGTAACGATAGTCTTGTTGATTTCTTGTTACGCATTTTAAGCTCATTTTACACAATCGATTTGTATATCCCATTTGAAAGGAATTTTACTGCAGATGTGCATAATCTCAATCATATTAAAGCTGGTTGAGTAGTTTTGGAGCTATAAGCGACTAAACTTGCTACTAAGTAACATATGCAAACTAAATGTGCGTAACAAAATCAAAAATAAACAAGGTAATGCAAGTACAGTGCTATAAAAAAGTAAGCTCCTAGTTTTTATCAAAATTCAGTCACAAAAAATTGTTTTGGGTTTTAAAATGTAATATAATGAAGTTCGCACTGAATTTGCAACTTTTACTTAAACGAAATACAAGGAATTTTTTCGGGTATAAAAAACTAATAAAAAATTAGTAAACACTGAATTTATTTATTTTTTTTACTTGTTAAAATGGAAAATTTGCACAAATTTTGCAGTTTTCAATTTGACGTTTTAAAAATGAAATATTTTCTAATATCATCATCATTTTTTTACGCAACATAACCGCTAAGTATTTATGTGCACTCGTCAATGTCTCATGGACGGTGGGGTTATAAATAATTGTTTGATAAAATTTATATTTAAGATACAATAGTAAAAGCAATGTTTCTTAAAAAGGTCAGCAGTATATAAATAATGGGATTTCTAAAAGATGCAAAGAAAAACAAAACTTTAAAGTCCCATAAATAAACGATTTTACAGCATTTAGCTGTAAGCTGTAAATTGTACTAAAATGGTTTTGTTAACGATAAAAAAGAGAAGGGTGTATTCCAAACTAAAATACCCCTTTTTAAAAAAGATTTTAATTTAAAAAGCTACAAAATATTTGTTATGAAGTTTTTCAAAATAGATTGTTTCTTTGTTGAGTTATTAAAGGCAAGTTATAAATTTATCAAAAGACAGCCTAGCAATTTTTAGGTAATAGGTAAATACAAATATTTTTCTTTTTTTATTGCTTTAATTTTAATGTATATTTATACAAAAATAAATAAAGAAATAAGAAAAACAAAGTTTCTAGTAAAGTCGAGTTTACATCCTTTCCCTTTCTCACAAATAAACAGAAGAAGAAAATTAACTTAATGAAAACACACAATTATTCAAATAATAAATACGATGTAATTAAGTGTATGTATATTGAAAAACACACTCCTTACAAAATCAATAATATTCAAAAAGCACTTCACATACAAACATATACATATAATTTTGGTTATATACGGAGCTAATGTTAAAACATTTGCACGCACTTTCTATATACTCGAAACGTTAATTTCAGTTTTGCGCAAATTGTTATAAGCTCAATGAAAAAAAAAATATTTTTGAGTCATGCCTAACAAACAACCTTCAAGGCAATTACCCACGCTATCTTAACGTTTGATTACAGCTTATCGTAACGACATATTAATGGTTTTCATACCAAAATTGTTTAGGTTAATAATAAAGAAAATCGGATTTTTTTAAACACTTGTTTTTAATGGCGCGTAAAGTACATTGACATTTTGCAATATTTAATAAAATTGTTTTTTTAATAATTGAAAAAAAAATGAGTTTACAGTTAAATCTGTAAGGTAAATTGGTTGTTTACAAAAACTTGTTATGGTACACGCAATAAAGTACAATATTTGCAGACTTCTTCTCTTATGCTGCTTATCACAGTCAAGTTTAGTTAAAAGGAAGAAGAAATATTTTTAAGCACAATAAATAAAATCACATTTCTGATTTCTTTTTTTTTGTTACGATAAAGTTTTTTACTTAAACATCAATTGAATATTTGTTTTACCAAAGTACTTTTTTTATTTTTTAGCTTCTTGTTAATTTTATGTGCAAAGTGATAAAAAACAAGTAAGAGTACTATATTCGGCTGTGCCGAATCTTTTATACCCACCACCAATTTTGTGTACATTTAAAGCACAATATTTATTATTTTGTTAATCGCTATAGAATAATCTCTTTATAATAAAATATGTATCACTTTTTTTGTAGAGGGTGGTTAAATTTTAAGGGCCCATGTTGAAGGTGAACCACATCTAAACTTCAACTTTTTTCTTGTATTTCATTTGACATTCTCAATCTCAGACTAACTCAATTTGAACCGTGGAAAGATACGCAATCGAGCAACGCTTTTAAATATTAAAGATTTTTATAAAAATGGGCGTTCAAATCAAAATGCATTTTGTGCACTTCGTGATTCTTTTGGTCAACAAGATCGTTCGAATTCGTCCACAATCGTGAGAATTGTAAAAAATATTTAAATGTCTGCAAAGCAGGTCTGTATGAAATGTGAAAACATCTGTGAATGCCATCTTAGTTCGTTGAATGGGAAACATTGCTGTTTTTCACGATACGTGGCAAAAGAGCAAGCAACCTCGACTCATCATCGTGCCCAACAATCGAGCATCAACAGTGTCATTGAAAATTTGGACTATCGGATCGTGGTGTGTTGCCTAGGTTGGGGGGCCATTTGGCGGATATTTTGTTCCATACATAATTGAAGCATACAAATATTATCATTATAAAAATAAATGATAATAATTTCATAATAATTTTATTCAAAATCAACATAGTCCCTTAAAATTAAACCACCCATTATAACTTCGATATGCTAGTAAAATGTTTTCGAAAATTTAGTCTTTTAATGAAAGTGGCCGTTAAAATACGCGTGTCAATAAAGTTTCTGCTAATAAACATAACTTAGATATTTCAATATATATTTAGTATTCCAAAATCTTTATTCATAGAGAATTTACATGAATTTAAGAGGAAGAAAGTGAATTTAAGGTAAATTTTAATGGTCACAGGGTGATTTAAAATATACATTCTCTGCATTTTTCTAAAACGGGAAATTTATTAGTAAGATTTTGATTTTTAAACTTCTATAACATTTTGCTTTTCAAAGATTTTCAAACGAAATAAGTTTTGTATAATTTTAAAATTTGTTAGCCATTAGTACATGAAAATAATTTGTTTATAATGTTTAGAGATAATTTATTTTTAATTAGGTCAAAAATTTCCTAAATTCCCATTTTTAATAGAGCATAACTTCAGGAGAACATAAGCATAAGTTGTTAGCATGCCATCTAGTAGTTGCTAGTAGAGTCATCTATCTTATCATCTTTATCTTATATTTGGCTACAGTACAATAAGTTGCGCAGTGTAAGATGAATAAATGCTAATATATATGACTAATATATTTTTATAAAAATTTAAGGAAAAAAGTGTGCGTGGCACATCTATTTTCCGTTAAAACGGACTTTGACCAAGAAACCATGTTTGCAAAATTTCAGAATCGTACATATAGTTTTGTCAGTTTTATTATGTTTTAAATTTGAAATATACACTCCTAATTCATAGATTTAAGCGATTTTCAGGGAAAAATATTCTTTTGACTCGATAAATATACATTCGAAGTTTCATGACTACGTTTATGCGTCTGGACACAATTCAAAACTGAACGTGGGCGTTATAGTAGGCGTGTCAAAGTTGTTTTTGCTAATGAGTACAACTTAGGTGTTTCAATATAGTCCTTTATTATTCCAAAATCTTTATTAATAGAGAAATTATATGAATTTTAGGTAAAACGTTATATGGGAGGTGGGCGTAAAAGTGGGCGTGGAACCTTAATTTTTTGGCATAGTAATGAGATTGCATAGGGGGATAAACGTAGCAAAATTTATCATCAAACCTCTAATTTTAGCGGTTTTATGAGCTTTTTAATTTCATTAACGGTAGATAACGTGAAAAGTGGGCGTTATAGTAGGCGTGTCAAAGTTATTTTTGCGAATGAGTACAGCTGAGGTGTTTCATTATAGGCCTTTATTATTCCAAAATCTTTATTAGTAGAGAAATTATATGAATTTTAGTTAAAACGTTATATGGGAGGTGGGCGTAAAAGTGGGCGTGGCACATTGATTTGCCGTTACAAAAAAACGTGTCACCAAAAAGCAAAGTGTGCAAAATTTCAGAGTCGTACATCCAATTTTGTTGCTTTTATGACGTTTTTGTTTTTAAATATACCGAAAAATACACTGTGCGGTATAAATTTTCGTACATTTTGATCGATAACTCCTCTCCTAATGCATAGATTGAGACAATTTTCGGGGGAAAATATTGTCTTTACCCAAGAAATATATATTCGAAGTTTCATGAGTCTACATTAAGGCGTTTGGACACAATTCCATTTTATTCGATGTTCGAAGGACACGGTTTTTTCGACCTACTCTTGCTTTTCGAGCTATAACTCTCTTCCTAATATTCCGATTTAGCCCATTTTCAATACCAAACAAACCTTGTCTATAAGAAAGATTCTGGCAAAATTTGAGCCCCCTAGCTTTTTCGGTGCGACCTCTATCGTGCTTTCAACAGACGGACAGACGGACAGACGGACGGACATAGCTAGATCGTCATAAAATCAAACCACGATTCAGAATATATATACTTTATGGGGTCTAAAATGGATATTTCGATGTGTTACAAACGGAATGACAAAATGAATATACCCCCACCATATTTTTGGTGGCGGGTATAATTAAAAGCCAAAAGAATAGCACTTGTTTGCACCACTATACATATAACTGGAGGATAATGTGCGAAAATTTTAAACAACAATATAATATTTTTTTATATGTAATTTTTTTTACAAGAATTTACTTTGCGTTAAAAAAATTAAATTTTTTTTTTTTCTACTGACTGGACAAAAATATAATAAAAAATTTTATTACAAAAAAGTGATTCTTGAATCTCTTAATAAGTGCTTAATTGCGTTCAAGAGCACTTCTAGATGAATGACTTTTTTATGCGGTGTTCTAAACGTAGCTTGTTGAGTTAAGGGACCTTCCATTTTTTCACTCCTAAAATATATATACTCAATTCACAGGATTTCCTATATATTGTACGTCGTAGTAGCTGTACACATTATAAACACAAAAAACACAGTAATAAAAATTTTTCCTTCGTTTATAGAATGTAGTATAAATACATCATAGCGGGAAAACAATGTACTATCCCAGGAGGAGTGTATTTCTTACAACCTACGACTCCTATGACAGGTTGTTAATTAAGCAATAGTTTGTTGTCCTTTCGAATGTGAACAATATATGCGTTTCCATGAATGCAATACGTTGTGGGAATTATATTTTATGGGCCGTATTCATAAAAAATATTTTAGGTTTATTAAAGGCTTATTTGACAGATGTTGTAGAGAAATTTGTCAAACAAGAATTCAATAAACTTTAAATATTTTTTATAAATACGGCCCTATCTCTTTACTGAAAGCATTTTGTAACAATATCGAATCTTACTTCATTAAAAAGTGTTTACTTTTGTATGACAGCTTGCAATAAACAAAGTGCAATTCGGATTGTAGATAGCGTAACCCAGAAAATCCCAATTTTACAGGAGAAGGCTTTTTAATGTTTGTTCCCATTGGATGTGGATCTTTTATGAAAATAAAAATCTATTTTACAAATGATCACGTACAACTTATAGATAAGTTCTCCCTTAATTCTTTATATAGAATTTTTTTTCAATTACGTTAACTTTTAAATAAAAATTTCTAACACGCTAGACTACATATAAGATGACCGCAAAAGGAGAAATTTTTATAATTTTTTTGTTATCTCATTTTAGTTGGTCGCATTCTACTCTTAGTTATTTTAATAACCTCAGGAAAATTATGTTTTCAAGTCCAATTTTTTTTATTCAACTGCGTTAAATGCCAGTTAACATGTCAAAACATGCGTTAGAATGTTTTGATTTTCCTTTCATAAATCTTTAAGAAAAATCAGAAAATCATTAAATATAAATAATTATCTATATCCTAGTAGTCAGGCCCTTCTATATGATACCCATACCGATGAGTTGAGAACAAAATTTTTCGATATATTGTTTAGAACTCCATGTAAGGTTTAAAATTTTGTATAATTTATTGTATTCTACTGGTCAAGCCCATTTATTTTATACCCATGTTGTGAGGGTTGAAGAGGACAAAACCGTAATTACCATTTTTAACCCACATATCCGTCACTTTAATTCGGACGCCAACTTTTTCATTGTTTGCTATATTCTACTGGCTAAGTCTTTCGTTTGATACCAATATTGAGGGCTTGAAGTGGGTATATTTTTAACATCTAGATTTGATCCATAGAGAAATTATTTGTAAGCCATTTAGTAGTGACAGCCATCAATGATTTAAACGTTTTTTTAGTGTCCTCCATTCTACAGTCAATGTCTTTTTAATGCCCATATTGTTTCTCTAAAGATAAATTAATTTTTATTTATAAATTATAAGAAAAAAAAGTGGCATTTGTATTCTTGTGCTTATATCTCAATTAGTTTCTAACCGTTTTGCCAGTTTGTTTGGGAAGTAATTTCTGTTAACATTTTTTGTATTCTGGTGTAGTTAATAATTAAAAAAATGAACTTCAATAACTTGATATAAAAATATATATTTTTCAAAATTATTTTTGGCTATAACTTTGTCGGTTATTACCGGTTTCTCCAAAATGTTTAAAGAATATTCTTAATGACATGTTGTACCTTTAAATCGCAAAACTATAAAAAATAAAAGGCAGTCGTCTTAATTTGGTCATATTTTAGAAATTTTAGAGAGATCATGCTTTATTTCAATAGCGATTTATTTATTAGCTGAAAACTGATACCACATGCTGGGCTGAGTACCATGATTCTTAAAGCTTATTTAAGCCATCATATGGACAGACGGACATGACTCCATCGCCTGCCCTGGTCATGAACGGTTTACTCGGCTGGTGTCGGGATAAAACTTGCTTTTTTTTCTTACTTTTCATTATCACAAATAAAAATTGATTTCTTCATATAAAAATGAGAATTTTAGTATTAAAATGAACTTGAGCCAGAATAAAAATAATAAAGTCTTTAAAAACATTTAAGTTCAACAATAAAATAAAAATTTACGTTCTGAAAATATATCTATTTATGAGGTCGGAAATAAAAATGGTAAAAAATACAAACAGAATGACGAAGCTGCATAAGCCCTTGACACCAAGATAAATGGTATGCGAAAGTTTTAAGCGAAAACAAGTTGTTAATATTTTTATTCGAACTTTCTATATTAAATTTTACTTTAAATAATTTTTATAATGACTCAAGTTCATTTATTCTACTATTTTAGTTTCCTTAAACATTGTCCTAATTAAATTAATTATTTATATTAATATTTCAAAAATGGTCCAATGTTGGCCGACTGGAATGTATTTTCAAAACCAGATACGATTTCATTATCAGCACCCTTTATCGGTATACTCATATGTGATTTAAAATTATATTTATGCTACAATTCTAAGAAATTAGAATTAAGGAATCATAGCACTTATTTTAAAATATAAAACAATATGTTTCATTTAGTCAAAAAGAATTAAACTTTTTATATAAAGTTTTGGTGTTCACCGGTAGTTACTACTGATGAGTAGTTTGACAGCTAGCTACTCGCTACTCCCCTCTTTTAAAAAGCTTTGTTCTAATTAAATTTTATTGTAACAAGATATAAATATTTATGTAAAGCGAGTTGTATTTATTAATTTTTTTTTAGAAAAATATAAGTTGTTTTTTTACAAAGAACCTTATTTGTGCAACAAAAATAAAAAAAAAATAATGAAAATAATAATTAAAATGCTTACATCTTTTAAAAACTGCTAAAAGTAAAATACCATTTTTTAGCAAAGTTCCCAATCAATCTAGACATCAAAAGTATTATATGTACTTTGCGTAAAGTATTTTAATTATTTTTTAAAAGTATTACATCTTATCAAATCAACATAATTTTATACATCATTTAAACAACAAGTGCCTTTAAAGGACAAAAAGTAATTTATTTAAATCACAAGTACATTCTTAAATGCAATACCTTTTAATTAAAACAAAAAGACTTTTTTTTGTTATTTAAAATCAAAGCATTTTAGCTATTTAAAACAAAATCAAAATAAAATAAAAAGGAAAAATAAAAATTTTAAATAACAAAACTCAACACGCTGTTTTTTTACTCACGATAGTATTGTAATAAAAAAATCTTTTTATTGTTATGGTAGCACGACAACATTCCAAACGACGAAGAGAAAAAAAATATATTCTAATTAAATTCGTTGAAAAAAAAAAATCCTAGACAATGGTCGCAATTAGCTGAATTTTTTTTTATACTCCTTGCCTGTTATTCAAACAATCAGCAGAGTAACAGCAGACAAAAGAACAAAAGAAAATCAACAATTAAAAGTGATTTAAATACACTACTAATTAAAATAGACAATTTTAAAATGAAATAAATTTTTGATGAATATGCAGACAACTAACTATGAAATTTTATTACAAATGAAAAATACTTGTGCACCAGTGTATGTAGTACATTGTGATGTAAAATATTTTTATAAGGAAAATATCTTACTATTTCTCCACAATTAACTTTTAATATATGAACATTTTATATAAGCGTTATGTTTGTTAGTTGGCAGAAAAATTATTTAAACAGACAAAGCAAACAGGAAACCCTTAAAGGAAGTGACATACTAAACAAAGATGCGTTGTTATTATAAGAACAGCTTAATAGAAAGGTATACTTTATGGATACATGTGAGAGCTGAAGACTATAAAAGAATAAATTTTCTATACATTTTTTATTGATAAAGAAATAATACTAAAAACATGTTTACTTTCTTCGATGTAATTTAAAAAACTATTATTTTTTATATTTTTAAATAATTTATTTTATAAAAACTATTGTAGAGTAATATAAAGTCGACTTATATTACATTGTAGGGTAGATATGAGTAAACTATATTGTACATAATTTTATTTACATAAAAACACTCAATAAATTTAAGTTATCCACTAATAAACAAAAACAACACTCAATTGGAATTTGTAGCAACAATTATATTGAAAGTTAATTTTAAGGATACCGTTATGTTATTATAAAAACAGGAATTTTTGTAAATAAAGATTATTATTTAATTAGCCTTAAAAATTGGCTTTTCTTTTGAAAATTACCATTCAATTGCTTTGTCCAAGGCATATAATCTGCCAGGATATAAATATAAGTAGGGCCAGTGGCGTTGATTAGCGCCGGCAAACTTTATTAGGGTTCTTTCATTTACCTACCCTCGTTTTCAATCACTACACTATTCCCCAAAGGCGCTAACCGATTCGGTTGCAAAATATTGGATTGAAATTAAATTTTTTTATGTAATAAACTGATCTTAAGTTGTAATGGTAGAAAAACTTATAAAATAATAACTATTTTACATTCAGAAAGAAAAATAGAAATTCTTTACTCACAAAAATTTGATTGCTAAATTTTACAAAAACGTTATTTATCTAAATAGTCTAGTTAGTTGGCCATTAGTAACGGGCAAATTAGTTCCTGAAATTTGTATTCTTTTGGGATACAATGTGCTGTATTCGTGCACATATAAAGGGTCCGTCACCCAACGTTAGCATGAATGGTAACACTTAGCTTATGTCTGACATATAATTAGTTCTATCCTTCCGCGAACGAATATGATTGTGTATATGCTTGAACAACGCTGAGAAATATTGCGACATTACTTTGACCAATTTTGCCAAAAAAAAATCATCTTTTCAGATGAAGCTCATTTTGACCTTGGCGGGCATGTAGACAAGCAAAATTGTCGCACTTGGGGCACAGAAAACCCGGACGGATATATTGAAAAGCCGATACACCCAAAACGAGTCACTGTTTGGTGCGGATTTTGGTCCAAAGACATAATTGGGCCATTTTTCTTCGAAAATGAGCAAGGAGGGGCCATAGTCAATGGCAATCGTTATCGGGCCATGTTGAACGAAGTTTTGTTCACAAAAATTGAAGAGGAGGATATTGGCAGCATTTGGTTTCAACAGGACGGCGCTACGTGCCACACAGCCGAAGCTACACTTTTTGTTTATAGTAGTTTCAAAAAAAAGTTATTTGGCGGATCCTTTACAATACCACCAACTCAGTATTACTAAGAAGGCAATATTTTGTAGATTTTTGCGAAAATATTAACAACTCCCAAAGCTTAAAAACTATAAAAGTCAATCAATAGTGCAAATTTATCTTTCTAATAAAGAAAATGCTTTGTTTACAAAGTTTTGTTTTTCGGAAAGTACCGCTCATTTTCTGTTCAAAAAAAATTTCAAACTGGCATTTGATCAAAACGTAGCGGTAAATAATTTTTTATGGATTTTACTTACATTGTAATTTTAAACGATATGTACTCAGTTAAACTGCCATATTGAATTTTAATTCTTTTTTATACCCTTCACACAGTGAAAAAGGGTATATATAGGTTTGTCATTCCGTGTGAAATTTCTACAATTTTCATTTCCGACCCCATAAAGTATATATTTTCTGAAAGCTTATGAATAGAGGAGTCGATTAAGCCCTGACCGTCTGTCCGTCTGTCCGTCTGACCGTCTGTCCGTGTGTATGTTGAAATCAACTTTTTGAAGCCCCCCGACATAGGTTGGACCCGGGTAAGGTATTAAAATATCAGAAATATTCGGGAGTAGATCGGTATTGAAAATCAGAAACATCGGTACATAAACAACTGAGATATGAGCAAAAACCCACGACCACCTCGATTTTCTTTTCATAAAAACAACATTACAACAACAACATACATACATACAAACGTGTATACTGGTTAGAGAAAACGTGGCATCGAATCCCAGCTGAGGCAAAAAAATTTTTTTTTAAATTTTTTTAAAATTTTTTTTTTTAATTTTTTTTTTATTTTTTTTTTATTTTTTATTTAATATATTATATATATTTTTATTATTATTTTTTTTTATTTTTTTTTTTTAAATTTTTTTTTTTATTTCTTATTTTGTTTTATATATATTATATATGTATATAATAATTTTTTTTTTTTTAATTTTTTTTTTAAATTTTTTTTTTTTAAATTTTTTTTTTTTAAATTTTTTTTTGTTTTTTTTAACATACATACGTGAATTTACTGTTATTGCATGACTACACGTTGTGAAGGGTATATAAGATTCGGCACGGCCGAATATAGCGCTTTTACTTGTTTTATTTTCAAATCTATTTCTGATAATGAAAAATGCTGTATGATTATGTTTAATACAAACCTGCAAATCACTTTCAATTTATAGTCCGTAAACCATCCCGTGCATCGATCTTCAATTGTGGTAAAAACAAGGGCATCCTTTAGGAGATTTTTTTTTTGCAACTGTTTTTGTTGTAACGTCTTTCTAGTTTTCTCTATACATAAGTGTAAGCAATTGGTTTTGAGTTTTATTAAAACAAAAATATTATATTAATTCGTAGCCCCTCAATCATAAAAGTAAATTATAATAAATCGTTAAAAAAAAAAAACTTTTTTGTTAATATCGTTTTATAAAGATTTCAAAAATTTAAAAAAGACCGCTTTTCTTTTTCAGCACCCTACTACTTACACAGAAAATAGTAGCGTTGCTGACGAACACTCTAGCCAATTAATTAAAGAACTTTTGGCAGTTATTCGCTATCCAAAAATTTGATTTAAAAGTGCCATTGTATCTCCTTCAGTGTGTGCAGTAGCTTTACCCTGCTTAAACTACACTTAAATTCTGTTTTCAAAAGCAGGACGTAAAAAATATCTTATCACAAGCCGATAGCGCTTTCCACTCGCAGTCACAGCATTTATATCTTCCTTTCGCAATAGGCCCAATGACATTTTCATATACAATGCAACATCATACATATATTCACCTAATGGGGTCCAGTTGGCATTGATGAATGGCTATTGGATTTTAAAAAACCGTTCTGCCTATTGACGAAGCCATGAAATTGAGCTCCATCATTATTATTCCGAGTCTAAATAAACTTGATTTCATTTTTGAGCAACTGTTGACTGACTTTATATGGGAATACCCATAAATCTATTTTTTAAAGCGTGAGAACCATTTCCAGCTGCGCAGAATGCTTGTTGGTAGAAGTTCCCGGTGTTTAAAATCTATTTTTCTGGTTATTTGTTCAGTTGTGAATCTATATATGTATTATTTATTCTAAATATAATCTAAAAAAAACCAAATAGAAAAAATATAAAAACGAAAAAGTTATTACAGTTTTAGGACCCATTGGTGACATTTAACCCGCTCTGTATATGGATTTCATACTCAACCTTTAAAAAAAATTAATTTGAGGGTAGTTCCGTGTTATCATTCCGTTTAAAACATATATTTTCTACGTCGTGGTTTTATTTTTAATTGTCTAGCTTTTTCGTTTGGCGGACCATCCGTCGTTCCGTCCACCCGTCTGGGTATCAAATTTTTTTTACATTTGAATATAGCGCTTTTACAGAGTTTTTTTCAACCTAAAAGGAATTTTAGAAATTTTTTGAATAAACTAGATTTTAATTATCCTTAAATAATTGTAAAGAAAAGCATACTAAATACAGATATAAAGCGCAACGCTGATTTTGCTTATCCAACTGAATATTCTGCTAAAGTATGGACGTAAGCAATCATGTCAATATGTAAGAAAAAAATTTTGTTTTTTTGCATCCAGAAACTCATTTGTTGATTTGAGAGTAAAAAAGGTTTTATGACCAATATATAACTAGTCTTATTTTGAAATTAATTTTTTATACACTTAATTTCAAAAGAACCTTTTTCGTTAAATTTCAAAAGCCTTTGATCAAATGCGCCAGCCAAAGATACTAGCTATTTGTAGTTTTTATTTGCAATTATTATTACTTTGAACCTTGCAACAACTTCTATTTTTTTCCACAAATAATTGAACCATCGTAATAGGTACCGTCCTTTTTAATAAACCACTGATGATTGAGCTTTTATTTTAGCAACCGCAACTGCCCCCACTGTAATTGCGGTTTTAAACATAAAATTCATTCGCAGAGATTGTTATTTTATAAGCAAGCTATAAAGCACTTATACTGCACAGTTGATAAATTATTATTTAATTAAAGAAAAAATATTGGCCTCAAATAAGAAGATTTTATTTTAGACGAACTTAAGTTTTTCAGTGATTCCACAATATTTCGCACAAAAATTTAACGCAACAGTATTAGAAGTAACAACTTACATAGATTAAATTAGACTAAAAGCTGTGTATTCTTCTTTTAATATCAAGTTTCTTTAAACAGTTATTTAAGTATATAATAAATAATGGAGAGTAACAAGACTTTTGAAATTAAAAGAAATGAATGTCATAAGTCTTATACAATTAATGAGGATACGTGTTATTCTTGTCTAAAATAATGTAACAAAAAAAATTTCTATTTCCTTATGTATATTATTTTTTGTCCAGCATTTTGTCACATATTATATTAGATTTAATCTCACTTATAGACCATATGTTACTGTGGTCATGCCTTATGATGTCACAGACAATAGATGATACTCTAAAGACGTTCCTAAACTATTTGCTGTATTAGCATGTGTAGCACTCAAACAAACAAAAAATATATAAAAGAAAACATTTAATTTATATTTACAAGCAAACAAACTCACACAATTATTAAAAATTTTGCTTAAACAGAAATATGAAAGTTTTTTGTGCATACACACATATGCGTGTGTGTCATAAAAAATACTTTCACTTTATTTTAGTTGCTTTTTTCAATTTTATTTTATATTTCCAAGCCGGGAGTGTTTCAGGCAACAATGGTAATAAAGAATGTCGTAGTTCAACTATTCGTATAAAGTTTTTATTTTTCATTACAAACATACAATCAGATATACAATCTGATGCAAAGTGTGGCAGGAATAGCGAATAAACTTGCATTTAATTTAACAGGCTTGGCTACACAAGTGGGGTAAAAAAGTTTTATTGAAACACAAGATTTAAGAAAAAGTACATTGTAAAAATATTAAGAAACAAAAAGATTAAAGTTAAGCGCTATAAAATTTTATGTTTTAATAAAAAAATTATTCGTTTTTTTTTAATATCATATAAATGGAATAGACTCCAAACAATTAATTACTATAAGTCATCAGCAGCGACAAGTTATAATTCTAAATTTATATATATTTCAATTCTTTAGAAATCATAACAAGATATTATTAGTAATATAGGATAGTATGAACCAAAAGACAATGCTATTTTATATAAATGAAGCTAGTATAAATAATATGATTCGCGTTTTCTAACTTTATTAAATTGTAAAATAGAAAGTTCTTTCAAATCAAGTATAAGTAGTGCAACGATCGGCACAATTTTTCATTATTTTAAATTGCTTAAAGTTTAACTCAAAAAAAGAAAGTATAACAAATAGTTTACTATGAAAATAAACTTAAGATCGAGTAACTTACAATCAAATCTATAATTATTATTTCATATCAATATAAATTTATTATTACAATTTAACAAAAAAAAATTAAAACAATTAAAAAATTTACATTTTTATTGAAATTTTTTAAGAAGATTCATTTTATAAAATAAAACTCTAAATGAAATGCATATCGTGACTGCTTACTAGTTACTCTTTTTTGAACCTTCATTCGTCATACACCTATTCAACAAAGGATTACTCAATTGGTTTAAAACTAAACAAGTCTTAAATAAAAACAAAAATAATAGCCCTCATACTATTTATGGTCTGGAATTTTTAATGTTCTATATATTTTGTTATATAAAAATGTTAAACAATCTTGAAATTTTTTGTTACCCTGGGATCTTACGCATATGTGTTTTTAAAGAGCTTATTCAAATTTTGCATTTATGTATGTATGCATATGTACATATGATTTCTATGCACATATAAATGTATAGGTATAACGTTTTATCTCATTTTCATTTTTTTTTATTTTTTTTTATTCGACATTTTTTGTTATAAAAATGTAAATTGTTTTATCAAAATGGAAATCTAGTTTGTTTAGTGAATTCCTTTGGTGATAGACAAAAGCATAAAAACAAAAATCTTTTTGGCTTAAAAATTGTGCTATTTTTAAAAAAAAAATACTGTTGATTGTCAAAAAAAATATAGGGCAATTCGAAGGTATTTTACTTACTTGTACTCTTGTATTTTCTTCGTATAAGTCATATATATGCATGTATTTGTATTTATAGATTTAAAAAAAAAAAACATTTTTTAAATCATTTAAAATATGGTAGATGTGAAATATTTTTAGTTTTTTTTTTTAATAGTTTAACAATATTTATAAAAACAAATATGTATACGTACTCGATCAAGTCAACGCCAAGTTACTGATAGTTTTCTTTTTACAAGAAAAAAACAAATGTAAAAGCTTTTATCTTTTTTGGTGATGATTTGTGCTAATATAATTTCTTATATTTAAGGCAATAGTATTTGGTAACAATTATGTTGCCTTTTTTATAATTTTCTAACACAATATTGCTTTCTCTCTTTTTGTTAATGTTTTTTTATATATATTTTCACTTGCTTTGTCCTGATCTACAGAATAACAAACAGAGAAAATTATAGTAAATTACCGAGCTCTTTTCCAAAAAATAATAGCAGATATTTACATCTAAAATTTAGTAAAATTTATTAAAATTTAAAAACAATTTAACTTCTTTGCAAAAAAAAAATAATTGTATTAATTCTGCCAAAGCAGTTATTATGTACTCTACACAAACATGTAGACAAATTTCGAACAAAGAATTCAACATTATATGACGTTGATCAGACCAAACCAAATAAAACAGCATAAATAAGAGTCAAAAATGATGGCGATGATCATAAGTTAAAAGGCCACAACTTGTATTCTTTACGCAATTAAGTTTTGACATTCCATACAGATACCAAACCAAACATTAAATGAAATAGTATCACAAATAACAGTTTTTCAAGCACTTTTACAAAAGAAGCTACATTATGACATACAGTTTTTTTTACTTGTTATACCCGCCACCAAAAAAATGGTGGGGGTATATTCATTTTGTCATTCCGTTTGTAACACATCGAAATATCCACTTTAGACCCCATAAAGTATATATATTCTGAATCAGGGTTTGATTTGATGACGATCTAGCTATGTCCGTCCGTCTGTCCGTCTGTTGAAAGCACGATAGAGGTCGCACAGAAAAAGCTAGGGGGCTCAAATTTTGCCAGAATCTTTCTTATAGACAAGGTTTGTTTGGTATTGAAAATGGGCTAAATCGGAATATTAGGAAGAGTGTTATAGCTCGTAAAGCAAGAGTAGGTCGAAACAACCGTGTCCTGCTAACATCGAATAAAATGGAATTGTGTCCAAACGCATTAACGTATCGTCATGAAACTTCGAATATATATTTCTCGAGTCAAAGGAATATTTCTCCCCAAAAATTTCTTAAATCTATCCATTAGAAAAGGAGTTATAGATCAAAATGTACGAAAATTTATACCGCTCAGTGTATATTTGAAATTTAAAACGTAATAAAACTGACAAAACTATATGTACGATGCTGAAATTTTACAAACATGGCTTTTTGGTCAAAGTCTTCGTTATAACGGAAAATATATGTGCCACGCCTACTTTTTTCTTTAAATTTTTATTAAAATATATTAGTCATATATATTAGCATTTATTCATTGCAGACGGCATCATATGTTGAAGGCGCCACTACATTTTGCAAACAATGTGGATGATTGATGTCTTTGCTAAATATCACGTTGAACACTAGATGACTCTAATCACATTTTTGCTAACAAACTCTTTTATATTTTGGACAAACTACAAAGAAATTTTAAAGGGGTTTGTGAAAACGAAAATGACCGAGGTTGTTTCCAAAAATTAACTAGACTAATGATTTGTGCCCAACTTTACATATAGGTGTACCCACAGTCTTAAGGGGCTTATGATTTAAAAATATTTAAAAATAAATTTGCCACAGGGTGATTCAAAATAGACATTCTCAGCATTTTGCTAAAATGGGAAATTTATTAGTAAGATTTTGATTTTTAAACTTCTATAACATTTTGCTTTTAAAAGATTTTCAAACGAAATAAGTTTTGTATAATTTTAAAATTTGTTAGACATTAGTACATGAAAATAAATTGTTTATAATGTTTAGAAATAATTTTCAAAGTCAAAAGTTTCTTAAATTCCCATTTTTAATAGAGCATAACTTCTAGAGAACATAAGATAACAAAAAGAAATTAGCACCATTTAGTAGATAAAACTCTTTTCTATACCCCTATACCCCATTGTATACCCGAAACGATCCGACCGTGAGCACCAGACCAATTTTTGTGACACAAGGTCAAAAATTTTTTGCAAAATATTAGTAAAAGAGCTAAACAAAAAATTTTTTGTAATGTGTTTTTTTAAGTGTTTTAGTTTTTATACCCCCCCACTAAAAAAAATGGTATGTATATATATATTCTGAATCGGGGTTTTATTTGATGACGATCTAGCTATGTCCGTCCGTCTGTCCGACTGTTGAAAGCACGATAGAGGTTCCACCGAAAAAGATAGAGGGCTCAAATTTTGCCAAAATATGTCTTATATATAAGGTTTGTTTGGAATTGAAAATGGACTAAATCGGAATATTAAAAAGAAAGTTATAGCTCGTAATGCAAGATCAGGTCAAAAAAACCGTGTCCTTCCAACATCGAATAAAATGGAGTTGTGTCCACCAGCATCAACGTAGAGTCATGAAACTTTAAATATATACTTCCTGAGCAAAAACAATATTTCTCCCCAAAAATTGTTTAAATGTATGCATTAGGAAGGGAGTTGTAGATCAAAATGTACGAAAATTCATACGGCGCAGTGTATTCTTCAGTATATTCAAAATTTTAAACCTAATAAAACCGCCAAAATTAGAGGTATGATGATCAAATTTGCTACGTTAATAACAAAGAAAAACATTTTGTGCTATAAATTGGGTTATTTCCCGGAAATTCGACTTATTTAATCTACTCGACTTCCCGGGATTATTTTTCGGGATCCCGGGAAATAAAAAAGGTGACTACGAATCGAAAAGAGATGTTTATATTGAAATTGAATTCTAGTGATTTTATTTTTGATCTTATAGCTGAAGTATCTGTATTTTTCTTTTTGTGCTCATATTTGATCTCGTATCTAGAGAATAATATTTTTTTCAACAAAACATATTTTTACTTAATTTATATTTAAAATTCAAGTTTTTTTTATTAATTTTTATAGTTTTGAAGTGTGGACGAATTTGAACGATTATGTTGACCAAAAGAGTCACGAAGTGCACAAGGTGCATGAAATGCATTTTAATTTAAACGCTCATTTTATAATAAGACTGAATAGCTTTAACGCATAAACAATTTTATGATTTTATAAAAAAGTTTTTTTATTAATTAAAAACAAATTTACTTTTTATTTGTTTTGCTGCGGGATCCTGGGAAATTAAAAAATAAATCTCGCATTCTCGGAAAACAACAATTTTCGGGGAAAAAAACCCTAGCTATAAAAGAACGGAAAATTGGTGGTGGGTATAAAAGATTCGGCACAGCCGAATTTAATGCTCTTACTTGTTTATCTTCTCCAGAAAAGTTACAATTATTTGTGTAAAGTCTGTTTTACTTGTGACTAACGATATGTATTACACCATTTTTTTATACCCGCCACCAAAAAAATGGTGGGGGTATATTCATTTTGTCATTCCGTTTGTAACACATCGAAATATCCATTTAAGACCCCATAAAGTATATATACTCTGAATCGGGGTTTGATTTTATGACGATCTAGCTATGTCCGTCCGTCTGTCCGTCTGTTGAAAGCACGATAGAGGTCGCACCGAAAAAGCTAGGGGGCTCAAATTATGCCAGAATCTTTCTTATAGACAAGGTTTGTTTGGTATTGAAAATGGGCTAAATCGGAATATTAGGAAGAGAGTTATAGCTCGAAAAGCAAGAGTAGGTCGAAAAAACCGTGTCCTTCGAACATCGAATAAAATGGAATTGTGTCCAAACGCCTTAACGTAGCCTCATGAAACTTCGAATATATATTTCCTGAGCAAAAACAATATTTTTCCCCGAAAATTGTTTAAATCTATGCATTAGGAGAGGAGTTATCGATCAAAATGTACGAAAATTTATACCGCACAGTGTATTTTTCGGTATATTTAAAAACAAAAACGTCATAAAAGCAACAAAATTGGATGTACGACTCTGAAATTTTGCACACTTTTCTTTTTGAAGACACGCTTTCTTGTAACGGCAAATCAATGTGCCACGCTTACTTTTACGCCCACCTCCCATATAACGTTTTAACTAAAATTCATATAATTTCTCTATTAATAAAGATTTTGGAATAATAAAGGCCTATCTTGAAACACCTCACTTGTACTCATTCGCAAAAATAACTTTGACACGCCTACTATAACGCCCACTTTTCACGTTATCTACCGTTAATGAAATTTAAAAGCTCATAAAACCGCTAAAATTAGAGGTATGATGATCAAATTTGCTACGTCTATCCCCCTAGGCAATTTCATTACTATGCCAAAAAATTAAGGTGCCACGCCCACTTTTACGCCCACCTCCCATATAACGTTTTAACTAAAATTCATATAATTTCTCTATTAATAAAGATTTTGGAATAATAAAGGACTATATTGAAACACCTAAGTTGTACTCTTTAGCAAAAACAACTTTGACACGCCTACTATAACGCCCACTTTCACTTTTGAATTGTGTCTAGACGCATAAACGTAGTCATGAAACTTCGAATATATATTTATCGAGTCAAAAGAATATTTTTCCCTGAAAATCGCTTAAATTTATGAATTAGGAAAAGAGTTATAGATAAAAATGTACGAAAATTTATACCGCACAGTGTATATTTCAAATTTAAAACGTAATAACACTGACAAAACTATATGTACGATTCTGAAATTTTGCAAACATGGTTTTTTGGTCAAAGTCTTCGTTATAACGGAAAATAGATGTGCCACGCACACTTTTTTCCTTAAATTTTTATAAAAATATATTAGCATTTATTCATCTTACACTGTGCCATTTATTGTACTGTAGCTAAATATAAGATAAAGATGATAAGACAGATGACTCTACTAGCAACTACTAGATGGCATGCTAACAACTTATGCTTATGTTCTCCTTAAATTATGCTCTATTAAAAATAGGAATTTAGGAAAATTTTGACCTAAGTCAAAAAAAATTGTCTCTAAACATTATGAACAATTTATTTTCATGTACTAATGGCTAAAAAATTTAAAAATTATACAAAACTTATTTCGTTTGAAAATCTTTTAAAAGCAAAATGTTATAGAAGTTTAAAAATCAAAATCTTACTAATAGATTTCCCGTTTTAGAAAAATGCAGAGAATGTATATTAATCACCCTATGGCCCTTAAAATTTAACCTTAAATTCACTTTCTTCCTCTTAAATTCATGTAAATTCTATATGAATAAAGATTTTGGAATACTAAAGGACTATATTGAAATATCTAAGTTATGTTTATTAGCAGAAACTTCATTGACACGCGTATTTTAACGGCCACTTTCATTGAAAGACTAAATTTACGAAAACATTTTACTAGCATACCGAAGTTATAATGGGTGGTTTTATTTTAAGGGACTATGTTGATTTTGAATAAAATTATTATGAAATTATTATCATTTATTTTTATAATGATAATATTTGTATGCTTCAATTATGTATGGAACAAAATATCGGCCAAATGGCCCTCCAACCTAAGCGGCACATCACGATCCGATAGTCCAAATTTTCAATGACAATGTTGATGCTCGATTGTTGGGCACGATGATGTGTCGAGGTTGCTTGCTCTTTTGCCACGTTATCGTGAAAAACAGCAATGTTTCCCATTTAACGAACTAAGATGGCATTCACAGATGTTTTCACATTTCATACAGACCTGCTTTGCAGACATTTAAATATTTTTTACAATTCTCACGATTGTGGACGAATTCGAACGATTATGTTGACCAAAAGAATCACGAAGTGCACAAAATGCATTTTGATTTGAACGCCCATTTTTATAAAAATCTTTAATATTTAAAAGCGTTGCTCGATTGCGTATCTTTCCACGGTTCAAATTGAGTTAGTCTGAGATTGAGAAATGTCAAATGAAATACAAGAAAAAAGTTGAAGTTTAGATGTGGTTCACCTTAAACATGGGCCCTTAAAATTTAACCACCCTCTACAAAGAAAGTGATACATATTTTATTATAAAGAGATTATTCTATAGCGATTAACAAAATAATAAATATTGTGCTTTAAATGTACACAAAATTGGTGGTGGGTATAAAAGATTCGGCACAGCCGAATATAGTGCTCTTACTTGTTTTAAATTGATTTTTCAAGCTCAAGGTCTTTATAAATATTTGTTCATTTATCTATTGTTCAATATTTCGCTACTCCTTTGTGTAGCATCTTCAGGAAAGAAATTGTGTGTTTTTGAAAAATCAATTAAAAAATTTTATAAAATAAGGGTCAAATAAGAGCAATAAGAATTAAAAACTTTAATTAATCTCAACATATTATCTTTTTTATTTTCGGAACATACAAAAATTTAAATACTAAACCCTTCCAAATAATGCCCACCAAATATTCTTTTTATTCATTAGTATTTAAAACACAAACAATTAATTACCTAGATGTCACAATTTTTGATGGCAAAGTAATTTGAAGAATTACTAAAAATCGTTGCTAATGCTCTTCCCTATACAAAACTTTCAAAAACTTTTGTTAACCGGCTTATTTGAAATGAAATAGAAAAATTAGAGCAATTAAAAACCACTTAAATATTCATGTTGTCATCATCAAGTTAGTGTCCTTCATTATGCCAACAACAAGACCATACACTGACATCAAACCATCTGAGAGATTGAGAATGTTTTAAATAAACTAGCACACAAATACATTTGCTTAGATGTATAGGGTTCAACAGTGAGGGATGTTTGAGAAGGTATATTTTATATGAATTTCTCTCATGTAATATTTATTTTCAAATCAAAAGGTTTTAATAAACTATCTGCTATCTTGTATTCTATTCTATTAAAAGTTGTATATTTTAATTTCAATAAGCTAGTGTTTTTAAGGCTTTCTTCGTCTGCGTAGATATCGGCACGAAAGGAATCCTTTTTAGGTAATAATTTAGCTTTTTAATTAATTGTGCAGAAAATTTCATTAAACGTCGTTCATATTTGTTATAACTACAAGTTGGTTAGGAATTAATAGAAACTTCTGTAGACAAAAAAATTATACATACAACGATGAATGATTTAATTTTTTTTGCTAGTATGTGTACTTTTTGGACATTCAAAACCCTTAAAGAACCGACTAGCTAAATATTTTCGTATATTTGATTGATTATCGCTGTAAAAGTTAACCTATGTGTTAACGTAGGTTTTTGTCTATCTGTGTGCCAAATTTCATTTCATTTCTTTTAGACAATTTTGCTTGCTGGAGTAACAAACATCCAACATACAAACATTCACATTTATTATATAGTATTACTAGCTGACCCGGCAAACGTTGTTTTGCCGTATAAATTATTTCTAGGAAATATTTTTTACATTCAAAAAAAAAAAAACGTAAACCATATGTGTTCTACGGTATGCAGATCTATCTTAGTTTAAAATTTCATGGAAATCGTTACGCTAGTTAGGTGAGGCATAAATTATCTTTAATATAATATTTTAATATTTTGGAGTATGAAAAATAGATGTTGACCGATTCTTAGACGTTTGTTTCTGCATTGGCTGGACTATAAATTGTGTACAATTTGAAGAAAAATACTAAAAACTATATCGATATCAGTGCATAATTAAAAAAATGGGCGTTAAAGTAGGCATGGTAAAAGAATTATCCAATTAATAATACCAGAGACTTAGTTACATAATGTGAAAATTTTAAAAAGATCGGTCCGGTAGTCTGGCCTACCTGAGGGGACGTGAAGGCATTGCATTGAGGGGTAAAAAAAATAGATGTTGACCGATCCTCAGACCTACCCAATATGCACTCAAAATTTCATGAAAATCGCTCGAACTATTTTGCAGGAGTTTAATTACAAACACTACGATACGAGAATTTTATATAACTATTAGAATATAGTGTTATTATCATTGTTGAATAAAATACCCTAACTTTTAGCATGTTAATTAAAAAAATTTTGGTACTAAAAATTAAGTGTAACCATTTTAAATGTAATCTCAACCCTGACACACATATATTGTTTAAAAGTATTTCCATATTACCCTCGTTTTCCACTTAAATGGCTAACGATGAATAGTTAAAGCAATAACATTAACTAAATAACCATACAATACCACTCACAGCCAATCGCACTACAAATAAACTAAAAGAATTAACAAAAAATGTATCTAATCCAAAAGGACATCATGTTGGCTTGTAGGGTGACAGTTTGTGTGAAAAAACAACAACTCAAGTGAAACGAAAAGTGGAATAAACAATATTTTGATTACAGTTTAAAATTCAAATAAATCGTAAAAAAACAATAGAAAAAAGAGCATACTTCAACAAAAAGGAAACCCCCTTGACATCTGCAAAAACAAAAAAAACCACATTTGTTTCTAACACTCACCCACTTTATTAAGTGTTTTAACCTAAATTAACTTTAACGTTTATTTACGCCCTTTATCTATTTCACCATTTCCATTATTTTAACTTGTTCACGCTTAGATAAAAGAAAAACAACAACAGCGCCAAAATATAGCACATATTTACAAAGAAATAAATTATGATTATGTGTCTTAAAAATAAATTTATGTTTCTACGTTTACATAAGTATGTGTGTTTATGTTTGTATTAGGGCAACCGATTTGAGTAAGGATATATTAAGGTTACGCCACGTTAAGACAAAAATTATCAAAATAGAAATAAAAATACAAAACTTCAATTAAATTTTCGTACATTTTGATCAATAGCTCCTTTCCTAATGAATAGATTTAATAAATTTTCAGCACTAATTTTTTTTACTCAGGAAATACACATTCGAAATTTCATAACTCTACGTTTATGCGTTTGGACACAATTGCATTTTATTCGGTGCTCGAATAACATGGTTTTTCTTACCAACTCTTGCATTACGAGCTATAATTCTGTTCCTTATATTTTGATTTAGCCGATTTTCAATACCAAACAAACCTTGTATATAAGAAATATTTTGGCAAAATTTTTGGTTGTGTTCTATTGTGCTTTCAACAGACGGACAGATTGACAGACGGACAAACAGATGGACATAGCGATATTGTCGTAAAATGAAACCCTGACTCAGAAAATATATACTTTATAGGATCTTAAATTAATAGTTCGATGTGTAGCGGGTATAAAAGGCCACTAATGAATATATATCTGTGGCTTGGAGCTAAAAGGGCCAATGTCAAAATATTTACTTTTGAGAAAACTGGAATTGAACTTTAACTTTTATAGATGCTTTCATAGTGACATTGGCCAGCATTTTTTTTATGAAGCTGTTCTGGGTTAAGTGTGACTTTAGCTGTTTTACCATAATGAAATAGAGCAAGAAAACAAATCTAATGCAATGATTAACTCAAAAGAGCGAAAAAGTGGCATTGGCCCCTTTAGCTCCAAACCACAGATATAATAGCTCCTTAGTTGATATTTAACAAAAAATTAGTTTCTGCTTATACCTTTCCCAAGTCGGTTTCTTTTCAGAAACAATCTTAAAATCAGAAACAGAAATAAAAACAACTTTAAGTTGATCCAGTTTTAACATGTTAAATAAATATTTGCTTTTTAAGGAACTAGTCTGTCTTAAAATGTGTTTGTATAGTGCTTAGCGGAAAACATTTTTGATTTTGTTTTGTGGTGTAATAAACACAAACATATCTGTGACAATAAGGAATATCAGCTTATATCTCTTTTTATAGTTTTTCAGGAAATTACTCTAAAATATTTAAGTTAGTTTTTAAAAATTGATTTTCTTTCAAATAAAAATTATTAGCTGAATCCTGCGCTATACAGATTAAAGAGCATATTCATTTTCGTATATTTAGAGAAACTAAATTATAAGACAAATAAGTTATTATACTAAATGATATTACTCTCTGGTTAAATATAGGCAATACATTTTTAAGTTATAACTTTTTATAAAATTGTCAAAAATAGTTGAAATTTGACTGAGAAAAGTTTTGTGGAGGGCAATAATGTGACTAACGCAATTTAACCTTATTTTGACTTAATCCGTTTTTTGTTTTGGCACAGATATTATTACGAGTCCTTTAAAAGGCTTAAAGAGTAGTTTGATTGTGTTTATACCCCATTAAGTGAACAAAATTGAATTCGAAGCAAATGACAACCTAAATCATGAAAGAGAAAGGAGAAAATAACAATAACTAAAAATCTCTGAAAATAGAATTAATGTTTTTATTTGTGTTCAGCATATGTTATTTTAGCAATTAAGACAATTAGCGTTTTGCAGCAGAAAAAGCCAAGGAACATCGAAGTTCAATTTCCCAACAATTTTATGCAATTTATTTTATTCCGTCGTTAATATTAAAAAAAAATGTGTCATCGCTAGGCAAGTCACCCAAACCTTTTGAACAATTATAATTATAGGCTGGGCCACTTAAAATTTTATTTATTATTTTTTTGCCTTTTAAAGGCAGAAATTCGTTTTAATTTTTGTTTTTAGGTTTATATTTGACATTTGCAAAATGGGATGCTGTATGCTCGAAATAAATTCGAAAAAATTTACATCTTCCAGAGTAGTGAGTCTTTAACGCAAACTATAAGAAATTTACATGAAATTTCGAGAAGAGATCGGCCTTCAATTTGTGCATGAATTTGCTAAGCGAGGTTTTGAAAATGTATCGTTATTGGACAAAGCAACTCAACTACATTATCGTCCAGTGCCATCATCGCAAATATTTTTGCTTTGGCTAAGAATGTGCAAGAACATCCATAAACATTAGCTCGACATCGTTCTCAGGAACTGAATATTTCTCGCACTCCTTTGAAAAGAACTTAGATATATGAAAAACTTAGTTGATCGGATATAGTCGTAGTAGTAATTTGAATGATATTGTGTTCCATTGTCAAATGATATACTTCAACCTTTCCAATAAAATCAGATTTTCTAGAAATTAATCAGTACTTTTTATAGCCGATTAAAATATTATATTTTAAATGGCCAACTCATTATATAATATACTCCCCATTTTTATTTTATTATTTTTTTTATGAAAGTATGTTTAATTTTTACATATTTGAGTAATTTTTGTATGGCTTACCCTGCAAAAATCGTCTCACTTATCTAGAAGATGTTGGCAAAAACAGATGACTAAGTATTAAGTAGCCCCAAAGAAAAAAAACTGTGATATATAAAGCAGCCGATTCTCCTGGCCAGCCAAATCACCAGAACGTAAGTCTACGCTACCAGAAAACGCTGCCTTTACAATATATTTTGGGATTCTTGGTATGTCTTGTTGAAACTGCATGTTTGCCAAAGCCCGAACAGTCAATTCCGACAGTAAGAAGTCATTTTTATGGCCTTGTAGCGTTTGATTAGTAACCATATTGTGCTTCTTACTTAACATATGTATAGCTTTTTTCCCAATTTAGTATTTAAACAAAAATGTAAATGGTGTTATAACATTAACGCGAGATTTGAATTTGTCCATACTATAACCCTGTAAAAACAATTTAACCACAGTTGATATCAGCGGTCTTACCGTATCTCTTACCCTTCACCATCATGTCCATGCAGTATTCGAATAATATTATTATATAGCGTAGTCTAGATTTCAGACAGATATAATGTTATAAGCCATTTTATGTGGCAGTCAAGCGCTTTTATTTTCTAAAGGAGTGTATATAATTTCAAGGCGATTTTACATTTTTATACCCGCCACCAAAAAAATGGTGGGGGTATATTCATTTTGTCATTCCGTTTGTAACACATCGAAATATCCATTTGAGACCCCATAAAGTATATATATTCTGAATCGGGGTTTGATTTTATGACGATCTAGCTATGTCCGTCCGTCTGTCCGTCTGTTTAAAGCCCGATAGAGGTCGCACCGAAAAAGCTAGGGGGCTCAAATTTTGCCAGAATCTTTCTTATAGACAAGGTTTGTTTGGTATTGAAAATGGGCTAAATCGGAATATTAGGAAGAGAGTTATAGCTCGAAAAGCAAGAGTAGGTCGAAAAAACCGTGTCCTTCGAACATCGAATAAAATGGAATTGTGTCCAAACGCCTTAACGTAGACTCATGAAACTTCAAATATATATTTCCTTGGTAAAGACAATATTTTTCCCCGAAAATTGTCTAAATCTATGCATTAGGAGAGGAGTTATCGATCAAAATGTACGAAAATTTATACCGCACAGTGTATTTTTCGGTATATATAAAAACAAAAACGTCATAAAAGCAACAAAATTGGATGTACGACTCTGAAATTTTGCACACTTTGCTTTTTGGTGACACTCTTTCTTGTAACGGCAAATCAATGTGCCACGCCAACTTTTACGCCCACCTCCCATATAACGTTTTAACTAAAATTCATATAATTTCTCTATTAATAAAGATTTTGGAATAATAAAGGCCTATCTTAAAACACGTCAGTTGTACTCATTCGCAAAAATAACTTTGACACGCCTACTATAACGCCCACTTTTCACGTTATCTACCGTTAATGAAATTTAAAAACTCATTAAACCGCCAAAATTAGAGGTATGATGATCAAATTTGGTACGTATATCCCCCTAGGCAATTTCATTACTATGCCAAAAATTTAAGCTGCCACGCACACTTTTACGCCCACCTCCCATATAACGTTTTACCTAAAATTCATATAATTTCTCTATTAATAAAGATTTTGGAATAATAAAGGCCTATCTTGAAATACCTCAGTTGTACTCATTCGCAAAAATAACTTTGACACGCCTACTATAACGCCCACTTTTCACGTTATCTACCGTTAATGAAATTTAAAAGCTCATAAAACCGCTAAAATTAGAGGAATGATGACAAATTTTGCTACGTCTATCCCCCTAGGCAATTTCATTACTATGCAAAAAAATTAAGGTGCCACGCACACTTTTACGCCCACCTCCAATGTAACGTTTTACCTAAAATTCATATAATTTCTCTATTAATAAAGATTTTGGAATAATAAAGGACTATATTGAAACACCTAAGTTGTACTCATTAGCAAAACGAACTTTGACACGCCTACTATAACGCCCACTTTCACTTTTGAATTGTGTTCAGACGCATAAACGTAGTCATGAAACTTCGAATATATATTTATCGAGTCAAAAGAATATTTTTCCCTGAAAATCGCTTAAATCTATGAATTAAGAAAAGAGTTATAGATAAAAATGTACGAAAATTTATACCGCACAGTGTATATTTCAAATTTAAAACGTAATAAAACTGACAAAACTATATGTACGATTCTGAAATTTTGCAAACATGGTTTTTTGGTCAAAGTCTTCGTTATAACGGAAAATAAATGTGCCACGCACACTTTTTCTTTAAATTTTTATAAAAATATATTAGTCATATATATTAGCATTTATTCATGTTACAATGCGCCATTTATTGTAATGTAGCTAAATATAAGATAAAGATGATAAGATAGATGACTCTACTAGCAACTACTAGATGGCATGCTAACAACTTATGCTTATGTTCTCCTGAAGTTATGCTCTATTAAAAATGGAAATTTAGGAAAATTTTGACCTAAGTAAAAAAAAATTGTCTCTAAACATTATAAACACTTTATTTTCATGCACTAATGGCTAACAAATTTTAAAATTATACCAAACTTATTTCATTTGAAAATCTTTCAAAAGCAAAATGTTATAGAAGTTTAAAAATCAAAATCTTACTAATAAATTTCCCGTTTTAGAAAAATGCAGAGAATGTATATTTTAAATCACCCTGTGGCCCCTAAAATTTAACCTTAAATTCACTTTCTTCCTCTAAAATTCATATAAATTCTCTATGAATAAAGATTTTGGAATACTAAAGGACTATATTGAAATATCTAAGTTATGTTTATTAGCAGAAACTTTATTGACAAGCATATTTTAACGGCCACTTTCATTGAAAGACTAAATTTACGAAAACATTTTACTAGCATACCGAAGTTATAATGGTTGGTTTTATTTTAAGGGACTATGTTGATTTTGAATAAAATTATTATGAAATTATTATCATTTATTTTTATAATGATAATATTTGTATGCTTCAATTATGTATGGAACAAAATATCGGCCAGATGGCCCCCCAACCTAGGCGGCACACCACGATCCGATAGTCCAAATTTTCAATGAAACTGTTTATGCTCGATTGTTGGGCATGTGGCAGATTATATTTTATGCATACTGAGATGTAAAGAAAAAAAAAATTTGCATTATACAATAAATTCACTGTCACACTGTACCATTGTATATCTTAACATTTATATCACAGAGTGATTATAATTGCAAGAAAAAGAAAAAAACATTTTTGTTAAGAGCGACAGAATTAAAATATTTTGTGAGATAAAATACCAATTAAGAGAAATATTAATTTATATACTTAATAATATATACATATTTGTATACAACGGATCATAATAATATAAAATAAAAATAGGTATATATGTATACTGAAATAATTGTGATTTATGTTATACTGCTAAATATTATGTTACGGTATGTCCCTTAAGTTTATTGTATTGACAGTAGGCAACATTGAAGTAAATGAGTATGCAATTACTTTACATACAAGTTATCGATACTTTACCTACTCTGTTACAAAGAGGCTAAAGACGACCTTTGATCTTTATTACTTTTGGAGAACATCGAAAAAGTCATAAAGTAATTAGCTTGCAATAATTGTGTATACCAAACTAATAGAAGGAAATAATTAAAGAATTGTGTTATTCAATTAAGAAAAATTAATTAAATAAAGAGAAAAAATATTAAGATTTCTTTTAATAAGCGTAAGAAAATAAATAAATCAAATTATAACAAGATTCTTAAACTACGCGCAGATCCAAGCATTAAATTGTTTATCCTATGGAAATATATTTACATATTTTAAAACCCAAGTTTCTTGGTAAGATTTTTGTAACCAATAAATTTATTGAAATTACATCTTAAATAATTTTGTATTATAGGGTTTTAGTATAAAAAAATTTTTTTATTTTACCAAATTACATAACCTCAATTAAAAACACCAATAAAAGGAAAATAACGTTACATAACTGTTCTAGAATAACAGAAAATTCTGGAAATTTCCAGGTATACAGTTATTTGAAACAATTTCGATGAGTGTTTGGCAATCATAATATCAGCGAATAGAATTATGATTAAATTTAAAGTATAACGTTTCTACAAAAAAAAAAAAAAATCCCAAATAATTTTAACTGCACGTAATTTAATAATCGGCACCATAAAAGTTAAAGGAAAGAGGAAGACTTCAAGAAGCAACAAAAAAACACATTAAAGTAAATCATGACGTCACTAGTTAAGAGAATGGATATTGATAAGTATTGATACTGTTAATTGATTTCATAATGTAACAAAGTATGTATGCTAACAGTCTCTCGATTAATTTTTAACATTATTTAAGTACATATGTAAAAAAAAAAAAAAAAAAAAAAAAAAATTGTTTTTTTATCGTAATTTAGCTGTGAATCTTAACTTATAGATTTTACATAGTTTTTTTTTTTACTTAAGAATTTTTTTAAATGAAATAATTAATTTTTAGAACATTATTAAGATGTTTAAATAATTCACGATATAAGAATCTCATAATTAGTAAATTATCATAATAATATCTTTAATAGTTTATCGCAATCGTTTAATAATGTTAGAGTTTAGAAATTTTAACAATGTTAAAATTATTTTTTTGCAGAGAATTTATATTAAAGGTATATTGAACATTTAGTGATTACAAAGATTGTAAGTTAGTCTGAATCTTTATTTTGATTTTTTTAAAAACAACATATTATTTTTTTTTGCATGGTGTATGTATAATGTTTAGTATTCTGATATACTAAAATATTTGTATATTATTATATTTTTTTTTGTTTGGCTAACATAAATTCCTAATTATAGCGTTCCTGGTGATTTGAGCTCAAACCATCTGTGGGATTTTATTAAAGGCACCAAGTAAAGAATTGGATCTACATCACAATTTTAAAGAGTGAGTCATAATAATATACAAATTCGTTATATACTATATACATGCTTTCGTAGTATAAATTATATTTATATAATCATCTGAATTTAATCTACATATGTATATATTGTAATTTAAAAATCTATAAAAAAAAAAATTAAAAGAATTAGTACGTAATGATCTTAAGACTATATTTAATAAAATTGTTTTAACAATGTTGAATTTTGAATAGTTTAGTATTATTGGGAATGTTGACAAATAGGCAATGATGTGAGAATAAGGAAATATTTTAAGATACAAAAATCTACCAAACTAAACACTAGTGTATCTTGTGCGTGAAAAGGGTAGGATTAAATTAAAACAGTGTTCTTTTGATGGAAACAGCTTTAAATTTTTGTTAAACCATTAAAATTTTATATTTACTTAAGATAGTTTCAATAGCCCAATGTAATTTTTTTTTTTTTTTCGTCAAAAGCCTTGGAAAGAATTTTTTTTATATTTTTATTGTGTTGTAAATGTTGTTTAGTATAGTCAAGGACCTCCCTAATCCGACGAGCGTAGCCCTTTCAAGCTTTCCAAGCAATGACCTGTACTAAACACATATTTATATGTACAGATTTTTTTTTTCCATTAGTGAACTGAATCGCAACACAATAAGATGGCGCCCAACGTTTAGGCCAGCTATAATGTCCTAATTTTTATATTTTCGTGACAAAGTTTTACTGAGTCATTACGTTTCCTATACAGAATGGTTAGACATTTTCTATTTTTTTTTAGAGTAATTAGCAACTCAGTTCTGTTTATAAATTACTTTTACACACTTATTAGTCAGAAATAAACGAAAGTAAACTTTTGTTTTTTTAGCAGTAAGTAGTGCTTTTTTATTTTACATTAAGTATTATCACATAAGTTAGTCAGCTTCTGCACATAGTTACAGAAACTTTTAGTAGCTTTGCGACATTATGTGTTATACGAATTTAATATAAGATAATTTCAATAGACTTGATTTTTATTTAGTAAGTCATAAATTTTTTTATTTCAAATAGAAGAACGTTATTTGCGACAAATGTAAAATCAAGATTTTAAATGAATATGGAGGGAGTAAATATTTTTTTATTGGTTTATTTAATTTTCAAAATTTTCACATTTGAACTTTTGTCAACATTCCCAGATTATAAGCGGAAGAACATATTTAGAAAGAAAAATAATTTTTTTATTAAGTTATATAAGTAATGACAACTAGGAGAAGAAAGATAGCAGTTAATAGCGAAGATCCTTCTAATAGTGATTCACAGGTTGATTATACTTTTGATGAGGATACGGAAAATCCATTTACCGCCAGACCTAGAATTAGTAAAAGTCCTATAATAACAAGATCTAAGGCAGCAGCTTTATTAGAGCAACCAAGAGTTATCATGGAAGGTAATAATATGAATTTAAATGCGCCTAGCGGCAGTAGTAATCAAGTTGATATAGAGCACTCAGGCATTAATTTTAATATGGATAATTTAAGTAGTAAGTTAGAAAGAGTATTGACACTGAACCACGCATTATTTATGAATGAAATATCTAGTTTGAAACAGGTGTTAATAGAAAATGTGAACAGGAATTCGAATGATACAAATAATATACGTCAAAATGCTGATAATAATCAACGACTAATGAATGAATCAGTTCACAATAGAAGTCTAAATTCGGATCCTGGTCAAAGCTCAGCTTCTAGTAATTCATGTAGAATAGATAAGTGGAACATTACATATGACGGTTCTCAAGATGTTAGTGATTTCTTGTTTAAGATAGATACCCTTAAAACTAGATATAATTGTACATCAGAACAATTAGTAGCAGGTTTTCATACTTTTCTCAAGGGCAAAGCCGAAATATGGTTCTGGTCATATCTTAGAAAGAACAATAACACATCTTATGAACAACTTAAATTAGCAATTATGAAACAGTTTGGTCAATGTGAAAATGAGTGTGATAAAATAGTAAAGATGATAGAAAGAAGACAGTTGCCAAAAGAGACGTTCGATGATTCTTTTACGGAGATGATCGGGTTAAATTCAAAATTATCACAGCCAATGAGTGATAATAAGATGGTTGATTTGATTAAAAATAACGTAGGAGAATCTCTGGGAACACTTCTTTTCTCATATGATTTATTTAGTTTAGATCATTTAAGGGATGCAGCTAGAAAAGCTGAAAAATTCATAGATAAACAGCATAAAATAAAATTTCAAAAAAGATATGTGTCTGAAATAGAACAATCAGAAGTAGAAGATAATGAAGAGGAGCAAGGTGAAGTAGCTGCAATACAGAATAAGCATTTTCAAAGAAGAATTAAGAAAGTAACAGACACCAGTCATTACAAATGTTGGAATTGTGACCAAATTGGCCACTCATTTTATGACTGTCCATCTGATAAGAGAATTTTATTTTGTTTTCGGTGTGGTGAAAAGAACGTGTCAACACCTCAATGTAAGAATCATCAGAAAAACAGGATTTTGAACGGGTAAATGAGGGGAATCCGTTCCTATCCGTAAATCCCTCAACAGTCACCGTGATAATGAAGAAACCTGAAAAGGTAGTATTAGATAATAATTTATTAGATAGTAAAAATGAAACTGAAAATTTAGTAAAAGCGAAGTTAGATTCAAACGTATATGATAGAAGCGAGAACTTTAGTTTAGATTTGAAGCCAGTTAATTATTCATTACATAGAAAAAAACTACAGAACGATGAGATTAGATATCAGAATTTTACGAAGCACAACGTGTCTAGGAAAATTGCCAAGTGTAGAGAACGATTTCGTAAAAGACATAGTTTTGCTAAAATCATAGAGGCGACGATAATAAATGAAATAAGTGACAGCAGACCATATGCAAAAATTTATCTAGGTAATTTAGAAATTTTTGCACTATTAGATTCCGGTGCTACCATTAGTGTTTTAGGTAATAATTGTCTAGATATACTTTCCAAACTTGAAATTACGTACACTAAAGTACATAGTTCACTGAAAACAGCAGATGGAGGTAATCGGAAAGTGATAGGGTTTGCTAATATTCCAGTTACATATGGTAAATCTACAAAGTCGGTACTATTTTATTTATGCCCAGATCTGAGCCAAAATATTTATTTAGGCGTAAATTTTTGGAAAGATTTTAATATCGCTCCACAACTTTTTGTTTCGGAAGTTACATTAAATAGTGAAACTTTTTCTAGTGATAATATTCACAACTTAAATAATGTACAAATTTCTGCTTTAAAACGTGTAATAGAAGAATTTCCATCCTTTAGTAAAAGTGGCCTTGGCAGGACAACATTAGAAATGCATACAATAGACACTGGCAACTCAGAACCTTTTAAAATGAAACACTACCCACTTTCTCCACCTCGTCAGCTAGAGGCTTATAATGAATTGGACCGCATGTTAGAACTAGGCGTCATAGAGGTTAGCAACAGTCCTTATTGCAGTCCGGTTGTTTTAGTTAGAAAACCAGGAAAGATTAGGCTTTGTTTAGACTCACGGAAATTGAACACATTGACTAGGAAAGACGCTTATCCATTACCTCATATTAACGGCCTTTTGAGCAGACTGCAAGATACTCATTACATTACAGGTATTGACTTAAAAGATGCATTTTGGCAAATACCTTTGGATGAGTCTTCTAAGGAGAAGACGGCATTTGCAGTACCTGGTCGGCCACTGTATCAATTTACCGTTATGCCCTTCGGGCTGTGTAACGCCGCACAAAGAATGAGCCGACTAATGGATAAAGTTATACCTAGTCGAATCCGAGAGAAGGTTTTTATCTATTTGGATGACTTACTGGTATGTACACCTGATTTTGAGAGTCATTTGGAGATTTTACGAGATGTTGCGCAATGTTTAAGGGGGGCAAATCTTACAATAAATGTTGAAAAGAGTCGTTTTGTCAGAAAGAAATTAAATATCTAGGATATATTGTAGGTCAAGGCTGTTTGAAGACAGATAAGTCAAAAATAGAGGCAATTGAAAATTTTCCAATGCCTAAAAGTCCCAAACAAATTAGGAGATATTTAGGTATGACAGGTTGGTATAGACAATTTATTCCAAATTTCGCCGATCTGGCGGCACCTCTTACAGATTGCCTCAAAAAAGCGAAATTATTTAAGTTAACTCCAGAAGCCGAAAAGTCTTTTCAGAAATTAAAAGGAGCATTAGTTACAGCGCCTGTATTGATACAACCAAATTTTAGTAAACCCTTTACTATACAGTGCGATGCTTCACGCGTAGGAGTTGGTGGAGTTTTAACACAAACAGATACGGAGGGGAAAGAGCATCCAATAGCATTTGTATCTCAGAAGCTTAATAAAAATCAAAAGAATTATACCGTTACAGAATTAGAGTGCTTAGCCGCTATAGTATGCCTCAAGAAATTCCGCCCATTTGTTGAAGGTTTACCTTTTAAAATAGTTACAGACCACTCGAGTCTAAAGTGGCTAATGTCTCAGAAGGACCTGTCGGGGAGGTTAGGACGTTGGAGTTTAAAATTACAATCATTTGATTTCGAAATCGAATACAGAAAGGGTTCGGCAAATATAGTGCCAGACGCCCTATCCAGAATAAACGTTGACGAAATTTCCAACGAAGATATTCCCATGATGATGGAAATAGACCTTAACTCACAGTTTTTTAAGTCAGGTGAATATAACGAACTTAAATCTTTGATAAACAAAAACCCACAAAATTACCCTGATACGATTATATCAGATGAATTTGTTTACCAAAGGGTGAAATTTAGAAAAGGTGAATACGAAGAAGAAGACTCACTATGGCGTTTGTGGTTACCTATACAACTACGACATCAAGTTGTAATCAATAATCATGCTGCATTTTCATGTCATGGAGGTTTTTCTAAAACGCTAAACCATATTAGGCAAAAATACTTCTGGCCAAATATGGCACGAGATGTTAAAAACTATATAGCCAACTGTGAAACCTGTAAATCGGTAAAACCTTCTAATAGAATTTTAAGGCCTCCAATGGGAAGGGCAATGATAACTGAGCGTCCCTTTCAAAGAATATATATGGACTTACTTGGACCATATCCTAGGACGAAAATGGGAAATTCTATGGTATTTGTGGCAGTAGACCATTTTTCTAAATATATTTTTTTAAAACCGCTTAGAAAAGCAACTAGTGCAGCAATAATTAAATTTCTTGAGGAAACCATTTTTGATCAATTTGGTATACCACAATATATTCATTCGGACAATGGCAAACAATTTGTTTCCACCCAAATGACAGATTTTTTAAATTCTAAGGGTATAGCACACATAAAGACAGCTTTTTATTCACCACAGGCTAACGCATCCGAAAGGACAAATAGAGAGTTTTTAATTAAGCTTCGCGTCATGTTAAAAGATAAGCAGGACAAGTGGGACTTACACGTTTCAAAAATAGCGTGTATTCTAAGAAGTGATTATCACGATGCTATAAAATGTTCTCCTTATTTTTGCGTATTCGGGTACAATATGATTCAGCATGGAACAGCTTACCCAATTATTCGAAAACTTGGTTGTCTAACTGAAGGACAATTTAATATTGTACCACATGACGCCAGAATGTCAAATCTGCATGCGAAAATTAAGGAAAATTTAGCAGTTGCACATGAAAAAGCTACTAAAACTTATAATTTAAGATGTCGAGATGTACAATATAAAATTGGTCAAGAAGTGTTTAGAAAAAACTTTCAACAATCAGAATTTAAAAAAGGCATTAATTCAAAATTACTTCCACCTTACATTAAGTGTAGAGTCAGAAATACAGTAGGATCCTCATTATACGAATTGGAAACTCTTAATGGTAAATATCTTGGAATATATCATGCAAAAGATATAAAACCATTTTAATTTTTTTTTTTGCCCGGCTAAATAACTACTCAGGGTGTGGTCGAGTCCCACGATAGGATTATAATCTGGTTTCCATTTTTTTCGTTCGTCGTATATTCCTACTTCAAAAAGGTTTGTGGCAGATTATATTTTATGCATACTGAGATGTAAAGAAAAAAAAAATTTGCATTATACAATAAATTCACTGTCACACTGTACCATTGTATATCTTAACATTTATATCACAGAGTGATTATAATTGCAAGAAAAAGAAAAAAACATTTTTGTTAAGAGCGACAGAATTAAAATATTTTGTGAGATAAAATACCAATTAAGAGAAATATTAATTTATATACTTAATAATATATACATATTTGTATACAACGGATCATAATAATATAAAATAAAAATAGGTATATATGTATACTGAAATAATTGTGATTTATGTTATACTGCTAAATATTATGTTACGGTATGTCCCTTAAGTTTATTGTATTGACAGTAGGCAACATTGAAGTAAATGAGTATGCAATTACTTTACATACAAGTTATCGATACTTTACCTACTCTGTTACAAAGAGGCTAAAGACGACCTTTGATCTTTATTACTTTTGGAGAACATCGAAAAAGTCATAAAGTAATTAGCTTGCAATAATTGTGTATACCAAACTAATAGAAGGAAATAATTAAAGAATTGTGTTATTCAATTAAGAAAAATTAATTAAATAAAGAGAAAAAATATTAAGATTTCTTTTAATAAGCGTAAGAAAATAAATAAATCAAATTATAACAAGATTCTTAAACTACGCGCAGATCCAAGCATTAAATTGTTTATCCTATGGAAATATATTTACATATTTTAAAACCCAAGTTTCTTGGTAAGATTTTTGTAACCAATAAATTTATTGAAATTACATCTTAAATAATTTTGTATTATAGGGTTTTAGTATAAAAAAATTTTTTTATTTTACCAAATTACATAACCTCAATTAAAAACACCAATAAAAGGAAAATAACGTTACATAACTGTTCTAGAATAACAGAAAATTCTGGAAATTTCCAGGTATACAGTTATTTGAAACAATTTCGATGAGTGTTTGGCAATCATAATATCAGCGAATAGAATTATGATTAAATTTAAAGTATAACGTTTCTACAAAAAAAAAAAAAAAATCCCAAATAATTTTAACTGCACGTAATTTAATAATCGGCACCATAAAAGTTAAAGGAAAGAGGAAGACTTCAAGAAGCAACAAAAAAACACATTAAAGTAAATCATGACGTCACTAGTTAAGAGAATGGATATTGATAAGTATTGATACTGTTAATTGATTTCATAATGTAACAAAGTATGTATGCTAACAGTCTCTCGATTAATTTTTAACATTATTTAAGTACATATGTAAAAAAAAAAAAAAAAAAAAAAAAAAAATTGTTTTTTTATCGTAATTTAGCTGTGAATCTTAACTTATAGATTTTACATAGTTTTTTTTTTTACTTAAGAATTTTTTTAAATGAAATAATTAATTTTTAGAACATTATTAAGATGTTTAAATAATTCACGATATAAGAATCTCATAATTAGTAAATTATCATAATAATATCTTTAATAGTTTATCGCAATCGTTTAATAATGTTAGAGTTTAGAAATTTTAACAATGTTAAAATTATTTTTTTGCAGAGAATTTATATTAAAGGTATATTGAACATTTAGTGATTACAAAGATTGTAAGTTAGTCTGAATCTTTATTTTGATTTTTTTAAAAACAACATATTATTTTTTTTTGCATGGTGTATGTATAATGTTTAGTATTCTGATATACTAAAATATTTGTATATTATTATATTTTTTTTTGTTTGGCTAACATAAATTCCTAATTATAGCGTTCCTGGTGATTTGAGCTCAAACCATCTGTGGGATTTTATTAAAGGCACCAAGTAAAGAATTGGATCTACATCACAATTTTAAAGAGTGAGTCATAATAATATACAAATTCGTTATATACTATATACATGCTTTCGTAGTATAAATTATATTTATATAATCATCTGAATTTAATCTACATATGTATATATTGTAATTTAAAAATCTATAAAAAAAAAAATTAAAAGAATTAGTACGTAATGATCTTAAGACTATATTTAATAAAATTGTTTTAACAATGTTGAATTTTGAATAGTTTAGTATTATTGGGAATGTTGACAAATAGGCAATGATGTGAGAATAAGGAAATATTTTAAGATACAAAAATCTACCAAACTAAACACTAGTGTATCTTGTGCGTGAAAAGGGTAGGATTAAATTAAAACAGTGTTCTTTTGATGGAAACAGCTTTAAATTTTTGTTAAACCATTAAAATTTTATATTTACTTAAGATAGTTTCAATAGCCCAATGTAATTTTTTTTTTTTTTTCGTCAAAAGCCTTGGAAAGAATTTTTTTTATATTTTTATTGTGTTGTAAATGTTGTTTAGTATAGTCAAGGACCTCCCTAATCCGACGAGCGTAGCCCTTTCAAGCTTTCCAAGCAATGACCTGTACTAAACACATATTTATATGTACAGATTTTTTTTTTCCATTAGTGAACTGAATCGCAACAGGCACGATGATGAGTGGAGGTTGATTGCTCTTTTGCCACGTTATCGTGAAAAACAGCAATGTTTCCCATTCAACGAACTAAGATGGCATTCACAGATGTTTTCACATTTCATACAGACCTGCTTTGCAGACATTTAAATATTTTTTACAATTCTCACGATTGTGGACGAATTCGAATGATTATGTTGACCAAAAGAATCACGAAGTGCACAAAATGCATTTTGATTTGAACGCCCATTTTTATAAAAATCTTTAATATTTAAAAGCGTTGCTCGATTGCGTATCTTTCCACGGTTCAAATTGAGTTAGTCTGAGATTGAGAAATGTCAAATGAAATACAAGAAAAAAGTTGAAGTTTAGATGTGGTTCACCTTAAACATGGGCCCTTAAAATTTAACCACCCTCTACAAAGAAAGTGATACATATTTTATTGTAAAGAGATTATTCTATAGCGATTAACAAAATAATAAATATTGTGCTTTAAATGTACACAAAATTAGTGGTGGGTATAAAAGATTCGGCACAGCCGAATATAGTGCTCTTACTTGTTTTTATTAAATTTATGAGACTATGACATTTTGGTGTCTATAGAACTTAATAAGAAACTTCAGGAACCTGATAAACATATTAAAAAAATATTACTCCAACTCAATTCTACCTATAACTTCGTCGAGTAGTAACTGATTTGTCCAAAATTTTTTAAGCATAAGCCCTAGAACATAGGATCCATTTACACGTGAGCAACACGCCGTTTGGTAGATGTTTCTGGTGTTTTTCTAATATTTTGCTCTTCATGTTCTATATTTTCCGTAGTACAAACATAACGTTATTTTCTTATCCAAAAATTACAATATTATAAACTAAGTGACGATGAACTAAGCAACGATACGCTCATTGTGTTAAAATAATAAATGGCTGATTTAAAGAGTAAAATTCTATTATTATGGTTCTTTGTTCAGTTATAAATCTCTTTGTTATTTATTCTCCAGGTGTTATTTATATAATTTGAAAAAATATATATATAAAATAAAAACTTATTAAGCCCCATTGTGTCTTTTGGTCCATCCTGTACAATAGTAATAGTTATATTCGGCTAAATGAACCAACTTGCTTGGCTACGTTTTTATTTCAATTGTAGATGGAGTGCTTTGTACTTTGGCTTTTAGGGCCATTATTACAACCTGCCTTTATTTAAAGGTAAGATTTTTTGTGCCCGATAAATAGTTTTGCATTGCATTATTAGATAAAAAGATAATAAAATAAGGCTATTTAAAGCAAAGCGATTTATTCGTCCGATAAAATCCTGCCTTTAACTAAAGGCAAGTTGTAATAATGGCCCTACGACTATTAGTTTATTATTAAGAATATATTTTAATATTTTTTTTCTGATCATAACTATTTCAATAACTTCCAATCAGATATGCTGGTCGTATATCAGTGGCAAAAAGGAATAACCTCGTAAGACGACATAAGCTAATATTAAGATAATAACACTACTGTAATCCCGAAATTAAAAACTACCTTTAAAAAATCCTTTTATATAAAATTATGATTATTTGATTCGCAGACCAGTATCCCTTTATCTAGTTTTAAAGTCTAGCTAAATCGGCATGCAAAAGAAGCCTTCCATATAGCATATATACCATATTATATTTGTGTTCTTATAAGAAGAGTTTTTGGTTATAACGCTATTACTTCTTCTCTGGAATTCATTTATAACAATTTTGCTCTTAATTTTCAGCGCTCACTGAACCATCATTTAACTGATTAAAAATGCTTACAGTATAACGATAAGTATGTTTTTTAAAAAAAAGAAAGAAAAAAAAGACATTATTTTAGGACTGGATTTTTTAAGCTTTTTTATGATCTTGTTACTAAGTTGAAGAAATTCCCTAATTATATACAAGATTCAATAATAAAAATAAAAAAGTGACCTTTTTTACATCAACAATGCTTTAATACTTTGTTTTCATCTAAACAAAAATATATTATTTTTCTTGACAAAAGGAAAGCAGACAAAGACTCAAAAGAAAAAAGGCAAGAGACACTTACAAAGAGATTCCAGTTATAACTCGAATCATAAAGCACTTTTGTATTGAAAAGTAAAAGTTAGAAAAAACAAGTAAGAGCACTATATTCGGCTGTGCCGAATCTTTTATACCCACCACCAATTTTGTGTACATTTAAAGTACATTATTTATTATTTTGTTAATCACTATGGAATAATCTCTTTAAAATAAAATATGTATTACTTTCTTTATAGAGGGTGGTTAATTTTTAGGGGCCCCTGTTGAAGGTGAACCACACATAAGCAACAAGTTTTTTTTTTTGCATTTCATTTGACATTTCTCAATCTCAGACTAACTTAATCTGAACAGTGGAAAGATACCTAAATGAGCAACGCGTTAAAGTTATTCAGGTTTAATTATTTATTTTATTTGATCTATTTTTTTAAATTTTCATATTTAAATATCCAATTTTTGTATTTAAATTCTCAATATTTCGCTACTCCTTCGTGTAGCATCTTCAGGAAAATTCATTATTATTAATTATTAATTAATTAAGTAATTAATTATTATTAATTAATTATTTGTAAATTAATTTTCAGGTTTCATATTCAGGTTTTTTTATGAAAATGGGCGTTCAAACAAAAATGCATTTTATGCACTTCGTAATTCTTTTGATCAACATAATCCTGCATTCTTAGTTCGTTGAATGGGAAGCACTGCTGGTTTTTGCGATAGTGTGGCAAAAGAGCAGTCAACATCGCCTCATCATCATGCCCAGCAATTGAGCATCAACATTGTCATTGAAAATTTGGACCATCAGATACTTCGATATGCTACTAAAATGCTTTTGTAAATGTAGTCTTTCAATGAAAGTGGGCGTTAAAGTAGGCGTGTCAATAAAGAGTCTGCTAATAAATACAACTTAGATATTTCAATATAGTCCTTTATTTTCCAAAAAACTTTGTCAATAGAGAAATTACATGAATTTATGATAAACCGTTATATGGGAGGTAGGCGTTAAAGTGGACGTGTCACCTAAACTTTTTGGCATTGATACATTGATTAGAAGGATATACGTAGCAAATTTGATCATCAAACCTCTAAATTTGGCGGTTTTATGAGTTTTTAAATTTCATTAACAGTAAATAACGTGAAAAGTGGGCATTATAGTAGGCGTGTCAAAGTTGTATTTGCGAATGAGTACATTTTAGATGTTTCAATATAGCCCTTTATTATTCCAAAATTTTTATTAATAGAGAAATTATATGAATTTTAGGTAAAGCGTTATATGGGAGGTGGGCGTAAAAGTGGGCGTGGCCCCTTAATTTTCTGGCACAGTAATGACATTGACTAGGGGGATATACCTAGCAAATTTGATCATCATACCTCTAATTTTGGTGGTTTTATGAACTTTTAAATTTCATTAACGGTAGATAACGTGAAAAGTGGGCGTTATAGTAGGCGTGTCAAAGTTGTTTTTGCGAATGAGTACAGCTTAGATGTTTCAATATAGCCCTTTATTATTCCAAAATTTTTATTAATAGAGAAATTATATGAATTTTAGGTAAAGCGTTATATGGGAGGTAGGCGTAAAAGTGGGCGTGGCACCTTAATTTTCTGGCACAGTAATGACATTGCTTAGGGGGATATACCTAGCAAATTTGATCATCATACCTCTAATTTTGGTGGTTTTATGAACTTTTAAATTTCATTAACGGTAGATAACGTGAAAAGTGGGCGTTATAGTAGGCGTGTCAAAGTTATTTTTGCGAATGAGTACAACTAAGGTGTTTCAATATAGCCCTTTATTATTCCAAAATCTTTATTAATAGAGAAATTATATGAATTTTAGGTAAAACGTTATATGGGAGGTGGGCGTAAAAGTGGGCGTGGCATATTGATTTTCCGTTACAAAAAAGCCCCTCACCAAAAAGCAAAATGTGCAAAATTTCAGAGTCGTACATCAAATTTTGTTGCTTTTATGACGTTTTTGTTTTTAAATATACCGAAAAATACACTGTGCGGTATAAATTTTCGTACATTTTGATCGATAACTCCTCTCCTAATGCATAGATTTAGATAATTTTTGGGGAATAATATTGTTTTTACTCAGGAAATATATAGTCGAAGTTTCATGAGTCTACGTTAATCCGTTTGGACACAATTCCATTTTATTCGATGTTCGTAGGACACGGTTTTTTCGACCTACTCTTGCTTTTCGAGCTATAACTCTCTTCCTAATACTCCGATTTAGCCCATTTTCAATACCAAACAAACCTTGTCTATAAGAAAGATTCTGGCAAAATTTGAGCCCCCTAGCTATTTCGGTGCGACCTCTATCGTGCTTTCAACAGACGGACAGACGGACAGACGGACGGACATAGCTAGATCATCATCAAATCAAACCCTGATTCAGAATATATATACTTTATGGGGTCTAAAATGGATATTTCGATGTGTTACAAACGGAATGACAAAATGAATATACCATTTTTTTGGTGGCGGGTATAAAAAGGACATAAAATAAAAGGCAATAATTTTTTCACGTTTAGACTCTTTTTATTTCACAGTTAATTTTCCTTTTTATTTATTTTTTTCGTTAATCCGAAACTTAGTACAATTCTAAGGGGTCTTTCTTATACATTCAATTTTCAACCTCCCAGGAGATACGTTCACGCATACTAGTTTAATATAAAATAACTAGTAACCATTAAAATTTCTGCATTAATTTTTTGACAACTAGTCTTTAAATGAAAATTAAGTTTAACTCCTTTATATTGACCCTTTATTATAAATTTTGTTTTTTTACTTAAAAATTTTCCAACTTCTGACAATTTACTTTTAAAGATAATAAATTCAAATACATTTTTCCTTCACAACCTCACAGATTTGTTAGTTCTTGTCTTGTCAGACAAAACAGTTAACACCAATTTCAAAATACAATTGCTACAATTGAAATAACAAGAAAAGCTATAGAAATCTAATGTTAACAACAAATTGTGTAAAATCACAAGAAAATAAAAAAAAAATTTTTTTATCAATAGTATAAATGTTATTCTTTTGTTAAGTTACAATATAGCATATGCTTGATAATATATAACCAACGGATAAAAATAAACAACAAAATTGTTTTTTATTGCGAACCTACTTGTGCAAAATCATGACCATTTTATTTCTCAAGATAAGTTGAGTGGATTACATCAGTAGCAACAACAAAGCTAACAATTGAAACAGCAACACAAAAAAAGATACAACACAAACAAAATTTTAAGAATCAACAACAAAAAAATAAATTTTAAAAAAGGAGAGGACACAAGTTAAGGCTCGTAGAAATCAACACTTTTAATGTTCTATGTTGTAGTACACGACAACAATTGCTTTCAATTTTTTTTTTCTTTTTATCTAGACAATATCTAAGCAAGCGAATAGTGCAAATTGAAGTTTTTTTACATAACAAAAAGTTTAAACGCATTTAAACTATAAAATTTTATTTTCTCATATCAAAAGCTGAAAAAAAAAATAATATCAACAGTCATTATTCTATTTGTGTTTAATTTTTTTCAAAAAAAAATGTGTTTTTCCTTATGAGTGCACGCACATATTTAAAATGTTAAACTCCCCCTGTAATAATGCAACATATTATGATAAATGTAAATACATATTAGAGCACATAAGTGATGTCATAGTCCATATTTTATTATTTCTATTTTTAAAAACATTTATTTTTATATTGTCAAGCTGTCAGCTTTACCCACTTCTTTTTCTACAAAAATTAAACAAATGATTCGAGTCCTAACTGCAAAAACAAATAACCTAAATTTCGTTATATTCGAATGTTTAGCTTCGGCAAGCAATATATTGTTGCACACGGGAAAGCACAAACCAAATAAGTATGGATGCTATGGGTAAATTCAGTGTAAAGGATATATAACAAAGGACAGCACGATAAGGATTATCGGCACTGTGAAAACCAATAGTGTGAAATTGTTCTGATAGTGCAAAAGCCTGTTGTGTTGCGCGACTCAGTGATAAAAGGAACTCCAATCGGAAGCCTCGAAGTCACTGAGAAGCGAAGGTTGTTGAAAAAAGGGACTTTCGTTACCCTCTACATATGCACAGGGTGTTCGCCGGTATAATACTTTGCTAGTGTTAGTAAAAAATACAATTTTTCAGGTTATTTTTCCATTTATCACAATTTGAAAAAATTCCTTGTAACAATAAGAATGTTAATATGAACTCAAGCCTGATGAAAATTTAAATATAAAGGGTCCGCCCACTAACGCTTTTTTTCAACAAGTGCTTATTTCGTGAAGGGTTACACTTAATCTTTCTCTGATTTGACAGATAATTAGTTTTATCCTTCCGCTGAACGAATATGGTTATGTATACGCTTGAACAACGCTGGGAAATATTGCGATATTACTTTGGCCGATTTTGCCAAAAAAAATCATCTTTTCAGATGAAGCTCATTTTGATCTTGGCGGGTTGTTTACAAAGCATAATTCTCGCATTTGGGGCACAGAAAACCCACACGCATACATTGAAAAGCCGATACACCCAAAACGAGTCAATGTTTGGTACGAATTTTGATCCAAAGGCATAATTGCGCCATTTTTCTTCCAAAATGAGCAAGGAGTGGCCATAGTCAATGGCGATCATTATCAAGCCGTGTTGAACGAATTTTTGTTCACAAAAATTAAAGAAGAGGATATTGGCAGCATTTGGTTTCAACAGGACGGCGCTAAGTGCCACACAGCCGAAGCTTCACATTTTTTATAGCATCTAACAAAAAAAGAAATATGTCGGACCCTTTACAATTTTTTAAATATATCTAGATTCTTAAGCTCCTGAAAAATTTTTGGTCATCCTAAAGATGCCAGAATTCAAATCATAGTCTCGAGAGAAACCTACAAATCTGTTCAAAACTAACTGAGATATAAGTGCACCCGGATATAAGTGCAACAGGAGTTAAATTCATGGCCAATCGAATAGTTAAATTTTTCCAATTAAACTTTTCTTTTGTCGTTATAAATTTTCGATTTAAGGAATCTCGATCTTGTAGTGGTAACCACATTTTTTTTTTTATCTGAAACGAAACTCCATAGGTACAACCTTAAAATTCTATTTTTGCAACTACACTATTAGAGTGGCAATAATTGAGATTCACTCAACCGATTTTTTTTTCTTGAATTTACAGATGATTTATCAGCTTCAAAACAACCGACAGAGTCAATAGGTGCCTTAAATAAAATGACAGATATATGAGTCAAATATAAAAATTTCGGATCTTGCCTTTTCAGCCTCTTCAATATTATTATTAAATAAAAGATATTGTCCGTCGAATGTATACCCAGATAGTATATAATCAACTTTATTGTCATTAGTACAGTTGTTGAAATGCATAATTTCAAAATAATATTTCTACATACAACATTAAAACTCTACTATCACAACAAACCATTGGCAGCAATTTTGATACTCACAACGCGTAAGACATAATGACGGAAATTTTTATCTTTTTCCATGTAAGAATTCAAAATTTAAATAATTAAGCAAAATAGCGTAAAACATTATTAATGAAATTCAAGTTACTTATGAAAATTATTTAAATCGGTGATATCAGATTCGACATGGCGGATATAGAACTCAACTTGTTAAAAGGGTGACGAAGGTGACCTAATATGATTCGGATATTTTAACGTATTTTTAAAAGTCTCGTGAAATTACAAAAAATATTTTTTTTACACAATATTACCCCGCACTTAAGTAAAATACGTAACCTAACGTACAAAATAAGCACACGAATCAAAGACTTGCATTATAAACAGCCATTGGTAAAAAAATGACATGGGTCCCTCATAACAATCAGATTCTTATTTATTTGCATGTATGTATGTGTAACATTATAGGCTCTTATTATCCACTTATTATATTTTATATCTTTTCATGCAACAGACAAAACATAAACACAAAACAAAAGCCCAAAACCATCTGTCGGCTCTATCCGCTCAAAAGTCAAATGTCAAAATACACACAAAAAATGAAGACAAAAATGTGCGAGACAACCTTGAAGCAGGGAATGAAAGCGTGTCTTAAATATGAGCAAAATATAAATATAAAAATATATAAAATTACTATGCCGACAATGATATTGTAAAAACAACACGTTTCTTAAGCATAACAATAAGATTTTACAAAAAGACGTTGACGAAAGGAAGAAAAGGGGAAAAATAAATAATTTTTTTGAAAGAAATGAATTTTTGGCACCAAGTGTTGAAAAGAGGTTATTGAATTTTAAATATGTATTTATGTACATAAAAAGAAAAATTGTTATTGATTGTATATTATGACACTAAATTATACTAATAGGATTAAAGGAAATTGATATTTTTACAATATTAAGGGATTTAATATATTTTATTAAAAAAAGGTAAGAGTTGTTCTGTAAGAAAGTTTAAAACATAATAATAATAATAATAATAATAAAACTTATTATATGGGATCACCCCTGGGAAATCATTTTAAAGTTTTTGTAGATTAAAAAAAATATTTTATGTGTGTAAAATATGACATAAAGTCCTGACATCAAGGCTCACATTGTTATAATAATTTTTGATTAGTTTTTTAAAATTCATAGTGTTCATATTTGATATTATTACAAAATCGATACGTATGTATGTGTTTATAAGAGTGTTACAAAGCAAAAAGTTACAAAAATTTTTTTTTTGTGTGGGTATTAACAAAAATTTATTTTCTCAAGGGTCCAACAATAATGCGTGATGTAAAATAGTGCTTCACTCTTTAAAGTTTTTTGCCCTACATAATTTGAGATTTAGTTGTTTAAGTGTTTGACAAATTCAACCATGGAGAAGTACACAATTAAATAGGGTTATAAGATTGGAAAAGCCATGCACTTAGTGTTTTTTTTTTTTTTTGTCAGAATAATCGACCAAATGTGTCTATAATCTGGAGAATTATTCAAATAACGAAAATCTCAGCAGACTGGTTATGCAGGAAATGCATGCGCACTCACTTCGTTTTCCAGACAACATTGCTGTTGTTCGGGACAGTGTTGTAGAACAATCATCACTTGCCTCGTCGTCATACCCAACAATTGAACATTAGCATTGTTATTAAAAATAATGACGATTTGATAGAAGTCTGCCACCGCAGTCGTGATTCAAACTACCGAAAATGATATGGGGCAATTTTTTTTTTTTTTTTTTTTGGAAAAACATCAACTAAAAACCAAAATAGTTAATTTCCTAAAAACATTTGCGTTACAGTTGTATCATATTATTATCATTTATAGTCTTGACACTGTAAGTGTTAGGTTAGGTTAGGCAGACGCCCGAAGGCACAGCTCACTTGGGTCTTCCGAAGGTCCCGTTGTGATACCGTAGGCACCAACTCCCGTTCGTCTACGTTATCTGGCTGTCGTTCCTCAGCCATCCTGTCCGGTTTATAAAGGTGTGAATCTTTCCCAGATCACCTGTGGAAAGACAAGTTTTATTATCAAGTATTTGCTGATCTAGAATCTGGTGTCTCAGGTCCCCAAATGTAGGACAATATTCAGTTGTCTTGTCCTTTTACTCGTTGCCACAACTTCTGCAGAAGTCGTTGTAAGAGATACTTCAAATTTTCGCATGTGTAACTGTAGGTCAGTATCGGGTAATGACCGTTATGAGGTTTATAAGGTGGATTCGGGGTATATACACCGCATATTGCGTCCTATTCGCATCCATGTCAGGCCAAATCTTTCTGGTTTCTAAGCAAGTGGGTTCTCTCACCCATCTTCTCTTGACATCCAATCGATACGAGATCAGCTGATTTTCCTTTGACAAGGGAATGCCTAAGGCATAACTTGATTCAACCGAGTCTTAGGTGGTACCGGCCTTTGCAAGTGCGGCAGTCATATTATTACCATCAATATCCCTATGTCCTGGAACCCACATAACGGTAACCGTCGAATTTCGCGCTATCTTTCCAAAGGGCACCCTGCATTCCTAGGCAATTTTCGATGTGCTGTACATACTCTCCAGGGATCTAATAGCTGCCTTGCAGTCAGTCGATATTTGAATATTTCAAATATTATATGATACTAAATCTATTTCGCAGCTGTCTTAATAGCCATTAGTTAAGCCTGTAACGCGCTACAGTAATCCGGTAGCCTTAGGGACAATTCCAAACCCAACTGAGTAAAAAAATACCACATTTAGTTCCATCATGTGATTTTGATCCCTTAATAAATATCTGGATAGCATTCTCCGGAGGTCGCAGGCCATCTTTTTAATCAAGTTTATCCGGTATATTCGTCTCGAAACCCGCTTTGAATACTGGTTCAGGTACTTTTTAACTATAAGTGTTTAAAAGTAACAAAAGTTCCATATAAACTATTGAGATATAAGCAAAATAATTCTAGCACTGCTATTTCTTTCACATGAGAGTTTTAACTAAATTATTTTGTAATGCCGATATAAGCTTTACACTTTTCTTTTTCTGCATACCTAGTGACCAGTTCATTCTACTAGAATGTGACCAACTTTGTTTTTGTTTGTAAATTGGATATAGGTGATGATAGTTTCAAGGCATTTTATATAAAATGTTTGTATTTTGGATTCAGTCTATAAACCTTTTTTTATATTTTTAACGCATGACTTTATTTTTTCCTGACACCAATCAAATTTTTCTATGACATTAGTCTTACGATTATATATAAAAAAGAGACAAACAATAATAAAATTTTATTAAAAATATATGGCTGGTCACAAGAAAAAAGGGGAGGAATAAAGGATATTTTCCCCTCCTAACCAATTTTTCTGTCTTTGATTTACCAAACAATAATTATATTTTAATTATAAGCTCTTTCTATAAAACGCGTTAGCTGAACTGCAGCTGGTTCTCATAAAAACCGACAATTCTGTAACTGAAAGGAATAACATTTGAATAAATAAACGGATCATAAATTTAAGATCTTGTTCATTAAAGATACAATTAAGTTAGTACAACACAGCTACATAAATAAAATATAAATTTATATAAAAAATTTTAAACTCTGTTTCACTTCTAAAGCTCTAGTAAAACCGGAATACATTACATCATCCAAATTAAAAAAGATATGAAATTATCTTTAGACTTATATACACGTTTCTGCAAGCACATAGAATAACCAATAACGTTTTTATACCCGCCACCAAAAAAATGGTGGGGGTATATTCATTTTGTCATTCCGTTTGTAACACATCGAAATATCCATTTTAGACCCCATAAAGTATTTATATTCTGAATCAGGGTTTGATTTGATGACGATCTAGCTATGTCCGTCCGTCTGTCCGTCTGTCCGTCTGTTGAAAGCACGATAGAGGTCGCACCGAAAAAGCTAGGGGGCTCAAATTTTGCCACAATCTTTCTTATAGATAAGGTTTGTTTGGTATTGAAAATGGGCTAAATCGGAATATTAGGAAGAGAGTTATAGCTCGAAAAGCAAGAGTAGGTCGAAAAAACCGTGTCCTTCAAACATCGAATAAAATGGAATTGTGTCCAAACGCATTAACGTAGGCTCATGAAACTTCGAATATATATTTCCTGAGTAAAAACAATATTTTACCCAGAAAATTATTTTAATCTATGTATTAGGGGAGGAGTTATCGATTAAAATGTACGAAAATTTATACCGCACAGTGTATTTTTCGGTATATTTAAAAACAAAAACGTCATAAAAGCAACAAAATTTGATGTACGACTCTGAAATTTTGCACACTTTGCTTTTTGGTGAGACGCTTTTTTGTAACGGAAAATCAATGTGCCACGCCCACCTCCCATATAACGTTATACCTAAAATTCATATAATTTCTCTATTAATAAAGATTTTGGAATAATAAAGGGCTATATTGAAACACCTAAGTTGTACTCATTAGCAAGAACAACTTTGACACGCCTACTATAACGCCCACTTTTCACGTTATCTACCGTTAATGAAATTTAAAAGCTCATAAAACCGCCAAAATTAGATGTATGATGGTCCAATTTGCTACGTATATCCCCCTATGCAATTTCATTACTGTGCCAGAAAATTAAGGTGCCACGCCCACTTTTACGCCCACCTCCCATATAAGGTTTTACCTAAAATTCATATAATTTCTCTATTAATAAAGATTTTGGAATAATAAAGGGCTATATTGAAACACCTAAACTGTACTCATTCGCAAAAATAACTTTGACACGCCTACTATAACGACCACTTTTCACGTTATTTACCGTTCATGAAATTTAAAAGCTCATAAAACCGCTAAAATTAGAGGTATGATGATCAAATTTGCTACGTATATCCCCCTAGGCAATGCAATTACTGTGCCAGAAAATTAAGGTGCCATGCCCACTTTTACGCCCACCTCCCATATAAGGTTTTACCTAAAATTCATATAATTTCTCTATTAATAAAGATTTTGGAATAATAAAGGGCTATATTGAAACACCTAAGTTGAACTCATCCGCAAAAATAACTTTGACACGAATACTATAACGCACACTTTTCACGTTATTTACCGTTCATGAAATTTAAAAGCTCATAAAACCGCTAAAATTAGAGGTATGATGATCAAATTTGCTACGTATATCCTTCTAATCAATGTAATTGTTGCGCCAGAAAGTTTAAGTGACACGCTCACTTTAACGCCTACCTCCTATATAACGGTTTATCTTAAATTCAAGTAATTTCCCTATTGACAAAGTTTTTGGGAAAATAAAGGACTATATTGAAATATCAAAGTTGTATTTTTTAGCAGAAACTTTATTGACACGCCTACTTTAACGCCCACTTTCATTGAAAGACTACACTTACAAAAGCTTTTTAGTAGCATATCGCAGTTATAAAGGGTGGTTAAATTTTATGTTGAATTTGAATAAAACACAAATTATTTAGGATATTATTATTATTTCTTTTTGTAATAATAATATTTGTATGTTTCAAATTTATATATAACAAAATATCGGCCAAATGGCCCCCCATCCTTGGCGCCACTCCTCTTTCTGATGGTCCAAATTTTCAATGACAATATTGATGCTCAATTGTTGGGCATGATGATGAGGCGAGGTTAACTGCTCTTTTGCCACACTATCGCAAAAACCAGCAGTTGTTCCCATTCAACGCACTAAGAAGGCATTCATAGATTTTCTAACATTTTATACAGACCTGTTTTGCAGAGATTTTAATATTTTTTACAATTCTCCCGATTGTGGACGAATTTGAACGATTATGTTGATCAAAAGAATTACGAACTGCACAAAATGCATTTTGATTTAAACGCCCATTTTTATAAACAACCTGAATAACTTTAAAGCATTGCTCATTTGCGTATCTTTCCACGGATCAAATTGAGTAAGTTTTAGATTGAGAAATGTCAAGTGAAATGCAGAAAACAAACTTAAAGACTAGGTGTAGTTCACCTTCAACATGGGCCCTTAAAATTTAACTATCCTATACAAAGAAAGTGATACATATTTTATTATAAAGAGATTATTCCTTAATGATTAACAAAATAATAAATATTGTGCTTTAAATGTACACAAAATTGGTGGTGGGTATAAAAGATTCGGCACAGCCGAATATAGTGCTCTTACTTGTTTTCAAATAACGTTGATCCTCATCTACTAAATACCTAAAGTTATTTTAAAATATTCGTATTCAACGTTCAAACATGTCTAAAAGTTTATCATATGCGAAACAAGTATAATTTAAAGCTCATGTAACTTAAACATGTATGCAACCACAACATACACATATAATAAATTAAAATGTACACGAACGTTTATTTGTTTTTACATTTTAACTTTAATAACAAACAGCAGCAACGTTTTTATTTCGAAAATGTTGTTTTTACTATATTTAAATATTTTTTTGTAATTCATTCTTTTTTCATGCAACAATTTGTGGAGCAGAAACACTTATGAATTCATGCAATTTAAAGTTGTTACTTGCGGTTTTTTTTTAATGAATAAATACGTTGGGTCTTTGCGCTCTATCCTGCCACAGCTACCGGTGCTGCTGCGTTTGCCCGTAGCTTGTCTAGTATGTATGCAATATTTTGTAAAGCAAACATTTTTACATACAAAAAACAAAATACTACGAAAAAATCACATTTAGTAACGTCAGTTAAAGAAATATTTATATATTTTTAAATAAATAAAAAAATAGTAATAAAAACAAACAAAAAACTTATTTAAAGGCTGTTGGCTTGTTGAAATTGTAATTGAGGGTAATTAATGTTTAATGATATTTTAAGTAGTTAATTTCATTTTGCGGAAAATGTGAATATTAAAGACAAAATTATAAAGTGTAAATTTTTGTAACGTTAATAGTAAAGAATTAAATGTGACCATTTTGAAAATATGAAAGTGTACAACAATTTTTTTTACATTAAGTGGCAATATAAGTTATTAAAATTAAGAGTTCTATATACGGCTCATACTGATGGTTGAAAAAAACAATATAAACATGCCTGATATTTTTCGGTTGTTAGCTAAGATATTAAAGTTCTACAAAATGAATTTTATTCAAACCTATTCATTTGATACCTAAGGTATGACGATGGCATAAAGACACCAAAAATTATGCGCCATTAGGTTATGGACACCATATTAGATTTTGAATTTTTTGTAGTAAACTGTAATCTACTGGTCAAGCCCTTTCACATGATAAATTTATTGTCTAGGTTGAAGCGCCCAAATTTTAATTATAATTTTATATACTCATATAAGTATCTACCCTTATATTTCGGACATGTCTTAAAATTTTGATTTTTTTAATTTTATTAAAAATAATGCATTAACCAAGCATTATTGTCAATATTATGAGTGCTGAGGCGGTTTGAAATCGAGTCTTTTTTCATTAGTGAATTTTAAAAATACATCGATGCATTTTATTGCTTATAAATATTTTAGTCACTCACAAACCGAGTTTTTAGTTTACCTCAGGAATTATTTTTAAAAATTCTTTAACAACTCCTCGCTAAACATTTACCACACACATAGTTTCCCTAAGCCGTATACTAGAAATGCAGTAAGGTAGATCAGAACCCCTCACCAATCCACTTCTTTTCCACCACAATAACTCTTATAAAGACTTTATTCGAGAGATTAGAATATCCGCACCAAATATTGTCTTACCTACTCACACACTGTATATATGTTGAAAATGTTCGTGCATTAATACCATTTGCATAAATATACTCATACGGATGTTGTTTACCATACGCAGCGTGTTGCTAGCAAAACACAGCACATTTCCACTCATACACACGTGTCTGTATTTGTGTGGTTTTTAAGCCTGCTATGTGCTGTTCTTCGTGGTTGCACCTTATCGCACCCGGTGGTGGAGTTACTCGAAATAATACATATTGCTTAACATGTTAGAACACTTTTCATGGCTGTGCCAAATTTTTTCCACCACCGATTTTAGGCGCTTTTGTACCACAAAATTTTGTTAGCAACATTAATAATTCTATACTGATTTCTTTATGCTAAAGTGTGTGCAATTTGCAATTTATTTATTTTCCTGTACTCTGTAAATTATACGTAAGTAGGCGTTAAAGAAGGCGTGTCTAAGTAATTTTTGATAATGAATGCGAATCATGGGTTTAACGACGTTTTATATTTTATTAATAGTGGATTATATCATATTCAAAATGTGGGCGTTTGAGTTCGCGTGTACAGTTAATCTCTAGTAGTAATTTCTACTGAGATATTGAAACCCTGATACCCTTGTTGTAGAGTAACTATATGATTTTACACGTAAAAAAAAACATAGTTGTGGTAAACATAATTAAAGAGCAATATATTATGACTGAATTGTATGACTGTAGTTAAAACGTATAATGTTTGATTTAAGTATCATTCAATAAGCATATAATGACTTCAAAGAATATGAATAATCTTTGCTCTTTAAGGAGACAAATTATTGTTCTTTGGTGTTATGGTTTATTTCCTGAATTTTTAATTTGTATATCATATCACGTTAAACTTCTTAAAAAAGATACCATTGCTTGATTACACAACATTTAGTGTTTTGTTTTTTAAATTAAATGCTTTTGAATATAATATTGTTTTTGCAAAGAGATCATACTATTTTTGTTTAGAATAATTTTATACATTTTCTTATTTGTAAAACAAACCCATTTCCAAGTTTTGCTAAAAAGTAAAAATTAAATGATAAAGTTCAAACAACACAAGATTGTTGTGATAAAATAAATGATAAAACAAAATGCAAATAACTATTACTTCTTTTCGATAATAATCATTATATTTAAATATTATTACCGATAATTATTTTAAATATAACAGTCGTAATTATGTCGTATCCATGTTTTTTTTTTTACTTGTGAGAAACCACATTGTCAAATAGGTGGGCAATATAGTGGCCCTAACTTTTGTATTAAAATAAAATCAACCCAAAAGCCTTAGCCGATGTCATATATGAATGTATACAAATAGTAACTAACGTGTCCATATTGTCCGATGGCTATAAATGTTAATTGTTATAGTAAACATTAGCGAAAAAACAAAGTCATGTTTTTTGCTTATATCTCAGAAAGGCATGAAGCCATTAATTACTGAATATTTCCAAGAGATTTATATAACACGCAGACCTGTGACACATTAAGAGATTTCAACAAATATATATTTTCTTTAGTGGCGAAGAAAAATTTTAAAAATTACTAACGGAGTAACAAACCTATAACTACCTTGGGCACGACAGGTGAAGAGCATAGTAAGAGTTCAAGAGTCTTACATAAAAAGATACCACTTTAGCAAAATTTTTAAGTAATTTATGATAAATGTTAATTTTTTGTGTTAATTTTTTCTTCAAAACAAAATCCTATTTATTAAAAATTTATTAAAAAAATTTTTTTAATAATATTTTTTTATTAGAAAAATAAATTCACAAATTTCTATAATTCAAAAAATATATAAATAATCATAAATACTCAATTATCTAAACAAAATTAAATCTTCTTAGACAAAAAACAACCACAAGAAAATATATAAATTTAAAATTCTAACTTAAAGCTGGCTTCAAGGTCACTCATTTAGGTCGATTGTCCTCCTTCTCCTCCTTCAAAAAACATATTCAATATTTATTACGCAACATTAAATAAATTTTTTTAAACATACTTATAAATAGTTTTATAATGTTACACTTTAAGCACGTCATAAAAAAAAAATTGTTTACAACAAATAACTATCAATACTAATGAGTTGAATAAAAAAATCATTTTTATTCTTCCAAGCAAAAAATAAATGAATTCATTTTTAATCAAAGCCAGCATATTTTCATTATTATTCTTATTTTGAAGCCTTAAAATGGCAATACATAATTATGATTTCTGTACCACAACTCGAAGATGTGATGATTTGATTAATACATACATGAGAATACAAAAATATATATGTATGTGTGTACTGTGCGGCAATAACATGTGTATATACGGGTCATTGGTTTATTATGTGTTTGAACGGAATGTACATATATAATTCGTAAATAGAAACATTTCTTCTTTGACAAATAAGGGTCTTATTTTTTCTATATTTCACTATAACGACCACACAATAGACATTATCGGATACATACATACATACATACATACATACATACATACATACATACATATAATCACATTTTATTGGAAATGTAAAAAAGCAATTGTTTTTCCTGTAAGTTTTCTCTTACGTACTTAAAAACAAATTCCTTAAGGAAAACTTATTTATACTTATACGTACACTGCGTGTCATAACAATAAACGCATTGAAATTTTTATAACCTTCACACAGTGAAAAAGGGTATATATAGGTTTGTCATTCCGTGTGAAATTTCTACAATTTTGATTTCCGACCCCATAAAGTATATATTTTCTGAAAGCTTATGAATAGGGGAGTCGATTAAGCGCTGTCAGTCTGTCCGTCTGTCCGTCTGTCCGTCTGACCGTCTGTCCGTGTGTATGTTGAAATCAACTTTTTGAAGCCCCCCGACATCGCTTGGACTCGGGTGAGGTATTAAAATATCAGAAATATTTGGGAGTAGATCGGTATTGAAAATCAGAAACATCGGTACATAAACAACTGAGATATGAGCAAAAACCCACGACCACCTCGATTTTTTTTTCACAAAAGCAACATTACAACAACAACATACATACATACAAACGTGTATACTGGTTAGAGAAAACGTGGCATCGAATCCCAGCTGAGCCAAAAAAATTTTTTTTTAAATTTTTTTAAAATTTTTTTTTATTTTTTTTTTTTATTTTTTTTTTATTTTTTATTTAATATATTATTTATATTTTTATTATTTTTTTTTTTTATTTTTTTTTTTTAATTTTTTTTTTATTTTTTTTTGTTTTATATATATTATATACATAATAATTTTTTAAAAAATTTTTTTTTTTTTTAAATTTTTTTTTAAATTTTTTTTTTAAATTTTTTTTTAAATTTTTTTTTTTTTTTTTTTTTTTTTTAACATTCATACGTGAATTTATAATTTTACAATGGGACGTTTTTATATATGTATGTTTTTATATGTATGTACGTATTTCATATGGGATGAATGGTGACACAAACCACTGTTATTGCATGAATTCACGTTGTGAAGTGTATATAAGATTCGGCACGGCCGAATATAGCGCTCTTACTTGTTTTTATCTAAATTAGAAAATTTTATAGGGGCTTGCCAAACAAATACAAAGAAATCGATATTATCAGTTAAAGAATATTATTAGGGGCGATAAATGTTAGTTGCTTGAAGTATTTAAGGTCAAGCAAGAAGCTATTTTATAAAAAATATTTTCGTATAATTATACATTTTGTAGTTTATACGTCAACAATCGGTATTTTGTTTAACTAAAGTGTAAAAGGCCTATCAGTCATAATTTAAAATTATACATTTTTGTGTATCTAATAAATTGAAATTGGTGATAATGAAATAGTTTCCCAAAAATTTTAAGATTAATGAACATTTTTAAATTTTCTAAAACTTTGAATTATAAACGAAACTTAGGACATCTTATGAATTCACTTAATAGTATAAATCTATTTTAATAACATTTTTTTTAATAATTTTTTTAAAATGAGTCAGACAAAAAATTTTGTTTAGTATGCTTTGAAATTGATGAAGGTTAGGTTAGGTTGAGGTAAAAAAGAGGGGCACTTAAAGCTGAAACCTAAACATGGTGTGTGATCTAAAATGATGAAATTCTCTTTACAAAAATCACTATTTCAGTTCCGTCAATATCCTGAATAGGTCATGAATCAGTACTTTTAATTTACTCATTTAAAATGATCTGATGCAAATAAATTAATTTTTTAAATACTCATATGTGAACAGTGCCATTATACTTGTGATAAGTAGTGTAAAAAAGCAATTTTTTCACTCTTACTTTCAAACTACTAAAAGAAAATAAATATATGATAATGTTTATTGTTATGATTATCGTTATAATATCATATTTAAACAGAGTAATACCCAAGATTATTGTATTTATCAGTGACACTGATACAATATGAACTGACATAATACAAATATAATTGTATACATATAAGCATGTATGTATGTGGAATAATGTGTATGTATATATGTGAATGTGTGTGTTTGCAAATAATAAAGCACATACCTACTTGATTGCTTAAAAACAATCTGTATTGCTTAAACAGGCGAATGTGTTACCCAATAGTTAACTTAAGCTAAAATTTCGGCTATGGAAAATAAAAGTTTTAAATGGAATGCGCATATGTGAATTATTGCAATAAATGCCCACAAAATCATATAAAAATACATAATTTATTGCATAACTTCCACAGGAGTTTTCTAGTTCTTAAATTTATCTCTCTAGCAAAGTTCTTACTTTTTTACAAATTGAAAGTTCACCCAAAACAATTTATTTCCACAACCTTAACAAATTTATTATGTATTCAATTCCCAAAATTCCTATTTGCTGGGTTATCGTTGAAATTTTAATATTGTTTTCATAACTTTTCTTTTTATACCCTTCACACAGTGAAAAAGGGTATATATAGGTTTGTCATTCCGTGTGAAATTTCTACAATTTTCATTTCCGACCCCATAAAGTATATATTTTCTGAAAGCTTATGAATAGAGGAGTCGATTAAGCCCTGACCGTCTGTCCGTCTGTCCGTCTGACCGTCTGTCCGTGTGTATGTTGAAATCAACTTTTTGAAGCCCCCCGACATAGGTTGGACCCGGGTAAGGTATTAAAATATCAGAAATATTCGGGAGTAGATCGGTATTGAAAATCAGAAACATCGGTACATAAACAACTGAAACATGAGCAAAAACCCACGACCACCTCGATTTTCTTTTCATAAAAACAACATTACAACAACAACATACATACATACAAACGTGTATACTGGTTAGAGAAAACGTGGCATCGAATCCCAGCTGAGGCAAAAAAATTTTTTTTTAAATTTTTTTAAAATTTTTTTTAAAATTTTTTTTTATTTTTTTTTTTATTTTTTATTTAATATATTATATATATTTTTATTATTATTTTTTTTTTATTTTTTTTTTGTTTTATATATATTATATATGTATATAATAATTTTTTTTTTTTTAATTTTTTTTTTAAATTTTTTTTTTTTAAATTTTTTTTTTATTTTTTATTTTTTTTTTGTTTTTTTTAACATACATACGTGAATTTACTGTTATTGCATGACTACACGTTGTGAAGGGTATATAAGATTCGGCACGGCCGAATATAGCGCTTTTACTTGTTTTTTGCTCATATTGTTTTTATTATATTTTTTCGCCATGGTAATCATTATTAAATATGATAAAGTAGCGTAAAATATACATATATTATATTGTGAAAAGTTTTTTCTTAACTTTTTTTTAACAGCGCTTAAGTATATATTTTATACAAGTGTTTATATTATTATATTTGCAAGTTTGAATATTAAAGTACTTTTATCAATATTAGACTTCACTTGTAGCATCATCATGTGCGTATAAGCAAGAAAAAAGTTAAATCCATTTAATCTCAAATGCGAAATGAGATGACACTATTGCCGCCACCAGCTATTGAATTTTTATTGTCAAGTGACTCAACGAGAAAAATGTTAAATAAAGGGAATAAAATTAAACAAACAAAATATAAGTTTAACAGGAGTCTTTTTTCGGCTTTTGAATTTAAATCACGCGTAATCACAATTTTGAGAATATTATGCGTTTGATTTTTATTTAATTTTTTAAATAACATTTTTGTTGTTATACAAGAAAAAAAAAATAATAACCAAAAAGATAATTATGCGCATAATAAAAAATTATCTAATATTGAAGAAAAACATGAGTCGAGATAAGGCAATTTGCATAAAATTCTGATCGGAGTATTTATGGGAAAAATACTTAATAATAATAAAATTGCACAAATAAGTGCTAAAATATATTAATTTTTTTTCTATTGCAATGTTGTTCAAATGTTTTTAAGCTTTTTGCCAAATTTTTAAGATATAAATAAATGTGTTTTAAAAAAAGTTTGCAGTGCGAAAAATTCTAACTATCCTCCATTAATCCAGCTCTTGTAAAGAGTAGTGGAATAATATATTTATAAAACAAAAATAATTAAAAATTAATTATTATTTTTTAATTTATTTTTAGTTCTACTGATTTATTTAAAAATTCGAAACTAGTTTTTTTATCAAAAGACTATAGAATATTTTATTTAATTTAATTCTTTTTTGTGCAAATTTATAACCATTAGTACCGACCAAATGTGAAAAAAATTTATCGAATATCTTTAATAGAGTGAACATAACATAATTTTATTTATATAGGGTAGGCCGAAAGACACCAGGGAGTTTAAAAAACTAACAACTTTTTCGTTTTTTTATTTTTTACTTGAAGAATAAAAAATAATTTGACGAAAATTTCCATCTTTTCTAGATTTGCAAAATTTGTGGCTGTAGAGCTCAAATATCCGCCGTAATGTTTGCTTGGTGTTAAAACAGTGTTTCAGGCTTTTTCACACAAACTCGTTTCTTCAAATAAACCCAAACAAATTATTTGGGTTTTGAAAAATCTTGCTAACACGCTACCTAATAAATTTCTAAGTAACTTGATCTTATTCACTTTCTAAAAATTTTACTTAAATGGACCAGTCTCGGGCAGTGTGGGACACATCTAAAGCCTGTTTTCACAAGCAGGTCAAAACAAATGTTCTATCATATACCAATACCGCATTCCATTTGTGGCTATGGCACTTGTATTTTTGTTTTTAAAGAAACCGGGCCCAGTTATATTTTCAGATATTATAACACACCATATTGTACATTTTTTGAGTTTCTACTTACAGCAAAGGTATTCGAATAAAAATGGGCTTCATTACATATTTTCGGATTTTTTAAAAATGTTGTTTTCATTTCCGGAAAACAATTTATCTGCATGACTTGGACGTTACTAATAATATCCAAGTTTTATTTCACACAATAAATGCAGTAATTCTTATTTTAAAGAGAGCGATAGTGATGTACCCTAACATAAACTTGATTTTTATAAGCTTTCGGCTTGCAAAAGTCATAATCTTTATGATGTTTCACTACCCAAAAAAAATAATCACACATTGGGCTGCTTTGAACTTAATCTATGAATTTAAAAATATGTGAATGTGTTTGGGAGGACCTATTACTACCGCTAGTAAATTTGAAATTTTTGTTTTTTAATATAAATTATGTTGTTCAATGTAATTCCAAAGCTACATAAACTGTAAAATATTAACTAATTATATTATATATTATATTATATTATGTTTATGGCTGTAAAAGAATAATTACCATATTCTGGGCTTTAAAAACCAAAATTAAAAAATCAAAAAATTAAATTTCCAAAAATCGTGATTTTCACATTTGAGCACAACTAAATTTATTAGAAAAATTTGTTTTCATCATTAGATCAAAACACTTAAAATTGAAAAGAATTCCTCTGTTAAAAACGTTGTAAATACAAACCCCAAAGAAAGGCAATTTTTAATAAATATTAAGCAGAAAATTTTTACCAAAAATTTAAATAAACAAATAATAATTTACACGTTAAAAAAATTATATTTTCGTGCAAAATACTTAATATTATTTAAATAAAAATCCTGTTAGGAAAACAACAAAAAAATGCCACAACAAAACACAAATAATTTTTCCCTTCTGTTATTTCTTTTTAATAATATAATATACTTGCCAAACCCGGCGCGCGTTGCTACGCCCCTTAATGAATCGAAATGCATTCTGAATTTTAATTGAATATCAAGTGCAAAAACCTAAAAATTATAATCTTTATTATGGGCGTGGCATTGCCCACTTTTCTTATCACGAAATTGTAAAGTCATAACAGCTCAATATGTGTGCAAAGTTTCAGAAGAATCGGACCAGTGCAAGTACCTCAAAATTATAATTGTTTTTATGGGCGTGGCCCTGCCCACTTTTCTAATCACGAAATTGTAAAGTCATAACAGCTCAATATGTGTGCAAAATTTCAGAATAATCGGTCCAGTGCAAGTACCTCAAAATGATACCTATTTTTTATGGGCGTGGCATTGCCCACTTTTCTAACCACGAAATTATTAAGTCATAACAGCTCAATATGTGTGCAAAGTTTCAGAAGAATCGGACCAGTGCAAGTACCTCAAAATTATAACCTTTTTTTATGGGCGTGGCCCTGCCCACTTTTCTAATCACAAAATTATATGGTTATGATAGCTTAGTATCTGTGCAAACTTTCAGAAAAATCGGTCCAGTGCAAGTACCTCAAAATTAAAACTTTTTTAGGGGCGTGGCCCCGCCCACTTTTCTTATCACAAAATTATTTAGTCATGACAGCTCGATATGTATGCAAAGTTTCAGAAAAATCGGTCAAGTGCAAGTAGCTAAAACTGATAACTAATTTTTATGGGCGTGACCCCGCCCACTTTTTTCCACCAATAAACACTCCCTGGTATATGTACAACAACTTGCCAAAGTTTGAGCCCGATCGGTTTTACAGTTTCGGAGTCTATAGCTAACACACACACACACACACAGAGTTTCACTTTTATATATATAGACTAGCCAAACCCGGCGCGCGTTGCTACGCCCCTTCATGAATTTTAATCGCATTCTAAATTTTAATCGAATATCAAGTGCAAGGCTAAAAACTATAACTTTTTCTATATGAGCGTGGCACTGCCCACTTTTCTAATTACGAAACTGTATAGTCATGACAGCTCAAAAAGTGTGCAAAGTTTCAGAAAAATCGGTCCAGTGTAAGTACCTCAAAATGATACCTTTTTTTATGGGCGTGGCACTGCCCACTTTTCTAAATACGAAACTGTATAGTCATGACAACTCAATATGTGTGCAAAGCTTCAGAAAAATCGGTCCAGTGCAAGTACCTCAAAATGATACCTTTTTTTTAATGGGCGTGGCACTGCCCACTTTTCTAATGACGAAAGTGTAAAGTCATGACAGCTCAGTATGTTTGCAAAGTTTCAGAAAATTCGGTCCAGTGCAAGTAGCTAAAACTGATAACTAATTTTTTATGGGCGCGGCCCCGCCCACTTTTTCAATCACGAAATTATAAAGCCATGACAGCTCAATATGTGTGCAAAGTTTCAGAAAAATAGGTCCAGTGCAAGTACCTCAAAATTAAAACTTTTTTAGGGGCGTGGCCCCGCCCACTTTTTTTATCACGAAATTATTTAGTCATGACAGCTCGATATGTGTGCAAAGTTTCGGAAAAATCGGTCAAGTGCAAGTAGCTAAAACTGATAACTAATTTTTTATGGGCGTGGCGCCGCCCACTTTTTTTCACCCATAAACACTCCCTGGTATGTGTACAACAACTTACCAAAGTTTGAGCCCGATCGGTTTTACAGTTTCAGAGTCTATAGCTAACACACACACACACACACACACACACAGAGTTTCACTTTTATATATATATATAGATAGATAGATAGATAGATAGATAGATAGATAGATAGATAGATAGATTTACTTATGCGAATCTCAACAACGTATAAGTAATTTCAACAAATATTGCTCATACGCACAAATCAATTATATTAATAAATTTGAATTGTTAAATAAATAGTCAAGCACACAATAGATATTGATTTGTAAAACCATTTAATGTTGGTTTTCTGTGCTTTCCATTGTTTGTTTTTCTGTTTTATGGTTGCTGTTGGTGTTAGAAATTGTTTTCATAACTTTTTTTCTCTATACCACTTGGTAAATGTGCAAACAATAAATACTCCCAATTTTTCCATAATTTTACCACAAAACAACACTTGAAAAGTTGCTCTTACATGCACACTCGTAAAGCATATTTATTGATTGTGTAATATTTTCTGAAAATTTTTCTGGTTTCTAAACAGTTGGTAACCACATTTGTATGTATGTATGTGGTCCATGTAACTATGCTGTAATGGCAGTTTTTGAGTTTTTAGCCATTTCTACTCTCATAATATTTAAGTATTTTTAAAAATGAACACCAAATGGCTGGCATATGTTACTGTTACTGTTTGAACAGCATTATTTGATACAAAAAGTTTATTAAAATTTCTACAAGTGATAGTTTCAAAATTAGGTATTTATGTATTTGATAAGTTTATTTCAATATTTAATATTATGCCAAAATGTTTTAAGCATTTTTAAGATATACTTACTCAGGTAATTACAGTTCGTAGATAAGTTTTTTCTACGTAATTTAAATATGTAGATTGACAATTAAAATATATGCTAGAAGTTGAGAATAGTTTTTTCTCTATAGACTTCTATAGCAGAAGTTTAAAATCAGTAAAGAAACAAAATGATCAGCTGATTGTTTCAGACATTCTGATGAATAAATATAGTCTTTAATTTATCAAATATTAAAACAAATATTTGTTAAACTAACAACGAATCCATAATGCCGTTGTTTTTTTTTTACAATAAACAATATACAACTTTACATTCATTATAAAATTTTAAAAAAATATGACACCAGGACTGACTTATAATAAAAGTCTTTACCTTAAATATAAATTATTGATAATTTAATAACAAAATATTCCTTTAAAGTAGAAAATATAATACAATTCACTGTAACATTCTTAAAAAAAGGAAATTGCACAAATATTATTACTAAGAAGTGTTTTGATCTCATCTATAGAATAAAACTATAAAAAACAAATTTTACCCCCTTAATGTTTAGTTTTGCCTAAAAGTTGGCAAAATCTAAGAAAAACTAGATTAGGAATATATTAAATGTAATGCAGCTAAAATTAAAATGTTTAAATTTTAACTTTTTTTGACATAATTAAATCAAAGCAGTGCAGATTTAAATTTGTAGCTGGATTCATCAAATACTTATATCCTTAAAAGTTACATGCGTAGCCATCGCATCGATCTTTAGATGTGTTTAAAAAATTATTTTTTCAATTCCTTTAAATGTTTTGCTGATTTGCATAAAATATATATATAATATATTGTTTTTATTTCTTCGAGCTAAAGATCACCTTTTTTATAAAAATTATTATTTTATTCAGATATTTCGCTACCACATTGGGTAGCTTCTTCAGGGAAAGTTCTTACAATATATAACAATTAACAATTAAAATATAAAAATTGTTCAAAAACAAATTTTTTTAAATGGCGGGAAAATTTGTTTTTGAACAATTTTTATATTTTAATTGTTGATTCTTAGAAATTGTTAAATCTTTTAATGAAGAAGCTACCCAATGTGGTAACGAAATATCGGAATAAAATAATAATTTTTATAAAACAAGTGATCTTTAGCTCGAAGAAATAAAAACAATATATTAATATAAAAAGATCGAAGAAACTTACATAATATTAAAATATATATATAAATATAAAAGCGCCATCTGGATACAAAACATCGAAGTCATGAGTTAAGTTATGTGAAGCCAGACCTAATATTTTACTAAATAACCTTTTACTCTAACGTCTATTCAGGATAGAGGTCAGGACACAACTAACTGCTAAAAATCTTAATTATTGACATGTTGTAAGAATGCAAACAGCTTCCGTTATGAGTGTATCTTTCTTTAATATTTTGGTGAAAGGTTAAAATCCTGCAGATAAGACAATTAACCATATACGCTTGTTTAGAAAATTTCATAATGGATTAGAAGATAAATGTATGAAAAAAATTTAGTCATTAACCATTACGGAGGCATGTTATCTTGGTGAATTCTTCCCTCTTTGTGTTGTAGTTAGAGCAGAGTATATACTTAAATATTACCACATTAGGAAGACTCAACAACAGCAATATTTTTATGCTCGGCATGTGCAGGTGTTTACATTTTTTAAATGTATATGAAAAACAATTATTGAAAATAAATAAAATAAAAACAAAAATATTATTACATACATATGTTTTAATTCATTTATAAATAATTTTCAATAAATGACCTCAAGCCGAATTAATAATTAAAGAAAAAATAGTATATGATTTGCTAAAACTTACATATAAATCCACCGATTGTGGCAAGATTTATTCGGTTATGCTGACAAAAAAAGTTACGAAATGCCATTTCGTAAATGGCCTCAACAATATTATCACGCTTCTCAAATATTTACCTCTCCATGATTGAATTTTTCAAACAGTGAAACAAAAATTTCAAATTAAGTTGTGCATAAAGCTAGTCTTTAAGTAGTGCCTCACAATCAATTCCTGCATGTGGATAAACCGCATTTCACTTGCCAAATTATACCAGTGTACGTCAATGAGTACGAATTTAAAGTGAACCGTATTTTATTCGAACTCAAAGAAACATTATTTTATGATCTACTCTTGCATTACAAGCTATAACTTTTTTTTCTAATAAACCGACTTGACTGCTACGGCTTTGCTCGGGAGCTTTTTAGAAATGGTTTGCATTTTATATAGAATTAAAAATTAAAACAAAATTTCAGTGAAAATAAAAATAACACAAGTTTTGCTTAATTTATTGCAAATTTTATATACAGGTAATAGATAGATAGATATAAAATTTTCAACGTTTGTCTTTAAAGTACCATATACTTAGAAAAAATTCGAAGTGAATAAATAGTAAGCAATATATTAAAATCTTAATTTTTCGGAGTGTTATTAGAAGTTTCTATTTTTTTTACAAATTATCTCCTGAAAATTTCCAAATAAATAAAAAAGCAGCCAAATCGCTTCAGCCGTTCTAACGAAATGCCATAACATACATGGACGGTTTAATTTTTGTATACATAGATTTTCTTGAATTCTTTCCACAGACAGACAGATGGGCAGATAGACATAGCTTAATCGTCCTAAGATAAGACAAATAAAACAAAGACACACCATATATACATAGGGCTCCAAAATGTTATTTATTTTTTTTGATTGTTATAATAAGAAATTTATTTTTAATTTTCGATTATTAATGATGATTTCGTTAAAAATTTTAAACAAATACGCTTTGAGAGTTAAAGTGATTTTTCAATAAGTCTCCTAAAAGAAAGGAAAATTTTAAAAAATAACATTTTTTACTAAATAAACATTACATGATTTCCTATAAACTGGCAATTTAAAGAAAATATACTACAGCCCTTTTACATTATATTATTTAAGGTTTGTTTCAAATATAGTGAAGATTGAAAAAGGAATTTATTTTTTAGACATGTCTGACATTTTTAATGAGGGACTTATCAATATTTCTTTATAGTATATTTTTTATAAACGTTTGAAAAGAGATTATTTATTTAAATAATATTGTTTAATGCAAATTCTTTCTTCAACATGCCTTTCTTTACTTTACTTACTTAATCTCAAGAAATCTGACATTAAAGCTTAAAATATTTCGCACAAAAAGCTTACAAAATACATCACAAAAAAACCGTTTGACTTGGGCAACCATTGCTTTTCACATACATAGTTATTTATTGCTACATAAGCCATAATTATTTTTCAAGAGGGTGTACACAACAACAATTGACTGTTGACTTTGTTGTTTTCGTTTATTTTTTTTGTTTTTGTTTTCCAGCAATTTTGCAAAGAACAAATTTTTTCCAGTTTCTGTTTCTTTGCCTTGTCTTCGTATGTCGCATGTGTGTAATACACTGTGTATATTTATGTTTTATTATGGCAACAACCATGTAAGAATGTCTGCCAGTAGGGCATGTGAGACTATGATAAATCTCTGTTTGGCGAAAGTTATGCGTAACTTTATTATTGATCCTTTGGGAACAATTTAATGGTTTATTAATGTGTATAAGCCATTAATGTTGCCTCCAACTCAACGTTTGTTTTGTTGAGTAAATATTTAGTTGCTTTCATGCAAAAAGATTCAGGGTGTGAAGTTGGTGGGCAACTCAGTTTCCTTTTAAGTTCTTCTTTTTGTTATTGAGAGTTAATCAAATGTTGTTGTGTGGAAAAAAGGCTAACAATTTGACTTTTGCCCACATACTCCTTTAATCTTTTTTGATTTGATTTCAAAATAAATACTTATTTACTAAATATGTGATTTTCAGTTGTTTATTGGCAATATAAAAGCAAATATTTATGGAAATTACATATTCGTATAAAGAATGATACTGAAAAGTCCGACAGGTTGTTACAAAATAAGATGAATAAACGCTTTATTGACTTCAAGTAATAAATGTGAATTTAAATGTATATTAAATTTTATTAGCCTTAAAATTGGTTAAAACTATTGGGAGAATCTCAAGGCAAAAGTGACTGTAAAAAATATTGCAGCTTTGATTATGGCATCCAAATATATTGCCATTTCTTATTTTATTACATAAATCTGAATTCGATCAGAATTTGCAAAAGTTTGTTACCGCTATAAAACTGTGTTTACTACTACCGGCATTTTATGACGAGCCCATAAAACTTGCGTTGTAAAACTCAATGTGTTCAATTCAGAAAAGATTTGTTGGCACAATGAGTTCCTTTTGATAAGTAGAAGTTATAAGCTTATATGCTTCTTGGCTTCCCAATCGCACTTCATTTTACTTTAGGTTATTAAAGGAATCTCTGTTATATAGATGTACGTTATTACTAATAAGAATTTATATACAATTTAAATCGTATTAGTTTTATTTGTGGCAAATTTATGTTGAAAAGCTTCAAGAAATAATTGCTTTGGATTTAAAGATTTTAAATTAAAGAATTCAAATATCTTTATATTTTGTCATTAAACTAATTTCTAGTTTAAAGCCTTGTTAATAACCTCTAGTAAAAAAACAGCTTGCTGGCTAAATATATGATATTTGCAACTAACACTTAAATACTGGTCAAAGAGTGCTAAAGATAATACCGTAGCTAGTTTCAAAATTCAAAATTCACTCGGTTATCGCTGTAAAAACTTAACTTTTCCATGCATTTTTTAATAATCATAAATATATAAAATTTTATTTCTTCATAAATTAAACAAAATTTAAATTACATGAACTTGAAAGCTAGTATTAGAATATTATAAACATACAAACATTTAAAATTAATTTTGAAAATAAAAATATTAAAAACTTAAAATATTTCAACTAAAAAGTTTAAGTTTTTATATTTATTATCATTTGTTTTGTGTAAGTGACAACACTAAAGTTGGGCTGCTTTAAAGTATGTATATTCCGATTATTAAAAACTAAAAATTTTTTAAATGAATAACGTGCCATAGTTGCGAAAACTCATTACAAAAATTTGGAAAGTTATACTGAGTACAAACTTTGAACAAATTTCAGTTGCGAAAGTGCACCCAACTAATGTGTCAACCACTCCAAAAGTGTTTTAAAAATTGATCAAAACAGTAAGACTCCTGTTACTCAAAGTGCCGGTCATCGTCTTATAAAGAATACTAGTATTAACGACAGTGTCATTGGGACTATAAATTCAACATTGTTCTTAATAATTTTAAATTTCACAAAGCCCTACTCAGTAATTGTTAAGAAAAGACCTTCATGCATGCAATATGTTCAAACGAACAGACAATAGATAGTGCCGGCAAGGACTTCATTAATAATAGAAAGCAAAGCAAATTAATAGAAAATTTTTTGAAAAAGGTCATCATCTAAAAAAAAGTCCATTTCCATCTGAATGGCTTTTAGAATACTCAAAATTGTCAATTAAAAAATCTCAATGATACCCAGCAAAAAAATCTACAAACAGTGAATTTGCAGTGGTTCAACTGGTGACAAGGTGATTAAATTTAGGTGAAATCACTAATGATTTTAACATTAGCATGTCATTGGAGATCATATGTTTACATGAATATTTTAATAAACTACACCCTATTTTGACAAGTGCACAGAGCTCATACATATATTGTGAAAAGCATCCGCTATTACATGAGTTAATTTTGTTGGCTTACATGAATTGCAAAAGATATTTTGCATGATTTGTGACATCATGATTTGCATCATTTCTAAGAAATTGCTCACATGTAAGGAGTCATTTATAGTTATTGCTTTTACAGAAATAATCTTTAATAATCTTTACAGAAGAAATGTAATTCGCTTTGCACTACTTCCAATTTTTTTTGCTGGGTATCTTTGAGAAACATATTCACCCACAACGATTAACTGTCGGGTACATGTTTACGACAGGTGATTTTAGTTTTTTTTTGTAAAGATAAGGTCGAAGTATCTTTGATCGCAAAACGCATTCGTTACAGGAATATGTTAATGGAGTATTTTTTTTTTGCTCTTAATTCAATGGCATTGATCTGAATGGCTCTACCAGCCACATCGCGAATGTAACAGTCTATTTATTGCAGAAACAATTTGCAGATTAAATTACATTAAAAAAACTATGATGTCAACTGGCCATAAAACTCATGCTATTTAACACTACGTAATTTTTTTTAAATTTTTTTTTAATCTCTGGTTTATGCTAATAAATCAGAGACAAATCTGAAAATCCGAGACCTATATAAAAAGTCTCTTTATAAAAAGTCAATAAAAATTGAAAAAAATATCAATCAGAGCTGCGTAGACATCTTGAGACATCCTTTACTATCAACACATTATATTTTCTATATAGACAAATAATTCTTGCCAAAGCTTATTTATACAGGAACCTCGTCGTAACCGCTGGTCGGCAAACATATTTTCAAAATTTGTTGAATGTTTGATTGATTTAATTTATTTTTTCTAGGGATGAAAAATAAGAATTTCGGTATTAAACAATCAACTTAAGTGTACTTTCTTAATAACAAATCTACTAAGCTTATTTCATAAATACGTGTTCTCTTTTAAACAATTTTATTTAATTAAAAATATCATAACGACTTTTCCATCCCAGTTATATGAAATCTTTTAAATCTCAAATTGTATAAAACCTCATTCAGAAAATTATTTATGTTTCCTACTGTTACTTTTTTATATTTCTCCAGCGATTTAAGCACGGCATGAATTTCTTAAAGAATTTAATAAAGCATAAACCCAAAAATCACTTTCTTTAAACATTAAAAAAAATTTAAAATCTAAAAATATCTGCTGCATTCACATGCATGAAGTTGTTCATAAACAGCATCAGATGTTGCCTGCTAACATGCATGAATACATATTTACGTACAAATATTTTATAAACAAAAGTTGAGCTATCTAAAAAAAACTCTACAGGTTTTTTTTTTTTGTTTAAAACTTTGTGGTGAATATTTTATGCTAAAATTTAGCTAACTATCAGTTTCTCAGCATGTGGCCATATGCAAATTTCGTTAGAATATATTCAAAGAACACATAGCAAGAAATAGAGGACTTTTAAATTGATGGAAAAAATATTCTACAATTTTTATTGCTAAAACCAAGTAGTTTCTCAATAGCTAAATCTATTTAAAATTTAATTTTAATTAATTCTATATTTTTTAAATTGATCGCTATATTAAATTATAGGTGAACCCGGACCACTTTAATTATCCCCCAAAGTTTTATGTCATTCCCAAAAATCGCTGAATCTGAAAAAACATTACTCAATTTAAAACAGAGTCCAATAAATGTAGAACAACAAATGTATAACACAAAATTAAAATAAGACAACAAAAAATCTTTTAAGCATAAATTATTGTGATTGGATATATGTGACCGTCTCCGAGAAAAGGCACTTAGTGTGTGAAGTTCTGAGAAAAACGCATTTGAAGTTTCATAACACATTATCACTGTGAACACACTTTCAGTTGGGAGATGCGATTTGGTATGGATGGTTATGATTGGGTGCCGACTTTGGTGACGTCATGCCTATGTGGTGACGTACTTTTTTTCGCTTTTAGTGTCACAATACCTTTGCTATTGTTGCAGCTCTATTTGTTATGATCACGGTACTTGATTGTTAAGTTGCAACCAGTGCTGACGCAACAAAATTTTTTGTGGAGTATTGTTATAATCTCGATACTTGATTCTTAAGCTGAAACCAATGCTGATGCAACAACGTTTTTATTTCGTAAATAAATTTTTATCAGAAATCTAATTCATTTCATCTTATTTTACACCCTTTTACGTACCAGAATTGACTCTTAAGTCCAAACCCGTTTTTCGACACACTAGGTACCTTTTCCTGAAGAAGGTCACATATAGTATAATGAAATACACATTCATATGTAGAAATGTGTACATTTGTATTGCCAAATTTTTGCTTTTATTAAAACTAACTTTTCCATAAATTGTATCAAACTCGAAAAATCTATTTTCAACATGTGTTACAAAATTTTCACACAAAAAGCAGCAAATACTTCTAGCTGTTTACATGTATGTTGACATTTTTTTTAGTTTAACTTAAAGTGAGAACAAAAGTTTGATTTAAAAATTGTCTAATATAATATTATGTAAATTATCGCATACACACATATCTCTGAACATAGTTCTACATACAAATACTTACACACTAAACTAAATCTGTGGATTCATATATAAATCTGTGTAAAAAAATAAATAAGTACATATGTATGTATGTACGTGTGTATGTGCATATGGGTATATGAAATACTTTGCTTTGCAGTAATTCGTGCGAAGAAATTGAAATTGATTTCCTGAAAAATCTGTAAAACTCATGAATAATAAATGATGGCTGTTATTACAAAGATGTTTAGAAGTGAAAGTGAAATAAAATTTTAAACCTATTTTATACAATTTAATGTAAAACATATCATTTTAGTAATGGATTAGATGAATCAATTTAATAATTTCGTAAAAATATATACTTTTAAACATCACCTTAAATCAAATAATTTCAATCTCAATTAAAAAAAAATTTTAAATCAAATGTAATAAAAATACAATTATAAATGATTTATAATACCTTCCAATTTCTTTTACTTTCAGATCCCCTCCTCATAAAAAAAACAAAAAAAATATAAATTTTCATAAGCTGTCACTGAAAAATATAAAAAACAAAATGTTGTCTAAAAAATTTGAAATATTTTTTCAAACAAAATGCAAAACTGTAGAAGAAATTTTCCAGCAAAAAGTAAGAACAAAATTGCACAAAAAATAATATAGTAATAAAAGATTTAAATTCAAACCAAAAAAAAATTGCAGTGCAGCCTCAAAAGGAATTTAAAATATAAAATTAAATGTGCAACATGTACAAAAAAAATTAAAGGATATTAAATTAAAAGAAAATCAAGAAATCAACAATTATTGCAGACCACAGAAGTCTTACGCAAAAAGAAAAGCACACTGGCATTTAAATTTCTTTAAGCTCTAAGATAAAGTTATAAAAAATCTTATCATTGCTGTAATTTAAGGACGTGGTATATTTCTTTAATTGGCATTCGATTACGTGTCGATAGAAAAAGTGATGAAAATTCCACAAAATTACGTGCCATCATGCAATAATTTGAAACAAATAATTTTTTCAAATAAAAACAAGTGAAAGGAATTCTCACTAGCATATTACTTTTCGCCGTCAAAAACATAACATCTCTGTTTAACATATGTACATATAGTCAAAGTAGCAGAAATCAAAACGTGCTTAAATTTGACACTAACGTGTTATTCTTCAGTTGTTAGTTTGTATGTGTACTAAAGCTAAAAAGTTTTTAAATGAAATTTAACACTCAAACAGCCAACGAAACTAACGAAATTTTATGCTGAAACGCCAGGCAACAAAAAAACATGATATTGCATTGAATTTGCAACTACCGTTTACCTCACACATACATACACGTTTCTAAAGTCATCAAAAGAAACAAGAAAAAAACATTTTGCGACTTTTTGAATTTTAAACTAACAATCTAACGCTCTTTTAGTTTTTCGTTTTCGTTTTTAAATTGTTTCATTTTTGATGTTTTTTGGCATTTAAATCAAATTCCACCCAGTTCTTGACAGCCAAATGTACCATAAAAGTGCGATTATTTTAACCAAAACGTGACACATGGCTATGTACTATTATGCTAGTAAAATATCAGCCATTGCTTGTGGTACACGTTGTAGACAAACGGTTTTACAAAAATCTCGCGGTCAACGTGATCGTGATAAAAATCAACGCCATTCCAGGCAGCAACATCATCATCATCCCCAGCATCACAATGGCCAGAATGACGATTCATACGGTAACGATTGTCCAACAGATACCGATGATGAATTGGACAACGATGGCATTTGCATTCGCATGCAAACGCGTAACGATAACAATGAATTTAGAGGTAATAGTAGCAGTGGTATGGCTACGGATGGCCGCATTTATGTTACTAATACAAATGATAATGGCACGACGGAAACATCGGTGTCCACACTGGTGGCTGCTGCAACAAACAGTACAAACGACAGCAGTGGCACTAAAAATAATACGGATGGCATCCGCTATAGAAGACGCTACAGTCAACAATTGGATGCATACGATATTGAGCTTGGATTTCAAAAATTCGAGGTAAGTGAAAATTTTTTAATATTTGCTAGAGTAGGCTGTGAGTTGTGATTGAAATTAAAGTTTGTTCAAAAACATGCAATATTAAATTGATATCAAATTGCATTATATGTGTAGGTAAATACACATACATCCGTAAAAACTAAAACAACTTAGTTTTTTCTAGTTTGAAGATTGCGAATATATGTTAAAATCATTAATCCAATACTGATTATAAATTAAAAAATTTATTTAAATGATTTAATATGTATATTCACTTACTACCTTAAATAACAGACTTTTGTTGGTATGAAGATATCAAACTATTTTGCTGCTGTCAATATTTTAAATTTTCTTAAGAAGTTACTTTTACTCCCGATTTACAGAACTTCTCTTTTATAATGAGTACAGAGTGTATTTTGTTTTTATACCCCATCTGTAATCTTATAAGTAGGGAAGTCAATTACGCATTGAAATCTTTGAAAGGCCTTGGCTAGCAAAATATAATGTCATAAATAAAATTAAAATTAAAATTCATAATGGCCGCTACTGCAAACTGGCATAAAAGAAATATATAGTATATGGGTAATTCTATTATTTTCAAATATATTACTTTGAAGTCCCCCAATATTGACATCAAATGAGAGCTTGACCAGTGGAATACAGTAATCTAGGAAAAGTTAAAAACACAATAAAGCTTCCGAAGTAAAATGGGGGATACTTTTTTCTTAATCCCATTAATATGGATGGGTGTACTAAATCTAGAATCAAAGCAATGCTACAGTAAGATCATTATACCTCTGGACATGACGTTAAAAAGTTTTACTAAATTCGGTTCGGCCAAATAAAGCAAAATTTCTTATTGACATAAAAGTTATTCTGATAGTTTTTTAAAAAAAACTTTTTATATGAATTGACTACAGTTTAAAGTTCTGATTTGATTTAAATTATTCTCTAGTTTAAATAAAAAATATGTTATTTAATGTTTATAAAAACCGGTTATTTGAACCGGTTTTACGAATTTTTTGAAGCAGGAGTTGCCACAAATTAAAAATTAAAATCATAAAAAATTACTCTTTAAGAGATATTTAAGCAGACGTTTTCATAAAAATAAGGTGCCATTATAACTACTATCACCTACACTAGTCGAAAAAGCAACATTTTCTTCTCCCTCTTCCAACTTGTTAGATAACTATTTTATTTAAAACTACTATTATTCGCGCTACAGGGCTTTTTAAAAAATTAAGTTGATTCCATCATACATTTTAGTTGAACAAAAACAATTTTTGTAGGGTTTTAGTTTTTACAAATTATTGGCAGCGCCGGCGTATTGCTCCGACTAAAGCTTGCCGTATTGGCGTGATTATAGCTGGCCTAAACACATTAACATTAAAATAGATATGGATACTAACAAGAAAATGGTCACTAATATTGAAATGGGCATGTACACAGAAAATGGATATGAACATTGACACGGATATGAAAGTTGACATTGATATTGATTTTAATATTGACTTGGTAATTGGCATTGTGCAAAACTTTACATTAATTTTTTTTTTTTCAAATATAAAAAATGTAACCCAGTACTGAGATTAAAAATACTACACAGTACATAAAGTTGTCCGTAAGAATATTTTGTTTTCGTCTTTAGTATTTGTTAGAGAATGTTTCATAATTCGTTCAGTGTTGGCCGCAATTGATGCAATAACTGAAATATAAATATACACTGCAGATGTTTTTCAAACTAGTCCTTCTTGAGCACAATACAGAAAGAATGTTTATGGACTTGCACAAACAATTTTTACTAGTTTTACTGTCAAAAAAATTTAACAACATATATTTTACATTACATATTATTGTTAATTACACACGTGAGTACATGATGATGTGCAAAATGACTCTTAAACATGAAGAAACGATAATGGCAATTAAAACACCTACCTGTAGATACTTACGTATGTACAAACGTAATTGTGCAGCTATAAACTACTTTAGGAGTTGTCAATATTTAATACTATGCTATGGCATAGAGTGTATATATTTGAATATATTGGAATGATTTGGTTATTAAAAATTTAATTTTAAAGAGCAATTGTGGCAAGGGCCGTATGTGCTGCGTTTCCTACTGGAATAACTTCTTAGCTTTCATAAGGCGTACATAGTTATTAATCATAGCACGATACCTGTCTCCATGTAGCACTTCTACATCACCAACTTTATTCGCAAATAAATAAGGCCTTTTAACTCTTAGGAATGTCATTTCGCACCAAAATTTAAGAACAACTCTGGGGCTTACAGTAGCTTATATTACATCTCTTTTTTATTTACATATCCAGGAAGATGAAGATGTGCTTCATAATCCATTATTAAATTGTTAAAAACATCGTTATTTCCTGCGCGCAACTCCATGTTTCTATGGTAGTTAATTGTTTATAGTTGTAGGGCCAATTGGATCTTGTATTGATACATGCTTTTATGACGACATAAAATTATTAAAATAAAGTTTAAGAGAAGCCCGGTTTTTATACCCGCCACCAAAAAAATGGTGGGGGTATATTCATTTTGTCATTCCGTTTGTAACACATCGAAATATCCATTTCAGACCCCATAAAGTGTATATATTCTGAATCAGGGTTTGATTTGATGACGATCTAGCTATGTCCGTCCGTCTGTCCATCTGTCCATCTGTTGAAAGCACGATAGAGGACGCACCGAAAAAGCTAGGGGGCTAAAATTTTGCTAGAATCTTTCTTATGGACAAGGTTTGTTTGGTATTGAAAATGGGCTAAGTCGAAAAAATAGGAAGAGAGTTATAGCTCGAAAAGCAAGAGTAGGTCGAAAAAACCGTGTCCCTCGAACATCGAATAAAATGGAATTGTGTCCAAACGCATTAACGTAGACTCATGAAACTTCGAATATATATTTCCTGAGCAAAAACAATATCTTTCAAAAACAAAAACGTCATAAAAGCAACAAAATTGGATGTACGACTCTGAAATTTTGCACAATTCGCTTTTTGTGAGACGCTTTTTTGTTACGGAAAATCAAAGTGCCACGCCCACTTTTACGCCCACCTCCCATATAACGTTTTACCTAAAATTTATATAATTTCTCTATTAATAAAGATTTTGGAATAAAAAAGGGCTATATTGAAACACCTAAGTTGCACTCACTCGCAAAAACAAATTTGACACGCCTACTATAACGCCCACTTTTCACGTTATCTACCGTTAATGAAATTTAAAAGCTCATAAAACCGCCCAAAATTAGAGGTATGATGAACAAATTCGCTACGTATATCCTCCTAGGCAATGTCATTACTGTGCCAAAAAATTAAGGTGCCACACCCACTTTTACGCCCACCTCCCATATAACGTTTTACTCAAAATTCCTCTAATTTCTCTATTAATAATGATTTTGGATTAATAAAGGGCTATATTGAAACACCTAAGTTGTACTCATTCGCCAAAACAACTTTGACACGCCTACTATAACGCCCACTTTTCACGTAATCTACCGTTAATGAAATTTAAAAGCTCGTAAAACCGCCAAAATCAGAGGTATGATGATCAAATTTGCTGTGCATATCCTTCTAATCAATGTTATTGTTGTGCCAGAAAATAAAGGTGACACGCCGACTTTAACGCCCACCTCCCATATAACGGTTTGTCTTAAATTCATGTAATTTCTCTATTGACAAAGTTTTTGGGAAAATAAATGTGTATATTGAAATGTCTAAGTTGTATTTATTAGCAGAAACTTTATTGACATGCCTACTTTAACGCCCACTTTCATTGAAAGACTACATTAACAAAAGCATTTTAGTAGCATATCGAAGTTATAAAGGGTGGTTAAATTTTACGGACCGATGTTGAATTTAAATAAAACACAAATTATTTAGGAAATTATTATTATTTCTTTTTGTAATGATAATATTTGTACGGTTCAATTATGTATTTAACAAAATATCGGCCAAATGGCCCCCCCATCCTTGGCGCCACTCCTCTATCTGATGGTCCAAATTTTCAATGACAGTGTTGATGCTCAATTGTGTCGAGGTTGACTGCTCTCTTACCACACTATCGCAAAAAAAACAATGGTTCACATTCAACGAACTAAGAAGGCATTCACAGATTTTCTAACATTTTATACAGACCTGTTTTGCAGAAATTTAAATATTTTTTACAATTCTCCCGATTGTGAACGAATTTGAACGATTATGTTGATCAAAAGAATTACGAAGTGCACAAAATGCATTTTGACTTGAACGCCCATTTGTATAAAAAACCTGAATAACTTTAACGCGTTGCTCATTTGCGTATCTTTCCACTTTTAAGTTGGTCTGAGATTGAGAAATGTCAAATGAAATGCAAAAAAAACTTGTTGTTTGTGTTGCTCATCTTCAACATGGGCCCTTAAAATTTAACCACCCTCTACAAAGAAAGTGATACATATTTTACTATAAAAAGATTATCCATAATGATTAACAAAATAATAAATATTGTGCTTTAAATGTACACAAAATTGGTGGTGGTGGCTCTTACTTGTTCTTAACATCTTTGCGTCTATGTTTCATGATATTTTTTAATCCTTTCTTGTACTTGATTAATGGTTACTTAATTCTAAGCCATTCTCGGTCTTTTTGATCGTGGCAAATCTGACACTACATTTTGTCGAAACAGTGTGATTTTACAATTAATTGTGATTGAGCTGGGTGCATTTCTAGTGTTAAAATAATTTCAAATTAAATGTCCATAGGATAAGTAAAATAATAAAAAGATATTTATTAAATTTTTACACACAGGCATGACTTATTTATATATAAATCTATATTTAGGTGCTTCATGCTTAGGGAGAAATTTATTTATCGGGTATATGATGAAAGACGATTTAGCCATAAAATCTATTTGACAACGATGAAAGGTGTGATGTGTTTGCTATAGTCGCTTTGTCATAAATTTAAAAATTGTTTTTCATTAATTTTTAGTAAATTTCATTCCACAGTTTTATTTTATTGTTTATATTTAGTCCTTCAGTATGCTTTTTAGAAGATATAAGTTTTGCTTTTGTTTAAAAGTTGATTTACTAAGTCTATTGTAATACATCACACTTTTCTAAAAAGGGAATCGCTTGGAAAACGACCGTTTTTCATAATACACCTTATTGTTATGTCTTATATTGGAACATGTATCAATTATAGGAATTTTCAAGAAAATATTTATACAAAAAAGTCTTAGAAATTATCGTCTGGTTCTCAAACATAGCTTAAGATAAATTGTGTAAAACCTTAAAATTTACAACAAAAATATTTGAGGAAAATATTTCCCCCGGTCAATTTTTGTTCTCTAAGTACATGCCTTAAAATTTTTATTGGAAAATAATTTTTACAAAAGAAGTATCATCTGCGCTTTTTAATGACAATTTCTTCATTTGATCACAATTTAAATTGTTTGCGATTAGATTTGTAAATATTTATTATTTGTTTATCATTAACGTACATATTTGCAATATAAGGGTTATTGAAATTTTTTCAAAATGGTTCACTGACAGCACATATAAAATAAATAAACTTAAGTAATAAACTCATTTTTTTCTTCCCTATTATAAGTACACGCATTTATTTATGGCTACAAATACAGGGTGGGGCAAAAGTCGCGAAGGGGTTTAAAACAGTCATAACTTTTTTAATTTTTAATTTTATTTTTTTTTTATAAAATAATAAAAAATGGTATTGGGAGATTTTTTAAATTTAGGTGTGAAAGATTATGTCACGTCTTTCAGACATTCAAAATTAAAAGCTGTAGCCTAAAATGAACAGACTATTTAGACAGATTTCAGTAGAGAAAGAAAAATCAATAACTCAATCATCTTGTTTTCATAATCATATTCCATGTCATCAAATTTCTACTACATTCTGCTTCAAGTACATGTTATACTGTTTTTATCACACTAAATTTTAATGCTATATTTATTGCCATTTTCAAGTGTTCTTTCCTTTTTTTATTTTTGCGCATATATACATAAAAATACTTGAGTTTTTACGTTCGTTTATATGGTTTTGACAAAGACATTCTCTAAAATAAACATTTATTGTTGTTTTTTTTTTGTATATTACATATGTACGTCAAACAACATTAAATTGAATGATTTTTTTATGTAAAGTATACGATTTTATTTTTAAATATGCTGCTATATCTAAGCGAAATTGGAAACCGTAAAATATTTATTGATCTTGTTACATGTTAATGGGGGAAAATATTATTATTATTACTGCTAGGAGAATATTTAATATTTAATATCTAGAATTATTAAATGTTTATGGTGGACTCATAAGAAGGCGCAGTATTACTTCGTATCATAATTTAAAAATTATTTTAAATATTTTCGAATAGACAACAATGTTAGTTGTAGACCGTATACAAATTTTAAGTGTTGGCATTCGTTGTGAATCCACCAAATATTTTTACACAATTGAACTTTAATGTTTTTTTATAAGTAAAATTTTTTGATAAAAAAAATTTCTTTAACACACAATTATTTTTAATTCTTTTAATAATAATAATAATATATAAATTTATTCCTGTAAACTCTTAAAATAAGCACAAGACCAAAACAAACTCTTTAAAATTTTTTAGATTATTTCAATTTTACTTCCCTTTAGTTTAAATTTAACATAGACGTCTCACATGTTACTTGCGTCTTCAAGCTATGAGCAATAAAATAGAGCTGCAATTATTAGCATTGCTTTTTTACCCGTGCTTACCTTCAGACTTACGGATACTGCAGATTCATTTACCATTGTTAAGTTCACTTGCATATTGGACAAAATTGTAACAGATCTTATCTGCGTAGGTAAGATCCTTTTATATATCACGTAGTACCCACGTAATTCCTTTTCTATGGTTTGTGTTCTTTTTAACTACTATATCGAGAACATAAAAAACAAGTAAGAGCACTGTATTCGGCTGTGCCGAATCTTTTATACCCACCACCAATTTTGTGTACATTTAAAGCACAATATTTATTATTTTGTAATCGCTATAGAATAGTCTCTTTATAATAAAATATGTATCACTTTCTTTGTAGAGGGTGGTTAAATTTTAAGGGCCCATGTTTAAGGTGAACCACATCTAAACTTCAACTTTTTTCTTGTATTTCATTTGACATTTTTCAATCTCAGACTAACTCAATTTGAACCGTGGAAAGATACGCAATCGAGCAACGCTTTTAAATATTAAAGATTTTTATAAAAATGGGCGTTCAAATCAAAATGCATTTTGTGCACTTCGTGATTCTTTTGATCAACATAATCGTTCGAATTCGTCCACAATCGTAAGAATTGTAAAAAATATTTAAATGCCTGCAAAGCAGGTCTGTACGAAATGTGAAAACATCTGCGAATGCCATCTTAGTTCGTTGAATGGGAAACATTGCTGTTTTTCACGATAACGTGGCAAAAGAGCAAGCAACCTCGACTCATCATCGTGCCCAACAATCGAGCATCAACAGTGTCATTGAAAATTTGGACTATCGGATCGTGGTGTGCCGCCTAGGTTGGGGGGCCATTTGGCCGATATTTTGTTCCATACATAATTGAAGCATACAAATATTATCATTATAAAAATAAATGATAATAATTTCATAATAATTTTATTCAAAATCAACATAGTCCCTTAAAATTAAACCACCTATAATAACTTCGGTATGATAGTAAAATGTTTTCGTAAATTTAGTCTTTCAATGAAAGTGGCCGTTAAAATACGCGTGTCAATAAAGTTTCTGCTAATAAACATAACTTAGATATTTCAATATAGTCCTTTAGTATTCCAAAATCTTTATTCATAGAGAATTTACATGAATTTAAGAGGAAGAAAGTGAATTTAAGGTTAAATTTTAAGAGCCACAGGGTGATTTAAAATATACATTCTCTGCATTTTTCTAAAACGGGAAATTTATTAGTAAGATTTTGATTTTTAAACTTCTATAACATTTTGTTTTAAAAGATTTTCAAACGAAATAAGTTTTGTATAATTTTAAAATTTGTTAGCCATTAGTACATGAAAATAAATTGTTTATAATGTTTAGAGATAATTTTTTTTTACTTAAGTCAAAATTTTCCTAAATTCCCATTTTTAATAGAGCATAACTTCAGGAGAACATAAGCATAAGTTGTTAGCATGCCATCTAGTAGTTGCTAGTAGAGTCATCTATCTTATCATCTTTATCTTATATTTAGCTACAGTACAATAAATGGCGCAGTGTAAGATGAATAAATGCTAATATATATGACTAATATATTTTTATAAAAATTTAAAGAAAAAAGTGCGCGGCACATCTATTTTGCGTTATAACGAGGACTTTGACCAAAAAGCCATGTTTGCAAAATTTCAGAATCGTACATATAGTTTTGTCAGTTTCATTACGTTTTAAATTTGAAATATACACTGTGCGGTATAAATTTTCGTACATTTTTATATATAACTATTTTCCTAATTCATAGATTTAAGCGATTTTCAGGGAAAAATATTATTTTGACTCGATAAATATAAATTCGAAGTTTCATGACTACGTTTATGCGTCTGGACACAATTCAAAAGTGAAAGTGGGCGTTATAGTAGGCGTGTCAAAGTTGTTTTTGCGAATGAGTACAACTTAGGTGTTTCAATATAGGCCTTTATTATTCCAAAATCTTTATTAATAGAGAAATTATATGAATTTTAGGTAAAACGTTATATTGAAGGTGGGCGTAAAAGTGGGCGTGGCACCTTAATGGCATAGTAATGAAATTGCCTAGGGGGATAGACGTAGCAAAATTTATCATCATACCTCTAATTTTAGCGGTTTTATGAGCTTTTAAATTTCATTAACGGTAGATAACGTGACAAGTGGGCGTTATAGTAGGCGTGTCAAAGTTATTTTTGCGAATGAGTACAACTGAGGTGTTTCAATATAGGCCTTTATTATTCCAAAATCTTTATTAATAGAGAAATTATATGAATTTTAGTTAAAACGTTATATGGGAGGTGGGCGTAAAAGTGGGCGTGGCACATTGATTTGCCATTACAAGAAAGCGTGTCACCAAAAAGCAAAGTGTGCAAAATTTCAGAGTCGTACATCCAATTTTGTTGCTTTTATGACGTTTTTGTTTTTAAATATACCGAAAAATACACTGTGCGGTATAAATTTTCGTACATTTTGATCGATAACTCCTCTCTTGATGCATAGATTTAGACAATTTTCGGGGACAAATATTATCTTTACCCAGGAAATGTATTTTTGAAGTTTCATGAGTCTACGTTAAGGCGTTTGGACACAATTCCATTTTATTCGATGTTCGAAGGACACGGTTTTTTCGACCTACTCTTGCTTTTCGAGCTATAACTCTCTTCCTAATATTCCGATTTAGCCCATTTTCAATACCAAACAAACCTTGTCTATAAGAAAGATTTTAGCAAAATTTGAGTCCCCTAGCTTTTTCGGTGCGACCACTATCGTGCTTTCAACAGACGGACAGACGGACGGACATAGCTAGATCGTCATAAAATCAAACCTCGATTTAGAATATATATACTTTATGGGGTCTAAAATGGATATTTCGATGTGTTACAAACGGAATGACAAAATGAATATACCCCCACCATTTTTTTGGTGGCGGGTATAAAAAGTAATAATTATAAAGTGGGAAACCACTTTCTACCGAATTCTATAGTGAGATGTAGTATTTTCCATGGAAACTCTGTTGCACACTAATGCTTTTCACACGTCAAACTTTTCTGAAAAATTTAAAATTGTTTGATATGACCGTGATCTTCATTCTACTGACTGACTGACAGAATCATCCTCAGGCTATGAAGATACTTTGTGTTTGAGCAAGGAACCTAGGTTTTTCCGTTATATACTCAAGAAGAATTTACTAATTTGCAGTCACTTTTCTAGCCATGTTAAAAAGTGTTATACCAATTTTTCTCCGCTTTTAAATTTACTTTATATGGGATAGCTTAAAATCACATCCTTAGCAAGTAACCCTGAAAGAGTTTTTGTCATTCAAAATTAGTTTTATAACCGACGTCAATAATTTGGCTCTGCTTAGGTATGGGCTATGACATATGAGTCAGAATTAATATTAATACACCTTTTAGACAAATATCATAAAGAGCTTTTCATAAGCATCAAATTGTTTAGATATATTATACAGAACACTTTCTGATTAAGTATTGAGTACCTGAAAAATGTGCCCAAAATTGCACACCAATAATTAAACGATCATTTTAGAGCAATTTTTTTTATATCCATAACGATCACTTTAGTCGCCCATTGCGACAAACAACTAGTTTTTAACTATAAAAAAAAAATCTTGTTGTTTGATTTTTTAATGTTAATTATTTCAAATTTAAAAAAGATTTGTGATATTTGGCAAAACAAAAACTGCTCAGTTAAGTTGGCCATTTCACCATAAATATTAAAGGAACAACGCTTCCAAGCCATTGAATTTTATTATCAAAATTCGTGACGTGCGAGAAATGTTTTTCGTAAATTACTCGCATTTTATGATCGTGTCAATCCATCCAAAGAACGTGATCTTCAAGTTGTTGTTACCGAATTTCACAGCAATTCCACTATATTGGACACATATCTACAAACTCGTATAGAAAGACTGTATCAGTCATACTTAAAGAAGATTTTAGTTTTTTAAGAACGATAAAAATCGTAACGTAACCCTACGTTGCCACAAGTGATTTGTGTATACGTATTACTAACTAAAATCAAAAGAGAAATACCAAAAAGTGGCAAGTTCACTTTTAAAATTAACAAATAGCGCTTCTTCAATTGTTAACTAAGTGTTGCTAATACATATTTATGCGCAAAAATAGCTGAATTACTTACCACAATTTTTTGCAATATTAGTATCTCAATATTCAACAATACTGTTCTTCGTCTTGTCACTTTACTTGCCGCAAGTGTAAAAATCTTATTAGCTTAAAAATTTCTTTGCAGGCAGCAAAAGTGTGGTGGTGTTAGTAAAAAAGTGTTATTACATAAATGTGTTCCCGTCATTCCTATAAGGAGCATGGCCGTAAAAAAAAAAGTTTTATTGTTATGAACATATTAAGAGGCGAGTCCTATGAGTAATTGATTTTACGTTTTGGAGTCGTTCACTGGCCGCCAAGATCATACGATTAGACTCTTTTATACCATGTTCTGTGAGTGGATACGTGACTCCTCCGGTATACTTAGACAAGCCAGTCGCAACGTCTGCCTTTGACGACAATTACAGCTGACAATGGTGAAATTGGAGCTCACAGATAGATCACCAGTTGTATAATCTCGGGCAATATTTATATTTATCCATTTATCCATTTATCACCCCAAATACATATTTTATAAATTTTTTTAAATTTTCTTTGTATTTATACCCTTTTTTATTATGCTGGCAATCCATGTGTAATTTGTTCAATAATCATTTCTGAAACCATAATTGATTGAGCAATGTTATGTCTGTCAGTCTGTCCTGGCGTTGATAAAAAATTAACTTTTAAAAGCAGCCACATATTATAGAGACACGAGTGCTTATGCTTTTCGCATATTTTAACCAAGAAAATATTTTTTTGTCCTAGGATAATACATGTGCCTCTGGGCACATTAACTTATTAGCCCAAATAATTATATGTTTAAAATTACATTAAATTACTGAGCATTACAGTTGATATCCACACATAACATTTGTAGTTTAGAGCACAAGAGTGCTGATGATGAAACCGAAGCTGTTTTCAAAAATGCATTCCGCTCGCCTAGTATTAGATAACTTATTTTTCCAAGTTATTGTCATTATCGCATACATGTATCTTGATGTAAATTTAATTAAAACAGAATTAATAGAAAAGTTGGTATGTAATATTAAAAAAAACAAAAAAATATATATAATTATATTGCTGTTTTCAATATGTATTTTTAAGCATAATATCATTTTCACTTAAATAAATATATTTTGCCAAAGCACTCAAGAGTATTTTTAAAAAATAACTGATTTTTCCTGCAAGGCGACACATTTGCTAAATCAACCCTCTGTTTAATCATTACTTTAACAATATTTTAAAGCTGTTAATTTCTTCATAAAATTTTCTTGTCTGTCATTAAAATTAGCAAATTGTTTTTGTTATTTGTTCGTAGTAATTTCAATAAGCAATCATTGGAGTTACAATATTCACTACTACACATTACAACACATAATTTTAACAAAAAAAAAAAAAAAAGATATTAAATATATTGTTGCATTTTAATACCCGCACTTAATCATGCTTTGCAGCTGCTTTACCTCGTAGTGAGATTTTTTACACAGGTTTTATATATTTTGAAGTATATATGGACATATGTATGTATGTACGTATGTTTAATGAATAATCAGTATAAGCGGAAAAACCATAACATTATCACATCACATAGTTCTGTTAAAAATATTAAATATTTTTAATTAATAAATCATCACTCGAAATTGGGAAAAAATAAAGCGGTCATTATGATATATATGCGTCATTGAAAAGTTTTCATTACTTTGTTATTGACTGCAGTGTTATTGGAAATAACTTAAAATAAATGAATTGAAATTTAATGTAAAATATTTTTTAAATAAAAAATTATTTAAATACAGATTTCATCTGCCTGTTAAAATTCAAATTCATCAATATCAAAGAATGCAGTCAACAAGGATTATTTATTTCAAAAACATTTGTGCATTTAGGCAAATAAATAAACAAACGCTTGTACATTAGAGTATACAAATGTATTAGTACTTTATATCAATATTTTTATATGCTTCACCTTCGGTGCCAAGGTTATATATAGCTTAGTTCACCAGTATGTAATTTCCGGCCATACAAAATATATATATTCTGAAAGCTACCTCTGACTTTGCTCATATATTGCACCCCTAGCAGGTTTACTGTCCCCAACATCATTAAAATTTTGATTTCACACTTCTTTTTTTTTTACATAAAATTTATGCAAAATTTTTAGATTCATCATTAAATTCAATTAAGTGTTTTTTTATGTTTGGAGCATGATAAAAAGTAAAATAAATATAAATCAGTTCTTAGCCATGAACGTAACATCTAAAATATACTATCCCTACGCCCTACTAATGCCTACTGTTTATAATGCTACAATGGTGCCCACAAAAAGCTCTAAAAAGAATTTAAGTTTTTTTTGAGTTCTTGTTCATTTCAATTTTCTTTATGTAACTAATATGCTACGAAAAATGAATAATAAATACTTTATATGTGTAAGTAAATACATATGTGGAATTTTTTTTTTTTTTTTTTAATAAATGTTAGACAAAAAGTGAAAAACCATCCCTGTTTTTTTTTTTTTTTTTTTGTTTTTTGAAGTAGAGAATGTATTTGATAAGTCCATACACTAAAAATTAAATTTAATCGTTTGCATTTATGAAAAATTTTATTCATATTAACTATAAATTCAAATATTGAAATTTAACTACAAAATCAAATATGATACATGACATACTCAGCATAGATGGTACAAAAAATACACCATGAATCATATATGATTCATTGGACAGGTAATTATAAAAAATTTTAGTAGTATTTATAAGCACTATGTGCCCCTAGGAAAATTGGTGATATTAATATATATATAATATTTTCAACAAAGTGGTCTCTAATTGACAAAGTTATAGGCAAAAAAATATATTGTAAAAAATATATATATTTTTTATATATCAAACTCCTCAAGGTTTGAAATAATTTTTGAACACACTAGTAATACAAAATTACATGCCCTTGCCTCGGAAATCATTTTGGGAAAATCTAATAAATAGATTTGAAACCAACTGATGTATAAGGATAAAAAATTCAACTGCTTTGGTTTTTTTCATAAGACTTTCCAACGACAATTGGAATTTTTCAGCTTTTAGAGAGTATCAGCGTTATTATGGATGACAAATAAAAGGCCTTGATTAGTAGAATATAATAATATAATACACTATAAAAAAGTTTAAAAAAACTGGTGGCAGCTACAAATCTAGAATTTGAAAATATACCTCTTTAACCATCCTAATTTTGGTAACAAATAAAGGGCTAGCAGTAGTAGAATTAGGGCAACTATACAATGATTTAAAATTGAAAATGCCGTCGTAAATAAAAGAGCCAAATTGCATAATTTCGGCTTAATACGCAAACCTGCTAACTCCCTTTCAGTAAATTTTACATCAGAGTCAAAAAATTTCTTATAATTCATATTTGTAGCTTGAAAGGATAACCAAAAATATAGTTGGTTTATTTTTTGTCATTTTTTATGTTTGAGTACAATGTACAAAAATAAAAATAAACAAGTGGAAGTTATAATTAACAGTGAACTAATAATGTACTGGATTAAGCAGTTTTTCTTACAAAAAATTTTCTGTGAGAGGACTAAGCAGGGGGCTAATTATCGCATTCGTGGTCGGAATACATCTTGTATCAAAATTAATTTCGATAGCGTACAATTTTCTAATGATGTTACTCGATACGAAACGAATCGAGTTTTTAGTTCAGTGTTGTAAAGAATTTATTTGTTTTTTCATATTTTTTGAAACTAAAAAAAATTAAAGACTTTAAAAGTTTTATGTACATAGGGGTTCATTGCTATTTTTATTGCATTTCGATACCTATATTAAGTGTTTCTAACTCCTTTCTTCGTATTTGCAACTCTATTTCTTTAATTTGTTTATCTAAGTATTGCTCCTCTTCCTTAATTTGTAGGCTTTTCTTTTCAATTTAAATTAACTGAATATTCAGGTCGACATTCTTTTATTTTAATTCGAGGTCTTGTTTTTTATTTCTATAAGGGAATTTAGTAGTTCTCTGTAGTCATCATATTTTTTTTAGCAAAGTAATTTTAGTTTCCCTTTTCTTTATGCTGTTTTTTTATGTCTCCGTATATTATTCTTTTTTCTGGCGCTGATTCTTCTAAATCATCATCTTCTGTGCATGAGGAGTGGTTAATGTCCTAGATTAAATACGAAAAGGTGCATGGCAAGTCATTATTGTGATCTTCAGGCGCTATTAAACTTAATTCATCACCTAAAGGTTTTAGGTTTGACTTTGGCTCTGTTTGCCAAAGCTTTGCACAGCCTTCAGACCTTAAACAGCGACTTCTATGCCAGCAGCAGCCAAGATTTGTTCCTCTACTTGAGTGAGAGTTTTTTCTTCATACGGGCCACCACCGGTTCTTTTCTTCGAAGACTTATTAAAAGAAAACTTCGTTTTTACAGGTTTTTTTTTTTGATCAGCGTATACATAAACAAAAAAATCATTACTAAAAGTAAAACAATTTTTTCTTGTTATATTACCTTCCGCCACATTTTCACATTTTTTATTGGTGGACCAGAAGCATTAGGTTTCTCGGCTAGTTGCTCCCAAAGTTAGTTAGCCCTTGCTTTCCCTTGTGAACTGTTCGGTAAAATCTGTGTGCTTTGCCATTAAATTCCAAAGGATCTCTTTTTGAGAATAATTTATTTTTGTTAACTTTGACCTAGAAATTTAACAATTTACTTAATAAAAAAAATTCATAAATTTTAAACTTACATTTTCTTTTCTGTTCACTTTTTTACTTTAAAAAGTTAAATCGAATGCTTTTTTGCTAATGAGTTTATACTCGCAAGGTTACATTCGAAATGTAGCTCGTTATCGAATGCCAGAATTAGAAATTTCGATAGTCGATACTCGATATCGAATGAGAGAATCCCAAAAGTAAGAAAACTCGCACGTTCGAATATAATTTCGCTCGTATACGGATACGAGAGTCAGCCCCCAGGTTTTTTATCAAACCTTATTACACACTTTAAGACTTAAATCGAAGAAAAACTACATGCTGGCCGACGAGACGTATCTTTCTCTACCACACAGCATCACAATCTCAATTTACTTAAAAAGTGGATTTAGCAGGTTTGCAAGAAGTAAAATAATTTTTCGCTAACTCACTGTATTTTTTGTTGAGGATTATATGTTTGTTTATTTTTTTTTTTTTCAGAACAAGAAATAGTAAATATCAGTTAAATAAGAAAGAAGAATTAATGCCCCACTATTTCGACACTTCAATAGGACTTAAATATTAAAATTTTTCTACTGATTTTATTTGTATCTTTAGTTTAGCAAATTATGTGCTTACTAATAACCTTATTATTATTCCAAGAACTATATTTTTCATAACTTACCTCTCACTTACTAGGTTTGCTATATGAATGCTTATCATTCATATCAAAAAGTTAATTTTTCCTTCTTATGAAATGTGTACTTTACAATAAAAATAATTTTTGTTCCTAATAAATTCTTGGAATTTCTTTTATTTTCAATATATTTCATTTATTTACTACATTAAGAGTTATTTGTATACAAGAGCATATTTTTATTTAAAAAAAAAATCATTACTTTAGTAAATTCTCTTTAAGAATACACTTATACATATTTTATCATGTGTAAAGTAAAAGGCTTGTATTTGAATCTGTACAGCTTCTGTGCATGAGGTTTAGAGCATGACAAATTCCATGTAATTTGTAAAATGTTTAAAATATACCAGAATCTATGAAAAATTTAAATATATTCATACAAATATCTATTACCTTTTAAGGATGACTTTGAGGTATGTCGGTTTTAGGTGTGTGTGCGTGTGTGCCAAATTTAACAATTTGTATATTTTTTTACCATGGATAATAAAAAAAATATAAAATAATAATGTACATACATAAGTTTAATATAGAAGAGTTTATTATATTACGTTTTCATACACTGAATTCAATCAATGAAATTAGAGCTGATTGTAGCTTTATTTATGTATGTAAATTCGTTAAAATTTAAAAATAAATATTTGTAAAAATATGCGAATAGATGATTTACAAACAAGTAAGAGCATAACAAAAAAATTTAATATCTAAATATATTTTAAATTAAAGCAAATGTTAAGAAAATTCTGTTTTACACCAACAAATTTTATTTTTTTTTTAATATTTGCGTATAAAGAAGTATAAAATTTTTAATAAACATTTATAATTTTAAAATCTTTTTCAACTCCATGGCAACATTTTTATATTTAATTAGAAAAAAGAACTTAAAGTCCATATATCCTAACATTATATGTCCTCTAATGTAGTCTGGTTGTGAATGACAACTTCGTCCGTTTGAAACTTAATAATTACTATTTCTGTTCAAATACTTTATGAAATTAAAAACAAAACCAAACAGAATACAAAATTTTTTTTAACTTGGATATTGCCATTAAGTTAAATATATTTTGTTCTAGAATAAGTTTTCCACCTTGTTTTAACGGAAACTGTTTCTTTTGCTTATTCGCGAAAGTGTTAAAATTAAAGCCTTGTTCACATAAATTGAATACCTATACATAATATAATCCGTATGGTCCGTATAACTGATCCCAAAATTATCTCTATATTGAGTTTTTACAGATTGAGTCTGATTTAAATTTCCTACAGGAATATATCAGCATGACATCCATTACCACAGACAAGATATACACGTGTGTTTTTGTTTATTACATACATCGTGATCAATATATTTTTTGGTCGAAAACCATACTATTGTTATGACAGATTATAACCATATATCTCGTTACAAAATTTTTGTTTGTAGCACATATTAATATAATCGCTATAGACGTATGTAGAACAAGGTAAATCACAACTATAATGGAAGTGCTAAATTGCTGGTAAACCAGTGTGTGTAAAACAAATTGAGTTTGATAACAAGGTGCATAACAATAAATAGTATAGTAAATAAAGTACCGTATAACGTTTATCTATTGTTTTAGAAATCAATAAATTGCTCTAAATTTCTAAATTGTAAATTTGAAGATTTTTCTTTTGCAAAGAAATAAATTCCGCTTTATTTTAGAGTAGTAAGCCAAAGTTTTTTACAAATAATCAATGTACTAATTTTAGTTTATTCTTGTAAGTATAATTTCTTTTATGTCCTCAATTATCTCGTGACCGTATATGCATTTATTTGTTAAAAAAATTTTTAGAATTACTTAAAATACCATCTTATTTGCAATTTTTTACTTTCTGTTTAAAATTAAATACTATCTCATAAAAAACAATGTTTTGTATGTAATCAAAATTTTATTAAAATTATTAAAAAAAAAAACTATATTCTTAGGGCCGAATTCATAAAAATTATTTTAGGTTTATTGAAGACTTATTTGACAATTACTCTACAACATCTGTCAAATAAGTGTTTAATAAACCTAAATTTTTTTTTATAAATACGGCCCTGTAATTTTTAAATAAATAAAATAAAATAAAAATTTTTGTTAAGCCTATTAAGTTCAGGAAGCTAGGAAAATACAGACTGACAAAATCACGAAAAAGTGCCGTTGATTGTTGACAATATAGACTACTATAGAAAATTTAAAAAAAACTCTTCTATGTGTAGATAATGTTTTATTATAATCCTATTATAAGTAACGACGAAAACAAACAACAATTCAATGGTTTAAAGCCACTGTTATGGAACCATGTGTTTCTCTTCATAATAATGTCAATTGAAAACTTCATTTCTACATGCATTTAAATATTCTGTCTAAAGTTGCTTTATAATTTGTAATCAAAAATGTCATAAAATTTAAAAAACTTTTTTTTACAATTTCATTAACTTAAATAGAATTGCACCTTATATTCTTATGTTAAAAACTAACTAATAATTTTATATAATAAAATCGCACCTTTGCTTCTATTTTCAATAAATATAAATTTTTGATTGTCAATAACAATAGAACTGTTCCGTTTTAAATGTATTTAAATGTAATTAAATGTCTTATGTATTGGTAAAAATGCGACCTCACGAATTGCAAATGAAGACACAACTAGGGGTCCTAAAAAAATATTAACGTAGAAGTTCAGCGAGGATGTCCTCTATCGCGTTTTATTTTTAGTGTGTCTATTAATAACATCAAAGAAATAACGCCAACTACAAAAGACATAATTTATCGTTCAAACAGTCGTCAAGAAGGTCTGGAAAATGTTTTCAACATAAGCGTACGCACAAGTTCGTTCGCGTGAAGTCAAGCTGACAGAAATGATGTCCGAAGATGGACTATGTTGTCGCAAAATAAACATAACTAAGACCAAGGCCATAAGAATTAATACGGCAAATGTAAATAACTTTTCACTACAATAACAGCCTAGACCTTTGCTGCTTGCTATCTTTGCAGTGCAATAACAAAGGTTCCAAATATTACGGAGAGAAACACATAAACAAATCCCAATAAGCCTATTATCAATTTTACCTAGTATTGAACTCACACTCTTCAGTTTCCTTACCCAGAAAATAGAAACTCACATTAATTGCCAATCGAATTGTTCAGTACTTGCATGCGAACTCTTCATTTATTTTTATAAAATTTCTATTGCAAGAACCATAATTTATTAATATTCCAAAACGAAATTTTGTAGATATAACCGTAAAATTCTACTATCACAACTAAACTGTGCGATTGGCAACAATTGTGGTACTCACAACCGATAATGTTTTTTCTGTGCTTGTATGAATGCGAATCATTGTTTTGTGTCAACTGATGCCTTCTACAAATTTTAAAAAATATTTGGCCAACTGCCATCATCAATGATCAAATCAGAGTTGAGCATTGAAATCGAAATATGAAGACGGATCGGTGGATCTGCGAAAATCAAGACCAACGTAAAAAATGTAATTGACTGGATTTCCCCAGGAAGCTTAAAATGTCTCGCAATGTTGTCTTACAGTCTTTAAATATATCCATCCTTCCATCTGTTTAAAGCACGATACAGCTAAAAAAAACATGAAAAATAAATTTTCAATAAATATCTCTAAATTATCAAAATATTTTGGCGAATTGATCTATTGGAAAGAGACTTTTGTATTCTGATAAATGAGCAAATTATGCAAAAATGCGCTCTGGACATCGATCATCAGCTTAAAATAATAATATTTTTTTGCTTAAACATATACTTTAAGGAACCAAATTTTTTTAAAACTGTAACCTCTGGTTGCGCAATTATTTTTTATATAAAAAACAGATTATATTTTATAAGTTATTACAAAACCTTAATATACCTTTAAGTTTGCCTGATATATAAATACAATTAACCAAATTAAAAATTCGAATTGATCAAAAATTTTAGAAATATTTCTTAAAACAAAGTGAATTAAATCAACTTTTTTTAACAACAATTCTTTTTAAATCAATTTAATCATACAGATTAATCATAATTTTTTAAAACTACAAACGACAAAAATAGGTTTAAATAACACATATATTAATGTTTATGTATATGAAATCAGATATCGGTGTGTGTATGAACAAACTTCAAATGCAAACTTTTCTTAAATTTCTATCTACTATCAGGTATGTAGTTCTAATCTTCAATTATGGAAATTCCATTATTCACTTAATGCAAAACTAAATTCCTGCACTAAAGAACATAAATTTCAAAATAGCCATTTCTCTACTGGCGCACAAAATTTTTGACTAGAGTAGATTTTTAATAACAATTTTACTTCCCTTTCTATAACAGCAAATACGGAAATGGGAATTTTCATTATAATGGTTTTAGCATGTAAAGGACATGATTGCAACTGTTCATACCTATATAACTGCTTCGACACACACAGCCATGCAGAGGCCACACTCACTACCATGTTTACTGTAAATTTCTATTTTGGAAAATGTAATGAAAGTTGTTGCAATACAATGACAGTAAGTATGTGTAGTGGTAGCAGAAAAGGTTCTTGTTTTAGAAAAAAGAAATCTCCTTAAGATGAAAATGTAAAATTCATTTAGCCATACTTATACATGTGAACTCAGATAAAAATAAATGAATGTTACAGAGATAAGGAGACAGGCCAATTTGCAAAAACATATCATTGATGACAAAACCACAAGTTAAACTTTTTGGGCTTCTTTGGCTATCATACTACAACTACTCGTAACTATTTTCATACCAATTCATGCCAAAGATATAAAATCATGATAGTCGTTGTGTAAGTGCAAGTAATGGTAATTCAATTTTATATATTTGTATTGTATGTACTTGGCTGAAAGGATAACGTATAAATAAAATAAAGCTTATGCTTGAAAATTTATTTATAAATTTAAAAATTTGTTTTAGTCAATTAAAATAGATCTCTTCATTTTGCAGAGTTTTTTATTTCACTAAAACTAAATTTTTGCGTATGTAAATAAACTAATTATTTTTTTTTTTATTTTTAATATCTTTGTAGGTTTCCTCCACAGCTAAAAATTCTTTTAACGGGTATGGTATTGGTTATACAAATAGTGATCTAGTACAGTATGACGTGCCAAAGAATACCTATAAACGAAGTCAATGCAATGTCAATTTTGAGGTAAATTAATAAAACTTAGAGGTTATTTTTTATATAAAACTAATATTTCATATCTTAAATAATTAGTTTTGTTTATGACACTTTTTAAAAGTTACATTTATATGTTATACTATTTTAAAGCGGCACGTTTTGTTAGCCCCAACAATATTTTGGTATTGTGTTATTTTTTTTAGTTTAAAATAAATTGTAATATGAGTTAGGCATTTTTTATTACTTCTTCTCTCGTGTCCGCAAAATGCCATTTGATTTGCCATTTTTATATTTTCCCTCAGAAATAATTTATTTTCTTGCGATAAAAAAATTGTCCGTCAAAATATTAAATTATATTCATACTAAATTGTATCAAAATTCATTCAGTGCTTTTTGATTCAATTTAGTTAAAGAAGACAAACTGAAGGTCTATCCTTTCATCCAAAAATGTTATATAAAGTAGTCTATATTATTCTAGATCATAGGCAATTTTTGTTCAATTTTTTAAACAATACCAGATTAACAGACATAATTTCTAGACAATCAATATTAATAGATTTTTTAGGCTAGCAGTAGAGTGCATATTTAGAAACATCAAGCAGTTTCAAACTGCAGAAGTTTATAGTGTTTGAAAAAACAGATTTAGCTGCTTTGCATTACAGGTTTTCTTTCGAATATTTCTGAAAGTTTGATACCAACTGCAGGTATAAGAATTATACTAACACACATACAGACGGACAACTTCCAACCGATGCGCGTTATGTCATAAAGTTAATCAGAATTAAGTGTCAATCCTATTTTGCTGCTTATATTTCAGTCAGCCGTGAACCCCTATGGCTTATGATCTTGTGCACTGTGCACAGGAGCGTTAGAAATGTGATTTATTTAAAAACCAAAAAAAAATTTTACAAATTTAGTTTTTTCATAACTTTATCCATTCTGGATGAAATAGTCCTTAATTTTCTACAAATGACTACAACAAAAACAGGCATAAACTACCCGACATTATGCAATATTTTGACAAAAGTACAAATGGAGGCATGAAGAAAGCCTGATGTGCTTCCAAATATATTCAAATGCATTTAAAATATCTTATGCAATTCATGTAAACAAACATTATTAACTCATAAAGCATAGGTTACTTTTCATCTACTGTGAATGCGTTCTATGCACTTATTAAAATGAAGTCAATTTTATAAATATACTAGAAAAGCCCGGCGCGCGTTGCTACTCCCCTTAATGAATAAAAATGCATTTTGTATTTTAATTGAATAGCAAGTGAAAAAAACTAAAAATTATAACTTTTTTTAATGGGCGTTGTACTGCCCACTTTTCTAATCACGATATTATATAGTCATGACAGATCAATACGTGTGCAAAGTTTCAGAAAAGTCGGTCAAGTGCAAGTAGCTAAAAATGATAACTAACTAGGCGTGGTCCCGCCTACTTTTTTTTAACCATAAACACTTGCTGGAATGTGTACAACAACTAGCCAAAGTTTGAGTCCGATCGGTTTTACAGTTCCGGAGTCTATAGCTAACACACACACACAGACACACAGAGTTTCACTTTTATATATATATATAGATATATATATATATATTCATACAAACACATGCTCCCCAATGAGCACGTTTATGTTAAGATAATGCATGTTTCACCTAAATTGAACCAATTCATCATGGGTTGAACTCATTCATTCACTACTTGTTTTACATGTTTTTTTTTCAAGTTTCCTGCTTGTAATGTTTTAGAAAATATAAGCCAGATTCATAGCGTATACGCTTGGAAAATGCCAAACCCTTTCAGCAGTTCAAAAATGAAATTAAATTTTTGGCGATGGAGGAACACGTCAGGAAACTGCAGAATGCAAATGTCGGTACTAACATACTATGGGGTGAACCAAATCTTGTGAAGTCGAAGGAAATTCTGAAACTGTGTAGACCGAGACTACGATGATTAACTAGTGTTATAACGGATAACACGGAAATGAGAACTCATCTAGCTTGCATAGGACTGTCGAATGAAGCAACATATAGGGAATGCGAGGAGGAGGAGGAGTCTTTGAAACATTACCTTTATCAATGCCCTGTATTTGGGCATATTAGGCGGTTACTATGCCAAACTTGGAATGTCTAAGGGATTCGAATTTGAGATTGTAAGGGGATTACTTTAAGGGAACTGGGCTTCTGACCTAGTCGATATTTTTATGTTTAAATTAAAATTATGGTTTTATTAGGGGAATTTTTCGTTCCTATAGAGTGCACTACATGCCAATTAGGCATACGTGTATACCTGTTATGGGTTTGGACTTTTAGTTCCCCTCTTTTTCAACATAACTTAACCTATCTAGCTGAATTCTTTAAAGAAAGGTAGGCATCACATAGATATTGAAGAAGCGCCTAGGGGGCAAATAACAAAATGCAATAATCTACACCACTACACACTCTTATGGCGTCACATCTTGGCAAAAACATATTACAGCTCCAACATCCTAGAAAAGGCTAAATTAGACAAATAATCATATTAGATATATAGAAGTAATAGAAGTAATGCAATAAAACAATATTTCTTATGGAACAAGGGACCCCAAAAAAAGAGTGAACAAAAAAAAAACGCTCACTAAATACTAATGAAAAAGCTTTAAACCATTTAAAACAAAAAGTTTTATTGAGAGATTAATATTGCCTACTAGTGATCTAACTAAACAACTTTCCCAAGGTATACCTATAACACTGCTTGACAAACAATCTTGTTTGTCTTCCCGTTAACTAAAACTATGTGGACTGTATGGATGTTGATGAGCTGAACTCAAATCCATTATCGGTTTTCTTCCATCAGATCGAGATTTTTTTTATGGGCGTGGCAAATTTTTTTCTTTAAATTAGTCAGGTACGGAGACATATTTTATCCTAATTCGAAAACCAGTCATCCGATTTTCAAGAATCCGAAATACAAAAATAACAAGAAAATAAATAAATTCATACAAGTTATTTTCTTTGACATTTTCATTTCATATACTCCCCAGTTATATGCAGCAAATTAATGTCAGTCGAGTTAAAGTGAAAAATAGCTTGGTAGAAACTGTCAAACAAAAGTAAAGCGTTGATGTGGAAACATATAAAAATGCTACAATGTATTTAACTTATACAGATGCCACATACACACAAACACATGTTATATATAACAATGCTTTCTTTCACCCACATTTACGAATTTAAGTAACAAAAAGAAGTAGAAACAAAATTGTAAAAAAAATTACTGTTAAAATTTACTAGTATGTGTTGGCAGTTTCATGATTTTATTTAATTATATACACATAACACCACATAGTCACTCAACTGTCATATGCATACATACACATTCATATTTTCATGTAAAAAATATTTACACATACAATACATCTGATACACATGCACATATTTGCACTTTTTTTCGCAAACATTTCTCTCACATTAACACGCCACTGCAATTTCATTCATATTTAAATATTTCAAATTAAATTAAAACTAAAGTGGAGAGTAGAGTTAATTAGATTGCATGTGTTTTTATACGTTAAAAAAAATTAATTGAGTCTTTATTTAATTCTGTCGTTTTAGAGTTCTGTACTGGGCTCCGGTGGCATTATGTATATAAATGGTGGAATAGTTTCTGGTCCACTGGAATCATTGGTTGATGTGTTAGTGCCAAAAAATATAATAGATTTGGATAAGGTAAGCACTTAAATTATATTAATTATTTTATTGACGCGAATTTTACATAATAACAAAATATATATAATTTAGTTTTAAACTTTTATTGTGTTTATATATTCTAAGTTTATGCAACTAAAAATATATCAAATGTGAAATTTTGTTGCAACATACTATTCCAATTCAGAATAGTTATTTATCAGTGTCATAAATGCTATTTCATAATATCTTAATTGTTGTTGATCATTTTTATACAAAATAAAGTTTGTTTAGGGAGATTTATATTTAAAAACTTCAACCATTCCCCTCTTAGAGAAAAACTCTTTTTTGAAAAAACAGAACAAAAAATTCCTAACCAAACTTTATTTACACAAAATATGAAAAGTACGCAAGCAATATTTAAGTTTTGTTTTCCAGTGCAGTTAGTTTATTTTTTTTAACACTAGAGTTATAAAAAATTTTAATCTATATATATAAAATTGAATCCCTTTTTCCCTTGGTCACGGCATCACGCGTGAATGGCTGGACCGATTTCACTAATTCTTTTTTTGTTGTATTTGTTATTCTTATGTAACAAAATAGTAATAATAATAATAATGTATCACTGGCAGTAATATTCACGTAGTTGACATTAAAATAAAGAAACGTAGTTTACATGCTCATTGCAAATATATCGGTCGGAGTTGGTCTGTGGTCGGAGTTATAATAACATAATACCTTCATATTCATTTACCATTTCTTAGTGTACTTTTCACATTGGTTTCTACAGGATAATTTGTACTGTGTGTTTTTTTCTGAAGTGTCTGTTCAACAAGGTTAGTCAAATAAATATAGTGTTGGATACTTTTGATAGACCACTTTGATACTTTTACAAAAGAATACCAACAACACTATTTATATATGCGCCAGAAAATAAAACTAAGAATATTGTGTATCATAAAGCATTAGAATAATAAACACTTTGTTTTTGGAATAATTTTGATTTATTAATATACCAACAGCAATACTTAATAAAGAAATTAACTTAATTCAGATAAAAACGTAACAGATATTTCTTGATTATAAGGCGGTACGAAATCCGCTGGGTCAGCTAGTATACATAAAAAACTACCTTGGTTCATAAACAAACATACAGATGTATAAATGCGCTTAAACATGTGTTTAAGCTTTTTATTTTAAATATATTTTACCATTTAAAAAGAAAGGAATTTTATATTAGTTACATATAAATCTATGTATGCATGTATATAACTAACCCTACTTCCAAAAAAAGTTTGTTCATCATTATTAGGTCTTCGGGGTTGATTACACTTCTTTTTTCCGAAACACATTACAATTAAAAATATAGCAAACTAAGTACAATTGAGATTGTACTTGACTCTTACGCTGTTGCATAATAAACATTTTTTATGTTTTCCTTATAAAATAAATAAAATTCTTTTACTGTAAAAAAAAACTTATTAAAAATCAAATAAAAAGGGGGAATTGTGTTCATTTTCTCTGCTACCATTATTTCACTTACCTTACATCCTTTAGTTTACATAAAAATTTTTATTAAACATTTTTAACGCAAATTGTTGCATCGCTAAGGATATAAGTATATTGAGTGGGCATTTGGTTTTTATGTTTTTAGCTAAAAAATCATTGATATCAATAAAATTTATTTCACTTTTAAAACAATGAATTGAACCATGTTAAAAATTTATTTAGTTTATATGTGTCCTGAATTTTATTCAGAAGTATGTGTTGGGCCACCTTTTATATAATTTAATTTTTCAAATAAAATGGAAATCAATAATATCTTTAGCATTACATGTAAATATCTTTAGCAATAGATGTAAAAAATTTATATTTGATAGGGGTATGCAAATTTTTATTACCCAAAGTTTAATATTAGATAAAAAAAATTAATACCCGTGTTTCTCATTTTTGAATCTCTTTTAAAAATATTTCGACAAAAATAAGTTCAAATAAAATATAAATGTATATAAAGAATATAAATTAATAATCAACTAGACTTAAACAACGACAGTTATACAATATTTAGCAAACTTTTTGGTTTAAAAGATCTTCATAAAATTGGTGCTCTTGCTTGTTTATTATAGATATTATTGCTAACAACTTATAACCCTAAGAAAATAGGTGCTCGTTTAGCCATAAGTAAAACAGAAAACAGTAGAATTAAATCGCCAAAGAAAATTTAATATTACTTTATAGTCCATACTATTAATTGATTTAATGAATATAAATATCATACAATAGTTATTCTGAAAACATTCAATTAACTTAAAAGTTTAATATAAATAAAGCTGTATGTATTCAGTCGATAGTAATTTCTAGTAATTTCTACAAAATAAATTCTTTTAGAAATAAATAATAAATGAGGAATGAGGATTATGTACGTCACGTAACCCAATAAATCTTTGACCGAGTGTCTAGATACTTACCAGTGTATAAATATTCAATAAAGCCTACAACATCGCTAGAACTCAAAATAAGTTTTATGATTTTATTTATCTTTAGCACTAGTTATCTTTCGCATCATTCAAAAACATCACAGCCATTTCCATGCCCGTATTCAGTCTATAGTAAATTTTAGGTTCTAAGGTGAAATTCAGATTCTCAACAATAGAAAATTAATTCTTTTAGAAATGAATGATAAATGAGGAATGATGATGAATGACAATAACGTACGTCACATTAACAAATAAATCCTTGATTTAGTGTCTAGATACTTACATACCAGTGTATAAATTTTCAATAAAGCCTACAACATTGCTAGAACTCAAAATAAACTTTATGATTTTATTTATCTTTAGCACTAATTATTTTTCGCATCATTCAAAAACCTCACAGCCATTTCCCTAAACCATTTTAATTACGCATATTAAATACATTATGTTATTTTAACTTTGTAGGCAAAAATGTTCTCAGCACTTATTTCAACCAAATCATTTATTTATTCAAAATTACAGTTGTAATTTTTAATTAACAATTCTTAGCCACAAAGAAACAAAACCCAGTAACCATAAAATATGCACACAAATATAAAAGGCAACAAAACAGAAACAAAAAAAGAACGGAAACATTTTTATGGGTAATTGTGTTAAAGGAGAGATAAAATTCTAAAGATTTGCCGCAAATACCCCAAAAAAAACACCAAACAGAAAAGAACCATAAAAGCTCAAAAGACCAAAAAAATATAAAAACATAAATTAGTTGAACATTTTACTAAGGACCAGTACTAACGAAAATAATTTACTATATGAACTCTTGCCAAAGCAAAAAAAAAAATGAAATTCAAGTATAGTCAATGCCAATGATTTTTTTTTTCATAAACACTCATACAGCGGCCAACAGTCAGCTTCACACAGAAGAGGAAATCCTGCATAGTCGCACAATGGACAAAGTAAACTGGCTGAAATTGCTGACGATGAAAGTGAAAGAAATATGTATTAAGGAAACAAGTGTTAATAACTATATACATTTACATATGTATTGTGTACAAACGGAGCATTTATATTAACATATATTAACACAAACATACGTACATTCTCATAACACAGACTAATGAAGAGGTTCATTTTAATAACTTAACCTAATATTTTGGCATAACAACCCTGACTGTAGGCCAAAATATATTTAATCAGAATGTTATAGTGTTAATAATTATTATTTTACTGTGTGTAGAAAATTGAAGAAGAAAACAATTTAATTCATATGGAAAAAGGTCGACTGCTTTCAATTTTATGTTTATTTAATGAGTCATTAAGTAGATTGAATATTGTGTAACCTCACTGGTGGAGAAATATAAATAGTATTTTAGGTTGTGCGTTTAAATATTCAAGAAAAGTAATAACTTCAAAAGAAAAATACGTCAAAAAGAATTTGTTTACTGTGTATCAATTCTCAAGTAAATTCTCATGTAGAATGTGTTATCTAAGTGGCATTTTACAAAAAGAACCAACATCGCAAAATATTATTAAATAGCTAAGGGACAATACAGACAAGATTTCAATTAATTATATTGTGACAATGGTTGTTTAGTTATCATGAATATCACTACTTGCGAGAAGTCTAAATAACACTGTTTTGACAAGACCAAATCTGTCGCCAAATTATGTGTCTCTTGAAATAAATCTAAGAGGGTGTACTCAGCAGATCATTCAATCTGTTATTATCTACCCCAGAGAAGTCATTAAGTATATGTTTGCCCAATATCCTGTGTCTTATGTCAGCAACGACAAAAAAATTCACAGAGAAGATGAAAAACCGATTCCTGCTTTTATAAATTCAGACGGCTGCGCCAATGGTTATTTCAGGGAAGCCTTTACAACTCGTCCCTACATTGACTGACTAGTTTATTCATGGTAGTGTATGACCATAAAGTATATATTTTCTAAGTTCTAGATTTATTTTAAGAGAATATAGCTATTTCCATACTTATGTCGTCCTGTCCATTCATCTGTGTTCCCGTTCGTCTGTTCATCCGTCTATCCGTCCATAATAAGTCTTTACTTTCGGTTCTCGTTTTGTGACATGCTATTTGGTTGTTTAGTTTTTATAGAAATTTCTTCTGTAAAAATTATCTGCCTTATTTTACAAGGTTTTCTTCAGAAACAGTTTATTATATTTTTGGCATATTTTTTTTGTCAAATTCCATATGTAAAAAAACAAACCTTAAGTGTCGGATTTCATCTATAAGCAAACAGAGTCTCTTTATTATAACTGCCATTGAAAAAAAAATACTTTTATATCAGCTTTTTCTCCCCCAATGACCGTCACATTAGGTTTTATTTTCTACAGATTTTTCTGCAACATAAAAGAACAAAAGACAAATAACAATCCACACATACAAAATTTTCAATTAAACAGCAATAGAACATCTTAATCATAACAGCACAGTACATACATTCAATTCTTTCTTTACACATCATAATTGTTTGGTTTCGAAATTGGGCTAAAACATTCTATCAAGAATAGACTTATAGCTTGAATTCATGAGAAGGCTGTAAAGAATGTATTTCTAACATCAATTATAAAGCGATTGCCTGCAAATGTAATGATCTAAAGCAGTAATCATCAAAACGATAAATATTTTTATACTTTCAAAATTTTTTTGTTAAAAACGAAGGAAATTGCTGTGCCCCTGAGGGTATAGCACGACGACCTTAGCGATGAACTTCTCCAGATGAATTTCTCCAGTAAAAAATATCATTCTAAAAAAAATTTTCAAATCCGTGCATTATGAACAAACATTACAAATCAAAATGTACGAAAATATATACCGTGTCTTTTTAGTCTATTAAAAAATTAAAGGATGTACAAGATTCTGAAATATTGTTAATCCAGTTTTTGATCAATATTATTGTAATAACAGAATATAAAGATATTCGATTTCGAAAGGTTGTAAATGTAACTTTTGATCAATATTATTGTAATAAAAGAATATGAAAGTGACACGCAAACTTAAACGCTTACCTTCCATATACGCTTTTGTTTAAATTCATGTGGAAAAATATTTTTCTTTTGTAAAAAAAAATCATTAAAATTTTACCTTTAGTCATTTAAAACAACACTTAAAATTACTTATTTAAAACCTTTAATTTGATGATTTAAGGAAAAACATATATTAAAAAAAAATTATGGAATATTAAAAACTAGCTTGTGCCCGCGACTTCGTCTATTTAGTTATCGGGATAAAAGGTAGACTTTTCCAACGACTTCGTGTTATTATCGCAATAAAAAATAAAAAATAAAAGCCTATATGTTAATCTAGGTAGTTATCTATCTATGTGCCGAATTTCATTTAGTTCCGTTTAGCCGTTTTTGCGTGATTGAGTAACAAATCGCCAAACTTCCAAACATACAAACATTCACATTTATTATATTAGTAGGATTTTCTAAGTTCAATGTGGCATATTTTTTATTGAGTTTCCCAATTTTCAATTCGATATATTTCGCTAGTTAGCGGCGATAATGAACTTACGTGCATACTTACTTATCTATACGTATGGTAAAGATTTCACCAAGTTTCATCCTATTCAGCGAGGTGAGGGTTCAAAATAATATATTTTTCATTTGGTTATAAATAAAATCACTTTGCTTTTAAAAACAAACTAACTAACTTTATAGCTTTTCATACCCAGCTCATATGGAGCCATGTTTTCATATAGCTTTTTAAATTTGTTTGTAGTATCCACAATATTCATTTTGGGATGCCATAAAGTATATATTTTTAAAGAGCTGATAATTCAAAAAGTCAATTTAATTTTTAAACTAACATATGTCACACGTACGGCTATGTGTTCTTTGAAATATTATTTAGAAATTTGGTGTTAGAAATTAGTAGAATCGTGCAAAAATTTGCAGAGGTAAAGTAACCTTTACTTCTTCAGATTTCTATCATTGAAATTAAAAATATTTAGCTTTTGGTATCTGTAGCGACTTATTTGTTAATATTTATAAATACGATATTACTTTTGAGCTATTCCTGGAAAGTTCAAGAAAACCTGATCACTAATGTGCAAATTTATAGAAAAATATTAATTTTTAAATAATTATATCAAGTTCATACAGCTACTAATTAAGGACAGGATTTTAATACCACTTCGCAAGTCGTTGTGTCGAAATGTATTCCAGAGGAAGGCTAGTAAATTAGTTTGAAACTGACTGAGATATAAGCAATAAAATACAACTGCATGGATGTTTTTTGCTAAAATATTTAAACTTAAATTGTTTTTTTCAGCATCACGATAACCGAGATATTTAGCTTTGATAGGCGCTCCCACAAAATGGCCTTCAGAAAATGTATATGTGGTAAAATCTATTATAAAAATATTTACGCCTTTCAGCTATTCAATATTGGTGTTAAATGAGCAAATCTAAATATCAAAACCCTAACTATTAATACAAAAAATTGACTAGTATTGACTAGTATTAATTAAAATGTTAGGTTGTTTATTAGTATTTTACAAATAGTTGTTGTTGTCCTTCAAATAGTTTCTTGTTCTGTGTTTTAGTTTAAAAATTAAGTTCACCAAAAAGATGCCAGACTGGAATAAAACATTATCTGTCTAACGAAGGCAATAAATTTTTATAAATTATTTATAAAAATTAATAAAAAAAACAAGTAAGAGCACTATATTCGGCTGTGCCGAATCTTTTGTACCCACCACCAATTTTGTGTACATTTAAAGCACAATAATTATCAGTTTGTTAATCGCTAAAGCATAATCTCTTTATAATAAAATATGTATCACTTTCTTTGTAGAGGGTGGTTAAATTTTAAGGGCCCATGTTTAAGGTGAACCACATCTAAACTTCAACTTTTTTCTTGTATTTCATTTGACATTTCTCAATCTCAGACTAACACAATTTGAACCGTGGAAAGATACGCAATCGAGCAACGCTATTAAATATTAAAGATTTTTATAAAAATGGGCGTTCAAATCAAAATGCATTTTGTGCACTTCGTGATTCTTTTGGTCAACATAATCGTTCGAATTCGTCCACAATCGTGAGAATTGTAAAAAATATTTAAATGTCTGCAAAGCAGGTCTGTATGAAATGTGAAAACATCTGTGAATGCCATCTTAGTTCGTTGAATGGGAAACATTACTGTTTTTCACGATAACGTGGCAAAAGAGCAAGCAACCTCGACTAATCATCGTGCCCAACAATCGAGCATCAACAGTGTCATTGAAAATTTGGACTATCGGATCGTGGTGTGCGCCTAGGTTGGGGGGCCATTTGGGCGATATTTTGTTCCATACATAATTGAAGCATACAAATATTATCGTTATAAAAATAAATGGTAATAATTTCATAATAATTTGTGTTTTATTTAAAAACAACATCAGCCCTTAAAATTTAACCACCCTTTATAACTTCGATATGCTACTAAAATGCTTTTGTCAATGTAGTCTTTCAATGAAAGTGGGCGTTAAAGTAGGCGTGTCAATAAAGTTTCTGCTAATAAATACAACTTAAATATTTCAATATAGTCCTTTATTTTCCCAAAAACTTTGTCAATAGAGAAATTACATGAATTTAAGATAAACCGTTATATGGGAGGTAGGCGTTAAAGTGGGCGTGTCAGCTAAACTTTTTGGCACAACAATTACATTGATTAGAAGGATATACGTAGCAAATTTGATCAACATACCTCTAATTTTAACGGTTTTATGAGCTTTTAAATTTCATTAACGGAAGATAACGTGAAAAGTGGGCGTTATAGTAGGCGTGTCAAAGTTATTTTTGCGAATAAGTACAACTTAGGTGTTTCAATATAGCCCTTTATTATTCCAAAATCTATATTAATAGAGAAATTATATGAATTTTTGGTAAAACGTTATATGGGAGGTGGGCGTAAAAGTGGGCGTGGCACCTTTATTTTCTGGCACAGTAATGATATTGCCCAGAGGGATATACGTAGCAAATTTTATCATCATACCTCTAATTTTGGCGGTTTTATGAGCTTTTAAATTTCATTAACGGTAGATAACGTGAAAAGTGGGCGTTATAGTAGGCGTGTCAAAGTTATTTTTGCGAATGAGTACAACTTAGGTGTTTCAATATAGCCCTTTATTATTCCAAAATCTTTATTAATAGAGAAATTATATGAATTTTAGGTAAAACGTTATATGGGAGGTGGGCGTAAAAGTGGGCGTGGCACCTTAATTTTCTGGCACAGTAATGACATTGCGTAGAGGGCTATACGTAGCAAATTTGATCATCATACCTCCAATTTTGGCGGTTTTATGAGCTTTTAAATTTCATTAACGGTAGATAACGTGAAAAGTGGGCGTTATAGTAGGCGTGTCAAAGTTATTTTTGCGAATGAGTACAACTTAGGTGTTTCAATATAGCCCTTTATTATTCCAAAATCTTTATTAATAGAGAAATTATATGAATTTTAGGTAAAACGTTATATGGGAGGTGGGCGTAAAAGTGGGCGTGGCACCTTAATTTTCTGGCACAGTAATGACATTGCCTAGAGGGATATACGTAGCAAATTTTATCATCATACCTCTAATTTTGGCGGTTTTATGAGCTTTTAAATTTCATTAACGGTAGATAACGTGAAAAGTGGGCATTATAGTAGGCGTGTCAAAGTTGTTTTTGCTAATGAGTACAACTTAGGTGTTTCAATATAGCCCTTTATTATTCCAAAATCTATATTAATAGAGAAATTATATGAATTTTTGGTAAAACGTTATATGGGAGGTGGGCGTAAAAGTGGGCGTGGCACCTTTATTTTCTGGCACAGTAATGATATTGCCCAGAGGGATATACGTAGCAAATTTTATCATCATACCTCTAATTTTGGCGGTTTTATGAGCTTTTAAATTTCATTAACGGTAGATAACGTGAAAAGTGGGCGTTATAGTAGGCGTGTCAAAGTTATTTTTGCGAATGAGTACAACTTAGGTGTTTCAATATAGCCCTTTATTATTCCAAAATCTATATTAATAGAGAAATTATATGAATATTTGGTAAAACGTTATATGGGAGGTGGGCGTAAAAGTGGGCGTGGCACATTGATTTTCCGTTACAAAAAAGCGTCTCACCAAAAACTAAAGTGTGCAAAATTTCAGAGTCGTACATCAAATTTTGTTGCTTTTATGACGTTTTTGTTTTCAAAATATACCGAAAAATACACTGTGCGGTATAAATTTTCGTACATTTTGATGGATAACTCTTTTCCTAATTCATAGATTTAAGCGATTTTCAAGAAAAAACATTCTTTTGACTCGATAAATATATATTCGAAGTTTCATGACTCTACGTTTATGCGTCTGGACACAATTCCATTTTATTCGATGTGCGAAGGACACCATTTTTTCGACCTACTCTTGCTTTCCGAGCTATAACTCTCTTCCTTATATTCCGATATAGCCCATTTTCAATACCAAACAAACCTTGTCTATAAGAAAGATTCTGGCAAAATTTGAGCCCCCTAGCTTTTTCGGTGCGACCTCTATCGTGCTTTCAACAGACGGACAGACGGACGGACATAGCTAGATCGTCATCAAATCAAACACTGATTCAGAATATATATACTTTATGGGGTCTAAAATGGATATTTCGATGTGTTACAAACGGAATGACAAAATGAATATACCCCCACCATTTTTTTGGGGCGGGTATAAAAATAAATAAAAACTCTTTGAAAAAGGACATAATCACTTTTTCATCGTCTTTGTATAAAGTTGATAGACTTTATAGTTAGACTTAATAGTTAATAAAAGTTATATTGCATAAACCAGACATAAATACTTATGTATGTATATAAGTATGAAGATCCTTAGTAATTGTAGTGAAATAACCTAATAATTTATGAAAGCATCCTTAACTAACCCTAATAATAAATTAATACCATTTTCTAATCACTTAAATATATCCTCACTGTCTAATGGATTTTGTTTTCCATATTAATGTAATTATTACGGTCTTGTGTTTTATATGTTAATTTGTTTGGTTTTAGTTTTATTACAGAAACATAATGTCTGTAATATAGTAATAAAACGTTTTATATTTTCCATAATCAATAAAACTTTTTTTCTTACTGTTCCTCTCATCTTGCAATATTTGTAATAAAATTAATTTCAAATCAATAATCGATTAAACTCAAAACTCTACTTACAATATTTAACAGCAAATGAGATTATTTTAGTTTAACGACAAACTGTGAAACTATCACACGATGGTGTTTATATTCCAGCCTTACAAGCTCTTAAGTAGAACCAAAATAAACTTTGTATAATGGGCCCCATATTCAACAGTTATATTCATTGTTTTCCGGTTTGAAATGAAATTCTTATTTTCTACATGATAATGAATAATAAATGCCTACTCACCCTCCATCTCACACAACATTCAACATGACCCAAAGCCATTCTCAAATAAGACGCTAACTCAGTGTTCAATAGAGAGCGGAAAGTTTCTTTCATTTTTATCCCGGAGATACACCACATATCTCGTAGACTAGTTGTACAGGGTCCAAAGGTCGGCATGCATTGGGATTATGGGTAGATTGCGAACCAATCCATTAGACTTACTAAATACTATACTGCACCTTGTTCCTGTTGACCTTGTTATAAAGGCCAGGTCTCCAAGTAGTAAAAAAGACTCAATTCAGCTGTATGCTAGAGATATATCGTCATGAGGGAACTCTTGCCGGATTGCTTTCGTTCATAAACAAAATTATATATGTCTTCAAGAGTGAACTACATGGGGTGACTTTTTAGTGGTTTTTGATACCAGGATTTATACGAAAGGCTTTAGAGGGAGCAATGAGGATTAATCTGGTTTCTTTTATAGTGAATTGTTGACAGAGCTCTCTTTCTGCCATCCAGATGTACCTCTGCGAGATATCTGAGATCAGGCTGAACGACATGTTAAGATAACTCATGTGCATCTCACTTATTTGGCAAATTCCAAAAGACACTAAAGGCGAGTGATGTGGTTTTGCCGAAATGGTGTCGTTCAGACACCACTTGATAGTTTGTGCACAGTGAACTACCACGATAGCCCACCAACCAACTTTTTTTCTTAAAAGCAAATTATAGTTAAACAAAATTTTAAATTTCCTTTTATCTTACAAATGCCCATTTAACATAATCAAAACTCTAACTCAGAAAGAGAACAAAAAATTTCCAAAAAGTTTTCAATACTAAGAAATCAATTAGTTTATTATAAAGGGAACTTTAAAATAAGAAAACGTAATTATTGGCATTTAATCAATTGATTTTACCAAAAGAAATACTAGAAATAGTATTATGTTATTATATGAAATCTACATGATTATATACAATATGAAAACTAATTAATTTTCTTCTTCTATTTTATCAATTTTCAGGAATTTGTTTTTTCATTTTTGCTATCATCACGTTTATATTTACGACCCCATGAATTGTTGGGCAAACTATTATCCTCAGTACCTGATAGTGAATCATTAGAATCATTGGTAGCATTATTAGCTGAATGGACAAATAAGTTTCCCTATGATTATCGCGATGAACGCATGATGAGTCATGTTAAACATATCGTTGCCAGGTGAGCAAATAATTCTTAAAACCATTAAGTGTATGTATAATGCACATGTGCTAAGGGCAACAATACTCCAGTACTAGACTTATAAATATACTGCCATAATGCATTGTATTAATTTTGTGCCATTATATTGAATTGTACACATATGAAGACATACACTATTGTTGTTTAGTGTATATATGTATTTAAGTAGTTGTAAGTAATTTGTGCGTGAGAGTACGAAAGTATGAGATTTAATTAAAATGTCTTTATACTCATTTGTGCGGCTGTGATTTTTGTTATACAGCCATAATAATAATAGTAACATTTAGTTTGTTTGTTTGTTTGTTTATAATTTAACTGTCATACACAGATGTTCCAACACACGTTTAGAAGCCATTGTTTCGGAAATATTGAGTGCCTTGTTAAAACATTTGACTGATTTGGAAAGACATGAAGAAGAATTGCGCTCGTGTCAAACTACAAATATTTCATTAGCAGCAACCACATCAATAGAAAAGGTAAATTGAATTTTCGAAATTATATTTGATTGTTGCTTAATTACAAACAAGATTTTACCCTCACAAAAAAGGCCTTAATAATAAACACTGTTCACTACATTCTAGCCTGATGTGAAATTATTCGAATGTCCTACATCAACACAATATGCTCAAATACTGTGCCGCATAGAAAAAAAGTTAGCCAAGCATATTGGACCAGAAGAATTTGTACAGTGTAGCAGTAACGTACTGCTAGATAAACAAGTAAGTCGTTAGCATTTAAAAATAATAACGCTCTATAATTAATGGAATGCCTGGCTTTTTATTATATGCATTTAACTCTATAAATTGTAATATATAAATTAAAGTATATCTATAAATTATTCTGTAATATTTACATAAGAGAAATTTCCATTATGATGTTGACAAATTAACTACGTGCTTTAAACTAAAGGCATGAAAATAATTAAGGCTAAATAAACACAGCAATTATGGCTTTTATATGACAATTTTCAACATTTAAATATATTTTTTCATGATTTTTTTTTTCATTTCGACATTAATTCCCAGTTTAATGACTTTTGCAGTAAGAGACTTGTTGGCAAATAAAAATATATATTTTTTAATTAAAATGAGCAAATTTTCTTTTTGTATTTGATCGAGTAAAAAATAAATTAAAAGTTATTTATGCAACGTTTCCTTTACTTTTTCTTTTTTTCAACAAATAAAAATGCAGAAAAAATGGGACCAACCATCATCCTCGGGTGGACCACCAGGCGTACAAGATCCCAAAAAAACATGTAATTTGGAAACATATCTAGATTGGTCAGCACGTCTCCGTCTGTTTGTATGCAATGAAATACTACAGGTAAATATAAAAAAACAAAATAACAATATGCATGTATAATTTGTATGTAAAAATGTTTTTTGTAAAATGAAAACATAAAAAGTAATGAAGAAAGGCACAACAAAAATATACTGAATTAAATAAGTGATTTGTACCTCTTGAAAGGCATACAATATTGTTATTTCGGACAATGTAAACGTACATATGTCTGTAAATAAAGTTATGCAAATAGTATTCATAAAATAATTGTAACTGTTGTAAATGCCAGTAGGTTCCAACTTTTTGGTACAACAATAAATAAGTTTTCCATTGGAATTGTTTTACAAATATAAGATGATGTTCATTATACTAACTAATTAAGAAAAAATAGTCTAGAATCAAAACTTTTTTTTTTAATTTTTTTTAATAATTATTAGTTTCTTTGACCTTTTTATAATAATATATAATAGTTTTTTTAAGCTTAAGGTCTTTTCAATAATAAAAATTTTTTTTGGTTTTATTTTATATTATTTGATCAATATTTCGCTACCTCTTTGTGTAGCATCATCAGGATACGAGTTTTTTATTATCTATATATTTGTTTTTTGTTGGTTTAGTGTCTTGATATTTGTTATTTTATAAATTTATAGTTTGATTAACAAATTGAAAATAATATAAAAAATTTTTTTTTTTTTTTTTTTTTTTTTTATATAAATTTTTTTTTTTTTTTTTTTTTTTTTTATATAAAAAAAAATTTTTTATATTATTTTCAATTTGTTAATCAAACTATAAATTTATAAAATAACAAATATCAAGACACTAAACCAACAAAAAACAAATATATAGATAATAAAAAACTCGTATCCTGATGATGCTACACAAAGAGGTAGCGAAATATATAAAAAAAAATTTTTTATATTATTTTCAATTTGTTAATCAAACTATAAATTTATAAAATAACAAATATCAAGACACTAAACCAACAAAAAACAAATATATAGATAATAAAAAACTCGTATCCTGATGATGCTACACAAAGAGGTAGCGAAATATTGATCAAATAATATAAAATAAAACCAAAAAAAATTTTTATTATTGAAAAGACCTTAAGCTTAAAAAAACTATTATATATTTTAATTTTTTTTATTAAATATTAACCGGGCAAGAAATGGAAAAAGGGTCAATACGCAATTGGTTAATGCCTAGTGAAATTTGTTAATTGGATAAAAAAGGGTATTTACCCAGGACCCAGGCATTTACCTAAAAGGTTGGTGTTAACTATGGTGAACCAACATATTGTGCAGTTAAATTTTGTATATTTTACAATAAGTTTTAATAACAAACAAGTAACAGTGCTATATTCGGCCGTGCCGAATCTTATATACCCTTCACAACGGGTAGTCATGCAATAACAATTGTTTGTATCACCATTCATCTCATATAAAATACGTGCATACGTACACGTTAGAATAAATGTGGCATCGGATCCCAGCTAAGCCAAAAAAAATTTTTTTTTTATTTAATATATTATTTATATTTTATTATTTTTTTTATATATTTTTTTAAATTTCTTAAAAAAATTTTTTTAGAAAAATTTTTTTTTACAATTTTTTTTTAAATTTTTTTTTTGTAGTTTTTTTTTATTATTTTTTTCTTATTTTTAATATTTTTTTTTTTTTTTAATTTTTTTTGTTTGGTTTGTTTTTTACATGTATGTATTTATGTATGTTGTTGTTGTAATTGTGAAAAAAAACGAGGTGGTCGTGCTTTTTTGCTCATATCTTAGAAAGTTATGGGGCGATTGTGCTGAATTTCATTCATTCATCTCATATAAAATACGTGCATACGTACAAGTTAGAATAAATGTGGCATCGGATCCCAGCTGAGCCAAAAAAATTTTTTTTTTATTTAATATATTATTTATATTTTATTATTTTTTTTTTATATTTTTTTTATATTTTTTTAAATTTTTTTTTAAATTTTTTTAACATTTTTTTTTGTAGTTTTTTTTATTATTTTTTTATTATTTTTTTCTCATTTTTAATATTTTTTTTTTTGTAATTTTTTTTGTTTGGTATGTTTTTTACATGTATGTATTTATGTATGTTGTTGTTGCAATTGTGAAAAAAAACGAGGTGGTCGTGGTTTTTTGCTCATATCTCAGAAAGTTATGGGGCGATTGTGCTGAATTTCAATAGCGATTCATTCCTGGATATTTCCAAGAGATTGATTTCATATACAGATCTGAGGAACATATAGTTGCTTCTAAAAGTTGATTTCAACCAACACACGGACAGACGGACAGACGGTCAGGGCTTAATCGACTCCTCTATTCATAAGCTTTCAGAAAATATATACTTTATGGGGTCGGAAATGAAAATTGTAGAAATTACAAACGGAATGACAAAGCTATATATACCCTTGTGCACCACAGGTGAAGGGTATAAAAATGACTTACAAAGCATTTAAAAAATAACGACGCAAAAACTAAATTATATAGAATTTTTTTTTTATTTTTCCAAAATTGCATTGTACTAAACTAAATCATTGTCACGTTATTGTCATTGTCAATTTCACTCCTAAAATTAAAAGACGAGTAAGGTGTAGATTAAATAATACCAGTACAAATGGTAGGTGCTTGCTCAAATGAATTGATGATTTCATCCTTGACCGGTAACATTTTTTGGAAAGTATCCTTTTGTCGCACGTCTTTATTGATATAATTGGTATCTCAATTATGTTATATGAAACATACAGGCATATTATGAAAATTGGTACCCATATCATTAATAAACTGCATCGAAATTAGATAATCGAATGAAGTTTAATCGTGCCCTTGAATATTGAGGTCAAGAAAACTAGCAGTCAAATGTATTAGTTTCAGGTATTTAAGGGTTAGGAAAGCAGTTAGAGATCAAAATGTACGAAAATTTATGCCTCACACTGTATTTTTCGGTATATTTTAAATTTAAAACCTAATAAAACTGACAAAATTAGATCTACGGTTATGAAATTTTGCAGAAATTGCTTTTTTGTCAAATTCTTTGTGGTAACAGAAAATAAATGTGCCATGCCCATTTTTACGCCCATCTCCCATATAACGTTTGATCTCAAATTTATATAGGTTCTCTATGAATAAAGATTTTGGAATAATAAAGTACTATAATGAAATATCTGACTTGTAATCATTCGCAGAAACATCTTCGACACGCCTACTATAATATCCTTCTAGTTGATGTCATTGAAAATTTAGGTGACACGCCCACTTTAACGTCTACCTCCCATATAACGGTTTATCTTAAATTCATATAATTTCACTATGGACAAAGATTTTGGAAGAATAAATGACTATATTGAAATATCTCAATTTTATTTATTAGCAGAAACTACATTAACACGCCTACTTTAACGCCCACTTTTCACGTTATATACTGTTAATGAAATTTAAAAGCTCATAAAAATGACAAAATTAGAGGTATGGCATGACATTTTCTACATATATTTTTCTAGTCAATATCATTGCTATGCCGGAAAATTTTGGTGACACGCCCACTTTTACGCCTACCTCCCATAAAACGTTTGATCTCAAATTTATATAGTTTCTCTATGAATAAAGATTTTGAATAATAAAGTACTATAATGAAATATCTGACTTGTAATCATTCGCAGAAACATCTTCGACACGCCTACTATAATATCCTTCTAGTTAATGTCATTGAAACTTTTGGTGACACGCCCACTTTAACGCCTACCTCCCATATAACGGTTTATCTTAAATTCATATAATTTCACTATGGACAATGTTTTTGGAAGAATAAAAGACTATATTGAAATATCTTAATTTTATTTATTAGCAGAAACTACATTAACACGCCTACTTTAACGCTTTACTAGTATATCAAAGTTACACAAAGAAAGTGATACATATTTTAGTATAAAGATATTATTCCATAGCGATTACTGTTAAAAACAAAATAATAATGTGCTATAAATAGGGAGATTCCTTGGGAATTTGATTTATTTAATCTTTTCTATTTTACGGAATTATTTTTCGGGATCCCGGGAAATGAAAAAGGTGGCTACGACTCGAAAGCAGATGTTTATATTGTAACATTTCCTTTTCATAAAAATTTTTTCTTCAAGAATTTTTTTAACTTAATATTTAAAAATACTTTTGAAATAACTTGATGTACTTTTCGGGGTTTGTGTTAAAAAATTAAAAAAAAAGACCAGCCCACATTATAAACACTTCGAAATATCTATAAAAAAAAGAGGAAAGTGGTAAAAAAACTGAAAATATTGTATCATTGTTAAACGTACTTTTAACTATTTATCCAACATTGTTTTCTTTAACAGGGCAATTTGTTAATAAAATCAGAAATAGACTTTGAGCATATTAAAAGATTATTTTCTAAGTCGTTAAATATTTTTACTTTATATTTTTTTAATTATACTTTGTTTTTCAATACCTTTAAAATTGAATGATTTTATTTTTGATCTTATAGCTGAAGTACCTGTATTTTTGTGTTTGTTCTTATATTTGATCTCGTATCTAGAGAATAATATTTCTTTCATTAAAAAAAATTTTTACTCAATTTGTATTTTACATTCAAGTTTCTTTATTAATTTTTATAGTTTTGAAGTGTTTCTTTAACATTTTAAACAATTTTATGCTTTTTAGTTAAAAGTTTTTTATTAACAAAACAAATTTACTTTTTGTTTGTTTTGCTGCGGGATCCTGGGAAATTAAAAAATAAATCTCACATTCGCGGGAAACAAAAAACTGCGAAAAAAAACCCTAGCTAAAAAAGTTCGGAAAATTGGTGGTGGGTATAAAAGATTCGGCACAGCCCAATATAGTGCTCTTACTTGTTAAATTTGTAACATACGTGTAGTTTTTTAATACGTAACTTCCTACATACAATTTCTTTATAACATCACAAGTATGTTAATTTATTCCTTATGTAAACACAATATCTGACTGTCATACATATCATTGGATTTTAATAACAAATGAAGTGTATAAAGCAACCTTGTGCCAACATCCTATGGACACCTTTACTATTTGACAACTCATTCTTGCACTAGTACGACATCCGTTTCCTTTAATGACTTAAACATCATCCATAATATAAAGAAAATATAAAATAAAATAACCCCTTACACAGTTTGTAAAAAATCACAACTTTACTCATCATCAATTCCCATCAGCATTTTTTCTCTCTCTGTATTGAAGCCATTTATTATTTATCAAAAAGAAAGGTAAGAAAAAGAGAACAAATTTAAAACTTTGTCAACAAATGTCCATTCATGAATGTGTATGTATGTACAGTTTAAAGGTTTATTCTGCCTACGGGCACATAAGTTTTCGTAAAACAAGTAAATATGATTTTCGTTACAAGCAACGATTTGAGCTTTTTTGCTTAACAAACATTGACGTAGCTACAATTTTTTTCTGGGGGTGGCAAAGGTTTTCAAAATGTTTTCTTGGTAAAATCTTAAACTGAGTTCCTTTTGTTAGTAAATCGAATTTAAATAGTTAATTTTTACAATTTCTGGGTAGCGTATTAAAACCCACAGAATGTTATATAGTTACGCCACTGTTAACAAATTTCAAAGTTTATTTTTTTGATTGTTATGTGGGTCGAGTGGTATTTTTTTAAGTTATTCTCTGTACGTGTTTGCCTGCTGGGGCTCACACATTAATGAAGAATACGAAATATTGATGTAGAAGTCAATAGTGTAGATTGTACGGCAGGCTGAAAGTAAATTAAATATTTATTGATTTAATTGATATATTTGGAGGCGGACAATGAACTCGTCGTTAAGAGAAGTTTAGTGAACTTTTGAAAGGTAAATGATAAATTAATTTTTGTGAGTGCAGGTCATGAATGTGAATAAGTTATATTTTACATATTAAATATTTATAGATTTCATTACTTAGGATACCAGTTTCTTAACATTACATAAGTGGCAATGTTTTTGATAGTCAAGCCCTATCATATGATACCCTATATATAATTTTAAGATAATTCGTTTAAGTATATTTAAAGTCTTAGTAAAAAGTTTTCATGAAGAGACAGAATTAAGTCAATCGTCTATTATTATAGCTAAAATTTAATATTAGACTACTTGTTTGTTAGTTTAGTTCATTCACTAGAGCTCAAACTCTTTTTTCTTAATTTTGCAAAGCAAATTTCACCCTAAGAAAGCAAATAAATGAGAGTTTATGAAACATAATTGCAAATTTAAAAAATTTCAAAAATACACTAAATAGTGTTTTTTTTAAATTGGCTTGCTGGCTTAGCTGCAGTGTGGTTTCAAAGTCCATTTAAATTACATCACACATTTGAGTCATATCCTGGTAAAGTTAAGCAAAATGTTTCTATCTCATTGGATCCCCCGGGGACATGTACCCTTGGCTATTCTCAGGCCTTGGTGGATTGTCAGTATGGGGTAGAGAGATGAAACCAACACCTCTGGCTTCTTGAAGCCATAATTTTGGAGAATAAATACTCTGGTCAGAAGCACGAATTCAAGGCTGACCATAGACCTATCTGGTACCTACGGAACAAGAAAACCTCCAGAATTTGTTCTAGACTGGTGAGCTCTCTTCGAAAAGCACGTGGTGGCTGTGGTTATCCTAAGGATTCAAAGGTTGATGTAAGATGCTTTACATCGATCAGACTTCAAAAACCACATTTATTTCTGGGTGCAGTTGCCATCTCAAGAGAATAGAGAATGGTGATTAAATGGCTGATGCTAACGGTGGGACAACGACACCGTACACTTCGGTCAACAATTTATGTCTCGGCGTTCTGTTGCCTTTCAACAGAAGTAGCTATATGGTTAGTTGTTCGGCTTCTGATTCGAATTCTATTACCGATCAATCTATAACATGTAGAAAAAACACACTTTAACGGGATAAATAGCACAAGCTCTCGAACAAGATGTGTCTACATGAACCAAAAATTATTATTGGTAAGATTTCTACCTGTTACATGGTTGAGTCGCACAGCATGATATCAGGGGCTCTGGTTGGGAGTCACAAACCCACACCAGAGGTAAGATCACCCTCGGATTATGGCATTATATATCAGTGCCGATGTAAATCACATCACGTATTGGCTAATTGGCATAAATATTATTTCAGAGAAAATTATGCAAATGTTTTTAATCGCAAGATCTAAAATGCAAATTAGTCATTTCAAATAAAAGTGCATTTTAAAAATGTAAAATGTTTTCTGTAATAAGTCATGTACTTAAGGAGCTATATGGGATTTGGTATCGACTTTTCGTTCCTCTAAGACGCACTACCAAAAACCATTTTTTTTTAATTTGGCAAAATAGAACTAACACCAAAACAACCGAGAACTCTTAAATCAGTTGTCACAGAATAAAGTGTTATCAATTCCATATTCAAAGTCCAAAATATACCTCAAAGTTTTGTTCACACATTATTAAAAAATTAACTTTATTCGTCTGTGCAAACTTTTTAATACCCGCCACAATTTTTCAATTTTTTTATTAAAGGCTCTAAAAATAATAAAACAATTTGTTTATATTTAAAAATGTTTAACTTTCTATGTTTAAGCCCAAACAGTTATCAGTTAATTTTTTATATTTAGTTTCAAATTGAAACTTAAGAATTTGTTTATAGGAGTAGAACTATCCACTTACATTTGCCAAAGTATTTGAGGAGAGGGAGTTAAAGTAGCCATATTAAAGTAATTACTGCTAAAGGAATAAACTAAGATATAGCACTATGGAGTTCTTTATTCTTCCAAAACTATTGTGTATAAAGAAATCATATTAATTTAAACAAAAAATTGTTTTTTGTGTTGTGAAACTTATAAGTAGTTATGCCACCTTCATTTTCCGTTATAACAATAACATAAACAAAAAACCTATTTTAACGCCGGCAAGACCTTATTGTTAGTTCTAAATATTAACAATTTATACTAAATGTAACTGTAAAAAACTTAACGAGAAAAGCGTCTTACATCGCCATGTTTTAAACCTTTACCATTTTGAATTGCTTTCCTTTTATTAGTGAAAATAGGGCTTAAGGACTAGTTCGGAAAGTTATTAACTAGTATAGAAATATCTAATGGTTTTATACCAAAAAGTATGTAACCTTAATATTTTTGCTTAATTTTAAGTCGCTTAAAAATTCCTTATAATTTTAATTTATTTAGGAATTTTAACGTCTTTGTCCTATACACATTAGTTAATTAAATCAAGTAAGAACATGTATATTAGGTCTTATTTAAAATCCACGTGGAAGTCAGTATAAGGTCGCTTTAGCTGGCGTACCGCCAATAACCTTTAAATGCAAAATTTCAGAATTGTACTTAAAAAGGTTTCCTTAGTTTTATCTGTTCGAACGTTATTCTGCTTTTAACGCACAGACAGGCAGTAGGACAGACAGTCGGACATACCGTGATCGTCTTAAAATTAATATAACGCTCATAGATATATACTTAAATGAATACTTAGATGTCTTACAAACAGAATGACAAAAGAAATATAACCCCACACCCTTCTTTTTGTGGCTTGTACAAAAAAATTAAATATCCTTAAAAGAGAGGTAATATGGCAACACTGATTATTTTCAATAAGTTTAATTAACTCATGGTGGTTTAAGAATTTTATTTGTAGGATTCTTTTTCAACTTATTTAAAATAAATATTCTACGTTTTATTGCAAACAACTCTTTTTTAATTTTGTCCATCAAGGTTTTTGTTGTTGGCAACACAACCAAAAATATTTACGGTTTTATAAATGTTATCATTCAACCTAAACTAAGACAATTAATGTGTTGATTTTTTTATGAAGAAAGTAAATCCATTAAATGTTGATATAATATTATATGGTATAATATGATATGATATGATATGATATGAGAAAGCAACTATAGTTTCCAACAATTTACAAATTACCATGTCTTTTCATCTGCTAAAATAAATTACGCCCATTTAAAGAAAATATTTTACCTAAATCACTAGGGCAATCTAGAGCTAGAATTTTTTTGGTTACCAATTATTGTAGTAATAATTACCTAAAGAGTGTGTACGAAGTAACTTATATACACTATTCGGGGCAAAATTGATCCTTAATTAAACAAGTTGTTATTTTTTTAATCAAGTAAGCTTTTAAAATTAGATATATATAGATATTATCAGCCTTATTTATAACAAAAAGTTAGTCACAGTTTATAGACTACGTACAACGAGCTGCTAACTAGAATGCCGATTAAGCTTGGCAGTTCGTTGGTACAGAGTTTATTCATAATAAACTTTTATCCGTCTGCCAACTTTTAAAAAATTAATTCTGAAATTATATGATACTCCTCAAAAATGCAACCATTTTTTGTATATCATCCCTTACTTTGACTTTTTTTTGTTTTTCCATCCTTACTAACAATTATTAAAATTTAAAAATAAATTTAAAAAATAAACGAACAATATATTTTTCGTGCACAAAAATTTTTATTCTTTTCTTTATAAAATTTTTTTTAAAACAGAACAGCTGTTTTTAACAAGTTGGCAAACGCTTAGCAGCTCGTTAACAAGAGTGTAGCAAATAGTTACCCAGAGTTATGCATGTGTGTTATGAATAAACTTTATGATAACTTTATGCCAACTTTTTGTTATGAATAAGGCCGTATATTTTCTAAATTATTCATTTTAAATCAATATTTGGCAAAAAAAAATTAACTAACAAATTAATCCAATAAAAAATTTCTAAAAAATGGCAAAAGCTCGAAAGGTTTATTGTCACACAGTTTCAAAAGCCATTAAAAATAAAAGGAAGATTTTAATATTTAAGCAAACCTGGATCAAGAGAAAAGAATCCAACAGATAATGGCAAGGCAAAAGAAGTCGAACAAATCTTTAAAAAACCGAAAACAATTTTATTAAATAAACCACTCATAAGTTTAAAGGCTCTGATTATTTTTATTTATTCGTCTTATGCTGAATTGAAGTCGTATATAGTTTAGAAAGTTCCATATCGCATTGCGGTAAAGAACTTAGAAGCAAAAAAAAATAAGTTAACAAATTAAGGTTAAATTTTGAGAAAAGCATAAACCTGTCATATCATAGATTATGAAAAGTATGTACTGACAGAATATTCACAATTTCGGGTTAGGATTTCTATATGACAACGTGGACGTGACAATGTTCAAAAACAATGCTGGACAAAGAGACCAATAAAATTTCCCAATGAGTTGTGTGGCAAGCCACGTGCAACTGTGATAGAAGAAGCGAATCATTTATGAGGTCAGTCAGAATAAACATGGAAATGAAACGAAGTGTGCACAAAAATGGCTTTTAACATTCTTAAAACAGCACATAGTGCCTTCATACTTCTAGCTCTATTTCACATCATGCCTCTGCAAAAGAATAAAGGTCTTCTTTTGCTTGGTTTTAAAACAATGTCAATTTTGTACTACAGGAGCCCAATCCACACAACTATCCACAACTTCAGCCAGTGGAAAAGTATTGGGCTCATGTAAAAAAAATTATCGAAAACACAGGAAATGTATACCACAACAAGTCCACTTTAAAGCGTTAAAGCACAAACTCATTCAAAAAGCTAACGGATGCAACCGTAAAATCTTTAATAAAAGATTTCCGTAAGTGGATTAATTTGTAAATACCCACTAATATGCAGTATTTTTATGTTCAATTAATTTGTAAAAAGTCTTAACAAATCTACGTATTTTATATTTTTTATATTAAATGGTTAAATTTTATTTAACTTAACACAAATCTAAGTTTTTTCGGACTCAGTCCTTAGTATTTTAAATAGAAATATTAAGCAACATTTACTTGCCACTTTAACTGCATAACTACACACTACACCATATATAAGTATATTTGGTATTAAAATTGCATACATACATACATGCATTTCAAAGTAGTTGAAATTTCAAAGGATACTGCAACCACAACGGCAAGAGCAAGTAAAATACATCCCTAAAAAGTCTTCTACATGAATGACTCCTATTTAGAATTTATTGATATGCCTGAATGAATACTTTATAATGCTAAATATGGTTTTCAATTATTGTCTTGACTTTACTTTCAATCGAATCTCCACAGGTATATTTGAGAAATTCTATATGAAAACATGCGAAGAATAGAAACAAAACTGGTACGAAAATTGAATGCGGTCTTTGAAATTTTATGGTATTCTGACTGCATAAGGTTATTTTCAGTAATTGTTATTGTTATCTTAAGAATTATTTGAAAAATTAAAATGATCAATATGTTGAAGTATAAATACCAACTTAAGGAAAAACTACAAGAATAATTCGTAATTACCAACAGAAAATAATTTTAGAACTTTAAGATATTTTGACTCCATACTTTATGAATTTTTTGTTAATAATTATTACATATAAAAGATTTGAAAAATAAACTTGAATCTATTTAAGCATTCAATTATTTTCTATTTATTTTATACTTACTTTCACATTCTTATTTCTTCTAGTGTGGTGGCATACAAGAGCGCAGTAGATGTGTTGAACTCTGGAGTGGTGTTGCGCAATATTGCTTGTTGGTGGGAAATTACAATAGTGCTACTGCTATACTGGAAACATTAGAGTCACCGCCAATAGCACGTTTAAAAATCACGGTATGTATAAAAACTAACTAACATTACAAAATCAACCCTTACCTCTAAACACCTGCAAAATTAGCTATTTGTATGCTTAAACTATGAAAAAGCAACACAAACAGACATGTCTCATTATGTGGAATATGCAAAGATATTACAGTGTTGATTGTGCAGAAGGAAATTGTATTGCTACAGCAAAATTACTTTTATAAATTCACAACGTGTCTTCGGAATAAAAGGGAGGATATTTTAACGAGTTTACAATTTACATGTATAATGTATTATTACAATAATTGGGAATTATCTAAAGTATGATCAAAAATCGTGATCAAATTTAAGAAGTAAATGAAAGCAGGTATAATTGTAATACTAAAGCTACATTTAACTGTAAATTCCAAATGTAAAACAAAATGTTTTCCCATATCGACCTAAATTTATAAGCCAGTTAAACCGGCTACTAACAAGCATAATATACAATTAAAATATAAACAAATATGTAACAACAAATTAAGAGCAGATGATTAAAATTAAATGTACCAAAGACAACATACCGTCGGCTTAATGTGCAAACCTCCTAAATAAACTTTTTAAGTACATTGAGATTTTGATGCCGTGTGGTAGAGAAAGATACGCATTGTCGACCAGCATGTAGTTTTTTTTCAATTAAAGTCTTGAAGTTTGTAAAAAGGTTTATAAGAAAAACTGGTAAATCCTCTCACAGAAAAATGTTTGAAAGAAAAACTGCTTAGTTCAGTAATTTATTAGTTTAGTGTATATTACTAACTCAATGATTTTATACGATTTTAATTTTTTTTGATACATGAAGAATGCCATAAAATAAATGAACCATATTTGTGCTTTCCTGTCAAGCTCCAAATATGAAATATAAGAAGCTTTTTGTGTTCCCTGTATAATTTGCTAAAAGGCAGTTAGCAGGTTTGCTTACTAAGCCGACATACAAAATAACATAATAAATAATAATAAGAACTATGATAAGCAAATGGCTTAAGTTAGATGTATAATTTGCAAAAATGTTTATCACTAATTAGTTTTTTAATTTTATATAATAAATTTCGATCATGATAGTACTATCAGATTTTCAGCCACAACCCTCTAAATTATTTTAGAAAGAAACTGTATAATCGGTTCAAAAGCAACATACTTCGGTATGTTTCCAATAATTACCAACCATACATTTTTTTGCGCTCAAGCATTTGCCAAATTCACTATTGGTATTAAATGAATAAATTCTATGATGCCATTAACTCCCTTAATTCGGATATTGTATGGTACTGTTTACTTAATCTAATCCTGCGCCTTGAGTCTGATGGACCCTGTGTCCGTCTTATAACCAGAGATGTTTGGTTGGCTACATACGTGATAGCAACTGTTATAGCGTCAGGTGTAGATGAAGAATAATAATTTTGCTCTCTGTCGGTTATAAATACGTCCGGCAAATGAATGTGATCTCCCATTTGGTGCTTGAGTATAATCTTACAATAGGTGCGCTGATGTGGGTGATGGCATAGGTGAACAATACTGGTAAAGAAGCGACGGACGAACTTTTTAAGAGTATAGCATAACTCAGAATGTTCCTAAGTGATGACTTGGTGCGAACTGAAGACAATCATTGGTTAAATTCTACAAACCTAAAAATGTGGATGAATATAGATTCATCCTATTTCATAAGTTACTATATACAGGTACTTTAAATATCATCTAAAAGCGATACTAATCATGGATGGTAATATTTGAATAATGTTCTTGGAGAATCCTGCAACAGCAGCCTATACTAAGCGAATGTACAGGTGGGAAACACATCACGTATGAATGAAGACCTAAGTCCAAAAATGACGCTGGCGTTAATAAAGTACAATGCGATTAGAAGTGTTACCAAGCACCAGTCATTTTTATTTTGTCAAAAGCAAATGCCTGCAATGTCCAAGGACCCAGTGCAGAAAGGTATACCAACTAATCACTCGCGAGCTAGAAAAGTAGAAAAGGGATCCGCAATGGCTATGTTATAATTGAATATTCCTCTCAAAAGTAGAAATTGGGAAAACTCAGCAAAATTTTTAAAAGTTAATAAAATATTTATTTTTAACTGGCTTGCTCCTGTACGCAAGCGGATTCAAGTATTAGCTAAGTAAGGTCATGTTGCAGGATCTTGGTGGCCAATGGTCTGATAAAAATCGTGCAATTATTTGCTCACATTCGTCTATCTATACGTTCATGGTATCGCGTAGCGTATATCATATGGCAATGTCTAGAATGCAAATATTAATCGAGTCCAATAATTTTGTTTTGAGAAAAAAGCCGGTACGGTACCTTGCTCATTTTAGTCTTGTGATATCACTGGCTCACAGCAGAAGTGTACTTCTCGGTACACATTTTTATACCCGCCACCAAAAAAATGGTGGGGGTATATTCATTTTGTCATTTCGTTTGTAACACATCGAAATATCCATTTTAGACCCCATAAAGTATATATATTCTGAATCAGGGTTTGATTTTATGACGATCTAGCTATGTCCGTCCGTCTGTCCGTCTGTTGAAAGCACGATAGAGGTCGCACCGAAAAAGCTAGGGGCTCAAATTTTGCCAGAATCTTTCTTATAGACAAGGGCTAAATAAAAATATAAATGGGCTAAATCGGAATATTAGGAAGACAGTTATAGCTCGAAAAGCAAGAGTAGGTCTAAAAAACCGTGTCCTTCGAACATCGAATAAAATAGAATTGTGTCCAAACGCATTAACGTAGACTCATAAAACTTCAAATATATATTTCCTGGGTAAAGACAATATTTTTCCACGAAAATTGTCTAAATCTATGCATTAGGAGAGGAGTTATCGATCAAAATGTACGAAAATTTATACCGCACAGTGTATTTTTCGGTATATTTAAAAACAAAAACGTCATAAAAGCAACAAAATTGGATGTACGACTTTGAAATTTTGCACACTTTGCAAACACGCTTTCTTGTAACGGCAAATCAATGTGCCACGCCTACTTTTACGTCCACCTCCAATATAACGTTTTAACTAAAATGCATATAATTTCTATATTAATAAAGGTTTTGGAATAATAAGGGCCTATATTGAAACACCTCAGTTGTAATCATTCGCAAAAATAACTTTGACACGCCTACTATAACGCCCACTTTTCACGTTATCTACCGTTAATGAAATTTAAAAGCTCATAAAACCGCTTAAATTAGAGGTATGACGATAAATTTTGCGACGTCTATCCCCCTAGGCAATTTCATAACTATGCAAAAAAATCAATGTGCCACGCCCACTTTTACGCCCACCTCCCATATAACGTTTTACCTAAAATTCATATAATTTCTCTATTAATAAAGATTTTGGAATAATAAAGGACTATATTGAAACACCTAATTTGTACTCATTAGCACAATCAACTTTGACACGCCTACTATAACGCCCACTTTCACTTTTGAATTGTGTCCAGACGCATAAACGTAGTCATGAAACTTCGAATATATATTTATCGAGTTAAAAGAATATTTTTCCCTGAAAATCGCTTAAATCTATGAATTAGGAAAAAGAGTTATAGATAAAAATTTACGAAAACTTATACCGCACAGTGTATATTTCAAATTTAAAACGTAATAAAACTGACAAAACTATATGTACGATTCTGAAATTTTGCAAACATGGTTTTTTGGTCAAAGTCTTCGTTATAACGGAAAATAAATTTGCCACGCACACTTTTTTCTTTAAATTTTTATAAAAATATATTAGTCATATCTATTAGCATTTATTCGTCTTACACTGCGCCATTTATTGTACTGTAGCTAAATATAAGATAAAGATGATAAGATAGATGTCTCTACTAGCAACTACTAGATGGCATGCTAACAACTTATGCTTAAGTTCTCCTGAAGTTATGCTCTATTAAAAATGGGAGTTTAGGAAAATTTTGACCTAAGTAAAAAAAAATTATCTCTAAACATTATAAACAATTTATTTTCATGTACTAATGGCTAACAAATTTTAAAATTATACAAAACTTATTTCGTTTGAAAATCTTTTAAAAGCAAAATGTTATAGAAGTTTAAAAATCAAAATCTTACTAATAAATTTCCCGTTTTAGAAAAATGCAGAGAATGTATATTTTAAATCACCCTGTGGCCCTTAAAATTTAACCTTAAGTTCACATTCTTCCTCCTTAATTCATGTAAATTCTCTATGAATAATGATTTTGGAATACTAAAGGACTATATTGAAATATCTAAGTTATGTTTATTAGCAGAAACTTTATTGACACGCGTATTTTAACGGCCACTTTCATTGAAAGACCAAATTTACGAAAACATTTTACTAGCATACCGAAGTTATAATGGGTGGTTTTATTTTAAGGGACTATGTTGATTTTCAATTATGTATGGAATTCAATTATGTATTGAACAAAATATCGGCCAAATGGCCCCCCAACCTAGGCGGCACTTTTCGATCCGATCCGATAGTCCATATTTTCAATGACACTGTTGATGCTCAATTGTTGGGCACGATGATGAGTCGAGGTTGCTTGCTCTTTTGCCACGTTATCGTGAAAAACAGCAATGTTTCCCATTCAACGAACTAAGATGGCATTCACAGATGTTTTCACATTTCATACAGACCTGCTTTGCAGACATTTAAATATTTTTTACAATTCTCACGATTGTGGACGAATTCGAGCGATTATGTTTACCAAAAGAATCACGAAGTGCACAAAATTCGTTTTGATTTGAACGCAAATTTTTATAAAAATCTTTAATATTTAAAAGCGTTGCTCGATTGCGTATCTTTCCACGGTTCAAATTGAGTTAGTCTGAGATTGAGAAATGTCAAATGAAATACAAGAAAAAAGTTAAAGTTTAGATGTGGTTCACCTTAAACATGGGCCCTTCAAACCTAACCACCATCTACAAAGAAAGTGATACATATTTTATTATAAAGAGATTATTCTATAGCGATTAACAAAATAATAAATATTGTGCTTTAAATGTACACAAAATTGGTGGTGGGTATAAAAGATTCGGCACAGCCGAATATAGTGCTCTTACTTGTTTCCATATGAATTGGTGAACTTATGTCCAATTAAACGAAACTGGTGCAAAATTTTGGTCACAACACCTTAAGTGACTCGTTTAGTGAGTCAATTGTGACAGCATATACGTTTTTTCGGAAGCACATTACTTGGTAATAAAATTCCATTGTTTACTAGAATTGTTCTTCTGTTAGCCTATTTATTGTGAAATAACAAAGCTTATTGAAACTCTTTTTTCACTAAAAAACAAAAAAAAAAAGAAAAAATGTATATTAAAAAGATGTCGCCTTCTTTATTTCAACTCCATCCAAAAGGATATTTAAATAAAAGGCTTGGCTAGAATTTAGTTCACCTGGAAACAGTACAAATCAAATATGAAACAAAATAGCGATTTAACAGAAAAGCTGTCAGTATTTTCATGAAAAAAGAAAGTCTGAGTCTGTGTTTATATTAAACAAGTCTTCTTTGAGAAAGTTTTTTTTTTCATCTTTAAATTTGCTTTTATGTTTACACAGATAAATTTCTATTACAGAAAGTCATATATTTAATATGTGGACCTAACGTCAGATTTTAAATTATGAAAGACGAAACAAAATTAATTTTATTTAAATGCAAATATGAATCGATTCTTGTTTCACTCCCTCGCAAACAATTTAAAAGAAAAGAAAAACTTAACGCAAGAAGACTTGTTCAATATAAGTACATGAACACAAATACATTAGCGGAAATCACCCTTCGGTGCAAATACATCATGCAAACGTTACAGATCTTGCAATTCTGGTATATATTCTAAAGTTTGCAATACCACAAACACAATAGCGGAACTCACTCTTTGATGCAAACTAGCCTTGCAAGCAAGTCTAGCAAACAATTTTATTTGTGCACGACTACAAAAACAAATTCTATTAAATTGCAATTTGCATCACTTGAGCAAATATGCACAACTAAAAATCAGTGCAAAGTAATGTCACAAAAATTTGCACAACAGATACACAATTGTTTTACTCTCAGGATTTAAAATCTCTACAAATTTAATTTCATACATGGCATTTTTTATCAAAAAAATTGTGATATTATATTTTTCCGTTGATTTAGGCATTGTAATTTATTTAAAATTAATTAATTGTCTTTCTTTCATATTTGCACTAATTGCAAAAATGCTGCCAATAGTGAATTCCGCTAATATATTACACTAAAAGGACATTTCTCACAAAAGTACTTATTTCCAATACTAAAAATAGTTGAAAATTTACAAAAGCAACGTTTGCAATATTATATACTAGACTTACAAGATCTGAAACATTTGCATAATCTGTTTACAACGAAGGGTACTTTCCGCTATTAATTTCTCTTAAGGCAAAAATGAAATATTTCCTCAGAGTACTCTTCAACAGTTTTTCTTAACATAAATACTAACATACCTTCATGTTGGCGTAGGGTATAAATTGATCTGCACGGTCAACTCTAGCACTTTTACTTATTTTAATTAAAATTATTGACTCCACGTGTCTGCCTGTTAGGACTTACACATTAACAAGGGATATGAAATATTGATACATAAGTCAATTGATAGGCTGGCTGAAGGTAAATGAAATGTTTTCTAATTTAATTAATTAAAGAAAAGAACATTGAAGTCATCTTAAAGAGGGTTTCAGTTAATTTTATTTAGTGTCGGTTATGAATGTGAACGTATTATTATAAAAACACAATTTTCTTTGAAATTAAAAAAGTAAAACATTTTCTCTACAAAACTTCCAACAAAACAAACAAACTAATATTGTGAGTTTTTTTTTTGATAGGCTTCTATTGATTGAAATATGTAGACTCTTGAAAACAATACGATCGTGTTTTTTTTTTTTTGTGGAAACAATTTTTAAATGTGTGCAAATATTTATGCATACAAGACTTTTAATTATACAACAAAAAAAAAGAATCATTTGTAATTTGAGACTAACATGGAAATTAAAACCTTGTGAAGTATTAAAATAATTATAATAATTTTGCAACAAATAAATGGTATGTAAATGTAGAGCGTTTAAACATAAATGGGGGAACATATTCTGATGATGAGTTCACCAAAGTTCTGTTCAACCAAGTTTGCATATGGTTTTAGGAAACATCTTTATTTGTTTTTAATTCTGGTACACATGGCCACTAAACCAAAATACTTCATGTTGTTACGCACTGCATTCATACGAATACTTTAATGAAATATTTATTTACAACATAATTTCCAAGAATCTAATTTTATTAATAAATATGAAAATAAATCATATTTCCAATAAATTTTATTTGTGGCTTATTAAGGGATGTTATACGAGAACTGACATAAAATTTTTTTAAAAACAATTCTTGGCTATTACTTTCTAGCTAATTTATTTGGTGCTTGAAAAATTAAACCCAATATGGGTGTTATTAGATACTTTTTCATTTGTTTTACTTATAAAACTGATTATTTTTTTGTTCTTGAAAACGTGTTCTTTTAAATATTTATTTAATATCTACACAATGGCAAACAAATGCCAAAAATAATTTTTCAGAAACACCCCTATAATAGCAGAAGATAAGAATTTAAAGTTTATTTTTAAATATTTACGAACTGTTATGGTCGTTGTAGAAACACGTTTCCATGCACATGTAAAACAATATGAAAAATGTTGAAAAAAAAAAACAATATGCATGACTTTTAATTTTAAAACAAGGATTTAACTCTTGTGTAACATCAACAACATTTTTGCGTAAAGTTTACATACAACCACTTTTGGTACACTTTCACAATTTTTTTTGCTGTTGTTGTTGTTGTTGTTGTTGTTGGTAGTAATAAAATAAGTACTTCATACTAGTCCAAAATAAACATAAATATTAACATCCATATGTTGGTTTTGTGATCATCCTTGTGTGACCTTAAAGCCACACACATGGTCAAACCAATAAACGCAGCAAAAAAATGTTGCAGTGTAAATGAGCATCCTATTTTCATTCCATATTACTGTAAACGCAAGGAACAGCTGTAAATTGAATTTTTGTTTTTATATTAGTTTTTTTTTTTAAATTGTAGCTTTGGTAAAAATGCACACACAAAAACATGTGTGTCAAATAATTTCATTAATTATTTAAAAATTGTACTTCAATTAAAATTTAACTAAAACCTTAAGTTTCAAGTTTGTAATGCCGAAAACAGAGGAATTTTTTGAGTTTTATTTTTAAATATTTAAATACACAATTATGTCCTTGAATTTGAAATTAATTAATTTACTTGATTTTTAATTTTTCCATTTTAATATGTTACTTGTACACTTCTTCCCTATGACATACTGCATTTTGAAAGACTGGTTACCAGAGCTGCAAAGGAATCATTATTTTTTTAATAAAACAGCGAAGCATTTAGACAATGAATTGCGAATGAAACCGCCAATCATTTAGGCAATGAATTGCGATTTTTTTTATTTTTTTCCAAAATATGAATTGATTTTAAATGTAAATGAATTCATTATCAGAGTTGGATTTATTGCATTTATTTTAAAATGCATTATCGTTTCCATTACGACAAAACGACTTATACTACATTTACACCTGAGCAAAATCTAGTAGATTTGATTTAAAATCTTTGGTAAAATCTGTACCGTTTATACCACTGTTTATTGATATTTTGCAAGATTTCGTTGTCAAAACAGTATATATATTTACAAGGTGGTCTGAAAGGCTCTCTATGCTCTACTTCTCCAAAATTCAAACTTCATATAAAAAAATGTAAGCAATAAAGTTCTTGTGCAATTGCAACCACCTTATATATTATGATTGAATTTTTCTTTATGCAGCGTACTGCATAAATGTTTTAATAAAAACCACAGTTGCATCACGAATTAGTACTAAATTTTAAGTAGATTCTGCCAAAATTTAGTGGCAAAGTAGATTTCGTTTTGTATGGGAAATCTGGTAGAAATTAACAAAATTTCGCTGAAAATCTAGTAAATACTAGATTTTGTGTAGGTTTAAATATAGTATTAGCATTAATGCAGCAATATAGTAGGCACCATAGGTAGCAGATGGAAATAATTAACCAATAATAAATGATTGGTGGTAATGAACTAGAAATCCAGTGCCATAACGCCATAATAAAGTTGTCTCCAAATTGATCTTGCAATATATTGCGTTACAAATGTAGTTGTTTAGCTGATTCATTTTAGAAAGTAAAAGTTCAGTGAGCATAGCTTGACATCCCTCAGTATTTACCGCAATGGCAGCTCCTTGCATATTTGGAATGAAGTAAAAGTCAGCGTGCGAACAACAGTAAACAGTACATTTTAATGGGTATAATGGTGACTCGTTAACAGTTTCATGATTGCCTTTGTTCCAAATATGGCAATTTTGTTTATTGGCGTAGCGATTAAACCAGAAATAAGCTTCATCACTAAACACGTAGAATGGACAAAGGGCTCTGTGGACTTTGCAAACAGTTATATTTTTTTAATACTTTTTTTTTTCAAAGTAAACTATCACAGCTTGCAAGCGATTTTCTGGCGTTAAATCATTCACCATGACTTGCTTAACCTTACTGAATATTCTCTGCTGTTAAACTATATTTATCGTCAATAATTTATACAGCTTAAAATTACCCTATACTTTAATTAGATAAATTTTTACAATAATTTAGTGTGTGTCTTAAGCCCAACAGAACTAACGGTAGACTTAACTATCAATCGAACTGTTAAATTTCACTCACTTCTTGACATTTATTATTTGTATTCTGTGAAAAATTATCATGGCTAGTTTGACGCTAAACCAAAGCCCACATATCTGTGGCTTGGAGCTAAAAGGGCCAATGTCAAAATATTTACTTTTGAGAAAATTGGAATTGAACTTTAACTTTTATAGGTGCTTTAATAGTGAAATTGGTCAGCATTTTATTTATGAAGCTGTTCTGGGTTAAGTATGACTTTAGCTGTTTTACCATAATGAAAAAGAGCAAGAAAACAAATCCAATGCAATGATCAACTCAAAAGAACGAAAAAGTGACATTGGCCCTTATAGCTCCAAGGCACAGATATTATTAGTCCATTTGACCAAAAAATATTTATAATAAATATATTTATACGAACGCATTAAAAAATTGTTTAAAAAATATTTTTTTTTTATTTTATTTATTTATAAAAAAATTTTTTAAATTAAATTTCTACTCAAAAGTGGCAACTAGGCTCATTTTTTAAAAAGTACAAAATAACTGTTTAACACCAGAATAGAGTTTCCTTAATTCTGCTCTACTTTTTGACCAAATTTTTTTCCTTTGTAATTTTCTGTATATTTTTGTTCTCCTATTGAGACGAATACAGAAATGGGTAATTTTTCACATTTTCCTTTTGACCCATAATAATGCAAAATTTTGTAATTAGTAAATGGATTTTGGTATAAACAAGTAAAAGTGTTATTTCTGGTATAGGCAATGTATTTGGCGGTACAAAAATACAAATGCCTTGTAACTAAAATTTTCAAATGTAGGCTGCAAGTGAAAACTTAATGTATTTACACGAAAAACGTTAATGGCTGTAGTTAAAGCAAACAAAAAATATCATGAAAAATTGTGTCAAATTGATGTGTTAGATTTTTACTAGCACAATTAAAAAAAATAAATGATGCTTCTACAGGTATGATTACAGAAAAATGCTTTAATATAAAATACTTCCTGTGTAGTAATTAGATTTGTTTGCTTTGTTAAGGTGACAAAAGGATAACAGTTTCAGTTTACAAGGTGACTTAAAAACAACAAATTGCAAAAGAAAAAATCACATACAGCTGCTATATTTTTTTGGAATTGGCTGCAAATATTAATTTTACTCGTAATGTTAACAGCCATAAAATATTAGGATTTTAATTTGTTTCTGTGTAAAATAAAAATATTATTAAAAATATGCAATAATAAAATTAAGTCTTGACTTCAATAAATACATTTTTTAATAACAGGTTCTATATACCGTTTGCTTCATGTTTCTACTTTCTCTCTAACATATTTTACTTTTTTATCGATGCACTTTGAAAGTCCTCTAAAAGCTTTTTTCTTGCAGAATAACAACTTCACTGTGCTGCTGGTAGTTACAAATTATTGTAGAAATGATTTTAAAATAATTTGTCATGTTAAAAGTGAAAAACATAAACACGGCAAGATAAAGAATACAAAGACGCACTTTTTACGCTAATGGATTGTACCTAATTGCATTCTTTTTTAGGAAATAGTTGAGCAATAGATGGCATTTATTTTAATGTCATGAATATTACGTTGAAAATGTTTCCCTTTTTCTGTGAAAAATACATTGTTGCAACTTAAAAGCAATGATGATGAAAGAACAATCATTAACAATATAACAATTTTAAAATTTTTTCACAAAGAGCTTAATAACAATCTTTAACACAAGTACCGTTTATAAGTAAATTGTGTCATTTTTTAAAGACATCTGCGTGCAATAGAGTAACCGGATCTCTTACAGGGGGAACAATTTTAGAATCCTGTTCATCTGGATCTCACAAAACGATACCTTCTTCCATATATTGAGAAATTTGAGCTCGACTAAACGACGTTAACCCGTGCCGCTTGTCGCTCAAAATTTTTAAAAATCAAATTTTTGGCATAAAAGCTGAAATATGGAGCCATAACTCCAGAACGGTAAATACTAAAAACACGGTTAATATCTCAAAAGAAAGCAAATCTTGTTCTTCAAAATTTGTGTTCTAAACTCGATTATTGTTATTTGTAGTCATCCAGAGTTACAACAGCATTTGATCCAAAAAACGTGACCTGGTATCATTTAATGTCCCTCTAGTATTAAAAATAATCTAAGTGTTATGCAGGCCATTTCGGACATACCTGAATGGAGTTGTGATATATCCGGTGAAAGGTCTTGAGTTCTTTCTCAGGAAAAGGCTAAAGGGGGTGGAGTATGTTAAGTCTCACAATGCCATTTAGGTATATTCGAATTGGCCCGCATAACACTTAGACTATATTTAATACTTGAGGGCAATTTTAATATATTCCATTTTCTTTACCGCCGCTCCTGCGAAAGAACTTCATATACCCGCTTTAGTTTGGTAATTAAAGGTTTTCGTCAGATATATTTCGGTATATCCAAAATGGCCCTCATAATATTTTGAAAATTTTTAACTCTAGAGGGGCACGTAGTTGTACCAGGACACGTTTTTGGTATCATAGGCTATTGTAACTCTGTTGAAAGTAACAACAATTAAGTATGCATAGAATATAAATTTTTAAGAACAACATTCGCTTTCTTTTAAGATATGAAGCGTGTTTTTAAATTTTACCCTTCTAGAGTTATGGCTCTATATATCAGCTTTTGGGATAAAAATTTGGATTTAAAAAAAAAAACGAGTTAACGTCGTTTAATCGAGCTAAGATATTAGCTATCTCAATATCCGAAAAGGGAAACTATTTTGTGGGCTCCAGACAAACAAGACTCTGGCATTTTTCACCCTAAATGAGATTCGGTCACTCTATTACATATACAAAAAACTCTATTTAAATTAATCTTTATACATACTTTATTAAAGCATAAAAATGTCACAACAATAAGAACTAGGCAGAAGAGATGTCAACTCAATAATAATATTTTTTTAAATAACATTTTATTTTCCCCTTTAAAATATATAAATCTACTTATTACCTTTAATCATAGGTTGCGATGACAGCATTATAGATAATAAAGTAAAATTGTGAGTTCAAGGTGTTAAAATCACCATTGACATTACTTCTTTAGCACAACACTTAGCAGAAATGTCGTGTTTAATAAATCTTTGTACCCTTCACACAAGAGTTAAAAAGGGTATATACATATAAGTTCGCCGTTCCATTTGTAATTTCTACCATATTCACTACAGATAAAGGAACCGAATTATCGTAGTCAAACGGCCAATCATTCCATGTATATGTTGCAATCAACTTTTTAAAGCCCCCACAAAATTTTAAATAATAGTTCAAATTATCGTTTTTCTAAATAATTTTCGTTGTGTGAAGGGTATAAAAGATTCAGCGCAGCCGAATAAAATGCTCATATTTGTTTTTTTTTTTTCAATTTGGTTTCTTTGTCTTTGAAGAAGTATAATTTAAAATATCTTTTTCTTTATGCTTATGAATAGAAATTTGCTTAGTAAATGTAAGTGTCAATCTCAGAAATATGGTATTGCGAAAGTACAGAAAATATACGTGTATCAAGTATCAAGAATATCAAAGATGTGTCTGTCTGCTTTTTGTATACGAATTTGGATGTTATATGTATTTACGTACAAAAGAACAATTTTAAAAAGTTTTTTATATACTTATTCATATATTTGACAATTTAAAGGTAAATGGTTTTAAAGCTTTATCCTTAAATATATTTGCTCTTTTTACTGATTTGAAAAATATATTTACTTTATGTAAATAGGTTAGTGGATTTTTCATTACGCAATTTAGGCTCACATTCAAGAAAACGATAAATTTGAAAGGAATTTTCCTGTAGATGTGCACAATCTGATTTATCTGATTTAAAAAACAGTTCAAGGTTTTAGGAGTCATAAGTGCTTAAAGTTGCTAACAACACATGCACAAAAAATATGTGTGTAACAAAACAAAATGAAACATTGATAATGCAAATTGTTTTTGCAAAGAGTGTTTTTTGTGTTTGGTATTAAAAACTAAAAAAGGAAGTCAAATTAGTACATAAGCCGATTACTCGGAGAGAAAAAATTTTTGTTTTTTTTTTTTTTTTTTTTTTTGTAGCAGAATTCTAATAAGAATTTCCAATACATACACGAATGTAATTATAACAAAAGGCACCGTATTTTGGAAATATAGGAACGGAAATTAACTTTCTCTAAAGTACTAAATAATATAATACCTCCGTAAAAACGTCAGCTTTAATATAGACAGGATGAGATATTTGACCTCAGATATCTAAAACAAAAGTTTTAGACATCACACGCTTCTACATAATTTTAAGAAATACAATTATCACTTCGTGATTGTTTACATTCTTAAAATGTATCATCAACTACAAAATTAAATAAAACCTGATTTTAGAACCAAACATTACATTTATTATAAAGTGTCGACACAAATTCGCAATATATTTTAAAATATCATATTTTAAAGTTCTATAAATCATAATTATAAAACTATGCCATTTTAACACACATCGAGAGTATGTGCATGTTTGTGTGCATATTACAACAAAAATTCAATCTTTATTATACCCTTCACACAGTGAAAAAGGGTATATATAGGTTTGTCATTCCGTGTGAAATTTCTACAATTTTGATTTCCGACCCCATAAAGTATATATTTTCTAAAGGCTTATGAATAGGGGAGTCGATTAAGCGCTGTCCGTCTGTCCGTCTGTCCGTCTGACCGTCTGTCCGTGTGTATGTTGAAATCAACTTTTTGAAGCCCCCCGACATCGCTTGGACTCGGGTGAGGTATTAAAATATCAGAAATATTCGGGAGTAGATCGCTATTGCAAATCAGAAACATCGGTACATAAACATCTGAGATATGAGCAAAAACCCACGACCACCTCGATTTTTTTTTCACAAATGCAACATTACAACAACAACATACATACATACAAACGTGTATACTGGTTAGAGAAAACGTGGCATCGAATCCCAGCTGAGCCAAAAAAAAATTTTTTTTAATTTTTTTAAAATTTTTTTTTTTATTTTTTTTTTTATTTTTTTTTTTATTTTTTATTTAATATATTATTAATATTATTATTATTATTTTTTTTTTAATTTTTTTTTTTTTAATTTTTTTTTTATTTTTTTTGTTTTGTATATATTATATACATAATAATTTTTTTAAAAAATTTTTTTTTTTTTTTAAATTTTTTTTTTTTAAATTTTTTTTAAAATTTTTTTTTTTAAATTTTTTTTAAAATTTTTTTTTTTTTTTGTTTTTTTTAACATTCACACGTGAATTTATAATTTTACAATGGGACGTTTTTATATATGTATGTTTTTATATGTATGTACGTATTTCATATGGGATGAATGGTGACACAAACCACTGTTATTGCATGAATTCACGTTGTGAAGGGTATATAAGATTCGGCACGGCCGAATATAGCGCTCTTACTTGTTTTTAACTTAATATTATGATATTTTTGCCATTTAATTTCCAACATTTGACATCTCTTTTTGCATGTTAATGACATTCTAATAAATACATGTACAGTGGAGTAAATTGCAAGTGACATGTCAGCAATTGGATTGTATGCAACGTCATGCCGAAGGCCATGGAAATTTGTGGCATAAACAGGCAATCGTCTTAAATGAAAATCATCATCAGCAACAACTACACGAACAGCAGCGGCAACAACAGCAACAGCAATTGCTACAACAAAAGACTGATATTCATATAACATTAGCCAACCAACTGATATTATCGGCATCGTCATCAACGGCAACAAACGTAACAGCATTAACAGATACAACAACGGCAACCACAACAACAACGACAGCGGAAGTGGAAGTCGAAACGGAAACATCCTCAACAGTGTTAAGTGCGGTTTCTCATGAAGATGGGGATATTAATATGACAACGACAGCGACATTACCATCATACGGTTCATCAATAACAAAGGCGGCATTGGCAACATCAACACCATCTACGTCGCCACCACCACTACCAACAACAACATCACCTCAACCACTACTACTACTGCCATCAACTACAGAAGATGTAACCAAAAAGCATCAAAATGTTGCTTTATCCAATACCTCCTCCAATTCACATTTACAAACAGCATCAACAAATGCATTAAGCTCTTTTACCGCCATACCACTACAATCAACACCATCAATATCGACAGTGCATACACTTACTGTGGCAAAGGCTTCCTCATCCGCCAACAAACCTAATGATTGGGTTGTAATTCCGGTGTTTGCGGATATTGTTAAATTAGCACTGGCAGGACGTGAAGACTGTTTGCAACGGTAAGTAAATCATTCCCTACACTTTAGCAAAAAACCAAAATTGCGAGAAGTGATAATGATGTTAATAACTATTACTAACCATATATTGCAAACACAAAATTTAAATGAAAGGGCTGCAACACAAAACTAACGCGTCCCACCTCAAAAACATAAACAAACATTATCTCATGTCTTATAGTCTCCTCAAAAGTGTTTACACACAAAGTATTCGGTGGCTTGTGTTAAGAGTACGTAAAGAGATTTTAATTAAAACGACAACGACTGATGTTGAAAATTATCATGCTAATGATATGTATAATTTTTAGCAACACCTCCTTATAAAAGAGTTATTGAATTTAATGGTAATTAAAGTGACTTTACAATGTACAAAAGCAATAAGTGTTGAAAAGGAAAAACAGATTATATTAATTTATTTAGCTTGATAATATGTGTATGTGTTGTTCAGGAAAATATATTTTAAGTTAGTTTTTTTTACACCGAGTAAACTTTAGAGAATTTCCATTAAATCAAATTTAGTTGACTTAAGCCACAATTTCAATATACACTAAAATTATTTTATTATTTAATTACAGTAATAAAATTTGACATTAACACACACACACACACACACACACACACAAAAATCCATAAATTAGAAAATGTGGTTTTATGTTAATAAGTTTTGCTTAATTTAAACACAAAAGAGTTTGAAAGTAATACAAACAAAATTTTCCTAATATTAGTGGCTTTTAAATTAATAAGCAAAATAAATATTATTAAAAATGTAACAAAATAGGAAAGTACCTTGGTGGCTGCGCTGGCACATAAATAATACTTGAAGAACTTTTTAATATTAAAATCCAATATTTTTGAAAAAATCGCTTTAAAAATTAATAAAAATTATAATTTATTAAATTTAAATGAAAGCAATAATATAAAAATATAAACAAATTCCCCACAACCGAAAAAAGCGTTTTTTTATTTAGAAATACATTTGTCCCAATATGAGGCTTGTTATACACAAATAACAACAATTCAAATTATGTGGCAACTCTTGTCAGTGCATTTTGTCGCTGCTCTGACGTTATCGGTTATGTGAAAATTTTTGCAATTTTTTTTATCGCACTGCTTTGAATCTTTGTTGGTCAAACATCTTTCCACCAAACCGTTTAAAGTTATATTGATTGGTTCATAAATAGACAATTGTCGATATGTGTTTGTTTAAACCATGAAGTAACAAAATGAAATGCTTTTTCTGCTCTGCTGAAAAATTAGTAAAAAACACTTAACTGAATTCGTGAAAACAGCGACAATTTTTCGCTTTCAGCATGTATAGCGAACAGTTTTAGCAGTTGTATTTAGTCCACTTTAACTGTAGGAGTTAAATTTTATAATTTAATTTATCCTCTTTAATCACGAAATCATATGGAGGTGTTGTGTGTTGTTTATGGAAAAAAATGTGCCTTATCATGCTATATTTTTAGTTTACGTCAGAATGTTATTATAAATTTATTTTCACAATGTTGTGACAGTATTGAAAGCATGAGTCGCAAAACATTAATTTTTCGTTATGATTTCAATATTGTGACGACATCATTAATTTGGTAAATACCTGTGTACTACTAAAAGCCATAACTGACTATACTACAAAATTGAGCGATTATATCAAATAAAAATCTAATGGGTTTCTATCCTAGAGAAGGAAATCGCAACAAAATGTGTGATTTGATGCCACACTTCCATACTTGCTTACCAAAAGCAACTATAATTGCACAAAAACTATTGTTTTATGAAAATTTTTAAACGAAACACTTGTCAAAAAATCTGTCACATATGTGCACCATTTGTCCACACAATTACACTTTCTGAACACACATACAATTTTTTTTATATCGTACGACTAAAACTGATAGTCACGGCTTTTGGTATGATGTATTGATGTTGGCACAGCTCCATCAACGTCTGGCCCGCGTCCTACTGATTGTTTTTACTGCCTGACAATTCTTGTATAAAGTTTTAAAAAAATTATTTACAGATTCCAAAAAGTATGCAAATATCATGTATAACAGGTAACAGTGCTATATTCGGCCGTGCCGAATATTATATACCCTTCACAAAGTGTAGTCATGCAATAACAATTGTTTGTATCACAATTCATCTCATATAAAATACGTACAACATGTAAAAATATACAAAAAAAAAAAAAAAAAAATTACAAAAAAAAAAATATATTAAAAATAAATAAAAAATTAAAAATAAAAAAAATTTTAAATTTAAAAAAAAAAATTTAAAAAAAAAATATTAAAAAAAATAATAAAATATAAATAATATATTCAATAATATAAAATAAAATTTCTTTGGCTCAGCTGGAATTCGATGCCACGTTTACTTTAACCAGATGTATGTAGGTTGTTGTTGTAATTGTGAAAAAAACGAGGTGGTCGTGGTTTTTTGCTCATATCTCAAAAAGTTATGGGGCGATTGTGCTGAGTTTCAATAACGATTCATTCCTGGATATTTCCAAGAGATTGATACCATATACAGATCTGAGGAACATATAGTTGCTTTTAAAAGTTGATTTCAACCAACACGCGGGCAGACGGACAGACGGTCAGGGCTTAATCGACTCCTCTATTCATATGATTTCAGAAAATATATACTTTATGAGGTCGGAAATGAAAATTGTAGAAATTACAAAGCTATATATACCCTTGTGCACCACAGGTGAAGGGTATAAAAACTGCGGTATTTATAATCTGTAAAATCATATATCGATGGCCTACACTTGAAAGTGAAGGCCTTTCAAATAACATACTTTTTGTTACAGCTCGCTGTATATTGTGGAATTAAAATTGATAATAAATAAACACCTTGCTCATTTCCATATCATCTTTATGATAGTGGGTATTGATATTCAAATTAAACAGAATTGTGATATTCCTTTATATTCATTTATTATAGAAGTATATTTTCTGTTGTCAAAATCCAATCATATCATTTTTTTTTAAGTACCATGTATTTTTGTACAATTGTACAAAAAAATATATTTAAATAAACCTTAAAAATCACTCAATAAAATACCATTAATTTAATTGCTACAATATTCTTAATTAAACAAACCGTAATTGTATTTGCTGTATTAAAACAAAATAAGCAAATATTTTTCTAATGCTCGTACTCTACACGAAATGATTGTTAAATAAATATAAAACTATGCATTTAATTTCCCATTTCATGATATTCGATGCCCCAAAACTACAAACTGCATACATATGTACGTACATTAGGCTGGTGTCGAATGAGTGGATTCAAATATTGCTAAAAAAAACATCAACTACATAAATACATACTTTGACCATTTAAAATTGTTGTTTAGAAAAATGTTCGCTTCGAATGGTTTGGGCCTTCCTAATGTTCGTGTGTATATGCAAAGCAAATACGTTTAATACAATAAATTTTTAACATTTCCGTTTTTAACAATATGCTGATTTCTGGGGAAATATATTTAGCACGATTTAGAAACGTTAAAATTCACCACTTGTTTTCAAATAAATATGTATATTATTTAAATTTGCATTGCTAACATGCACCGTGATGTCAACACGTATTTAACAAATTATGCTTGTACATTTTTTTATACCCTTCACACGGTGAAAAAGGGTATTTATAGGTTTGTCATTCCGTGTGAAATTTCTACAATTTTCATTTTCGACCCCATAAAGTATATATTTTCTGAAAGCTTATGAATTAAGCTCTGTCAGTCTGTCCGTCTGTCCGTGTGTATGTTGAAATCAACTTTTTAAAGCCCCCCGATATCGTCTGGACCCGGGTGAGGTATTAAAATATCAGAAATATTTGGGAGTAGATCGATATTGAAAATCAGAAACATCGGTACATAAACAACTGAGATATGAGCAAAAAACCACGACCACCTCGATTTTTTTTCACAAAAACAACATTACAACAACAACATACATACATACAAACGTGTATACTGGTTAGAGTAAACGTGGCATCGAGTCCCAGCTAAGCCAAAAAAATTTTTTTTATTTTTTTTATAATTTTTTTATTATTTTTTTTATTATTTTTTATTTTATATTTATATTTTTTTTAAATATAATTTTTTTTATTTTTTTTATTTATTTTTTTTTTAATTTTTTTTTTAAATTTGTTTTTAAATTTTTTTAAAATTTTTTAAAATTTTTTTTTTTTTTTTTTTTTTTTAACACGTAAATTTATAATTTTACAATGTGATGTTTTTATATATGTACATATGTACGTATTTCATATGAGATGAATGGTGATACAAACTACTGTTATTGTATGACTACACGTTGTAAAGGGTATATAAGATTCGGCACGGCCGAATATAGCACTCTTTCTTGTTTTGTTTTTTTTTTTTTTGCCTCTAAACAAATAGTTTTTAATTTGGCCACATAAATTTTAACAATGCATTGGCTTAAAATGTTGGATTCAACTTCTATGGGAAATTTAGAATTAAATTAAATACAAATAAAATATTCAGATATAATTATAAGGTATTTTATTTGAATAAGAATTTTAAGGCCATTCAATTTAATGCTTATTTAAGTTTTGTAGATAATACTTTAAGAGCCATTATTACAACTTGCTGACAATGTTGTGTTAATAAAAGGTAATATTTGTTAAGGTGAACAATAAACTGACCATTAAGTATTTTTCGTTATTACAACCTCCCTGTAATATAAATTGTATTTTTTTTTAAATATGGCAACCCCTTAGCAAATACTGACTATTTTCTACAAAATTAATTTGTTCTTTAAAACAAAGTGGCAACGACAAACGAATAGTAAACAATTTCTTTACACCGTAGAAATAATGGTAACTTTTAATTTATAAACCTCTCGTTAAAAGTTACTGGTAGAGTAATCTTCCCTTTGACATCTCGGACACTTTAAGGTTAAAGTGAAGTTGTAATAACGAAAAACTAGTTACCTGTCCGATAACATCCTAACTTTAGCTATCGGTAAGTTGTTTTAATGGCCCTAAGTTAATTTGGTATCATTTATTATCATTAAAATTTAGAGAGCTCTAAATTGTTTCAAACGTAACTGCTTGTGCAAATTCACAGACTGAGGAGTTTTAAATTTAAAAAGTTACCGGATCACGGATTTCTTAATAATTGGATTTAACGAGATTCGCTGAGATTCGCTAACTGTTATAACTACTTAAATGTTTGTTTTATGGCTACCAAAGATATTACTTATTAAAAGAAAAAAAATATTTAATTTGGTGTCGGAATTTATTATCCTATTTTACCGACATTTTACAACGCAAAATATTTGCTCACGTTGAGATTCTAAATGTACATGTTGTTTGCTGATAATAGTTTGGGTATAATAGTAAGAATGTAATTTTTCATTTTCAAAGTAAAGCACATATTTTTAAGTTGGTTATTAGTATTTTGTTGGATTGTAAAGCAGACATATTTTGATTAAGTATGGAGCAAAATATTTGTCAAATTGCTCTCACGTTTCTGATGACAGGCTATTAATCTTTTTATGAAATTTTCCATAAAGTTTTCTCAGAAATGTGCCCGTATCTTACCGATTATGCTTTTGACATAGAATTTGAACTCAGCAAATATTTTTGAAATATTTGCATTAATTTTGGTGGCCGGTTAACATCAGCATTTCTTGAGATAATTTGTTTAGGAAATTGTTGCGGAAATAAAAGAATTGTATCATACGCGGTATGGCTGGTAACGCCGTCTACAAGAACTCCGATATAATATTTTTTATTTTTTTTTTGTAAGAAATCTTGTTCACCATCTTCATCTTCAAAAAAGTAAAGCCCACTCAAGCCGCCTGACCAAAATCCACACCACATACTTGCTCGTTGTGGATGCATTTGTTTCTTAAGTATTGAATAAGTTTTTTTTTGCATCAAATTCGAAAATTTCATGTATTTACATGATGCGCTTCATTTAAGAAAATCGGTTTTTTTTCGAAAAATTGGCATTGTCGACGCTTTTTATGGTCTGCTAATTTGAACTTCTGAGAAAGCTGAATTTTCTACTCATTAAGGTCTTATGTCAAAATTTTTGTGCTTGCTACTTCGTGAAATTTTTATTTGTTGAGAACGCTGCTGCATTAATATTTTCTGGTTTCAGCGACATTTTGAAAAGCGACCAACTGGTACATTTACACATAGGAGTCTTAATAAGTATCTGTTTCGATAAGTATTTTGATCGTGTCAAGTCCCCTTTAAGCTCATATTAATTGACTTTACAGCCATATTGTACAAGTTTTCATTAAAACGTTCTTTATCTTTCTAACAACCAAGACAAGTCCTTACATTTATTAAGCGCGTGTACAACCTGCCCAACTTGTACGTGTACAACACATCGAAACTTGCTTTAAAAACAAACAACATTTTAGTGCAATTATTGTTGTACAACAAAGTGTATCACTTATAATCTTTTGATATACTGTATTCGTGCGTCTGAGTTTATTTTTATATTTATTTTTATAGACGTTTATTTATATTTAATATTTGTATTACTACCAAACGTACATAAAATTCCATCCACCAAATATTTATGTGTATGATTACGAATTTTATCCTGTTGTGGTTATAATTTGCATGTTCGCTTTTTACTTGTTTTATTTATAAGTTTCGCACAATAAACGTTAACTCATGTGGCATTATTTGCAATGAAGAACTAGCACACATACCGTCGAAAGTTATGTTAAAAGAGAAACTTATGGATGTATTTAGCTAATAAAATTTGCAATAAACTGCAAGTCATAGCAAACATCATGTGTACTCTTTCATAATTTATTAATAAGATTTAAGCTGAATTTTATTTGTCATTCTATAAGTCATGTTTAATGTGGTTGGTATTTTATATTTGGAAAATTAGATTTATTATGGTATATCAGGGTTGCAAAATGAGAACATCAAAATTGTACCAAGAAGCTCATAAAATTGTACTTTTTCGACCCCAATTGTACCAAAAAATTTTATTTAAAATTTTTTTTTAATTTTTTTTATCTATATATATAAAAGTGAAACTGTGTGTGTGTGTGTGTGTGTGTGTTAGCTATAGACTCCGAAACTGTAAAACCGATCGGGCTCAAACTTTGGCAAGTTGTTGCACACATACCAGGGAGTGTTTATGGGTGGAAAAAGTGGGTGGGGCCACGCCCATAAAAAATTAATTATCAGTATGCTGTCATGACTTTATAATTTCGTGATTAAAAAAGTGGGCAGGGCCACGCCCATAAAAAAAAGTTATAATTTTGAGGTACTTGCACTGGACCGATTTTTCTGAAACTTTGCACACATATTGAGCTGTCATGACTTTACAATTTCGTGATTAGAGAAGTGGGCGGGGCCACGCCCATAAAAATGTTATAATTTTCAGCTACTTGCACTGGACTGATTATTCTAAAACTTTGCACACATATTGAGCTGTTATGATTTTATAATTTTATGATTAGAAAAGTGGGCAGGGCCACGCCCATAAAAAAAAATTATAACTTTAAGGTACTACCACTGGACCGATACTTCTGAAACTTTGCACACATATTGAGCTGTTATGACTTCACAATTTCGTGATAAGAAAATTGGGCAGTGCCACGCCCATAAAAAAAATTATAATTTTGCACTTGATATTCAATAAAAATTCAGAATGCATTTTGATTCATTAAGGGGCGTAGCCACGCGCGCCGGGTTTGGCTAGTTTAAAAAAAAAGCCAGAAAAAAACATAAACATAACATAAAATTGTACATAAAAACTCATTTTTGTAATATTAAAATTAACATTTGTACTTAAAAATTCATTTATACTTTAAAAATAATATCTTTAAAAAAAGAAACTGCACTAAGATATATGTATACATATATATGTACATATTTAAACATAAAATAAATTAAAATTGATTAAGTCAATAACAAGGCATATCCATAAGGTATATGCAACGGCGAATTGATACAACAAAGCAACTTTTCATGGGATGTTTTATGTCAAGGCCAATTCGTATATCAGGGATGGAAAAGTTGTTTTTACATATTAAATATAATAAAATTTAATTAAAAACAGAATATAAATTTTTTAAACACATTATTAATGACGCAAAAGCAAAAAATATACATAAATTAAGCACATTTATTGTCAAAAAAGTACACTCAAGTTAATTGTTTAATACCGAAACCAAAATCACATTTCCTATCCCTGCATTAATAAATGAAATCAAAGCGAATTCAAACAATTTTGACAAAATGTTTCACAATCAGCTGGGCTGATAATTTCACCTGTATGAATTCGCCTTGGTCAATAAATAATAGAACCTTTTTCAATTAAAATTTTACGAAAAGAAAAGAAAATAAAAATCCTATCTTCTCTCACCACAATGATTTAAAAAAAAAAAATTGGTTCATACAAAATAAGTTTTTGAAACCTTTTTATAATTTAAAACTTGATTAAGAGTATAAGGGTATACATTTATTTTTAACGAGCGTATGTATAAATACACAAATATAATTTTTTCGTTGCACTTATTATTTTAGTATAGGGTCCCCTGCTGAACTAGTAAGTAGTGTGCCGGTCTGGGACTTGCAGGTTTAATTTCCCCAAGGACTCTGGTTTGGTCTATGTGGCTTTCTTTTCTATTCTATACTTTCTATTACATTCAAGTATCACCAAGGCATCAATACGATGGACCAAGAGAGTTGTGCAACAGCTACCTGTTTTACCTAACATAACCTATTATTTTAGTAGAAGGAAATCAAAAAACAATATCCAGAATAATTTAAATAGAAATTTGTCGCAAAATAATCGAATATAGAATTAACAGAAAATGAAAATGAAGAAACACAGCAGGCACATATTTTAAAATAGGCAGATACATTCAAGAGAGTTTTACATATAAATTTTGAATTAAATTTTAATCAAACAAAATAGGTTTCCAGTGAGCTTTCCGGTAGAATTAACGACCCAAAACACAAAAATAATTGGCGTATCCCTTCCATATCCAAAATAGACAGATACATGCAGAGTTTTACATCAAAATTTCTAATTAAATTATAATCATAAAAAATGTATTCTCAGTAAACGGTTTCAGCTGTAAGTCGGTGTCTAAATAGAATCAACGAGCAATGATGCCGAATATTCATATCAAAAGACGCTAGCCATTATCTCAAAACACGCCAGATAGAGCTAGAATTCTATTTTGCCTTGCTTTTCGTAAACAATTTTTTAATCCAAACTAATTATTTTGGAAATAACCGCAGAGATAGCATGAGCTAAGTGTAATTTTTGTTAATGCTGTTAGAAGTAAAGGAAGCAAAAATAACAAGTAAGAGCACTATATTCAGCTGTGCCGAATCTTTTATACCCACCACCAATTTTGTGTACATTTAAAGCACAATATTTGTTATTTTGTTAATCGCTATAGAATAATCTCTTTATAATAAAATATGTATCACTTTCTTTGTAGAGGGTGGTTAAATTTAAAGGGCCCATGTTGAAGGTGAACTACAGCTAGTCTTTAAATTAGTTTTCTGCATTTCATTTTACATTTCTCAATCTCAAACTTACTCAATTTGATCCGTGGAAAGATACGCAAATGAGCAACGCTTTAAAGTTATTTAGGTTTTTTATGAAAATGGGCGTTCAAATCAAAATGCATTTTGTGCACTTCGTAATTCTTTTGACCAACATAATCATTCAAATTCGTCCACAATCGTGAGAATTGTAAAAAATATTTAAATGTCTGCAAAGCAGGTCTGTATGAAAGGTGAAAACATCTGTGAATGGCATCTTAGTTAGTAGAATGGGAAACATTGCTGTTTTTTACGATAACGTGGCAAAAGAGCAAGCAACCTCGACTCATCATCGTGCCCAACAATCGAGCATCAACAGTGTCATTGAAAATTTGGACTATCGGATCGTGGTGTGCCGCCTAGGTTGGGGGGCCATTTGGCCGATATTTTGTTCCATACATAATTGAAGCATACAAATATTATCGTTGTAAAAATAAATGATAATAATTTCATAATAATTTTATTCAAAATCAACATAGTCCCTTAAAATAAAACCACCCATTATAACTTCGGTATGCTAGTAAAATGTTTTCGTAAATTTGGTCTTTCAATGAAAGTGGCCGTTAAAATACGCGTGTCAATAAAGTTTCTGCTAATAAACATAACTTAGATATTTCAATATAGTCCTTTAGTATTCCAAAATCTTTATTCATAGAGAATTTACATGAATTAAGGAGGAAGAATGTGAATTTAAGGTTAAATTTTAAGGGCCACAGGGTGATTTAAAATATACATTCTCTGCAATTTTCTAAAACGGGAATTTTATTAGTAAGATTTTGATTTTTAAACTTCTATAACATTTTGCTTTTAAAAGATTTTCAAACGAAATAAGTTTTGTATAATTTTAAAATTTGTTAGCCATTATTACATGAAAATATATTGTTTATAATGTTTAGAGATAATTTTTTTTTACTTAGGTCAAAAATTTCCTAAATTCCTATTTTTAATAGAGCATAACTTCAGGAAAACTTAAGCATAAGTTGTTAGCATGCCATCTAGTAGTTGCTAGTAGAGTTATCTATCTTATCATCTTTATCTTATATTTAGCTACATTACAATAAATGGTGCAGTGTAAGATGAATAAATGCTAATATATATGAAATATATATTTTTATAAAAATTTAAGGAAAAAAGTGAGCGTGGCACATCTATTTTCTGTTATAACGAAGACTGACCAAAAAGCCATGTTTGCAAAATTTCAGAATCGTACATATAGTTTTGTCAGTTTTATTACGTTTTAAATTTGAAATATATACTGTGCGGTATAAATTTTCGTACATTTTTATCTATAACTCTTTTCCTAATTCATAGATTTAAGCGATTTTCAGGGAAAAATGTTCTTTTGACTCGATAAATATATATTCGAAGTTTCATGACTACGTTTATTTATGCGTCTGGACAAAATTCAAAAGTGAAAGTGGGCGTTATAGTAGGCGTGTCAGAGTTGTTTTTGCGAATGAGTACAACTTAAGTGTTTCAATAAAGCCCTTTATTATTCCAAAATCTTTATTAATAGAGAAATTATATGAATTTTAGGTAAAACGTTATATGGGAGGTGGGCGTAAAAGTAGGCGTGGCACCTTAATTTTCTGGCACAGTAATGATATTGCCTAGGGGGATAGACGTAGCAAATTTTATCATCATACCTCTAATTTTGGCAGTTTTATGAGCTTTTAAATTTCATTAACGGCAGATAACGTGAAAAGTGGGCGTTATAGTAGGCGTGTCAAAGTTATTTTTGCGAATGAGCACAACTTAAGTGTTTCAATAAAGCCCTTTATTATTCCAAAATCTTTATTAATAGAGAAATTATATGAATTTTAGGTAAAACGTTATATGGGAGGTGGGCGTAAAAGTGGGCGTGGCACATTGATTTGCCGTTAGAAAAAAGCGTGTCACCAAAAACAAAGTGTGCAAAATTTCAGAGTCGTACATCCAATTTTGTTGCTGCTATGACGTTTTTGTTTTTAAATATACCGAAAAATACACTGTGCGGTATAAATTTTCGTACATTTTGATCGATAACTCTTCTCCTAATGCATAGATTTAAACAATTTTCGGGGAAAAATATTGCCTTTACCCGGGAAATATATATTCGGAGTTTCATGAGTCTACGTTAAGGCGTTTGGACACAATTCCATTTTATTCGATGTGCGAAGGACACGGTTTTTTAGACCTACTCTTGCTTTTCGAGCTATAACTCTCTTCATAATATTCCGATTTAGGTGTTTTTTTTGTCCACTATTATAAAAGGTCCACGTACATCGTCACTCTTCAGATTACATTAACATTGTAAGCCATACAATAAGTTAGAGCAGGTGGTGGGGCAAAACAATATTCACAGGCTAGCACTTAAACACCCAATGGGTCCATTGCTTATGCCTTTAAGAGGTATTAACAAAGTTTACAATATTAGTTTTTTATATTATACAAAATATCATTCGCATATTAAAAGTTTCCAGCACAAACGCTTCAAGTAAAATAACGTGACAGACCATAGAGTACATTTTGTATTTTAATTTTATTTTATAGCTGATCTTTTTGGTTTTATACAAAAACCCCAAAATCAGAGGTACATACATATGTATATATAAATAATAAATAAATAAATTAAGTTTTCACATTGCAGTGGTATTTAATTTAAAGAATTATGAGTTTTATGTATGTATACACATATTTACATACATTATTAGTTAGATAGCTGCTTTTATTGTTTTTAAACATTAAATAACACAGTACAACATTTTTCAGTTAATTGATTGCCAACTCAATTCTGTGAACTGTATGTAAAATTAGACCCAAAAAGAAGAATTTCTGCATCATTCGTTTTGTCTTCTTACCTTCGATTTGAAGTTAGTATCGATTTGAAGTTAGTACTATCGTATAGGGGCATTTATCACGTTTTAGGCCCTGTTTTTTGACATAGCTCGACAACCACTAGCCCAATTTAGTTGAAATAAATTTTAAAAAATTAAGAATTACAATTCCCTTAATCTGTTCATATATTGTTTTCCTATACAAGTAACACTTTCGAAGTTAAAAATGAATGTATGAAGGGAAAAAATTATTTTTTGCCTAAAAATTTAATTTTTTTTTTTTTAAAATACATAAAAAATCCAAAATGGAAAAAAGTTTCAAGTCTAGTTATTTTTTCGCAAAGTCACATAACCTATGAGCAAAATGAGATAAAGATCATAAAAATCGATGCACGCGTTTCGCTTTTATTCGCAATTGAGTAAATGTATGAATTTCAAAAATTTGCTCGAGATATGCACAACATTATTTGGAGAAAACATTGACACCTTTTTCATGATTCTGAGAATTAAAAAAAAAGGAATAAACAAAAGGTTATTTGATTTTTATGATTGCGGTAATAAATGTACGTGGACAATTAAACGGAAAGTGGACCTTTTCATTATTTTGGTCTTTCCGGTGGCTACCTATATGATTTTTTTACAGAAATTGCACCCACATTTAAGGGTGGTCATTATTTTGAAAGTTTTGCACAGTTTGAAACGTACAAGTGCTGAATCAGGTATATAGCCAGCCGCCCTTAAAATATGCGCCCATTTATAAGTACCTGGCAGTAAAATATTCAAAAATACGTAGTATTTATAGGTGTGCATTGATCGATTTTTGGCATTCAGCCAGCGCCGACGAACGCGAACAGTAAAATTGATTTTTCTCCAGTTTTTTAAAACATAAAATATATCAATATGGAAAACAACAAGTGCCCTTATTTGGATGACTATGAAGGAAACGTATGAAGCATTGGGCGAAATTTTGAAGAAAATCAAATACGATGAACACAAATGGAACGTTTGTTGCGATCTGAAGGTGGTCAACATACTACAAGGGATTATAGAAAAGGGCGGATATCCAAAATACTTCTGCTTCCTTTGTAATTGGGATTCACGATACAAAGGAAATCAATATCAATGTAAAGATTGGAAAGGAAGAACTCCCGAGCTCAACAAGCAATTAAAATTGCGCAATGAACCTATGATAAAGGACCTGGATGATATTTTGTTGCCACCGCTCCACATGAAACTGGGAATAGCTGGGAAATTCGTTGAAGTGGTGGTCAAAAAAGTTAACGGCGCCTTTGACTGTTTGAAATCCATCTTTCCGAAACTCAGTGATGAGAAAATTAAAAACGGTACGTATCGTACTCTGTATTTCAATATTGTCATATCTAAATTTGTTAATTTCTATACATTCGCATTACCAATAATTTTTTCGTTTTTCTTATGTATTTAAAACAGGTATTCTCAATGGACCTGATATTCGGAAATTGATCAAAAGTGATTCTTTCACACATTTGCTTTCAGAGCATCACGACCACCAACATGCATGGAACGCATTGAAAGAAGTAATAGAAGGCGTTCTAGGAAAGAACCGTGTCCAGCGAGAAGAGATACAGCAACGAGTGGACAGGTTGCTGTTTTATTTCGAAAAAATCGGTGCATCCATGACGCTGAAATTGCATTTCTTGCACCACCACCTCGATACTTTTTTGGCACAATCACCTCAGGAATCAGACGAACAAGGAGAGAGGTTCCACCAGGTGACCATGCCATTTGAAAAGCGGTTTGCGGAGGTTTGTTGGTGGAGTTCCACAATTATGCAGTTTGAAGAAAGCACCGAAGATGAAGACATTGAAATTGGTGGACACAGTGAAAGAAACACGCCCTTGAATAGTATGTGTATCTCGGATGACGATACAGACTCAGACCATGAATATGAACAACCTACGAAGAAAACAAGATCATCAGAACCACAAGCGTCAACTTCTACAAGGATGGATATTGCCAATAATTGGAAAAATGTTCTAAATTTTGTTTTTATGCATATTATAATTGCGTATTAATTGCATATTATTTTATTTTCATTACGTTTTTATAAATAAAGTTTTTTTTTTCATGATAATTTTTTAATTTATATTTTTATTTTTATTTTAAGGGTGGTGGCTATAACTGATTTTTGAAATTCATACAGGTAAAACAGGTATTCTCAATGGACCTGATATTCGGAAATTGATCAAAAGTGATTCTTTCACACATTTGCTTTCAGAGCATCACGACCACCAACATGCATGGAACGCATTGAAAGAAGTAATAGAAGGCGTTCTAGGAAAGAACCGTGTCCAGCGAGAAGAGATACAGCAACGAGTGGACAGGTTGCTGTTTTATTTCGAAAAAATCGGTGCATCCATGACGCTGAAATTGCATTTCTTGCACCACCACCTCGATACTTTTTTGGCACAATCACCTCAGGAATCAGACGAACAAGGAGAGAGGTTCCACCAGGTGACCATGCCATTTGAAAAGCGGCTTGCGGAGGTTTGTTGGTGGAGTTCCACAATTATGCAGTTTGAAGAAAGCACCGAAGATGAAGACATTGAAATTGGTGGACACAGTGAAAGAAACACGCCCTTGAATAGTATGTGTATCTCGGATGACGATACAGACTCAGACCATGAATATGAACAACCTACGAAGAAAACAAGATCATCAGAACCACAAGCGTCAACTTCTACAAGGATGGATATTGCCAATAATTGGAAAAATGTTCTAAATTTTGTTTTTATGCATATTATAATTGCGTATTAATTGCATATTATTTTATTTTCATTACGTTTTTATAAATAAAGTTTTTTTTTTCATGATAATTTTTTAATTTATATTTTTATTTTTATTTTAAGGGTGGTGGCTATAACTGATTTTTGAAATTCATACATTTACTCAATTGCGAATAAAAGCGAAACGCGTGCATCGATTTTTATGATCTTTGTCTCATTTTGCTCATAGGTTGTGACTTTGCGAAAAAATAACTAGACTTGAAACTTTTTTCCATTTTGGATTTTTTATGTATTTTTAAAAAAAAAAAATTTTAATTTTTAGGCAAAAAATAATTTTTTCCCTTCATACATTCATTTTTAACTTCGAAAGTGTTACTTGTATAGGAAAACAATATATGAACAGATTAAGGGAATTGTAATTCTTAATTTTTTAAAATTTATTTCAACTAAATTGGGCTAGTGGTTGTCGAGCTATGTCAAAAAACAGGGCCTAAAACGTGATAAATGCCCCTATACGATAGTACTAATTTCAAATCGATACTAACTTCAAATCGCAGGTAAGAAGACAAAACGAATGATGCAGAAATTCTTCTTTTTGGGTCTAATTTCACATACAGTTAACAGAATTGAGTTGGCAAATGATGTGTTGTACTGTGTAATTATTGATATTATTTAGCGGCCTTAAAATATATGTACATGTTCGTTTTAGCTTAAATTAAAAACTTTCGAAACGTTTCTTTAGCCATAAAATTCGAATAGTGTTCTATAATTTATACATAACATTTTTTTTTTAATTTTTTTGTAATCATTAACATAATGCAAAATTGCAAACAAATATTTTCAGCAAAATTAATTTTGTTAAATTTTGCGTATTCCTGAATATGTTTTAAAATATTTTTCATCATAATTTTAAGGTAATTTAGCTAAAAGAATTATAAAAAAATCATGGAGTTAAATTGTAGATAAAATAACTATTAGCGCTAAGCATTAAAACCAAAATTTATAATTCAGTTATTATTTTCAGTATTATATTATTCAGACAATTATTTTATAAGTCACATTTTTACTTTTTCAGGCTTGAATTTTTATTGTTAAAATTTATTTTAAATCTTCAAGAAATTTAAGTGTGTTAATTTTTTTTAAAATATCCGAATATAAATTAAGATTTGAGTTAAAGAAATTCAACTTAACGTTTTTTTTTTTTTCTTAATTATATAATACTTTTTTGAAAGAAAGGCTCCGCCATCTAACGTTTTTTTCAACTAGTGCTTATTTCGTGAATGGTAACATTTAGCTCATGTCTGATTTGACAAATAATTAGTTTTATCCTTCCGCTGAACGAATATGGTTGTGTATACGCTTGAACAACGCTGGGAAATATTGCAACATTACTTTGGCCGATTTCTCCAAAAAAATCATCTTTTCAGATGAAGCTTATTTTGATCTTGGCGGGTATGTAAACAAGCAAATTTGTCGCATTTTGGGCACTGAAAACCCTCACGCATGCATCAAAAATCTGAGTCACTGTTTGGTGTGGATTTTGGTCCAGAGGCATAATTGGGCCAAGTGTGGCCGTAGTCAATGACAATCGTTATCGGGCCATGTTGAACGAATTTTTGTCCACAAAAGGAGGATATTGGCAACATTTGGTTTCAACAGGACGGCGCACAGTGACACAACGCCGGCATTAAATACAAGGAGTAATTGCAGAGTTCTGGAATTTTGCACAGGTTACTTTTGAGACAATTCCAGTTTAAAAAAAAAAATTAAGAAAATTCGCCCACTTTTACGCCCACCTCCCATACAATCGAAATTTGTAAAATGCCGTATTGTCCGTAATACTTAAGGGATAACTTTAAATTTTGGTATACTTGAATGTTATATTGTTACAAACATTATCGGAATAAAATTTTGGACTTTGGCCCACTTTTACCCCCACCCCCCATACAACCTCAACATAAAAAGTGCCATATTTTCTAAAATAATTTAGGTACAATCTTCAAATTTGATATTAAGTATTATTATTTATATAATTTAAAATGTTTCATGCAAAAATTACAATAACACGCCCACTCTTACACCCACTTTCCATTAAAATGCAATAAAAGAGAACAATTTTTTTCATGCTATCAATAATTTTTTAATATCATCATGGTATTCTAATTTTTTCAATATCTTTTGCTATCGATCCAAATATCAGAAATTGCACTATAAAAAATTATTGAATTATCCATGACCTTGTAAACTTTTTTTAACACTTTATATAAACTTGTATAAACTTGCACTCTCAAATATGTAGATTGTGAATTAAACATATACATAATTGCAATTACCGTTTGTTGATCAATAATATTTAAAATAACAACAATGTTATATTTTTTTACAGTTTGTTTTTAAAAAGTTTGTGAGCACAATATAAAATATCAAACAAACAATTAAAAAAAAAATTAAAAATTTGTAAACATGCTATTGTATGCTAACATATGTACATAAGTACGTATAGCGACAAAATGTGCACGTTGCGTATTTTTTGTAGTTTTTTGTATGTTTAAAGTACTTTTGCAAACTTTTGCTATATGTCCTCTACTTTAAATGAAAGCTGAGACTTTAATCTTTCATTTGATATAAGTCTGCACCTAGGGCGAGGGGCTGCTCTATATTTCCTAGTCCATTGAAAATGCAAAATGTTAAATTTTTACACCACAATTCTGTTGTAAAGAAATTTTTTTTTGTGTTTCTTTTTTTAAATTTATTTTTTTATCTACTCATTCTACAACAACCAAATTAATTAAAAAAATACTTTAAGGTTATAGTTATTATGTATTTTTTTATTGATAAGCTTTTGAATATTACATATTGAACCAACATATTTCAAGCGCGTTAGCATACCTCAACTTTGACTTGCTCTAGACCAAAAAGTAATGAAGTTATGAATCTCAAATTTCAGGGAATTGTTACTCATATATCTGTTAATATACTGTGAAAATTTCATCCAAATTGGACGACACGCCAAAAACTATTTTTTGCCGCTGTTACTTTAGAGCTGTCTCACTGTGCGGCGCTACTTGCTACACAGTCAAAGCTACATTTTTTATAGCATTTTCAAAAAAAATATTTTTTTTTGGCGGAACCTTTATATATTTAACACTTAAAACATTCATCGCTAAAAATCAATAACAAGCATATAAAACTGACCGTAGAGAGAAAACATTAACAACGAAGGGTAGACGAACGGAAGACTTATATATACACTTTATTACCTCTGTATGTGATTTAGAAATTTAACGCTTATACTATTGTGGCAATAAGAAAAAATTGCTTAAGTCGACTTAAGATAAAATTCAATTTTTTTTCAATTTATTTTAATTAATCAATTCATTTTAATTCGGAATTAAAAACTATCCTCAGGCAATCTCTCATCCATTTTGGACAACCATACAGGAAGTTATAGCGTTAAAACTTAATGTCTTTATTTTTGAAAGGACAATATCATTTGAAATAAAAATAATAAATTTTACAATTTTATTTTTGTCTTAAGAGGAATCAATATTTAAAAATCTTTAAAAAATAAAAAATGCTTTTGTGAAAAACTATAAAAACAAACATAAGCAGCTTCTCCCTAATGCCACAGACTTAATAAAGTTATACGGAACTTAACAGAATCAGTTCAAACAACAGATAATTCTTTTATTACCTTTTTTTAACAGTTAAATAAAAGTACAAATAAAATAATTATAATTCTGGTATTCCATTTTATCAAAATTCTCTTCAAATGGCTATGTGAAGAAAGAAAAAAGTCATGAAGTTTTTTTTCATATATCTTTGTTCCGTATTCTTTTATTTATTCTCTTCTATCAACTGATGGCTCAATTTCAGTCTTTTCTAAATATTAAGGATATTTCTGTTTCTGAGTATCAAACATTTTTTATTAAAATTATATTTTTAATATTTCGCTAAAGATTTCTAAACATATTTTAACTAATTTCCTACAGATTTGTTCTTGATGCTGATGATTATATAAACTTAAAACAAGTAAGAGGACCATATTTGTTTGTGCCAAATTTTTTAATACCCACCACCGATCTTGTGTAGTCATTTTATACGATATAGGTTTTTATTTTGTTAACAACTATTATCACTATAGAAAGAGTTGGTTACACTCAAATATATATATTAATTTATTTAATAAAAAACCAATTCGCAATTAATTTAAATTCTTGTATTTAGTCTCAAAGTGAAACCTTTGTAATTTAACAGCAGATGTGATTTTATACACTTCCTTTTAGCACAATACTTAAGATGTAGGGTTTAAAGTAAATTCTGCTAATGAATCCAACTTGGATATTGTAACATACAATCCCTTATTCTTTCAAAATCTTTGGTAATAGGAACATTATATGAATTAAAGAACACTCGCTATATTTGAGGTAGGCGTTAAAGTATGTTTGTCACCTTCCGTTATAACAATGATATTAACCAAAAACTTACCTATTCCGAATTTCAGAATCGTGTATTTATTTTTTGCGGTATTATTGTGTTTCAAATTTTATATATAAGGTTTCCGTGAGCTAAATGCAGGATTTTGCCGGACATATAAATGGATTTGCATTATAAACCATTAATTTATTATTTTTTTATTCAAAAAATTAATAATAACAATTAAAATGGAAGTTGTAAAAATGTGAAGCTATTTATAGGGTACACAAAATCCAGCCTTTAACTAAAGGCAAGTTGCAATAATGGCCCTATTATTTATTACTTAAGTCCTAAAAGTTTTGTAAATTTTTTATACAAATATATCCACAGCTTATATCATAGTTTTTAAACGTAAAAAAAGAAACATTCAACTGAAGAAAAATAGTTTAAAAGTATTATTAATATAAACTGTTTTTTAACTAATATGTTATGGTTATTTGCAATTATAAATTCGTATAAATGTAATGGCATTTTGGCAGAGATATTTTAGTAATTTTAGGGACATATAAAGTGAATTCTTAAACAAAATTTCAACACATACTTGGTTATCATGACAAGATTGGAAAAATAAATTAAGTTTCTATGTAATAAATTAATGTTATTTAAGAGAAAATCATTATCATATCGTAACCGTGGATGAATCCAGGCTTTTGTACTATGAAATTTAATTAAAATTTATTCCATCTGCTGTAGTTTACGTTAGTTTATATTAAAGTTTTAATATTTCTATACTTAAAAATTCACCGCTAGCTTCAATGTGTATTAGATATGCCACCGCCCCAATTACACTTGTTGGAATTAATTTATTAATGCATAATTAGCTTTCTTTTGTTTAAGTATTTTATCCGTTTTCCTCCCTAAGTATGCAAATATAAACAATACATAGAAATGTACACACGCACAGAATTCTGTAAGCGCTCTCTTCCTTTGTGTCATACCATCATGGTAAATCAATTTATGCGGTGAGTACAGTGAGTTTAAAAAATTGTATATCGTCCAACACTTTGGTGTAGTAGCAAGTACAAGTATTATGGTAGCAGAGCCTTTTAATACGTGTTAACATTTCAATTTCTTAACACTTTTAGTTTTATACAGTATTGACAATCCTTAAAAAAATAGAATCCTGGCCTACGGCTTCAAGAAAGGTGAAAAAAGGGTAAAAAATTTAAAAGAAAACGAGCAAACAGCACCAACCATATTTGTAATAAAAAAATGTAAAGGGAGGTCCGACCATAATACATTGTTAATTATAAGTCACTTCTTAACGTCTATTATGTATAAGGAACTTTGTTTATGCTCTAGACTGTAAATTTAATTTTATACCTTAACAGATTTTCAAGTGTTTATGCATGTTTGTATAAAAACCATAGGCGTATTAAGTGGTTTTGTTTATGTTGACTAATTAGTGATGAAAGCATAACTGAAACTAAGAGAGTCCCTAACATTTAGCGCTATTTACGTCGGCAGCCGTTTGTTCAATTAAGTCTGTTCAATAAAAAAACTCGTATAGTATTTGATAAAACCGGAAACAAGCTAAAATAGCATACGGACGATAATGCTATAAATTCGGTGAACTCAATTCTTACAGAATCTCATGTTATTTATTCATAAGACAAATTAGATTTCAAGAATCATTCAGCTAAAGTTCTCATACTTTTTGAAATTCGTATTCTCCAATATTTATATCAAAATTAATATTTAATATATTTTTAGGATATTTTTTCTGACTTTTTTGTGATCGTTTTGCTATTTTGACTTTATGCTCGGCGCACAATTGGGACGAACAACGAATTTCGCCTAATACGACGAATTCGTCGGTAAAAATTTGCTGTAAAAAATAAAGTATTTTATAGTTGATAAAATTGTTTACTCTTTGTACAAAGAAAGAACAAAAATAATAATTTTTGTGAAACTTAACAATATAATAAATATAATTTTTGTCATAGTAAAAACTTTTTACCTATAAATAAACGTTTGCAAAGAAAGTCATGGGTACGTACATCAAGCAATAATAAAAATTTTGTTTTGTATAAGAGCTAATAGTGTGACCATATGAAAAAATAATTACTTAATAAACATAAACATAAACAATTTATTCGGCGTTCGCCGGCGTAAGATATAAAAATAAATTTATTGCCGAATTCGCCGCGTAAAGCGAATTTCGAGTGACGCCACAATTGCATGCTTTCTCATATATACAAATATGTTTTATTTTGCTAAAGGATATCGCGACGAAAAAGTTTTTGTTCATTCCAATTGTGCGCCTTGCATTGAATGAATTTTTAATTTTTAATATTTCATCCAATTTTATTCTGTTGTTATATTTTGCAAAGTTTTAATTTTTAAAATTTAGTAATTAAAAATATTTTCAAAAATATTTAAATTTCTTTATGTAAATACTAAATATGTAAGTGTCTTTAATCCATTTTATTTGTTTCTGAAAAATTTGTTTATAAATAATTTGTATATTGGTAATTGCTTATACTTTCCCTGAAGTGGTAGCGAAATATTATAGAAAACTTACCTCAAGTATTTTTATTTTTTTTTTTATATATTATACGTACATATGTTGTATTATACGGCATATAACCCGTTGTTTAAAAATATGTAAATAGGACTAGTTTTTATTTTCTCTCAGAACTGCGATTTGCATATGAATGCCTTGTAATGCATAAAAGTTGTTGTTGTGAATTATTATTAAATTCAAAATTTAATAGATTTAGCTTTGCTGTGTTTAAAAAAAAAAAATCTTATAAAACAACTATAATAAGTAACCCAGGAACTATGAATTTATATATTTTTTAAATCCTTTTAATTTTCTATTATATATTTATATTGATTGACTCTTTTTTTTAATTAGTTTTAATATCCGTGCCTTTCGTAACCATAATGACTTCCGTGACTTCCGTGACTTCCTTTGATACCACCAAAACTTTCGTGACCATGACTACTACCTCCTAATCCACCATAATGACTTCCTAGCTCATTATGATGTCCGCCTAGTCCACCTTGATGATGACCTAGTCCACCCTGGTGACCACCTTGTTCTCCTTGGTGACCACCTACTCTAACATGATGGCCTTCTCGTCCACCATGATGACCGCCTACCCCACCTTGATGGCCACCTATTCCACCATGATGACCATCTCGTCCATTATGATGACCACCTAGTCCACCTTGATGACCACCTATTCCACCTTGATGACCACCTATTCCACCTCGATGGCCACCTATTCCACCATGATGACCATCTAGTTCACCATTATGACTACCTAGACCACCTTCATGACCTATTCCGTCACGATGGCCACCTAATCCACTTTGGTGACCAATTAGTCCACCTTGATGTCCTCCGTGAGCGCCATATCCACCACCAAGACTATTACCGTAACCACCAGAGTGGCTATCGCCATAACCTCCCCCATAGCCACTAGGCAACGCCAAAGCAATGCCAAATAAGGCAATAAACACAATCTGAAAGAATAATTTTAAAATTTTTACTTATAATATCTCTGTTTTAAAATCAAAACTATTTTTAAATTTGTTTGGAATACTATAAAATTTACCATTATTTTCGACATTTTAAAAATTCAATATTTGCTACAATATATCACTTGTCACACTTTTAGCCAACAATATTATACTAGTTTGTAATTCCAATACATTCAGTATTTATACTAAAAAAATATGAAGTAAAAACTATAATGCTCTAACAACAATAAGTCATTTGAACTTAAATAGAAATTTATTAAAATAAGTTTCCATTAATCTCAAATAAATATACCAGATTCAGTTTACAAAAAATATAAACTTGCAAAAACAAGCATCTCATATATTAATAGGCAAGTCGATTTCTTGTACTTATGTCAATGTGTAAAAATTGTTATACATATTTTCTAATCGCTTATCAGTCATACTACTTAATTCAATTAAAATTGAGATCAAAAATAATCCCAACATAAACTTATTAAACAAACATAATTGAGAATGAGAATACGTACATGCGTAGGTTGTTTTTAGTATGACCGCAATAAAATTGATTTTATATACAAATCAGGTTAAGAGTGAGGAAAATAAATTTTTTACATGTATGTACATTCATATGTACCCAGTTGACCAAATCGTTATTAATGACGTTGACTTTTATACATTTACTGCATTTTTCACTAAACTTTTCTCTAATGTTAATAAAATGGAAACATTCGTTTACGACTACTATAGCGACAAATTACTCAGCTGATTACATTCTACTGAAAGCATATTCAGCAACATGTTTGTGTATTGTGGTCGATTGAAGTGTTTTGACTAGTACGTAAGCGAACAAGTTCTCAAATTTGTTTGTGTGTATGACGACTGACTTTTAAGAAATTAGAATTGGGCAGCCCCAGCGCTGCAATCTGGCAATAATATCTGACAATATACATACATAGAACGTATTGATTTACAAACGCTAATAATATTGTTAACACGTGCTTAAAAAATTAATGTTGACCAAATAATGGAGTTAAAAAAATGAAAACGAAACATTTTTATGCAATTATATTTTACAACTCTCTACTACGATTAACATCAGTGCATCAGTCAACTTAAACCAGTGTTAATCGAGGGTTAATTGAATTCAATCGTAGCCGTAGTGTGCTAAATGGAATAATTACATGATGCGGTGCGTAAATTGATACCGCAAGATCATCATGTAGCTTATCGTGAGTTTAAGGCAATCTTACCCTAAAAGATAGAACATAATTGTTGTAATCATAAGCTAAGAGTAACATGCCATGATTGAATTGTATAATTGTGGTTAAAACATATAATGGTTGCACGTTATCATTATTATGTTCAACTTAACAATCATACTATGACAAAAAATTAAACATACAATTTTTGCTCTTTTTTAAACACATTTTATTTCAACAAAAATAAATGTCTCCAGAAAATTCGAAGATGTATTTTCTTACACTCAACAATCTCCAACATTCGTCTGTGGTCAGAAGCGAACCAGCAACTGATCCAACATGAATAACGCAAAAACAAATTATTGTAAATATTTTGAATTAGCAAAACCATCAGGCACATAGAAAAACAACATATATGTACTGGAACTTACAGGACAGACGCAGTACAGGCTGACTATTCTATATCTGGAAATGTCAAATATCAATTGAGATGTTCAAGTTAAATTTCAATGAGAACAAGACTTAACATTGAGCAGTAGATACAGTTTTTACTTGTCAATCTTATAATTAATAAAACTTATTTAATAAGAAGAAGAACAGTTGAAAACAAACTATAATTACAAGCTATTATACTCTTGGTTATCATTTAACGGTCTAGATCATACTGTTTTTGAAGTACAACCGTATTAAAATATTTAATTAAAGCAAATGTGATAAAATCAAATTAAATTTTTTATTATAGTGCTAAATGATAAAACATAACTAAAACAAACTATCACTTATTTTTGGTAACCAAATATTGTTATAGAAAATATAAATTGAACACCGTTAGCATGTAGTAATCAAGGTTTTGTTTTGTGCGTAGCTATAAGTGATACCAGCACATATCTGTGGGCAGGGACACGCCCATAAAAACAATTATAATTTTGATAATTTTTGCACTGGTCCGATTCTTCTGAAACTTTGCACACATATTGAGCTGTTATGACTTTACAATTTCGTGATTAGAAAAGTGGGCAATGCCACGCCCATAAAAAAAATTATAATATTTAGGCTTTTGCACTTGACATTCAATTAAAGTTCAGAATGCATTTCGATTCATTAAGGGGCGTAGAAACGCGCGCCGGGTTTGGCTAGTTTAATAGAACATTAACATTTGGCTGTAAAAAAATTGGATTCCACACAATTGGTCGCAAGAAATGATAAAAAAATTACGATCGTGGTACCTTAAAAACTTGTGTATGACATCGTGAGAGCTGACGAATAGTGTATGAAGGCAAAAGGGGTTTTCTAAGATGTAGTGGAAGTGTGTATTTAATACTATTACGGTCCATTCCTATTATTTCCTTTGTAACGTGTAAATAAATAGGGAGTCTTTATAACATATTGTAATAAAACTGAGTTATGGAAGTCCACCTCCGACTGATTGCTAGCAATACTAGGCTCCCGCATACTTCTTTCTGTCTTTACTTTATTGCTCCATAACTCTGGTTTCGTTGAGCATATCAACTTTTATATTGTTTAATATCAATTCATTTACACCCGTATTGGTACATAACAGCATTACCTTACAAAGCCGTTCGGACGAAAAGCATTTTTAAACAAATAGTCACCTGTTGTTTCAGAAAAACTAAACCTGTCACAATCATGCCATTGTTGTATCATGTAGATTTTTCTACACTACAACATTGAGAGTTCGCATATATTGGTTCAGATAAGGGACCTTTTGTGCACATCCACCTTATAATCCTAACTTAGTACTTAATGAATTTTTATTCCCGAACTTAAATTTTAAATAAAGAGGTCAAGGTTTATCGACACCTAATGAAGATGTTAATGCGTTCAAAATTTATACTTTGGAGGTACCTCTCTGGGTATAGAAAAAGAGCTTCGAAAATTGCTTTACACGCATGCCAAAGTATACTGATCGCCATCGGGAATATTTTCAAAATAAATAAAGCCATTTCCAATGATGAATATTAGAGGTTGTTGCCTATAATGCAAAAACATAAAAATCAACCCTCGTATACAAAAAATTACATTAAAAATAAAGTGACTTTAAAACGACAAAATAAAATGCGCCTTATTATTAAGATGACTTTAGATAACAAAATAGAAAATTTCAAAGATAAGAATATGTTAAGTCATTATATATGAATATAATTTGTAATGTAATAATATTTGTAAATATGTGCCTATGTATATAAAAAATACAAAAATGGCCATCAGTGAAAAACATAAGCGAAATATAGAGATTAAGCGAACATATATTGGAAAATGTTGTCCACGTTTTGTTTAAGCTATCCTCAATATGTCATACATAATTTACACGATTTGTTTAAGCTGTCGTTAACACGTAGTACATGATTTAACATTATCTTGTACCCGTTGTTGAGGATGTCTTAAAATCATTGCCAACTGGGATATGTACATGTAAGCACATACATAAACATTCATATATATGAATTTACAATAAAGATAAGCATTTCTCTTGTTTATATTTTTGGGCACACAACAATAATCAACAAGTTTTTATTGAGTAGAAAGTATTTATTTTAATATTAAGTTCATTACTAATGGCTTCAAGTACCCTAACATTGGATTTGTTTATTTTGAAAAGTCAATTGAAATAATGTTTATTTATAAATTGCGTCTTTTTAATCTCTGTCTGTTAAACTTGAAAATTTATTATATTATAAAACGTAATAATAATATCTCAATTATTATAGGAAAATCAACTATAAATACAGCATAATAATAACAAATTTTAATAAATCCCATTAAAATATTTCAATTTTGGAATTCGTCCGTTTTACATAAGTACTTCAATAACCAAATTTCTTTAACATTAGTAATATTCAACTCAATATTGACCTATATGATTTGCGATAAAGTTGTATTTTTATAAAAGTTAAAATATTACATTAATCAATTCGGTTATCAAAATCATGAGATTTATTAAAGATAAAACCAAACTTATAAAAACCGTTAGCCGAAAATTGTGCGGGTATAAAAAATAGGACACCTACTAAAGTTTGTGTTCATACAGCATTTGATATACAAAATAGTCCTTAGTCTGTATATTGTTTCGTCAATTCAAGTTTAAAAAGTAATATTAACGAAATATGTGAAAAAATACATTATGGGAATATCTCTAACAGACATTTTCTATTGATTTTTTTCACAGATTTATAATACAAGCAAATCCATATCACTGACTGTGATTATAGATTTCAGAAACTTAACGCGAAAAAAATTCAACACAAAAGGGGCTTCAGTATTAATAATATTTAAATATTTAATTACTAAATTTTCTCAAATATTAGCTAACCTTCAAAAATACCTGAGTCCACAAACTCCTTATCACTTAGTTTTTGCCGATAAAAATATTAACCAGTTCTGCATCTGCAGCAAATTTTAAAAACGTATTTTACAACAGAAATATTAAGAAGTAAAACCGAAAAAAAAATAAATAAATTTTATATATGTAAGTTTGTCGTATTTTTTATAGGCGTATATAACTTAAATTTGATAAGATTGTTTTAACTGCCCGCAATTTTGTAAGCTGTCAAGTTTTTTATGCTTATATTGGTTTAGAATTTCAACATAACTTTACTAACTTATGGATAGCAAGGCGTAGATTCGATAAATGGGCCCAAAGCAAGATTGATCCCAATTTTCATAAGCGAATTTTGTTTAACGATAAAGTTCACTTATGTGTGAATAAATACGTCAATAAACAAAACTGCCGTTTTTTGAATGATAATAATTCTTAAGTGTATGCTGAGACACCGTAACACTCATTAAAACTAGCTGCAGTGCTTTATGAGTTGATGTCACCATTAGTCCGCACTTTTTTAAAAACGATGCTGGTCAGAACATAATGGTGACAGCTATAGAGCCATTATAACAGACTTTTTTTTTTATCAATTGTATCACCATGATGTGCAGGAGCTGTGGCTTCAGCAAGACGTCGCAATATATCAGAGAGCTCCTGACACAATTTATTTATTAAAGAAAACATTTAGTAACACATTTTGGACCATTGAATTTGTCTTCAAGATCATGCGATTTAGCGCCGTAATATTAGAAACAAATAAAATTTTCCAGACTTATAATTCAATACCAAAAGTAAATAGACATCGGACAATATAGTTAAGACTTTTTTTTAAAAAAAAACAACTTACAGAATCAGGTTTAGAAGCGCAATAAAAATTATTTCAATGCATTTTATTACTTCTAAGAAAATATTATAATTTTGTTTTTAATATTTTATTTTTTTTGTTTATTTTTGTTTTGTTTTAAACTTTCTCTCTTATTCAGTTTCAATGCCATTTACCGCTTATCAAACAAAACAAAAATATATATTTTCTTCTTTAATAAATACGTATGTATTGTTTGTAAACAATTCTTTGGGTTAACCTAAAAAAGAAATGATTATTTCTCTGATATACACTCTTAGATTGTGAGAAAGTACTTATTGTTTATTTCAATATTTAATACAAAAAATTAAATTGTATATAACTTGCTGGTTTCTGTTAATTTACCTAAATAACATTTTTTAAACAACCTTCACTTTATCAGTAAACAGTGATGCAAACTGAAATTAACTAAAATATTAAGTATGAAAAAACAAAATGTTCTAATTATCTTTAAAAATATAAGCGTTTATAAAATAAAGTCGTCAACATAACATATATTTGATTCTCATGTCGGACTTAGTTTATTTAACCTTTAAAAAGAAATTCTTAAAAATTTAATTTTTTAAACAAAAGTATTGCTGATTAATTAATGCTTTTTTCAACAACAGTGATTTTAAGATTTGGCCACAGAAAATCGTCTTATATCGTTCTATTTCAAGAATTAAAAAGACTAAAAAGTACGAATCAATTAAGCGGTCACATTACAAACTTTACATGAAATTTTATGTATATTCTACTTTATTTAGCACAGTCTCACATCAAATTCCATCAAACATATTTTAAAATTTGTTTTTACAAATGGAAGCAAGTATAGTTACAACTGTGGCAGATAGGTAAAACTGCTTGTATCTGTTTTTATAGTTCTTCGGGAAGCACTTTTAAATTTTTTATTTGATTTTTAAAAATTGATTCCTATTAAAGTAATGACTTTTTTATGAATTCTGTGCTATATAAGTTAAAGATTATATTCATTATCGTATATTATATTAAATTAAATTATAAGTTAAAATAAGTTTTTATTCCAAATAATATTGTTCGTTGAAAAAATACAGGAAATAAGGTTTTACGCTATAACTTCCGGTTAGCTTACGACGCCTTATGAAGGTATTCCTTTTTGCCACAGATCAAATATTTGCAACAGAGCTAACTAAACCTAAATATAAATGTGATTGTTGTATGTATTCCGCTTAAATTTTTACAGCTGTTGATGTTGTCATTGTTTAATGTATTTATTAGAGATGTGCAACTGTGATTTGTTATGCGTGAGACACGCAAGAGTTATGCATTAGTCAATTATTACATAATACGTACCCAAAGTCATTCAATGGCTGGCAATTCAGCAGGAGCGTACGGGAATACATCATGTTTGTTCTTTAATTAATAATTATTTTGTATGGAGGATACCCGTAACTTCAACTCATAGACCTATCATTGGAATATGTTATTTGTTTTAAGAGTTAGCCAAATTGCACATCAAATTTAATGTATCTTACTGCTGTAGTTCTGCAGATATAGGAACAGTATTAATTACTTTGTATGGGGGGAAGCCGTACCCCCTCTACTATACCAACAAAATTTCGTAGAAACTTTTAATTTGTTGTAAGAGCTACTCACATAAAATTTTGTCAGACTGGCTATTGTAGTTGTGGAGATATGAATTGATGTTAAACATCAAATAATATTAATAATCAGGTAAATAAAAAATTGAAGTTTAAATAAAAATCAGCAAAAACATTTAAGACTAAAAAAGAATTTAATTTTCAGTTTTGCAGCAAAAAAAAATTTATAAACATTAAGTTTTTAATATGCAAAAAAAAAATTTCATTTCCCATCCCTGTATAAATTTAATACCACACTATATCTTATATTTATAGGCAAGTCGTTTTTTTGATGCGCAGATTATGCTCATATTATACAACGTATTTTAATAAAAAACAAGTAAGAGCGCTATATTCGGCTGTGCCCAATCTTATATACCCTTCACAACGTGTAGTCATGCAATAACAGTAGTTTGTATCACCATTCATCTCATATGAAATACGTACATACATATAAAAAACATACATATATAAAAACATCCCATTGTACAATTATAAATTTACGTATGTATGTTAAAAAAAAAATAAAAAAAAAAATTTAAAAAAAAAATAAAAAAAAAATTTAAAATAAAATAATTAAAATCTATATAATAAATATAAAACAAAAGAAAAAAAAATTAAAAAAAAAAATAAAAAAAAATTAAAAAAAATAATAAAAATATAAAAAATATATTAAATATAAAATAAAAAAAAAATTAAAAAAAAAAATATAAAAAAAATTAAAAAAATTTTTTTTTTTGGTTCAGCTGGGATTCGATGCCACGTTTTCTCTAACCAGTATACACGTTTGTATGTATGTATGTTGTTGTTGTAATGTTGTATTTGAAAAAAAAATCGAGGTGGTCTTGGGTTTTGCTTATATCTCAGTTGTTTATGTACCGATGTTTCTGATTTTCAATACCAATCTACTCCCGAATATTTCTGATATTTTAGTGCCTTATCCGGGTCCAAGCGATGTCAGGGGCTTCAAAAAGTTGATTTCAACATACACACGGACAGACGGTCAGACGGACAGACTGGCAGACTGACAGAGCTTAATCGACTCCCCTATTCAGAAGCTTTCAGAAAATATATATGTACTTTATGGGGTCGGAAATGAAAATTGTAGAAATTTTACACGGAATGACAAACCTATATATACCCTTTTTCACTGTGTGAAGGATATAAATATACCTGCACATGTGCAGGTATTATAGGAATTTTAAGCGTGTGTAGTTGATACTAACACATGTGAAAGCCACATGTGTGCAATAAAACAAAACGAAGTGATGTATCTTTAAAACAACATTTTTAATATACAGTCATTGGCACAATTATTTTGACATTTTTTTTTGTTCAAGTGCATAAGATACCGTTACCTCAGCCTTTCTCAAAACAAAGTGCACATAAACAACAACACTTATGTAAAATATTCTTTCCATTGTTTTGTGCACTCTCAAACTGCTGATTAAATCATAAAAAAACTAAGTACAAAAAATTAATTAGAGCAATTTTAGTTGACCTTCAATTTCAAAGAACACACAAGAAAACTTATATGAAGTGCATGTCAAAATACTTATGCCGACGACTGCAAGTTGATACAAATTGCAAAACAGTACTTTAGGTTTATGATTTGAGAACTCAAAACAATCATTTACAACTATATTACGGTCGAATGGGTCTAGTGATCTAGTTATGCTAGTACCAACAAACATACAAAACGATATCGTATTGTTATTCAAAATATTTTAATGGGAATTACTAACAACAATCAATATGCACACACATACAAAAGTAATACCAATTGTCAATATATCAGGGGTTGTAAATACAACAATAAATGTTAAATTTAAATAAAAACAATATCGTGTAATTAATGTCATCAGATATTTTTCTGTTTTATATTTCAGTTAACACCAAGGAATCAAATGACATTCTACACATTTTACACTTACATAGGTACTGTTTTTCAAAATTTTAACGCAAAAGTTGCTGTTTTCTTTTCAATTAAACAAGACTAAACAAATATTATATTTTCTCTATATGTAAATAAACTACATCGTTTTAAGAAATTTTAGCTGTTTTCTTTTCAACTAAAGAAGACTTAAGAAAAATTATTATTTCTTAATACAAAAAATTATCTACATAGTTTTTTTAATACTTAGAAACCAACCATAACGCCTTAAAGTATGCTATTATTGACGCATTGAAAATATTTATACCCAGCGATGCCACAAAGACGATTTAAACTTCATTTTCAAGCCTCAAATCATCATAAAATTGGAAGAACTTTTCCTCAAAATTTAGATTTTTAGATTTTATTACTTAACACCTGTCACACGCTGATTTGAAATTTATTAAATTTATTTAGCTATGCCAACTTGACGTTATCTCAATAAAAGAACAACATTGTGTAGATAATTACCATTTGCTTAGGATGCCATTTGTTTGGGAAGAAATTTGTCGGGAGAAAATTTTTTTGACTGATAGTTTTCTGCTGCACGATTCATTAATTTAAAAAAAAAATATTTTTTAAACAACGCTACTATGTAATTTGGCAAATGATTATTTAAATAAGCGAGAAAAGTATTTTTGTTAAAAAATTATTAAATGTTTGTGGATTTTCTTTCACGCAATATTGTCAAATCATATAACAATAGATTGATATTGCAATTGGCTTAAATAAAGAAAACTAGAAATGATACAAAAATTAATTTATTATTTAGAAAATAAATTCATAAATTTTAGTTATTACATTTATAAGGTCATATATTTACTATTTCAGTTGTTGAAATTATATTTGGGAAGAAACTAAAATTAAATCAATTAAAGTTTAGAGTCTTCCGAAGAAACTTCTTGCTCTCTCTCAAAGAGGATAACGTCGAACTACACACAAAGACCCTTTATCCTGACAATAAATTTGTTTCACAAAAATATTGATGAATCCGGCTTTATTTTGATGCATAATTACATCAATACGCAACAAGTCCTTGCCACAAAATATTTGAAGAAAATTTTTTAAAAAATATTTATTAATTTAAAATATAATGACGTTATTGGTAACTGTGCTGTACTTTACAGCTTTATTATCATGATCTGATAGATCTTATAAATAAAAAGTTTAGATCGACTGGTATGATAAAATGTTTTTCGAATTTAATTTATGACCATGAGGTTGAAAATTTGGATGTCGATTTAAGAGAACTTTATTAAACCTTTTGCGAATCATTACATTGTTCCTGTGGAGATCTATTTGCGCACAATTTCTAAAGTTACTAGAGCAGTTTGTGAGCTAGTTATTACAGCATTTGCAAATTCATTATATCAAAGACTTTTTTTCATTTAGCATCAAAAAATATGCTTGTTACAGGTGCTTAGTTAATCCGACTTATGACAACGCCATTTACAAAAAAAAAATATTTCTTTAAAATTTTAATATTAACCAGACCAGGAAAGCGTTAAGAAACCTTTTTAAACACTTTTCTCTATATTAAATATAAATTTTGTGTTTTTGTAAACATATTATTAATAATAAAATGTCTCTTTATTCACATAATTTATTTTTATTTATTTTTTTTGGAGAAAAGAGAAAATAACAAAATCCTTTTAAACATATGCAATGTATTATAACTACCGACTTACTTATTTATTAAATTTATCAGGGGTTTACGAAGCGTTACTAAATTAAATTTCCATAGCAAGTCAATCCTATAAAACCTATTAACCTTTGTTAATTTTTATTAATATGGCTGTTAGTTTTAAGTGATTTAATAAAGCTGCCGTCTTTAAAACAAATCTATACAATTTTTAGAAAACTTTTTAAAAGAATTTTGGTTTTTACGATTACTAAATAAAAAAGTAAAGAGTTTTGTGTAATCTAGAGATATCCGAGTCCATATAAGATTTCTAAAAAATTATGCTTTTATTTTAATTTTTTATATTTTCTTATAATTTTTTCTTTTTCAAAAACAATCACAGTCTCACTGATAACTTTAAAAAATTTTAATAGCCATGGGTTTTGTAGCCCTGTTGACCATGACCGCCATGACCGTAATCTTGACCTTGGTGGCCAGTTTGGTTTCCATGAAGACCTTGTTTACCATGACCACTGGCTCCGTGTTCAACACGACCTTCATATACACCATGACTGCCTTGTTGTCCATGGCTACCCTGTTGGCTGCCATAACTTTGTTGACCATGACCATTTGTACCATAACCATGTTCAGCCAAAACAGCGGCGATTAAAGCGAAGAGAATAATCATCTAGTCAAAAAAAAAATTGTATTGCAATTAGAATCTTTAAATAGATTATTTAAAAAGAGTATTTTTACTTACAAATAATTTAGCCATATTAGTATTGTTTGATTTTATATTTTCAACTGTATACAATTTTAAAAAATCTTTCTTTATATACGAAAAGGTAAAACTAAATGATTTCTTTTGCTAAAAATTATTATGCAAATTTTCTATTTAATAATTGTAGTCACAATAAATCTAAATTGTTTCATTTAGTACATACTCCGTTTAACATGGGTGCCTTATCAAAAGTTAGTATTTAAAAAAGAACAAAAAAAAAACAATTAGAAGATTGTGTTTAATTTTTTTTTTTCATTTCGATATCAGTTTGAAAAAGTTTAAAGGTTATTGGAATGTTATTATGAATGTGTTTTGATAATTTTTATTATATATAAAAAAAACTAAAATATTTATTAAAACTTTTTATTAACTATAAAAGTAGTAGTGCCATATTTTGACCACCGCCCTACAAAAATTGTATAGTGACTAAAAACCTAGATAAATTTCCTTTTAGAATCTTTTCAAATGATTTCAAAAATTTTACAATAAAAACAAAGACAAAATATTATTAAAGAATTTTTCAAAATCCCCATTTACAAATTGAGTTGCACAGATTTTTTTTTAGCATATAAACAATTAATCCAAAATTATTTTCAAAAAACTTTATTCTGAAAATTTTTCATCAATAATTTGTTTTATATAGTCCGTTGCAGATAAATTTACTAAATTTATATTTAAAAATATAATTTTTAGAGAAATAGCAATTTTCACACCAGTAAACGGCTAGAGTTGTTTGGTAATTATATTTATACAAAAAACGTTTTTGCTTTCAAAATTTCATTTATAATGAAAATATAAACGACATTTTTAAAAATATATATCTAACTTGATTTAATATAAAAATATGAACAAAAAAAGATTTAAAACAAGTTAATAAGTATGAAGTCTGCATTATGTGCACTGATCCAAAAAGTAGAAAAAAACAACGAAAACGTTCATTGTTTCAATGAATTTTTACCCTTATTTTGACCTAAGACACAGATACGTTAAAACAATAAACTGTTGTTTATTAAAAAATGTACTTACTTTTTCATTTACGTAAATGTTTATTGGCCGAATGAAATCGTTTATTATCTCAATGAACTTGTACGTTGAATCAATGAATTTTATCATTGAATTACATTAAACCAATGAACCAATACATGATTTTAGTGATATTTTACATTGAATCGAATTGAACCTAGTGGACAAATTCATACTTTTAAAAAACGTCAACATTGAATTTAATAAACCTAAACATTGACCTAATGAACCAGTACCATTTTTTTTTTGAACTTTTACATTAATTTCAATGAACCTATAAATTGACCTAATGAACCAGTATATGGTTTTAATGAATTTTTACATTTTTTTTAAGATATAAAAGTTTATAAAAATAATAAATAAATGTTTTCGATCTTTTTTATTTATATCAATAGTTGTTTTTTATATTAAGCTTGAGATCAGTTTTTTTATAAAAAATAATTTTAATTTTATTTTCCAATATTTCGCTAGGGTAGCTTCTTAAGGGAAAGTATTAACAATTATGAATAATTTACAATGTGAAAATTATTTGTTAACAAACTTTTTCAAAAAAGGCGGGAAAATATTTTTGTCAACATTTAAAATATACAAATAAAATTTTAAATACATATAATACATTAATACATATAATAATTTTTTCTTCATTTTAAAATCTATATAAACAAAAATACAAATATATATAATACACAACATTACAGAAACCTAACTAAAATATATATTCTAGATCCTATTAACTAATAGCCTGTAGCTTTGTGCAAAATTAGCTGTATCAGTTTTTTAATTAATCCTTTGTGTAGATGGTTTATAAAAATAATTCCCATACAAAATTATATATATATATCAAAAATATTTTTTAAGAACAATAAATATTTTTATATTAAAAGTATTCCTTCATTAAATCTGGACAATCTTTAAATATTTAAAAAGTTTGGATTTTTTTTTGTTACTTAATTTGGTATGCTCTGTTTTGATCATATCGAATCATATCCAATTATGCAAAATTTAAAGCCTATGACAATTATAGTTATGCACATATGCCACTAAATAGACCTCCTTCTTTGATCTTTTCTAATTAATTGAACAAATTGTAAAAATGTCTAATATCAGGATTGAAAGCTCTAGTCTTAATTGTTCCTAAACTAAATTATTTACAGAGCTTTTTGTATGGGCTGTATCCGTCTTCTGCTCCGATCGTACCGATTTTTAGTTAGAATTAGACATATGGGCATTTCTATGAATATGTCAACCACGACTGTAAAAATAAAAACTCTTGAAAGATTTTCAATATAAGTCAATTGATAAAAAAAACTCAAATTTGACTATGCGCAGGTTTTAAGATCTTATTTAATTATTTTAAGAGCAGTAATAAGAGTTTAATCTGATGATCTCTTTGACTTTTTTTTTGATATTTTTAACGACTGAATTGTAAAAATAAATTGTAATTGTAAATATGCTTTAAAATTAAGGTAACAACAACAATTAACAAAATCCATAAGAAAAAAGAAAATATAGAGTCCAATTAGCGTTTTATTTTTTATTTCCCTTTTATGTTATTTCAATGTCACGTACGTAGTGCAAAAACGTTATTTGTCTCCGTCGTTCGTATTTGAACAGTCTTAAGAGCACCTAATTTAGAATTTAACTTTTCTTTCTTAACATAATATAAATTTTATTACCTAGAAATACTATTAAAGAAAAATCTATCACGTATGATATGTCACGAACAATATGAAATTAAATTTATTATAAAATCATTTAAAGATTGTTTTCAATTAAGTATGATGGATTTTAAATGAAAAATATTTAGTTTAGTGTAAGAAATTAAAAAAAGGAAAAAACACTTCCCAAGACTCGCAGATTTTTTCATATTTCCATATATACCTCAAAATTACTTCTGTTTTATGTCACGTATGATATATTCTTGTTTTTCTGAATATTTTAGACAACAATGATTCGAATAAAGTTAATTTAAATAAAGTACCCTTTGAATGGAACATAAAGATCTAGTTTTGTTTCAGTTACTGTTACTTTCTCAAAAATTACTCCACTTTATAGGAGTACAAATGTCACGTACGATGACATGGAAATGCCCATATGATAAAAAAAAAGTAATACACCTAAAGTTTTAAGAGTTTTAATTTAATAGATTTTAAGATATCTTATAAAATATATTTTTTAAATATAGAAAGTGTCACGCCCATTATTATTTTACAGCTCCACTATGCTAGATGTGTTTCTAATACCCAACGCTAAGCTTAAGGTATTGCAGCACTCTAGCTAGGCGCAAAAACTGTTGATTTTGGCATACAAACGGCCACTTCAAATTTAAAAAAACAACTTCTCTAAGAACCTCTCTTGAGCTTTACAAATTATTAAAAGAAATTTATAAATTGGTGCAGCCGTTCTCTGATTTAAGATTAATTAAAAAAAGTAGATGTTTTTCTATTCGTTAAAACCTAAGCTAGGTTATGACACACTTAACAAGAAAAGGTGAAATCCGAGCAGTCATACTTAAACTAATGCGATTGCCAACGAAAGACATTTAATTTTTATTAATTGCATTATAAAGTTTATTTTCCATATTGCAAATTTTCATTCTTGTTTAATGGGTAATAATTAATTATAAGAAATTTATATTAATTATTACTGTACACACAAAATACCTTGTACAAAAACCTTACTATCATAAAAGCGAATGAAAAAACATTATAAAAAGGAATAATATTTTTTTCATGATTTTTTTAATAAAAACTAACGCATAAAATTTTCCAACTAAATGATTCATTAAAAACTTTGTCTTGCTGCAGTCTTTAACTTCAACTATTTTTTACACACTAATTGCTTAAATATTGACAATAATTTTAAAACTAATTCCTAACTAGATTCGTAATCAAACAAAGTTTTAACTAAAATTGATTTTTACTTAAAGGTAAAAAAAGCTATTTAAAAGTTTAAAACAGTTGTAAAGAAATTTTTTTATTACACTTTCAGAATAATGCAAAAAAAAAACGAAAAACAATTAACACAAAACATAAAACGAACAATAAAAACACGAACATTAATTACATTTGTTAATGTAATGTAAATGTAAACTTGAAGACATAAAAAAATTTGAAAGAGAAAAGATAAAAAACAAAAATCTACTTACAACAAACACTGTTTAACACAATGCTAAAAGTTGCCACTTCTTAAGGGTACAAAGTAAGAAAAGTGCTGGTAAAGCATTTAACAGCAATTTAACGAGGACCACAAGACCATTAAGTAATAAATATACGATAGTGCTTTTACCTCACACCGATTGTCTATACACACAGACATATTGATGAGAATTTTATGGTATCTAATCGAATGCATCAGGTATATACACACATTTAAGTTACATAAAAAAAAAGAGCAAGAAAATAACATTGTTTCTATTAGATCTTATTATGTCTTAATACACTTTTCTTATACAAACTAAAAACAATAAAAAAAGAAACGCAACGAAGAATTTATGTCTTTATATTAAAAGTACGTGTCTTGAAAAGATTCATCTGTGTCGAATTTTTTATACCCTTTAAAACTGATTATTCCGAAAATTTGTTTCTAAAACAGATTAATTATTTAAGAAAATTTTTTATTTGTTTTTTTTTTAATAATTTCTAAAGGGAAAATCTTTTACTTCTATAGATCAAGTCAACTTTAACTGCTTTGAACCTTTTTTTTTATTTGTTTTTTACATATTTATATAAAAGGTTTTCCAATAGAGATGATATGATTTTGAAGTGACGTTTCGCCCATTTATAATATGTCATGATCTATCATTTGTTTTTCATTGTATTCAATAGTGTTTACAATTTCATCATGTAATGAATCATGCAAGAACAACGTTTATAAATTATTCAGTTTTTTTATCAAAATAATTGTTCTCCAATTGCAACTTTTCTTGAGCTTTTGATATTTTATGGTCGTAATAATCGTCAAAATGTGTTCGCTTTTCGTCGAATTGTTTTAAATTTTGAGCTTACATTTTCTAAAAATAATGTTCTAGTGCCAATAAGACACACAAACTTATAGTTTGGTGGGGTGGAATCATCGGTCCGTACTTCGTTTGAAATGAAGCTGGTAATACCGTTACTGTCAATGGAGAGCATTTTAAATCGATGATAACCCACTTTCTATGGCCGAAATTGGAGGAAGTTGATCTTGACAACATTTGGTTTGAACAAGACGGGGCTACGTGCCACACAGCATATGCAACAATTGAATTATTTCGAGAAAGGTTTGGAGATTCGATTATTGAAAAAAATTGTAATATTTAATGGCCTCCAAGAAGTTGTGATTTATTACCATTATACTATTTCTTATGAGGTCATTGGTCCTTCGAAATAAACCAGACTCTCTTAAGGCTTTACAAGACAATATTAAGCGTCCCATTCATAACATTCGCCTTGATTTAGTGAAAAAAGTGCTCGAAAATTCGGTTAATCGAATTCGTTCTAGCTGAAGAAGTCGAAGAAGCCATTTGAATGACGTTTAAGTTAGAACTAAATTGTATCTATCGTACTTCACATTAAATAAAAAACTTTTGAATTTCTTTAACAATAAGTGTGTTTTTTTTAATATATCATATCACTCTTATCGGAAAACCTAAATCTGTGTGTATCTGTGGCAATAAGGAAAAGATTCTTATGTGTGTTTTTATAGTTTTTTACAAAAGCACTCTTAAAGTTTTGAGTTGATTTGTATAAATTGATTCTCTTAAAATTAAAGACTGTTGTATGAGTTTCGTGCTGTATTGATTGAACAGTATACCGCTATTCGCATATTTAGTAGAATTATAATCTAAAATAAGTTTTTATTCCTAAAAACATTGTTCGTTGACATAATATTTGCAGTAAAGCCTTTATTCCAATAAAATTGAAAATTCTCTTGGGTATAGTTTTGGATTGCAAAATTACAATGGTAATATTATCTTAAGTTTATCGTATTTCGACTGTAATATTTTAACCACAAATATACCAAATACAATTGGCAAATGTATGTAAGAGCATAACTTGAACACGTCTTAAATAATTTCGCTGATTCTTTCTCTATTGAAATCGTAATCACTAAGGCAAAGTTGCTAGAGGACTTAAATAAAAGTGCGAGTTGTATTATATGTATGTGTCAAAGCATTACCTTAGAATTATTTGCTGGACTTCACTGACCGTAATTTTGTTGAACTTATAATAATTATATAGATTATTTAGAAACAAAAATTGAAAATTTGACGTGGCATTTCTAACGCAAAGGAAATTAATATGCTTTACAATTTGTACATGTTGCATAACCTGGGAATGGCTTCATGAATTTCACTGATACTTTTTGTGTTGTATTCATAATAACCAAAATATGGTGTGTATTAAAAAAATTTTTAAAATCTGCTGATTGTATCTAACAGTCAAATAAAACAACTTTAATTACATATATTATATACAACTGCACCAAGTATGTAAGCGATATACTTAAGAATAACTCGGACTGTTAGCATCACAGTCAAATCGCTAACGGATATCACTTATTTTATGGCTTAATATTATTGCAATACATTATCGATTGAGCTTTTATGTATTTTCTAGAAAAAAGTCATTATACACATATTTCCACGCCCTAAAATATATATAATAAAGTATATTGTATCGTTAGATTTAAGGAAGTTTTGCTCTTTATTCAACACGAAAAAGTTTGTATTTTAAGCTTAAAGCAAATAAGTTAATTTAGTTATTATTGTATTTCAGAAATTTTAACGTTAAAGTACAATCAATAAGTATATAATTAAAGTTGTTTTTGATAACATAGTACATTTCATTTATAATCTACGAAATTGGATTAAAGGGCTTGGGTGCTACCCCCAACACGGACTTTTTTAGCTTATTATTTCTTTTATCGCATTTGTAATTTCTAGAACAATGTTTACATGAAAAATAAATTAAATAAATGGGTTAATATACAAATGTTGCATTTTTGTGAGAGCATACTATTGAGGAAAGCTGATAGTTTTAGTGTTGTGTTTTCAATTACCAGAATAAAGTTTAATTGAAAAATTGTGGAAATAAGGTGTGGTATACTAAGTACAAAGAAAATTTATTTTAAGGGATGTTTGGGACTTATAATTTTACAAAAATAATAAATATGAATGTTTGGATCACGCAAAAACTGCAACTGGATGGAACTAAATGAAATTGGACACATAGATAGACAACAACGAGTAACTTATAGGCTACCCTTTATCAAAATATTTAAACGCATTTGCGGAAATATGCGAAATTTATTCCTTATTTTTAGTGGGTTGTTTATAGGCTTAGAGTGTCCAAAATTAAACATCTAACATCATATATAGAAGTATTTTTTTTTTAATTATTTGCATTAAATTATATTCTGCTAATAATAAATATAAATGTTTGTATGTTTAAATGTTTTAAGTCACGCGAAAGTGAAATTTTTTTTAAATGAAATTTTCCACATAATCATATAACTATAAACACTACTCAATTAATTTATAATAGAAAACTCTAATAAATTCTTATGCAAACAAATAACAACTTAAGTAACTTCTTTATTCTTATGTAGTTATGCGTCGTTTTTAATGATTATCGTTAAAAATGAACACCGTGGAACAAGAAGCATATAATTTCTCCTTTAAGACGATATTTATTTTATTGATATCATAATGCTATTCCATAATCTAAAGGGGCAACATAACACCGACGATTTCTTATGGTAATTATACTTTTTATGTTTAAACAGTATAGAATTCTATCGAAGTCCGGTTGACTAGCACAGTGCTGACTCGGCACCTGGGACGTGTATGATATGAACAGAAGACAACCTGTATTTTAGTATTTAATCTATATTCATACGAAGGTATTACAATTGTACTAACCAAAATGAAAAATATCCATCAGCGAAGTATTCAATTCTCTCAGGGAGTAATTAGTGGTGCATTCCCAACTTTTTTCTTAAGTGACACGGAATACTATGCCGCATCTCGGTCCCACTTACATATACAAATGAATATTTTATGAATATTTATGTCAAAATTTTGGCGAGCAGAAGCACAACCCCTAGAAGTGAATAGTGTCAGGGTAACATACAAAACATTTAGAACAAAAAAATTTCGTAGTGTTTAACTTGAAATATTTTCTAGTGACCTCATGTCGACCTCAAAACAAATGTGGTATATTTTCAGATTAAATACTTGCTTTCCTGGAAACATGAAATATTATGTAAGAAGATAATATTTGTGGTATAATTGGAATTTTTGTGGAAAGACAGGCGGCAATTATGTCTTGTATACTACTACATTGGTGGTAGTAAGTTAATGTTGGAAAGTTCTGCCGAGACTTCTTCGACTTTAAATCATTACTTACCACTGTGGTAACAATTGGCTGGATGGGTTATTCAAAGCTTAATATCCCAATGCTTTTAAGTAAAATTGTAAATAGCATCTTTAGAAACGTGTTAGAAAGCTAAAAAGCATTGCCAGATTAATGTGACCCGCTTTTAATACTAAAAGCATATGTAGCTTTTAAACCGTAATAGCAAGAAGTTTTCAAGTTTTAACCAGCAACAGAGCGCTAGCAAAGCACGCATGACTTGGATTTCAAAGTCACAGTTGTTGTGATGCAGGGAAAATTAAAATAACTTTCCACGCCAGTTGCATACTACTGGCTTAGATATCAGATTTTGTTGGCTTTACATACTTCATTATCCACAATAGCCATCTAGTTTAAGTGTTTCTTTTTCTCATTAATTTATTCAGAAGTATGCACAGAATTTTTTTGAATTTTATACTTATAATGAACTAATTCTTAAGTATAAAAAAATCTCAATCGTTTATCTTTTAATAATTTAAAAATTTCCAGTAGTTTTAAATCACAATTCCGAGGCGGCCAATAAAAACCGAATTTTTTCGGATTTTTTAGGTTTAGAAAACTGTGCCCAAACTTTCGACTTCTGCCTTACTTGGGTGTTACGCTATCTTGTTGTAGAAAATGTCATCAATGTCACATTCTTCAAGTGTTGAGGAAAAAATTACAAAGATCTCTATAAAGAGTAAAGATGATTGACAGATTAATGCAACGATGCCACCGTGCCAAAATCCACAATAAAATATGATTGGTGTGTATTAACTTTTTAATGACGATATTCAGACTTTCTTAGCTCCAAATAATGCAATTTTGATTATTAACAGATCTGCCGATACAAAAATTGCCGTTATAAGAAAAGATGATTTTTCGGTAAGAATATTTGTTTGCAGTCAAGCTCAAATTAAGCGCATTGGGCAAATGTATCATCGTATGATCATGTTTACTTAGATTGAAGGACTAATTAAAATTTGATAGCGTTTATAGTGAGGTATTCATGCAAAATTTTCCCCAAATGATCAGTTCCAGAGAATTCTCAGGAGCTGCAATGAACTCTTAGGTACACTCTAAAATATGAGAAATATATTCCACTGTTTGATTTGGATGGCTTACATTATTTACCAGCAATCCATTTTTATGAACTCACTCCACGAAACTGTAAGAAAAAACATTCTCTTTGTGGAATATATCTATTAAAAGTCTAACTGCTTTCCAAGAAAGCTTTTAATATTTCCCTATTTTGTTGGAGCTTATAGCGTCATATTTTACAAATTTCAATAGACAAAAATCTGCATTTTACCTTTAAAAAAAAATAAAATATTTGTTAACTTCGATTTGCTATCCCACTGTACTTCATTAACAAAATTTACGATAATATTCCTAACTAATAACACTAGAAAAAGAGCAAGCATGTAAAATAAAAACAAACAAAAAAAATAAGAACTAACAACAATAAGGAATAACGTTAATCAGATAAGCCATGAATTACATTGAAAACTGAACAGCTGAGAAGGATAAGTACCAGACGAATGCAAAAAGAACAAGTAAGAGTGCTATATTCGGCCATGCCGAATCTTATATACCCTTCACAACGTGTAGTCATGCAATAACAGTTGCTTGTATCACCATTCATCCCATATGAAATACGTACACGTATTTATGTTAAAAAAACGAAAAAAAAAAAAAATTTTAAAAAAAAATTTAAAAAAAAATTTAAAAAAAAAAATTTTAAAAAAAAATTTTAAAAAAAATTTTAAAAAAAAAATTTAAAAAAAAAATTATTATATATATAATATACATATATAAAACAAAAAAAAAATTAAAAAAAAAATAAAAAAAATTAAAAAAATAATAATATATAAATAATATATTAAATAAAAAATAAAAAAAAAAATAAAAAAAAAAAATTAAAAAAAAATTTTTTTAAAAATTAAAAAAAATTTTTTTTGCCTCAGTTGGGATTCGATGCCACGTTTTCTCTAACCAGTATACACGTTTGTATGTATGTATGTTGTTGTTGTAATGTTGTTTTTGTGAAAAAAAATCGAGGTGGTCGTGGGTTTTTGCTCATATCTCAGTTGTTTATGTACCGATGTTTCTGATTTTCAATACCGATCTACTCCCGAATATTTCTGATATTTTAATACCTTACCCGGGTCCAACCTATGTCGGGGGGCTTCAAAAAGTTGATTTCAACATACACACGGACAGACGGTCAGACGGACAGACGGACAGACGGACAGACTGACAGACTGACAGGGCTTAATCGACTCCCCTATTCATAAGCTTTCAGAAAATATATACTTTATGGGGTCGGAAATGAAAATTGTAGAAATTTCACACGGAATGACAAACCTATATATACCCTTTTTCACTGTGTGAAGGGTATAATAAAAATTAAATATACTAGAAGAAAAAAAAACTAGCATGACTAAAAACAAACACAACTACAAGCATATTTAAACTGACATAAAAACAAACTATTAAGAGAAAATAAAGACAATGAGCGAGACCATGAAAAAAATATAAAAAACAACCGAAAGCAATTAAGCTTTAGTTCTTAAAACTTAAATGCATGAATGAATGGTAAATTAATTGAGTTTGTTAGTGGTTGGAGCATTAAAATTACTATTCAATAATTTCTTCAACACAACAAAACACTTTTACATTTAAGGGTCCTGCCATTGTCTTCGGTTGTTAAGACCAACAGGCACAGTCAGTAAGTCTCCTATTTCGTATTTATTATTTCCCTTAAACTTTTTCATACTTCTCTTTTTTTATGTGATGAAATATTAGCAGCTGAAAAAATTTACGTACAACAAATTGTAAACAGATTAAAAACTAAAAATAAAAAAAAAAAATATGTTGACAAAACTGCTAAGTCAGCTGAAAAAATTAAGAATAAAAAAAAATAAAAATAAAAAACAACGTATTAAACAAACAATTAAAACATGGAAATTAAGCAAAACAGCTTAAGGTAAATAAGCACAATGAAAAATAAAATGTTTAAGAACAAACGTACAAGAAAAAGAAAAATATAATAATTATGCAAATGGTTTAATAACAATTAAATTAAGATTTAAATAATAAAAAGCCAACGCTTTTATCAACTGCATAAATTATGGAAAAAAAAATTTTGTCTGGGGAACGTCTAATTTTTAATTGTAACAAAAGTATGCTTTTGAAACCGTTAGAAAGAAGTTTCATATTTCGAGAAAATGTATAAAAATACCTTTATGCAATAGACTTTTGTTTATACCTCAGCTTGTAATATGTCCGTCATAATGATCTTTTATAACATAATCTTTAAGCATTCGAAAGCATAAGTAATAGTGATAATACAAATGAGTCTAATTGATTTTTGTAAGCAAGCAGACATGTAACAAGTAAAAGCGCTATATTCGGCCGTGCCGAATCTTATATACCCTTCACAACGTGTAGTCATGCAATAACAACTGTTTGTATCACCATTCATCCCATATAAAATACGTGCATACGTACACGTTAGAATAAATGTGGCATCGAATCCCAGCTGAGCCAAAAAAATTTTATTTTATTTTATTTAATATATTATTTATATTTTATTATTTTTTTTTATATTTTTTTTAAATTTTTTTAAAAAATTTTTTTTAGAAAAATTTTTAAAAAATTTTTTAAAATTTTTTTTTAAATTTTTTTAAAATTTTTTTTTTGTAGTTTTTTTTTATTATTTTTTTCTTATTTTTAATATTTTTTTTTTTTTAATTTTTTTTTTGTTTGGTATGTTTTTTACATGTATTTATATATGTATGTTGTTGTTGTAATTTTGAAAAAAAACGAGGTGGTCGTGGTTTTTTGCTCATATCTCAGAAAGTTATTGGGCGATTGTGCTGAATTTCAATAGCGATTCATTCCTGAATATTTCCAAGAGATTGATACCATATAGAGATCTGAGGAACATATAGTTGCTTCTAAAAGTTGATTTCAACCAACACACGGACAGACGGGCAGACGGACAGACGGATAGACGGACAGACGGTCAGACGGTCAGGGCTTAATGGACTCCTCTATTCATAAGCTTTCAGAAAATATATACTTTATGGGGTCGGAAATGAAAATTGTAGAAATTACAAACGGAATGACAAGCTATATATACCCTTGTGCACCACAGGTGAAGGGTATAAAAATAATGGTTTCCCTTATATTTAATTACAAACAAAATGACAAACTTTGCACTCACTGTAATGCCTCAGTAGAAATGCACTTTTTAAATTGTGTGTTATTTTTCTTTTTTATACCCTTAACCTGTGGTGCACAAGGGTATATATAGCTTGTCATTCCGTTTGTAATTTCTACACTTTTCATTTCCGACCCCATAAAGTATATATTTTCTGAAAGCTTATGAATAGAGGAGTCCATTAAGCCCTGACCGTCTGACCGTCTGTCCGTCTGTCCGTCTATCCGTCTGTCCGTCTGCCCGTCTGTCCGTGTGTTGGTTGAAATCAACTTTTAGAAGCAACTATATGTTCCTCAGATCTCTATATGGTATCAATCTCTTGGAAATATTCAGGAATGAATCGCTATTGAAATTCAGCACAATCGCCCAATAACTTTCTGAGATATGAGCAAAAAACCACGACTACCTCGTTTTTTTACACAATTACAACAACAACATACATACATAAATATATGTAAAAACCATACAAAAAAAGAAGAAATTACAAAAAGAAAAAAATATTAAAAATAAAAAAAAAATAATAAAAAAAATTAAAAAAAAAAAATTTTTAAATAATTAAGAAAAAAATTTTTTTAAATTTTTTTAAAAAAATTTTTTAACAAAATTAAAAAAAAAATATAAAAAAACAAGTAAAAGCGCTATATTCGGCCGTGCCGAATCTTATATACCCTTCACAACGTGTAGTCATGCAATAACAGTAAATTCACGTATGTATGTTAAAAAAAAACAAAAAAAAAATAAAAAATAAAAAAAAAATTTAAAAAAAAAAAATTTAAAAAAAAAATTAAAAAAAAAAAAATTATTATATACATATATAATATATATAAAACAAAAAAAAAATAAAAAAAAAATTAAAAAAAAAAAAAATAAAAAAAAATAATAATAAAAATATATATAATATATTAAATAAAAAATAAAAAAAAAATAAAAAAAAAATTAAAAAAAAAAATTTTAAAAAAATTTAAAAAAAAATTTTTTTGCCTCAGCTGGGATTCGATGCCACGTTTTCTCTAACCAGTATACACGTTTGTATGTATGTATGTTGTTGTTGTAATGTTGTTTTTATGAAAAGAAAATCGAGGTGGTCGTGGGTTTTTGCTCATATCTCAGTTGTTTATGTACCGATGTTTCTGATTTTCAATACCGATCTACTCCCGAATATTTCTGATATTTTAATACCTTACCCGGGCCCAACCTATGTCGGGGGGCTTCAAAAAGTTGATTTCAACATACACACGGACAGACGGTCAGACGGACAGACGGACAGACGGTCAGGGCTTAATCGACTCCTCTATTCATAAGCTTTCAGAAAATATATACTTTATGGGGTCGGAAATGAAAATTGTAGAAATTTCACACGGAATGACAAACCTATATATACCCTTTTTCACTGTGTGAAGGGTATAATAATAACAAAATATAAATAATATATTAAATAAAATAGAATTTTTTTGGCTCAGCTGGGATTCGATGCCACATTTATTCTAACCAGTATATACATATGTACGTATTTGATATGAGATGAATGGTGATACAAACAATTGTTATTGCATGACTACACGTTGTGAAGGGTATATAAGATTCGGCATGGCCGAATATAGCACTGTTACTTGTTTTTTTTGGGCCAGTGGTTTATCTTAAATTTGGCAGCTGACACATATGTTTATTTAAATTATTGAAATTCAAGCGCTTTACAAAATGACAACGCGCTTTTATTCTGAAAATTAATTATAAAAATTTGGAAAGTTATGCTTATATCGCTGGCAAACTTTGAGGAGTTTTTAGTCGAGAAAGTTCGCCTAATGTCGACCTATTGTGGTCAAGACATTAAAAGAAACTGATCGTTTATCAACAGTAAGACTCAACGTGCTGGTAGAACTCTTGAAAGCATTGCTGTTGTAAAGTAGAGTGCCACCGAAAACTAGAAAACTTGAATTCTGCATCGTTCTTAACAATATCGAATTTCACGGAGCTCTACGCAGAGACGTTTACAAAAGACCTGCATAGTTGGTGCATTTGGGCCTTACTTTTTTGAATATGAGCAAAACGATACCACCTGCCACACCGCGAATAAAAAAGCATATCGTCGGCATTTAAACGTCGAAATATTTCCCTCTGAAATAATGATTCGTTGCTTAAATCATCGTCACCACTAACAGAGCATTGTTAGAGATTTACCGCGACCTGTAGATCACCACGTTTATTCCCCACTGCGTGAAATATTGAACATGTAGAGCAATGTGTTAATTGTGTTTACGAAATACCAGAAACATCTACCAGAATGCGTTCTACTTATCAGACAATGGGTCCTACGTCAGAATGGTGCATTTTAAGAAACATATACTGTCACTTCTATATAGAGTACATTTTGTGCATAAAATAAAATTCATAATTTATCGGCAGCGTTTAAATTTTTAGTTAAATTTCAACAGTAGGCCAAAAATAAAATCAAATTTGTTAAAAAAAACTGATTATCAGCTTTATTATGCTCATTTTAATCAAAAATGTAGACGGAGGTCCTGCTACCGTTAATAAATAGAAGTAGCCGTTAACCAATATTTAAAAAATTTTCGAATATTTATTTGTCAGCCAAATGTATTTTGTATATATGTATATAACAAAAAAAGTAAAAAATATATAAACATATAAACATATAAAGCTCCGTAGCTTAATTTAAATTCATTATTTGTTCAAATACAAATGATTTGACTTTTAGTTGTTGCTTTATCCAATAATGAACTTCAGTGCCTTAAAATTCATCTGAACTTCAATTAGAAATTAAACGATTTCATGACTATACTAATTTAAACGCTTAATTTATATTTAATTATGCTTAGGTAAATAAGCAAATTTGCTCGACTTTCTTCATTTTTTAGAATTTTTTTTGATACACATACATATAAACACGCATACATACGTACAAACAATATTGCGTTAAATCGAATTATCATAAAACAAGAAAATAATGTAAAAAAATCTTCTGATGTTTAAGTGAGACATTTTTTAATACCTTAAAGTGTGCTGCCATATTAATATGCAGATGATATAAAAACATACAATTTAAAAATAAATTCGTATCTTAAATATATTTAAAATAAATTGAAAAATGTAGATGACAATTTTATATACATAGTTTGTAGTTGCCTTTAATTTATAACTGATTTAAAAATATAATTAGACTCCCTTAGGTCTATTGAATATACATGCAGGCACTTAGCTTTTAGGATAATTTTTTTAAGTTTGTTAAACAGTAGAACACCGATAATTCTTACTCGATTTACTGCTTTTTACAAAATGGAAGACTTTTTAAAATAAAGCAAGTCTTTAACGAGGTTAAAATTAAAAAAAGTTTATAAGGGTTTGATTTTAATGAGGTTTAAATTAAAAAATAAACAAATTTAAAAGGTTGCAATCTATATAAAGCAAACATTAATATATAATAAGCATCAAAAACAAAAATTATTAATTTTGCATCAATCAATATTACTCTTGAGAAATTAAATGAGATTTCGAACTAAAACAAAATCATTTACATAGTTTACAAACGAGTCTGAATACATATAAACATTGTAAGTTTGTATGTATTTGCACGTATGTATATATTAATGTATGTATTATAAATTAGTAAACAACAAACAAACTAATCGTAAGAAAATCTTCTGAAAGAAAACTTAAGACAAATTTTTTTTATCAAAACATATTGGTTTTTATTACTAATTATAAGAGGTTGCTTACGATTACTCACAGTTTAAAAAGAGGTATTTTCAAACTTTGAGTTACAAAAAAAAAACGAATAAATGAAGGAACGAACATGTGTGGAAATTTTACAAACCAAACGCTGTTTAAGCATGTCAAATTGTAGAGGTTTTTATATTAACGGGGTATGAATTACCACTGTTTGACTATATTTATTTAAACATATTTGTAAAATATTCCCAGGGGTCACCATTTGACCCCTGTCGTTCCTCAGTAATTACAACGATACCGAAGAGGTATCATTAGCCTCCCGAGCCGCCACAAGCCATTTGTCTAGACTATAATGACTTCACATTGTAGACTTATGATTATCAATAATTCTCATCACAGCTTTTTTCGTAATAGCCAACATTTGCACTAGACTAATATCTCCCAAAGCACTCACAACATGTGCTTGTCGTTGCTACTAAGTGTACTGCCAGCCACTGCCGGAGACTCGCACTATGCATACGCGGCCATGTAAGCAGTCTTAAGGCACATTCTGCAAACATCGTCCTCCACAACTTTGATCTTGTGCAGATAATACTTGAAATAATCATTCTCTATGATTAGAGTAGTTATCCAGCCCAGGGTTCTACGACCATATCCGAGTACCTTAACTGCATTCCTGCCAAGAGGCTCCCTAGGCATCATACGTGCCTGTATACACCTGGTTACCGCCACCCACCTTTTCACGTTTGATAATTCTACCTATTGTAAGACCCTTGACCGCAATATCCCATCTTCTAGAGCAATTCTACACGCAAAGAAAAAATAAAGTTGTAACCATAATCGAAGAGCATCATACTATGATTGAATAAAACATATAATGGTTACCAGTTATCATTACTATGTTTAATTAAAGTATCATTCAATAATCATATATATGACTACAATTGATATCGACAATCTTTGCTTTTTTACGGCGAAATACCGATTTAATTGCAATTTTTACACCAATATTTTTTTACATTTTCTCGTTTATTTGTAAATTTTCTTTAATTTTTAAAAATTTGTGTTCTTTTTTTTTGACATATCAAACTTTTAAAATAATAAAAATTTATTCAGCAAGAAGAAGAACAGTTGAAATCAAATTATTATTAAAAAAAAAGCATAGCTTGATGACTTTGTAATCATACTGTTGTCTTTTATTTAAAGATTATTTGTAATTTTTAATGCTTTTGAATATAATGTTATTTTTGTCAAAATAATTTTTTTAAATCATACTATTTTTAAATGAAAACCATTTTGAAATTTTTACGAAAAGTAAACATTAAATGATACAATTCAAACAAATGCTTGATTATCGTGGCAAAATATATGATGAAATGAAACAAAAATAACTATTACATGTTTTCGACAACAAAATATTGTTATAGAAACTATAATATGACCGTCGTGATCATGGCGTAACCATGGTTTTTCTTTGCGTATAGCTCTCTTTCTCGCAAGCTCGTCGGCAGCCTTATTTCCTTCAATGCCTACATGACCCTTTACCCACATTAAGTAGTTAATATATGGTATGTTTTTTACATTTGACTTAAAAATGTTCCACTGCTAGAGACGTACACGTCGTGAAATATTGTGCTAAGTCATCTGGCAATATTTTAAATAGAGCGTGCTGAATTTTATTCTCAGGTGGCTTGAAATCTGTTGCAAAAATCTCTGCTGTTGAAAACAGCGGCGGGTGAGTGTTAAATAATAATTTTGATAGACAGACAAAATTACATATGGTTGCAAATTCATCAAGTCAGATGTAAAAAACGTGCCGTATATTAGATGTTTAGATTTACCTCATTCACACAGGCGCACCTATTGGTCTAAAGAACAATAACAATTATGTTTAATTGTTCACAAACAACAAATGCTTAAAATCGTGTGGCTTTCAATATATAGTTTTTCATAAGACTAACTCAATTTTATGTTGTTCTTACTAATATTAAATCTAAGTTTTACAAGACAAATTAAGCTCATTTTTAATATATTAAAATAAACACTTCGTATTTGAAACTTACAAATGTCTCGCAAACTATTCAAAGTTGTAAAAGTTTCACAGTTCATTTGTACAATTGCACAGTTTGAGAGGCAACAAGGAAGACAAATAAAAACTTTGTAATGAATATAAAATAAAAAGTTATATATAATAGAATTTCATCTCAAATTTTATTATTTCTAGTTAAATACTAACAGTATAGTAATACCCACTTTAAATATTATACTCAAACTTATTACACTTTATGTAGACTTTAATATTATTACTTAATATATACCACCCTTTACTAGTACCAATAAATACTTAAAATAGCATTTATTTATATTTTTCCACTTAAAACTTTTCCTTTTTTTTAACATTTTCTAACATTGTTACCTACTCAGCCCCTCATCTTCTTGTTAACCAGTTTCATTATTACCAATAATAAACAAATACTCTTAACAAATTCTTACATCTTTATAAATGGATATGCACATACACATAAATAAATACATATTTTAACATAAAAAAATTCCCCTTAAGATTATTCTATACAACCTCCTTCCTTTAAGCAATATTAGAACAACAAAGAAATAATGAAAATAACTTTCGAACAAAAAAAAACAACATACAAAAACTTTGTTGTCATTCCAATAAAATTGAAGTTTATTTAGTCATAAAAACTTCAACAGTACAGCATCCATACAAATGAACAATGAGAAGTATGTACGTCCAAGTACCCATCAAACAACTCCTCTTGAAAAAAGCACTAGATAATAAAAATAATTTATGAATTATCTAAAGAAAATTTCTTCTTTGAGGTACAACATGAGTCCAATGTATTTCTTTTTAAAAGTGAAATTATTCTGCTATTCCGCTATAAGGGTATAATTTCCATCTTGTCAAAAACGTATAGGAAATCGAACTAGAAAATCTTTAAAGTGGACAACACTGGTCAATATTGGCTTTTGTAATTTTAAATACAAAGAAAATTTAAAAAAAAACCCTAAGGATCAAATCGTAATTTGCATTCAGAATTAAACTTCCATTTGCTGGCAGGGTTAATAATGTACTAGCATATATGTACATTGTTCACATATACTAGTACCAAACAACAGTTACTGGTTTACTACTCTTTTACTCTACGTGTTTAATTTCTTAACCAAAATAGCTGCCAGCAAAAATTTAATGACTTTGAAAATGCGTTAACTATGCGTGTAAATGTTACGTAGCAAAACATTTGTATTTGCAGTATTTATGCATGTATGAACGTGTTTAGGAACTAGTATAACATAGTTAGTTTATTACAGTTATAGTATGTACATATGTGTGTATATATTGACCTGTTAGAAGTATGAATGTTTAAATTTGTGTAAGTGTTCTTTTTGCGTTGATGTTAGAACATGACAAGTATTAGTTATATGGTTTTGAAATTACATGCATAAAATTGACCGACCCTTTTGTAAATGTAAGTGTTGCATACGTGATAATACGAAGAAACATATATTTATTCATATCCAGAGAAGAAGAAATTACTTCATTAAGTTACTGAAATGTTAAATTATGGAAATTGCAAACTACAATATCAAAGATGTTGAATGATAAACAATGAAAGTTGTTATAAAAATATACAAGCTATTTAAATATTTTTCATAAAATGTTTAATTGTATAAAAAATTTTCTTAAAAAATTGTAAATATTTTTTTCTTTTTGTTTTTTTTTTGTTTGTATGTTTGACTGTTGAATCTTTGTTACTGAATCACGTCAAAGGTCACTTTTTATTAAAATAATCGATCGAATTCGCGGAATTATGCGAAATATATTTTTTTTTGTATTTAGTTAGTCGGTTGTTCAAAAACTTCGACTTTGGTTAGTAGACTAAATTTTAATTATTAAAAATTTAAAAAAATATCTTAAACTTTTTCCTATAAAAATTTTAATAACCATTTATTTATACCATAAAAACGTTATTGAATATTTAATACTCTTGAAATTTTTTTGCAACAGAAAAAAATATTTTTTTTTTATATGCTCATAAATACAAATTGTTCGGACAAAACACCTTGAAGCTTATTTCAGTCAAAAGAATATCAAAAAAATATAAAAATGGAATAAAATCCCAGCAATAGTTTAACAAATTTAAATAAGTAACTTAAAGCCTTAATAAGTGCCAATAAATTAAGTTCAAACTCTTTTTAGATACAATGTTATTGAAATTTTTTTCAATAAAATGTTATGTAAGCATTCATTTTAGGCTAAAAATATTTAAATCATTAAAATTAAAATCATGCTTTCATATTTAAAACACATGCTAAAAGTCTTCATTGGGTTACACTCCAATTCGTTGCAATAAAGGTTCATTTGTTCATTTTTATACCCTTCACACAGTGAAAAAGGGTATATATAGGTTTGTCATTCCGTGTGAAATTTCTACAATTTTCATTTCCGACCCCATAAAGTATATATTTTCTGAAAGCTTATGAATAGGGGAGTCGATTAAGCCCTGTCAGTCTGTCAGTCTGTCCGTCTGTCCGTCTGTCCGTCTGACCGTCTGTCCGTGTGTATGTTGAAATCAACTTTTTGAAGCCCCCCGACATCGCTCGGACCCGGGTGAGGTATTAAAATATCAGAAATATTCGGGAGTAGATCGGTATTGAAATTCAGAAACATCGGTACATAAACAACTGAGATATGAGCAAAAACCCACGACCACCTCGATTTTTTTCACAAAAACAACATTACAACAACAACATACATACAAACGTGTATACTGGATAGAGAAAACGTGGCATCGAATCCCAGCTGAGCCAAAAAAAAATTTTTTTTATATTTTTTTTTTTAAATTTTTTTTTTTATTTTTTTTTTATTTTTTATTTAAAATATTATTTATATATTTATTATTATTTTTTTTTTAATTTTTTTTTTTATTATTTTTTTTTTGTTTTATATTTATTATATATATTTTAATTATTTAAAAAAAAAATTTTTTTTTTTAATTTTTTTTTTAAATTTTTTTTTAACTTTTTGTTTTAAATTATTTTTAAATTTTTTTTTTTTATTTTTTTTAACATTCATACGTTAATTTTTAATTTTACAATGGGATGTTTTTATATATGTATGTTTTTTATATGAATGTACGTATTTCATATGAGATACGTACATATTTCAATGGTGATACAAACTATTGTAATTGCTTGACTACACGCTGTGAAGGGTATATAAGATTCGGCATGGCCGAATATAGCACTCTTACTTGTTTCTTTTCGAAAGCATTCAATGGACGTTTGGAATTTTTACTATAAAATTATTTTACATTATTGTAACAAAAATGCTTTCAGCATGATTGTATGATTTACCCCTACATATTTGCCAACAGCTATGCACACATACAATACCCGTACATATGTATGTTTATTCCAATCAACTATTGCTACTTACAAATGCAACATACTTCTTTAAGTTCAATAAAATGCCACAAAAGAGTACGTGTTTGGTTATTTACCTTATATATTTTTTGAAGACGTGGTAGTCGCAGAACAAAAGAAAATACTAAAATATAGAAAAGTAGATACATTGTAAAGAGTTTTTTCATAATAAGAGAAGCATCAACTCAATAATGTTCATCGTTCAGATGCTAACAATGGCTTTAATACAATTTTGAAATTCCATTGCAAACAATGAGTATTTGTGTACAATAGACTGACTGGTCTAAACATAATGCCTGTGTGTTAAGGATTGGTCAGTGTATAATAAATAGAGATCAATTTACTCAATTTTTTTTTATTTGTTTTGTTGACTTGTCTATAAGGAATTCTTCATTTAAATTGTTTGAAAAATAAAATTAGTAATTCAATTGATATAGATACGTTACTCTTAAGGTTTGATAACTACTTTTGTTGCATTAAGTTATTGAAACAGTTAATATGAGTAAAATGGGCAATATATAAATAAAATTGCTTTCTTAAATTGAAAACATTGTTGAAAAAAAGGATCATAAATTTTATATCATGCCATAAATTATTTTATATTATATTTTTTTTTTAAATCACGCTAGCAACCAAAAAATACATTCTAAAGAAATAGCAAATGTAGGGGTTCAAATCATAATAAAATGTTTTAATTTAGTAAAACCATGTAGGATTTTAACATTAACGAGTCATTGGTGAGCATGTGTTTATCTTCATAAACTGCACTCCATTCTAATAAGATCACATGCATATTAGGTGAAAAGAAACCGATTTTTTATTAGTTAATGAAGTTAATTTAAATTGTTATAGATATTTTGCATAAATTGCCAAGTATTTAGGATCATATATTATGTGACAAGCTATCTTGCATTTAGGAAGGCATTATTACTATTAATTAAGAGCCATGAAAAATGCAAATGTACTTTACACTTAATATTTACATATTTAGTCCGTTTCCTGTAACCTTCATAATAATAGTTCCCTCCACAGCAAGTTTGAATCTTAATCAAATCTTATACTGTTTACACATTGATTAATCGGTAAATATATTTATAATTGATAAAATATGTTTGAATGTTATACAATGTTTTTAATTATTTTTAATAAAATCTGCGAACTACGAAGTAAGGTTGGCAGTCTAGTGTTTATATCACTGAAATACAGAACCAAGTTCGAATCTCGGGTGGACCCAAATATTGTTTTTATATATATTTTTTAATTTTTAGTACATACACACATAACCTTATTTTATATTTTTTCGATGGATTCGTAAACAACTGATATATAAGGAAAAAAAAATCAAAAATTACATTTGGTACTGAAAATAATTAAGCCCAATGAAGTATAACATTAAATTTAAAATCTACACAGTGGCCACTATACCAATGTACGATGGTGATGGTTAAATGGTAAAGTTTATTATCAGATTAATTTAGTTTGGTTTGGATTTAGAATTGATTTAGTTTAGTTTTTCACCGCTAGAGGTCACTGAACTCAAATTGATAGTACTACAAAATTTTAGTAAACACGTTAGTCAGCCAAAATTATGTCTACCTAGTTATTTCACAGCTATTGTAAATGCTAACTGACTTATTCATTAACATATAAATACAAAGTTTTTTAAAACCAGAACAATTCACTACTTAGGAAAAATTAAGCACATAATTACCGAAATAAATTACAGTATTAAGTATAAACAAAATTTATAATAATTTACAGAGGCAAAATTGGTCGACATATTTGATTAAATTTTTAAACAATTTAAATAAAAGAACAATCAAAGGAAAGCAAAATACGTAAAAATTACACATTACGGTCACCAGACTACTTATTTAATTCACCTTTAAACATATTTATAAAATTGCATAAACTAATTAAATCAACTGTATACATAAAGGGTGTTTTTTTAAGCCCGATAGAACTTGAAATTGTAAAAAATAACACAAAAAATTAAATTGTAATCAAAATTTTTTTTTTATTCGAAAGATCAATACGTGACATTAACATTTGAAAATGATTTCGGGCATATGGGCACCGTGGCTGTTCTTGACGAAGCGCATTCTGGACGTCCAATTTTGGGCCACTTTTTCGAGCACTGCTGGCCGTATGTCACGAATAACACGAACAATGCTGGCCTCCAAGGCGTCAATTGTTGCTGGTTTATCAACATAAACCAGTGACTTCACGTAGCCCCACAGGAAATAATCGAGAGGTGTCAAATCGCACGACCTTGGAGGCCAATTGACAGGTCCATTTCTCGAAATCAACTTATCGCCAAATTTTGATTTCAATAAGTCGATGGTTGCGTTCGCCGTATGGCACGTAGCGCCATCCTGTTGAAACCACATCTCCTCCGGATCAATATCATCCATATTTTCAAACAAAAAATCATTGATCATGGTGCGGTAACGATCTCCATTGACCGTAACGCGAGTTCCGGCCTCATTTTTGAAGAAATAAGGTCCGATGATGCTACCAGCGTGAAAACCGCACCAAACGGTGCATTTTTCTGGATGTAATGGAGTCTGTAGGGTCTCTTGTGGATTGGTCTCGCTCCATATGCGGCAATTTTGCTTATTAACAAACCCGTTAAGCCAAAAATGCGCCTCATCGCTGAACACAATTTTGCGATAAAACAACGGACGTCCAGAATGCGCTTCGTCAAGAACAGCCGCGGTGCCCATATGCCCGAAATCATTTTCAAATGTTAATGTCACGTATTGATCTTTCGAATAAAAAAAAAAAATTTGATTACAATTTAATTTTTTGTGTTATTTTTTACAATTTCAAGTTCTATCGGGCTTAAAAAACACCCTTTACTGTATTTACAAGGTGTTCTTACAAGTCATATTGTTATGATGTTCCAGAATTTTACAATAGTATAAAAAATTGATGTTGATTTTTAAATAAAAACTGTCCTAAAATATTAGCGGAATTAACTCTTGGTAGCATTTTTGCAATTATTGCAAATATGCACTAATTTTTTGCTACCAAGCGTGAGTGCATTTTTAATGTGTGTTGCAAACTTATGGCAACGAGATGATTTTTTAGGTATTTAAGAAACAAAAAATCCTTTTTTAAATTAATAAGTAAGATTCTGTGTTTTAATATTTTCCGAAAAGAAAATTAATTAATTTTAAATAAAGTACAATGCCTAAATCAACGGAAAAATATAATATCACATTTTTTTTTTGGTAAAAAATGCCATGTATGAAATTGAATTTGTGGAGATTTTAAGTCCTGAGAGTAAAAAAATTGTGTATCTGTTGTGCAAATTTGTGTGACATTACTTTGCACTGATTTTTAGTTGTGCATATTTGTTCAAGTGATGCAAATTGCAATTTAATAGAATTTGTTTTTGTAGTCGTGCACAAGTTAAATTGTTTGCTAGACTTGCACGGTCTGCACGACTTGCAAGGGTAGTTTGCATCAAAGAGTGAGTTCCGCTAATAATACTGTGTATACTTAGTATGTTTATTTTGTTGTCAAACATATTAAGGTATCTGAAGCGATCGGCTAAGAGTCTGGTAAAAAGAGCTGTCTGTACAATTTGTAAGTCGCCGCCTATGATATCTGTTTAAAAAAATCAGTTATCCAAAATTTAGCAAAATCGGCGGTTTATATCGTATATATCATACTTAGTTATGAAGGATCGTTCCCAACAGTCATAATTTTTATGTTATTATTTTAAAACATTTTAATTTGGACACCTTGTGAATACTGAAATTATGTACATAATACATATAATAAAATAATAATTTATCAAGCAACTCTTCTTTACAAAAGGTCACACAAACATTTACCAAAAAATTATTGGTTCTTTTTAACATCTTACGTGACCATTTCTTTGTTCTTTAATAATGAAATAAAATAAAACTCTTCTCATACTCGTAATAAATATTCATCCATTACTTAAGTATTACGATTTTTCTCTTTATAGTAGAGACAGCCTTGAACTCTTTTATTATCATTCAATGCTTTGAGTTAAGTTTATTATTCATGAACTGTTGCTCTACAATGGGTAGCTAACAGCAGTATACTAAACCCATCATAATGTGAGCAACACTTGAAATCGAAATGAAGACCACCTGGTGCAGTAACCCACCAAAAGCTGTTGTTACAAAATAATGAGTTTAATTTACTAAAAAACCAGTTCTTTAATACTTAAAATTAAATATCTCGTACGGCGACGTCACTGGAGGCAAATACCTATCACCCTCGCTTAGAAATACGGACACGTATAAATATTTATTACGCTCCCTTATAAATTGGGACTCAAATTACTACTAATTAAATTCACTTTAAGATATAGACTTAAATAAGTACTTTCTTTTATAGCAATAAGTAAGTATTGGATTTTGAATAAACCATTAATATTATGGACCTACAGGAGTCGTTCGGATTTTTTAAGGACGAGCATTCAGTTTTATTATTCTGCGATACGTAAATTTAAATTTAAGAATCATTGAAAATATATAAGCCATCACCTGGCTAATGAATTGCTTTGCCGTTATTAACAAAACTCTTATTACTTATACTCTAAACATGTTAAACTAGATGAGAATTATATAAAGTTATGTATTTGAATGGCTTCCAACAAATATCGTAATAATAAATTGTATTTATTGTGTGTATTCCAAAGCAAGGGACTGAAAAATAAATTATAAATTAAGTCATTATATATCAAGTCATTACTAATACACTTTTTTAAACTCATATATCTCATTATAAAAGAAGTTGTTGCTCAAACACTTCTTAGTAAGACAGACGGCATGTTATAGTGATTGAATAGAATAATGTTTAATAAGATCAAATCATTATCAGGTCTTTGCTGGGGATTCTGCAATATTTTGAACATTTAATGATCCTTTAGGAATATATTACAAAATATATATTTTAGTTTTTATGAAACTTTTGCCAGTTGTATGGTATTCAGTTTTCTAGAGTACCATTCATAACACTTCAACGTATTTTTTATTATTCTCTTGTTTTGATTCCTTGTATTTGTTTATTTTTCTTCTCTTCAATTTTATGAGTAGTAATATTTTTTATTGTAACCCATAACAAAAGAACACCTTGCAGTCATAATACTCGTTTGCCATCAAAACGAATAAACAATGAAAGTAAGAATAAAACTGGTAGCAAGATTTATTATTGCTTCGTCCTTCTAAAGGATATTTCATGATACATAATGATGTTTTTGTGGTTGCAAGCAGAGTGTATTAATTTTTATGAAGGTTTTTTTTTATTGCTACAAAAGCAACATAAATCTGCATTAATCTGAATATATAACTAAAAGGATTAGGTTAATACACATTTACAAAATGAAAAAAATTGCTTTATATTCTAAACAATTCAATTAAGGAATTAATAGTAGTTTTAGTTTAATAGTATTTTTTTTTTAATTTATTCATTATTTATTTAATTTACAAAATCCTTTATTGCTTGACACTTAAAACACTTAACATTTAATATGGAATAAAATAAAAACCCCACCATCCCTTTCTACTTTACACCTCTATTTGTTTTTATTATTTTTCCAGCTTACCAAATGGTCACATAAATATTAACGCTTTCGATCGCATGGCTGCCATTGTGGGTGCCTTTACCAAACACATGCAATCTGTTAAGACAACAGATGCACCAGCAATTGTACAAGCAACAAGAAATACTACACCATTATCAATAAATGCAACAACGCCGGCATCACCATTGCAACCACCAACAAATCCAATTGCAACAGTCCCAGCAGCAGGTGAATACGAAATGTTTTGTCGCCATATGCAGAAAACAACGAAGCTGAACGAAAATGGTAAGTTTTAGTAGTAAAATGGGCAAAATAAAAAGCAAATAAATTTTATTATCTAATAAAAAAAGGGGTATAAATGCGAAAAATAAAGAAAATAATTAAAATAAAATTTCAACCTAATGGCTACGAAATTATGGCCACTCATAGCACTTAGAGAGTTTGAAGCGGAAGCAATAATTATAAATGAAGTAATCTAGAAAAGAATAATGTGGACGTATTGTTTTTTATGTATGTATATTTAAAAAGAAAATAAAAATTATTTAAATAGTACTGTACTGTAAAATTTTTACAGTGTCTTTCAAAACTGTACATATTGAATTATTATTTTAAATTAATTAATTAAATTAATCATTGACTCAACATTATTATTGATATGTTTTAAAAAGTTAATTTTAAAAACATGGTTAGAACATGGTCACGAACGTTATATTACATTCTCTATCATAATAAATTGATGTTGAAAAAAGTAGTACTTAAGTATTTTATTTTTATTTTATTTTTTATTTCAAACCCATATTAAAAGACTTGCTAAAATTGTATTCATAGAAATTTCTTTATGTTTATCCTTCAAACATACTACGATTTACAAAATTATTATGATAAAATATATATTTGCAAATATAATATTATTGACCTTGAGACCTCAGTATGATTAAGTTAGGAATTGTTTTAATAATATTTTGTTTTTAGCTTTTTTCTGTCTGGTTGAATTTATATATTAATAGACAAGCCGTTTTTACACTGTTTAACTCACATTATAAAACAGTTTTTAATAAAAAAAAACACCCTTTTTTATACTCCTTGGGGCAATATTACCTTGACAAAGGGTCCATGCCTTGATGTTATTACTAGTCCAGGATATAGAGCCATAACCAGCACCTCTTACTTGGTCATAGGCGAATCATGGACCTTAAGTGTGTTTATATTAATATAATTTTTATAACGTAAATTTCAATAGTGCTAATTGTTATTTGCAATTAAAAAAATCCCGTTTTATTTATAATGAAATAAGCTAATGTTTGTAAAATTAATGAATGTACAACGTGATCATTTCATTCTTCAATTAAAAATAATAAGGATAACTGACTACCATTACGTCACAATTATAAAATTCAATCATATTATGTTGCTTGTAAATCATAAACACCACAATCATGTTTTTCTCTAAGTCTAATCACACAGTGCATTGATAAGATATCTCAAGCACTCTCTATTTATTTCTGTTACTTGTAACTCGAAAAACAGTTTGGTTGCATTACTCATAATGGTTCTTCTCCAGCTGGTAATGTGTGTTTCTTATTTTATCGAACCCTGGTTGTTCTACTCATATACTTAAGTACAGACCTGCCTAGCTGTATATAAATTTTAAATAATTTTTGTGCATCATACAATGTCGGTCTGTGAATAAAACTATATCATCGATATATACGAGTATTACTTCATCTAGTGTCCTGTTTAATCAAAAACATTGGGAATAATTTGCACTCTTGCTTTATGTCACCAATAGAATGGAAAGGGTTACTTTAAAAAACTCATAAAAACGCTCGTAGAAGCTCTATCACATGTTTTTCTTGGACAGCTGATAATCCTTTCAGGAATGCCTGAGGATAAAGGTGAACTTTACGAGAGACCACGCGAGATTGGCCCGAAGTCCGGCTTACAAAATATTTATTTGGCTGTCTAGGACTTATGAAAATTTGCTAAGAATTTTACCAGCTGATAGCAATGATATACCCTTTTTATTACAACATTTTCTCTTGTCACCTTTTTTAAAAAGTTTTACAACTTTTATCAACGCGTGTCTGAATGTTAGTTCTAGGAGTAAACTTATTGCTATAAGTTCCGCTTCAATGCTTTTTGATGATGTTCCTTAGTATACCACAGCTTTATCAAATTTAAATGCCTGTGCTAAAGTCGCTTTGGGAGCTCTTTTTTATGCATTTAAAAAAGCTACCCATGTTAATAATAAGTTATAGTGAGAATTTTTAAAAATTTGTTTTTTCGCATATCTAGTTGTATTTTTTAAGACAAATACCCCGTCACTTTGCTCTAAAAAATTTTTCCAATACTTAAAAATTGCGTGTAGTTTTGAAGAGTTGTTTTTTGTCTAAGTTATTAGCTATGGATTGCATCGACTTGTTTATTTCTTCGAAAAATTTTAAATTGTCTTTTTTAATAGATTACTTTATGTTCTCAGATAATTTCGTGTTTCATGTCCACGTTTGATATTTTAATAAAACATAATAATGATAAAAGAAAAATTATAGGTTTTAAAAATAGTCATAAAATTTAATCATACATTACGATTACCACAGCTATGTTTTCTCCTCTGCTATATAAAAAAAAATTGTTTGTTTTTCATCTCACCCTACAATTCATACAATTGTATCGTTTTCCAACACTTCAGTAAAATAATGAAACAAATATTTTATAATTCACTAAATAACCTAATACAACAATAATTGAACTTTGTAGCCATTAATCATAATTTAAACATTATCTAATTATTAACATTTATGATAAATTATGTGTAACATGATTATTTGTTTGTAAACAAGTAAGAGCACTATATTCGGCTGTGCCGAATCTTTTATACCCACCACCAATTTTGTGTGCATTTAAAGCACAATATTTATTATTTTGTTAATCGCTATGGAATAATCTCTTTATAATAAAATATGTATCACTTTCTTTGTAGAGGGTGGTTAAATTTTAAGGGCCCATGTTGAAGGTGAACTACACCTAGTGTTTAAATGTGTTTTCTGCATTTCACTTGACATTTCTCAATCTCACACTTACTCAATTTGATCCGTGGAAATATACGCAAATGAGCAACGCTTTAAAGTTATTCAGGTTTTTTATAAAAATGGGCATTCAAATCAAAATGCATTTTGTGCACTTCGTAATTCTTTTGATCAACATAATCGTTCAAGTTCGTCCACAATCGGGAGAATTGTAAAAAATATTTAAATTTCCGCAAAACAGGTCTGTACAAAATGTTAGAAAATCTGTGATTGCCTTCTTAGTTCGTTGAATGAGCAGTCAACCTCGCCTCATCATCATGCCCAACAATTGAGCATAAACATTGTCATTGAAAATTTGGACCATCAGATAGAGGAGTAGCGCCAAGAATGGGGGGGCCATTTGGCCGATATTTTGTTAAATACATAACTGAACCATACAAATATTATCATTATAAAAAGAAATGATAGTAATTTCTTAAATAATTTGTGTTTTATTTAAATTCAACATCGGTCCTTAAAATTTAACCACCCTTTATAACTTCGAGATGCTACTAAAATGCTTTTGAACATGTAGTCTTTCAATGAAAGTGAGCGTTAAAGAAGGCGTGTCAATAAAGTTTCGGCTAATAAATACAACTTAGATATTTCAATATAGTCCTTTATTTTCCCAAAAACTGTGTCAATAGAGAAATTACATGAATTTAAGATAAACCGTTATATGGGAGGTAGGCGTTAAAGTGAGCATGTCACCTAAAATTTTTGGCACAACAATTTCATTGATTAGAAGGATATACGTAGCAAATTTAATCATCATAACTCTAATTTTGGCGGTCTTATGAGCTTTTAAATTTCATTAACGGTAGATAACGTGAAAAGTGGGCGTTATAGTAGGCGTGTCAAAGTTATTTTTTCGAATGAGTACAACTTAGATGTTTCAATATAGCCCTTTATTTTTCCAAAATCTTTATTAATAGAGAAATTATATGAATTTTAGGTAAAACGTTATATGGGAGGTGGGCGTAAAAGTGGGCGTGGCACCTTAATTTTCTAGCGCAGTAATGAAACTGCCTAGGGGGATATACATAGCAAAGTTCATCATCATACCTCTAATTTTGGCGGTTTTATGAGCTTTTAAATTTCATTAACGGTAGATAACATAAAAAGTGGGCGTTATAGTAGGCGTTTCAAAGTTATTTTTTCGAATGAGTACAACTTAGATGTTTCAATATAGCCCTTTATTTTTCCAAAATCTTTATTAGTAGAGAAATTATATGAATTTAAGTAAAATCGTTATATGGGAGGTGGGCGTAAAAGTGGGCGTGGCACATTGATTTTCCGTTAAAAAAAAAAGCGTTTCACCAAAAAGCAAAGTGTGCGAAATTTCAGAGTCGTACATCCAATTTTGTTGCTTTTATGACGTTTTTGTTTTTAAATATACCGAAAAATACACTGTGCGGTATAAATTTTCGTACATTTTGATCGATAACTCCTCTCCTAATACATAGATTTAGATAATTTTTGGGGACAAATATTGTTTTTACTCAGGAAATATATATTCGAAGTTTCATGAGCCTACGTTAATGCGTTTGGACACAATTCCATTTTATTCGATGTTTGAAGGACACGGTTTTTTCGACCTACTCTTGCTTTTCGAGCTATAACTCTCTTCCTAATATTCCGATTTAGTTCATTTTCAATACCAAACAAATTTTGTCTATAAGAAAGATTCTGGCAAAATTTGAGCCCCCTAGCTTTTTCGGTGCGACCTCTATCGTGCTTTCAACAGACGGACAGACGGACAGACGGATGGACATAGCTAGATCGTCATCAAATCAAACCCTGATTCAGAATATATATACTTTATGGGGTCTAAAATGGATATTTCGATGTGTTACAAACGGAATGACAAAATGAATATACCCCCACCATTTTTTTTGGTGGTGGGTATAAAAACAATGATTTATTAAAAAGGTTGTAATATGCTTGCGCCTGTTTATATGGTTAATGTTTGTAATTTATCATTTTGATAAAAATATTTGATACAAATGGGTTTGCAGGTAATAACATATTAACTGTTTAAAAAATTACCTCCAGTCATTATAAAAAAAATTATATTAGAAAAATTTTATAGAAGAACAATTGAAAAATTCTAACATTATTAAATAAATACATGGCTAATTCAAAAGGGTGTCCCAAGTATCATTAAGTCATAATTTAAAAAAAAAAATTTATTCAAAAGTGTTTAATTGTTTATTATAAAATTTTAAGAGCTTTTAAAACCTTGTGAATTTGCCAATAATAAATATAAATTTACGATTGTAATTTTTCTTAATTTTTGTAAAAATATTAAAAAAAATTTAATAACTTTAACAAAGTTGACTCAAAATGCCTTGTATTCATTACTTACTTCAATAAACTACCTGTATTTTCATTTATGTTATATAGTGTCTATTAGAGACCTGTTTGATTATGAATCAAACGGATGATTTTCATTTTCTAAAATGAATGTTGAGCTAGTAATTTTTCTTTTAATATAAGATGTATTCATTTCGAATAGTTTCAATTTATTTTTTTTATTGAATATAATATTTTAAGCCTCAGCGCCGAAAATGGCTTTACAGAGACAATAAACTAACACTAATTAATTAAATTAACAGTAACCCAGCAAAAAAATCTATGACAAAAAAGGGAATTTGCAGGGGTTCAACTGGTGACGAAGTGATTAAATTTAGGTGAAAACACTAATAATTTTAAAAATTAGCGTGTCATTGGAGATCATGAATATTTTAATGAACTGCACTCTATTTAAACAAGGGCACAGAACTCATGCATTAGTTAATTTTGTTTTCATGAATTGTATAAGGTATTTGGCATGATATTGCATTAATTTTTAAGCACATCATTTATGACAAATTGCTGCGCATTTAGGGAGTCATTAAAATTATTGCTTTTACACAATTAATTTAGATATCTTTAAAATGTAATTCGATTTGCCGTACTTAATATTTTTTTTACTGGGAATAAAACGATGCTGCTAGTGTATGCATGTCACTGCTTATAATGTGTATTTATTCATACTATTCACAAAAGTAATGAATCACTATGATTGCTTTGAATACTTCCAAAAAAATACTTTCCATATTCCTTATTACTTCTAAATTCATTATGTTTAATTTTGTAAAAGACTTTTTAATTGTTATTTTATCGGAAAATTTAAAAATGTGTAAAAACTTATGTTTACATACATAGGTACGCCATCATGCTTTTGTGAGTTATTTGAATACTATACAAAACAATCAAATAACAGTATATATATATTTTTTTTTTTTTTGCTACTTTTGCTAGCAATACTTATTAAACAAGAGTTAGCTAATGACAGTCAGTTGTAAGAGAGCTAAAAATACAACCAATATTATTAATAGATATTGATGTTAAAAATCAATACATAAGCATTATAAATCGTTGCTGTAAATTAATGTGTTCTATATGTATAGGATTTATATGTCACATAGAACATAATGATTTACAATCGACGAAATGTAAGTAAAGGGCGAAATGAATCAACTCATATATTTCACTGCCGCATATATGTTACTATGTCATGGAAATAATAAAGTTTAATATATCTGGTTTCAATTTTAGACTTTGCATTTGGTCATATTTTAAGTAGGAACTTAATATTACTTAAAGTCCCCTAAAAAAATTCAAATATCTTGTTCGTATATACCCGTAATTTGCTTTAAATTTGCTTTATTTACTATGAAACAATTTATATCAACGTCTTCAAAAATTATGTTGAATAGCGCTTAGAAATTTTTTTTAGATATGATTAACCCACCTGCAGACCGACTGTATTTATTTGAATAAATGTCATAGTTATTATCAAAAACAAGGACTGCTTGACTTTATGCTCTAGTTTGGGCTCAAGAAAAAATTAAATATCAGAACTCTGGCACACAAATTTGACAAAACTTACTTTATGTAATATTCTGTAATAAATCTTATATAAAATAATTATCACATCATGATTTAGTGAAAATAACAGTATGAAATCATACCATTTTTTGTACACGATTTTTCACATTTATACAAGTAGAAGTTGTACTGAAAAGAGATTTCCCCTTTCACCTGCTGCGTTTTCTAGATATTCCAAGGATTCCGAGATAGCATTCCGTGCCTCACTGAGTCCTATGCCATTAAAATTATTTGCTCTAGACTTTAACAATTTCAAACTATCAACTGATGTTCGTCATCAATCACCATAATAAACAGAGTATTTGTGAATGCCAGAAAATTCTTTGCACTTATATTGTATAAAGTACTTATATTCTTTATGTAAGCCTGCCAATGGAACTGAGTCTATTGGCAACCAGTGTTGAATATTCTCAAACAGCATTAGTTTTAATAGCCTCATTTTCAAAAATTATCATTTTAATTTTGTTTAGATTATATTTAATTTTCCAGCTCAGTGACTTTCGATTATTTCTGAGTAATTTACATGCATTTCTGCCACATTGTTCTTTCACCATAATTCTCCTTTACAAATTCAGAGAACCTAATCACTGAAAAACCTTTGTCCGGACTTTTACATCCACTAGAACCACTCTGTGTTCAGACATACGGAATCTCAGCTCATATTCATTTTTAACAAGTAAGTCTGCTGCCCCACGTGCTACTTAACCCACATCAGAATTACTTCATCCCCAACAGAGGCACACCAATTGAGCTTCGTAATACATTTAAGTACTACCTGTACGCATTAACGACAAACACCATTAAAAATACAATTGAGAAGAATCCAACTATAGCTAGTTTTAAAAATGTGGCTGCTCATATGAAGAACTTTCACTCCCTATTTTATAGCGGAAAAAAACAAGCAGCGAAAACAAACTAGCAAAATCTTTTATAATATACTAGCTAATACCCTGTGTGCTTCGCCACCCCAAATTTTAGTATTTTAGTATCATATGGCAAGTGCGACGCCCACTATTGTTAATGCACCCATTTTTTCTATAAATGTTTATTTGAATATCAAAGTTGCTTTTGAAAAATTTTAGTACTCTTATCGATAACGTCTTCCAGATATACGAATTTTAGTATTTAATTCATATGGTAGGTGCCACGCCCACTATTGTTAATGCACCCATTTTTTCCATAAATGTTTATTTGAATACCAAAGTTGCTTTTGCAAAATTTTAGTACTCTAATCGATATCGTTTTCCAGATATACGAATTTTAGTATTTAATTCATATGGTAGGTGCCACGCCCACTATTAATAATGCACCCATTTCTTGCCTAAATTTTCATTTGGGTGTCAAAGTTGCTGTTGCAAAATTTTACCACTCTAATCGATAACGTCTTCCAGATATACGAATTTTAGTATTTAATTCATGTGGCCGCGCCTACTATTGCAAGTACGCCCATTTTTTACCCAAATTTTTGTGTGGATGTCAAAGTTTACCGTACTTAATTTGAAGACTCTAGCTGCATTAGCTTTCGTGATATATAATATTTAATACTTATTCTTTAATAGGGCGTGGCACCCCGCCCATTTACAATTTCAAACCAAAGTATAGCCTATAGTTCCTTCCAGACATACAGAAAGATTCTGTGAAAATTTCAAGGAAATCGGTCCAGCCGTTTAACCGTCTATAAAGCACAAACAAACATACAAACATACAAACACACATTGATTTTTATATATATAGATAGATAGATAGATAGATGTAGATTTCAAAAAAAATTTTAGGGTACAATGCCCCCTGCATAATTTTTTAAAGCTTCCAGAATTTAATAAATAGCCTTTTTAAAAAAGCAAATTATGTTTAAAATTTTACCAACCCCAGAAAAAATTCTGAGCTGCGCTAATGGCGGGCAACAACAACAGTTTTGTAAGCCTAAAACATCGCAAAATGAAAATATGCATTGCTGTGTAGCACATGATGCGTAGCGTATTGCTGGGATAAATGTGTCCGACTATAGAACCGTATCGGGACACAAAATACCAAACATTTAATTTTCTTTCAATATATTTACAAAACGGCACAACGAATATATTTATTTACTTATCACTATCTACACTGTATTTAATTGAAATAAATGTGTTTTTTTATATAAATAATGACTAACTTTGAAAGATATAATCAAACCAAAACACGACGTCAGTCACATACAACTTATTTAACGGTGTATTGTGACTATTGTTTATAGTTACTGCTTAGGACTTTTTGCTTGCATTTACAATGCAAGTTTTTACTTTCAGGGTGAAGTAAACATGCTTTGGTACTCTAGTAGCCCTGTAGTATCAAAAAAAAGACTTAAGATGTTCCCTTTTTGGCAAATAATAAATGAAAAAGATTTAAACTTAAACTAATACCTCTTTCTGCTTTAAAAGTATTTCCGTAGAAATAATACTGCAAATTCTTATATATATTTTTTTGCTTAAAGCAAAGTATTGTTATTTATTTAAAATACATAGTGCGTACAACACACAATTTTCATAATATTCATCAACTTTTTCTTAATATTAATTTTTTGTTTCTTCTTCTCGCTTGATTTAAAAACTTATAAAATCTGCATATAAAAATGTATGTACTTTTGACAAACATAAATATTCACGATATTGTTACGGAAAATTAAAATATACAAGAAATGTATACAAATATAAGAAGAAAAATTCTTAAATTGTGAATAAAGTAGAATATTGCCTTAAGCTATTGTTTTCTTATAGTTCTTACTTATTCTGATAAAGAAAAAAGAGTAGAAGGATAAAAGAGTACATCATGCTTTCTTTGTATTTTCATTTCGTAAAGTTACTTATACTTTCTTGAAGTTGTTATTCAGTTATTGTTGAAAAAAGATATTTTTTTCTATATATTTTTTTTTTTTGCCTTTTATGTTACTCATAGATAATGAATAGTTTCTATTTATTATGTTTTGTTATGTATTTAATGAAAAATAACAAGAGGGCAACATTGTTTCTTCCAACAGGTAAAATATTAAAAATATTGTTGAAATTGAAAAATATGCTTTTTTTGCATCAAAACATAGTTTTTTGTAAACAAATTAATAAAAATATAGAGTGTACAATGTCTTGTTGCGAATAAATTATATTACTTACATATGTCATATTCTTAAACAATTATATTAATTACACAGGTATACACACATTTTGGTGCGGATACTTTTTGAACTGATCTTTAGTAAATTCGACCTCCTGAATACGAATCTGCAATTGGTTTTTGCTTATCAGCTCGACTTTTTGCGATGTACCGTTATTTCCAAAACTAAAGCGCTTCTACTACATATATAACTTGAAAACGGTTCACCATATTCAGTTAAAAAAAAATTAAAGTTCGTCAACAAAATTATCTTTAATCCGTGCATACATTGTTTTTAATTTATCCCAGTAGTTTCAGAGATATCGTTGAAGTTTAAAATAAATACCAATTTTTTAGTAAAAAAAAATTTGGTATTTAAAAATTCATTAAAAATAAACATTCCACAAAAATCACAGTTTTGGTATAAACACATATAACTAAACATATTTCGAATGAAATGAGCTTTATTTCATTGTAATCGGTGGACAACTTTTTTTTATTTTATTTAAAATATACTGAGAAAACTTAATTTTGTGAAAATAAGAAATATATTTTTCACTGCTTATTTGATGTACTAGAACCCACGAAGCTTCGTTTTTTGGTTAATCTGCAATGTGGTTTTTTTGGACAATCTCTTTGCAGATTCCAACAGTAATCTGCCATCATATGAGTATCCCACTTGCCCTTATATCCTGGTGAAATCGTTCACCTTGCTCTTAACTCAAGTCTCCCAAGTGTTAATTCAAGACTAAAGAATTATAATAACAAACCAGCTAGGAAATGACATTTATATAAATACAATGTTGCCAACATACTACATACGTTTTTTGCGTGTATATTAGAAGGGCATTTGCATTTTTTAACCAAATAGTGGGGTAAATTGAATATTTTTGTAACTCGATAACTAGAGCTGTTAGGGAAAAATGGTTTTCAGTTTTGAAATCAGCGTTAAAGGTACAAATAAAATCAGCTGCAAAACTCAAGGCACCAAGAATTTTTTTTCATTTTGTAGACCTGTGTTATCTATACACATATATAGAAAATTGTTGCAAGTGAGTTGTAACTTTATCACTCACGAACGGTCTAACCGAATTCGATAAAATTTTTGGGGTTTGTTCCTATCCTCGTGTAGATGGTTTATGGTTCGGTTTGCACGAAATCGGTCACGTTCGTGAGTTATGACTTTTCATGGCAAAATGTGATTTTTTTTCATATAAAAAAAACAACAACAAATATGTATTCGACAAGACCTAAAGATCGCGAGCGAAATAGTAAGTAAATCAATAGTAGTTTGATGTTATAATAGGACTTTTTTATTTAAAAATTTTAAACTTACTTATATACTAAACCAAAAATATGCTTATCTAACTAACCATCATCTCCTCTCTAGAACAAAATCGGATATTGCAATGCGTCATAACAACGACAAAGTTCAGAAATACGATTTAGTTGTACTACAAAGTGTGCAAGGGATTCGCTAGTGTATTGTAAAAAAATTATTTTAAATTAATTCAAATACTGTCATCATTTAGGATAGCAAAAGAAGTGAATGTTGTAAAATTAACACAAGATTGCAATTTGATGCCAAAGAAAACCACCTAAAAAAATAATTCGACAGTTGAGAGTTTAGGGTTAGTAAAAATTGAGCGTTACATTATAGAACAACGTGCCTTCTATATTGAATAAAAGTTCAAAAAGACTTAAATCCTGACGGACGCAGTTTAAATAATTCAATGACTGCATTAACAGGTCTCATAGTCTCTCTTTTCGGTGATCAGTATCAGCCTCCATGATGGTGTGATTTAATACTATTACCCATCTTTTGTAATTACAGGTCTATGTCAACAAGCCAATCAACCAACAATCCAATCAAAGAAAAGATTCAAAAATGCATTACCGATACTTAGTCACATTTATGCAAAATGGTCATACAATATTGGATGAAGAAGTACGTATGTATATGCATGTATTGCCTTAAAGGCCATTTGTCCGATGTATTGTAGAATAACAACCCAATCCGGTCATGAGGGAGGGAGTCAAAAAATATTACAATTAAAAGACATAAAACTGTAATTAAATAAAAAAGTAAAAGAATTTAATATATCAAATTGATAAACTAATGTCGGATGATTTTTTTAATTTAACAGGTAGTGAAATTTGTGGGGATCATACTTAACTAGTGTGGGGTCAGGTAACAATAAACGTATTGCAAGGAGTGGCAACACATACTAGGGTACGTCTCTGCCATTGCAGTTTTTATTAAAGGTGGCGAGTGATGAGTAGAAGAAGACAAACACTAGGTAACTGACGTATTTGACGAATGAAGGATTGGACAGTTTCAGTAAAGACGTACCACCAAAAAGACATTTAAAATCCTAATACTTAATTTTAAGCCTTGAATAAAAAATTATTATTTATTATCAAAAAAATAAAAAAAGGATTTTTCATTAAAAAATCCTTCACTAGTTTGTCAGAAAGCCACCATTATTCCTTGGTTACGACAGGACCTCTCGACAAGAGTACGTATTTGAGTACGATATCACAAAATATCAAAAATTTGTTTTTAAAACCATTAAATCAAACTGATAGACACGAATTTTGTAATATTACACATGACTTTGCTGACATACTTAATATGATTGTCTGATAGTGACTTCAATAAAAAGTTAATAATGCTTATAAGTTAAATAAAACAATAATGAAATCTGATAAAAAATCTCTTGTCTATAAACAAAAATGTCGTTCAAATTTACCAATAAAATGGGAGGTCACTTTTACAATTTTGTACTCACATTTGGGCATTTTGTTAAAAATATTAATTTAGCTTAACGCATATTAAAAATATACTCAGAAAAATAAGATCTAAGTGGGTTACAGTTACAAAAGCAAAAAAAATATTATTGTGGTAATTATAGTCTAAGAGTAGCAAACAATAATTGAAGTGAATGATTGTTGTTTAGTTTGTTTAAACAACATGTTATTTTTGTTTTTAAATGCTCTGAAATATAATAATAAATTTACTTAATTTATCATAATAAATTTGTAATTCTAAAATTGTGTCAGGGTTGATCAAAGTTCTACTGGAAACTAATTTTAAAATGACTTTTCTGCAGTCATTAAAATGTTTTAACCATTTATGGGGTTTCTGGATGAAAACTTTGACGAAGAGCTTTATAGATTTATTATTTTGCTTGATGTTATATTTAATAATCCATGGTTTCCATATGGCAGTGGTTATAGTCTACAATGCGGGAACGGTAAAGTGGAGTATTTGTGACATCGTCTTGACAAAACAACTTCACTCGCTAGATTTGGTTTTTCCCGAAATAACTTAAAGAGGGGGTTTGGAGGCTGGTGTTACTAGATCCAGCCTGTAGCTATGAGATATCTCAGCAAACCGTTCGGTATGACCTCATAAATCTTTTATAAGTTATTTATTATTTCTTTATCCAGGATTCTGTGTGTCTTGGCAACCACAGCAGAACATTTGCAGCGAAGGAGGAAAATTGATTCATACACAGCTACGACAGCCTGACTTCGCCTTCCTATTTCAATATTATTGTTGTTATTCATCTGCAATTGGAACAGAACCCAGACTCTGTTCCCGATTTATTAAGTCTACTTAAAAAGGAATATTTCTAAGACAGTTAGTCTAATTACGGGAAAAAATTTGCATTAAAACTAGGTGATATTATTTAGCTATTGAAAAAACATCCAAAGAATTCATTTTTGAAACCAAAATTTATCAAAATTATTACATTCTAGTAACATAAAATGGTGAACAACCATTTTAATTAACAGATAAATTAATATTTTTTAATGAAAATATTTCAGCACAAACGTAATATACTTTTTTCTAGCTACAAAAATAAAATCAGTATCCAAAACCAATATACTTTGTGATTATGTGGCTCAGTTTTAATCGAGGCAAAGATTAATATGATTTAACTGCACTATTATGAAATAAAGAATTTTGCTAAAAACCACTACGAAATTAAACTGAATTCATATTTAAATTATTTTTATAAAGAAGGCCCAAGAGCTAAAAACATTGAAAATAAAATGTAATTGCAATACACCAAAAACTCATATTTTTTTATTATATAACCAGCTAAACCTCTATATTATGTATGTATAACTGACTGTTTGAGAGACATACCCTTTTCATAAATATTGGTGAAATTTCTATCTGCTTTTCGTTTTTATGTATTTACAAATAATCAACATGCATATAAACGTTCTTATGTACTCTCCCACTTATTTATATCGAAAAATATTTATAGTTACATACATACTTGTAGGAATCGACAATAACTACAGTGTAGTATAAGTAAAGCCTTAAGCTATTGCATATTTTTTTTCGGTTTATAGAGAGCAATAGCAGAGAATCATAGCAACAAAAATATACAACATATTAAAACTTTGTTTCCAGTTCACAACACATTCATTACGATTTCACTAAATCCAAAAAAAAAATAAAAATAAAAAAAAGATGTTAACAAGAATATTCAGTCATGGTCGCAAACAGAAACAGAGATGGAAGAGTACATTTACACTTAAACACATAACCATCTGTACAATAAAGATGTAGTGTTTATATCTGGAAAAAAAACATTTTTTGTTAGAAATAAAAAAATTAAATTTCTAGCTTCCAGAAACCTACTTCACAAATTTTATATCACCTTTTACATGTATCTTTTGTGTGTGAAAATCATTTGCTGAACATAATGTGACCAACTGTTCAATAAGGTGCTACATGATAGCACAATACTCTATTTTTTGGTTTGTGGCATTATATATTTCCCCTATTTCGGTCTAATAAAACTTATGATTAATTTATTTAACTTCCAAGTGGTGTTGTCAGGTTTAGTAATTTGACACTATACCTGACAAACTATAAATATATTAAGCTTAAAAAATTTGGAAGCCGCAAACTTCGTCCAACCCAGCCGGAGAAATTTGAATACAAAGAATTGAAATCACCTTACAAATAACAGTTTGAAAACTTATAGGGAGCTCTGCAAGCAGATAATTTAAAATTTTTGCAAGCAGCACAATTTACCCAAATGCAGAAAAATTTGGTTTCAAACAAGATGAAGCTGAGAGATCCTAAAAGCCAATATTGTATGTCCAGACCGAATCGTTGCTGTTTGGACCGAATTATTGCTTACGATGAACTATAGATCCTTCCTTGAAGCATAAGAAATCGTATTTGTATCCCAGGCAACCAGTTAAATCGACACAGAAGCCAAATATACATTGTGCTAATGTAAGTGTATGTGTTAAGTGGCAGTAAAAGGGTCCTTTCTTTTATGAACTGTTAGCCAGATCATTACAGGAAACCTAAACTGAATTCAGTCGATTTGTTCAACCCAATATTTAAATCTTTTTAGATCTCTTTTATCCAAACCTTCTTCCGTTTGATATCTATTTGTTTCAATTCATGAAAAGCAATATCTCTGGATACGCCCGTCTTCAAAACACGATATTCAAATAAATTAGTCTTTGATCTTAAAACATATGCAGTTATTTTAAAGCGGAATTTAAAACATTTTTATTTTAAAAAGGTTTCCAAGTAAAAGGGTATCATAGTGGAGTAGTCAGCAGTGAGCTAGTATGCCAGTTTGGAGGTTAAAAGTTTGATTCCTGCTGGACGCTTTGGTCTGTAGCACTTTTATATCCAAATTTTTTCATTACTTAGTTCATTATTTAAATAAAAATATAATTTTTAAATGTATTGTTATAAAAATAAATAAGTAAATTAATATTTATAATTTCTTGTTTTTGTTGAGCCTGAGATCACTTGCCGACACAATTATTTACTCTAGACTATCATGACTTCACATTGTACACTATTGATTATCTACAATCCTCATCACAGCGTCCTTCGTAATTGGCAGCATTTGCCTCAGACTAATTTCCCCCATAGCACTCACATTCAACGTGCTTGCCTCCAAAAATTAAATCTAGTGCAGAGAATATTTGAAGTTACCGTGCCCTGTGACCAGAGCAGTCATCCAGCCCAGGGTCCTTCGACCACTTGATCATAGATATTCATAATGTATTAATTGTATGTTACTGCAAGTACACTAAATAATGCAGCCAATGCATGTTTTAAGCACAATCGTACAATTCAACCATAGTATGTTGCTCTTAGATTTTGATTACCACAACCAACGATCTTTAAAAAAAAATTTAATTATATTTAAAATTTAATCGTACTATATAGCTTCTAGTTTATGATTACTTCAACCATGTTTTTTATTTCCCTTTATTAACTATCTGTTTTTTAAATATTCAATATTTTTCTTAGATTCATCTTGTGGACTTGTGAAATTTTAGTTGCACTTTTTTGTAGACTACAATGTAAAAGACATAAGTTTTTCTAAAATATGAATTCTAGAAAAATACTGATTTTGTTTCTATTAAGGAAAAAAATCTTATCGATTATTGACTTTGTGAAACATGGAATTTGGGTTAACAAAATTCGATTTTTTATACCCGCCACCAAAAAAATGGTGGGGGTATATTCATTTTGTCATTCCGTTTGTAACACATCGAAATATCCATTTTAGACCCCATAAAGTATATATATTCTGAATCAGGGTTTGATTTGATGACGATCTAGCTATGTCCGTCCGTCTGTCCGTCTGTTGAAAGCACGATAGAGGTCGCACCGAAAAAATTAGGGGGCTCAAATTTTGCCAGAATCTTTCTTATAGATAAGGTTTGTTTGGTATTGAAAATGGGCTACATCCGAATATTAGGAAGAGAGTTATAGCTCGAAAAGCAAGAGTAGGTCGAAAAAATCGTGTCCTTCTAACATCGAATAAAATTGAATTGTGTCCAAACGCATTAACGTAGACTCATGAAAGTTCGAATATATATTTCCTGGGTAAGGAAAATATTCTTCCCCGAAAATTGTCTAAATTTATGTATTACGAGAGGAGTTATCGATCAAAATGTACGAAAATTTATACCGCACAGTGTATTTTTCGGTATATTTAAAAACAAAAACGTCATAAAAGCAACAAAATTAAATGTACGACTCTGAAATTCTGCACAGTTTGTTTTTTCGTGAGACGCTTTTTTGTGACGGAAAATCAATATGCCACGCCCACTTTTACGCCCACCTCCCATATAACGTTTTACCGAAAATTTATATAATTTCACTATAAATAAAGATTTGGAATAATAAAGGACTATATTGAAACACCTTAGTTGTACTCATTCACAAAAACAACTTTGACACGCCTACTATAACGCCCACTTTTCACGTTATCTACCGTTTATGAAATTTATAAGCTCATAAAACCGCCAAAATTAGAGGTATGATGATAAAATTTGCTACGTATATCCTTCTAATCAATGTTATTGTTGTGCAAGTTTAGATGACACGCCCACCTTAACGCCTACCTCCCATATAACGGTTTATCTTAAATTTGTGTAATTTCTCTATTGACAAAGTTTTTGGGAAAATAAAGGACTATATTTAAATATCTAAAAATATATACGCCCATTTTCATTGAAAGACTACATTTACAAAAGCATTTTAGTAGCATATCGAAGTTATAAAGGGTGGTTAAATTTTAAGGACCGATGTTGAATTTAAATGAAACACAAATTATTTAAGATATTATTATTATTTCTTTTTGTAATTATAATATTTGTGTGGTTTAATTATGTATTTAACAAAATATCGGCCAAATGGCCACCCCCCCCCCCCTTCCTTGGCACCATTCCACTATCTGATGGTCCAAATTTTCAATTACAATGTTGATGCTCAATTGTTGGGCATGATGATGAGTCGAGGTTGACTGTTTTTTTGCCACACTATCGCAAAAACCAGCAGTGGTTCCCATTCAACGCACTAAGAAGGCATTCACAGATTTTCTAACATTTTATACAGACCTGTTTTGCAGAAATTTAAATATTTGTTACAATTCTCCCGATTGTGGACGAATTTGAACGATTATGTTGATCAAAAGAATTACGAAGTGCAGAAAATGCATTTTGATTTGAACGCCCATTTTTATAAAAAACCTGAATAACTTTAAAGCGTTGTTCATTTGCGTATCTTTCCACGGATTAAGTTGAGTAAGTTTGAGATTGAGAAATGTTAAGTGAAATGCAGAAAACAAATTTAAAGACTAGGTGTAGTTCACCTTCAACATGGGCCCTTAAAATTTAACCACCCTCTACAAAGAAAGTGATACATACTTTATTATAAAGAGATTATTCCATAGCGATTAACAAAATAATAAATATTGTGCTTTAAATGTACACAAAATTGGTGGTGGGTATAAAAGATTCGGCACAGCCGAATATAGTGCTCTTACTTGTTTTATTTTAAATTGAGTTCATGCGAATGGTTTCAATGACAAAATTTAGTATTCAACCGAAAATCATAATATTAATAATTTAATAAATTGTACATAAATTTCTTTCTTTCCTATGTAACACTTAATATTAATCATTTCCAAACCTTAATATATATAAAATCAAGAACGATTTCATCTCTGAACATATCCACCATACAAAACCTCCTTACAAAAATTTAACATATTTTAAGACATAAATTATTTTTTTCGCCAACAAAATTGCACATATTTACCTCATCAATATCTGTGCAAAATAGAAATGGTTGCTGTCATTAGTGTAGACTTTTTTGCTATTAACTTTTTGCGGATGTTGGTTTTGTAAATAAATACCTAAAATAAATAACTTCAACAATAACAGCAATATTAAAGAATATTTCAGAATCTAAACTGTAGTGTAATGCTCTTTCATTTTGCTTGAAAAGCTACAGGTGCATTACAACAACTATCATACAACCATGCACACTAACGTTTAAATATTTCAACATATGCAGAATGTATACACGAACATGTTTGTACGTAAATATCGCTGCTGAAAAATTCTTATGTCATTAAGAAAATTAATTAAAAAATTTCAATAAAAAAAACATTTATTGAAAAAAAAAATAAAACAATAATATTTATGATTTTTTTTAAATTTCATATTAATGCAACATGTTGGTTACAGAAAAAAGCATTTATAGTAACGAAATGTTAAAAGAATTTTAAAATGTTTAAACATTTTTATACACATACACCAACTACACAGTGTTTGTATATTGTATTTGTGTTAGTGAATGTACTATGTAATTTAGATGCAATTTCTATATGTAACTTAACTCTTAAAATTTCATTACTTGTGTGCATGTATACCTAACGACATACAAAGTGTCGGTAGATATGAAGACAATCTGAAAAGTAATTTGTAACCTCATTAAGTTTATTTTTTAATTTTTTTTTAGACTTTTTCATTTTATTTTAATTATACATATGCAATAATTTAGATAATTCTTCACAGAAGTTAATAACAGGCAAGCTAGTACTAGACAAGACAATATCTGTATTGTATAAAAAATTCAAATACTTAGGACTAGTACTTGATTGAAGGCTATCATGTAGAGACCAAATGGAGCGTAAAAAGGAAAAGATTCTTTGCATAACACCTATAGGTTTAAAAGGCTTAAAAGATAAAACACTGCCCCGTCGGGACCGAACATACGTAAGACCTCGATAGTATGGTGGACATCCTTAAAGTAGAAGATTAAGATACAAAACCTTTTCAAGAAATTCAAAACAGTGATTTATTAAAATATTTGTTGCTATGAGAACCACACTGACAATGATTGTTGAGCATATGATATTAATTGTACCGAATTAAATACAGGTGGTTAAGGAACCAGCCCTTACCGCTACTAGAATAATGGCAAAGGGTTAGTATTTTGTAAGAGACCATAATATAAAATGCTAAAGAATAATTAAAATCTATCTGATATGAAATATAGAAGAAAAACTATAATGAAGTAATTAAGATAAGAAATATCCAATGTTTCGATCTTTATAAGGACGGATCTAAGATTACCGACCGAACTGAAATTGGTCATTTGACATATGCCCAAAAACATGATTATACCTACATCTATCACAGCCCTGTTGTCAATCCTGAAAATACGGCAATTACGGAAGGCATTACATGAATGAAGGGAATAGATAACAAAACTCCAAAACGTATCTTTGCGCACAGTAAATCAGTTATCAACACCCTAATAAAAGAAATCGGTGAATCTCAGAGCTAAATTCAGTAGTAAGATAAATTTGCACGCAAATTATAAGCTAAGAATGAATACTAAACATTCGAAAACGAAGAAGCCGACAAGCTATCCAAAATAAGTTTATTTTTGAATATCATTATCTTGGAAAATTCAAAACCCTTTCGAAGATTCAAATACAATATTAAGTTTGGGCAATAAAGGAACTCTTCAAAAAATGCCCGAATCTTAAGATATCGAAATAAATTCCGAAATTGAGTAAGTCAACACTAAATCTGCTTATATAGTAATAGGTCGCAATGAGCTGAAAACTCATTTAGCATATATGGAACCTACAGATGACACAGGCTATAGGATTTGCGAAAAAGACTATAAGACTTTGAAACACTACCTTTTCCTGTATCCTAGGAAATTCTAAACTAAATCGCTAAGGAATTACATTAAAGGGACTGAATTCTTGACCTAACCAAAATAAAATATTTAGATGAGTGTGGAGTTATGATCATCAAAGTGGTGATTTCCCACACTGCATGGCATGTTGTATCTTCTTGTTGAAACTATTTCTCCTCAAAATAATTTGCAATGAATAAAAAAAAACAAGAATCATTTTCAAGTAGCCTTTGCTATTCAGGTTCCGAAATTTAAGACAAATGGGCCGATGACGGAGTATCAACTGCACCAAGCAGTTTTTTTTACAGGTATCATTAAGTCTCAAGAGCCTCATAAGGATTGTACTGTTAAAAATTTTGCTAGTTTACAAACATGTTAAGCCACAAATGAACCTTTTTGACGAAAAGGATTTGACAATAAAAATCTAGTTCAACCATCAGTTGCTTCTTAGCCCATTCACTGGACGGCCTTAATTCTTGTATCAATCGGATTTTATATGTATGACAGCTAAGATTTTTTTTCAAAATTTTTTAAGTAAAAAACAGATCGAACTGCTGAGAATGATTTTGGATCAAAAGTCCTCCGTCATATTCTCATTTATAACGGTGATGACTTGATCTGCACGCATATTATATGCTCAATTTGGATCAATATTTAATGAGAAAGTAAATGTAGTAATCAATCCATCTATAGTATTTGTTACAGTGTTCTGTGTTAGTCTTTGTTTAGTGATTTTTCACATTTATTTTATTAATATGACGGCTAGTTTTACCCTTTTGCAGCTTTAGTTAGCCTAGAGATGGGCGAGAACTTTCCTTTTTATTGTAGTAAATAAATTGTCTTAAATATGCAGTTCTCCCGAAAGGAATTTAATTAAAAATTTTTTCTAAATAATTTTTCAACCAATCGTTACACAAATTCCAAAAACAACCTTAACAGTTGTAGAAATTCTATCTTTATAATTTTTCTTTTTCATTATTTCTACAACATATCAACAGTCACTATCAGATGATAGTGCTAAAAGCTATAGGTTGTTATTCTTCTTAACAAAAAAAAGCAAACTAATGATGTATATGTTGTAGTTTTTGCTATAGACCTTGTTTTAAGTTAACCTTAAGGCAACTAAATGATTTTATCAAATATACTAAATGAACAAAAATAAACTGCATGATAAAAACAAGAAATTTGTTTAGTAAACAATAAAAAAAAAAATTTCTTGAGGAAATTTGTAAGCACTAGTACTTGCGCATGCAAAAAATAATTAAATTTAAATTTATAGACAAGAAAACTTCCTCTCCAGACATTTCAATAAACAAATTTAATTTAAAACTTGAAAGGTTTTCAATCAGCTACCAAACTAAAATAACAATTTTAAATTAGAAATGTCTCAATACTGTTTGCTTAGAACAAAAACTTTACGAATCAAATGGTCAGTTGAAGTATTAAAAAAAATACGAAAACTTAAAGCCTTTTATTAAACAAAAATATATGCAAAATATTATCGCACACAATAATTAAAGTTCAATACAATTTGATTGATTTTAAATTACTTTACATTTCCGATTTTTAATTTATTTCATTTTATTTGCTACATTTATTACATTTTTACCAACTGCATTTTTTCACATTCCCTTTAACTATTTTCTGTAAATGGTATTTCATAGAAAATAATAAAAATGAAAATAGAAATAGAAATCAATAAAAATTCTAGCAACGAGTTTCTTTTATTGAATTATTTTCTCTTTGCATCATTACGAATTGAAAAGTATGGTTTTGTAAAGCCATTATAAAGAAAATTCTTATTTAGTACGTTTAAACGAATAAAAAAAAAACGAAAAATAATACAATCTAAAATAAACAAATTGTTTTTGAATGTTCTCTGGTTTTGATACTCTTATCAAATAAATTACTAAATGCAGATGTTCACAAACTTTTCCTGTAAATGTAAATACTTATTAACATGATTAGTTTTTATGCAATAAAACTTAAATATTTTATAAAGAAGAACTAACTTAAATATACAATTTCTCAATTCCCTTTGCATTCCTTTGATTCTTGTTTGGCTATAGCTCATTCACAATCTGTTTTCAAGCTTATACTTGCCTCGGGTTTATTGTCATGGATACTAACTTTGATATTTAGCCAAAAAAATCTTACTGCAGCAAGTGATATAAACCAACCTCAAAATCGAAAAAATTTAAAAATTATTATTGTTTAGTTAGTTTTTCTGTAACATTTTAAATTCAGTATCATTAATTATTGGCTTTGGTAAAGAGTAGTGGTTAGATTAGTCGTTAGAGTAGTAGCTATAGTAGCATTTGTAGTCGTAGTTAGAGTTCCAAACTTTAAATTGAAGGGCTTTCGTTCGAACCCCGTCAGAAGCAAAAATTTTGTTCGCGTATTTAACTCTATCCAGACAAACTAACCATGAAAGAAGAAACTCCCTGGCATCAGCTTTAAATGAACCTTTAAGAAGCGCCGCCTTCAGGGCAAATAATACATGCTCCGCAAGACTCCACAATGAAAAATTTTTCTGGATGTAGTATTACCAGTAGGCAATATGAAGAGGCGGCTCATTTTTACTAACATTTTTCAAACTTATGTAGAAAAAGTTCTATATTCGCCCTTGTCGAATCTTATATACCCTTCACAACGTGTAGTCATGCAATAACAATTGTTTGTATCACCATTCATGTCATATAAAAAACATACCATTGTAAAATTATAAATTGAGTTTACGTATGTATGTTTCTAAAAAAAATAGTACAAAAAAAATGTTTTAAAAAAACAACAAAAAAATCAAAAAAAAATATTAAAAAAAAAATTTTTTAAAAAAATTAAAAATAAATAAATAAAAGAAAATATAAATAATATATAAAATAAAAAAAAATTTTTTTGGCTCAACTGGGATTCGATGCCACGTTTACTTTACCAGTATTTACATGTATGTATGTTGTTGTTGTAATTGTGAAAAAAAACGAGGTGGTCGTGGTTTTTTGCTCATATCTCAGAAAGTTATCGGGCGATTGTGCTGAATTTCAATAGCGATTCATTCCCGTATATTTACAAGAGATTGATACCATACACAGATCTGAGGAACATATAGTTGCTTCTAAAAGTTGATTTCAACCAACACACGGACAGACGGGCAGATGGACAGACGGTCAAGACTTAATCGACTCCTCTATTCATAAGGTTTCAGAAAATATATACTTTATGGGGTCGGAAATGAAAATTGTAGAAATAACAAACGGAATGACAAAGCTATATATACCCTTTTGCACCACAGGTGAAGGGTATAAAAAAAAATCTAATTCGTTATTTTTTCAAGTCTATTTCTTTGACAAAATAAAGAAAAATATATAATCAGCATCTTCCTACATATAGATTTATTTTTTTCCAAATAAAAAAAAATATGAATTTAGGATTAAGGAGGTGGACGTTAAATTGCATTTCTCATCTTTATTTTCTGGCATTATAATAAATATAATATTATAATATTATCATTTCATACATATAACTCTTTCGCTTTCATGTGCTTTCGAATATATAAGGTAATAAACTTTACTTAGAGATTTCAACACAGAGTTCTTTATTCTTTCAAAACCTTTGTCCATATAAAAATTATATGAATTTAAAATAAAGCGTTAAATGGAAGATCGGCGTAAAATGGAACTTAAAAGAAAAACAGACGGAAATTGTTCGATCATCTTGAACTGAAACCAAGAATCAAAAAATTTATATTCTTTATGGGGTCTTTAACAGATATTTCGGTGTGAAACAAATGGAATGACAAAATGAATATACCCTTAAACAATTTTTTGGTGGTAGGAATAAAAGAGACAAATATTTATTCTTAATTTAGAACCAGATATTTGCGTTTAATACAACAACCTAGTAAAAAAAATTTAGGAGTAGTGCAAAAATATTTATTCCTAAAGACTCTCAAAATACGAAGTAACTTGTTATAGATGATGTGCTTTAAAACTGATGCAAAATCATGCTAAATAACTTAAACAATTCATCTAAACAAACAACATTAATTCACGAAACATCAGATTATTTTCACCTAATTTGCACGAGTTCGAAGCACTTACTAGAATGGAGTGCATGTTTTAAATCTATTTACATAAATACATGCTGTCATAATCATAAAAAAATATTTATTAAAGGCTTATTGACAGATGTTGAAGAGAAATTTATCAAATAGGTCTTCAATAAACCTAAAAATTTTTTTATGAATACGCAGGTGATATCCAAGCTAATGTTGAAATCATTTATTCTTGCAACAAAATTAAATCACTTTGTTACCAATTAAACCCCTGCGAACTCAATTCTTTATCATAGTTTTTTATTTATTTATTTTTTTTTTGTTCGAAGTGATGTTCTATATGGACACTGGTGCGTATGATTATTGTGTGAATAATTATATTTACCATACGTGCTGCTGGTAGATTCTTTTCAAATCCCAACAAAAAATCTATGGCAAAAAAGTGATTTTGCAGGGGTTCAACTTGTGACGAAGTGATTAAATTTAGGTGAAAACACTAATGATTTTAACATTAGCGTGTCATTGGAGATCATGTATTTACCTTAATATTTTAATGAACTGCACTCCATTCTAATAAGTGCATGGAACTCATGCATATTTGGTGACAATTATCGGATATTTCATGTGTTAAATTTGTTTGTTTTCATGAATTCTTTAAGATATTTTGCATTTTCAAGCACATCATTTATGACTAATTATTTTGCAGTTAAGAAGTCATTTAGAATTAGTGCTTTTACACAATTGATTTAGAAGTCTTTTAAATGTAATTCGCTTTGCACTACTTCCAATTTTTTTTGCTGGGAATTCAAAATAAATTTACAAAGTATACAAAGTAAGTTAAATCTTTACAACCTATAAATCAATTCTTTTAAAAAACCCATTCAAAATACCACCCTAAATGAAAAATAAGGTTTCATTAATGATTTGCTTCAGAATGACTTCAAAATCATGAAAGCTTTCTTTCGCAATTTCTTTAAAGCAAACAATTATAACGAATAAAATATCGATTTCTTTTTCACCTAAAATGCCTGTTTTATGTTTTCTTTATAAAGCACTTCAATCCTTTAATATAATCATATTAACACATGATTGGTATTTTCATTTGACCACCTGCATAATCACTTATTCGTCATGTTTTTTTTTTGTATTTTTTCGCATAAATATAATAAAACACAAATTTTGAAAGATTATTCATAAAATTTTCAGCTATTTCTTAATATAAGTTTTTTACAAGCTTTTTTTACCATGACTTTTTCTTAAGTTTAATACTTGAAATAAGGAATATAAACAAATTTAATTTTTAAATTTTCGTTCTTTTTTGTTTACAAAATCTTTGTCTACATTTCAGAAGACCATTTTTTAAGTTTCTGGAAATAAAATTTAAATATCTTAAATATATACGCAGAAAACCATTTGGGAATTTTCGCTATAGATAAACAGCAAAGTTCAAACAACATAAGTATTTGAAAAATAAAAACTTTGTAAATCTCAAAGGAAATCTATAAATAAAGAAAAATGAAATGTAAATCTAACTTCTGATATTTAAGATATGTACGCCAAAGTGTGCATCTGCACTTTACAGTAAGTACGTCAAATATGTAAGAAAAAACCAAAGAATAAAATTCTAGCATTATTTCAGCTTTATTTAACTATTTATTATAGCCTAAAAATTAAATTAAATATAAATAAATAAAAAAGTTCGAATCTAATATTAAGACAATAACATAAATGCAGGGCCCGGTGTTAAATAAAAACATTGTTCAACTAATACCATCTTGTTAAAATCATGTAAGATAATGCAACTGTATCCTTGCAAACTACATTAGCGGTATCTAAACCTAATTGAAATCATTAAAAAACTGGTGGTAATGACGTGCAAAAAAAATACAGGAAAAACAGATGCTGGTAAATTTCATACAAACTCAATCATATACGAAGGACATGAAATCAATTAGAAAAAATAATTCTAGTTTTCAATTTTCAATATAATACTGAGTTAAATAGTTGATATTTACATTCAACACTTGTTGTGGTCACAAGAGTGCTGATGATGAAACCGCAGCGGGTTTTGAAAATGCAATTCACCCAGCCAGTATCGGATAACTAAAAAAGTTACCTAGATATTCTATCATTATCACTTTTAACTTATCGGCTGATAATTATATTAAATATGAAAAACTTTAACGATAATCTAAATAACTGTCTTAATAAATGATCGCTAAAATTTTTTGAACTTTATATTAATAATAAGTAGATTACGTCTTACCTTACGGTATAGGGAGTCATGTCAGATTTTTATTGTTGTAATCTTTATTTCATTGATTATGAGGAAACGGCGAGATAACTTTTTTTTAAAATTTTTTGTAGGTAAATGAAGATGTTATCTTTCGTTTGATATACACTTCATATTGGTTGATATCTTTCTTATATTAAAATTTCTCAAATGAAAACTGTTTAAACACATACACTCAAACATATGTGTGGTGTTTGGTTGAGTGTTTGAGTTTGTAGCGTGAACACAAACTATGCTGCTATTTCAGTGTGGACACAAACTTTCGGCTGCTGTTTTGATAGATGAAATATTGAAATTTCGTATGTTTACTTATGTATTTAAGTGAAACAAAATGTGAAATGTGAATTTGCATTTAACATGGATATATAAGTATAAAAAATATATGAAAAAATTAATTCATACATTTTAATGTTAGTTAGTTTTTGCGAGAAATTTGAATGTTAATTTAAAAACATATTTATCCTATTTTTCCTACCATAATCTTATGTATATTATCAAATAAATAAATTAATTTGCTTATATTATTTATCATTTATTGTTATATATGTTTTCTGTCTTATCGGATGGCGTATTATACGCTAATCTTAATGGCCGTGTCTCTGACACAGCCTGCAGGGGCAGTCCGTGGCCGGAGACCTCGGCCAACTATCTGCTGTTTTTTTTTATTCTTTACTAACACCAATATTTCGCAGCCAAACAATGGGTGGCTTCTTCACAGTAAATACACAAATTTAATGAACAAAAAAAATTAAGACAATTACAAAACAAACAAATTTGAATTTTAATTGTAATTGTTTTTTGTTTATATAATTTGAATACTTACCCTGAAGAAGCTATCCATTATTTGGTAGCAAATCATTTGTGTTAATAAAGAATTTTTTATAAAAATCAAAAACTGATATCAAGATCATGAAAAATAATTTATTACTGCTTAACAAACTGTATAAAAAACATTATTGTTAGTGGTATTTTAAAAATTATAAAATTTTCAAAGAAATTGTATATAATTAAATTTTAATAATAAATTTTTTCTTCCCAGTTTGCGCAACATATGCCAAGTGTTCTGTCTCATGTTTAAATTAAAAAAAAAGATATTTCAGTTGATCAAATACATTGGGCATTTTAATAACTGTACCCCTATTATTGCAGCATTCCATTAATTCTAAATTTTTCACCATCACTGTCCTACAACCAAAGTCAAAACAGAAGCAGTACTGCAATGGTTATAACAACCAATACACTGATAAATAAAACAACACATAAAGACTACAAACACTTTTAGCATAAAGTTTTATTTATAGTATAAAATAAACAATACAACAACAGCTGAAATGCAAGTACAACTACCAGCACAAATAACAACAAGATAAATAAATAAAATACTTTTAGTTGAACAATAAAAAAAACAAATAACAGAATGTCGAAGTCAGTATTATTTTAAAATTTCTCCTTTTTAATATTTTTCTTATCGACTTTTGTAAGTTGCGTTTATAAAAACATTATTTCTTATAAATAGTTCTATTCACCCTTTAGACATGATACTCTTACACCGTGGGGAATAGTTTAATGTAAAGTGAAGCTAATTTTATTGGAAATATATTTAATGTGTTTTAACCTTTCAATACAATACAGTGCAATTTAATTTTAAAAAATGTTGATGTTGTATAAAGAATCAGATGTATACCAGTAAGAGATTTTTTTTAAATTTTCTCTAGGATGGTATCTATGGACTTACGTTGTCTTCAAACTGTACTAAGAGTAATTTTTTTCAGAATCTTACTCAAAAATCTGTCTTTTATGTCGCAAAAAAATTTCTGTCATTAAGTAATACTTTACCTAAATAATATCTAAAAAATTTTAAATTGTTTGTATGAAAAGTTTAGCGACTAAGTTTATCTGTAATTTTAAAACTTTCATTTTTATATCATATATACTTCAAAGCATGGAGTTAAAAGCGTAAATGATGAAAGCTAATCACATGTTGATTGCTCGAATATCTCACGTAGTATTTTTTAATCCGTAGATCTCTGTTCGTTGTAGCACATACAATTAAAAGTGTTGAAAACTAAGATTTTAGTGACATATTATGTAGCTAAAACCAAAACTGATGCTTAGATTTTAGCTATTTCTTACAACATAAAATATTTTGCAAATACACATACCTTCAAAAAGTAAAATAATGAGAGCTTACGAATAGATCTCGTATTTATATTATATTTGAAATTTCGGCAAAGCAACCTGTCTTAGGCACGAGTATCTATATAATTTAGAAATACAGGCAAAAAATTTGTTAGTCAACTACAGTTAGTGAGACCAATTGAAATCGTAAACTATTTTAGAAACGTAAACAAAATATTACACGAGTTACAATACGGCAAGAAATGTCGATTCGGTATCATACTTTTTTCAAACAAGCCAGAGGAAATTACGTAAATTATTGATTATTTCCAGTTCGAAAAATTGTTTCTTTGGTGAAATAGTTGATATCTTATCCTAGTATTTTCTTTAAATAAATAAGAATTCAATCATATTTTTGTCAATTCTCCAAATACTTCGAAGAGTACAAGCAGGATTCTGTACAGATAAAATTGCTAGCTAATTATTCTAGAACAGTCAGTTTAGTGAAGATCTCACCTGGCCTTCAGAAATCTCGAAAACCCTTTAACAACTTGAAACACTTTGTAACTTGTAATGTAATTGAATGCAAAGGTATTGTAACTAAACTAATACGTCTTACAAAGAGTCTGTGCAATAACTTTTCATCTCAAATTCATCATAAGAAACAACAGAAAAAAAGTAATGATTTGTGCTTGACTATCACTATCACCACTGTTATTAACCTGCGTTATTGAGTTGAAGATAAAATGGACTCTATGTGTAAGTAGAGGCATAATCCAGGGTCTGCAGGATAAACTGGATGAACTTGGATATGAAGGCGATATCTTATTTTAAGTTATTCATACACCAATATGCAATTGAAACTTACATCTGTTAGTGAAATGGGTCTTTCTATGGGACTTAAGATAAAATAAAAACAATTTGAATAAATGTCAACGTTGAGCAAAATTTACGCTACAAAGCCAATAACTTGATGACGATAATAATTTTTACTACTTCAACAGCATATTGGATAAATCTGTAGTCCCAAAAGCGGCAATCTTTCGGACTCCTGAACACTGTTTGAAACTCGTCATCTATATTAAAGAGGACTGAAAAAAATCTATTAATTTCCAACGTCAGATCCACACTCTATGGGTATGAAACGTGGAACTCTTTAAAACGTGATTTATAATCCATACTTGTTTTTTTAAACAAGTGCTAACGGAAAATTCTACGCATACTTTAGCCCACAACAATACCCAACACGTGTTGGAAGAGAGTAACAAACTAGCGTCCCACATATGTGTAATACAGGAATTATTTTATCGGACGGCCACCACATACAATCGACAATCGTGAAAGAAATAAAAAAATTAAGAAATTAATGGAATGAGGTTAAACGCCAAGCGGAAGATCGAGTATAATAAAATGTTCTTGTTATGGCCATTTGCTTCTTGCTGGAGTAAAAAATATGTACTTATTAGCATGATTTTTTCATATCCTCCTTTCAGGAATAACATGTATATATAATAAAATGTATGTTTATTATATGTATGTATTGTCACACTTGTATGTTAAAACATAAACCATTCCAGTGGATTTAGTATATTTCATAACGTTAATAAAATCGCTAATTATGGCCATAAGATAAAAAAATTTTTCCTGGACCTATAATTTGACTTAACAGACCAGAATCAAATCAAATATAATTTTGAATTTTTTTATAATTTATAAACTTTTTCATTAGTGGTAGCGATATGAATTTTCGTTTGTGTATCTTATACATACAAATAGATACAAAAGTTAACAACGTTTATCTTTCACTTTGATGGATAAAAAAAATTGTCGTTTAGAGAATAAAATCTCTAAATAAGGAAAGAAGCCTAGAAGGCAAATTAAGTTCAAAAAGAGATTCATTTTTTTTCTTAACCTAATTAGGAATTTTCAACAGAAAGCAATTAAAAAAATTTTAAAAAGTAACTAACAAATGAGTATAAACCAATTATTGAAGTTAAGCATAAAGAAATATGTTTGTATATCTGTATGTATTTATATGTAAGAAGGATATAAATATGTATGCATGAATGCATATGTGTTTAAGTATGTATGAAGGAATAGCATACATTGTAAAAATGTTTTTTTTTATTCTGACAAAATTTAAGATTTTTTTATTGAGTTTAAGCATACCTTCCCTAGTTATTAAGGACTTTTAAGTTTTAGGGCTCTACAGTTTCCTTATTTTATCTAAAAAGTAAAACGTTTCATTTTGTCATTTCCTTGCATGTTTTTAACTCTAATATCAATTTTACGCTTTAAAAAAAATTTTTCTTTTCATTTTTGGAAACTTTTTTACGTTTTCCTCTGTGCTGTTGTAAGAAGTCTTTGTCTTTGATAACAACTGCATTTCACCTGTTAAAAGTGTTTTATGTAATTTTTTTTTTGTGTTGTTGCATTTTTATTTATTTTTTTCTTTGAATTTTTTTTTTACATATTTCTTCTTAAGATTCTTTTAATGTTGATACTTTGAAATATTTTTTTTTTCAAAAAAGTTTTATTTAAAATTTATTGTTACACTTTGTGCTGTCTAATGTGTGATCATGTGCATTTATATATGTGTGTATGTTTATATTATTGCGCTGGTTTTTCCACATGCATTAGTATCATTTTGTTGTGCAACATTTTTGCAAAACTTTTGGTTTTAAGTGCATTTTTAAGAAACACAGAGAGTGCCAAGTTTTTTGTTGGTTTTACTTATGTGGCAGTTGTGTTTGAGAAAAAGAGCACTCTAAGCATTAAATTGTATTTAGTTTATCGATAATGCAGTTTTGTTATGTTTTCAACCACAACTGTCTTGGAGTGCAAATTCTAGTTGGATTCATGATTTATGTTATTCCTGTTGTTGTTGTGGTATTGTAGAATTGTTCTCAGACATGTAATTGCCGACAAATTGCATGATTCTTAAAATGGAATTGTTCATGTATTTATAAATGTGTATACACTTAGTTCGTGCTTAAAACAATTTACTCAGTAAATGGTTTAAAAGAGCATAAAAGCATAAAGTGCATTGTATGATGTTCTATTACATTTATACCCAGCAAAAACTTTACTTACAATTTAAACTGTAATAGCTTATTTCATTCATTATTTTGTAGCTCAATTGTCTAATATTTGCATTACTCATTATCTATTAAATAATAACTCATTCCTAATGTGTTTTGTAACTAATTACAAATACAAAATAATGGCTTTATTAATTAAAGTTTAAAAAAAATATTATAAATCTAATGTATTAAATTCTCGTGTCTCAGTATTTGTAACAAAACTCCCCCAAAACGAAAAAGATGTGGAAAAAAAAAATTGAAGAAAATAGCGCTATAGCCGAATTAATAAAAAAATTTTAAATTCAGGAAACAAAATGACTTGTATTCATAATTTGATATCAAAAAAGAAAACCTTAAATTTTGGAATTTAAGAATTTTAAAAGTAAAATTGTAATCGGTGCTTTTATTATTTTTAAAAGCAATTTTGAAACCAGTTATTTTGTTTCCTTTTTGTAACTAAATATTTTTATGGGTTGTTTTAGCAAAAAAGAAAGTACTTATTTTTTATGTCGTATTTAAATAAGTTGTAATGGATTCGTTTTGGGACATCGCTAACAAAAATAAGTAGTTATTCTAGTCAAATTGTAAGTAGTACTTTCAATAAATTTGCATTACTTTTATACTTATTTTGTAAGTAAAGTTTTTGCTGGGTATATACTTAAAGGGTGCCGGCAAAATGTATACGAGTATAATATTTTTGAAATTATAAGAAAAGTTTAATGTAATTTTTTAAGATAGAAATTGCTAAGAACTAGAAAGCAATACTTTTATTAAGAATAACTTTAAACAATTGCAAATAAAATAAGTAAATTTATTACTGGTATCGTAAAAAGATTTGTAGAATTCAGTAAGGACCAAAAACGGGTTTGAATCTCTACAATGTCCTTTGTTGTTGTCTGTAAAATTATAGCTTATATTGATACCCAGAAAACAGAAAACAAAAACAATAACCAAAAAAATTTAAATTTGCCTTTTAATGTGGTCGTAGTATTTTTTTATATTTTTTTTTTTTTTTATTAACCATAATTTGAAATGATACCTATTATTTCTTGATTACTCATCATCATCAATTATTAATCATTCAAATCCAAAAAAAATCAAAGGATTAGTCCACGCCACCTGGCATCAGCCTTCTGGAGAAAGTGCCTGGAGATTCTGCTTTTAATAGTACCTATCGGGATTACAACTGCACTTGCGTTTGATATATCCAAAGCAGATCCTCTCCTGCCTAGCTCATCAGCTCGCTCGTTACCATAGTGGAACTTATGCGTAGGGACCCAAGCTAGAGTAACGTCAGCCCGTTGACCAAGCCTTGACAGTTTGTTTTCTACATTGGCCAACTAAATTAGACGTACTAATGTACGACCTGAGTGACAAGAGTGCCGCCTGACAGTCGATAAATATATCAATATTTTTGTGAACATTCCATGTTATTACCCTACATGCCTCCCTGAGAGCAAGTATTTCCATCTGAAACACGCTGCAATCATCCGGAAGGCGGAATTAGAGCTCAATCTCCGGTTTATCAGAGAAGACACCGGATCAAGCACCACATTTCATCCTAGATATAGATCCTGGTGTCAAAGCTCCTCAAAAGGTCACCCCCATTCCACTCACTCCTGGAGAAAATCAGAACCCTGTACACCCTATCAAAGTCCATGTAGGGAGTAACGTAGTCAGAGGGTTGGTAAAAACCCGAAGGCAGCGTGGCCAATATCCTTGCATGACTATAAGTCCTCATTCTCCAACAACCATACGCATTAAATTTCACCGCACTACTTGCGGATCTGGCCAATATATGAATGCAAAAAGGAATGAGATGTAACATAGTGTTCAGTGACTCTGAAGGACTAGCTCGCAACAGTATTGGTTCATTATAAAACTTTTTTTGCCCTGCTCTTAAAAACAGACCAGACATGTGGTTTTAGAAGTAATAAGTCACTGCCCACACTGTCCGCAATACAATGACATTCTAAAAAAATTTTCAGCAATTCACCAGCATGTTCGCAAGATTTGTTAGCAACTAACTACTTTTTTGGTATTATTAAAATAAGCTTGTTAAACATGTAAAAGGGTGGGGCAAAAGTCGCGAAGGGGTTTAAAACAGTCATAACTTTTTTAATTATTAATTTTATTTTTTTTTTTACAAAATAATAAAATATGATATTGGGAGATTTTTCAAATTTAGGTGTGAAAGATTACGTCACGTAAGTGGGCACCATTTTCAGCCTCGCAAAATTGAGCTCTTTTAATAGCGTTTTCCATGACACGAGTCAGATTATCTGACTGCAACGCTCTTATTTCGGCTCGAATATTCTCTTTGAGCTGTGCAAGTGTTCTGACTTTATTGATATACACCTTCTCTTTCAAATATCCCCAAAGGAAATAATCTGGTGCTGTTAAATCCGGCGAACCAATTCCAAATCCGGCAGGCCAATTGAATGCTGAATTTTTGGAAATTAAACGTTCGCCAAAAATCTGCCTTAGGAGCTGCATAGTGGCTCGAGCAGTGTGTGCAGTGGCCCCATCTTGTTGGAACCACATCTCTCGATTATCAGAAAGAGCTGGCCTTTAAAAATTTTGGACCATATCTCGATATCGTTACACCATTTCCATCGTTATCTTCGTAAAAGAATGGTCCAATAATTCTTTGGGACGTAATTGCGCACCATACTGTACATTTAAGTGGATGTAATTGTCTCCGATGAACCACTCTTGGGTTCTCAATACCCCATATTCTGCAGTTCTGGTTGTTTACAAAACCATTTAAATGACATTAAAATGATGACGATAGGCTCGTTGAGTTTGAATTATTGATCGATGATGTTCAAAATAAAGTTCCATGATTTTGGTTCGCTGGATAACGTTGTAACCTTCCATAATTAATCTCCCAGATTTATTATACAAGTCCTAAAAAGAAAAATAAAAAAAATTAAATTACAAAAGTTATTAATTTTTCAAATCCCTTCGCGACTTTTGCCCCACCCTGTATTTATATTTTTTTTTTAATTTTATAATTATTTACGTAAATAAAGAATTAATTAATATAAATTATAAAATTATCAGAAAATTATCTGAAACTTAAAACCTAACTCATTATATTGCAATAAAGGTTTTAATTATCATTAATTATCAAACATATAATTGAAAATACTAAAAATTGATTCATTTTATGACCTTTAATTTAATTTATGACCATACCATTAACATCAAACAAAATTTTATCAATATTAACATATTATCAATTTTCAATATTATTCAATATTATTATCAATATTATTAAATATTACTAGTGTAATATATGTAGACATAATTAAATTAAAACAAATATGCTGATTGTATAGATTATATAATGTAACTAACATTTTTAGCCATATAAAATAATAATTAAAATTTTTAAATAACTAATTTTATCAGAAATGTAAAGTACATCTTGAAAAATTTATAACTAGAAAACAAATTGTAATTTATATCACAGTAGTCATGACGATACAATAAATCACATTTTACTCATACGAGAAAAAAGTAGGTACTATGTACCTTAGCAAAGGCTCTAAGTAATACAACAAAATAAAATTAATTAAGTAAAAAACAAATGAAAGGAATATATTATTTTATAGTTAAAAAAAATAGAGTTTTACTTATTTTATTTGAAATTTAAATTTCAGTGTATAAAATCTACAAGTTTTGAAACCAGCAATTACTAATTATAATATAATAGTTTTTTATGATATATTTATCACAACCGTTACTTAATATTCTTAAAGTATGCAAATTTGGGAATTTGAGTTAATCCTTTTCTTTGGAGGAAGGGACCAGTTCATTGGGAACTTAGATGCTACCGGCAAAAAGTACTAAGTCCTAAGTAAATTAAAAAAAATCCCAACAGAAATTAAATAAATGTATTTTATCCCATAAAGTGTATATTTTCTGAAAGCTTATGAAAAGAGGAGTCGATAAGGCCATGACCGTCGGTCCGTCTGCCCGTCTGTCCGTGTGTTGGTTGAAATCAACTTTTAGAAGCAACCATATGTTTCTCAAATCTTTGTATGGTATCAATCTTTTGGAAATATCCGGAAATAAATTACTATTAAAACTCAGCACAATCGCCTCATAACTCTCTGAGATATAAGCAAATAAACACAACCGCCTCTGTTTGTTCCCATATTTTCACCACCAAAATTAAAATTTTTCAGCCATAGAATGATCTATAGGTACCTTTGCTACTATTTGTAGATATAATATGTCTCTAGAGATATTCGTGAAAAATTTTGTATAACGCGGGCTCTAATCGGTAAAGTTATAGACACAAATTTTTTTTAAATATATATCCAAAAATTTACAAACGAAAACCAAATTTTTCAGCTTCTAGGCAACCGAGAGAGTCAATATTGGTATCATCTGAAAGTACTTCACAAGCGAAATATAAGCGCTAACAAAAATTAAAATTCATGTTAAATAAATTTATAAATTTGTCAAATCTGGTTTTTCAAAATGTAGCTTCTTCTCTTCGCTCAATATTGGTATCAAATGAAAGGGCTTGTCCAGTAGAATACAGTTAACTACGTAAAATGGGATCATACTTATGGACATGATGGTGCAGGGTATTATCAGATTCGGCACGGCCGAATATTACACTCTTACTTGTTTATTTATTTATTTATTTATTTACTTATTTATTTATTTATTATCCCCTTGCACAACTGTGTAAATCTAATAACTATAGTGCAGAAATTTAAGATTGTACAAACAGTTTTGCCATAAAAAATAAAAATTAAATACAAAATAAAATAAATAAAATAGGATTTTCAAAACTGTCATCATATACAGACCAATAAAAAACTGTGAATAAAACAATAAAATAATAGTAATAAGGCATTAAATCAAAACTATAAAAAATTTCAACAAAATCATTAAAAAGAAAATTTTTAAATCGTTTAAGCAAAATAATTGAATATAAATTTTTTTTAAATAATTGCGTTGCTATTTGTTTGTTGACTGTGTTGAAGAGCATTCCAAAAATAAAAAGCATTTATAAAAATCTTCCACTCAGAAATGACACAACAACATTTTGGAATTATAATTTTTTATCTCTAGATGATCTAGCAAAACGAATCTTTTGAAATAAGTATTTTGGATCTTCAGTGTAAATAATTCTTCAGAGGAATGTTAGAATTCTTGTCTTTAAAAAATTTTCATATGACACACTATATACCAGTAAAATCACAATTAGATAAGTAAATTTCGATGCCTTACTTCCTCAACCTCGTATTTTAAAAAATTAAATTTTTCAGGAGAGAAAAAAAAAACGGTTCATCTTTTTATACTTCGGTGTTTGGTTAAAAGTTTAAATGCAATTATTAAGGAATTGATTGTATTTATGTATATTAGTAGTAATAATATATTAATCTTTTTTAGTTAAAGCATAAAACAATCGTTTGATATGAAAAAGTCAAAACCGTATTTTTTAAGTTACGAGGTTGAGGAAGTAAGGCATCGATTTATTATACTTTAGCAGATACTAATAGTGTTTAAATAGATTTTATAACAACTTTTTTGTTGAATTGGTAATTAATCAAATAATTTGTATGAAAAAAAAATATTTACGACAAGTTTATTGTTTTATGATCCAATGGGGTCTTCTTTTAAAATTATTCAAAACATAAAAAACTATTACAAACAGAATACCAAACTAAATATATTTCCCATCTTGTAGATGATTAAAACAAAATGTAACAATAAATGTATGACTATGTGAACGTTGTACTTAACACTACGAGAAAAAATCTAATTGAAAAATAAATTATTTTGTTCATGCCAATTCTGAGCAACACAAAATAAATAAATAAATGAAACATTGCGCTCATTCACACATACAAGCATAAACTCAGCAAAACCATGATTCGTTTAAAATCTTGTTTTTTTCAGTTTTTTTTGTGTGCTTTTCATTCAGATTTTTGAATTCTTTTTCATCTTGTTGCCATAAAAGTTTCTTTTTTATTTAATTTTTTCCTTAATATATTTTTAGCAACAAACTGCATTGAATTCATACAACTCTAATGGCAACTTATTTTAGTTTTGTTATGTAAAATGTTAAATAAACTATTGAATAAACTTCTATACATAAATACAAACTTGCACATATGGACGTGCATGTACAGGCATATGTACCAACATGACTAAAGTGAATTTAAGCAAGTAAAAGTTGTTGTAGGTGCCTTAGTAGTTGCTGTAGTTTAGGGATACTTTTCTTCTTATGCCATAGATTGAATGTTGTATGAATGTGCATATGTATGCCATTTGAGTTATGATGGTCGGTCCAAAAATATACCAAAAGAAAAAGCAACAAATAAAAAAGTTAAAATGAATTTGGAGAAATGCCATGAATTTCTAACAGGATTTCATTTTTCATATTACTTACATATGTATTGTGAATTCTTCAGCTTATGAGAGCAGTGGCACAAGCATGAACATTTTGTTTTTCTTGTTCTCTGCTCTCTCTCTCTCTCATCTATCTGGCATATTTATAGTGATTGTTGCATTATTGTGTTGATATGTTTTTATGTGGTTGTTATGAAAAGCACTATTTCAAAACTGAATTTATATTTTATGTTCCCTATTAGCTAGAGAATTTATATATTCCACCTCAAGAAAGGAGGAGGTCAGTTATAAATTAATGATTTGTTAAGGAAAGAAATAAAATAAAGGTTAAAAGAATGAATGATAAAACATTTAAGTCTCCTGTGTAAAATGGCGTTAATGCAGGTTATTTGAAAAACATATGTGATCATGTTTGATTATTTTTAAAAGTTAATCGTCATTACCAGCTATTACGGCTTGTAATCATTACTAAAGTCATTAATAAATTATTTCAAATATGTTATTACATTTAGTATATCCTGCTTGAGCGCCAAAACGTTAACGTAAAACCATAAAAAATCACCAAAATAAAAATTTTAAACAAAGAAATAGTCGCCAAATTTCGGTGCTCTTAAAATAATAATGGTTTGGCGGTTCTGGCCTCCCCATATAAGGGGTCTCAATCACCCCCAATTTGACAACAAAAATCTAATTCGTTAATTTCTCCTTAAATAAAAACCTTTAAACACTTCAAATTATATAATAAGACTTTCCTTGATGAAAGAACAAAAAATAATGTGTAAAATTGAACTGTTTATGCACAAGCCTGATTGGAAAAACGAAAATATTTTGTAGACATTTGTATATATTGTTTTGGTTATAAAAAGTCAAAATAAAATATATTTACTTGGTGGTTAACTCAAATTTTGGCTCAACTCTTAGTTACTAAAACACATTTATAACAGGTTGAAAACCTCTAGCTTACCCATTTTATTTGTCAAGTATTTTACAGATATATTTCTGTCAATCTAAATCAAAAATTATTGATATATCTTATTGACTAAATTTTTACCCCCTCTTTATGGCGCGTTTCCAGTTTCTATCTTCTTGAAAAATATTTACTTTTTGACCCTAGATTTAAGATTTTATTTCTATTTTTTAACAAGTGTTACAACACCTTCCCCGTAGGAGAAAAACCGGTATAGCCGGATAGCTACAAAACTTCCATTACCACTTTTGTCGTTATTTTCCTCAGTAATATTCAAGATTACGGTTGGTAGTCTGGTGTTACCAGAGCGTTCAAAAGTTAATAATTGGCTTCAGGAACATAATTTATTAAAGAAAAATTCAAACAATTTTCCTATAACTTTCCTACTTTCAAACTTTTTTAAAACTTTCTAGGGATGCATCTAGAGATGCATCACATATACAAATGATAAAGAGGTATTAGAATGTTAATTTTTGTTAGCAGTATGGGAAAAACAAAGGCAGTCATGCTTCTCTCTTATATCTTAGCTAAGTGTATATTAATTTAACTGATTACTAATATCAATTCATTTCCAAATATTTATACTGGTAAGTACAAAATACTGGGTTATTGCTCAATTGATTTTGTGTTCATAATCTGTCATAAAGTATGTACGAACTTATAAACAAAATTTAAAAAAAAGTACATATTTGTATTATATGATGTTTTTTGAACAAATTTTTTCTAACTAACAAGTGATACCTTTTTTCAATATTCTTTTATTATTACACTGTAACAAATTATGCTCAGTTGTTAATTTTAAAACGTCAACGTAAGCATAGAAATAATCTCAACTCCATGTTTCTTTAAGCATTATTCTGATTTCTTGCCTAAAATCCTACAGTATTGGAGAGAGTTCAAAGACTTACTACGTCAAGTAATAAACGTTCTCTTACAGGCTATATTTTAAATCGCTCTCGATCTCAGTAGTAATATATTATAAAAAGTCTTTGATCTACCCCTATAGATCCTTTTAATTTGTTTTAAAACCTGTTGTACCAGGTTTTTTTTCATATAGTTGTAGGACTTTAAGTTGGCCATTTTGTAAGCTGTCAAGAAATTTATATTTAGTTTTATTTGGCACTTTAACATGGAAAAACTGACGCCTGCACAAAGGTTGCCAATCATGCAAATTTGTTTTGAAAATCATAGTTCTATTAAAAGTACGTTTTCTGATTTTCATTTAGTGAATTTTCTTTAGCAATGTAGTTCACTTTTGTTTGAACGAGTACGTCAATAAACAAAACTTCCATATTTACGTTAATGATAAGCCTTAAGTGTATGTTAAGACACCGTTAGATCCAAAAAAACTGATCGTTTTGTATGCTTTATTGGCTGGTGAAATATTTAGTCCATACTTCATTAGAAACGATTTTGGTTAGAACCTTACAGTCAGTGGTGACCACTGACCTGTCATGATTACTGACCTTTTCATTCCTTAATGCAACAACCATGTTGTGCAAAAGCTGTGGTTTCAACAAAATGGCGTAACATGTCACACATCTTGTGCCACAATTGATTTATTGAAGGAAACCTTAGTTAATGCCATAATTTTACATTTCGGTGAATTGACCTCAAAGATCGTGCCATTTAACGTCGCTATACTATATTCTGTGTCAAGTCGCTTATCTACGCTAATAACACGAAACAATTGACGATAAACGGACACAAATGTTGGAAACAGTCATCGAGAATTGGACCGCCAAAATAAAGTTATTTTCGTGTCAATTTAAAAAATGTATCCATTTTATTTAACAACACTATTAACTTTATTATTATACCTTTTAATCATTTCCTAAAGTTTTACTCCTTGTAATTTTTCAAGGTTGTATATCAGCAGGATTAATTATACGGCCATCAGGTTGTTATTGTTAACAGACAACTTTCATTATAGCATGTAGGAGAGTATTATAGAGTAACAAGATATTTATATGGTTGACGTACACCACGTTGGCAATTTAATTTACTTTTTATCAAGTTTAATCTTCTGCTACCACTTCCAATTAGTCTTTATATGCATAAAAAATACATGTACAAAAACATATTCTGTCTTGTTCCTTTTATAACTAACTAACCAACAAATCTCTATCCTTATCCATGTAAATGTAAATATTATCAAAATTGTACTTTTCCCACTATACGAGTACATACTTCATGCTGAAATAGAACAAACAACAGAACTAAGAATCCAAAATGACAAACACAAAACTAGCACTAACAAGATGACCATCTAAGTGTCAACAACAAAATATTTCGAAAAAAAAACACAATTTTTTCAAGTAAAATATTTAAAGAAATAATTTTTTTTCCTAAACTCTTAATATATTGAGGTTTCTTTTAATGCATATAGAGAAGTTGTTGTTTGTTATTTTGCTTTCTTTGCTCCTGCTAAGCAAATAGACAAATCACTAGAACGGAAACAGGAAACATGGCTAGGAAAACACTGTTACAATATACTCTTTCAAATGTCAACATAAAAGAAGATGACAATAACAACACCAGCAGTAACAAAGCTGTTTTTTTTTTGGGTGACGAGAAAATGTTGAAAAAGAAACATCATTTTTGACTGGAAAATAACAAAAGTTTTATTTATTTTTTTTTTTTATTTTTTTTTTTTTCTATTTATAAATGCTGTTGTGGAAGTAAACATAAATAAATGTCCAAAATAAGAATACACACTAAAATAAATACAAAAACAAACAGTTGTGGTAGAATTAAAACGACCAAATGAAATGCTACATTAATCTTGTGAGCTTGATGAAAAATTAAGAGATGTTATTGCAGTAGTATAAGGACTCACATTGCAGAACTTTATGATTGTGAAATTTCTTCAAATAAGCAAAGTTTACAACCATGTCTTTGTTAAAAAAATTCTTTTTATTAAGGTTCATTATATAGTAATGGAGATATTTTTTATAAGTCTATATAAAGAAAAAATAAAAATGATGAGTTATTTAAAAATATAGTTTGACAAATAAATTACTAGTGAAATAAAAAAAATTAAAAAAAAGGATTCACAAAATTTGTTGGCTTTTGTGATACCAAATTTTTTTGGCGTGTAAACTATAATTAAAAAAGTCTTAATGGGGAAAAAATCATTATTTGTATCATTTATATTTTCAAAAATATTCATATGCATATAATTTGTTCAAAAATTTATAATTATAATTTTTTGCCTTTTATAAAGAAGTTCATGCAGCAGAAAATATACTTTCTTAAGATATGCTTTTGTTATTTTTTAACTTTATTTAAAAAAATCATCATAAATCTTAATGAAAATTAAAATAAAACTGAACTTAAATAGATACAAAAAAATACAAAGTGTTCCAACTGTGACTTTATACTCAATTTTTTTATAATTGCAAAGAGGATGTATGTAATCAATTACCGAAGTTAAAAATCTAATGTCTGGTTGTCTGGTTTTACACAAGAACTTCTGAGCAAGAACTTTCATTACAAAATAATGAGTTAAATGTACTAAAAAAGTTCCTCGCTAAGTACTTAAAATCAGGCATCTTAACACGATGATGGCATTGGAGGACTAAAATAAGTATTTATTACCCTCGCTTAAAAATAGGTACTCTCATAAGAACCTTTTACGGTCGCTTATAAAAAAAAGGACTTAAATAAGTGCTTACTTTTATAGCAAAAAAAAAGTACTTGATTTTAATAATCTAAACAACCCAATATTATTATAGACTAAGAGAAATCGTTCGGTTCTTTTAAGGATGAAAATTCAGTTTTATTATTCTGCAATAGGTTAATTAAAAATCATTAAAAATCCATAAGTCATCAATCTTTTACTGAAATGCTTTTCCGCTGTTGTCAAAATCATTTTTACTTATAGCCTTAGCTTGTTTAACTAAATGAAAATTATAAAAAATTGTGCATTTGAATGGCTTCAAGCAAATTTCGCAACAAAAAATTGTATTGTGTGTATATCTAAGCAAATGTCTGAAAATTAGTACTTACGTATCACATTGAAAATCAAGTCATTACTAAAATACTTTTTAGTAAGACAGACGATATGTTATAGTCAATGAAATGTATGTTGTTTAGTAAGTGCAAGTCCCAATTACCTAATTTTTGCTGTGTGCTGAATGGCTGCTGATAAAATATGTTATGCATATCTTTTAGACAGAAAAAATTTTTTATTGCAAAACTACCTATATAGGTAGGAAAAAAATCACGTCTGTGTACAAAAATTAAAGTGGTAGGAATTTATTTTTCCAAATTTTTTTTTTTCAGGAAATATTTCAAATTCACCCATTAAACGCAAGCGTGTCATTTGTCCAACCCTGCAGAAGAAATGATACTAGTCACATAAATAGTACAAAAACATGTACGGACACAATAAAAAGAAGAATATAAAACAAATTTCTCCAATAATATTGTTAAATATATCCTCTAGAGCGAGTTTAGCTTGATTAAATAAACTTCAACCAATCCTAGTAAACGTCTATAAATAAATAAGTTTTAAAATTTAATACGTATTTTTTAAGGCTTTTTAAAAACGGTTGTGACCCCCTGAAGTATGGCAGACTTTGAAGGGAGTTGAAACCTCAACGCCCAGACTGCTAAACTGGCACACTACTGACTTGTCAACCAGAACCACTGAATAAATTAAATGGCTATTTCTGTGCTTTTCATGGCCAACCGCGTATGTTCATTTTATACGACTTTGAGTTAATAATGCCATATTGCTTGGTTTTAAACGGCCTTTACTTGGTTTTAAAAAATTCTCAAAGGTGGACCTATTCCGATTATTTTAATGACAAAACAACGTAACTTCTATATATATCCAGAAATCGGTCAGCAGTAACACGGTTTTGTAGCTCTCCTGAAAAATTTGATTTTAAGACATACGTGCAATAAACAATCACCTTCTGTACACAAAGATTTAAACATTTTAGACCAGAAATTAAGCATAATATTTTTAAGTCGTCTTAAGTTCCTGATTTTCTTTTACACACAAACTTCACTTATTCTTCAAAGACATCGAATTTCAATATTTAATGAGTTGGCAAAACTTTGGCTTTAGTAATATTAAAGTCTTCTAACCAATAAGTCATCATCTCGTTAAAAATACATATTTTCATATGGTATCTATTCAAGTGTATTCCCAAATATTTTATAATCATGGCACATTGACACTTATGTTCTTGCAAGCCTAATTTTTGAATTGAGAAACAATGTTTCCCTTGGCTGATACTTTGTGTATAAAAAAATTTTTTAATATTATTCTCTCCTAATACCTTTGGTGTTAGGCAAAAAGGTCTTAAATCAAAAAACTACAGTTTGAGTTTTTAAAAAGGTTTTACTAAATTTTGGTGTCATTTTTATTTGGTTTCAATAACTTGAGTCGAGAACAACTACTTTCACTCATAATCATATTCCATTAGGCAATAATTAATAAAGTACATTGTTTGTATGGTAATAAACGAAAATTGTAGTTTTTTACTTAACAACTATTTTCCTAACTTCAAAGAAATAATAGATTTGATTTTTGTCCATTTAGCTCAAAATGATTTTCATCACTTAACAGAACAATATGTTAAAATATTAAATTTTAACATATTGTTCTGTTAAGTTTTTATACCAGCCACCAAAAAAATGGTGGGGGTATATTCATTTTGTCATTCCATTTGTAACACATCGAAATATCCATTTTAGACCCCATAAAGTATATATATTCTTAATCGTGGTTTGATTTTATGACGATCTAGCTATGTCCGTCCGTCTGTCCGTCTGTTGAAAGCACGATAGAGGTCGCATCAAAAAAGCTAGGGGGCTCAAATTTTGCCAGAATCTTTCTTATAGACAAGGTTTGTTTGGTATTGAAAATGGGCTAAATCGGAATATTAGGAAGAGAGTATTGCTCGAAAAGCAAGAGTAGGTCGAAAAAACCGTGTCCTTCGAACATCGAATAAAATGGAATTGTGTCCAAACGCCTTAACGTAGACTCATTAAACTTCGAATATATATTTCCTGAGTAAAGACAATATTTTTCCGCGAAAATTGTCTAAATCTATGCATTAGAAGAGGAGTTATCGATCAAAATGTACGAAAATTTATACCGTACAGTGTATTTTTCGGTATATTTAAAAACAAAAACGTCATAAAAGCAACAAAATTGGATGTACGACTCTGAAATTTTGCACACTTTGCTTTTTGGTGACACGCTTTCTTGTGACGGCAAATCAATGTGCCACGCCCACTTTTACGCCCACCTCCCATATAACGTTTTCACTAAAATTCACATAATTTCTCTATTAATAAAGATTTTGGAATAATAAAGGCCTATCTTAAAACACCTCAGTTGTACTCATTCGCAAAAATAAATTTGACACGCCTACTATAACGCCCACTTTTCAAGTTATCTACCGTTAATGAAATTTAAAAGCTCATAAACCGCAAAAATTAGAGGTATGATGATAAATAAGGTGCCACGCCCACTTTTACGCCCACCTCCCATATAACGTTTTACCTAAAATTCATATAATTTCTCTATTAATAAAGATTTTGGAATAATAAAGGACTATATTGAAACACCTAAGTTGTACTCATTAGCAAAAACAACTTTGACACGCCTACTATAACGCCCACTTTCACTTTTGAATTGTTGCCAGACGCATAAACGTAGTCATGAAACTTCGGATATATATTTATCGAGTCAAAAGAATATTTTTCCCTGAAAATCGCTTAAATCTATGAATTAGGAAAAGAGTTACAGATAAAAATGTACGAAAATTTATACCGCACAGTGTATATTTCAAATTTAAAACGTAATAAAAGTGACAAAACTATATGTACGATTCTGAAACTTTGCAAACATGGCTTTTTGGTCAAAGTCTTCGTTATAACGGAAAATAGATGTGCCACGCACACTTTTTTCCTTAAATTTTTATAAAAATATATTAGTCATATATATTAGCATTTATTCATCTTACACTGCGCCATTTATTGTACTGTAGCAAAATATAAGATAAAGATGATAAGATAGATGACTTTACTAGCAACTACTAGATGGCATCCTTACAACTTATGATTATGTTCTCCTGAAGTTATGCTCTATTAAAAATGGGAATTTAGGAAAATTTTGACCTAAGTAAAAAAAATTTATCTCAACATTATAAACAATTTATTTTCATGTGCTAAGGGCTAACAAATTTTAAAATTATACAAAACTTATTTCGTTTGAAAATCTTTTAAAAGCAAAATGTTATAGAAGTTTAAAAATCAAAATCTTACTAATAAATTTCCCGTTTAACCTTAAATTCACTTTCTTCCTCTTAAATTCATGTAAATTCTCTATGAATAAAGATTTTGGACTACTAAATATATATTGAAATATCTAAGTTATGTTTATTAGCAGAAACTTTATTGACACGCGTATTTTAACGGCCACTTTCATTGAAAGACTAAATTTACGAAAACATTTTACTAGCATACCGAAGTTATAATGGGTGGTTTAATTTTAAGCGACTATGTTGATTTTGAATAAAATTATTATGAAATTATTATCATTTATTTTTATAATGATAATATTTGTATGCTTCAGTTATGTATGGAACAAAATATCGGCCAAATGGCCCCCCAACCTAGGCGGCACACCACGATCCGATAGTCCAAATTTTCAATGACACTGTTGATGCTCGATTGTTGGACACGATGATGAGTCGAGGTTGCTTGCTCTTTTGCCACGTTATCGTGAAAAACAGCAATGTTTCCCATGCAACGAACTAAGATGGCATTCACAGATGTTTTCACATTTCATAGAGACCTGCTTTGCAGACATTTAAATATTTTTTACAATTCTCACGATTGTGGACGAATTCGAACGATTATGTTGACCAAAAGAATCACGAAGTGCACAAAATGCATTTTGATTTGAACGCCCATTTTTATAAAAATCTTTAATATTTAAAAGCGTTGCTCGATTGCGTATCTTTCCACGGTTCAAATTGAGTTAGTCTGAGATTGAGAAATGTCAAATGAAATACAAGAAAAAAGTTGAAGTTTTGATGTGGTTCACCTTAAACATATTTTATTATAAAGAGATTATTCTATAGCGATTAACAAAATTATAAATATTGTGCTTTAAATTTACACAAAATTGGTGGTGGGTATAAAAGATTCGGCACAGCCGAATATAGTGCTCTTACTTGTTTAGTTTCATACTGTTAAGGCCCTAATACAAAATCAGTTCATTTTAAGATATCTTTACAGTGTATATGCTTAATCTAAATTTTCACAATTTGTAAGTCTATTGCTCTCTAACTAGACTCGGTAGTTCAGGTTAGGAAATAAAATCTCCCTTTCAATGACTTCTGCAGACCTTGTTATTATGTGAAAGAGTTTGAGACGGTGCAACATTATCCCAACCATTGCCCAGCTCCGGTGGAACTTAGAGCCCTGTAAAGTTTTCTTCACAATCTGGTGAGTATATTTCATACTGATGTTACCTCACCTCTTCGTGTGTCGGCATTGTTTTCTTAGACAAATTTTCTCTATGTGAGGGAGGTTAAAGATCACTTATAGATTCTACTGTGATGGCCTTTAAGATAATCACACTGTTTAACCTAACCTAAGTAAATTGATATTATAATTACCATCGAAGCTGATATAAAATAGAATTACATGAATATATTCATATTATATTTTAATATATTTCGAAAGGTACAACCCTTTAAAATATATTTTTAATATGTTCTCAGTTATATTTGCTACATTAACAGATACTATTAAGGTACACAACCCTTTAAAATATATTCTTTATATGTTCTCAGTTATATTTGCTACATTAACAGATACTATTAAACAAAACACTTCAGTATTAGAGACTGTTAAAAGACAACAATATTAAACACCGTGCTTTAATCGCAGTCACCGCTTGATTTAAATTTGAATTTAAATAAAACAGAGCCAAGTGTATCAAAAATTCCCATTCAATTAACTTTTATTATACAATATTATGGTATTAACACTTAAATATTTTGTAGGGCATGTGACCGCTTTAATATACAACGCGTAACCTTAAAGTCCACTTTCTTTCACATCCTTCATGTAAAATTAGTCTGAATTTAGGCAACTACACTTCAAATATTCGTTGATGATTTCAACATACTGTGTGAACACTTTTTTTTATTTGTTTGTAGAACTTCTTGCTGAAAGCAATGACCAAACAGATACTTCTTAAGACACAAAAATATATTATATTAAATCTCTGATACCATATGCTCTTCATATATTAACCATTTTCTTACGTAAAAAGCACTTCCTGCCTATATATAGTTTCATTAAAAATAACTTCCTAATCTAGAAGTATATCACGTCATTCTCTAGAGATTCGCTTTAAAGTTTTTCTTTTTTTTACCGGAATACACAAATGATGTAGGGTATTGAAGAAATACAAACAACTTTCAAGCGCTAAGTTTAACACCCAGCTAAAGAAAACTCATGTGATATGATGCAAAAAAATATAAAAAGAAGAAAGCAACATATAACAAATGTTTGTGTATAACAAAAGTTTTACAAAAAAGCAACTAAAGGAAAAAAAACGAAAATAGAAAAATAAATTTTTCAAAAACTTACATGAACGAAAATAAAGGAAATGTCATAATATAAATATGAAATGTTTTTCATTTTAGTTTTTTTCTTGCTTTTTTTAACTTCAAGTCCATCAAGGGATCATCACCAGCCACATGATACGAGTATGAGTAATGGTCATTGTTTGATACAAACTTCAAACAAGTACGTTTTGAGCCACATAGATGTTGCAAACAAAAAAGAAAATAAAACAAAACTACTTAAGGATTACAATGTGGCAGCATTAGTATACACACATACACACGTATTTCAACTCAAACAGACTCACACATATGCACAAAAATCAATTTAAAGTTGATAATACTTTTTCGTTGATTAAATTTCTCAATATTTCTTCAACGTTTTCTAGTTACTTAGTTAGAAATGTTAGACAGCACAAACATGCATACATACATCTGTATACCTATAATCACACACAAAAACATATTCTTATATACAAATACTTACTAACGCTGAGTGTATCTTTTATCTAAGTTGTTGATCTTAAGACCAAAGTTTTTCTCGAGTGTTCGTATGATAGTGGATACAAATAAACTTTTGTTATAAAGAAAAAACTCTGTGTAAGTTGAATAATTGTGTTATTCTTGGTAATTGAAAATGAATACCTTAAAGCTTTCTAACAATTTGTAGTACTTGTTTTAAGTTTTTTTTTTCGAGGTTATCATTTGAAAAAATTTAACTTTTGTTATTATATACTTAAAGTTGGTTTAATTAAAACCAAATAATTTAAAAACCTTTTTAAGCCATATGTTTTATTTTCTTTATAGCAGATTGAACAGACTTGAATTTTTAAATAATTTATTAGCTAATTAAATCAATTTAAAGCTTTTAAAACTTTCTTATAAAAAAAAAGATACAGTTATTTGTGTAGCACAATACCCTACAAATATATTTATATACGTTTTGTCCAATTTTAAAACTAAAATACTTTTGTTAGACCTAGAAATAATAGGCAGATAAAATTCAATAAATCCCAACAAAATATATTTGGCTGTGCCAAATATTTGATACACACCACCAATTTTGTGTAGTACTTTTACACCACAAACCAAAAAAAAAAAAAACAAAATTTATTTTTGTATTGTAAATCACTAGGCCAGAATAAAGGCTTAAGATAATTTTTCTTTTATTAAAATTCCTAAATATTTTTTACTAATAACTAGGAGTTTGAAACATATACGTCTGTTAGTGTGTTGGTTCAAATCACGTTTTAGAATCGCCCACAAATTAAATACTATCACTGCCAGCCAGTGAACTTTGGCCTAGTAAGAGAGTATCAAGACTGTTCCAATTAGAACATTAGACATACCAGATACTTGACGAAATCTCACAAAAAAGAAGTCCAAAGGTGTCAAATCACACAAATGATGTAGAAAATTTACAGGTCAATTTCGTGAGGTAATTCGTTTACTATATATTGGGTTTAAAATAGTATTGGTTTCAAAGGCTTTTCGGCATGTTGCATTGTCTTGTTGGAATTATTTCTCATCCAAATAATTTCTTATGGCATAGGAAATAAAAAAATCACGACTTACGAGAGCGAGTTGCTGACAGAGACTTTGGATCGATAAATTCGCGTCCTTTGTTATACTCACGTCTGCAGCGATGATGGTTTCTTCTGTGCACGCGCTACGGATTAAATATAGATATATAAATGAGGTAATGACCCTTTCCATAGTAAACTTAACAAAGTGCACTAAAAGTTTTATGAACAGAGCGTGAGTTGTTGAAATAAATTTCCAAGATTTTTAAACGTTATTCTGGTGTAAGTCTTTGTATAGCTGTTTGCCAAAGAACGCCCTATACAACTTAAAGTATTTTAGATAAAAAGCCTTCTGAACCTATTACTTTGAAAATTATAAATCAATTTAACACTTGACTTTAACTGTTGTTACATAATATATTAAATTACCTTTTTGTCTCTTTCTTTGCAGGTAAGAAAAACAATATGAATAATGGTATGTTAATGTTTTTAAAGAAGAAGGCAGTGAAAGTCGAACCATAATATAAATCATAACTTTTGTAACTTCTTAACTCCACACATTAAATTTGATTGCTTTTGTTCTTTTTCTTTTGACTTTTATTTTTATCATTAAACTTAAGTACGATTTGAAAAAAAATATTACTTTCAGTAAACGCCACAAAGAATTGCAATAAGTAATTGTGCTCTCTACTGTTGCGTTAAAATTTTTATAAAAAAAATAAACTAAATTTAATTAAAGTAATAAATTGAGGAATATAAAGCACGTATTAATTCAATTTCATAAAATCTATAATTTAATTAGCAATCTCTATGCTAAATTGGAAGTAATTAGAAGTTATTTAAAGTCATAAAAAATACTTCAAAAAATCGTTTTTTATTTATTAAAGAAATACGCGTCAAGTTTTTATCTTCTTTTATTCTTTTATTTATATCTTGTAAACTCTTATTAATATTGAAGAAAATAGGAATTTCAATCAAATTGCTGCTTTTATGCCTTTAATAAACGTTGGCTTATTTCTTTTAAACATACTAGAGATAATTTTTGTTCAAAAAATAACATTTAAAATCATTGTTATAAAAATTCCAAGCACTTTTTGGGGTTTTTGTCACAACGGATTAAACTAATACGGTAGTATTAAGTATAAGTATAAGTCAATCCCTAGAGAAGGAATAGCGGATACTAAATTAGTAATAACAGTTGCTCCTCAAAAAGATATTAGTGCTCGTGGTAGTTTTATCTGGGTTAATAACTTAAACTTTTATAGTAACTTTCGCTTCTTATAGGTTAATAATTGCTCATGTTATTAAGCCTAATTTGATATAATCTATTGTATTACTACTGTAAGAGCTGCGCTATTTAAGCTCTTTGTACGAGTATTAATACTGTCATAACGGTTTAATATACAATATTCTTTAGACATTGGCGCAACTATATCAGCCTGTGGGATACAACCCCCAACCGAATTGTTTTTTCTACACCTAGATATTTCCATAACTAAAAGTCGATAACTCGTTATATCATAATACAAGAAATACATGAGTCATTTTTGTCAAAAAAAGTTTAACCCTTTTTTCTTCTCTGCAACAAGTGATGAAATATTGATAATCGCTTTCAAAAAATTTAAATCATACTAAATCTGTAACAATAAGTTTTGTTTTGCAGTTATTAAACTTATGTTCATTTGTCTTATTTCAAATAATTTTTTTCTTCTTTTAAAAGCGGAAAAGATTATATAATATCTTAACTCAGCAAGCGCTGATACTGAATCTTGCTGTATTCAACGTCTATATCAGGCCAGCTTCTTGACTAAGGTAGGTTCACTATATGTACAGCAGTTTCTAAGTTGGTTACTAGAAACTAGCAAAATCACATAATTTTCTGCTTGGCCTACACTTTTTTAGCACAATAAAAAAATTATGTTCTCAATGACTAACAAATAATGTTTCTACTGATCAAGCAACACTAAACAGCAAAGCAACAAAACAAAAAGAAAAGAAAACCACTTGCTTTGGTTTTACTATTTGCTTTTATGTGCTGACGCAGTCAGCGGCAGCAATTTATTTCGCAAATATACCTGCGGATTTGGCACACAATTTTAGTTTCTTTTTTATACTGCTGCGTGTTTAACAACTTTAAATGTTTTGATAGCAATAGTTGAAACCAATTTTTAAACGATCTTGTGCTGAAATTAAGCACCTTGGGTTTTAATGCTATTATTTTCGATATTTTTATTATTCACACTTTGTTCTTATTGTATGCTTCTATATGGAACGATGACACTTATTGCACCTCTTGCAGCCATAAGGCTTTTATAAAAGCATTTTTGGCTTTGTGGTTTGAACTTACTCCCAACCACTGCCTTTGAGTGTAATTATCACTGCACTAAAATCTCATAATTTATTCATATCCTTTTTAATGGAGTGAGGCATGAAATCAGTCGAAGAATTGAGTCTAGTTTTTCGAGTGATATAAAATAAATTACTATCAGCCAGAACAATATTAACAGGTAAGTCACTAGCAAAAGCGTCAGTCGCTTAAACACATCTCTATTTCCCTCTCTTGGTGCAATACGATGTTATCTCTAAAGAGACCACACCAACAACTTGTCTAGAACCAGTTCAAAAAGCTTATTGATTCAAGTTATAACAGATAGGATTTTGATCTGTCGTGAGACCATTTCTCTTAATTGTTGTCTCCATGAAGCCAGGGTATTAAAAATATTTCTTCACACCACTGCGGGATATCAGCAAAAAAAACATGTACTAGAGAAGGCATGTAAGAGGATATTGTAAATACACCGTAATTTTTGGCTGGTATTTCTACTTTCGGTTCTGCCAGTTTTTACTCAATATATTAAAATAAATATTGCGTTAGCTTATTCAATTATTCAATTCCAGGTTAAAATATGCATAAAAGATAAATTTCGGTTATTACATGGGAAGTATTTAAAATACAATTTTTTATTTTTTTTTATGAAAACTACATATGTAAAGACTTTTACAAATATTATTTTGATAATGCTTAATTGTCGACAAATAAAGGTATGAGAATTTTAAACCATATTCCAAATAACTCTACTAAACAATTTAATAACATTATCTTAACATTAAGTTTTTTTAACAAAAATACTTTTTATGATTAGTTTCCTAAATATTTGAGAATTTATTCTTAATTTAAAATTAATTATAACCTTAAATGTAATCTTAAAAAATTTTAATTTTACTTTAAAATAAAAAATCTTTGATTTGACTAGACTATAAAGATCGCAATAATTTAAATTTGGCCGTTTTTTTCCCTTTGTGTAACGTCTTAATTCTGCGAAATAGTTTTAATAAGCTGCCTATATTATGTGTACAATCCTTAAACAAACAATCTGGTATTTATAACTTCTTAGGACTATTTTTGAATTAAGGTTAAAGTTCTCTACAATTAACTCATCTCCTCTACATTGAATAAAATATTTAAAGTGTCTGCCACCTGCAAATTAAAAACAAAATCTTGCAATCTTAGACCTCAATCGATTGAAAGAAGAACCCTCGAAGTTATCAAAGAAATACTAGAAACTAAATGAGGCGCTAATAAATCAAAGTATATTTTGTCCTTATTCAAATCTTAACTAAACTTTTAGTAAGCAAAAGAACCTAAGCAAGAAAAAAATATTTAAATTTTCCGGTGCATTTACATGTCATTTAAATATATTTGAAGTCCTTAAGAAATCTCATTGGTGTAAATAGTGTTTCTCAAACTTTTTTTTAAAAAAGAATACTTGTTAACAAAAAAAATTAAAAAAGAATTATGTGTAAATAAGAAATTAATAGAAAATATATCTAGGTGAAACAACATCTAACACTCAGAAGCACTATCTTCTAAAAAACACATCTTTTAAATACAAAAATGGTAAACAGAAGCAAAAAGCTTTTAAAACCACTGAATAGATGTTCAATGTTGGTATTGTTGGAAATTTGGTTGTTTGCTATGGTTAGATTGTTGTGTTTCTTAAAAGATGCTAGCAGTTGATCCGAGTAAGTAGTTAGTGGGTATGTGGTGCATAAACGCAAACATAAATGTTTTTAAGTAAAACTTTACCTTTAGCAAAACCTAAACTTTTATGCACTTTTATAAGTTGTCATTGTTGTTTTTCTTCGTGATAGAAGGCAAAGTTTGAAATTTTATTTTACTTCAAAACTGTTCTATTCTTCTTTCGTGTCCAAGCATGGCAATGTCATCAGTGTCATTTTCACTAGCTAGAAACTTGTTTAATCATGTTAAAAAAAACTGAAATTTTCCAATGATTTTTTTCGTTTTTGTTTTATTTACTTTACAAAACTTATTATTTGTTCATAAAAATAAAACAAGAAAAGAACTTTTGGTGAGAGAAAATTACTAACGAAAAGGATCAAGTGGGTTTAAAATATTTTTTAACCACAAGATTAGGGTTAGAAATTCAAACTAACTCTGTTTGTACAATAATGGATGAAAGCTTTGCGTAAGAAGAATTTAATTGGTTTTTATATGGAGTAAAATAGTTAAAAGACATTGTTTATAAATAGGATTGAGATGAAAACATAGAAAAGTAAAAATTTAGGATATTATAAAAAGGCTTGTTAAGAGATATGCTCTGTAAGTAGGAATAATAATCATAGTCCAATAGGACATACAAAACTATTAAGACCTATTTGATTTCTTTGCAAAATCGCAAAAATATTTACGCATCCAACATAATTAACTTTTTATTCGAATTGCTTTAAAAATTAAGTTTTCTATAAGGTTTTCTTTATAAAGCTAGATTTTTATGTAACTATTAGTAACTAGTGAAAGTCCTAATGTTTTAGAACATTTTTAATATAGCCAAGGGAAGTATGCTAACCATCCCCAAAACTAATTTTCTTTAGAACATATTGTTTTAATATCAAAAAATTTTAAAAACGAATTATAAAGTTATTCAAAAACTCTCATAATGAAATTGCCTTATGTGCGGAACTTTTTCTAACCGAAATGGGCTAAAAAAAATTTTTTTATTCGAATAGTATTTTCCACCACGTGGTTGTATGCCACTATTTCGTAAATATTAGTTATTTACACACAAACTTACGTACAAAGACTTACACATTTTTTCGATCTTAAATAAATACACAAACTTATTTCTATAATTTTACGCTCAATCTCAATTTTAATTTTTAATTTCACTTACACGTTTTTAAACGTTTTCTCTATTTTTTTTTTTTTTTTGTAAACAAATACAAAATTTACTTTCGACACTTTGACGTATGATTGATTTAATTGCAAAGTTAGTGATTTATATTGCTCATACGTACTGTACAAAATTGAAAGGAATAAAAAACCGTTTATACTTTATTAGTTTTATATACATACATATATAAGTATGTACACAACGAATGCAACGAATATTTATTTTTAAGTATTCTCGGATACAAATGTGAATGTCAAGAAATATGTGTATTTATAACATGCGAATATTCGTTACATCACTAATGTAAACATATAATGCATATATGTATATAAAAGAAATTTTACAGCACACACTTTAACTTTTTTTTTTAATAAATCAGACAAATTTTAAATTTGCTTTACATAGCATTTTGCAAATAACAACTTAGTCGACTTAGTAAATTTCTTTGTTGTAGGTTTCAATTTTATTTTTAAAATAAATTATAGAAACTATTTATCTTATCATATTAAGTGCATAATTAAAATAGCAATAATATTAAAAATATGATGTGAGAACAGTACTACAATGATCTTGTTTATTATATTTTTAAAACGAAAATATGAAAAATAGAAATCCTAATAACTCAAGAATGAACACTGAAGTGATTTTTGATGCTAAAACGCATTTTACTAACGTTGTTATATAAATAAATTACTCGACACAATATTCTATCAAGAGAGTTTTTTATAAACTAAAAACGAAGGAACTCACAACAAAAAAAAATGTGGTCACGTCACAAAAAATCTGTTTAAACAAATGACATTACTCTCTATTAAGCTCATAAGGGACCTTTTTCACCAAACTGCTGTATAATAAGTCATAATAATAAGTCAGCCTTCACCAATTATATTCAAATAGTGCCCGCATATATTTAAAATGTAATTCATTTAACCAATCCTTTAGAAGTAGCAGCTTTCCTACAGATCAAGCCATAGTTTATAGACCATAGCTTAATAATTTTTACATATAATTATTCTGTCGCGTTGTCTCTTCTTCTCGTTAATTAATATTCTAATATTGTGGTTCAGTTGGGTCTCACTTTTGACACTACAATCATATCAAACTTAAAATCTTGCACACACACTTTCACAATACTACTTTAACAAAATATACCAGTTTTTAAACGATTTTACTGCCGTCAAATCCAAAACACAATAAAAAACCTTCCTATTCAAAGAGCAAAATCTTGACTATTGTCCTGCGAATTGCAGCACTGTCTAATATAGCTGCTCTTCGCACGACATTTTCTAAGGAATTGTTTGTCATGTACTGGTCTTGAATACTGTGATAAGACAATTTTTTTTATGCATGAAGATCTTCTTATGAACATGCGGCTACAATAGAATGAATTTTAAATATTTGAGGATAAATAAACTATTTCGTGCTCACTCGGTGAACAGGGTGCTTATCTAAAGGTCTATACCGATGGATAGAAATCAGGAAAGGGACAATTCGTTTGCTTTCTTTTTTTGTCAGAGGTGATTTTAGACTACCGAATTACTATAGCATTTAATAAGTTAAAATATCGGCAACTGCCATAACAGGATATACTTAAACTGTATCAGATACATATCCGTATATATAAGATGATCTGCAAAGAATGTAATATATATAAAATAGCAAGGTAGACGTGGCTATCAGTCGACGACCATCAATGAGAGCAATTATCGGATTCTCTTGCTCCCAGGTCCTATGTCTTGTACTCTGAATCGTTTTAGTATACGCCCGGAGATTAAGTCCTCTTTCAATGACTTCTGCTACAGTTGTCAAGACTAGAATCTTTGCAACATATTTCATGCTATTTCCGTGACGTTAAAAAAAATTTTGTATGAAAAACTTGAATTATGAATATCAAGGGAAGTGTGCAAACAAACAAACTTTATTTTATTTTTATGATTTCTCCGTAGCTTTTTATAGTTTAATTGTTCGTTGCAGTTTGTCTGTCAAAATATAAAACATGAAGGACAAATAAATTTCATAATCATTTTACGAAGTGTGTACCTTCCATTAGCCGAAATCACTCACACAACTTATCTGCGGTTAGACTACAAGAAAATATATGTAATACTTACTCATCGGATTTGCTTTGTGATGATAATCAGGTGATTAGTTGAACAGCTGTATGTAGCTTAGAAAAAAATTTAATTAATATTAAAACTTTTTTAAAAAGGATTGCTGAATTTCTTTCTAATAATCTTAATTATTAATTAATACAAACTATGAAAATACTTTCCCAAACAAATTTTCCCCAAAGTTTTTAAGCAAACTTAAAAGCGTTCAACAAACATCAAAAAAAAAGCATGAAAATATATAAATTCACGCAAATAAAATTATTATTAAATTTTTTTATTGTTGTTAATTAAATGCATTTTCATTTTATACTATGAAATTGTAATTCTTTTCCAGGAATAATATATACATAAATATATAATAATAATATATAAAAATTTACAACAATATATTTGCACAGAACAAAATAACAAAAGCATGTTAATATTGGAATTTTTTTGGTAAAAATATCTTCTTTTGCAACCGTTATAATTAGGAACGCTTGTGTTTCAAAAGTTTTTTTTTTTAAAAGACGTTATTTTGTTACAAAAGCTCCCTTATATACCCGACATAAATAATGCTGGGGGTTTATTTGTTTTATCATTCAGAAAAATGGTTGCTCAAAATTTCAAAATGTTTTTTATTATAGTAGATTCACAAACTTGTTTTAACGATAATTGTATCGTTAAAAAAGTAAATTACAATTTTATAGATTTAGGTATTCTGTTAAATTTCTTTTACGATAGTAAATATTTTTATGTAAACAACAATAATTTTTATATTATTTACTTTATCGACACAAAAGTTTAACTTTATATCCGACTCAAAAACCACCTGTTTAAGTCTCTTCAATGGCGCGACTACCTGTGGGAGTGATTTTTGTAATGATTTTACTTAAACAATTTTATGTCAGATATGCCACTTTATATCAATTTTTTGAACTATGTTGAACAGATCTGTATGTGATATCAATCTTTTGGAAATGTCACTTTGCAGCAACAATAGCAAAGTAACTGTCACACCACATAGGCATGACGTCACCAAAGTCGGCACCTAATTATAACTAACCATACCGAATCACATCTCCCAACCGAATGTATAATAATAATACGTTATGAAACTTTAAATTCGTATTTGTCAAAACTTAATTTTTACACGCTAGGTCCCCCTTCTCGGAGAAAGTCACAAACAAGGTCTCTTAAGTTTTTAAAAAATCTTTGGACATCTAAGGCACACTAAATTTCAAACCCTAGCCTCCAAAAATTATACAAAATTATACCATCTGACACAAAATGGCTGATGCTTGTTTCTAATTTAATCATATGGGAATTAAGTAAAGTGATTTGATTAATGGAATACAGTTATCTAATAAAAATTCAAAATCGAAAATGGCGTGGAAAATAATAAACCAAAATGGTATTTCATAAATTATCTTTGTGTGTAAAGGTGGAGAGTATTAGCAGAGTCGGCACGGTCGATCATAACTCTTTTACTTGTTGTTTTATTTAAATCAGCTGTGCTACCTATTCTAAATATATATTACGCCAAAGCTGTTTATTACTTAGGTTTCGCTGTATGTTAATTTATTTTTTAAAGAAATGCTTTTCTCTAAAATGTTTAAAGTTTAGCTTTTAATCCCTTGATGCAAGTTTTCAAGAAACTTTATATTTAACAAGCCCCTTTAAGTAATTAAAACTTAAGACCCATTTTTAGTTACGTAAACTTAAGTAACGCCAAGATCGTTACTATTTTTTATAGTTTTTATTGCATTATATTTTTAACTTATCCCTTTTCCCGTTATCTGGACATTTTACTCGAACTTTGGTTTGAAAAAAATCAGTATTTTATTGTCACACAATGCGAATATTTACTGTTAATATAATGTCGAATTTTCTCTTGGCACTTCTTCATTATTTATGTATAAGTAACGATTATCTTTAATTAAAAATTACAATAGATTTAATTGTATCAATATTAGAACAATGCTTATAATTTATTCATTTCAAATCATACATATTGAATTTATTGATAATACATTTCTGCTAAACTTTTACAGATAAACACATATATTGTACACATATGAATTAATAAATACTTTTAAATATGTATTTGTGTGCATATGCTTGTATTATAATCAGTATAAATTTGAAAATGTTTAAATATTTAAATATTTCCATACTGTGTCTCCCAGCACAACAATTCAGTTTTAATTAAATTACTAACTATTATGTGTTTTTCATATTATATTTTACATTAGAGCAGCACCGTTAATGCAGTTAATAATTTTTTAGTTAAAACAATAGCATTGTACTTTTAAATATATTATATATCTTATTATATATCTGGGTAATTTTCTGGAACGAATTTTTTTTTTCATTTATTTCTACACGAAAAGATAATCAATTCAAAAATGTTATGCATATACGCAAAACGAGAGAAAAACATAAAAGAATACGAATATTAAAAAAAAAATATGTAAAAAAAATTCCTTCACCAATAATTTTCAGAACAGTCAAGACAGAAAAAGTTGAACAGCGTACATGTATTAGGTAATAAACGACAAAAGTTGCAACAAGCGAACAGTTGCCTGAAATTTTTTACAACCTAAATCTTTTTTCACATGCTTTTTATAGAAAATTAAAACTCAGACAAACCTGTATAACAGGCGCACTAATTAACATGAAATAAAAAAATTTTGAGGAAATATTTTGGCCAACGCTCATATAAAATCCAACTGCTACAACAATATAAGCCAGCAGACTTTCGGTTACATCAAGTTTTCTGTTAACAGATTAAAATTTATCTAGAATGTGAGTCAGACTTTTATCGTCAAACCATTTAGTACATAAGAGTGACTGCTTAAAAAAAGAGCATAAATAAAAAAGGTTTCTTTATCTCAAATTCTGCAACGTGTAATAGATGCCAATGTGTACGAAAAATCTTGCAGCATAAAATATCTGCAACACCACGCCCACTTTTTCAACATTATTTTTTTTATTTATAGATATTTTCATTCAAGAATTCTCAGTATTACGTTTAAAATATATTCGAAACTTTAATCGTAATCGTAAGTGTAAATCAGTTGCAGAGTTAATCTCACTGTTCTATTTCCAATCCCTAAAATATTTAAGTGGACTAAACCAAATAATAATAAATTTTTTTTACTTATTTTTTTAGCTCATTGAGTTCATTTTACTTTGTTTGGGAAATGCCACTCCCACTTTTCATATTTCCTTTAAAATATAACATGGTTGTATTAGAATACCATCTAGTTATATATGCGAAGTTTCATTGATAAATTTATATATAAATAAATTTCAAAAACTGTCGCTGCATTTGAAACACACGTAGTAGAAAAAACAGAAAATTCAACCAGTTGTTAATCAGCGAAATCAGTATTTTTCAGTACCTGAACTATTCAATGGATATATATTTTCTTCTTTATTTTATTGATTTGAGTATTAATAAGAATTTTTTTAACTGCGCTTTCATTATTATGATCAGTTTAATTAATCATTTAACAAAAATTCATTCTATAAGATATAAAACCCACAATTCGATTCCTCTAAAGATTGGAAAAATTATATTATTACCCCTACAAACTGATTCTCCCTAATATCCATATTGTCCATATATGTGTATTAATTTATGTATGTATGTACATCAATGCCAGTTTTTGTATGTGTAAATGCAACTATTGCTTTATAAAACAAATCAGACTCATTTAAATTGAATACATGAAAAATAATTATGTTTTAAATACTCTGAATATGTATTTAATATTTAATAACACGTATTTGAATAAATAAGTACAGGTACCTATTTTGGAATTTAAATGTAGTTCTTCCTGGCAATAAATAATAAAATTAATAATTAAGAGATAGAGAAGAAAACTTTTTTGTATTATTAAAAAACCTTAAATATTTATAACGAAACTCGACATTTATTACAATTAACATCAAAAATATTTACCACCAACATCACAGGTAGAAGCAACATAGCCGAGAGTTAAAAAAATGGCTCTTGGGTCGAGTATAAGCCAACATCTCAAATTTACCAGAGTTTTTGGTGGGTCGAATTAACAAGATTTAAAATTGTCTATGCCTTGCAGAACGCCGACTGTCTACATCACTTTCTTAAGTGGAAAGTTAGGAGCTCACATTTGGTAGTTATTCTTTCTCTAAACTATAACTCTGTATAAAATAAGTAACTTATAAGGATAAAGTTACAACTTTTTCTTTTTTATAAATTAATTTTAAAAAATTATCGCATTATTATTTTGTTTTCATATTATACACTTCGCCATGTCCTTCTGTCCGTGGGTTGGTTTAAATCAACTTTTAGAAGCCCACATATGTTACTCAGATCTGCAAATTGTATCAATCTTTTGCAAATATTTTGCAATCAATATCTACTGAAACTCAACCCGATTTCTTCACAACTTTCTGAGATATGAGCAAACAAACACGACTGCCTCTGTTTTCCCACATATTTTTACCACAAAAATCGACATGTATTAGACCTAGGATAATTTGCAGAGACCTTTGTTACTCTTTTTAGGCTTATAGAGAATAGACATGACTGTAGAAATATTCTTAAAAAATTTTGGATAATTCTGGTTATATAAATTTAGATAATGTTGGTATCAATCGAAAGGACTTAGCCAGTGGAATATAGTAAATAATGCAAAAGTTAAAACTGAGGATGGAGTCCGCAATAAAATGGTAAATACATGGATCAAAAAAAGTAATTAAGCTTATGTCCCTTCAACCCCTTAAATATGGGTATCAAATAAAGAATACAACAAACTATTAAAAAATTAAGAATCCATCATGGCGTCCGAAACAAAATGACGGATAATATTTTTTTTCTACCTATCAATATGGGTATCAAATTAAAGGGCATCTTGCATATGTTAAAATTAAATAATTGAGGATGGCATCGGAAATAATAAAAAAAAATTTATAATAAGATAATAAAGGGACCGCCAAATAACTTTTTTTTTTTAAATGTTATAAAAAAAAGTGTAGCTTCAGCTGTGTGCCACGTAGCGTCATCCTGTTGAAACTAGATGTTGCCAATATCCTCCACATCAATTTTTGTAAATAAAAATTCGTTCAACATGTCCCGATAACAATCGCCATTGACTACTGCCTCTCCTTGTTCATTTTCGAAGAAAAATGTCCCAGTTATGCCTCTGGACCAAAATCCGCACCAAACAGTGACTCTTTTTGGTTGTATCGGCTTTTCAATGTATGCGTGCGGGTTTTCTGTGCCCCAAATGCAACAATTTTTCTTGTTTACATACCCGCCAAGATCAAAATGAGCTTCATCAGAAAAGAGGATTTTTTTTGTCAAAATCGGCCAAAGTAATGTCGCAGTATTTCCCAGCATTGTGTAACATATTCGTTCAACCACATTCGTTCAGCGGAGGGATAAAACTAATTATCTGTCAAATCAGACATGATCTTAGTGTTACCATTGACGAAATAAGCACTTGTTGAAAAAACGATGCCCCTGTCATTCTTACTTTTTATATTTTAAAATTTCTTAAAAAAAATTTTTCTTAAGAGAAAAACGGGAATTCTTTAGGACCTTCTTGCATTTTACAATTTTTGTCATAAAAATGTAATATAACCATACAAAAAGAAGAGCCCCAATTTTTAGTGTCACTGCAATCTGTAAATCTAGTTGGAGCATTCTAGCGTTTTTTTTTTTACTTTGGGATCATTTTGCATGGGGCGATTTTACAAAAGGCCTTATTTAAACACCTGTATTTTTTCCAAAGCATAACAAATAAAAATTTTATGTTTGTAAACCTTTTGATATATTATATATATTCAGTCATTTCACAGTGATACATTTCATATGAAAGTGAAATAGAATTCGGATTTTGCTTCTATTAAAAAAAACTTAAACAAAAATTCAAACCATTTTACCTTTCTAAAGTGAAATTTTTGTAGACATTTTTACTAAAATTTTTCATATAAAACAGGGCTCTGTGCTCATATTGTTATTGGAGAATTGAAAATACGAAATTAAAACCTTAACTTAATTAAAGTGACATTTTATAAAAAAAAAAAAAATTTATAATATTGTTTAAAAGCTTTAACATTGCAGCCAAAAAAATACGCATGTTTAGAGGATGCAGATTTAAAAAATATTTTTAAAGTATGAATAAAATTTTTTAAAAAATACTTTACTACTATAGTATCCGAAATAAACCTTTTTCTTTTGCAATGTTAGTAACATACCAACTTATCATATTAACAAGAAAATATTTTATAAATTTTCTAAAACAGATATCGTCATCTAAAAACCAAGCCAATTTTACTTAACCCTGGATGGTTACTGTTCGTCGAATCGACGAAGCTAATTTACTTTACATCATAGAACTGTTTTATATTTGCTCAAATTTTGCTCTTTTTTTCAACAACGTTAGTTGATGACGAAAACTTGCAGTTAGCGGACGTAGGCTTGGTACTCAGTTTTTTAAAGCTAATTATCGCAGGTTTGTATTCGTCGCAACGACGAAGAGTAACTTTAGAGTAACTTTTACGTTTGTAGTGTTCTAGATTTGTGTTAGATTTGTCGCAACACTACAATGGATAACTGGTTCACATAAGTTTCGCTTGTTAAATCACTTCTTCTGTAACCTTATAAATTGACCATTGTTGGCACTTTACGGTCAAACAAGAGAGAAATCCCGAAAGAAATGGGAAATGTTAAAGGACGAAGAGCTGGAACATCTATGTTTTGTTACGACAATGAACTGACTTTATTATCCTACAAACCAAAACCAAATAAGTTAGTGTATCTCTTATCAAGCTGCGATGAAGAAGGAACAATAAACCAGAAAACGGGAAAACCCAACATGGTAGACTTTTACAATCAGACAAAGGGTCGTGTCGACACATTAGATCAAATGTGCAGCGTTGTCTCGTGTTCACGTAAAACAGGTGGCCACTGCGTCTATTTTTTGGAATTTTAAATATAACTTTTGTCAACAGTTACGTTATATATACCCACAATATGTTCCTTAAAGGCAAAAAGCCACAAAATCGATTTCAGTACCTGAAAGACCTTCAGCTTCCTATTTAAAGAGCAGACTCAAGACACCTACTTTGCAGACTTCAATTAAACAAAAAATAAAATAAAATATAATACCAAATCCGCAAGAAGCTGTCGAAAATACTGGTATAGAGCCCAAAAAGCGTAAAATTTGTCACCTCTGTCCGTATAGCAAGCGTAGAATGACAAAAACTACATTGAATTTATGTTAGAAAAGTATCTGTGGTGAACACAAAGTTAAACTTTGTGTCTCATGGTTAAAATAAGGCTTATAACCAAATATTTGTTTCTTTTGTAATACTTGACTGAATATTTTTAAAGACTGTGTATGAAATAATTCATTTTTATTTTTATGTTTTAAGTTTTTGATGTGTAGAAAAGATGACAAATTTTAAAAACAAAAAAAAAAGTGTTTATATTCGTATCGAATTTTAAGAGAAAAAAAATTTTTTTATGTTATATTTTATATATTTTTTTATACTTTGAATAAAATGCTTAACTAGAAATATTTTTATTCATTTTTAACTTTAAAAATATTTCCGCTAGAATGTATTTTTTAAATTGTCGATTCGACGAAGAGTATTCTTAATGTACAAAAATGAAGAGTAACCATCCAGGGTTAAATTTTATTAGTTCTACAGTAAAAATAAAACAATATGTGCAAAATATATTTTGACAAAATAATTTAGAACTTGAAAAAGTCGAATGCTAGATAGGTCGGTTTTTTATTTAAGACAACGATGTACATACATAAAAATTTTACAGAAATATTGCAAAGTCGACCTTTACATTTGTTTAAATTTATTAATTTGCAACAACAACAAAAATCATCTACAATCATAATAAGTTATAATTCTTTTGTTAAATACTAACACATATTTTAGTATTCTTTCATTCATTTATTTATTTATTCATATATTTCTCCATTGATTTAAATATTTTATCTTTGTTTTGCATTTCATTGTTTTTTTTTTTTATTTTGTTTGTTGTTAATTTCAAAATTTCTATTGTTCTTTTAATGGTTGCTTTACTTTAGAATAATGAAAAGTTTTCGTTTTTTCAATAGAATTATTTGCATAACTTTTACCATATGAACTACTTATATGCACATTTTCGCAGAAATTTAATAAAAGAAAATTTATTACTTACTTTAGTTAAGACACAAAAGCTTTGTAAACAAAAAGATTTTGTTTGGAAAAAAAATTATGAAAACTTTTTGTTAAGAGATAAAATGAATAATAAACAGAAATAAATAATAAAATTAATGTTAGAATGCGTATATTTTGGATATTAAGTGATTACTTAGTTATTATAACAAGAATTGTTAGGTTTATATTAAAAAAATCATTAAAAAATAATATAAAATTCATTTGGACACGCTTATAATTTTCTTTAAGACTTTTATTTAACATGCAAATACATACATATAAACATACATCCCTGCTTATGTATGTTTTCCAGCTTTTTTAAACCATTTTAAAACTTTCATTCCTTTTAGTATTTCAGTTTTATTATACTTTTAATATCCATTATATTCTGTTTTTTTTTTTTTTTTTTTTAAAATCACTCCATTTATTTTTAATTGTCCTGTTAACATCAATTGCATTACTTGGTTTTTTTTAAACATAATATCCATCAGAATCATGTTCAAATTTTGAATTAAGTGCATTAAAAAATATATTTAAATAAAATCAAATATGTGATAAAATATAATTTACAAGGAGAAATTGCTGATAGAAAAATTTTATTAAACATGATGACACTTAAATGAATGAATAAAAGTTGTTGGTAATCTTATTTCAAAATAAAGATAGATATAAAATGACTAAAGAAATTCATAAACGATTGAGTATATTGTCAAAATTTACTTCTAGTGACCTTTAGGAAGCAAATTATATATTTTTTTATCATTTTTTTTTTTTGTATACCCTTTACAGGAGAATTTGAAAGGGTATATACAAGTTTCTCATTGCGTAACAGTTTCCGAGAAACGCTTTCGAGAATTTTGATATTGAAAATGAGCGAAAGACAATAATTGCATTTTTTGACCCAAACAAATCCAATTTTTGCACCTTCTGTAGAACTTGGTGAAACGTTTGTTACATAAATCTAAAATATGTAACTTTGCCTTCTTGGTTCAATGGGTTCAAAAAAAAATTTAAAGATAAAATTATTGTTTTCTTTAAAAACTATTGGTAACAGTTACACAAGAAAATTGTCACTTATGGTCTTAAAACCTGTTAGAGTTAAAAAGTAACAGAATTACCATAAAAATTACTAAGATATAAGCAGAAACATTAGTGCTTATGTTTTTTTACCCGGATAATTTTTTTTAGTTGCTCATGCGAAAACATGCTTTTTGTGGAAATATTTAGTCCAATCGGTCAATAAATTTTAAAATATAATTTTTGGAACTGCAAATGCCTTGCCACACAAGAAACTTCTTTTATTTGGTTTTTTTTTTCGTTATAATACTTAACATTTACTCATCCATCGGCCATTGACCCAAAAGTTTACATAAGTTTTTTTTTATTCTGCGCATAAAAGAATTAGAGAATTAGCTGCTTTTTTTCACAGAAATGTTCAGAGCTCTTTAAAAGAGTGATTCGATTTCTTTGGCCTTACCATTATCTGTTCAACAAACAATGCAAACTTTTTATTACTCCCTGGAAAAATCTTATTATAGAGTTAAATTACAAAAAAAAATTAATAATTGAGGAAATAATAAATAAGAATTTTATGAACTTTTCTATTTGTATTATATTTAAATTTTATATTTTAGGCTATAGGTTCAATGCGATAATGACAAGAATATCAAGGAAAAATTAGTCATCAGATACTAGCTGAGTGGAATGCATTTTCGAAACTAGCTAAGGTTTCATCATCAGCACTTTTTTGATCAGAACTACAGATGTTGTGTGTAATGGTTTGTTAGAATCTCTGGGGAAGCATAAGGTTGTATATTTACTCCGGCAAACTAGAAACAATATTGTTTAAATTTTAAATCTTCTTATTAAAAAAATTGAATTTTAGTTAGTAACGCTAAGAAAAAATTGTTATAAACTTGTACTGTTTGTGCGTTCACGTATGTAGCATTATCAAAGGTTGGTCGGTTTTTGCTGATTTCATCAAATTTTTAGCTTTGATAAGCTCCGCTATATAAAGTAAAATTGTGTGGCCATCGTTTTTGTAGAATATTTCATCACCGTTCGCTTTTGTTTGCTACGATTTTTTAGAATAAAGCCTAAATTTATCATTATGTTGAACAGTAAGCGGGTTAATTTACAAAATGTATGTTATTGAAATTTGTTCTACTAGAAGCCAAAAATATAAATTTTACTTTCTTGGTGAAAAATGTTAATTACTTACAAAGCCTTCTATTAAATAACTAGACTAGAATTCAAAAATATAAATTTTACTTTCTAGGTGAAAAATTTTACTTACAAAGCCTTCTATAAAATAAAATATTATTAATTTTCCAAAATTTTTTTTAACATAAAAAAAACCAGATTTTAGAAATATAAATTTTTGATACTTTTACACATGTAATTATTAAAAGGCTTAAACATTATTCTAGGTATTTACGTAGGAAATAACCTTACCTTTTTTAAATCTAATAAACGCATTAAACCAACTGTTTTATTATCTTTTAATTATGCATATAAATAACCCTTTTTATATACTTAATAAATACTATTAAGTATAACAATATCATAAGCTTTATTTAATTAATTTTTCATAACCTCAAATCGAGTAACTATTCGCATAATTAAAACCATAAAATAGACCTATTTAAACCTAATAAAAAATTACTTCTTTTAAGTATAAGTTATTAAACAGAAAAATTATTTCCTACTAAAACAATAATACCCAGGATTTGTTGTGCACTGCACTGTGCAAAAACAACAGAAAGTCATAAAAAGATAATAATATTAAATAAACAATAACAAAAGAAAAGAAAAATTAAAGAGTTTTATTTTATATTACATATCTATATATATAAAAGTGAAACTCTGTGTGTGTGTGTGTGTGTGTTAGCTATAGACTCTGAAACTGTAAAACCGATCGGGCTCAAACTTTGGTAAGTTGTTGTACACATACCGGGGAGTGTTTATGGATGAAAAAAGTGGGCGGGGCCACGCCCATAAAAAATTAGTTATCAGTTTTAGCTACTTGCACTTGACCGATTTTTCTGAAACTTTGCACACATATCGAGCTGTCATGACTAAATAATTTCGTGATAAGAAAAGTGGGCGTGGCCACGCCCCTAAAAAAGTTTTAATTTTGAGGTACTTGCACTGGACCGATTTTTCTGAAACTTTGCACACTTATCGAGCTGTCATGACTAAATAATTTCGTGATAAGAAAAGTGAGCGTGGCCACGCCCCTAAAATAGTTTTAATTTTGAGGTACTTGCACTGGACCGATTTTTCTGAAACTTTGCACACATATTGAGCTGTCGTGACTTTATAATTTTGTGATTAAAAAAGTGGGCGGGGCCACGCCCATAAAAAAAGGCTATAATTTTGAGGTACTTGCACCAGACTGATTATTCTGAAACCTTGCACACATATTGAGCTGTCATGACTAAATAATTTCGTGATTAGAAAAGTGGGCAGTGCCACGCCCATAAAAAAAAGGTATCATTTTGAAGTACTTGCACTGGACCGATTATTCTGAAACTTTGCACACATATTGAGCTGTTATGACTTTACAATTTCGTGATAAGAAAAGTGGGCAGGGCCACGCCCATAAAAACAATTTTAATTTTGAGGTACTTGCACTGGTCCGATTCTTCTGAAACTTTGCACACATATTGAGCTGTTATGACTTTACAATTTCGTGACTAGGAAAGTGGGCAATGCCACGCCCATAAAAAAATTATAATTTTTAAGTTTTTTCACTTGATATTAAATTAAAATTCAGAATGCATTTCGATTCATTAAGGGGCGTAGCAACGCGCGCTGGGTTTGGCTAGTAATATAATAAAATTAAATAAAGATAATGTTGGAAGCAGCAGCACTTACGACTTAATATATTTAAAACGTTACAGCAACAGCAGGCAGTTAATTGTTAAAGAAAACTACACGCCATTAACGTAATAAGAAATCGCCCAGCAAAAGAGAATAAAAGCAACCAGAGTACCGTTGGCTTAAGCCAACTAAATTGTTAAGTGAAATATAAAAAAAAATTATTTTATTATATGTATATAATAAGAACATTCAAATAGAATGTAATACTAAGTATCTAAAACTAAAAATAAATGGTACCTTTATCGAATTGGTCTAAATTAAGAAAATGTTTTTTTTTTGTCAGAATAGATGGAACAGTCATAAACGAATGATTTTAAAAAGTTTTTATTTAAAAAATTTTACTTAAAAAAATTTTAAAAATATAAATTTTCCTAAAAAAAATTTTTGTTAAATTTTCTAAAAAAAAATATTTTTTTTTAAATAAAAAAACTATTTAAAAATTTTAATTCTATTAATTTTATATAATTCTTACAAACTTACTAAAGAAAATTTTTAGAATATATTTTGAAAATATACTTTAAGGTAAACCATATTGATGAAACAAAGGAAATATATATAAAATTTTAGAAATTTTAGTTAAATCTCCTTTGCATTAAATATTTTTTAGTATTATTGTTTTATATATTTTTTTTTTTAATTTTGTTTTCAGTGAAAAGTATAATTGTATAATTGTATTGTGAAAGTATAATTCAAAAATGGGAAAACATTTTTTACAATCTTCAGAAATAATTTTCAATGAAATTTTGCATAAACGTTAATTTATCTTGTATACGTATTTTTTTAGTTAGAAATATCATAGTCGATTTATGAAAGATAAACTTTTCCACAGCTCTTTTTATTAAAATTATTTGTATGTTAGAAAATATATATGATAAATCAAGAATTTTCAAACGAATTTGATAAAAAAAAAATTAAAACATTTTATAAAAAAAAAAGCCTCAAATCTTTTGATTTTGTATAAAAAAAAACATGTAAGATCTTTTTTTCGATAGATGTTCTTTGTCAAAATTTTATGTTTATACCCTGTTCAGACAGATATTTTTAATTGTTTCAATTTAGTGCTGATTGAGCAATTAAAATAAGTGTTCACACATACTCAATTTATTTTACTCCATTAGCATTTGATAGATGTAAAAATACGATGCATTTATACCAAATCAAATACTGCCTTCTCTTCAGTTTTTTCCTGTTAATAAAATATATTTACAAGTATTTTTATATAGTACTAGCTAATACCCGGTGCGCTTCGCCACCCCAAATTTTAGTATTTAATTCATATGGCAGGTGCTACGCTACTATTGTTAATGCACCCATTTTTTCCATAAATGTTTATTTGAATATCAAAGTTGCTTTTGCAAAATTTTAGTACTCTAATCGATATCGTTTTCCAGATATACGAATTTTAGTATTTAATTCACATGGTAGGTGCCACGCCCACTATTGATAATGCACCCATTTCTTGCTTACATGTTCATTTGGATCTTAAAGTTGATCTTGCAAAATTTTAGTACTCTAATCGATATCGTTTTCCAAATATACGAATTTTAGTATTTAATTCATGTGGCCACGCCTACTATTGCACGTACGCCCATTTTTTACCCAAATGTTCGTGTAGATGTCAAAGTATACCGTACTTATTTTGAAGACTCTAGCTGCATTAACTTTCGTGATATATAATATTTAATACTTATTCTTTAATAGGGCGTGGTACCCCGCCTACTTACAATTTCAAACCAAAGTATAGCCTATAGTTCCTTCAAGACATACAGAAAGATTCTGTGAAAATTTCAAGGAAATCGATACAGCCGTTTAACCGTCTATAAAGCACAAACAAACGTACAAACATATAAACATACAAACATACAAACACACATTGATTTTTATATATAAAGATATACTTATATATGTATTTGAATTTATTCAAACATTTCACAAACGCTTCCATCAACCTTTTACCATTTTCCTACTTTTTGTTTTTTTGTATGTTTATTTATTTGACATAAGAAATGCCACCTATAAAATTTTCTTCTCACAGGACATACTTCTTCACTGTTGTATTTCGAGTTTTGGACAATAAAGTATATATTGCTCAATTAATAAGTAATTTTTAGTATGATAAATTGAGCTCAATAAAGGCCTTTAATTGCGAGAATATCGCAAATTGACAATTAAGGCGCGTGTGTGAGCATTGTATTAAAAATTAAAAAAAAAAATTAAAACATACCAAAATTTCTAAGAAAAATTTTCTATTTATTATCTTAACAGTATTTTTTTTTTTTTTTTTTATTTTCATTTTAATATTTTTTTCTAAAAATAAATTTTTTTTTTTAAATTAATAAACAAGTAGTAACCACAGCCTAGGCTTCAGATTTCATGTTATATGCCATTTTCTTTATTCTTTCCAATGATATTTTTGAGTTTGAATTTTTTCATAGTTAACTGTATTCTACTGGTCAATCAATATTGTGGGGGTTAAAGGGGGCAAAGCTTGAGCTTCCATATTTGACTCATATATCCGCAATTAATCTAGGACACCTTCATGGTTTTTTACATTTTCATAGTCAATTCTATTTTAGTTGTCAAGCTCTTCCAACTGATATGGAGATGATCAATAATGTACATTGTTAAGTACCAGTTATGACCCATTTATAATTGAATTATGGCCATTTTGTCGTGCTATTATAGATATTAATATTTTTTTTACAGAGTATTATATGCGCTAGTCATGTCCTTTCTGTTGGTTCCCATATTGGCTCTCACGGCTGCATAGAAACTAAAAAGATGGATTTTCGTTTGTAATTTTTAGGAAAAATACCAAAGCAGTTGTATTTTAGCTTATATCTCAGTTAGTTTCAAATCAATTTGTTGGAGTTTTTAGAACTATTTTGTCACACCACGGATTACAATTTATAGCTTCTGACGTACACAAAAATAGTTTTAAAGCTTAAATAGTTTTTATATTTAAAATATAAATTTTTCTACATATTTCTTGACTTAAACTTTGCCAATTAGTTACTAATTTGTAAAACATGTTTCAAAAATATTTTTAGACGCATTTAACGTCTATAAATAATCACAAACGTTTCTACAAATTATTCTAGGACTGAAAAATATTTCATTTTGTGATAAAACAAAGGCAGTAGTATTTATTTGCTTATATCTCACAAAGTATTGAGGTGATTGTGCTGATTTTCAACGCCAATCTGCTCCCCAATATTTTAACATACACACTTATAGACGTACATTGCTTAGTCGACTCCCCCATTCATAAGTTTTTATAAAATAAATACTTTATGGATTTGGAAATGAATATTTTAGAAATTTCATACAAACGTATACTTTTTTTACTCGGTGTAATTAGCATAAAATATTTTCTTTCTTTAAAAGATTTCTTTAATAAAGTTGATTTTAAAGATTTTTTTAAAGTAAAGAACAAAAACTTTGAATATCACTATAGGCTAACTCCTCTCTAGATAAAAGGACCATTTATTTTCCATCTTGCCCATATACAGCTAAACAAGTACTCTTTCATTTAAATAGCCGTAAAAAGAAGATAATGCAAAAAAATATTGTGGAGTCTCTTACGTAAATGGCGTAGAAAAAGTAGCAACAAACATAACAGCAGGAAACAGAAATGAATTAAGTCGCCAACAGTATAGCATTATACAATAATTTTTAAGTACACACTCTTACTAAGTTATATAAGTTTGTATGCTTAATACAATAAACAAACAGTAAACTGTGTATAATTGATTGTAATGGCTTAACACAAGTTTACAATCTTATTAACGTTTAAGTTGTATGAACTAACCGGTAGTGGTTGTAAGCTGTCATATTGTTGGCATAACATATTGTTAAACATGAACTGACAATGTAATAATGTATGGACGGGACACCATGTCATATAAGAGAATGTTTAGTATAAACAAAAATTATATGTATAATATGTATGATATTCTTTCAAAAACAAACAAAAATAGATGGCGATGAAATTACATAAAACTTGTTGCACGCAGAGTAATTTTTCAAAACGGAATTATTATTATTTTTGAGTGTGTCCTTTTCCAGTTTATATATTTTCAAATCTTCAAGCCCTCTAAAATCTGTTTTACAAATATTTTTCTGTTATATAGTAAGTTTCAAATTTACCTTTATACAACGAACACTTATACTAGCCGGTATTCAGCAATTTACGTTAACACTACATTTAATTTTAAGGATTTTTTTCTTTTTTTTTCCTCTTCCTGTATGCCGGACAACATTGTGTTGAGGAATGTTGTGCAAAAATATATGTACTTGGTTATGTTTACTTTTAAAACTAAGACAATTGTTATGACCAAGATCTATGAAGTTTTTATATTGTTATGACTACAAGTTAGTTGGCTCTAAATTTATTATTTAAATTTATAAAAAGGAGCACTTCATTTCAAAGTAAGTTATGATATACATTCTTGATACTATTATACTTAAGATGAGTTGTCATCTTTTATAGTACTTTGAAATTTTAACAGGAATTATAAAAACTATTTGTGTAAAAGTTTAATGCTTAGTTTATTAAAAAAGATAGGTAAGTCATTTAATATAAAAGTAAATAAAATTTTAAACTACAGAGTCCTTAAATAAATTAGCGGAATTTGTTTTACTATTTGCTATAAAATGGTTATGGTGAAAATGTTTAAATAAACTGTGGGAACCCTTACCGCTTGCAGTTTAGATCTAATAAACTGTTATAAAGCAACTTATTTAATAGATTCAAAGAATAAAAATAATCTTAATGCAGCTAGAGTTTCTACCAGCTTAACATAAAATTTAGTTTTTCAAGTTAATAGTCTGGTTGAGATAATGAGCAAAAAGCTTTTTGTTTCAAAATTTCACAAAACGAAAAGTTGCATTTTTTTGATGAAGAAGTTTGTCCCAGCTAAATTTTATCATGGTAGGTTTTTTGTTCGAAATCTACTGAATCGTCTTCGATTGACATAAGTATTCTGGGGAAAATAAATTATTGGGTTTTAAAAGAGTATTAGGATGTGTTACAAACAAAATCAAGATACAAAAGTTGTCATAAAAATAGCACCACCATATCCCATGAGATATACTTTTTAATAATTTTTAAAAATATCAAAATGGCCCTATCCATACCATGTAGTGCATAAAAACCCAATAAGAACATCTATATATTTTCGATATCGTTAAAAAATGTTCTACGTCAAATGCAATTAAGTTTGGGATCAGTAAGTTCTAAAAAATTAAGTTTTTTCACTTAACAAAGATAGTTTTTAGATTGTTATTTTGATTATAATCATATAATTACATAAAGAAATGTAAATAGTTAATAAATAATTATAAAATAAAAAATTAAAAAAATGTAATTTTTTGAGACCACTTTACCAAAATTAATTAAGAAAAGAGCACTATGAACTTGGATTGCTTCTTTTACATCAAAATATAAAATTATTCGAATATTTTTATACCCGCCACCGCAAAAATGGTGGGGGTATATTCATTTTGTCATTCCGTTTGTAACACATCGAAATATCCATTTTAAAGTATATATATTCTGAATCAGGGTTTGATTTGATGACGATCTAGCTATGTCCGTCCGTCTGTCCGTCTGTTGAAAGCACGATAGAGGTCGCACCGAAAAAGCTAGGGGGCTCAAATTTTGCCAGAATCTTTCTTATAGACAAGGTTTGTTTGGTATTGAAAATGGGCTAAATCGGAATATTAGGAAGAGAGTTATAGCTCGAAAAGCAAGAGTAGGTCGAAAAAACCGTGTCCTACGAACATCGAATAAAATGGAATTGTGTCCAAACGGATTAACGTAGACTCATGAAACTTCGAATATATATTTCCTGAGTAAAAACAATATCATTCCCCGAAAATTATCTAAATCTATGCATTAGGAGAGGAGTTATCGATCAAAATGTACGAAAATTTATACCGCACAGTGTATTTTTCGGTATATTTAAAAACAAAAACGTCATAAAAGCAACAAAATTGGATGTACGACTCTGAAATTTTGCACACTTTGCTTTTTGGTGAGGGGCTTTTTGGTAACGGAAAATCAATATGCCACGCCCACTTTTACGCCCACCTCCCATATAACGATTTACCCAAAATTCATATAATTTCTCTATTAATATAGATTTTGGAATATTAAAGGACTATATTGAAACACCTAAGTTGTACTCATTCGCAAAAATAACTTTGACACGCCTACTATAACGCCCACTTTTTACGTTATCCACCGTTAATGAAATTTAAAAGCTCATAAAACCACCAATATTAGAGGTATGATGATCAAATTTGCTAGGTATATCCCCCTACATAATGTCATTACTTTGCCTGAAAATTAAGGGACCACGTCCACTTTTACGCCCACCTCCCATATAACGCTTTACCTAAAATTCATATAATTTCTCTATTAATAAAAATTTTGGAATAATAAAGGGCTATATTGAAACATCTAAGTTGTACTCATTCGCAAAAACAACTTTGACACGCCTACTATAACGCCCACTTTTCACGTTATCTACCGTTAATGAAATTTAATAGTTCATAAAACCACCAAAATTAGAGGTATGATGATCAAATTTGCTAGGTATATCCCCCTACATAATGTCATTACTTTGCCTGAAAATTAAGGGACCACGCCCACTTTTACGCCCACCTCCCATATAACGCTTTACCTAAAATTCATATAATTTCTCTATTAATAAAAATTTTGGAATAATAAAGGGCTACATTGAAACATCTAAGTTGTATTCATTCGCAAATACAACTTTGACACGCCTACTATAACGCCCACTTTTTACGTTATTTACCGTTAATGAAATTTAGAAGCTCATAAAACCGCCAATTTTAGAGGTTTGATGATCAAATTTGCTACGTATATCCTTCTAATCAATGTAATTGTTGTGCCAAAAAGTTTAGGTGACACGTCCTTTTTAACGCCTACCTCTCATATAACGGTTTATCTTAAATTCATACAATTTCTCTATTGACAAATTTTTTTGGAAAATAAAGGACTATATTGAAATATCTAAGTTGTATTTATTAGCAGAAACTTTATTGACACACCTACTTTAACGCCCACTTTCATTGAAAGACTACATTTACAAAAGCATTTTAGTAGCATATCGAAGTATCTGATGGTCCAATGTTGATGCTCAATTGCTGGGCATGATGATGAGGCGATGTTGACTGCTCTTTTGCCACACTATCGCAAAAACCAGCAGTGGTTCCCATTCAACGAACTAAGAAGGCAGGATTATGTTTATCAAAAGAATTACGAAGTGCATAAAATGCATTTTGTTTTGAACGCTCATTTTCACAAAAAAACTGAATATTAAACCTGAAAATTAATTTACAAATATTTAATTAAATAATAATAATTAATTAATTAATTAATTAATAATTAATAATTATGAATTTTCCTGAAGATTCTACACGAAGGAGTAGCGAAATATTGAGAATTTAAATACAAAAATTGGATATTTAAATATGAAAATTTAAAAAAAGAGATCAAATAAAATAAATAATTAAACCTGAATAACTTTAACGCGTTGCTCATTTTGGTATCTTTCCACTGTTCAAATTAAGTTAGTCTGAGATTGAGAAATGTCAAAAGAAATGCAAAAAAAACTTGTTGCTTATGTGGGGTTCACCTTCAACAGGGGCCCTTAAAAATTAACCACCCTCTATAAAGAAAGTAATACATATTTTATTTTAAATAGATTATTCCATAGTGATTAACAAAATAATAAATAATGTACTTTAAATGTACACAAAATTGGTGGTGGGTATAAAAGATTCGGCACAGCCGAATATAGTGCTCTTACTTGTTTATTTTCATTCAGACTCGAACTTAAGTACTGGCAAATTGAGTCTTTAAAAGGAATATTTTAATAAAATAGGAAAAAAAATTTAACTTAACTCGACATATGTGAACAAACAAATTGGGTCTTCTTATGATGGAAACACAGCAGGAGATTTTTTTCGGTAACGTTGGTTTATCTGCTGAAGTAACGGGTCTGGGTTAATTTTTTATTAAAATAAATGCAAAGTGTTGTCATCCTTTATCATCAGCAATAACATAAATTTAAAAATTTTAAAAAATATGCGGTATGCAGTAAAGTATTCAACCTCTCACCTGAAAATTTTAATTTATTTCTTCTATGTTATTGAGCAGACTTTGCACTGATAAATTTTATACCAGTCTGATAGAACCTTCACTTTAGAAATAAAGGCATAAACAAATTTGGACTCTATAACCATGCGGTTTACAAACACCGACTTGTAAAATCGTTTACTTTGTCGTTTAAATCTTTTTAAACCAGAACAATGAAAGTTACTATGAAACATTTTCATTTTTGATGAAGTTTATATTAATTTGTTAGAAAGAATTACTTTTATTTCTTAATAAATAATTAATATTATATTTTTTTTAATCCAGAGACTTTTTCATTATTAATTTTATAATTAAAGTCATGTTTATCAAACCAAAATTTCCATTCAAAATTTGTGTTCTATAATTTAATAAACTTTTATTTTATTATTTTTAGTAAGAAGATGAGAGATGACATTTTTTTAATTAAAATAAAACTTCCTTAAATTTGTATATATTCTTATATTCTAGTTAAGTAGTAACCAATTTTAATGTTAATATTTCAACAGAAAATATATTAGCCCGCTACTTGAATATAAGCCCGACCAGTGTATGAAGGTAGAATTATGTAATAAACTAGCTTACAAAGTTATCTCCTTAAGTATTTTTTTAAAGTTATGATTGTCAATCATATAAGAATACAAAGTCCTTAGATGCAAGCAAAAACAACTAATCGTCTGCTTTTGCATTTAAATTTAACGCAGCTAAGCACAATGTAAAAGCTTTATTTTTTTACTCTTTCTTTTTATTTTAACGAACTTTTATTTGTTAAAAAAATTTCTCAACCATTTAATATACTTACAAATTTTCATTTAATACCTTTCAACGTTAAACATCCTTGAACTTCTGACTCGCGGTACTTAGTTTAAAAAATTTGTTTCTTTCCTCTTTCATTACGGTTTTTAGGTTAATAGAAAAGTTTTATTTTACCCAACACCAACAAGCGGTAATTATTCGTTTCTTTTAAAACTCAAAACTATATTTTTTTCTAATAAAAATCCTTTTTAAAGCTTTTTGAAAGAAAAAGAGTAGTAGTACCTGCCACAATAAAAAGAAAATGTTCATAATTTTAAAAACTAAAAACTGTGGTTTTTGTTTAATAAAATATTTTCTCACTGCAAAAAAAAATAATCAAAATAATAGAGATAATAAAAAAAGAAACTTATTAACTTTACTTTTTAGTTAGCTCACTTGAAACAGTTATAATTGAGTTTTTAAAATGTGCAGAAACTGCAGATAACCACAGGAAAGAAATGGTAAAATTTGTTGCAATACAAAATGTTTTAATATTATAATGAATTATGGCTTTTGAAAAAATTAAATCCTAAAAAAATTAAAAGCAAAAAAAAAATTCTTTTCATAACATCTCGTAAATAATTTAATTTAAACATTAGACACGAGTACTATTTTTTAGTTGTTGTTTTACTAATACCAAATTTTTGTTTTCAGTTTTGTCTGTTTCGCTTGGTTAATTTAGTGAAGTTGGTTGAAAAATGTTAACAACAAAGTTTGTGCCTTATTTCAAAGGCAACTGTTAAGGGCATTTAAAGCTATGCTTTGTAAAATCTTTGCACCATAATGTGGTAGAGTTATTTAAGTTTTTATTTAACGTTGCTCTTTAAATATATTTTGTAAAAATAATTAAATAAAATTTCAATTAAAGCATGACTGTCTTATTTACACGTATGTATGTATGTATGTGTGAATGTATGTTTTACTAAAAGGATTTCATTCCTGCTTGTGTTAGAGAAACTAAAAAGGTTACACAACTTAGCCGTATTAACACAAATATAGAATACACAGTAAAGAAAGAAAAAGGAGGCAGTAGTTTTTGTTAAAGGATTCCAAATGTATGTTAATAATATAAAAACTTAGAAAATGTGAATTTCTAAAGGACATATATAGAAACAGCCAATTAAAACTTCTACCACTTTCAGCAAAGTAAAAAGAATAAGCTAATTTACTTTTACAAATATCTTAAGTCCATCTAGATATTAATGTGTAACCACTTAAGGTTTCACCTAAAACTTCTAATGGAAGATTTACAAGGTAAAATATAAAGTAATATTTCTGAATACTTCTCAAGCACAGACTTCAATGTAAAATAGAGAATTTCACTATATAAATAGTTTTAGGTGGAATTACCTCTTTTTAAATTATTTTAGTCCGTACTTTTTTCAGGAGCTATTTTTCATCCCTATCATAATACGATTTACAAAAAGGATCATGTAAAAAAGGATTATTTTCGTATTTTTTAAACTAATCTCTATTTTTGGACTATCAAACTTTACAATCTTCTTATTGGTTTGAATGTATTGGTGTAATCATTCAGTAAATCTTTATCTAAGGAGGTGATGTAAATTATAATTATTTATCTGATCTTTGTACCACTTGCATCACTTTATTTTATCAACAATCAAATCAGCAACTATCATTATATATACTATAATGACGTCGTAGTGCGGGATTATTTTTACTATTAAATGTACTTAAATTGAACTTAAAAAATATAAAGCACGATCTAGATTAGCAGTTCACAGCACTTCCATGTGGGGCTATCATGCTCTCAAATTGCTTTGCGTAATATCTATTATGACACGAGCTACATATTAGATCCATGACATTACGTTGGTGTCCAAATCATCAAATTCAGGCCAAACAAAGTCGACATGTAGCACTCGCCGTTTTTTCCGATAACCTAACCAACATCGTTCTCAAAGGTATATGAACCACTGAAGCCGTTCGCTATTAATCTACACCTAAGAGTTCCTTTTTCGATAAGCATTGGATGCTCTCCGATATTGTAGGAATAAGTATCATCTCAAATTTGACAATATTGTTTGATTATCTATAAATTGTCTTCATCGTTAAAGATGACTTTATGATTTGTTTAATGAAAATTATAGTCGTTCTCTATAGTCAACGAAATTCAGCTACTGAGTGTGTTAAATTTTTCTCGGATTCAGACCTAAGTCTTAACGCAAATGTTTCAGAGGTTTGATCTGCGAACAGCAGAGTTGTTGAAAATGATGCGAAATCGACTGCGTTGTATTATTTTGCATGCTCTAGCTGATGTTGTTTAATGCTATATCCTTCAATAGTCTCTATGGAAAGACCCTTTACATTTTGTAAGAATAGTGGTTACATTTTTGTTAAATTTCCGATGAAATCCTTTGTACTTTAATTGTATAGTTTTTATGAGAAACAAATTTAATTTAAATTATGAGTTTAAGATACACATGTAAATATTTGCTGTCTGATTTATATATACTAGCTTGCGCCCGCGACTTCGTCTGCGTAGTTATCGGGATAAACTGTAGCCTATGTGTTAATCTAGGTTGTTATCTATCTATGTGCCGAATTTCATTTAGTTCCGTTCAGCCGTTTTTGCGTAACTGAGTAACAAATATCCAAACATCCAAACATACAAACATTTACATTTATTATATTAGTAGGATGCACTCCGAAAGAATTAAAATATTTACACGTTTACAAAACTAAATTTTCTTATAAAAGGTTTAAAATGAACTCACGCATTTTTCTTTAAAATAAAAAAAAATTCGTATTTGTGATAATAAAAAAATAAGCTAAAGTAGTATTTTTTGAACGACACCAGACGTATCAATTTACCAAGGCAAAACACCATTTTTTATACCCGCCACCAAAAAAATGGTGGGGGTATATTCATTTTGTCATTCCGTTTGTAACACATCGAAATATCCATTTTAGACCCCATAAAGTATATATATTCTGAATCAGTGTTTGATTTGATGACGATCTAGCTATGTCCGTCCGTCTGTCCGTCTGTCCGTCTGTCCGTCTGTCCGTCTGTCCGTCTGTCCGTCTGTCCGTCTGTCCGTCTGTTGAAAGCACGATAGAGGTCGCACCGAAAAAGCTAGGGGGCTCAAATTTTGCCAGAATCTTTCTTATAGACAAGGTTTGTTTGGTATTGAAAATGGGCTATATCGGAATATTAGGAAGAGAGTTATAGCTCGGAAAGCAAGAGTAGGTCGAAAAAATGGTGTCCTTCGCACATCGAATAAAATGGAATTGTGTCCAGACGCATAAACGTAGAGTCATGAAACTTCGGATATATATTTATCGAGTCAAAAGAATGTTTTTCCCTGAAAATCGCTTAAATCTATGAGTTAGGAAAAGAGTTATCCATCAAAATGTACGAAAATTTATACCGCACAGTGTATTTTTCGGTATATTTAAAAACAAAAACGTCATAAAAGCAACAAAATTGAATGTACGACTCTGAAATTTTGCACACTTTGCTTTTTGGCGAGACGCTTTTTTGTGACGGAAAATCAATGTGCCACGCCCACTTTTACGCCCACCTTCCATATAACGTTTTACCTAAAATTCATATAATTTCTCTATAAATAAAGATTTTGGAATAATAAAGGGCTATATTGAAACACCTAAGTTGTACTCATTCGCAAAAACAACTTTGACACGCCTACTATAACGCCCACTTTTCACGTTATCTACCGTTAATGAAATTTAAAAGCTCATAAAACTGCTAAAATTAGAGGTATGATGATAAATTTTGCGACGTCTATCCCCCTAGGCAATTTCATTACTATGCCAAAAAATCAAGGTGCCATGCCCACTTTTACGCCCTCCTCCCATATAACGTTTTACCTACAATTCATATAATTTCTCTATTAATAAAGATTTTGGAATAATAAAGGGCTATATTGAAACACCTAAGTTGTACTCATTCGCAAAAACAACTTTGACACGCCTACTATATCGCCCACTTTTCACATTATCTACCGTTAATGAAATTTAAAAGCTCATAAAACCGCCAAAATTATAGGTTCATTTGCAACGTATATCCTTCTACTCAATGTAATTGTTGTGCCAAAAAGTTTAGGTGTCACGCCGACTTTAACGCCTACCTCCTATATAACGGTTTATCTTAAATTCATGTAATTTCTCTATTGACAAAGTTTTTGGGAAAATAAAGGACTATATTGAAATATCTAAGTTGTATTTATTAGCACAAACTTTATTAACACGCCTACTTTAACGCCCACTTTCATTGAAAGACTACATTACAAAAGCATTTTAGTAGCATATCGAAGTTATAAAGGGTGGTTAAATTTTAAGGACCGATGTTCAATTTAAATAAAACACAAATTATTTAGGATATTATTATTATTTCTTTTTGTAATTATAATATTTGTACGGTTCAATTATGTATTTAACAAAATATCGGCCAAATGGCCCCCCCCATCCTTGGCGCCACTCCACTATCAGATGGTCCAAATTTTCAATGACAATGCTCAATTGTTGGGCATAATGATGAGTCGTGGTTGACTGCTCTTTTGCCACACTATCGCAAAAACCACCAGTAGTTCCAATTCAACGCACTAAGAAGGCATTCACAGATTTTCTAACATTTTATACAGACCTGTTTTGCAGAAATTTTAATATTTTTTTACAATTTTCCCGATTGTGGACGAATTTGAACGATTATGTTGATCAAAAGAATTACGAAGTGCACAAAACGCATTTTGATTTGAACACCCATTTTTATAAAAAACCTGAATAACTTTAAAGCGTTGCTCATTTGCGTATCTTTCTACGGATTAAATTGAGTAAGTTTGAGATTGAGAAATGTCAAGTGAAATGCAGAAAACAAATTTAAAGTCTAGGTGTAGTTCACCTTCAACATGGGCCCTTAAAATTTAACCACCCTCTACAAAGAAAGTGATACATATTTTATTATAAAGAGATTATTCCGTAGCGATTAACAAAATAATAAATATTGTGCTTTAAATGTACACAAAATTGGTGGTGGGTATAAAAGATTCGGCTCAGCCGAATATAGTGCTCTTACTTGTTATAATTAAGAAACTCAGTTTCTTAAATTTTTTTATATTTTATATATACTTATGAAGTCTTCTTAAGTAGTCCTCAGTGTCGCATTGTCCTAAATTTAAAAATTAATAATAATTATTTTATTGTTTATAGAAAAAATTTTAAAAATATTTAAAAATTATGAAACGATTTAATATACCCTGTAAATTCACCAAAGATTTTTTACAATAACAGATATACAATCGTTGGTTATTCAAAACGTAAGTGTTCATGTTTTTGTTCAGAAAGTCAGTGTATTCTAATTGTAAGCCTAAAAGAAAATTTTAGAATTTTTCTTCTGAAAAATAGTGCATCTCATTGGAAGAAAAATTAATTCTTCAATACCAAATATTTAGAATTTTGCCCTGTTTCAATTAACAAAAATATACTTCACTGTTAGATTCAAAAGTTTCATTATGTAAAATGAGTTTTAGATTTTTATGTTTGAAAAGAACTAATTTAATATTAATTTAAAAAAAATTTTTAAAATCAATTTTAAAATTTTGCATATGCTTTAAAAATTTATCTTTTATTAAGGAGAAGAAAAAATAACATAAAATGTAAAATATTACAGTTTAAACCCAAAACATACAGTTTTTTAACATAATAAACAATCTTTAAACATGTGAATTCTTTTAGAATAATTAAAGATGAGATTTACAAATTTAAAAAAAAAATAATAATAGGATTTTTATATTGAAATCAAATAATGAAAGTATATAGCAAAGTTTTAACAAAACACCAAAAACATCTAAACAGTATTTTGCTCTGCTTGGAAATTCCTGTACGTCACTACGACATATTTTTAATATTTATTGTTATTCACTTACGAGGTGCAATTAAAACTCGAAGACCATCGGAAACGTTTGAATTTTGCAGTTAAATTTTATTTATTCAAGATCTAAAAGTTCTTAAAAAACCAAAAGCCATTCGTCAACGCTAATTGCAACCCACTAAGTCTTTAGTATGATGCGGTAATACATCTTAAAATATCATTGGGTCCTACTTCTTCGAAAATAAAATACCTTGTCCATAAATATACAGCGGTATAGCTTTATTGTGAAACTTTTTTTTATATCCTGCCCTTGAAAAAATACACATGATGCACTTTCAGCAGGATGGGGCTACATCAGCACTTTTCAGTCAAATTCTTGGAAAATTATCTGATGTGGACGTTTGCCGGATTTGTCAAGACCCTACTGTTTTGTTTGGGGTTATTTAAAACAGCGAATATATGTGAATAAGTCCGGCATAATCCATAAACTCAAAGCTATCATTGTTGTAAATTTCAAAAGGCGTAAAATAACACTCTAAAACAAGGCGATCACTACAGAGCTAAAAATGGGGGTTATTGAACTAACTTTTAGTATAAAAAAATTGCACTTTGTATATTTTTTAGTCTAAATGAAAAAGATAAAAAAAAAATAAAAAGCTTATTAACTTTTTTAACGCCAAAATTTTGATAGTTCTGCCATATATTTGGGTTTTAATAATTATTTCTATTGAGTAAATAAAACAAATTTTGAACCATAAACCCATTTGAATGTGATAAGCTAAGTTATATATAAAATAAAAAAACATAATTCATAGAATCAATAGTCAACAATTTTACCAAACAATTTTAAGCTTTTGTTAAAATAAAATTAAATCAAACCAGATTTTCATTATTGATAATCAAACTGTGTTAATTCACACGAATATATAGGTACTCATATGCAGCATATGGACAAAAAAAATAATTTTTTTAAATGCTATACAACTTTTCTACTTCATATAAATATTAAAAGTTAATTTCAAATTTTCGTTCTGTTCAAGATTCGCTATGAACAGTATGTTTGAAAGCTTTTAAAACAGCATGATATGCTACACAACAGCTCCCTTAACCCTTCATAGTGTGATGTGTTTCAACAATTTTCTTTAGTATGTGATGAATTTGAAAGGAATTTTACGGATTATTCCTTTTATTTATTTCTTTTTTATATTATATTCCTTTTATGTTTTGTTTTATTCATTTAATTTCCTATTCAAAATGTTTCATAAGTTTATAAATGCTTATTATTGTAGAAACTGCTAGAAGCATTCAAAGTTGTTTGCCGCTTTTTGGAAATGACTTTTTAATTTCCTGCTAAGAAAAAAGTAGGAAAATAAAGGATTTTTTCTTTATAACACAGTAATTGTTAAAACAAAAAGACAACTGGATAAAAAAAAGAAAAATGACATAAATATTTAATTTGTCAAGAGTTTCGCTTAGCGACACGCTAGTTTATGTATGGTTTTTAATCAAATGAAGTACTGCAGTGCAGCATTTACGTGAGTGAGTAACTTTGTTTGATAAACACTTTGTGTACCTTATTACTCATCAGCTGCTTTCTTGTAAAGCACAGGTATTGTAAGCAAAATTTTCAGTTCAGCTCTCAATTATAATCAGACTTTATATACTACAAAATCGAAACAGTTTTTATTATTGTATTAATATTTAAAACAAGTATTTCCAACTTAATGTTTGAACATAATATCTTTGATGTTCAAATCAAATCTTTGAATTAAAATATCTTCTATTTTTTTTCATAATTCAATTGTGATTTTGATTTATATTTATCTATTTATGTAAATAAATTTTATAAAATAAAATTTTAGTTTAAATATTTTAATGTTTGGGTAATCTAACTTTGTACGTACAATATTTATCTAAACTAAAACCTTAATACATTTCAAATCTTAATGAAATGTCAACTAAATTATTTTATCAAATTCCTTGAGTCATATAAATTTGCTTTGTATTTAAAATCATTTATTATATTTAAAACTAAAAGCCACAATTTCCTTAAATTAATTATAAATTCGTATCGTTTTGCAGGAAGGAAATGACATACAACACAAATACTAGAAAATAAACAATTTATTTAAATGATTAAATTTAACCTGAAATACGTTTACATTTAACAACACGAAACCATTTTCAACAGCATATGGTAGTCTGGAAACATTAAGGATTTAACATACATTCTCAAGTCAATGATCCTAAGTGTAATATTTTTGACATCTTTGAAGCATACAAGCAATAAGATTTCCTATGCATAAGAAATAGAATAGTCATCTGCATGTGTAATTACTTCTGTTTCATGAGGTATATTTTAAAAGGTTAAAGTGATTAAAGTTTAAATGATTATCTTTTCTAAGAGAAATTGTATAAACTTATTAAAGGTTATTCGACATAAGCTGGTATTCGTATGTTTAATTTATTGCAAGGCAGGCGTATGAGTAATTTTTAATATGAGTATGGATCATTTAAAATATTTAAGTAAAAAATTTAACATCATGCAGTCTTACAATGACATGTAATTTTCTTGTTACACTTACCAAGTAATTGCACTGGTCATGTTGAAATAACATACAAGTACTCAGAACAAAAACACATAAAACTTATAATATACACATGTTTCTATGTGCATTAGACCATATCCTCCTAACACATACAAAAAGTACTTCCATTGCTGTTGAATTAGGGTTGTCAAACCCGGCTTCCAAGCAATTCGAACACCCGGTTTTTTATGTTTTTCAGGTTTTTTTAAACCGTTTTTATTTTTAATTTGTGGTTTTCGAACTAGAGAAATCGCTTTTAATGTCTCGAATTATTTGACAATATCAAATAGTTTGGTTCGTTTATATACTTATCTGTCTTCTTGGCCATATAAACACCCCTTTTCTTAAAACGTTTTAAACTCTTCTTCGTAGTGTGTGCAGCGTGTATTTTGTTTTTTTACCTCTTAAAGTAATTATTTTTTGAAAGCTTATGAATCCCCTATTCGAATGAGAAATACCCGTCTATTAACTAAAAGGACTTGACTGGGAGAATATAATACGCTAATAAAAAATCTAAAATCCATGTTGGTCTCCACTACAAAATTTTTTATAATAAATAAATTTATAAATGAACCAAATTAAATATTTTAAAATATACCCCTTTCAACACCCTCAACATTGGTATCAAATGAAAGAACCTGACAAGTTAAATACAGTTATCTATGAAATAGTGTAAAATTTCAGACAGCATCCGTAACAAAATGGCGTATAATTTTTTAACACTATTAATATTGGTATTTAATTAAATGGTTTGGCAAATAGAACAGCCAAATAAGTAAAAATTTAAAATCAAAGATGGCGTCGGAATCTAGAGTATGCTATGCACATGATAATGAAGAACATTATTCGGTTTGGCACGGCCAAATATAGCACTCTTACTTATTGACATTAACGTCATACGCTTACCTCATATTTATGTTGTAAAATTAAAATCGAGTTTAAAATTTATTTTAATAAATATTTTTCATACAAAATTTTCTTAAGATTGATTTTAAATACATTTTATTTTATTTTCTTTACTTTATGAACTTATTTCAATTTTAAAGACTCATTTTTTTTAAATTCTTCTCAATTTTAAATAAAAAATAAATTATATTTGTTTTTTTAAGTTAACATGCAAAACCGGTTATTCCAATCGGTTTTATGTGCAAAAAACAAAAACCAGTTTTTAAAATTATAGTTTTTCGAGTTATTCGAAAACAAGTTTTTCTCGTATATACGAAACTTCGGTATTTACATTCGGATCTTAAATTAAAATCTAGTTGTTAAAAAGTAAAATGGCGTAACTGAGTTCAACGAGCTTTTAAGCAAAATATTAATTTCCTTTAAGACACAAACACATAAATGAGCTACTTTCAAGGTAATTACCACATTCGGCAAATACAAAATAAAAGAGCTTGACTAGTCGAGTAAAAACAAGCTATGAAAAAATTTAAATTCCAAGATGGCGTCTGTAACAAAATGGCGGCCTTTTTTCCTACCAAATCAGTATGGGCATTAAATAAAAGGGACTGATTAGTAAAATGTAGATAAATATATAAAAAAATAAAATCTAAGACAGCAAAATGGCGGCTCACAAATTTAAATTATAAATTTAAATGAAATAGGGTCACTAAGAAAATACAATCGATCTAGTTTTTGTTAAAATGATGTCATCATAAGAATTTTGACATAGGAACATATATGCATAAAGGAGTAATATAAAAAAATTATGTTTTTTTAAATAAACAATTTGTAAATATATAATAAAGTATTTATATAACCTCTTATTTTTTCATATTTATTAATTTTTTTTTATTTGATATCACATTTCTACAAACTATTAAATAAATGTTACTTAAACCCTAAATGACAGACTTAATTTTAAGCAACAATTGTTTTAAGTGTCATCTGAAAAGTAATATTATTTGAAAAACTAAATGAAAAATAAAATGTTTTGATATTTGTCTTACAATACCACAAGAACATTGCACTATACTGCAAGGAGTTATAAAATTATGGTATTCACTAAGCGTACTATCATGTTGTATTATCATATCATATGGCTTAAATACTTTACTATGACTGCCAACAATATATTAAACTAACCTTTTTCAATCAGTCTTTCATGATCACAATTAAGTTTTTTATATAAAACTAGCTTCTTAAAATATGATTCTAAGCCAGAATAAATTATATTAAACTATTTAAAAATTTTAAATTATAAGAACATTACAAAAATGCGACACGTGAATACCACAAATAAAGCTACAATACAATAACATGCTTCGAAAAATGAAAATAAAAGTTTTTTAATTTAATATGCACACACATGTACATACATAACCATATATATATATATACAGTGGCGAGCAATAATGGCTGTATGCTAGCAAGATTCTTACTAAAATCATAAAAAAAATTAAATAAAAACGCAAGCAAAAAAAGCAATTCAGTATTTTTTAATTATTTTGTATTTTTTTATAAACTATAAATAAATAAATATAAATATATTTTCTATATTAACTAATAGCTCAACGTAGATCAAATTTTCTATTTTTGACGTTCATATAAATTTATTATTTTAGATAAATATACATCTACTTTCAGTATAATCCTTCTAAAATCCTTTATTCTTTTTTACACTTTTAATGCACTTCGGCATACTTTCCACCAAATTCTCAATAGTTTGTTTAGGTCTTTTCTTTTGTTCTTCCTGTACCCTTTCTCAAAGTTTACCCAAATTGGTTAGAGCTCTCTCGGGCGTTGCTAGTCTTCTTTTTCATAGTGTTTATAAATTTTCAATTGAATTTAAATCCGGGCTTTGAGCTGGCCACTTCGTTATTTGAAAATGTTGGCCGATTAACCAATTTTGTATTATTTTACCCGTATGTTTTAATATCTATCTTGCTGTAAAAATACCTATTCTTCCGGATACGCGAACGTTTCTAGAGCTTTTGGCAAATTTGTTTGGTGGATATCGAGGTAGTTCTCCTCTTTTATTATGCCATCTATTTTCACTAGTGGCCCAACATTCTACCAATTAAAACATATCCAAACCATTAAACTAAAGCCACAATTTTTCACTGTTTGCTTCACCTGATGCCTCTGAAGTTTATCGTGTGGCCGGTGCCAATAGTATTCCTTTCCGTCTAATTGAAATCGGATTATTTTAGTCTCGTCTGACCAGATCACACGTTTGCACTTAACATATGTCTTACAAAATTTAAGATGAGCCTTTACGTTTTTCTCTAATAAAGCAGGCTTTTTTTGCTTTATGGCAAAAACCAGGCCAATACTGCGAAGTGCTCTTGGGGCTTTCCACTCACTAATATTTTTTTATGGCCCTAGTAACTAAATTTTGAGTTTTTGTATCTTTTTGTGTCATCAGACGTTCGTTAGAGCATCACCATCGATTATCAATCTTGGTCAACCTTTAACTACAGCAACAAGATCCATATTTTTCCGCTTTCGGACACTTAAAACTGTACAGTGAGATATTTCTACCGTCTTTGCTATTTATGTTGTCGATTGACCTTTTTTAGATATACAATTCGATGTTAAAATTCAGCACAATTTTTTTTTTTCCTTTTTTCATAATAAAATCTAATATATTATAATAAACGGTAAAAATCTAAGTTTAATGACTACTGATCACTTTTTGTTAATAAAAATTATACTTTAAAAGAAAAAGAAGACTAAGAAAAAATTAAACGGTGCATTATTATTGCTTTTTGTGTGAAAAATAGTTGTTTTCAGGTTTTATAAAAATATTTTAATTTTGTTAAAACTTTACGAGCTTTTATTTACTTTATGTTATGTTGTAGAAAACTGTTTTATAGTATTAACACCACTAAAACATTTAAATGAAAAATGCACAAGCCTAAAAGCTTTCTTTCATTATTGTTTAATATTTTACAGGGTAAACCAAAAATCATTATAAATACGTTTTAATAACATTTTTGTTTTTTCTATTTTTTATTTATTTTTGTTTTATTATAAAAATAAAAAATAGAAATTTTTTACATAAATATGGAAAATAATTTTACCTTTGTAATTTTAGTTTTCAGCTCCGTAATTATTTGCTCGTTTTAAAGCATTTTTCATAACATCTTTTAAAATATGTGGCTGTAGCCCTCGATTTTTTGCAATAATAATTACTTAAGGCTTGTTGACATATACTCATCTGACAGTCTTGCGCAGATGCTCTCGTTTTTTATTCCAAGTCTAAGGTCTGTTTTAAAGAGCAAGGCGAAATAAATATTTTACTAAAATCTGACTAGCTCTTAGTACAGTACTTCTACTTTAATTTTTCACTATGTAATGCTCAATGATATTTTAAGAAATATTGCCACAACAGACTGTACACCTAATGTCGACGATATTCTTTTAACGTCAAAATAATTGATGGCTAGCTTAAATAAACAAATTTTATTATTCTGGTTCTCTGTTCAGTTGTTAATCTCTCCATTATTTATTATTCAGGTGATATTTATACAATCTGCAAAATATCAAAAAAATTACACAAGAAAAATTTATTAAATTTTTATATCCAATTGTGACTCTTGACACTTCTTGTCTTGTTTATAAGTCTACTTGATTGTTTATTGAATCATTCATTTGGTTAAAAAAAATTTTTTGTTAAATTCTTCGCATTCGAATTTTTTAAATAAAAAAAAATCTTATTGAACATAAATTTATATATCCGCTTTTTGATGATCGCCACCCTTGTTCTTATGTAAGTTTTCAAACATGAAATTTAATTTTTTTACTCCAGTAGTATTTATGCAAAAAATTACTTGCAACTAAAGAAAAAGAAACACAATTTTCAAAAGGGAAAATTTAAAACTATAAAAATGTATTGTTACATATTTTTACTTTTTTTTACTGCACCCCATTCTACTGTAAAATTTTTAAGAAATAGATCTCGACGTAACGGTGATAATATGTTCGATCTCTTCTTTACTGTGCAGGAAGAAGGACGACGAAATATTACACTTATCAGAATAAGAGTTCAAATGGTTTTATCACAAAACATTAAAATCAATTAACATATGATGTGTGAACTTCTCCTACTCTAATGCAACATAAATATTACTATTAAAATGTAAAAATAATTCTAAATTAGTTTTTACGCCGTATGTTCGCAGTTTCAAATATTAACTCCTTAAAAGTTTGATAAATTTATCAAGTGCAGTCAAAACATTATATTAAAAAAAATAATAATATTAAACAGTATATATTAAGGTTTATAGTCGTAGGAAAATAGAATGTATTAAAAATCTATTTTAAGAAAATTTTGTATGAAAAATTTAAAATAAAATACATTTTAAATTTCACAAATATGGGGGTTAGTCACTAAAACAAATTTACCCATATTTAACCATGATCTTTAAATTAGCTTAGAAATATAAACTAATAATATACAAACACGTAAAAAGAAAAAAAAGTAACGTTACAAAACTTAATGAAAATGTAATAAGTAAAATAATAATTGCCCAATTCTCAATTTGTATGTCGTAGTAGTTATATTAATTTTGTTCGTATTTTATCTATTAATTTTTTAAACAACACTTACGACAATTTTACCTATTTTTACAGAATGTCGTATAAATACATCACAGATATAATAATAATTAATTATATTGCCGTTTTTCTTTAATATAAAGAAATGATTTTGTTGCAACCTACCACTCCTACTACAGGATGTGAAACGCGCAAATATGTTTTTTAAGAACTTTTGATACCATACTCGTTCCCTTACATATAAAGCATATACATATGAAAAGGTATTGAATGAATCTTTCATTCATATGCAAAAATAACATTTCATTTCGTCCGTGACAGTTTCTATAAAATATTAAACACATACAAACATAGAGAATATACACGAATACCGCTACCATATCAAAGTTATGGCTCATGAATCAGTATTTTTCTCACATCCTTTGCTTTTGTTCTGCCATGACCAATATTTCATGCATATTCAGGATGTTTTTTTTCTCCTCATTCTCTAAACAATTCTAGTCTTTAATTTCTATTCTTTAGTTTGCAATATTTGTTTCGTTTTTACTCTAATCGCATTTGGTAACTGTAGTGCAAAAATGTTTTTGGGTTCTGCCTGAGAGCAGATAAATTGCAATATAAATAAAATTGCAAATGTGTTTCTTTTTTGTTTGGCAATGATGAATGAGTTTGAGTGCAAGAGAGGTGTTTTTATTGAGATGTGTTTGCAGTTTCGTGCAGAGATATGTGTGTATATATGAGAGTATACGTGTCCGCATTGTAAATGTTGAAAGGAATTTTTTATTTATTTAATTGCACTTTTTTCAAAGTTATTATAAAATTTTTATTTATTTTCTTTATTTTTCGATTAAATTCTGTATGTTAAGGTAATAAGTAAACAGGTAAATAGTAATTATTTTTAAAAATTTTTACAAAATAAAATGTAAAAATAAAAAAATTTGTACAAATTAAAATATATGCTAGACATATTCATACAGTTAACCTCGTCGTATCAGGTGATTGGGAAGCATGATGTTAAATTTGCTTTGATTTCATTTATTTATACAGGAATGGAAAATAAAATTTTCGTTTCTGCATTGAACAATAACCCTAAGTGTATTTTTTGATATTAAATCTATTATAAAGCGTGATCGATTTTGAGGTTCCCTACTTTTTTGAAGAAAAAAAACACGGCAAATTCCAATTTAATGTTTATTATTATTTAAAGTACATTCTTTGGCATTTGTTTTTTGAATATTATTTTTATCAAATTTTGGCCGTTGCTACGTCGCAAATAGTCCATCCATTGAGTCCAGTTTTCGATGACTCGTTCGAGCATTTCGACTGGTAACTGGCGAATGACATGCGTGATGTTTTCCTTCAAGGCCTGAATCGAACCGAGTTTTTCCGTATAAACTTTAAAGTTTACATGTCCCCACAGGAGAAAGTCTAGTTGTGTGATATCACACGATCTTGGTGACCGACCAATCGACCGGCCCAAAACGTGAAATTATGCGCACATCGAAGTATTCTCTCAATAAATCCATTGATTGATGCGATGTGTAGGAAGTGGAGCCGTCTTGCTGAATCTAAATGTCGCCGAGATTACGATCTTCAATTTCAGGCATCAAATTCTGGGTCACAAGATACGTGATGGTGTTGCTAATAGTACGATCAGTAGGCCGATTATATTGACCATAAGTTGAGCGAAGTGCACGAAACAAATTACTCACAGAACGTGAATTTTTGTAATAAAGTTGAAAGGTTTGTAAAAGTTTTTCAGGCGTAAGTCTTTCCATTATGAAATGCCAAACAATACTAAACAAAAATAACATGACAGCATGTTATCATTTGTTGTTTAAACACCCTTTATCGTGGGTTTCACAAATATATATGGTTTTTTTGATAATAAAACTTTAAAAATTAAATAAATTTTAACAACTTTTCCATACCTGATATACAAATTCACCTTGTCAGAAAACAACTTCTAAAAAAGTGCTTTATTGTATAAATTCGCCATTTCATTTTCATGTCTTGAATATTAGTATTGAAGGAATACCAATTCTAAGAATCATTGTATATTGTATCGTTAATTAAAATACAGTTTTGGTTTATTTATTTGTAAATGCAATTTCTGTTCCATGGGTTTTCTCTTATATTGTTAAATGTCAAATAACACTATACATCATCAATTAAAAAAGTAAGGAATGGGAGAGCTGCTAAAATCTTAGAGCTACAAGAATTATTTTAAAGCAATTTTTAGTAAAAAGCTTTAGCAAAATTAAAAAAATTTAGCAAATCCTTTGAGTTAAAAAAATAAATTTTTTTTTTGAGACCAAAAAAAATCTTAGAAAATTTTTTTAAAATTCCCATCCCTGTATAAATCTAATACATCACTTTAAAAACATATGAAATTAAATTTTATTATTATACAAAAAGCTTAAATGGAAATTACCAAGAACAATCATACAATACTGTAAACACATACAAAAATAGCAACAATAAATAATGCATCGAGGGTTGGTAATTGAATTATTATATCAGAGTTTCTTAAGTCATGCACGTTGACTTTTTTGTATTTTAGAAATTACCGGTTTTTTTCAATTTACTTATTCGCCAGTGTTCTGTTATCCGAGTGAAATTAAATCACCCGGAATTGCCATTGTAGTGCTTAATTTCACTCGAAACGCAGAACACAGGTGATTATATTATTATTTCACTAAATTCTTATAACCATAGAAGTTTTGTCAAATTGTTTTTTTTTTAACTACACTACTGTATACTAAACTTATCTACTCTGCAATAATTAGCTAGTGAAAAATTAATCAACTTTCTTGCAGCAATTTTTAGCGAATACTATATACTCACAAAGTGTATTTTCGTCATAATCATTTAAATAAAAAAACCCTTTCTTTATGCACAAAAAATAACAATTTATTTCACCACCACTTAGTTACGTTAAGTAACTACTAAATTTAATTAAATTTTTAATTCTACTTTATGTTTCTTCTGTATTTTTTATTATTTAAGTCCTTTCGAAAATAAATGTTAAAAATTCATTAAAAATCAACGAGTAGAGGAGTTTGGCGCTTACAAAAGGAACAAAAAGAACTTATACAAAATAAAAAAGGTGATTAAGATTGTAGCAATTATTATTGTTTAATGGTAATAAAAAGACAAGGCAGAGAAAAAAAAGAGAATTACAACCTGCATACCAAATTATGGCAGATACTGTTGTATCTTCTTATTCAGAATACAGTTACATGAATTAAAAACTTCTCAAATATTTGTAGCAAAATAAAAATTCGTAAATGCGGCTGACTGCAATAATATTAAAATAAATTGTGAACGTAGGTGTATGAATGTACTTTCGTTGCATGCAATAATAACAAGCTGATAGAGCAGACTATGCAATAATGCAAAACGAAATTTTGTTTTGTGTTTTGAGCAAACAAAAGTTTGTGGAGGAGTTGACGTAAAATAATCGAGGTAGGAGTAAAGAAATTGCTTTAAAAAGGTTACCTGAAAATTGCAGTCAATAAGAGATTATGAAATAATAATGGTCATTAGGGTGGATCAAAAAAATATTGTTTCTATCTTACATAAAGAGTTTTTTTCGCAAATTTTTTGTTGGATATTTTGGAGATTTGATGGCTACTTTTTATGTTTTTAAGCAAAAAAAATTTTTTTTAAGTTTTTTCTCATACTAACAGACAACACAATCCAATAAGAAAATATTCTATAATTTTTATTTAAACAAATATGAATAAAAAAAATTTTTACACTAAATATGTACTGGAAAAATTAAAGGGAAATTTGTTCTTTGATGTTTAAAAAATTAATTTGCATTATTTTGCAACCCTACAATTTCTATACTTTAAATGTTAAAACTTAACCAATAGTTTAAGTAATAAAAAATTTCATGGTTTATGGAAATGTAGAAGCCTTATAAATGGTGAAGGCTTCCCCAGTTTTTTAAATTATCGTAAGGCAATATTGCCGGTAAAAATTTTTTTCTAATGCCATTTTTTTTATATTAACTTTAAAGATGATGTGGAAAAAAATTTTTTTTTATCAATTTGGTTTTACACTGACGATTTACTTCAGGTGTCTTTCACCTCGTCAATGATTTTGCATGGTATTGCACCTGTAACCGAAGACATCTTATAATAATATAAGATGTCTTCAATGTAAATAAGCCTCTAGGTTACAGAGGAAAATACATATTTAGTTTCTGTAAAGGGTCCGCCATCTAACGTTTTTTTCACCTTTTGCTTATTTCGTGAATTTTAACACTTAGCTTATGTCTGATTTGACAGATAATTAGTTTTATCCTTCCGCTAACCGAATATGGTTGTGTATACGCTTCGCTAAGTGGGCCTGCGATCGACTTACAGAAGATGCCAATTTTGCCAAAAAAATCATCTTTTTAGATGAAGTTCATTTTGATCGGGTATGTAAACAAGCAAAATTGTCGCATTTGGGGCACAGAAAACCCACAAGCATATATTGAAAAGCCGATACACTCAAAACGATTCACTGTTTGGTGCGGATTTTGGTCCAGAGGCATAATTGGGCTATTTTTCTTCGAAAGTCAGTAAGAAGTGGCCGTGGTCAATGGCGATCGTTATCGAGCCATGTTGAACGAATTTTTGATCACAAAAACAAAGAGGAGGATTTTGGCAACATTTGGTTTCAACAGGACGACCTTACGTGGCACACAGCTGAAGCTACACTTTTTTTTAGTATTTTCAAAAAAAAAAAGTTATTTGCGGACCCTTTATTTTATATGTAAATATTTATGCACTAAAATGGTTTTAAAAAAAATTCCATCATCTTTAAAATAACTTCTCAATTATTTTTTGTAAGAATTAATTATTTCTTGTAAGAATAAATTATAAATTAATTATAATTATTCCCAGCAAATGAAGCCCTACTAATAAAAATATTTAAAGCATTTTTGTAATCACATACGTAGGTATTCACATGCATATGTGTATACTATTTTATGAGTTGGCCTGTCTCCGCTTATAGGGTGATACAAAGGATACCAAAAATAGAATAATAATTAAATTCCTCATGCAGATTCGCGGTGCCATTATAAATGTATAAAAGAATTATTTCGTTTCCTAACAATAAAATAGAAACGACTACAATTGAAATAAAATAAGTCTTTTTTACGCAGAATTTAAATAAATTTTATTTATTAATTAGTGAACACACTAGAAGTGCTACATGGTTATATTGTTATAATGAATTTTTTTTAATCAAAAATTAATGAAAAACATTGTACTGTTTATTGTCAAATTTTTAAACAATTTTAAAATTTTTAAAAATGTAAATTTAACGAATAGAATTTTTACCGGATAGTGAATTTGCCAAATCTAATATTATCTAACCAAATTACATTTAATAGACGCCTAAACATAAACTTCCTTAATAACAAAGAATTTTTTTTTAAAGTGCTTCCAACAAAATTACGTTCGTTTAGCGAAACATAACTCATGTTTCATAGTATTTTTAAATTTGCAGACTACAAAACACAAATCCTTCTAAAACTAGATATATGGTTTAATGTATTTTATATAAAATGTAATGAGCAGCTTAGCATCTGTATTTTATGAATTTGACTTTACAGTACGTCTATTTAAATGGCATTAAAACGACTATAAAACTTTCCAATAAATTTACTCTTTGCCACATCTGCTTTACATACAAAATTAAAAGAATTCAATAGTAAACTCATTATTACACAGCCTTAGTGTTTCATAATTATGTATATAAATACCATTTCGGTATTATTGTAGTTATGGCATCCCATAGATTTGCAGAGGATTAAAGGTCGCTGACATAACAATGTTTGCGTTAACAATATTGCACCACCAACAACTATTGTCTTTACAACATTGTGCTTGCCAGTATGCACCAACCAACACGATCATGTTTAAAATACCTTGCATATAAAATATAAAAATAAAAAAAAACCATTTGCGGATTGCCTGGGAGACATATTAAGCAAAAAACACAATTGTGTCTGCCACACTATGGAATAACGAAAGAAATTAAAAAAAAATACACACACACAATTACTAGCACATACTATTGTAAGGAATTTTTGTAAAGATAAAAAAAAGAAAAAAACTATTAAGCAAACAAAAAGACAATTGTTTTTATAGTATGAAATCTTACATGAACACCAACACAAGACACTTGCACACGTACACAGGCGAATGCACGTTTAAAAAACATGTGGAGATTAAGTGTCCTGTTCCCATTTTTATACAGATGAAAGAAAAACATAACGATTGTTTTATTATTCGCATGTTTTTATATCATTCAGCACAAAAACAAACAAACATTAAAGTTTTTTTTTTTTTTGTTTCGTGATTTCCGTTTCTACTAAACTAAAGTAAAAGTCATAAGCTTTCGTTTAACAACTTAAACAAACTTAAGCAAACATTAATACATGAACACATAAACACACGTACATATTTTATACCCATACTTAGATAAATACTCTCGTACTACTTAAAAAATCACACAGCTGAGCTGAGAGTTTCTTTTGTTTAAATTGCTGCAATTTGCACTCATTTCCCCAAATGGTATTTTTCACTTTATTTCTTTCTTTTCCGAGAATGTTTTTTTAGCTGAATGGCAAACGATTGTGATGATGTTCTTTTATATTTATTCTCTATAAACACTTATACATAGAAACCTTCACAAACACACAAACATACATACACTCCTTCAACTACATATTAAACTCTCTATTTAACAAAACAAAACAAATACTAGTCAGTTGTAGTAAAGATGGTGGAAAAAGTACTTGTAACAGCAAACTTCATTCACATACCGATTTGTTCGCATTGCAGTTGGAGGCATTCAGCTTAAATGTCCTCTGTTTATATTGGTACAGGACGTTTCGTTATGAAATGTTATTTGATTGTAAATCTGGAATAGTGGTTTGCACTTCTGAGTCTATTAAAGAATATAAGGAAAGTCATGAAGTTGGCAAATCGGTTATAGCAAAAATCATAACATTTAGTTTGTAGTATTGTGTAAGTATTTAAATTGATCCTTAGAAGTAATAATTTTTGCAAAATGAAAAAAAATATCTTAACAGAATCGAATGAATAATCTTGAAGACTAAATAAATTTTTGTTAATTTTCTGATGGCATTAATAAATTGTATGCGAATCCTGTCTTTCAATGCATTTATGTGTAATTGTGAACTTTTCAATATAAAGCTCTGAATTTATACAACCCAATAAAAAAATCCAATGAAAACCAGTTGTGGTGATCGAAATAAGAGAGTACACAATTATTAAATTTGTCATCAACAACAGTTTTTTACAGCATGTATAACCATCCTGTTAAAATTGTACATCATCCGCATTTAAATCAATCAATTTGGACAGAAATAACTCTTTTCATTTATCGCGATATCGAGTATTTGTGACAATTACTATCTGACCAGTCACATTTTAAAATAAATGTGGTCCAATGATGTCTCTATCCCAATGTAACACCAAACTGTAACATATAGTACTTTTGACGATCAACAAAGCTTAGGATAGTTTTTGCGAACCTGTATTCACATCCTTGTTTTCAATATTCTTTAAACGAGCTATCTTTGCTGTGATTTCGACTAAGTTCTTGTATAAATTAAACTAAGCATAATGCTGTTTGCAACTCTAATTTATTAAGCTAAATTGAAATTTCTGGACTTTTACTAACACTTAGCAACAATAACAGCAATTGGTCAAGCCTTCCTTAATGTTTAACTATTTTTAAGGAAGTCGTTGAAGTCTATTCATTATTCCGACAATAAAAGCTTTCGACATTAAATTAAATTGAATTAAATAATTAAAAAATTAAATTATATTCTGATTAATATTTAATAGTTTTTCCATATTTAATTTGATTGTTAAAGTAGTTTAAAGTAAAGTTCTAGGTATTATGTAACAATTTGTTTCAGTCTTTTAAGTCATTTCTATTACAAAATTTAAAAAAAGAATAAATAAATAAACTCTAATAAGGCTCTAATAAGATATTGCCGAACAAAAATTTTTCCAACAAATTTTTTTATAATACTGCTCTTTACAAACATAAATGAATATTTCATTCCGCAACAGCTGTAGCCCAGCAAAACTACTACTTCCCCATAAGCAGGTTTGTAAAAGAATAACAAGATGTTTTGGCTTACAGACCTACTAAAATTCATTCAGTGCATTAAAAATGCAGTCATATGTCATTCATATTTGTTATTCTTCAAAAAATTTACAAATTTATACTTACTGTCACACGAGTAGTATATTTTAGTATGCCATACAGTAACGAAATGTTCTATGTCTTTAGTAAGGAAATGTGTAAACACTAACAAATTAAATTTTCCTAGCATTGGTAAAAAAGCAAGTAAGAGTGCTATATAGGTATAATGATCACAACGTAGTATAACCAAGATTGCAGATATACTGTTATACGCCATTTTGCTTTATTATTTTAGACGCTATCTTTGATTTTGAATTTTTACATATTATTCTACTAGTTTGATTTCCTTTTCATGTGATACTCATATTCATTTAGTTAATAAAATAATTCCCCCAATTTTTTTTTCGACGCCATCTATGATGTTAACCTTTTTATAGTTTACTGTATTTAACTGGTCAAAAACTTTTATTTGATACCAATATTTCTAAGATTGACAGACACAAAGCCTTATCAATGATCTTATACCCATATGTTCGCCGTTTTATTTAAGACCTGATCTTGGATTTCAGCTTTATCATAGTAGTTAACTGTATTCTACTGGCCAACCTATTTTTTTTTTGCTACCAATATTGAAGGGTTGAAGGAGGAACATTTTTAAATACTAGATTTGCGTTATGTAAAAGTTACTATCCATTTTTTAGTAGCGGCTATCATTGATCTAATAAGTTTTTATAAAACATATATAATATTTTGCTAGTCAAGCTCTCTTATTTGATACCCAACTTAACTCTGTCAGTTGTCTAGAAGCTGGAGAAAATTATATGTTCGTTTGAAAACTTTAGGACATATACCGAAGCAGTTGTATTTTTGTCTTTATATCTCAATTAATAAGAAACTGATTTGTTAGCCTTTCTCAAGTATAATTCATTGTTCCAAGAATCTGGGAATAATATGTAATTGTTACCTAACTTGGACTAATCACATTAACAGTCTCGTGGCTTAAGACTACAGCAAACTAAGATCTCTGTGGCCAACACAGTTTTATACTCCCCCCCCCTCAAAATCCATTTTATGCTTGCTAAATCTTATTTAATCCCTCTCCTTACGTACGGCTGCGAACTTTTTGGTACAACATTGTTAGATGTGTCTTCGAACAAAGGAAACTTGATCGCAGTTATTCCTTTGCCAAATTACTTCAGAGGGTCTCCATCGAAAACTTTTTTTAATATTAGAGTACTTCTTCTGACTCATAAATTAATATATACTCAAACGCCTTCCTATTTGTTTGATAACTTGCGTTTTGTCAGATCGCTAAGGGGCAGAAAGCTCATTACACCTAAGCTAAGGTATCTCGTATCTGAATATTAATTATGCGTTAGTAGTGCTCGTTTTTTAAATTCTATACCTCCAAACAAACAAGCTTATAACAACGTAAATAGCTTTTGGAAATTTCTTTTTCATTATTTTTCTTAAATTTGAATTGAATATATTATAATTAATGCTTGTAATTTTGATTTTTTCTTGTATATATAACTATTACTATTTATAAATTTTTCATTCCTATACTTTAATTATAAGATATAGTGTTGTTGTAAGGAAATAACGATAAATGAATAAATAAATAATCCTTGAAAGGCTTAAAGTTTGTTGTATTTAGCCTGCCAAAAACTTTTAAGATCTTGAGAAACTTAATGTACTTAAAGAAAAATCTTATTATCTTCCAAATTATTTTTATTTATACCTTATGGTGAAATGAATGTTGTAGAAATTACAGAAGGAGTGGCAAATCTATAAATGTAATAATAAAACATAACTTAATGATTTCTGCATATCCACGAAAAATAAATGTTTTAAGCTTTTAATCAGTTCATACTTCATTCGCCTAATGTATTGAAAGGCTCAACAAAATGTATCTTTTGTGCTATTTATACTTTTAGCGGTAGATAAAAAGGAATACAAATTTACTTCAATGGAAATTTTTTATATATATATTATATATATTAGCTGCTTCCTTTTTTAACAGCGCGTAAATGGAAAACATAATTAAACTCCTTCTGGTAGTGATGACATTTTTTCTTACTAATTTTAAAATAGAGACCAATAAATTGGGACTTCGCATAGGGTCTAGCATTAATTAAGAGATTCAAGGAATTTTTTTCAGTAATCAAGTTTTTTGTTGAGAAGAGTAATTTGTTTCCATATAAATGTGCGTATTCTCTAGCTCAAACGTATGCTAGAAAAAAGTATGTACTGCTTAAAAAATTCACTTATTTTTTTCTAAATTTCCCAAATTTATACTAATACATTTGAACCTTAATATACTAATTTATAAATACATATAAATACATTTATATCCGTGTATATATAATTTACTTCATTATAAGATATAACTTTGCAAAAATACTTTTATTTAATTTCTAAAATTACTTAACACCATTCCCCAATATTATGCCAACTTTTTTTCGCCGCACCCTATTGCACACATTCATCGTTTTGAGTATTGCCGTCAACAACTTAAATAGAAAACTATATCCACTTGACTTTAAATATTTCCACTTGTGACTACTATCAGCATTTCAACGTAAACATTTTCACTGCTGCTAAGATTTTAGAATGACCGACTTACCTCATTCATTTGCTGATATAAATGAAAGGGAACAAGTAACAAAAACAAAACTAAAACTAAAGATGAAGATGAAAACAGTCAACTACTCTCTAAGGGAGAGCAATAATATAAACGCACACTTTTTGCAAGTCGGATGTAAATTAATGCAGTACCATTGCAAAGAAGGAAAGAAAAATCATAGAGAAAAAACTTTATTTGTCTTCTTAAGAAAAACACAACTAGCAGCAGCAAAAGAAGTTAAACTTTCAATATTTAAATGACTTCTAAAGAAAGTTTTAAATACACACTTGAATGGTGGAAAATAAAACTGAACATTTTTAATTAAGATTTAGTAAAATATTTGAAAACAAAAGCAAAACGTTAATGAATATTCAGGTCAAAGCAGAAGAAATAAGTTACACAAAAAAAATTTCATTTAAAGAATTAATTCTAACAAAAAAAAATACAAAACAGAAATTATCAGAACAAATTGCAGTGTTTTATTTTAAGTTTTGCAGCAGTGAGGGAATCGAAGAATACGTTGATATAATTTATTTAATGCGCTTATTCTCTGCCTCTTTTTTACAAATGCATTTATCAAAATTTACCTTAAATTAAGACATAATAGTAGATTAAAAACGGAAAAATAAAATAAAACTTCTCAAGAAAACTACAAAAATCCATTTTCTCTGGTTAATAAGGTTCAGATAAGGTTCTGTAAAATGAATTTCCTTATTTGTGTTTTATCCATCAGCAATCTATTATTTCATTAGAAACTATTGATCCCATCCAGCAAAAAGTTTGACCAGCATATATGTCCTAGCACAACTTGAGTTAATTAAGTCAATTTTAAAACAGCTACATATTCACTCAGAAAACAGGCACTCAAATTCTTTTGTGATTGTAAAATTTCTATTCTAAGAATCATAATTCCTTAGTGCTAACCACAACTTTATATACAGAAACAAAATTCTGTTGATACAACTAACACAACTAAACGATTGGCAACAATTGGGGTACAAACAACCGATACGGTTTTATCTGTATCTCTACAGACACGTTCTTAAAAATTTTTATTTGATGTATTTTAAATGAAGTAAAAAAATATGAATTACATAGTTTTATAATTTTAATTAAAAAGAGCAATACTGTAAAGTCTACAACTTCATCCTTAACCATATTTCTCGAATATTGAAAACTATAGGAAGTAAACACTTTTCTAATATTATTCATTATACAACTCTAGTAGACATTTTGGAAAAATATGGATCGATAACTCTCTCAGTTATAACTACAGACCAAGAAGTGCATTTGGAAAGATATAAAAGATGTATGCATTGCTCACGTAATTCCGTTACCCCAAATTCGGGAGTTTTGTTTATATTTGCATGGCAATAAAGATAGCTAAGAAAAGAATCCACTTAAATGAGAAAGTTTTCCACCTCTCATAACTATATTACTTAAAAAGTTAGCATTTGAACTGCTAAGTAAAATGAATCTACTGGCTTATAGAAACCTTTTCGTGAATTCCTAGACAAGGATTCTTAAATGAATTAAATTAATTATGAAAATATTCTTAGATCGACCTTTATAATGCATCAAGAGTATTGGAAACTAGAATTGATTATCATGTCTACGGGAAGAAATAAAGAAATAAGTATGGGCATCTTTTTATAACATCGCACCGGCCCCGAGTACCATATTTTGATGGTGATTTTACCACTGGTTTGAATTCGTGACATCTAACCATCGCCCGAGTGATCATGTTGAGCCCCTCAACATATCAGAGGTGGCAATTTTACATTAATTTTTGGTTTAATTAAGTGATATAAGGAGCTTAGGAGGTTGGACTAACTATTTCTTGTTTTTCTCTTCGAAGCTATAGCATTCATTAGCGACAGAATCGGATATGCGGTTCAAAATTAGACGAACAATTCTCCACGTATGTAACTACCTCTATTGAAAAGCAGCAGCACTGAGAGACATATGTGGATGCCCGAAGTCCACATTTTCGGCATATTTGAAAGTATCAGTCATTAAATCACTATTCTCTGTTTCTGTTAAGATACAGCATCCCAGACAATTCAGTAGTTGCCTAAAGTCTGATTAAGTTCAAGCATCATCCATTAAACTATACCATCTAACTCACAGTCACCAAGTTATCTCTAAAGGAAACTTACCAATAAACAGTTCTAGGGACTTATTGATTCCCATAGTACCAAATAGGACAGCTGACCAAAGTTATAATTTCTCCAATTATGACTTCAAAAATCCAAAAGAGATGGTCTTAACTTCCTACCCTGAACTAGCAATATGACTTGACAGAACACTAGACATGCCACCGGGGTAAACTTTCTTTGTTAACATCCACAGCTTGTTCAATGCAAACACGTTGAGGCAAAAATGACTCATTAAGATTTCATAAAGCAAACACTGGAAACCGATGCAGTATTTCTATTTGTTGTTACACTAATTTTAATAACTGATCTGCTGAAAGTTGAATTAAATTCAATACTTTTTATACTGAGTGAGAATTTAATTATAAAAAACCTTTTTATAATAATTATTTTCTAAACTCATTCGCACAAATGTACTTAAATCACAACATAATGTTTAATTATTTTCGAACCACTTTAACGCATGTATATTGGCTGCATGGTTAGCTATTAAATTACGCACAAAACTGTAAGAGTGTTAAGTATACGAGGTTAATTTCAAAGACCCTTGAAAACTTGTTATAACAGAATATTGGCAAAAGTGTGGCGTCACCCTGCTTAAACTGAAACATGTTTGCAGCAATAAGTTAATTTAAATGATAATGGATCAAATGGTAATTATGTCAGACTACTACTTAAAGTTGTTCTATATTTCTAGGCATTATTAAGATATAGGAAGCAGTTCTACTAAATTATGCCTTTTTCCGTATATTTTAAGCCGCTTAAGCCAAGTGAAAAAAGTTTCTTTAGATAAATTGTACCAGCCACAAAAAATAGGTTAAGTTAGATGAGGTTGAAAAGTAGGGGCACTAAAAGTCCAAGCCCATGACAAGTATGCACTTATGCTCAGTTGGTTTGTTGTGCGCTCGATATGGAAAACGGAATTCCCAAATAAAAATCATCAACATAATTCCCCTTAAATAACTGACTAGTCCAAGAACACAGTCCCCTCAATGTAACTCCTTGTGGATCTCCAGTTCGAGATCCCCAGGTATTCCAAGTTTGGCATAGTATCCACTGTAAAATGCTCGTGCCTAATATGCCCAAACGCAGGACAATGACAAAGGTAGTGTACCAAAGGCTCATCCTCTTCCTCGCATGCTCTACATGTTGTTTTCACAGATAATCTCATGCGAGCTAGATGGGTTCTCAACTCCGTATGACCTGTAATTACACTGGTTAGTTTCCTAAGTGTTGTTTCCTAAAAGTCTACTTAGTTTCAGAATCTCCTTTGATTTCCCAAGATTTTGGTCACCCCATAGTGTTCTTGTCACCTTACCGACATCAGTGATTTGTCATTTTCTGTCATGTTCCTCCATTGCCCAACATTTAAGTTCATCCTTAAATCGTTTAAATGGTGTAGCATTCTCCAAAGTTACAGTGCTCAGAATAGCTCCCGTTTTGAATAATTCGTCGGCTTTTTCGTTACCGATCAGCCCGTGATGGCTTGGTATCCATATTATCTCCAGATGTTCACAATTTGCATTGCAGGACGTTCCGGTATTCACTCTCACAAAAATAAGTTATAAAAGCAATCTTCAACGAATTTTTGTGTTCATAATATAATTTTAATAAATTATCTATTTATAGAAAATTTTTGACAACTTTTTAACTATAAAATATTTTTGTAGAAAATATTTAATAAACTCGACTTATTAAAAAGTCCCTTAATTATTTATAAAAAAAAATTCAACAAAAATGTAAATTCTCCATAGAAAGTGTGACATTTCTATGCTTATCACTACATTACTTCAAATTGATTATCGTATTACGAGTGCATTCTTGGATTACAACGAGCATCGTCAAATGCATTTCAGTCGACTAATGCTATGAGTGGCTATTGTTAGCATTCTTATGTCAATAACATTCCAATGAACACTGAATTACATTCCTATATACACATACATACATTTATATATCGGTTTAATTGTTTTGTAACATTTCACCAACAATTGTAACAAAAATTTCGCCTGAACAAACAGTTGTATGGCTACATACACACTCATATAATGTACAATATAGAAACTGCACTTTTATGTAATTGTAAGCCAAAAAGTACTTTGTCAGTATTATTTGCCATAACAGTCAAGCTTATTTAGATATGTGTGTGTGTGTGTTTGTGTGTGTGTGTGAACACAAGTATGCGAGTATTAGCGCAGCCAGTCAGCCAACTAACTAACCAACTAAATTGTTAAACAAACAAATTTTTTCTAAAACAATAAAAATATATATAAAATGTTCAAATAAATAAAGGACTAAGAACAGTAAAATTCATGAATTTTAAATAGGAATATTTTTTTCGGTTTTTAAGTGACTTTAGCCAAATATACTTAAGTATTATGATCTAAGAATTTTTAAAACGTTTTTTATACCCGCCACCAAAAAAATGGTGGGGGTATATTCATTTTGTCATTCCGTTTGTAACACATCGAAATATCCATTTTAGACCCCATAAAGTATATATATTCTGAATCAGGGTTTGATTTGATGACGATCTAGCTATGTCCGTCCGTCTGTCCGTCTGTTGAAAGCACGATAGAGGTCGCACCGAAAAAGCTAGGGAGCTCAAATTTTGCCAGAATCTTTCTTATAGACAAGGTTTGTTTGGTATTGAAAATGGGCTAAATCGAAATATTAGGAAGAGAGTTATAGCTCGAAAAGCACGAGTAGGTCGAAAAAACCGTGTCCTTCGAACATCGAATAAAATAAAAACGCATTAACGTAGACTCATGAAACTTCGAATATATATTTCCTGAGTAAAAACAATATTTTTCCCCAAAAATTATCTAAATCTATGCATTAGGACAGGAGTTATCGATCAAAATGTACGAAAATTTATACCGCACAGTGTATTTTTCGGTATATTTAAAAACAAAAGCGTCATAAAAGCAACAAAATTAGATGTACGACTCTGAAATTTTGCACACTTTGCTTTTTGGTGAGAGGCTTTTCTGTAACGGAAAATCAATGTACCACGCCCACTTTTACGCCCACCTCCCATATAACGTTTTACTCAAAATTCATATAATTTCTCTATTAATAAAGATTTTGGAATTATAAAGGGCTATATTGAAACTCCTAAGTTGTACTCATTCGCAAAAATAACTTTGACACGCTTACTATAACGCCCACTTTTCAAGTTATCTACCGTTAATGAAATTTAAAAGCTTATAAAACCGCCAAAATTAGAGGTATGATGATAAAATTTGCTACGTATATCCCCCTAGGCATTGTCATTACTGTGCCAGAAAATTAACGTGCCACGCACACTTTTACGCCCACTTCCCATATAACGTTTTAACTAAAATTCATATAATTTCTCTATTAATAAAGATTTTGGAATAACAAAGGGCTATATTGAAACACCTAAGTTGTACTCATTCGCAAAAATAACTTTGACACGCCTACTATAACGCTCACTTTTCACGTTATAAACCGTTAATGTAATTTAAAAGCTCATAAAACCGCCAAAATAAGAGGTATGATGATCAAATTTGCTACGTATATCCCCTTCGGCATTGTCATTACTGTGCCAGAAAATTAACGTGCCACGCACACTTTTACGCCCACTTCCCATATAACGTTTTAACTAAAATTCATATAATTTCTCTATTAATAAAGATTTTGGAATAACAAAGGGCTATATTGAAACACCTAAGTTGTACTCATTCGCAAAAATAACTTTGACACGCCTACTATAACGCTCACTTTTCACGTTATAAACCGTTAATGTAATTTAAAAGCTCATAAAACCGCCAAAATAAGAGGTATGATGATAAAATTTGCTACGTATATCCTTCTAATCAATGTTATTGTTGTGCCAAAAAGTTTAGGTGACACACCCACTTTAACGACTACCTCCCATATAACGGTTTATCTTAAATTCATGTAATTTCTCTATTGACAAAGTTTTTGGGAAAATAAAGGACTATATTGAAATATCTAAGTTGTATTTATTAGCAGAAACTTTATTGACACGCCTACTTTAATGCCCACTTTCATTGAAAGACTACATTTACAAAAGCATTTTAGTAGCATATCGAAGTTATAAAGGGTGGTTACATTTTAAGGGCCGATGTTGATTTTAAATAAAACACAAATTATTGAAGAAATTATTATCATTTCTTTTAATAATGATAATATTTGTATGGTTCAATTATGTATTTAACAAAATATCGGCCAAATGACCCCCCCATCCTTGGCGCCACTCCTCTATCTGATGGTCCAAATTTTCAATGACAATTTTGATGCTCAATTGTTGGGCATGATGATGAGGCGAGGTTGACTGCTCTTTTGACACACTATCGCAAAAACCAGCAGTGGTTCCCATTCAACGAACTAAGAAGGCATTCACAGATTTTCTAACATTTAATACAGACCTGTTTTGCAGAAATTTAAATATTTTTTACAATTCTTCCGATTGTGGACGAATTTGAGCGATTATGTTGACCAAAAGAATTACGAAGTGCACAAAATGCATTTTGATTTGAACGCCCATTTTCATAAAAAACCTGAATAACTTTAAAGCGTTGCTAACTTGCGTATCTTTCCACGGATCAAATTGAGTAAGTTTGAGATTGAGAAGTGTCAAATGAAATGAAGAAAAGAAATTTAAAGACTAGGTGTAGTTCACCTTCAACATAGGCCCTTAAAATTTAACCACCCTCTACAAAGAAAGTGATACATATTTTATTATACAGAGATTATTCCATAGCGATTAACAAAATAATAAATATTGTGCTTTAAATGTACACAAAATTGGTGGTGGGTATAAAAGATTCGGCACAGCCGAATATAGTGCTCTTGCTTGTTTTTTTTTTCATGTATATGTTAGTTTTAAGTGACACAGCTTAAATTGTTATACTTATCGTGTATCCTAAAAGCCCTTTCTTTATAAAACTGCTAATGAATACAACTCATGAAGACTAAAAATATTTAGGCATGAGAAAGAATTTTTTATTGGATAGAATTTCAGCAGACTTTAAAAAATTAAAGTAATACTACGATGAATTTACTATATATTACTTAGTAAACAAATTTTATACAAATAATAAAAAATTGAAAATCTATAAATTTGGTTATTACCAAATTATTTATTTGCGGAACCACTAATTTTGTAATAAATTTAAAGTGCATCTTGTGTATACTCCTAAAGAACTCAAAGTAAGAACTTTCAGAATTTTAGAAGAAAAAAACGCTATGATATGGATGCACATGTACTTATCTACTTATATCCACATGTAGCATTAGGGTGTTGTTATTGTATTATTTATGTAAAAGAGCCTAATGTTTTTTACATGCTGATGTTCTGGGTTGTTAACTGGATTTGACTTCCATGCCACAAAAATTAAAATTATTGTTTGCGTAATTTTTCCCATAGTGGCATAATGACAAATCAGGCCAGAAATGTGAAACCGCTTTTTGCTATTTTAGAAAAGCTAAATCCCGTTTTTTAAGACATTACGTGGCTCCACGAAAAGCCCCCCAATGAAATAACGCCCAAACGAAAAATGAAATATTCCCCAAATTTTTTTCATACATTTTTGGGTGTTATTTCATATGAAATAACTCCAAATTTTTTTGGGCCGTCTTTCATTTTTTTTGGAAATTATTTCATTTCTCATTTGGGGTTTTCAAATTATGAAATAATCTCCAATGAAATAACACCCAACAAATTATTAAATTCGGGGCTTGTTTCATAGCGTGTATAATTTGGGTAATATTTCATTTTGTATTCGGGGATTCTTTCATTTTTAAAGCTTCTGGTTTTGGGGGGTGCTTTTAAATAAATTATATAAAAATAGGCCTTTTACAAGAAAACTTTTAGCCTGTGAATATATTACAATATCTTTTTAAATACATAAATGATAACGTTCTGGATTTGGATGGTGCGACCTTCGTGACAGACTACGAAATAAGTCTACGGACGGCAATAATGATTGTTTTCCCTAAATCAAAAGTAATCGGTTGTTGGTTCCACTTTTGCCAAGCAGTAAGGAGGCCCATAATAATAAAGTGTAACCAACTGGCAGCATTTGTACATACAACGTATATTTTCTCCATTTTGATTTCATGAGCAACCATTTTGTTTTTTTTACCATTTCTTACGTATAATGTATTAAGTTTATTATTTATGTATGTACATGAAAATAATTTTTTGGTAGTTGGGTTTCAAAAATAAATATATTGGAAATATTAAACAATTCTTTTCCATACTTCCTCACATCTCCATTACAGAAAATTACTGCCTTCTTTACAATATTGTAACTATAATAACGTCTCCCATGATTCGGATTTTTAAGCCATTCGTTAAGTTTTAGGATAGCTCGTTGGTGGCTGATCTGATATTGCTTCCATCGTATAAGGGAAATTTACTGCACTGGACTTAGTTCATTTACAAAACCAAAAGTAGTCACTATTAAACCAGCTTTGTATGTTCTTTCACCAAAAAAAAAATTGAAATTAAATGATGGCACACTTTCGAAGTTGCATATATCCTTATTATGAAGAAGACGCATGCGGGCCTCCACACAATTTATATCAATAACTTTGCGATTTTGCTGTTGGTCCATATTGACTTCATGAAATCCTTAATGAATCTGACTCTTTTATGAATTTTGGGCATAATTTCATTTTTGTTGCTGATGGGGTTTATTTCATTGGGGGTTATTTCATTTTCATCATTGGGAGTTATTTCATATGAAATAACTCCCAAATATTGGGGGTTGTTTCGTGTTCGCTTTGGGGTTTATTTCATTTATTTTTGGATGTTATTTCATTCACTGTTTTTGGGTGTTATTTCCAATTTTTTGGGGTTTACTTCATTGGGGATTGTTTCCTGGGCGTTATTTCATTGGGGGGCTTTTTGTGGAGCCCATTACGTTATATATAGGCTCCACGAAAAGCCCCCTAATGAAAAAACGCCAAACGAGAAATGAAATATTCTCCAAATTTTTTTCATATATTTTTGGGTGTTATTTCATATGAAATAACTCCCAAATTTTTTGGGCCGTTTTTCATTTTTTTTTTTTGAAATTATTTCATTTCTCATTTGGGGTTTTCAAGTTATGAAATAATCTCCAATGAAATTTTTATAAGTTTACTAATCAGTTTGTCTGCTGTTGTACAAAGTTTTTATATGGAAATATGGTACAAATAAAACCAATAAATTGACAATCTTGGTTATACTATTCACAAAAAAACAACATAGTTGTGATAATCATAATCTAAAAGCAGCGCACTGACTGGATTATATAATTGAGGTTAAAAGATATAATGATTGCAATTATGCTTTACTTTATCACAGATATCGAATTGACTTCCTAGTTTTTCTAAAAAAAATTCGACTTTTGCGAAAAAGTAAGATAAAGTCGAAATAATTTTAAATATTTTAGATTCTTTGGTATTTAGCGTATAAAAGTAGAAACTTGAATAACAATGATAATTTTCATAATAAATATACTTAGTTTTATATATTAAAACAAAAACGAATATCAAACGTTTGTTTTTTAACTATTATTTGTATAATGTTATAAAAGTTATTTTAATTGTAAAACGTTATGAAAGTTATTTTTGTTTTTGTTATTTTAATTAACACTTTTTAATTATCATATTTAGTTATTTTCTATCATGCTTTTAGCACACTTAAGTGTGTGTTGTATTTTATATAAAAATCTTGTTGTGAAAATACTAGTAAACACTTTGCTTCAAATAAAATAAAATTTCTTTTGCAGCTTTTGTATGTGACAAGTATCGTTGACCAAACGGTTCACTTTCAATGCACAATAAAATATATGTACGTACTACACAGAATTTGTAAATGCACTTAACACACAAGTATAAAAAAAAATGGCAATAAAACAAAATATACTTATAGTTTAAGGCAGTGACGTATTCAATGAAATACTATAAACTTACAAGGCGACCCAGCTTCAGACCATCGATATTTACGATTTTTGTTCTTTAAATATCCTATAAGATTTATTTTCATTGAATGGGAGATATTACTGTTCTCACTCGTTTTTGTTTACACTATTGTTGTTCGTGTAATTAAAACTGCAATAAAAAAGCATCAGCGAAATTAGTCGAGCTGTTCTTAAGTTCTGCCTTTTAATACGTGCAGCAATGAGAGATAAAGTGCCACTTCCCCTTATTCTATATATTTTTAAATTAAGTACTCCAATTGTTAATTCCATAAATTACTCACAAAAAAATTTTTTGTTTTTACATATAAAATTTCCAAAATTTCCTCTATAGTGTGTTTTCTTTGTATGACAGCTGTCTCACATACTTTTTTATACCCTTCACACAGTGAAAAAGGGTATATATAGGTTTGTCATTCCGTGTGAAATTTCTACAATTTTCATTTCCGACCCCATAAAGTATATATTTTCTGAAAGCTTATGAATAGAGGAGTCGATTAAGCCCTGACCGTCTGTCCGTCTGTCCGTCTGTCCGTCTGACCGTCTGTCCGTGTGTATGTTGAAATCAACTTTTTGAAGCCCCCCGACATAGGTTGGACCCGGGTAAGGTATTAAAATATCAGAAATATTCGGTATTGAAAATCAAAAACATCGGTACATAAACAACTGAGATATGAGCAAAAACCCACGACCACCTCGATTTTCTTTTCATAAAAACAACATTACAACAACAACATACATACATACAAACGTGTATACTGGTTAGAGAAAACGTGGCATCGAATCCCAGCTGAGGCAAAAAAATTTTTTTTTTAATTTTTTTAAAATTTTTTTTTTTAATTTTTTTTTTATTTCTTATTTAATATATTATATATATTTTTATTATTATTTTTTTTTATTTTTTTTTTTTTAATTTTTTTTTTATTTTTTTTTGTTTTATATATATTATATATGTATATAATAATTTTTTTTTTTTTAATTTTTTTTTTAAATTTTTTTTTTTTAAATTTTTTTTTTATTTTTTATTTTTTTTTTTGTTTTTTTTAACATACATACGTGAATTTACTGTTATTGCATGACTACACGTTGTGAAGGGTATATAAGATTCGGCACGGCCGAATATAGCGCTTTTACTTGTTTATACAAACCTTGTCCTATTAATTACAAACACAACGAACAAAGATTCACTGATCAAACTATTCACAAGTGATCATCCAACATACAAGAGGGTAAAGTTAGATAAAACATAACATGTACATATATTGTTACTAATTTTTTTTTATATAAAAAATTTTTGTAACAAATTTTTAAATTATGCTAGATTTAAATCACTTTGTTAAATTTAATCCTAGTAATATTTTCCTTAACAAAAGTTAAATACATCACGTCTCTGTTCCTAATGAATGTATGGAAATGTTTGCATCACTGATTCGTCGCTTGGTTGACTTTATTGATGATAAATGCATGGTTTGGCATGCTCTAATGACCATAAAGTTTATTGCACAGAATTCTTTTAACTTTTTGTTTTTCTTTGCAACTGCTGTTTTCATTTTTTAAATTGCTCTGTGGTTTTCGATTGTAAATTTTTATTTAAATGGATTTATATTGTTGCAAAGAATCTCCATCATGTTGTTTTGTATTGGTTTACGTGACTTAATATTTATTTATACACAATAAATAATACTCATACGTTATAGGGTACAACTTAAGTTTAAAGAATTGGGTTGTAGTGTATTAATTAAAGTTTTCTTATGTATTAAAAAAAATATATTTTTATACCCGCCACCAAAAAAATGGTGGGGGTATATTCATTTTTTTAAATAAAATTTTAAGTAATTTTATTTGCAATTAGCGATGTTGCTATTCGACTTAATAGCAGCAAAAATATTTTTAATTGTTTATTTTTTTTTATTTTATTAAAAAAATACATTTACATGATTTTTAATTTTGTTGCCGTTATGCACTTTGGGTTTTAGTAAAATTTTTATGTTTTTCAATTTCATTTACTATCATTGTGTTTTATTGAAGCCTGCATTTTTATAGTCTAAATTTAATTAAATATTGCTTTTATGTTTTCCTATATAATTAAAATATTTTTTTTTAATATTTCCACTTACACAATTGAAATATATTAGTGTTATAAACTACACGCATAATAATTTCTAAAATAATTGTATTAAAAAATATATTTTTTCCTCTTATCTTAATAGAATTTTTTTTTAAAAATGTGTGTCAAAAAAATATATATTTTGTTCTCTCTTATCTTAATAAAAATTTTTTAATACATTTTTTCTGCTTTTTATAATTATTTAATGTAATGAACTTCAAGTTTTATAAAATTCATTAATAAAAAATTCAAGTATTTTTTATAAAAGTTCTCTTTATGGGTTCATGTGCAATGCAAACAAATAAAGTTTATGACCTTTTCACAAGTATGAGTTCCTGCGTGACTCTCCCGTCTCTTTTAATAAAAATTTAAAAGTTTGACCACACTTTTTTACACATAGAAACCACACAAGCCACAGTTTATACAAGCAACATAACTAGTTAATAAAACAGACATACATACAAACTTTCATATTACAGAGAATAATACATGCAGAGACTAATATATTCAGAAATTATAAGGTATCGTTTACATATGACTAACAGAATATCTTGCATCCTTGTTGAGTATATGAACACTGAGACTGTAAGTTTTTATAGTGCATTATTAAGAGTTCGAGGTTTTTTCTCAAAAGTCATTAATGTCCAGAAAGTAAATTTATTTCGTCTGTTTGACACAGGCAAGGAACACAAAAACATTTATGAACTGTTTATTGCCAAAAGAGGATGAGAGTACCAACAGAGTCCAGTCATAATTTTAAAGCAAAATAAAGAACAAACAAAAAAAATCATCCATCATTCATGACTTTTAATTTTATATCTGGACAACAAGCTGTTCTGTAATAAGATTTTTATTTTGTAAATTTTTTGTTTTTAAGTAACTCAGTTAGAGGCAAGTATGTGCAGCATTATTAAATTTCATAGCACTGAGACTAATAAAGTACATAAAGAACTTTGTTTTATAGCTGGCATAGCTGGTAACTAACATGGGTTGTTATTGTTATAATTGTTTTATCAAAAATATACTGATAAGTTTAACCTTTACGATTGAAAGGTAAGCATGTTATATACACTAGAGTAATATTTCTAAGCTCAATGTGTTATATATGTATACCGTATATATTTTTGTGCTTAATTTGTTCTACTTTGGCTTATTTGTGTAAGCAAAAAATCGAATAATTTCTTAAAAGTTTTTCAATAATTTTTCTGAATAGCTTTTTTATATTTTAGGACGCACCTATACTCATTACTGTCAAAAGCTATATTATCAAGTTTTTTTATACCCTTCACCTGTGGTGCCAAGCGTATATTCCATTTGTAATTTATACAATATTCATTCGATGGCAGTAGGTACACAAAACACAAAATACGGTTCACACATTATTTACCAAAACAAAAAAAAACTTAAATAAGAAGAATCTAATTTAGTATATGAGATTAGCTGCAATGATGACGGGGTCAACATATGTGATAAAGTATATGTGGGCACATAGAAAATAATGTAAGAAACCAGAATATCATCACATAAAACTGATTACAGGACACTTGACAAACCAATTGACAAAAAAACAGCACTCGCAGCCCACAGTACCATAACTGGATACGTACCAAACTTTAAGGAGGTGAGAGTGTTACAAGAAGAGAATAATTATTCAAAAAGATACATGCTGCAAATGCTACACATAATCGACGTACCATCACATAAGGGATTAAATTATAAGAGTGCTACAGAGAAATATGCACAAGCATACATACATACAATAAATATATGTAGTCGAACAAAACAAAGATTAGTTGTTTATTAACTTATAAATAATATTGTTTTTTAACTTGATATAAAATTATATCTTAAATATTTTTAAATGTAATTATTGTTGTTTTGTGGATTTTTAGATATATAAACTTGACAATTGTTTTCCTTATATAATTTATTTTATTAGACCTCTGATGATGTTCTACGAAGTAGGTCGAAATATTGGAAGAAAATAAATAAATAAATTTAAAATCGTTTCTTTAAAAATAAAACACCAAAATTGAACTTTTCATAAATTCATAAATTTCTTCGATATGCGCAAATAAATACGACTGCCTCTGATTTTTCCCATATTTTTGTCACAATCTAAAAAGTGAAACTCTGTGTGTGTGTGTGTGTTAGCTATAGACTCCATAACTGTAAAACCGATCGGGCTCAAACCTTGGTAAGTTGTTGTACACATACCAGGGAGTGTTTATTGGTGAAAAAAGTGGGCGGGGCCACGTCCATAAAAAATTAGTTATCAGTTTTAGCTACTTGCACTTGACCGATTTTTCTGAAACTTTGCACACATATCGAGCTGTCATGACTAAATAATTTCGTGATAAGAAAAGTAGGTGGGGCCACGCCCCTAAAAAAGTTTTAATTTTGAGGTACTTGCACTGGACCGATTTTTCTGAAACTTTGCAAACATACTGAGCTGTCATGACTTTATACTTTCATCATAAGAAAAGTGGGCAGTGCCACGCCCATTAAAAAAAAGTATCATTTTGAGGTACTTTAACTGGACCGATTTTTCTGAAACTTTTTACACTTATTGAGCTGTCATGACTATACAGTTTCGTAATTAGATAAGTGGGCAGTGCCACGCTCATAAAGAAAAAGTTATAGTTTTTAGCCTTGCACTTGATATTCGATTAAAATTTAGAATGCGATTAAAATTCATGAAGGGGCGTAGCAACGCGCGCCGGGCTTTTCTAGTAATAAATAATTTTCAGCATTATGATAATTTATAAACACGTTTGTTACAATTTTTAGATATTTTATGACTTCACGGCAAAAATTTGTACAAATCGGTTATTAATCGGCAAAGTTATTTTTCAAGGTATATATTTTTAAATGGATAAATTTTTTTTTATTTTGCCTTTAATAACCTAATAGAAACTTTTTGCTGATATATCCACCTTAGTGCTAGTCATGTGACAGTGAAGTTACTGTCACTGTTCTTGCAGGTTATGAATGTATGTGTATAATTAGGAAATTAAAGTTTTTTCTTTTTATTATAATAAGTAATATTGGTATGGTTCAACTATGTATGGTCCAAATTTTCAATGACAATGTTAATGTTCAATTGTTAGGCACGATGAGAAGTCGAGGTTGACTGCTCTTTTGCCATAGTATCGTGAAAACAGCAATGTTTTTCGTTCAACGAACTAAGAAGGCATTCACAGTTGTTCTTACATTTCACACAGACCTTTTTTCTGAATTTTAAATATTTTTCACAACTCACCCAATTGTGGACGAATTTAAATGATTATGTTGACCAAAAGAATCACAAAGTGCACGAAACGCATTTTGATTTGAACGCCCATTTTCATAATAAGCCTGAATAACTTTAACGCGTTGCTCGATTGTGTATCTTTCCACGGTTAGTTAGTCTGAAATTGAGAAATGTCAATTGAAATGCAGAAAAAAAACTTGACGTTTACGTGTGGTTCACATATAACATCGGCCCTTAAAATTTAACCACTCTTTAAATTTATAGTTGTAACTATTGATCAAGATATTGGTTGTCTCTTTTAGTGAAAGTCGTTAGCATTTTTTGTTTTCTCTGAAAAAAGAAAAGCTTTACTTTTTCCTAAGAAAAGTAACATTTTGCATTCAAAGTAATATTTTAAGCCATCACTTAATTCTTTTGTTTTTTGATTGCAATAAAAAAACTCAAAATTTATTTAAATGAAATAAGCCAATGTTTATAAAAGGTATAAACGTAACAATATTATGAATTTATTTGCAAAAATTTTAGGATAAAATCGTGATTTTTTGCTTATATCTCTATTTCTATCTTTTAGAGCGTTTTGCAATACCAAAAGCTGAATTATCCTAATCGTATCTGTAAAATTGATATCCTTGCAAGTTTTTAGAACATCTGAATGGCTTAAGTGAGTTGATTTCGAGTAACACATACAAAAGCGCAGTTCGATAAATTAAACTTATCTAAACAGATTCAGGACATATTTAATTTATAGTGTTTGCACATGAATTTTGTAGAAATTACACACACCGTTATCAGTCATAGTAAAGCTACAGAAATGTAAGTGTGTAATAAAATATACAAACACTTCAGCTATATGCAACATAAATAAAGAGAAGAATCAGCTCTCTTAACACAAAGGATATATTTTTTATGTGTTTTTTTTTAAGTAAATTAAATCATGAAATTAAATATTCCTTAAAAGAATTAAAAAATGAGTTTGTGCTTTGTTTAAATTAATTTAAATTAATCTTTTATTTGTTAGAAAATTGTAAGATTATTTTTACTTAAACTTGCAAGTATTCTAACAAAATTGTCAAAGTGTCTTAAAACAAACTGAATTTTCTGATAGATTTTGATAAAATTATAAAATAAGCAAAAACTAAATTTTTCTTCTTCTAAATCTGGCTTAACAAAATCCTTATCTATTACATTTGATTTTAAATAAAATTGCTTTCAAAAAGGGTTGTTGAGAATTCTCTTTAATAACAAATAAAACATTCTATATATGTATGTGTGTGTCTGTTTACTCAATATTTTGCATAAATTTTAAAACAATTTGCATTAAGTTTTTTTTTTTGCTGTTTTAGAATCTTACTTGCCAAACAAGCAAAAGAAATGAACAAATTGGGTGCAAATGTTGTGTAAAAAACGTGTCTATGACCAAGTGATAGTTTCTATTAAAATCTATTGAAATTTGAATAAAAACTTGAATGAATATAGAAAAAATAAAAAACCTAAGGCCAGTCATCATCATCATCATCAACAACAACAACATTTTATCAAGAGCTACAAAAACTAATAGAACCCCTCAAGGTTCATAAAATACAATTCATTTACACATAAATACACATTTAGGAAGAGTATGGATGGTATGGTGGTACTTAGAACAACATTCGTCGGTAAACAAATATTCTGGATGTGTGCGCTTGTATGTTATAAGAACAACAAAAAATTAACAGTGTCGATGTGTATATTTTCTCGGGTAGTGTGTGTATATGAGTGTATCGGTGCATTTTATACCAGCCATGCTAACAGATGTGTATGAATAAATCTTTTATGCAAAAAACCAACAGCATCCAAGTGTGTAAGAAACTGAAAAAATTAACTGTAAACTATGTAAAGTAGAGAAATGTACGGAAGTGTATAGAAAATATATGACTTGTAGTAAAAGTATGCAATAAGAAAATACAAATAAAAATATATTAAGTGTGTGAGCTTAATATGTATGTATGTACAGAGTATCAAACAAACAGCACTAGTAAATACACTTAGCAAAATTTAAAGATAATAATTACTTTATATTAATTTTATTGGTATATTTTTGTGGTTTTTTTAATGTTATAATAAAATTTTAAACAAAATTAAAATGTTATTGATTTATTTCTGTCTTGATCTGTCCGCTTCAATAACTCTAACATGGTAAGAATTGCTTTAAATGTATGAGTTTTTGTGTGTGTGTGTGTATTTGCAATTAGTCAAGCATATTATTTATTTATTTTTTCTGATGTACCACTGTGAAAAATATAGCCACATAATTTGCAAGAAAATATATGTGTTTTGTGGAGTCATATGTTGCAAAAATAATATTTCAACCTTATGCAAATACATATATTTAACCTATAGAATACATGTGCAAAGTAAACGAAGAGGAACTCTAACACTGAAAATGACCAATCATTTTACATATGTAAAATGTTGTTTATATTAATATATATTTTTTTTTTTTTTTTTCGTTTCAATAACATGAATTGTGATGCTAAAAATGCTAAAATAAAGGGGTTCATAATAAATTTTAATTGTTGGTAATAGCATTTTTTAAAAACGGCTGCACCGATTTCGTTAATTATTTAAATATTTGTGAACTTAGGTTTTAAAAAAAAAAAATTGTCAAAAATCAGAGAATGGCTGGACGAATTTTTTTAATATTTTATAAGTCTTTGCCACTTATGCAGAAAACTGGAAGTCTTTAACATTCCTGTAAGGTATTATAATAAGAATTTGCATTGTTGAGCACCTTTAAAATCAAAATATATATTTAATGAGATACCTAGTAAGCTTTTAATTCTGTATAAATGCGAATTTGTGTGTTTTTCTTTTATTTTATTTCGCTTTATCTAACCGAAAACCGAAGAATAGTGATGTGTTTCCCTCATACAAAAATCTCTTTGTATAATATATAGCAGGAACTTTAATAGAGTTTTTAATCTTAGTGTTAGCGTTTTATGAAAACTGTTCAATTTTTTGAAATAATTGAATATGATAAAATAAAGAGGCATGTCGCCCCCATTTCAAAGAAAATATTAAAAGGGTCCGGCAAATAACTTTTTTTTTTTGAAAATGCTATAAAAAAAATGTAGCTTTGGCTGTGCGGCACGTAGCGCCGTCCTATTAAAAGCAAATGTTGTTAATATCCTCCTTCTAAATTTTTGTGAACAAAAATTTGCTCAACATGGCCCGATAACAATCGCCATTGACTACGTCCACTCCTTGCTCATTTTCGAAGAAAAATTGCCCAATTATGCCTCTGGACTCGTTTTGGGTGTATCGGCTTTTCAATGTATGCGTGAGGGTTTTCTGTGCCCCAAATGCGAAAATTTTGCTTGTTTACATACCCGCCAACATCAAAATGAGCTTCATCTGAAAAGATGATTTTTTTGTCAAAATCGGCCAAAGTCATGTCGCAATATTTCCCAGCGCTGTTCAAACGTATACACAACCATATTCGTTCAGCGGAAGGATAAAACTAATTACCTGTCAAATCAGACATGAGCTAAGTGTTACCATTCACGAAATAAGCACTAGTTGAAAAAAAACAACGTTAGATGGCGGACCCTTTATAAGTTAAAGGCTTAAAATTCTGATTAATTTGCTGTCATATTACTTTTCTTATGAGGGCGCTTAATCGATAGGATCAGAGTTGGAAACATGGTTAGTTAGTTATCGTTTTAGTTCACTACGTACGAACTGTCATGTGGACTCTAAATGGCACCACTTTTACGTGTTCCCCCATACAAAAAAATTATTTATATAATTTTTTGAAAAACTGTAATCTGTATTTGGTTTTAACTAAGTGCGAGCTACTTTTGATAACAATAACCTAACTGGAATCTAACATGATAACGAACGAAAAAATGGATGGTGGTCACCTCAGACGAATTGAATATTATTATCACAACTATTGCATACCCAATAAATGATGACAGACAATAACCAAATCTATCTTCTAAGTAATTAATAAAATGCAAAAATTCTATTTTGGCCAGCAAAGTGGTCTGCTAGTTGATAAATTAAAAATAATAATAGTGAGAGCTATTAAGTATAGTTGTAATACTTTATATGAAGGGAACCTGTTACCTTAAAATCTCATTGTCATTACTGGAGATCAATTGGTTATTAGATGAAAGATATGCTAAACTGACGTAAACTTGGTTCTATTCTATGTTATCATTTTTACACAAAATAAAAATTAGGTCATATTTTCAAATGATTGAAAAAGTCATTGACCAAAGCCAAGTGATGTATCTTCACCAAGTCACGGGATTAATAAATATGATATTCACTTTTCTCGAGAATATACAGAATAAGAAATTTTATTTAATAACTAACAAGTAAGAGCACTATATTCGGCTGTGCCGAATCTTTTATACCCACCACCAATTTTGTGTACATTTAAAGCACAATATTTATTATTTTGTTAATCGCTATGGAATAATCTCTTTATAATAAAATATGTATCATTTTCTTTGTAGAGGGTGGTTAAATTTTAAGGGCTCATGTTGAAGGTGAACTACACCTAGTCTTTAAATTTGTTTTCTGCATTTCACTTGACATTTCTCAATCTCAAACTTACTAAATTTGATCCGTGGAAAGATACGCAAATGAGCAACGCTTTAAAATTATTCAGGTTTTTTATAAAAATGGGCGTTCAAATCAAAATGCATTTTGTGCACTTCGTAATTTTTTTGATCAACATAATCGTTCAAATTCGTCCACAATCGGGAGAATTGTAAAAAATATTTAAATTTCTGCAAAACAGATCTGTATAAAATGTTCAAAAATCTGTGAATGCCTTCTTAGTTCGTTGAATGGGAACCACTGATGGTTTTTGCGATAGTGTGGCAAAAGAGCAGTCAACCTCGCATCATCATCAAGCCCAACAATTGAGCATCAACATTGTCAATTAAAATTTGGACAATCAGATAGAGGAGTGGCGCCAAGGATGGGGGCCATTTTGCCGATATTTTGTTATATACATAATTGAACCATACATATATTATCACTACAAAAAGAAATAATAAGAATTTCCTAAATAATTTGTGTTTTATTTAAATTCAACATAAAATTTAACCACCCTTTATAACTTCGATATGATACTAAAATGCTTTTGTAAATGTAGTCTTTCAATGAAAGTGGGCGTTCTGCTCTTAAATACAACTTAGATATTTCAATATAGTCCTTTATTTTCCCAAAAACTTTGTCAATAGAGAGATTACATGAATTTAAGATAAACCGTTATATGGGAGGTAGGCGTTAAAGTGGGCGTGTCACCTAAACTTTTTGGCACAACAATAACATTGATTAGAAGGATATACGTAGCAAATTTGATCATCATACCTCTAATTTTGGCGGTTTTATGAGCTTTTAAATTTCATTAACGGTAGATAACGTGAAAAGTGGGCGTTATAGTAGGCGTGTCAAAGTTGTTTTTGCGAATGGGCACAACTTAAGTGTTTCAACATAGTCCTTTATTATTCCAAAATCTTTATTAATAGAGAAATTATATGAATTTTAGGTAAAACGTTATATGGGAGGTGGGCGTAAAAGTAGGCGTGGCACCTTAATTTTCTGGCATAGTAATGACATCGCCTAGGGGGATATACGTAGCAAATTTTATCATCATATCTCCAATTTTGGCGGTTTTATGAGCTTTTAAATTTCATTAACGGTAGATAACGTGGAAAGTGGGCGTTATAGTAGGCGTGTCAAAGTTGTTTTTGCGAATGAGTACAACTTAGGTGTTTCAATATAGTCCTTTATTATTCCAAAATCTTTATTAATAGAGAAATTATATGAGTTTTAGGTAAAACGTTATATGGGAGGTGGGCGTAAAAGTAGGCGTGGCACATCGATTTTCCGTTACAAAAAAGCCTCTTACTGAAAAGCAAAGTGTGCGAAATCTCAGAGTCGTACATCCAATTTTGTTTCTTTTATGACGTTTTTGTTTTTAAATATACCGAAAAATACACTGTGCAGTATAAATTTTCGTACATTTTGATCGATAACTCCTCTCCTAATGCATAGATTTAGATAATTTTTGGGAAAAAATATTGTTTTTGCTCGGGAAATATATATTCGAAGTTTCATGAATCTACGTTAATGCGTTTGGACACAATTCTATTTTATTCGATGTTCGAAGGACGCGGTTTTTTCGACCTACTCTTGCTTTTCGAGCTATAACTCTCTTCCTAATATTCCGATTTAGCCCATTTTCAATACCAAACAAACCTTGTCTATAAGAAAGATTCTGGCAAAATTTGAGCCCCCTTGCTTTTTCGGTGCGACCTCTATCGTGCTTTCAACAGACGGACAGACGGACAGACATAGCTAGATCGTCATCAAATCAAACCCTGATTCAGAATATATATACTTTATGGGGTCTAAAATGGATATTTCGATGTGTTACAAACGGAATGACAAAATGAATATACCCCCAACTTTTTTTTTTGGTGGCGGGTATAAAAATTGCTTATGAAGAATATCAATACATGAACACTTTGATTGACAATAAAGATGGCCAGAGATCACGTAAGAAAATAAGTTTTAATCGTTCATGATCGTATTGTTTATTTGAAATATTAGAGTACATTTCAAGTTGGTATGAACGTGTGCGAATGGCATTGTTTTAATTTTTTTCTTCTCCGACGTATAACAAATTCTGCGAGCATGTGTGAGTAGTTCAATTGCAATTAGCGTCGATATTTTTTTATATCAAAAATTTTAATTTTGTCGATTTACTTATCAAAAATTACAGACAATCGCCAAGATCTTTATTTAGGAATCTGTTTTGTAGGTTCGGTTCATTTTCTCAGGCGAATGATTTAAAGACTATCATTCTTCGGTCCATAATTAACCCCCCTATAATACCTCATAGAATGGTATGTAGCTTTTTCTGTTCAATCTTAAGAACAATGGCTTTACAATCTAAAACCAACCAGTTGCACAAAGAAACATGTATGTTCGTTTAATATCGATATTCAAATCTACTTGCTAAGTCTAACTTCTTTCTAGGTACTTGTTTTTAATCTTCCCTTAAGATAGAAAATTTTAGAACATATATATTACACCAATTTAAAGTACTACCAATTGACGAAATTTGGAACGAGAGAGTTGAATAAGATATATACTTATCAATAGCCAAGTTTGTGTAGCCTAGCGGTCTTTGCTGATCATCTAGCTTGTGCTGACTTCTATACATTCTGCTGGGCTAGTATCTTGAGGACAAAAGTTGTGAACACGTGATATGTTAATCTTCACCGGGTAGGATGATATCAAAGATACGGTTACTTGATACTCATAAGTGACCTTGTGAGATCAATAGTGAAATGACTCACCATTTCATTTAGAGATGCTCTTTATTCGATAATCGAAATGGATGTTGTATAAATACAAGCCTAAATAACTCTTGTTAAAAACTTAAAACATAAATTTTACGTAACCAGGGCCGAATTACGGCATTCACTATCGATCGGAATTTCAATCAAACGTAAAAGTTTTCCTTGCATTTTGTATTGGACCGTAATTCGGCCTCTGGTTAAGGAAGGTTTAAAAATTGAAAAACTTTTTTGTTTTAATATGTATTATATATACATTTCTTTAGATTATTATATATGCAAAATTAACATTTTTCACACATAGTATTAACAATAATATCATTTAAATGACCCCGGTTTTCAGAACTATTAGATTGTTTTTGAGCCTTTTCAAAAATATCTTTAAAAATTTGTGGCTATAGAGCTCTTCTTTCTGCAACAATATTAGTGTTTAATTCTAAAAATTTATTTCAGGCTTCTTCACATATAAACATTTCTTAAAATAACCCCAAAAAAATAGTCGGATACTGTTAAATCTGATGAACACTCTGGTAAATTAATTTCTGAATTTCTGAAAATTACTAGTTTTCCAAAAATTTTACTTAAAGGTGCCTTGGGCAGTGACTCCATCTTACTGAAATGACACCTCAGGTCTGCTTTTAGGAGCAGACCCCAAAAATATTCTACCATAAACCGATTCTGCTCTACATATACGGTTACAGCACTCTCATCCTCATTTTCATTAAAGTACAGCCGAATGGTATTTTCAAATGTTATACAACATAATAATGCAGATCCAATGAGGTGCAGTTGGCGATAATGAATGGCTGTTTGATTTTCAGAACTCCAGAACTTACAGTACTTTTCATCAACAAAGACATTCAAATGAAAGTGAGCTCTATTATTCATAATCAGATTTTCAATAAAGTTGATTTTAATTCTGCAAAATTTGCTGACGATTTGCGGGTTTTAGTTCTTGCATCAATTACTCCTTTTATAAAAACAAAAACAGTAAATATTTTTTAACCATAACGACGTACGAGCCATTCCTAGCTGAGCAAGCCACCTTCTGGTAGATGTTTCTGGTGTTTTGTTAACATTTTGCTCTATGCGTTTATTATATTCCATAGTGTAAATTGAAGGAAGTTTACCGGTTCGAGGAAAATTTCTTATACAACGAGTTATTGCTTCAAAGGGCAAAATTTTGACGTCAAAATATCGACAATAAGCTCTTTACTTAAAAATATTTAATCGCTATAAAATTCTATTATTATGGTTCTTTGTTGAGTTGTAAACTCTTCATTCTTTTTACTCCACATATTACTTATAATATAGTTTGAGAAAAAATTTATATACAAACGAAAAATTAATTTAATTTTTTTGGTTAACCCCTATTAACATGTTTTTTCGCCTAAATCACTACCTTACATAAAGAACTCTTAACAGGCTTATTATTTTAGCTTGTATTCAAATTGGTAATGCGATAGAAATTTTTCTAAAGCAAATTTTTGTATTGAATAATGGTTATTCAAATATACGTTCATACTTAATCTTCATTGAATTCAACTTTTATCCCTCAATATATATTCAATAAAATTTTACCCTCTTTTTACTTGTTTGTTTTCTAATAACGGTCATTGATTGCTCATAAAAAAAGAAAACGAATATGAAAACATAAAACAACAAAATTAACCCTACAGCTTTAAAAAAAATTTAAATTTAACAAACATACATACATACATAAAACATACAAACGTACATAACAACTGAAGCGAGTATGTTTGAATTATAAACATAAACGTAAATATGGTTTTTTATTTAAACCTAAATTTATCCTTCGACCAATAGCAATGTTAACGTTTTTCTTTGTTGTTGTTGTACTACTTATTTTCCAAATACTTGACCCACATTAACCAAATATAAAGTACACCCTCTTTGGAAAAAATATAGACAAAAAATACAGAAATTCAGTAGTAAATACCCTCAAAAACAAACAGAAAACGTAATAAAAACATTAAAATGTACGGGAAATACTTAAATTCGTACTCTTCAAAAACCAAAGCCAAGAGCAAAAATAAAAAAATTAACTCATTATGATTGTATGGCTATGAGGAATATTATGCACCCACCCAACATTACAGAGAGCTTCGAATAATCGAAATATTATACAATTCTGAATAAAAAAAATAAAGTTTTCGGTAATAGGTCAGAAGCGTAATAAATATTTACATATCGATGGTCACATGTAGAAAGGCGCAAACTCGTATTTTTTCAGTGATTTAAATGCATTTCACACAAATACACCACGACACAAAAATTTATTGCAATAGTTTCAAAAATAACAGTTTTACAAATAATTTTAAAAAGGAAATTACATTGTGTAATGCAGTTTCTATTACCTTTTAGCCTTCTTCTGTAAAGTTACAATTATTTGAGTTAGGGCGTTTCTTCCTGTGACCAACGATACATACATACATATGTTTTTTGTTGGTGTGATTTAGTTTTTTATTTATTTGTTTATAAGTTTAAAAATGAGTTTCGTATGGTGGTGCCAAATATTAAATGCACAAAAATATCTCAAAGTCTTGTAATGTGGTCAATGTGGCAAAAGCAACTGGTTTTTTAGTTCGTATATTATTTACAAGTATTTTTCATTACCTTGGAAACATTGTACATATTTTTAAAAAGTAAAAAGAGTTTGTGATCTTTGGAAAATAGTTTTTTTCTTTTCAAAAACCGTGGAATGTTTTTAAACAAAATATAAAAAATTTTTAATTATTTTATATTTCCATGGCATGATGTAGACAGGAACTTTGATTTAAATAAAAAAGGGACAATGAGTTTTTATCACAGAGTTCGAGTTATTAATTATGAGGCTTCATCCTCTCTCCCAACAAAAGAAAAAATTAAATTCACTTCTGGCATCATATAAAGAATAGCATCACAGTAATATTCAGGAAGCACCAACATTCTACAGGGACAATGACAATTGCTATGCAAGACCTCATATCGCATTACAAAAATTGGCATCACTACGCATTTACATCTTTTAGGTCACACAGTTTTGTTTGTCAATGAAACAACAAATCACACAAATGTCAATATAAGAACAATGCACTAGAGGGTTAATAAAGCTGCGAAACATTTACTCTGTTTTGGGAAGAAAAATTTATAAATTTAGAAGGCTTTATACTGCGTTAGTATAATAAAGCTTAATGATCATGAGTAAAGTTAGCGGAATATATTAAAAAAAATTAAGAAATAGCAAGCTAATCTTAATCCATACAGAGTATCTTTAACGTGTTTGTTTTGTTAGTCGTCATATGTGCTGCAATTGCAGTTGAGAATACCCATATGTGATTTAAGACTTGAGACAACATTGACCCATACTTCTTCAAAAATAAGGTTAATCATACTGTAATTTGATATCAGGTAACAACAATATACTTCTTTATGCTTAATATATGTTATGTTGATAGAAAGAGAGTGCCAGAAGCTAGGGACACTTTCAAAGTATAGGAAAAATAAAATATCCAGCCCAGATTGCCAGATTGATCTACTAAGCACCCGACCCCTATGATTATATTTTCTAGTTTTCACTCTGACATATCCCCCCACTCATCTTGGAATTGCTTATATAACCACCTAACCGTATGATTGTTTTGAGCGGTGATAGAAAACAAACTCTACAGTTAATATATCTTTCTATTCCTCACATATCATATAGTATTCCAGAGTGGAGCGATTGCATCTACTAGGCCTTACTGGAAAATTTTTCATTATATCCCCAACTGTGGCCCTAGGACAAACCTTATTTAGTTCCAGGAGTATTGTAGAGTCAGCCAATTGTATAAAACCCTTGACAGTCTACAGTATTTACATGCCATATCAGTTTTGTCCGATATCCAATCCCTGATAAACCCATCGGTGACTTTATTATCCCTCTTTTATTAGTCGACCTTAATTCCGATCCACCGTGTGCAAATTTATCAGCAATTTTGTTACCGCCAGAACCATAGAGCCCTTATACCCAACACAATCTGACGTTGAAAAAGTTCATAGTTTTATTGAGGGCTCTCCTACATTCCCTAACTAGCCTTAATTTGATAATGTCCTTTTAAGGTCTCGAAATCTACCTGACTATCTACGTAAAGTGTAATTCCCCTACTATTTGAAACATTGTAAAATCTATTGCCCTATAGAAAGCCAGTACCTCTGCTTGAAACACACTATATTAATCAGAAAGTCTGTAAGAGCTTTTCATGTTTTCCCACATTATATAGACTTTTTCTGTGACTGTATCGATCTGCCATCTATTTGCGAAATCTGTACACCCTTCGTACAATCGGGGAATCGCAACCGATAGTCTCTTTTAAATATATTTAACGGAAGTGTAATTTCTGTGTTTATATATGTACATATATCACATTGCCCTGACATCAAATATATAATCCGGTAGACCAGTGCTTTTATGAGATAAGCATAATTCAAATTATTTTTGTGGGATTATTCAAAATCAAATAGGTATGCCGATAATACCACCATGCACTTAAGAAGAAAATTAAATGCTCCATTAACGAAATTTAGTTAAACTTATGCAAAACGGTCAAGGAGGATCATGACGAAAAATATCGTATGTGCAACAAAAACGTGTAGGACATTTTTCTAAAAGGGTTTTATATAACTTATCTTATCTTGTGTTTTTTCTCAATCTTTTTAAATAAAAATTTTAATTTTTTAAGTTTATGACGTTTAAAATTAAGAAATGTCAAATTACCGTATATTAAAAGTAATTAAAAACATTCAATAAAACGAATTTGATAGGGTTTTCAAATATAAACGGGCAAATGTTAAGAGTCTCTTGCGAATATATTATTTTGGTCTCACCTGTCAAAATAGTTGGTTTTTATTTAGTCTCTGAAGTTAAATCACCATGACTAGTAAAAGATAGGGCTGAATGTTTAAATGATAAAATTGCATTATTAAACTAAGTAATCGTTTACACAGATTGAGCAATGCGGTTGCTCTTTAAATTCAAGACTTAATTAAGCAATTAGCACTCAATATATGTCAAATCTGCAAAAAACAACATTTTTATTACTTTCAACTTCTTTGTAAACACTGCATCAAAATCCGCACGAAATTCAACAAACCCAATAGCTAAAATTTAATGACCTAAGACAAAGCAATTTATTATTCGTTGATTGGGCTTCCGAAAAATATTATTTAGCAACTTTTTGATACATATTTAAAATGTTTAAATTTTATCCTACTACCTTGTGGACATAAATAAGTCAAATGTACCAAATAATATAATAAAACGTGTATTCGCTTTAATTATCTTTAAGCAAAAATTTTGTTTAGCATTTGTGTAAATATAACATACAAATGTACGAGCTGCAAGTGTGTGTAAAAGTGCACAATTTATGTATATAACTGTATACTATCCTTTATACTAAAAATACATGAATAATATTTAGATGGTCTTTTACAAAAACGAAAACAAAACTTTCTGTTTTTAGTCGTTTATTTGTTGAAATAATTTTTTTCTTATTTTTCTATTTTCTATTTTATCAAAAGCTTAGCGTATTTTAAAAGAGGCTAAACAAATAAATGACCAGTAGAGAATATACCCGCTCTCATACAAAAGTTGTCTCAAAATTTACAGAGCAAAAGTTTTTAAGGATATAAATGGATTTTTTCATTGAAAACAAATAGAAGTACTTACGTACACTTTATAAAATTTTATAAAAGTTTTGCCTTTGAATATAATTGAGATTGTAAAAAATTGCTATAAATGTCCATGAAAACAGACAAAAATAAGTAAAAAGTTCGCAAATGTTTAAGGATTTGCAGCGCAATTTAAATTTGTTAAATTTGTTTTTTACAGCCTCATTAAAAATTTGTAAAGCCCGAAAAAATGAACTTTTTATTTAGTTTTTATATAGGACACAAAGAGCAGGCTTATATTTTAATCAATTTACACTAAATTATTTATTAAAATTGTTATTACATTCAGATGACACAATAAACACGATTATTTTTTATGTTTTTTTAAGCTGAACAGTTGAAGTTTATTTAACTTTTAAATTCTCATATTTTTTTATTAACAAAAATCCAAGAATTGATTTAGCGAAAAAATGTTTTATATATATAAAAATAGTTTTGAATTCTAGTATTTTTTTACACGGTTTATAATATAATTAATATGAAAATATTATTCACTTAAAGTTGTTGTATATTTTTTGCATAACCACTTAGTATGTATCAAATAAAGCAATGCAGAAACACATTTATTTATTTTTCTAAGCACAAACTTCTTATACATAGAAATGCTGTAAATATTGTTGATATGTTAATAGTGTTGCATAATATGTGTTTAATATTTTTGTAAGTTGTTCGTTTCAAGCTAATTTATATGTATTTCACTGGTTCTTACGTTAGATAATCAGTAGATCTTTTACCCAAATTCCTAAAAAAGTTTTAAATGTTATTAAAAAATGAAAAATTTTATTTTTTAGTTGCATTCTGAACTCTAATTTTGTTAATGGGAATTTAAAAATAAAGATTATAATTATAATTATATATTATTATAATCTTAAACTTTTTAAGAATTTTAGTAAAAGGTTTACTGATAATCTAGCATAAATACCAGTGTAATTCATATATATCAGCTTAAACCCAACAACAACATAAATATTGAAAGAGTAGTTGGGAGCATATTCCGAATAATTAAGTTATAAAACAAGCCGATTTAATTCATCAGGTTGTCTTGTTTTGTCAACTGATTATTGTTTTCATCACTTATTTTAAACTTCAGCTGTCAAAGTTCAGAAATAAAAAACAAACCTCTCTCTTCTCTAGAGTTGGGTACAAATCGTTTTGTTTAGAACATTTCTGCCAACAAACTCTGTCGTTTTTTTCACAAACCCCTATTAAACTACATTGTGGTTTATGTAAAAACTAACTAACCTAAAGTAACTGATTAACCAAACTCTTCTCTTCTCGCATTTATTTCAAATGTTAAACTTCATATATAAAAACATAAATACAGAAATTTTTTCCGAACTGCAATTAAATTATTAAATTTAAATAAACAGAAAACTGAAGAAAGATTATATTACAAGTGACAAAAAAAAATTAATGTCCTTTGCTTTTTGCTACGAACGTATGCTTTAGCCGTATAACCGGTTGTCTACAACCTTTTTTGTTCTAGTAATTCGAGTATAAGAAAATATATGAATACTTGTTAGAAGGAATTTTTTTAATGATTTTGCTTATGCAATGACTTAGAACAGTATTACTAAACAAACGATTAAGCATAATTACCACCACTAACTACAGGGTAGAACAAAAATCGGTATAAGATTGAAAAATTTTATCATTTTTTCGTGGGGAATAAATAATGGAAAGATTTACAACTGAACAAAAAACCAAAATAATATAATTATATTCTTTAAATCAGCAGTTATTTGTTTTAAAGCAAAAAGCATATTGCCGACATTTTGACGTAAGAATTTCACCCCCTCAAGCAATGATTAACTGCTTTTAAATAATCATCACCACCTGCATTGCATCATAAGAAATTTGCCTAAAACCGGAAGATCACATTAAATTTAAACTGCAGAAACATCTAGCAGAAGGCTTTCTGCTCAGGTAACACTGGCTTTTACATCACTACGGCGCATTTTAAAAAAAATTTCTGCTATTCCCATATGAGGTGCACTTGTCAAGATCTTAATTATGCATATAAACTTCATCAATTGGCCAGAATTAAAATCAGATCTATTTAAAATCTGATTATGAGTAATGAATCTTATATTCATTTAAATGGCTTTGGTAAGAAACAGGTTCGTTCCTGGTCTTGGAAAACCCAAAAACCATTCATCGACGTTAATTGTTCCTCATTAATGTTGCATTATATCTGAAATAAGCAGGATAATTTTTAGAAATTCGAAAAGTATCAACACTCGACTATTTTTTTATTATTATTTTTTTTTTGAAGGAGCGAGTATATGTGAACAACCCTTAAACAATTCTTGAACAAATATTGTTGCGAATATTATTGCAAAAATTCAAGCGCTTCAGCCAGAAATTTTTAAAAATGTTATAGAAAACGATCTAGAATTAGCCTATCATTATAAAGCTGAAATCGGGGGTCATTAAAGTGACTTTACATTTTTAATACACTGGATATAAAAATTTCCATTTTGTATATTCAAAAAATTCAAAAAAAAATATATAAAAAAATATATAAAATATATATACTACTTCTTACAAGCAAATCCGCTTCTTAAAGCAGATATTTAATGCTTACCTGCTCCCAAAAGCGCTTATAGAAGGCATTATTTTTAAATACAATGTTCCACTTCTCAGGTCTCTATTTTTTAATTATTAAGCACTAATTGGAAGACGTGCGTTTTGCTTTTGTTTGTAAATAAGTTTAGCATTTCTATGTATGCAATACGGTAATCGATTCAAGTTGCACTGCTTACAAAATTAGTGAGTATGTGTTTAATCACAAAAATTTTAAATTTACAAAAAAAATCATAAGTATTTATTTTCTGTGTACTCATAATACTTCAATTTAGTTTTTCACTGTAAGATATCAACACGCATTAAAAAGGGTTACTACATAACAGATCAACCTAAACAAGAGCAGCAGGCGTTGCGTAATATTCCGCTGATCGGTAATAAACCTAAACAAGAGTAATGATTACTTATGTTTTTTAATAAAAGCTCAATAAATAAAAATAAAATCGCTAGATTAATCTGAAAATAGCTAAAATGGCATTACTTTTCAACAATTACTAAAGTAAGTAAAAACAACAAGCAGCCAACTTTCATACCTAACGCCTAATAAAAATTAGATTTTCCAATTGCAAAGCGTTGCTGCCGCGGTATTTCAGTTTGTTTCATACGAATTAAATGAAAATGACAATTTTTGACGTCTGCCGCTCTTCTTTAGGTTTGGCTGTAAGGTAAACGATTTTTTCTATATTTGTATTTGTACATTGGTTGAATAATTAGTAGTAGTTTGACAGTAACATAAATATACCACTTTAGAACATATAATTAGCTTCGTCTTGTGCAATACTATTGCTTTATATCGCAATGTCAAAAGTACTCGTTTTTATGTAACTGTTAAGCTTTAAGCACTTTTTTGCTAGTTGTGCAGTCTTTTTGTTACTGCATATTGTACGCAACCATATTTTATTATTTTTTGTTGTTTTTTAGATTCTATAAAACAAACCAAACTTGTTGAACAATTTCCATGAATGTGCCATACGTACGTACATATATATGCATATGATTATTTCATTTGTAAGCAATAATAAAAACATAAATGAATTTTTATTACAGCCATTTGTTTTTTATTAAACCCCAATATTAAAACATAAAATTTTATTATATTTTTGCATATATGTATGTAAACTATATACATATGTACATATACATATGTAGATAACAAAAATACGTTAAGTTTTTATACCCTTCACACAGTGAAAAAGGGTATATATAGGTTTGTCATTCCGTGTGAAATTTCTACAATTTTGATTTCCGACCCCATAAAGTATATATTTTCTGAAAGCTTATGAATAGGGGAGTCGATTAAGCGCTGTCAGTCTGTCCGTCTGTCCGTCTGTCCGTCTGTCCGTCTGTCCGTCTGACCGTCTGTCCGTGTGTATGTTGAAATCAACTTTTTGAAGCCCCCCGACATCGCTTGGACTCGAGTGAGGTATTAAAATATCAGAAATATTCGGGAGTAGATCGCTATTGAAAATCAGAAACATCGGTACATAAACAACTGAGATATGAGCAAAAACCCACGACCACCTCGATTTTTTTTTCACAAAAGCAACATTACAACAACAACATACATACAAACGTGTATACTGGTTAGAAAAAACGTGGCATCGAATCCCAGCTGAGCCAAAAAAATTTTTTTTTAAATTTTTTTTTTTATTTTTTTTTATTTTTTTTTTTTATTTTTTATATAATATATTATTTATATTTTTATTATTTTTTTTTTAATTTTTTTTTTTTAATTTTTTTTTTTATCTTTTTTTGTTTTATATATATTATATACATAATAATTTTTTAAAAAAATTTTTTTTTTAAAAAAAATTTTTTTTTTTAAATTTTTTTTTAAATTTTTTTTTAAATTTTTTTTTTTAATTTTTTTAAAATTTTTTTTTGTTTTTTTTAACATTCATACGTGAATTTATAATTTTACAATGGGACGTTTTTATATATGTATGTTTTTATATGTATGTACGTATTTCATATGGGATAAATGGTGACACAAACCACTGTTATTGCATGAATTCACGTTGTGAAGGGTATATAAGATTCGGCACGGCCGAATATAGCGCTCTTACTTGTTTGTAATGTATTTATTTTAACTATTTGCATATCGAAAAATAAATGCAACTATTGCCATTTATAATAATATCTAATTTTTAAACTGTTGTTTTTTGTTCGCTCTTGTTACATTTTACTGTCGGCCTAAATGCAAAAAAACGTGAAAAATATTTAAATAGAGTTTTTTGAACAACAACAAAATATATTTTGCCACGCCTTAAAGTACAACAATATTTTTTTTTTTTGTATATTGCTTCGTTATTTTGAGTTCTTTCGGAATATGTTGTACATCGTTGTTAATACTTAGCTTGGATACAACTTTAATTTTAAAGGGTGTCTTAGTAAGATTACATTTCTTACATCGCTTTCAGTGATGCGAGAGATTCTAAACAAAAATTGAATTTAGCATGTTTTCCTAATACGACTGTTAGTGCCTCGTGTATGGCTATAAGTTCTGCGGTATAGATTGAAGTGTACTCAGGAAGATTAGCAATTTTAATTATACTGTTGTCAGTCGTGATGCTGTAAGTTGTCGATATATCTGACCTCGAACCATCGGTAAAAAGAAAACTATAGTGTCCAAATTTGTGCTTAATCATCGCGAATATATTTTTGTACAGAGATGGGCATGTAGCAGATTTAATCTGTTCATGTAGTTTCGTAATGACGGAAGAGGGCTTGAATTCCCAAGGTGGGAGTTTTTTGAGTTTGTGCACATTAGGTTTTAGTGGTATCCCGATTATCTTGCAGTTCTGTATACACCTGTAAGTGGCTGATGTTATTTTCGGAGTCTTTAGATCTTTTAAGCTTTTTCACAACCTGATAGATAGGCTTATTAGTGTTATATAAGAGTGATCTGTAAAGTTTCGATGTAGATATTTTTCTTTGAGTGTGATTCAAAGAGAATGTTAAAGATAGGCGTCGAACATAGGACACCTAAAGATATGAAAGGAATTGTATGTTTTATTTAAAACATTTTTCATCAAATGTTGATATTATGACAATACAACATTCAGGGAACCTTGTAAAGTCAACAGTGTTATATTAAAAGTTATCACTGTTAATATTTAGTTTGATTGCAAAAATATATAATTATATAGCATTATTAAAAAAAAATTATAACTTATATTAAAAAAAATTAATTTAATTCTATAAACTATAATTCATTTAAAAATGTGTGTATTTTTTCTTTCTTATTTATTGCAGATTTAATGATGGCTTCGTTTGACTGTGAGGAACCAAATAATGCTGAAAAACTAATGTATGATTTAAATTAATTTTATTATTTAATTATTACTTGTAATGTTTTTTTAACTTGTTGTTGTTTTTTTTATAAATTAATTACTGTGCAAATATTAAAAATATTTAATTATGAAAATTATTTATTTATTTTATTAAAAACGAATTATGGCTCTATCATTAAAACATTTCTGTTAATAAAAAATTAACAAAAAAGGCGAAACAGCAAATATGGAAATGTTTAAAACAAACAATTATTAACAGTCAACCAGGAAAAAAAAAGAACAAATTATTTTAATTGTACATTTAGTATGTAATGGCATTTACGTTTAAGCAAATTTAAATAGTTCATTACTAAATTGTGTTTATGTTAATGAGTTTTTTGTTTTTTTTTTCTGTAAAATGAAATACCCATAATACCAGAAATGATGTAGTTACATACAATTTTTTTATAATTTTTTAAGTTTTAATTATTTATCTAAAATAATTTGCATTACTAATAATTAAAATAATTTGCTGGGTTACTTAGCATTTTTTTTACCTTAAATAAACTATAAGCCAATAACAACTAATTTGTAAATATATTTAACTGAGTGTTTATATTAAAGACTACATAAATCAATAGATTTATAAAATTAAATACTCATAATCTACTAAATATAAGATAAATTATATATTTATGATTTTTTATTTCTTGGTAAATATTTATTAATTAAATTAAATATAAGTCGATATTATTCCAAGAATAGAATTGAAAAAAATTTCATAGAAAAATGAAAAGACCTTAAGATTTTATAATAATAGTTATTTTATTATTTTGTATACAAGTATGTGTTTTCTACAAGCAATTATGTTTATTTAGAAATTTTAAAAATTTCCTAAACAATGTTATATTCCTTAAAGAAATCCAATTGAAATTTTAATGAATTTTTATTGAACCTATTAAAGCTGAGATTCACAGCTTTATAAATTTGTGGTAAAATAATTTATTGTTATTATTATTATTATTGTTATTTGCCATATTTTATATTTGCTTTATTTACTTTTTTAAGGAATTTAAATTGATTTTTTAATTATAATTTAATCTTGATTTAACAATATCCTTCACCTTGTGATGCCAAGTCTATAGCTTTGTTATTCCGTCTGTAATCTCTACAATATTTTATATTACAACTTCCGACACCATAAGGTATATATTTTCTAAAAACTTAAGACTAGGTAAGTCGCTTGAGACAAGACCGTCTGTCCATGTATTGGTTGAAATCAACTTTAAGAACTTTAATATGTGGTATAAGTCTTATGCAAATATTTGCAAAAAAAATCGCTATTAAAATTTCTAAATTTTTGGAGATATGAGCAAAGAAACACGACTGCGTGTGGTTTTCCCAAAGTTAAAGCACATAAATCAAAATTGTTTAGCCCCAGGTTATTTTATAGAGACGTTTGTTACTATTTATAGGTTCTATATGCCTTTAGAGATATTCTTAAAAATTTTTTAATAAATCGGTTACTAACCGACAAAGTAATAGACAAAAATAAGTTTGAAAAATATGTATTTTTTAAATAAATTAAGTTATTAAAGCTCCTAAATAATTTTTCGAAATGCTAGAGACATTAGGATATAAACCTTTGTCTTGAAAATTACTACCGAGAAAAACTGAAAAATCTGTTCTAACCTAACAGAGATTTAAACACAAAAATACAAATGCTTCGGTGTTTTACTCAAAGTTTATAAGCAAAAATATTTTTTTTTAACTTCTGGACAACAGAGAGGGATGCTATGGGTATCAAAAGAAAAGGCTTGATTGAAAAAAATTAAAATCCAAGATGGCCGTTTCTAAAAAATGGTGTACAAATAATTTACATTTTGGTCAAATCTAGTAAAAATGTACCCACTTCAACTCCCTACGTTGGTATTAAACGAACGGACTTAGTCAGTAGAATGCTATGCAAAAATTAAAATACAATATGGCTTTAAAAAAAAATGGCGGTTATATGGTCAAAAAATACAATTACGGCAATGCCTCCTTTAACCCCCACAATATGGGTATGAAATGAAAGCGCTAGAGCAATAAAATATAGTAAACTCTGAAAAAGTGAAAGCCCAACATGGTGTCCTAAACAAAATGGCGGATAATTTTTTTTCTCAACCCAGCAATATGAATATCAAATGAAAGGGCTTGAATACTAGATTACAGATAACTATGTAATAATTAAAACTTTAAGATGGCGTCGGAAATAATAAAGCAAAATGACTTATAACATTATATCTAAGCTAAGCTACGATGATGCGACCATAGCTATATACATGATGGTGTAAGGTATTATCAGATTCGGCAAGCCAGAATATAGCATTTTTACTTGTTTTTTTATGCTTAATCATGTGTGTGAAGGTACGTTATGCAGACTTCGTCAGTCGTATTGCTGAAATTGCTTGATTTTTCGTTTATTCACTGTACGTCGCAAGTATCAACATAATTACACACAACTAGATTGTGTAAGTACATACATATATACAACTATATAGTAGATTGAGCAAGTATAATTAAGAAAAACGTTTAGCGTTATAACTATTGTTCTGTTTCTTTTTTATCTAAATACATACACACCTCGCTGATCAACCATTTTATTTTTGTTCTATTTCAATGCTCTTTTTTTGTCACCTCCACATAATCATCATCATCATTCTAGTTACACTCTATATTATATCCACCTTTGGTGTTTTCTTTTAACATAAACCTGCCAAAAGTGATCTTATTGTCTCTCATATTTAGGGTTGCCATTCGTACTGTTTTAAACAGTACATGTACTGATTTTTGTAATATGTACTGTTATATTCACAATACCTAAAACAGTACGAAAAAGTACTGTTTTTTATGTTTGTACTGTTTTTGGATATACATGTATTGAATTTTGTAATTTTTTGAAGAATAAAACAAGAAAAAAATTGTATTGTTAAATGTGTACAAAAAAGGGATAAATATTTATAATTTATTTTTGAATTAACTTTTTTTGTAAGTATTAATTATTTTCTTTTATATAACTATATCACCTTTATTTGTGTTGTATAATTATTTATTGAATTTTAAAAATTATCAAATGTATTATTTTTAAAAATTCAATTGATTTTTTTTAGAATTTTTTTTTTTAACATTATTTAATTAATACTTTTGGATTACTATATATAACTTAAAAAAAAATCAATTGTAATTGACAAATTATCAATTTTAAAGTAGACTTTACTTTATTGTTCATAAAAATTGTTATTGTCTTTAAAATAAACTTAAAAAGAATTATTAAAAACAATATTATAGTCGACTTTAACAAAAAATGTTTTCTTTTTGTTGAGCCTAAGTATTATTTAAATATTATATTATTGATTTTAAGTACAATAACAATTTCTATGCATGATAGATAAAATGCCGTTATTACAACTTGCCTTCAGTTAAAGGTAGGATTTTGTCTGCTCGATAAATAGCTCTCATAGTTCTCATAGTTTTTACATATTTTTATGTTTCTTATTAACTTTTTTTAAATAAAAATGTGATGTATTGAAGTAAAAGTTATGTTATCAATAAATAAAAAAATGTACTGTTTTTTTTTTTTTTTTTTTTTTGAAAAGTACTGTTTTTCCCCCTCAATGCACTTTTTTCACTTTTCAAATATGGCAACCCTACTCATATTCAAAAATCATCGGTATAATTAATGCGTTTTTAAATTTTAAGGTACTGGAAAGGTCTCAAAGTTTTTCTTTTTGAAGTCTAATTTTTAACCTTTTGATAATAAATTTTAGTTTCAAATTCCACATATTGTAAATTTTTAAGCCAAACTTATTTGCAAAATTAGCAACACTTGCCTTAACATAAATGTCTTAAATTTTTTTTTTTTTTTAAGGACATAAGAATTGCATATAAATCATCAAATTTCCATAGAATATCAGTTTAAGAAATTCTCTATAAACATTTGATAATATGTATGCATACATCAGAAATGCTTTTTAGTATGCATATTTAAGAACTTTTCACATTTAATCAATGGCGTAACTACAAATTTTTTTCTGGGGGTGACAAAATTTAAACATTTATTTTTTATTGGCAAAATCTTAAACTTTGTTAATTTTATATGCAACTTAAATCAAATAGTTAATTTTATCAGAAACAATTCTGGGGTGGCAATGCACAGAATGCGTTCAATTTGCATTCAAAAAATTATTATGAAATTCTAGCTGAATGTGAAAATTAACTAAAACGTGTGTGTTAGAAATATTATTTGATAGGTAAAGATAATTCAAAAGCAAACAACAAGGGAATTCCCCTTATTAATATGCAGTTGAATAAGAATGTAACGCCTACCCTATTAACTTACTGCCGTATTTATAAAAATATTTTTGGTTTATTAAAGACTTATTTAACAGATGTTGTACAGGGATTTGTCAAATAAGCTTTAAATTATCAAAATTATTTTATGAATACGGCAGTTAGATTTTTACACTGTGTTGTTAAAATCCTTAAAAAAAATACGATAATTGTCTGTTCATACTTTACAGTAGTCAATGGGAAAAAAGTGTTTATATTTTGGAGTGTTCATATATCTGTGGCTTAGAGCTAAAAGGGCCAATGTCAAAATATTTACTTTTGAGAAAATTGGAATTGAACTTTAACTTTTATAGGTGCTTTCATAGTGACATTGGCCAGCATTTTATTTATGAAGCTGTTCTGGGTTAAGTATGACTCTAGCTGTTTTACCATAATGAAATAGAGCAAGAAAACAAATCTAATGCAATGATTAACTCAAAAGAGCAAAAATATGACATTGGCCCTTTTAGCTCAAAGCCACAGATATTAGGGGGTTCATTTTATCGGAAGTGCTTTTGTATTCTAAAAAAAATAAATTCCTCTAAAAATAACAAGAGATAAGGAAATGAAAAACTCGGTTTATAGTTTAGCTACATTTAGTCTACTTATTATTGGCCACATCGAATTTGCAACACCACAAAATGCTGTTGCATGGTAATATTGAATATCATTAGTGTTCTGCAAAGAAGCAAATTTAATTTATTTAAATTTTAAAGAAAACGGCAAATACTTTACGTAAGTAAATCATATTTTATTTAATTTTGTAAATAAATTAAACCACAGACATATGTATATGTATTATAAAAAAAGTCAACAAAAAATAAAACAAATTAAAAAACAAACAACTGTTACTTAATGATATAAAAACAAGTAAGAGCACTATATTCGGCTGTGCCGAATCTTTTATACCCACCACCAATTTTGTGTACATTTAAAGCACAATATTTATTATTTTGTTAATCATTATGGAATAATCTCTTTATAATAAAATATGTATCACTTTCTTTGTAGAGGGTGGTTAAATTTTAAGGGCCCATGTTGAAGGTGAACTACACCTAGTCTTTAAGTTTGTTTTCTGCATTTCACTTGACATTTCTCAATCTCAAACTTACTCATTTTGATCCGTGGAAAGATACGCAAATGAGCAACGCTTTGAAGTTATTCAGGTTTTTTATAAAAATGGGCGTTCAAATCAAAATGCATTTTGTGCACTTCGTAATTCTTTTGATCAACATAATCGTTCAAATTCGTCCACAATCGGGAGAATTGTAAAAAATATTTAAATTTCTGCAAAACAGGTCTGTATAAAATGTTAGAAAATCTGTGAATGCCTTCTTAGTTCGTTGAATGGGAACTATTGCTGTTTTTTGCGATAGTGTGGCAAAAGAGCAGTCAACCTCGACTCATCATCATGCCCAATAATTGAGCATCAACATTGTCATTGAAAATTTGGACCATCAGATAGAGGAGTGGCGCCAAGGATGGGGGCGGCCATTTGGCCGATATTTTGTTAAATACATAATTGAACCATACAAATATTATCATTATAAAAAGAAATAATAATATCCTAAATAATTTGTGTTTTATTTAAATACAACATCGGTCCTTAAATGAAATGAAATTCAATGAAAGTGTGTTAAAGTAGCTGTGTCAATAAAGTTTCTACTAATAAATACAACTTAAATATTTCAATATAGCCCTTTATTTTCCCAAAAACTTTGTCAATAGAGAAATTACATGAATTTAAGGTAAGCCGTTGTATGGGAGGTAGGCGTTAAAGTGGCCGTGTCACCTAAACTTTTTGGCACAACAATAACATTGATTAGAAGGATATTCGTAGAAAATTTGATCATCATACCTCTAATTTTTGGCGGTTTTATGAGCTTTTAAATTTCATTAACGGTAGATTACGTGAAAAGTGGGCGTTACAGTAGGCGTCTCAAATTTGTTTTGGCGAATGAGTACAACTTAGGTGTTTCAATATAGCCCTTTATTATTCCAAAATCATTATTAATAGAGAAATTAGAGGAATTTTGAGTAAAACGTTATTTGGGAGGTGGGCGTAAAAGTGGGCGTGGAAACTCAATTTTCTAGCACAGTAATGACATTGCCTAGGGGGATATACGTAGCAAATTTTATCATCATACCTCTTATTTTGGCGGTTTTATGAGCTTTTAAATTTCATTAACGGTATATAACGTGAAAAGTGGGCGTTATAGTAGGCGTGTCAAAGTTATTTTTGCGAATGAGTACAACTTAGGTGTTTCAATATAGTCCTTTATTATTCCAAAATCTTTATTAATAGAGGAATTATATGAATTTTAAGTAAAACGTTATATGGGAGGTGGGCGTAAAAGTGGGCGTGGCGCCTTAATTTTCTGGCGCAGTAATGACATTGCCTAAAAGGATATACGTAGCGAATTTGATCATCATATCTCTAATTTTGGCGGTTTTATGAGCTTTTAAATTTCATTAACGGTATATAACGTGAAAAGTGGGCGTGTCAAAGTTGTATTTTTGAATGAGTACAACTGAGATGTTTCAACATAGCCGTTTATTATTCCAAAATCTACATAAATTGAGAAATTATATGAATTTTGGGTAAAACGTTATATGGGAGGTGGGCGTAAAAGTGGGCGTGGCACATTGATTTTCCGTTACAAAAAAGTGTCTCACCAATAAGCAAAGTGTGCAAAATTTCAGAGTCGTACATCCAATTTTGTTGCTTTTATGACGTTTTTGTTTTTAAATATACCGAAAAATACACTGTGCGGTATAAATTTTCGTACATTTTGATCGATAACTCCTCTCCTAATGCATAGATTTAGATAATTTTCGGGGAAAAATATTGTTTTTACTCAGGAAATATATATTCAAAGTTTCATGAGTCTACGTTAATGCGTTTGGACACAATTCCATTTTATTCGATGTTTGAAGGACACGGTTTTTTCGACCTACTCTTGCTTTTCGAGCTATAACTCTCTTCCTAATATTCCGATTTAGCCCATTTTCAATACCAAACAAACCTTGTCTATAAGAAAGATTCTGGCAAAATTTGAGCCCCCTAGCTTTTTCGGTGCGACCTCTATCGTGCTTTCAACAGACGGACAGACGGACGGACATAGCTAGATCGTCATTAAATCAAACCCTGATTCAGAATATATATACTTTATGGGGTCTAAAATGGATATTTCGATGTGTTACAAACGGAATGACAAAATGAATATACCCCCACCATTTTTTTGGTGGCGGGTATAAAAACAAACAACTTTAACTTAATGATAAAAAAAAGCAAAACTAACCAACAACTATAATTAGGTGTATGTAAATAAATGTGTGTACAAATATCATTAAATGTAGTTATAACGATAAACCAAAAACTAAATAGAAATATTGTACTCAAATAAAAAAAAAGACATTAAAATTAAGTATATAGAACGATGACAACAAAGTTTTCTTAAAGTAAAACTAACAATTAATAAATGAATGTATAAGCATACAATAAACAAAAGCATACATATAAAACAATTTTGATATAATTTAATAAAAATTATGAAAAATATAAAAAAAACGGAAAGTGTTTTCTTTAGGCTTATCTGCAAAAATAGTGAAAACTCTAAAACATTTTCGCACAATTTTAAATTTTATTTGATAGAAACCATCATCATAATTCAATTTTTTCACAAACCACATTGTTCTGCATGCGCTTCCAACCATTCTAAAAGAGATTTGATGCCACCACACACACACATACAAATAGAAAAATGAATGGAAAAAAGAAATGGTGATGAAACATTTTAAAAGGTTTGTCATTTTAGATAAAAATAGAAAAAAAAAAGAAAAACGCCATAAAAAAATAAACTTACTGCCGCTGGCTAAGCAATTTTCCATGCCAAAACTGCATTGGTTGCCAAAAATTTCATAATTTTTTCCATCAGTGGCACAAACAGGATTATAAATCAATGGACAGCCACGCATACAGTCATCACGTATCACCGGATCAATGTCCTTAATGCACAAAAGCATCTGTGTGGGTTTCCAAGCTAAACAGTACAAGTTGTCAAAATGAAACGAATATTTGAATGATTACAAAAGAAATTTTTTTGCAACAAACTTTTAAAAGGAATCTTTAACTTACCACGACTCTCACGGCAATTGTCGTATTCCATTAAGCATTGATTATGAAAATATTTGTATTCTTTGGGATGTATTGCATCGACAGCACAAATGGGATCTAAGATACGGGGACAACCGTGTATACAATCGACTAATTCCAAAGACTCTTGAGATTCTGCTGTTTCTGCTGATATTTTAGAAATATCTGTAGAAACGTCCGATAAACTTTTGAATATATTAAAAGAACTTTTAAAAATATCTGGTGAATTTTTTAAATCATCTAATACTCCTGCATGCTTCAGAAATTCACTTGACAAGGTTCGATGTAAAGCAGATAAATCTCTACTGTTCGCCAATTTTACAGCTAAAACAATAAACACCAGAGTTGACCACTGTTTAACCGACAACATTAATATTAATATATGCGCTTAACTTGGATTTTGAAAAATGAAAATTAACTGAATGTGGTTTACTATCTAAAATACTCTTTATATAGTAGATCAGTAATAAAAAAAAGATTTTTTTTTATGTTCGTACTATCTTCTTAAGTCATTGCACTTTTTTTTTTCTTAATTAAATTGTGACTAGATCACAGTCAATGCATTTAACAAACTTGCGTACAAGTGTTTTTCGTACAAACAATTGAAAAAAATCTTGACCTTGTTTACATATTTTAAGTTTTCCTTAAGTACTTTGTCTGTCTCTAGATTGGCAAGATAACAATATTCATTGGAGGGGATGCACATTAACTAGAATTACTGCTAAGTATATACAGTACAGCGTGTAATAAGCCAAGTGGTTTATAAGTTTTTATGAATTTTATAAATATGTATACATACGTTATTAGGATATTCTTTTAATTCAGCTTAACTACGGTTGTCTAATTGGTTTTTCGACTTCAGTTGAATTCGTTGTTGATTTGTCTGTCTTATGGTTTTACGTAGATTCGGCTGTTAAGCTTTTTTTTATAGATTAAAAACAACAGGTTGTTCAACAATTTGTTTAAATTTTACATTTTATGAGACACATTGTTTTAAACAGTTGAAAAAAAAATGTGTTAACGAAAATAAATTTAATTGTATTTTGTAAGCGAACCTATAAAAATGTTTAGTGTAGCTATATTTGCATCCTCTAATGACGATAATGAGTATGCAGTAGCGGAGATGAATGCGAAACAAAAAAACCGTAACAGTAATTTTTTATGATACAAAAAAATACTTAAAAATTGTTTTTAGATTTGTTAGCTTTTTGAAAGTAAACAAAATAACTTTTAAATTTGTTTGGAAAAAATAACTTCGAAATTAGAAGAAGCAAAAATTTCATCACACCTGACAAATGTACTTAAACTTGTAGCAACAATGCACATACTAGCCGAGGGTAGTTACCAGAAAGAAGCGTGTAATAATTATATATAATGTAGGTTTATCTTTCTTCAGTCAGCAAAGCATTTGAACCCCCCTAAAAAGATGATTTGTTGTATCAATTCGACGTTTATGACTTGGTACAAAATCTATATATAAACTGTTTGTTATATTTACATTTATGTAATTTTATATGATTTTTACATTAGTTAATGCTTAATTTCACTGTTTATATATCTTAATATATATTTTATTTTATATAGTATTATTTATTTACTGATTTTTTTGACGAGTTTTTGGAATGAAATTGCCGATAATGCTGGTTAAATATATCGTTCTTTATCCATTCATATGGCAACCTTGCCCAAACCATGTATTACAGATTATAAAATTAATGGCTCACGGTGTTATCACGAATAAATTACAAATTTCAATTGGTTCTAAGCTTTACTACATAAAATGTAGTTTAATTATTTAGCAGATTTTTATATATGATAATGCAGTTCACTAATATTGATAATTCCGAGTTATGTAGATAAGACAGTACACACCAAAGCGATAAACTCCTATAAATAATGTGATTGAAGCAATCGAAGTTATAGCAGTCGTGGCCGAGCGGTTAAGGCGTCTGACTAGAAATCAGATTCCCTCTGGGAGCGTAGGTTCGAATCCTACCGACTGCGATAGATTATATTTTTGATATATTTAATTATTTTAAAAATTTTTAATATAAAAATTTAGATAATTTAAAAATTTTACAATAAGAAGTAAAACAATTATCGTATACAAAATTAATTTGTCTTTAATCTTTATTAACACCAATTTCTTGCTACCAAACCATGTGTCGCTTCTTCAGGGTAAATATACAAATTATATGAAAATAAGTAAGAGCGGCCGTGCCGAATCTGATAATACCCTTTACCATCATGTGCATAGGTAAAATGACCACATCATAGCTTAGCCTAGATTTCATTCAATACGCTATTCTCTTTATTATTTCCGACGCCATCATTGATGTTGAATTTTTACATAGTTACTGTATTCTACTAGTCAAGCCATTTATTTAATACCCATATTGTTGAGGTTAAAAAAATTCGCTCCGCCATGTTGTTTCAGACGTCATCTTGAATTTTACACTTCTTTTTAGTTTACTACATTGCACTGGCCGAGCGCTTTTTGTACTAATATTGTGGGGGTTAAAGGCGACAAAGTCGTAACTACTATATTTGACTCATATATTCGCCATTTAATCTGGGACACCATTTTAAATTTTTTTCTTTTCATATCTAATTATATATTCGTTTGAAAATTTTAGGAAAAACGTCGAGGCAGATGTACTTTGGAGCTTATATCTTAGTTAGTTTCAAACCGATTTCTTAGTTTTTCTTAGAAGTTATTTCTGAGATTACGGCTTATAATTTGGTATCTTAGGCGTGTTCAAATATTATTTAGGAGTTAAAAAAATTTTGATATACAGTGCAACCTTGCTTACGCAACTAATAGAAATCTTGACCATTGCGAAAACTGAGGTTGTTGCGATATCGAGTCTCTTAAATTTTTAGGACGCAAATTCTTTTTTATGGTTCAATATGGCTTCATAAACCACTTGTACAAATCTTTTTCCATTTTTGGATATTCACAAGCTCCTGTTGTCCAAATTCAGTATTTACAACGAATTTTTTTAATGCAGCTTAATGTTTTTTAATGCTGGATATTGTTGATTTGTGCGCTTTATATTTATCGCAAATCACTTTTACAGATATGCTCCTTTCATCATATTACTTTTTTGTTTAATTGAAAATTTTACAAATATTGTAATCACCGGCCTTTTATTCAATGTAAATAGAACAACCTTTCACATAAAGAGATTCTTTCAACTAAGTACATATCTACAAAAAACAAGTGCAACACACATATTTCAGTATTCTTGGAATAGCGGTAAATCTAAAGCTAATCAATCTAAATAAAAATTATGTAAATAAAAATGACAAATTGATCATTTTGTTAGAAAAGTTGCGATAACTGAGGTTTTTTTATTTGTTGAAAAGTTGCGTTAACTGAGTCAACAATGCAAACAATTGACGAGTTGCGCTTATCGAAGGTTGCGTTAAGCGAGGTGGCACTGTATTAAAAAAATTATATTATTTTTCAACAAATTTTTCCCAAAAACTTTGCCGATTAGTGACCAATTTTTCCAAAATTTTTTATGAGTATTTCCAGAGGCACACCAAATTTATAAATAATGACAGCCGTGTCTATAAATCATCCTAGGGCCGGAAAATTTTAATTTATATAATGAATTTTAAAATTAACTTTTTATAATCATCCACTTTTTTCATTTTTTTATACCAACTACCAAAAAATAATGTGGGGATACATTCATTTTGTCTTTCCGTTTGTAACAAATCAAAATATCCTTGTTAAGTCCCATAAAGTATATATATATATTTTTTTGAGTTTTGGTTTCATATTAGGATGACTTAGCTATGTCTTTCTGTCTGTCCGTCTTTTGAAAACACGATAAAGCTCGAACCGAAGTCTTAAAGTTGGGAGATTAAATATTACAAAAATATTTCTTATATATAAGGAATGTTTGGTATTGAAAATGTTCTAAATCGGTATATAAGGAAGAAAGTTATAGCTTGTAATATAAGAGAAGGTTTAAAATATGCTTTTTTACATCGAATAAAATGTGATTGTGACTTAATGCATTAACGTAGAGCGATAATATTTTGTAAGTATATTTCTTCAGCAAAAGGTATTTTTTCCTTGCTCCAATTTATGCATTACGAAAGAAGTTATAAGTTAAAATGTACGAAAATTTTTTTGGTCTAATGCATTTACATATAAAGCTAGAATTTTGAAATTATGGACTGTTGTTTCAAATTAAGAAAAAAAAATTACCGGCGAGATAGAAGTTAATTTTCGAATTTTTATTGTACTTTTCGTATTTTCTACGTTTGTGAATATAGATTCCTTAAATTAGTGACAATTTAACCAACATAAGACTCAAAATGTTATTTACAACCAAAAATTTACTTTTTCTAATTTTTAAGAATATATGTACCTAGAACTCTAAAATAAGGTTCTAATAATAATTTAAGTTGAATTTGAAATATAAAGAAAGAACAAATGTTAATTTTTAATTTTTTTTTAAGTAATTTTTCATTTTATGAATCTAAAATTTTCAGAAGCATTGATCTTGACGGAAAACATACCATTAAAAGATGAATATGCCTTGGTGCAAAATCCATATATAAACTGTTTGCTTTATTTACTTATATGTAATTTTATATGTTTTTTACATTAGTTAATACTAAATTGTACTGTTTTATTACATCTTACTATATATGTTTTTGTATATAAAATCTGTATTATTTAATAAATGATTTATTAACGGGTTTTTGGTATGAAATTGCCGATAATGCCGATTAGATTTATCGATTTTTATCCATTCATCTGGCACCCTTCCCATATTATTTATTAAATTAAAAAAATTGCACGCTATTATCACGAATAAAATACACAATTGGTTCTAAGCTTTACTACAAAAAATGTAGTTTAATTATTTAGCATAAATTTATATTGTGGTAATGCAGTTTCATTAAAATGTCAATTGCACATGTTATGAAGATAAGACAGTGCTACACAAATAGCAATAAACTTGTACAAATAATGTGATTGTAACGGAGAGAACTATAGCAGTCGTGGCCGAGCGGTTAAGGCGTCTGACTAGAAATCAGATTCCCTCTGGGAGCGTAGGTTCGAATCCTACCGACTGCGGGGGTATTAACATATTTTTTTTATATTTGTTTTATAATCATTGTAATTCATATTAGGCCCATAAAAATATAATTAAAAAATTTAAATGATCTGAAAATTTTACAATAAGATGTAAAATAGTCGTCGTATGCAAACGTAATTTGTTCTTGAGCTTGAAATAACTTTTTGTTTTTTTATAAAAAAAATCTTTATTAACACCATTTTGCTACCACAGGTAAATATACAAATTACAGTGAACTCACAGAAACGTGAACATCCAGTAACATGAACTACCCAAAAACATGAAAATTTTTTTTTATTACATTGACTTCTCTAAAACGTGAACAAAGGCTGAAAGCTCTAAAACGTGAACTTTTTATCGAACATTAAAATTCAATTTTGTAAGTTCATTTAAAATTTTTGGGATTCCCCGCAGAAGAATTTCGTAGTTTGTTTGTTGTAAGCAACTTTTGTTGCATGATAAGTAGCTTTAGTATTAATGCGGCAGTTCTACTGGAAGCATCTCTCTGTGCTGACTATACATACATATAGGTATATAAATTAAAGTGATCTCTTAAAATATTTTTATTGAAAATATGTCTAATAAAAAACTAAAAGTGTTAAATCTTTAAGAATAGTCAGGTATTTTAGAGCTTTTACGCAAAGGTTCATCTGTGACTGGTTTGTCGAAAAAGTATAACGTCGCCAAATCGACGATTTGTTCAATAAGAAACAATAAAGTTGCAATTTCGAAATGCGTTAATAATACATTTTCGGGTCCTGGAAAACGAAAAACACTGCATACTTCGGAGCTTCCAAAAATAGAAAAATCTCTGTACAAATGGTTTACCCAACTTCGAAGTAAAAACTTACCGGTTAGCGGCATTATGATTAAAAGGAATCTATTGAATTGCATAATCAAATTAAGGAAAATAACCATGCTAAACCTCTATTTTGGATGAATTCAATAAATAAATGAGAAATAAGTATCTTAAAAACCCTTTTGCAAACCATAGTAGCTGTGTAGTACATTAAAATATGGCAGAAGCTTACAAAAAGTTGAATCAAAACATGTCTCATAGGTGAAAATAACGTACATACTTTATTTTTAATTAAATAAAAGATAAAAGAGACTAAAATATGTTATAGAAAAAATGCAATCTAAAACGTAAACAAAATCGAAAACGTGAACACCCTTGGTAAAATTAGTTCACGTTTCTGCGAGTTTACTGTATATAAAAATAAGTAAGAGCGCTATATTCGGCCGTGCCAAATCTGATAATACCCTTTACCATCATGTTCATAGGTAAAATGACCACATCATAGCTTAGCCTAGATTTCATGCAATACGCTATTTGCTTTATTATTTCCGACGCCATCTTTGATATTGAATTTTTACATAGTTACTGTATAATTTTGATATATGTATTTAAAAAAGTATATGTATATAATTTTTCAAATAATTTTTGCCTATAACTTTGCCAATTTGTTTAAAATTTTTCATGAGAATTTCCAGAGGCATACCAAATTTATAAATAGTGACAACCGTGTCGTTAAATTTTCTAAATTTTGAGGTAAACATAAAAAAGAAAAAAACAGAGGCAGTCGTGTTAATTTTCTTCTATCTCAGATGGGGCGATGATGCTGATTTCAACATACACACGGCCAGACAGGATAGTGCTGTCGTGTGAAGGGTATAAAAACACAAATTCAAATTCAAAATTCAATTACATATTGAAAAAACTATTTTGTTAAAAAGGCGGGAAAAATTTTTTGAAAATATTATATTATTATGTGTAATATTTAAAAAAAAATTTTAATATGACAAAATATTTTTTCCGTCTTTTTGCAAAAATTACTTCTCAAAATTACACTTTCTAATTAACTATTTTAAAACTTTTCTCTTGTGAATATTATTTCTTTTCCACCTTTTCATCCACAATTAAAGAAATCTCTTTTACTACCGTTTCTTTTTTTTTATAAATATTTATATTTTATTTAGAATATATCATTTCGATTTGTTTTACAATTTTCTCACAAACGACAACATTCATTAATTGATAAATATTAGTTATTATGGTCATAATAGCTATCTATTCTTTACAGTTAATTTATTTATTTCTTTTGAAATTTATTCTTGCTTCGTTTTGCTTGTTTTAAATTTATAAAATACACACGCACAAACACACAATTTGTTGCAATTTTTATAATAATTTCCTAAAATACATGTTCATATTAAAAATAAACAATTATAATAAAAACAAATAACAATGTGATATATATTTTTTCGTAACACATGAAAAGCATTTTGAATGTTCCTTTTTTATAAAAAGTACAAACACTATTGTGTTTTTATAAACATAATTAAAAGTTAACAACTAAGAAAAGAGAAGAAACAAGTGTTTTTTATAAAAATTTGTTATTTTATTAATACTAAAATGCATGTTTTGAATGTACAAAAATTTATAAAAATAACAAAAAAAAAATAAAAAAATAAAGATTTTCGTATATATTTTTTATTAGTTAATATGTATGTAAATATGTATATCAAAAAAGTTTTAATTTTTAAAATTGTATGCAGACTATTTTTAATAGTTTTTAGTTATTGTTTGTTATTTATATTTTTACTATTAATTTTTATATTAATCAAACTTTTCGAAAACAAAATTTGTTTCAAAGATTTTGATAAATTTAAAAATTAATTATTGTAAGATTATAGGGATTTGAATATATTTAATATCTAAAAAATCGTTTTAAATTAAAATTAGTTTTTATAAAACAAAATTTTGTGTTTTTTTTTTTATTTGTTTAAATAATAAGGGTTTCCTATGGAATTTCCTTTTATTTCTTATAAAGCACAATACTAAACAGTTGCCTATATGCATTTGTAATATTGTAGTATAATCTGTATACATAGATTTGTTTAAATTTTAGTTCTATTCTTATTACTTTTTAATAAGTGTGTGCTTTTGTTGTTGGTAAATGTTTTATTTCTTTTGAATATCAGAGATATAAAACTTGTTTATTTAAAAAACTATACCCTAATATTTTCCCTTAAATGGTGTTTGTTGTTTTTGTTTTTCACATATAAAGCTAATGTATTGTTTTAAGGTCATTTAAAGCGTTGCTGAGATCTGATGCTTTGGGGGATTAATGTGAATCATAAACAATGCTCCAATCATTGCTATTAATGTACGATCTAACCAGGTAACAGGATTTGGGTATATAAGACCACCCTCGTAGAAACCTAAGTGACCCCCATGGGCCAATTCGACGTAACAAGTCTTGTGACGAGATGCTGAAAGGAAAAAAAAATTTTTAAACAATATTAAAAATAATTATCTATTTGGTTGTTGGGTTTAAGCTGGTTTATATGCATTTCACTTAAAAAAAACCAGCTTAAACCCAACAACCAAATAGATAACATTGAAAAATTATGGGACAGTATCCCGAATAATCTAGTAAATTAATTAAAAATAATTATTAAAATTAAAAAAAAAAAAAAATTTATTCTTCTTCGCAGTCGGTAGAATTTGAGAGAATCTGGGGGCGAATTACGGCATTCGATATCGATCGAAATTTTACTCGAACGTTCGAGTTCGCTGTGCTTTAGGTATAGATATTCTAATAAGAATTTTCAAATTTCGATCACGTTCGAATGCCGTAATTCAGCCCCTGATTTCTAGTCAGACGCCTTAACCGCTCGGTCACGACTGCTTGTTGAAATTCAGCACCCAAGTTTAAAAATATTTGGCAGAGTAGTTTGTCACACTATTTTCGTTATATAGCATCTTCAGTTTAAATAAAACCATTTTCAAATTAAGCGAAACATTACTCAAAATAAATGAAACTTTATTCAAAATAAACGAAACGTTATTCAAAACAAACGAAAATTTATTCAAATACAGTTAAACATATTTCAAATTAAATTAAACCATTTTTAAAAATTAAAGGGAAATTATTATTAAAATTATATTACAAAATTAATTTTTAATTATGGATAATGCCAGAATCCTTAAGTACGAAATACGAAATATGATGCACAATAGTGAATGTACACTTTAATTTTTACCAGCTTATTCCCCTATGCTGAACCCGATAGAGAAAGTATTTTTTAAGCTAAAATTCCATGCCCGCTCAATATTAAGTGATGATACATACCACTAAAATGTATGTAAATGTAATTGAGGAAAGCATCACACAAATTAATCAAAATGATTGTGCGAACTATGTTATGGATATGATCATTCAAATTTCTAAAGCGGCGAATGGACAAGCTCTTTATTAATTTCTCAAGAATTATTTATTAATGAATATGTATATTTTAAATTTTTGTTTGTTTTGTTTTTTACTTAATTTCAATAATGGTTTAATTTAACAATTAGTTATTTTAGCTGTTAATATATAGAAGCATCTATTCTACGTCAGCGCAACTGAGTTCATTAAAATTTTAATTTAATTTTTTTTATTTAAAGTTTATGCCTTAAAAAATTTTTAATTTGTTAATTTTGAAATTCAATTCATATTTTGGGCAAAATTAATGAATAAAAAAATCAAAAGTCATTACCTGTATGATTCGCAATTTCGTGGTAAAGTCTGTTTTGTTAAATACTTGCCTAATTTTAACATACTTTTATGTTTAAACAGCCTGCAAAAGCCAGCGGAAAATATGATTTTTTACGTAATCAGCGGCAGTAACGTTAAATACTATTATTCAATTAATTTTCCTTTCTTCTTATTTTTTTATTGCACTAAAGCAATAAAATCATATTGGTTGAATTGCAAATTTATGAAATTTAAATGAAAATATGGTAACATCGTTAAGCTAGTGAGTATCCATTAGGGTGATCGATTATTCGACTTTTTTAAGAAACGGGTTTTCAAATAGTTTGAAATTTAGAATTAAAAAAAAACCGGTTGCTATTTTGAAAATTGAAAAAAACCGGTTAACCGGTTCGAATATATAAAATATAATATTTAAAAAATTATATAAAAATTATATCTTAATATTATTTTTACAGTTTATATACATTTGGCTGCAAAATAACGCAATAACTGACATGAATGCAGTTGACTAATTTGGTTTTAATTAGTTGAATTTAAGGACAAAAAGTACTCTTTACAAGTAAAATAAATATATACATAAATAAATAAGACTTTTTATAAGGCTGTTATAAATTTTTTGCATCTCCTTCTGTACATTTTTAAATGTTAAATAGATCTTTTAAACTAGTATGACCTAACGTATTTTGTTTGAAATGATTTCTGTAATTTGAAATACATTTTAAAGGCTAGAGAGAAAATCTTTAAAATTTCATTTTAAAAATTCTCTTTCATACCCCCGACAGACATACAAATATAGGCATAAACTAGTTTTTTGATTGTTTAATTGAAATTTAAGTTGACAGACACTCAATGCCATTAATTATAATTATGATCTGGAAGAAGATATTATTGGTTTTCCGTTATTGTAACTACACCTTTTACCTAAAACTGATCGATCAGCTAAGTTTGTGCTTCAATTACCTCAAACATTTAACGTTAGGTTTATATCCTATAAAAAAAAAAATATTAAAGCTCAATTATTTTTATTATTTTCCATTAGTTTTTGAAACAACTAATAAATTTCTTACAATATTATGAAAGAATATTTATAGTTTTTATTTTTTGATTTTTGGAAACTTTTCGCGTACTAAATATACTATGGTACGATTGGTTACAAAGATATGTGAAAATAAACTTAAAAGAATAAAAAACCGGCTTTTCCTGATAAAAAAAACCGGTGTATTCGATATTCGAAAAATCAACATTTAGAAAAAACCGTCAGCAGAAAGAGAAAAAAATCGGGTTTTCCACAGGTTGTAAAACCGAGTCGATCACCCTAGTATCCATACTACAATCACAATAGGTGGGATTTGACTCTACACGGCAAAAGGTAATTTTAACCGTTATAGTAACAAATACAGATTTCAAGACATATTGAATTACAAATTAAAAAAATATTTAATAAACTATTGTTAAAAATAACAAAAAACTCTCTCTCTACTCTCTAATTAACCATACCACTGACAACAAAGTAACTTTATCAATCAATATTGTAAAGGAATGTTTTTTTTTATATATTTTGTAAATGGAGTTTTGCACTCAATACACGTTGTTGCAAAAGATCTCACCTATGTGTGATCCATTGGTTGGTTGATAACAATAAACATTAGTAAGATTAAAATTACCATTATGTGAAATAAACTTTCTTTTACAATGTATACAGAAATTAAATCAGATATCCACAAACGATTCACACTATTATGCTGCTACCAATGCACAGTCTTATTTATAAGAAGAAACCTTGCACTAACTAACTAGCTGCTAGTTTTAATATGGGAAAATTTTCATAAGCGAAAGATATCAGCTCGTCAGTTAGAACACAGTTTGTTTTTATGCATAACGCCGACAATGAATAAAAATCAACATCAACGTAACCTACCTGCAAAAGTTTTTATGGGCGGCAATAGATCTTCTGGTACTAATGGATCGTCTTTGGCATTTATAAATATCATTGGTTTTTCAATTTTATCAAAATAGTGTAAAGAGGAACTCCAACGGTATAGATCAGCTGTTGTAGAGAAATTATGGACACGCCTTGTATATGCCTCATCTAATTCAGGCAGTGTAGCAGCGGCAATTATTTCACGTTCATTTAAGTTATGACGCTGACGTGTCTCTTCCGACAACAAAACATGACGATGCTTTAAAATTATATTTTTCATATTTTCAGTCATAATATACAAGTAAAAACGACGAAAATTTTGCCAATTTAATAACCATTTAGTGCCTCTGGAAATATATGTGTGCATAGGAAATATCAAAATTTATATTAAAAGTAAATATTTTAAAAAGGGATACATACTCTTCGGCATTATAGCCTTGACATATAGAGATACCACCAATGATATTATCTGGCTTTCTTTTATCACTTTCGCCCATATATTTGGTTATTAAATTACCACCCAAACTAAAGCCCACAGCCACAATATGTGTATCTGAGTACTTTTCTGTTAGATTCTCAATCATTACGGAAAAGTCATCAGTGTGTCCTTGAATAAAGTTAATATAAAAATTTAATTGTCATTTTAATTGATTTGTTTTTTCTATTTCCTCTAAATAATTGCATTGTATGTATGTATATGTAATAGTAATAATAAAAATAATATAAAAACTTACCATAAGTAAATATTCTTGAGGAAGTGACTTGAACACTGCTTAAGGCACCAATATGATTAAGGACTGCACAACGATAGCCATGACATTGTGCATAATGAACAAATGTGCGTATATAAACGGTTTCAGAGGAATTGCCAATACCAGGGCATATGGCTACGGTGATGTCATCTTAAAATATAAAGCAAATAACACAATGATAAAACATTTACATAAAAATGCTATAATTATTTTAGAATTGCTTTTTTTTTATTTCAAGCGGAAAATAAGTTCAAGGAAACATTTTATTAATGATTTTTATTTCTGGTTAGAAAAAGTAATGTAAAGGCGGTTTTTTACAGATGGAGAACTTTGAATTAGCAGCACTGTTTCCTGTATCAAAGGATTTAAATAAATAATAAATAAATAGACTCCAGCAAGAGAAACGTTGCAAGTTATTCCATCATGCTTCCATTTTGCAACCTCATGGTTGAATGGCTGTGTTAATAAACAGCACTGTCCCATTTAAAGCGATAATAATTCTCAGGATATTGTCAAAACACTAATTATATTAAGGAAAACTCACTATGTGGCGCGGCTAATGGAAGTGTAGAATCATTGATCCATATGTATTCACGAATGATGATGGTCAAAACGTTGCAGGGAACAAAAAGCGGTATACAGGCATGCTTTTTAAACAATGCATGCCGCAATTCGAAGGCAATACAATTAATTTACTAAGAAAAACTTTATTTGACTACAACACAATTTTAGATTATTTTCTTTAGAATATTTAAGTCCTTCGTCTATGAAAATAAACCAAAAACGTTCGAGTCTGGTTTTCCTATGTACGCAATAACCATGTCGTCAACAGACCGAAATCATATTTAAACATTAATGCCATATATTTATCTAATTAATAAAGCCAACTATTATACCCTGCACCTCTGTATGAGCCAAGGCTATATACATACATATATGTATGTCGTAGCTTTGTCATTCCGTTTGTAATTTCTACAGTATTTGTTTTCTACCCCATTAAAATTATATTTTCTGAAAGGTTATGACTAGGGGGGTCGATTGAACATATTCTTCTGTCCGTGTATTTTCTAAAATTAACTTTTCGAAGATCCCACATTTTGCACAGATCTGTTTTTGGTTTTTTTGATTCCAACACAATCACAACATGACATTCTGAGATATGAGCAAAAAACTCACAACTAGCTCTGATTTTCTTATATTTTTACGATCAAAATGAAAATTGTTCATTCCTAGGATAAATTGTTGACACGTTTGCTACTATTTGTAGATATGATATGCCTCTATCGCCAAAAAAAAACTGTGGACAAATCGGTCACTAACCGGTCAAGTTATAGGCAAAAACATTTTTTTTAAACATATCAAGTTACTAAAGTTTCTAGTTAATTTTTTGACACGCTAAAGACATCACAAACAAGCTGTAGTCTGGCAAAATATTTCTGAGTTAAACTAACAAATCGGTTTAAAACTAACCAAGATATAAGCACAAAAATACAAATCCTTAGGTGTTTTTTTCTGAAATTTACAAACGAAAATCGATTTTTTAGCTTCTGGATAACAGGGATATGGATATTAAAAGATAAGGCTTGACTAGCTAAATATAATATATTATAAACAAATTTAAAATCTATAATGGCCGCCACAAGAAAATGGCGTACTTCAACTACCTCAATATTAGTAACAAATAAAAGGGCTTGACCAGTAGCACACAGTAAAAAAATTTAAATCCAATAAGGCGCCCTAAACCAAATATCGGATAATTTTTTTCTCAACGTCATTAATATGGGTACTAAATAAAAAAGGCTTGGCAAGTAGAATACAGTTAACTATGTAAGAACTCAAAATCAAAGATGACATTGGAAATAATAAAGTAAAATTGCGTATAACATTAAATTTGAAAAGTAGGCTAAGCAACAATGTTGTCAGTATACCTATGTACATGATGGTGACGGGTATTATCAGATTCGGCACGGGCGAGTAAAGCAATATTACTTGTTTTATTTCAATTTAAAGTTCTCTTTTTCTATAAAAAAAAAAACACCCTTTACATATATGACGACAGAGTTAGTCGTAGAATTTTTGATTTTGACAAAGTTTCTCATTAGAAAAAAAGTCAAAATAAATTATTTAAAATTACTGTGTGACCTTAACTTTAATATTTATATTGAACTGTTATTTAAATTAGATACATAAAATCAATATTTTGTTGTTCATATTTCGGTGTTTAATTTTTTTTTATTACATATCGACCCCTGTGCGCGATATTATCGTATGTTACGTTTTTTTAGAAATCGACTTTTTTTATGCAAATTGGTTTTACATCCATTAATCCATCTGCTGAAAAAGTTTTATAGCGATAACTGTTTTAGTTATGGTTATGTTATTTACTTTTTTATTTATTTTAAAGTAATGAAAACGCTCTCCTGTAAAATTTTGTTTTTGTAACATACGATAATTTCGCGCACAGAGGTCGATATTAGCTGTAAAATGCTATTAAATTTTAATGTGTAATCATGAGAATTTTTGATTCTATTGTACAAATTATATGGTATCGTGATTATGATTAATTCATAAATTAAATTTAAAAAATTAAAAGTATTTGATATATTAATATGCGTTAGAGAAATTCCCACATACTTTAGTTATGCATTTACTTAAACCAGAAAAAAAAAATAAAATAAAAAACTTACCTTCAAATTCTGTTAGAGGTTGATACAAATCATACGTTAATGTAGAACCATCTTCCAGGGATAAATAAACACGTTCACCCAGAGGCCAAGGACACTTAACGCGCCCCACTATACTGTGCAAAACGGTTTGTACATGGCCACTAAAACCCCATAAGCGTGTTGGTATATAACTGAAAGCAGAAAAAAAAAATAAAAGAAATTAAAATATGTATTGTGGGAATGTTTAAGTTAAAATACACTTGATTCATTTATTTTTAATAGAAAAAACCAGCTGCTTTAGTATGACTTCCTACACACATTAACGAGTACAAGGTAAGAAGAACATAAATTACTGAACTAAATTAATTTGCTATTTAAGGACATTTACCATGAGCTTTTCAATATTAACAAAATGTCCTGGTAAATACTTTAACTGTGCCATAGTATACATGGCATGGTAATGAATTTTTTTTTAACACGTGTTTGTATTACAATTATGCATTTGTATTGTGTGAGTTATCAACAAGTCAACAAACAGTTATTTGTTCGTTTATTCAGTATTTTTATTTTTTTAATCTGTAAAATATCTTTTAGATTTTTTTTTGGTGTGCTGTAGAAACCAGCCATTTAAAATTTAAATGCAAAAACAGAGAATGAAAATAAATATAAAAAATGAATGAACTTCAAATTAATGAAATGAAATTAAAAGACACGCAAACATGCCAACCCTAAAGTCAAACATATAATTTTATCTTTATGTTATTTAGGCAAATGTGTTTTAAGACCTATAGACGTCATCTATTACTAAGAAGATTTAAATAAAATTCCTAAAATAAAAATCAATAATTAGTACTTCCTCCTCTTACTCGTATACAATAGAAGATAATTGTATGTACATGTGGAAAATTCATTATAAGACAATTTAATACAATATTTTACTTTTTTGGCCTGAGTTTATTTTCATTTTGAATTCTTTTTCTGTTAAGAAATTAATGTTTTATTTGTGATAATGAAAGAATAAACTGAAAAAGTAAGTTTAAGTTTTTCACAACACACTACGGTTTCTTCATCATCACTCTTTGAACAGAATGGCTTAGTGTTGAATGTTTAAATCATCCTTTTAATTCAAATTTAAAATAGAGAAATAACTGAAACGTCCTATACATATTAAAATTTACTGCCATAGTGAGTACGAAATTTATCACATCTTTAGCCTTTTTTTTTTTGTTTATTTACCCACCACCAAAATAAAAGTTAATTTTAGACCCCATAAAGTATATATCGATGGCTTAATATAAAAAGGGCGTATCTCGATTTTCTATAACTTAACAGGAGAATAAAATAACAAAATTAAATATAAAAGAATGAAATGAGTTCAAACTTTTTTATGTGGCTTTAAATTCATTATTTTCAGCTATGGCTTACAAAATTTTTTTGGAAGTGATATAATTGTTATTGGACTACCAGAAACGTTAAAAGAGCGATTTCGAAAAAAATCCAAGAAACGCCCTTTTTATATTATTTGTTTAAAATATTAAATTTTTAAATTGTAAAGTTTACTGTGAAAAATATATGATTTCAAATGTTTACAAATAAAGAAAAGTGACAAAAAACTTTCTTTTATTTACTTTTATTTTTTATGATGCCTTGAACCTAATATAAGTGTAACTCAAAGTTGCAGGCCATTGTTGACTCTTCGGAATATTTGAAAAAAGGCCTTAATTTTGATGAAAAATTCATCATTAGCAAATACAAAAGTCTTTTAAAAAGTTGATAAACTAGCAAGGAAAGTTTTTATATATTAGATGCCAACATAGAGAGATATTACGCGGTGGCACTGCATTTACTGAATAGTATTTGTAACAAAAGATTTTAAGCCGACTACATAATTGCCAAACACTCATTCCAAAACACTAATTGGTGGTGTATAACCATGAATAGCGTACAATAAAGAACTGATTATCACTTTCTTTTTAATCGAATTTAGCAATAACGAAACGTAGCAGACTTGGTGAAAGGTACAAAAGACCAGTGGTACAACATGACACTTGGGAGTGCTAAACAACAGTGTTATACTAAGCATCACAGTGTACTCCATAAAAAGCTTCATTAACAAGAGATTTATATGTGAAGGGTGTCTCAGTAAGAATGTACTTTTTTTAAACTTAAGGTGTTTTCTGTCCTATTCCTTTTTTTTGTGTTCTTTTCTCAAAGGGGTAGAATACTGTCCTATTTTTCTTTCGATAACTCTATTAATAGTTTAAAAAAATAAAAATAAATTAAACAAACCTTATATTTAATGGGAAAATCGCCAAATTGATTAAATGTTAAAATAATATGATATCAAATTGACAAACTTTTATTGAAAAAAAGTGATTGAGAATTTGAGTAAAAGACTAGGAGCCAGACGAGTCAGTAGTAAGGTTTCACTTGATCGACATAGTTTTTAAATTTTTAACCGGAACGTATTTGTAATAAACCGAAATAAAAGTATTTTTTTAATATCTCAAAAAAAACTTTTTTTTAATTAAATTAAAGTTATACCGCAAATTTGCATACCCTTTAAAATGTACAACAAATAAATTTAATTGAGATGTCCCTAATGTATTCTTTCAGTAATACAATCTTAACTACGACAATTTAAAAAAAAAAACCAAATCAAACTATTTTTTTAATAGTTTACAAAAGTATAAAGAATAACTCGGTTTAAAATATATTGGAAAATTATTATTCAAAATTAACGTTATATTGAAATATTTTCATACATATGTTTGTATATCTCCTTATCTATGTATCGGAACATAAACTATACATGCATACAAACAGTATTACATTCATATTTGTACGTACATACGTATGTACTATTTAACTGAAATAAAAAATAATTATACCTCACATTTGGACACCCTTTACTTTTCTTACATATTATAAGTATGCTAAAGACATTTGGTATTTTTATACTCACTTTGTTAACTATTAAAACCATTAACAAAAAATCATGTTAACCAGAGCCAAAACTACAAAATTACCTCTGAGGTGATTTAAAAAATAATGGTGTTCATAAAAGAAATGTTTACGAAACTAAAAGCAAAATTAAATTTTAGCGCTTTTCAGCGCGTTTTGAGTTAATGCCTAGCGCTTTTTGGTTATAAATAGTTGACATCCCTGTTAGGAAGGTCAAATATTATTGCCTTAATTTTTTTAAAAAAATTAACTTGAAATTAAAAAAAATATATATTAAAAAAAGAAAAACTGCAACATATTAAATATATAAACGTATTTTTTTAAATTTAGTACCTTTTAAATATACGCATTTTTTAAAATCAAAAAGCTGTTTTTTTTCTTTGTTATTATTTGTTTGTTTTTGAAGCCCCCCGACATCGCTCGGACCCGGGTGGGGTATACAAATATCAGAAATATTCGGGAGTAGATCGGTATTGAAAATCAGAAACATCGGTACATAAACAACTGAGATATGAGCAAAAACCCACGGCCACCTCGTTTTTTTTAACACAAAAACAACATACAACAACACACATACATACATACAGACTTGGTATACTGGTTAGAGAAAACGTGGCATCGAACGCCAACTGAGTCCAAACAAGTAAAAGCGCTATATTCGGCCGTGCCGAATCTTATATACCCTTCACAACGTGTAGTCATGCAATAACAGTAAATTCACGTATGTATGTTAAAAAAAACAAAAAAAAAATAAAAAATAAAAAAAAAAATTAAAAAAAAAAAATTTAAAAAAAAAATTAAAAAAAAAAAATTATTATATACATATATAATATATATAAAACAAAAAAAAATAAAAAAAAAATTAAAAAAAAAAAATAAAAAAAAATAATAATAAAAATATATATAATATATTAAATAAAAAATAAAAAAAAAATAAAAAAAAAATTAAAAAAAAAAATTTTAAAAAAATTTAAAAAAAAATTTTTTTGCCTCAGCTGGGATTCGATGCCACGTTTTCTCTAACCAGTATACACGTTTGTATGTATGTATGTTGTTGTTGTAATGTTGTTTTTATGAAAAGAAAATCGAGGTGGTCGTGGGTTTTTGCTCATATCTCAGTTGTTTATGTACCGATGTTTCTGATTTTCAATACCGATCTACTCCCGAATATTTCTGATATTTTAATACCTTACCCGGGTCCAACCTATGTCGGGGGGCTTCAAAAAGTTGATTTCAACATACACACGGACAGACGGTCAGACGGACAGACGGACAGACGGTCAGGGCTTAATCGACTCCTCTATTCATATATAGAAAATATATACTTTATGGGGTCGGAAATGAAAATTGTAGAAATTTCACACGGAATGACAAACCTATATATACCCTTTTTCACTGTGTGAAGGGTATAAAAAAATTGTTTTAAATTATTTTTTTATTTTATATATTATTTATATTTTTATTATTTTTTTTTTTAATATTTTTTTTTTAATATTTCTTTTAATATTTTTTTATTTTTTTTTTTAATTTTTTTATTTTTTTTTTAATTTTTTTATTTTTTTTTTTATTTTTTTAATTTTTTTAATTTTTTATTTTATATTTATTTTTTATATTTTTATTATTTTTTTTATTTTTCTTATTTTTTTTAAAATTTTTTTTATATATTTTTTTATTTTTTTTATATATTATTTAATTTTTTTTATATTTTTATTTTTTTTATATATATTATTTAATTTTTTTTTATATTTTTATTTTTTTTTATATTTTTATATTTTTTTATATTTTTATTTTTTTTTTTATATATATTATTTAATTTTTTTAATATTTTTTTTAATATTTCTTTTAATATTTTTTTTTTAATTTTTTTTTTATTTTTTATTTTATATTTATTTTTTATAATTTTTATTATTTTTCTTATTTTTTTTAATTTTTTTTATATATTCTTTTAATTTTTTTATATATTTTTTTAATTTTTTTTATATATTTTTTTAATTTTTTTTATATATTTTTTTAATTTTTTTTATATTTTTTTAACACACATACATACGTAAATGTATAATTTTACAATGGGATGTTTTTATATATGTATTTATACCCTTCACACAGTGAAAAAGGGTATATATAGGTTTGTCATTCCGTGTGAAATTTCTACAATTTTCATTTCCGACCCCATAAAGTATATATTTCCTGAAAGCTTATGAATAGGGAAGTCGATTAAGCCCTGTCCGTCTGTCCGTCTGTCCGTCTGTCCGTCTGTCCGTCTGTCCGTCTGTCCGTCTGTCCGTCTGTCCGTGTGTATGTTGAAATCAACTTTTTGAAGCCCCCCGACATCGCCCGGACCCGCATGAGGTATTAAAATGTTGGAAATATTCGGGAGTAGATCGCTATTGAAATTCAGAAAAATCGGTACATAAATAACTGAGATATGAGCAAAAAACCACGACCACCTCGGTTTTTTTTTAACAATAGACACTAGATGAGCTTATGTTCGAATCCCAGTTGAGACAAAAAATTTTTTTTTTTTTTATTTTTTTCATTTTTTTTTGTGTTATTTTATTTTTTATACGTACTTACATTCAAAAACTCAATTTATAATTTTTTTACAATGGTACGTTTTTGAGCGGATAAAATACTTTATTATAAAGAATAATAATGAAACATATAGTAGGTATGTATGTATGTATGTACGCATTTATTTAAAGAAAACAAAATGTCACCGCGGCTTTCGCTGCTAGAGATAACAAAGTAACAACAGCTATAACCTTGATCAACGTAGCATGTGTGCGTGTGTAAAAAACCTACATACGAATATTCATTCAAACATATTGCTAATACTTAAATGTATGTATGTATGTATGTATATGATTTTTATTTTGTATGAACCTCATATAGGTTGCAAGCACTTTTGTATATTTAAGTTATATAAATATTTATAGGATGGTAGTGCAGTGGGTACACCACTGAACTATGAAGCTGGTGGTACGCAGTTCGATACCATTAAGTGTTTGCTTAATTTTTTTTTTTTACATTTCAATGTTTCATGGTCAATATGAGTAGAATATGAAATATCATGACTAGCAAAATACGATGCACTATGAAAAAAAAAACTAAACTAAATACATATCTATTTTTATGTATTTTTCCCATTGAGTACGTAGTATACGTTAATACATATTATATATTTTAAATTTCAATAATGTATGCTCTATTACTCTTTACTTTTTCCTTTTTTTAATTATTTTTTTAATTATTTTAATTAAACTATATATGTACGTAAATTTATTTTTTTTTTACAATGGGATGTTATTTTTATATATGTATGTTTTTTAAGTATGTACGTATTTTATATGAGATGAATGAATTTGCCATTGGGAGATTAGTAGCAAAATACGATGCACTATGAAAAAAAAAACTAAACTAAATACATATCTATTTTTATGTATTTTTCCCATTGAGTACGTAGTATACGTTAACACATATTATATATTTTAAATTTCAATAATGTATGCTCTATTACTCTTTACTTTTTCCTTTTTTTAATTATTTTAATTAAACTATATATGTACGTAAATTTATTTTTTTACAATGGGATGTTATTTTCATATATGTATGTTTTTTAAGTATGTACGTATTTTATATGAGATGAATGGTGTTACAAACTATTGTTATTGCATGACTACACCTTTACTTCTTCTTAATTTTTTTAATTAAACTTGCAAACAAGTGCAAGAAATTACATGCCGTTGGGAGATTAGCGGTTACATCAATAAACTTCAAATTCGTTGTAGTGTAAAAATTAATTTTTTTCACATAAATACCTAGATACATTCATACAAATGTCCATATAAATTACATTTATTTATTTCCATTAAGAAATAATTTTAAATGCAATACCTTACTACACCTTTACTTCTTCTTAATTTTTTTAATTAAACTTGCAAACAAATGCAAGAAATTACCTACATGCCGTTGGGAGAATAGCGGTTACATCAATGAACTTCAACTTCGTTGTTGTGTAAAAATTAATTTTTTTCACATAAATACCTAGATACATTCATACAAATGTCCATATAAATTACATTTATTTATTTGCATTAAAAAATATTTTTAAATGTAATACCTTATGCTAAATGTAACAACTCTTAAGGAAAATAATAGATTTTTTCAATCTTCCTCTGGTAACTCTGCTCACAATATTTTTCAATCTTCCTCTGGTAACTCTGCTCACAATATTTAAAGAAAACAAAATGTCACCGCGGCTTTCGCTGCTAGAGATAACAAAGTAACAACAGCTATAACCTTGATTCAACGTAGCATGTGTGTGCGTGTAAAAAACCTACATACGAATATTCATTCAAACATATTGCTAATACTTAAATGTATGTATGTATGTATATGATTTTTATTTTGTATGAACCTCATATAGGTTGCAAGTACTTTTGTATATTTAAGTTATATAAATATTTATAGGATGGTAGTGCAGTGGGTACACCACTGAACTATGAAGCTGGTGGTACGCAGTTCGATACCATTAAGTGTTTGCTTAATTTTTTTTTTTTACATTTCAATGTTTCATGGTCAATATGAGTAGAATATGAAATATCATGACTAGCAAAATACGATGCACTATGAAAAAAAAAACTAAACTAAATACATATCTATTTTTATGTATTTTTCCCATTGAGTACGTAGTATACGTTAATACATATTATATATTTTAAATTTCAATAATGTATGCTCTATTACTCTTTACTTTTTCCTTTTTTTAATTATTTTAATTAAACTATATATGTACGTAAATTTATTTTTTTACAATGGGATGTTATTTTTATATATGTATGTTTTTTAAGTATGTACGTATTTTATATGAGATGAATGAATTTGCCATTGGGAGATTAGTAGCAAAATACGATGCACTATGAAAAAAAAAACTAAACTAAATACATATCTATTTTTATGTATTTTTCCCATTGAGTACGTAGTATACGTTAATACATATTATATATTTTAAATTTCAATAATGTATGCTCTATTACTCTTTACTTATATATGTACGTAAATTTATTTTTTTTTTACAATGGGATGTTATTTTTATATATTTTTAATTAAACTTGCAAACAAGTGCAAGAAATTACATGCCGTTGGGAGATTAGCGGTTACATCAATAAACTTCAAATTCGTTGTAGTGTAAAAATTAATTTTTTTCACATAAATACCTAGATACATTCATACAAATGTCCATATAAATTACATTTATTTATTTCCATTAAGAAATAATTTTAAATGCAATACCTTACTACACCTTTACTTCTTCTTAATTTTTTTAATTAAACTTGCAAACAAATGCAAGAAATTACCTACATGCCGTTGGGAGAATAGCGGTTACATCAATGAACTTCAACTTCGTTGTTGTGTAAAAATTAATTTTTTTCACATAAATACCTAGATACATTCATACAAATGTCCATATAAATTACATTTATTTATTTGCATTAAAAAATATTTTTAAATGTAATACCTTATGCTAAATGTAACAACTCTTAAGGAAAATAATAGATTTTTTCAATCTTCCTCTGGTAACTCTGCTCACAATATTTTTCAATCTTCCTCTGGTAACTCTGCTCACAATATTTAAAGAAAACAAAATGTCACCGCGGCTTTCGCTGCTAGAGATAACAAAGTAACAACAGCTATAACCTTGATTCAACGTAGCATGTGTGTGCGTGTAAAAAACCTACATACGAATATTCATTCAAACATATTGCTAATACTTAAATGTATGTATGTATGTATATGATTTTTATTTTGTATGAACCTCATATAGGTTGCAAGTACTTTTGTATATTTAAGTTATATAAATATTTATAGGATGGTAGTGCAGTGGGTACACCACTGAACTATGAAGCTGGTGGTACGCAGTTCGATACCATTAAGTGTTTGCTTAATTTTTTTTTTTTACATTTCAATGTTTCATGGTCAATATGAGTAGAATATGAAATATCATGACTAGCAAAATACGATGCACTATGAAAAAAAAAACTAAACTAAATACATATCTATTTTTATGTATTTTTCCCATTGAGTACGTAGTATACGTTAATACATATTATATATTTTAAATTTCAATAATGTATGCTCTATTACTCTTTACTTTTTCCTTTTTTTAATTATTTTAATTAAACTATATATGTACGTAAATTTATTTTTTTACAATGGGATGTTATTTTTATATATGTATGTTTTTTAAGTATGTACGTATTTTATATGAGATGAATGAATTTGCCATTGGGAGATTAGTAGCAAAATACGATGCACTATGAAAAAAAAAACTAAACTAAATACATATCTATTTTTATGTATTTTTCCCATTGAGTACGTAGTATACGTTAATACATATTATATATTTTAAATTTCAATAATGTATGCTCTATTACTCTTTACTTATATATGTACGTAAATTTATTTTTTTTTTACAATGGGATGTTATTTTTTTTATATATGTATGTTTTTTAAGTATGTACGTATTTTATATGAGATGAATGAATTTGCCATTGGGAGATTAGTAGCAAAATACGATGCACTATGAAAAAAAAAACTAAACTAAATACATATCTATTTTTATGTATTTTTCCCATTGAGTACGTAGTATACGTTAACACATATTATATATTTTAAATTTCAATAATGTATGCTCTATTACTCTTTACTTTTTCCTTTTTTTAATTATTTTAATTAAACTATATATGTACGTAAATTTATTTTTTTACAATGGGATGTTATTTTCATATATGTATGTTTTTTAAGTATGTACGTATTTTATATGAGATGAATGGTGTTACAAACTATTGTTATTGCATGACTACACCTTTACTTCTTCTTAATTTTTTTAATTAAACTTGCAAACAAGTGCAAGAAATTACATGCCGTTGGGAGATTAGCGGTTACATCAATAAACTTCAACTTCGTTGTTGTGTAAAAATTAATTTTTTTCACATAAATACCTAGATACATTCATACAAATGTCCATATAAATTACATTTATTTATTTGCATTAAAAAATATTTTTAAATGTAATACCTTATGCTAAATGTAACAACTCTTAAGGAAAATAATAGATTTTTTCAATCTTCCTCTGGTAACTCTGCTCACAATATTTTTCAATCTTCCTCTGGTAACTCTGCTCACAATATTTAAAGAAAACAAAATGTCACCGCGGCTTTCGCTGCTAGAGATAACAAAGTAACAACAGCTATAACCTTGATTCAACGTAGCATGTGTGTGCGTGTAAAAAACCTACATACGAATATTCATTCAAACATATTGCTAATACTTAAATGTATGTATGTATGTATATGATTTTTATTTTGTATGAACCTCATATAGGTTGCAAGTACTTTTGTATATTTAAGTTATATAAATATTTATAGGATGGTAGTGCAGTGGGTACACCACTGAACTATGAAGCTGGTGGTACGCAGTTCGATACCATTAAGTGTTTGCTTAATTTTTTTTTTTTACATTTCAATGTTTCATGGTCAATATGAGTAGAATATGAAATATCATGACTAGCAAAATACGATGCACTATGAAAAAAAAAACTAAACTAAATACATATCTATTTTTATGTATTTTTCCCATTGAGTACGTAGTATACGTTAATACATATTATATATTTTAAATTTCAATAATGTATGCTCTATTACTCTTTACTTTTTCCTTTTTTTAATTATTTTAATTAAACTATATATGTACGTAAATTTATTTTTTTACAATGGGATGTTATTTTTATATATGTATGTTTTTTAAGTATGTACGTATTTTATATGAGATGAATGAATTTGCCATTGGGAGATTAGTAGCAAAATACGATGCACTATGAAAAAAAAAACTAAACTAAATACATATCTATTTTTATGTATTTTTCCCATTGAGTACGTAGTATACGTTAATACATATTATATATTTTAAATTTCAATAATGTATGCTCTATTACTCTTTACTTTTTCCTTTTTTTAATTATTTTAATTAAACTATATATGTACGTAAATTTATTTTTATACCCTTCACACAGTGAAAAAGGGTATATATAGGTTTGTCATTCCGTGTGAAATTTTACAATTTTTATTTTCGATAAGTATAAAGTATATTTTTTCTGAAAGCTTATGAATAGGGGAGTCGATTAAGCTCTGCCAGTCTGTCCGTGTGTATGTTGAAATCATTTTTTTGAAGCCCCCCGACATCGCTTGGACCCGGGTGAGGTATTTAAATATCAGAAATATTCGGGAGTAGATCGGTATTGAAAATCAGAAACATTGGTACATAAACAACTGCGATATGAGCAAAAACCCACGACAACCTCGTTTTTTTTTTTACAAAAACAACATTACAACAACAACATACATACATACAAACGTGTATACTGGTTAGAGAAAACGTAGATCCCAGCTGAGCCAAACAATTTTTTTTTTTATTTTTTTTATATTTTTTTTTTAATTTTTTTTATAATTTTTTTATTTTTTATTTAATGTCTTATATATATTTTTATTATTATTTTTTTTTTCATTTTTTTTTTATATATTTTTTTTTAATTTTTTTTTTATTTATTTATTTTTGTTTTATATTCAAAATATATATTTTAATTATTTTTTTTTTAAATTTTTTTTAAAATTTTTTTTTTAAATTTTTTTTTAAATTTTTTTAAATTTTTTTTTTTTTATTTTTTTTTAACATACATACGTAAATTTATAATTTTACAATGGGATGTTTTTTATATGTATGTACGTATTTCATATGGGATGAATGGTGATAAAAACTACTGTTATTGCATGACTACACGTTGTGAAGGGTATATAAGATTCGGCACGGCCGAATATAGCGCTCTTACTTGTTCTTATGTACATATGTACATATTTCATATGAGATGAATGGTGATACAAACTATTGTTATTGCGTGACTACACGTTGTAAAGGGTATATAAGATTCGGCATGGCCGAATATAGCACTCTTACTTGTTTCTTTAGTATAATTTTTATAAATTACTCAGTATTAACTCAGTTAGTTGACTTTACTAGAAGAGTAAACAAACAGACATATTGTTAAAATTAATTCATTATTAAATAATTCACTAATGCATACATTTCATGTTAGAATATTCATTTTTATACCCTTCACCTATGGTGCACAAGGGTATATATAGCTTTGTCATTCCGTTTGTAATTTCTACAATTTTCATTTCCGACCCCATAAAGTATATATTTTCTGAAAGCTTATGAATAGAGGAGTCGATTAAGACCTGACCGTCTGTCCGTCTGCTCATCTGTCCGTGTGTTGGTTGAAATCAACTTTTAGAAGCAACTATATGTTCCTCAGATCTGTATATGGTATCAATCTCTTGGAAATATCCAGGAATGAATCGCTATTGAAATTCAGCACAATCGCCCCATAACTTTCTGAGATATGAGCAAAAAACCACGACCACCTCGTTTTTTTACACAATTACAACAACAACATACAAACACGCAAAAAACATGCAAAAAAAAAAAATTACAAAAAAAATATATTAAAAATAAAAAAAAAAAATAAAAAAAATTACAAAAAAAAAATTTAAAAAAAAATTTAAAAAAAATTTTTAAAAATTTTTGTAAAAAAATTTTTTAAAAAAATTTAAAAAAATATATAAAAAAAATAATAAAATATAAATAATATCTTAAATAAAATAAGATACAATTTTTTTGGCTCAGCTGGGATTCGATGCCACATTTAGTCTAACCAGTATATACATATGTACGTATTTTATATGAGATGAATGGTGATACAAACAATTGTTATTGCATGACTACACGTTGTGAAGGGTATATAAGATTCGGCACGGCCGAATATAGCACTGTTACTTGTTCTATATAAAGCTAGAAAAGTTGCCCATTCAAAAAGCAAACGTTTTGATTAAAATTTCAAATTAATCCAAATTAATTTAATTAATTACTTTAAAACGTGCATAATAAATATGTTAATATTTTTGCGATTGTTAAACACAATTAGTATCTAATGCATAAGAAAATAAATGCAAAATGGAAAGTAAATGTGTTTTAAATAAAAACAATTTTCTCTTAATTGGTCAAATTACGCATTCGATTACATTCTATTCTATTAAGCGATTAACTTAAAATTACATGTATTAAATAACAATACATACAATAATACAAATATAGTATAAGAAAATAATGCTTATCGTAATAGGCTTGTTTATTTTTAAAGTCTATTTATCTTAGGGTGATCGAACGGTTATTATTCTACTGGTTTTATTAGATAAACATACTTCAAAACATTTGAACTTCATTTTGTTTCTAAAAGACTATTTTCAAAAAAGCAAGTAAGAAGGAAACAAATTTAATTATTTTTATTTTAATTGTATAATGTACTCTCACATTAAGTTTTTAACTACATTATTGAAAGTGCATATGTTTATATGCATATCTTTTTTTAAATGTATAAATATGTTCCTTTAATATTTTAAAACAAAAGTTCTTTAAAAATTTCTATCATGACTGTAGTATAATTTTTTCGTTGTTTACCCTTGTGAATTGTTTTGATCTTATTTAAATAAACTATTTATTTCAATAAATTATTTAATTTTGGTATTATTGTTTGTTCGAATAAAACCGGTTATTTTTTAAAAGTTTAATCGAAAACCTGTTTTTTTTTAATAACAACTATTCGGAATATCCGAAAACCGGTTTTTGAAAAAACTCTTTCACCCTAATCTATCTTTAAAGGCGAAAGGAAGTAATTTTCTGTTTGCCAATTAATTTTTTAATGTGTTTGTAACCTACGTAATACGAGTACGACTAAGACTTTGTAGACACTTAATAATGTTATTTCGTTAGCTGATAAATACGTATACGTACTTATAATAAAAATCTTAGCAACAAAATTCATCTAACATGGATTTACTTATGTATCTTTAATTTATACAATATATGCATTGTAGTATATATACTTATTACATTTTGTAATTGATTGAACTCAAGGCAGTTCTTTAAACCTTCGTCGAAAGAAAAATTGGAAAAAAAGGTCAAGGCAAAAAACCATGCCAGGGTTCAATATATTTAATAATATTTCTGCTAAGAGTCATGAACAATACCAAAGGAATACTTGTTACACATTTTTTTCTCGTACGCCGTACAACAGACAGTCAAGTATGTATATACAGTTAAAATTAGATATGACGAATTTTGATAATTATTTTATGTGATTTTGTACGTGTTGCACAAAATCTAGTATTGTGATTAACCAAAATCAGAAGAAAAGAACAGATTTGCAATCGAAAAAGTTTATTGTCATATGAAAAGGGTCTTCAAGGAGGGAGGGACGATATTCCAAAAAACGTAGTAACGTTAAATACTTTATTGTATAACTTTCTTTTAAGATGTTTTTATTTTGTTGCGTCAAAACAAGCAGGTTGGTTTGTTTACAAAATGTTGGAAATTCTTAATAAAAATATGATACTATTGTTGATAGAATGAGTCTCTTATAATAAAAGCATAAGAAAAAAAAGCTCTCGACGTATTTATTGTAGATACTAAGTTGTAACGTAAATTAAGTACGTTACGTCGAAATTTTATTTAAACATTAAGTACTAGTTTAACGTTTCAAACCTTAAATATGCAACAATCAAGAATGCTTTTGAAAGACCATTGGACTATTAACTGTGGAAATTCGTTAATCTTCTTCTATTTTATAAAACAGGATGTGTGTATGTATGTAACGTATGGACTCTAATACGGTTGGGCCGATTTTAATGAAATTTTCAGGGAATTTTGAGAATATTTAGGCGGGTGACACGCAAAATCTGATTTTTGATTTTCGGGCTGCGGGCGGAGGGGCGTGGGAAAATCCAATTTTCGTATTGCACCACCAATGACATATACATATACATATTTATTTTGTAATGTAACGCAAACTATTTACAGACAATGGAGGCCTTGAAACATGAAATCGAAATTCGTCATTCAAAAAATTCAAACTGAAACAATTCAACTTGATCTAGCTGTGGTGGTTCTTTAAATGATATTGTGTTTTAATAATTAAATGTGAAGTTTTTATGTTTTCCATTGTAACAAGACTTTTAAGAAAAAAAAATTTTTTTTATAGCAGATCAAAATTCTAAATTATCAGAGAGTTCCGCATAGCCGTTGCGGTCATTTAAATGATATTGTGTTTTATTCTGTCAATGGTAAACCTTACCGGAAAACGAGAATTTTTAAAAAAGTATTTACTAATTTACATATGTATTACTAGCTGACCCGGCAAACGTTGTTTTGCCATATAAATTATTTCTATTATTTTTTACATTAAAAAAACGTAAACCATGTGTTCTACGGTATGCAGACCTATCTTAGTTTAAAATTTCATCGAAGTCGTTACGTTATTTAGGTGAGGCATAAATTGTCCCTTGGGGACACCCTAAATATTTAGGAGTATGAAAAATAGAAGTTGACCGATTCTTAAACGTTGATTTCTGCATTGGTTGGGTTTTAAATTCTGTACAATTTGAAGAAAAATACTAAAAAACTATATCGATGTAAAAACATAAATAAAAAAGTGGGCTTTAAAGTAGGCGTGGTAAAAAAGTATTAATCATATTAGAGTTTTAGTTTAGTCTATTAATCATATCAGAGTTATTATGTGAAAATTTCAAAAAGATCGGCCAGCAGTCTGGCCTGAGGTGGCGTGAAAAAATGCGTGGCGTTGAGGGGTATCAAAACTCTCAGACTTTCCCGATATGCACACAAAATTTTTTTAAATTAAAATCGAATTTGTTTCCTCATTTTTCTTTTTTGAGTTTACTTCAATTTTTATGTTTAATTGTACACATTAAATCTAGTTGCATTCTTTTTGATAAAAAAAAAACTTAGTGACAATTCTAACCAAACAAACCAAATAGTTAAATCACACATTGGTATTTGGTTTCTACAAAACCTAAACATAAGACTTCACGAATGTTGGTGACATGTATAGCAAACATGTTGATGTTCAATTGTTGGGCACGATGATGAGTCGAGGTTGACTGCTCTTTTGCCACACTATCGCGAAAAACAGCAATGTTTTTCGTTTAACGAACTAAGAAGGCATTCGCAGATGTTTTTACATTTCATAAAGACCTATTTTGCTGAAATTTAAATATGTTTCACAATTTTCCCGATTGTGGACGATTATGTTGACCAAAAGAAACACAAAGTGAACGAAATGCATTTTGATTTGAACGCCCATTTTCATAATAAGTCTGAATAACTTTAACGCGTTTATCTTTCCATGTGTATCTTTTCATTGTTCAAATTGAGATAGTATGAAATTGAGAAATGTCAAATGAAATGCAGAAAAAAAACTTAGACGTTTAGGTGTGGTTCACATTCAACATCGGTCCTTAAAATTGAACCACCCTTTTTTTAATCTGGCAACTCTGCTTTCGCATAACTAAACAGAAACGTTAAGATCATAACTACAGTTATTTGTTTTCAGTATGCATAATTTTAGAAATAAGCAACAAACTTATAATGTCAGATTTCAATGATGGAAAATTAAAATCGACCTAAAGCAGCCACAAGGCTCAAATGTTATTTTGCAGTTAGACCAGGAGATATCACAACAAAATAACAAAACAAAATGTTTATGCAGCTGCAGTCTAGAGAGCAAAATAAAATGCCACTAATTATGTCAATATTTGCAGACGGCAATGAATTGATAGGAGAGTACAAAATTTCGAAAAGACGATTAAAATTGGTTTGTTTGTATTTATATGCTTTCTAACACACAGATAAAAATTCTATTTATGTTATCATTTATTTCAAATGATAAAAAATTTGCCAGAAAATGCACTTATCTGATGAATAATATGACTTAAAAATATATATTAAAATGCAACCGGATTTTAGATGAACAATGATTTATACTTGTTCTGCATTCAACATATGAGTTGTGTGTCATCATTTAGTATAACCACATTATATGTACGTTTATTTATATTTATGAAAATTTTTACAATGTCATTCATTTTTAATTCACATATCTTATTTACAGTGAATGTGTTTATGACAATTTTTCATTTGAAACACATTTAAAAAAAGATGTTTTAATATAGCGAAGTTATTATATAATTCCAAATCTTTAGTGCATAAATTAACAAAAAAAAAACAAAACGGGCAATGAAAACGTATGACAAGCAATTTAAAAGAACTTAAAACTTATAAATTAATTCCTTATTAACAGATTTAGGTATTTTCTTTTCATTACAGAAGTTCACAACGTACAACAGAAATATTTTATTCATTTGTTTATTTAAAATGCATTTATCGTAACGACTATATTTCATCGAACATTTTTCCAATTATAGCAACATTTAGCGCTGATTAAAATACGTATTTTAGTTTTGATAAAAAGAAATTAATTTCTTAATTACTTTATCTTAATGCTGCCATTCCTTATCAGTAAAAAGTGTGATAAAAAAAGTTTGAAATAATTGTTATGAAAATAGAATTTTAAAATAATCGTTAGCATTTGTTTTAAGTAAGCACAGTCATTCTTATTAACAAATAATATTGAATAAATATATGTATATATTACTCATGCCACTAACAAAATTTACTCGTGTTAATTGCAATAATTGATTTTACGAGGTATTCCAAAATACAAATTACACAGTATTTAAATGCGTTACCATTTGTGCCATAAAGTGCTGTCAACCTACAAAAATTTTACATTTAGCGATAGAGTTATAAAAAAGGGGCATTACAACTAGTAGTTTATCATTTCTTCAACACCCTCGAGACTTTTTCACGCTGGATTATGTTTTAACTACAAAATATACAATAAGAACAAAATGTTTTATATTTAATTTAAATCTTGGGACACCCATTTCAGTTTATTATGGCTATGATGGAAAAATTTGAAAAATTAATGCATATGTGTCAGCAAAACTGTACGAAATGTTTTAATAAAAACAAAAGTTATTCAAAGCTATTTTTATTAGACTCGTATGTACTTTATGGTTTAATAAAAAAATACAATTAAAATTGTTTTTTTTTTTTGTGTTTTATTCAAATTCTGCCTTGAGGACACATTTTATTTTCTTATTATTATTAAGGTCAAGGAAATTTTGAAAAATAGGGTGCGTACGTGCCAGCAGGTCATTTGCCCATGTTATGTACTTAATGTTTCAATTAAAAGAAAAACACTTCAAGAAATTTTTTTTTATTAAAATATGTCTGTTTTACTTACTTGCTGATATAAACTAAGGGGTTCCCAAGAAAATAATTTGAATTTAAGGTATTCGTTGAGGAGCCCAGCAAAAAAATCGGACATTCCATTAGGAACAAATTGGCAAATAATGCAATTATTAGATCGCTATTGAAAATCAGAAACATCGGTACATAAACAACTGAGATATGAGCAAAAACCCACGACCACAAAAACAACATTACAACAACAACATACATACATACAAACGTGTATACTGGTTAGAGAAAACGTGGCATCGAATCCCAGCTGAGCCAAAAAAAAATTTTTTTTATATTTTAAAAATTTTTTTTTTTTATTTAATATATTATTTATATTTTTATTATTTTTTTTTTTAATTTTTTTTTTTATTTTTTTTTTAATATATTTTATTTATATTTTTATTATTTTTTTTTTAATTTTTTTTTTTTATTTTTTTTTTGTTTTATATTAATTATATATATTTTAATTATTTTTTTAAAATTTTTTTTTTTTTAATTTTTTTTTTATTTTTTTTTTAATTTTTTTTTAAAATTTTTTTTTTTTAATTTTATTTAAATTTTTTTTTTTTAATTTTTTTTTTTATTTGTTTTTTTTTAACATACATACGTAAATTTATAATTTTACAATGGGATGTTTTTTATATATGTATATTTTTTATATGTATGTACGTATTTCATATGAGATGAATGGTGATACAAACTACTGTTATTGCATGACTACACGTTGTGAAGGGTATATAAGATTCGGCACGGCCGAATATAGCGCTCTTACTTGTTTTTTATATGTAGTATTTCACCAATCAATAATATTTATCTTTGGTGTGCGCACAAGAAGTCCTAAGTGCGAATTTATGAAAATACGTGATAATTTCCCAAAAAGAATAATTAAATTTAATTAAAAATGTTTGCTTTATAAGTTAAGTTTTTAATATTTATGACATCATAACGATACGATACTTAGGACAACTTGCTAATTCACCAATTGTTATAATAAACTTATGATAAGTTTTTTTTTATATAAATGTTACAAAATTTTATAACAATGAATGAGGATTTTATTTGTAAAGCGGGGGACGTAAAATATATATACAACTTATGCCGCTGGTATAAAAAAAATATTTTATTTGTTTATTATTTTCTAGCCAAACCGTGGTAGTTGGCACTTAAACTTACTTCATCATTTTAAGTTCAATAACAAAAAAAATAAAAATTTATTGTATATGAAAGCGTTAAACAAAGTAAATAAACTAACGGTTGTCTAGTTTTAACATTTATTGTCTTAAATTGTTAATAATTAACTGACATTATGATAGAGTGTGAAATTGTGGAAAATCCATAAAGGTTTTAATAAAAAAACGCAATTAATATTTTGATATCACAAACATTTAGAAGTAAATACATTTTTGGAAAACAGTTGTATACATGTTTACGAAAAAGAATAATAAGACAAGCAAGAAAGTTATGGTCGGTTAAACTTGACTTATCACCACAATATAGTTTTTAAAAATTTATGAATCGATTTTAGAAAAATTTTAAAACACTTATGGTCTAATAAAGCATATTTGTGGAAATTGAATAAAGTGACATCATGGGCTATTATAGTAAAAAAATTTATTAAAATACATATATTAAAAATAACGATCTGTACTGTATAGACAGACAGACGGACATCACAAACGTTAGCACATATTTACGATATTAGAGTCAAAGTAATAATTCTCTTATAGATTAAAAATATTCGACATCGTTTAATAATACACATATGCCAGGCATCGACGTTGACTAAATGTTGAAACAGAACTACGTCGGCAACTAAAGGCAACATCAACGTCAAAAATAGATTGCGTAACTTACCCTACGTTGCCACAAGCAAGTGTTTACTTGCAAGTAGTGTATACGTATTACTAACTAAAATCAGGAGAAATGCCAAAAAAACACAAAAAATTTTTGAGTGGCTACACAGCACAGTGCAAGTTCATTTTTAAAATGTCGTCAACAAATAAACTTCAAACAAATTTAAAACAAATGGCGCTGCTTCAATTGGTAATTAAGTGTTGTCAATAGCCACTATTGAACGTTACCTTTAGACATGTAACTTTTTCATATAATTTTTTTTATTAAATTTTGATATTTATATTAAAACTTACATTTTAAATGAATATTTATATTTTTTCTTAATATTCTTTATATACATATATACATATTTATTAAAAAAATTAGCTGAATTATTTACCACAATTGTATGATATATTAGTGAGTTAACAAAAAACTCAGTATTAGACAACACTGTTTTTCGGCTTGTCACTTTACTTGCCGTAACTGTAAAAATTTTACTTGCTTAAAAATTTCTTCGCAAGCTGAGTCGCAGGTTGCCAAAATGTGGTTGTGTTAGTAAAAAAGTGTTAGTGTATTGTTTTTTTTTCACTTGCACTTGCATGTGGCAACGGTAGGTTTGAACACTCATTTTATTTGATTGTTTAATTTTCTTTTGTTCTTAATTTTCGTTGCGCCAAAACTCCAAAAAACATTTGGAGTATTTACAAGAAGCCCTAACTGTCGTATTTTTTTAATGTCATAATTTCTTAAAATTTTAAAATGTATAAAAAGTATTGTAATGTTTATTGTAGAAATTTAAACCTTTTTTAAACTTGTTTAAAAGTTATTACAGTATGACAGTACGACACATAGAAAACGCTGTAAATTCATCATTTAAGAATTAACAGATTCTAATACACTACTGCATTCTGCCACGTTTTTAGTAAAAAATTATTTTAATACCAAATATTTAAACTCCTTACATCCGGGTTTGTGGGACATTTCAATGCACTTTATATGTCGTTTATCAAAACACCAACTTTATAAATAATAAAATTCTGATTTAAAAAATAATTTATAACCAGAATCCAGTGCTGTTAAATTAAAATAATTTTTTTTTTATTGAAAACCTATAAACGCCTCATACAGTGACTAAGACTTTCCAGAAAAAAATATATGTAGTCGTTTTTAAATTTGTTTAAAACAACTCTTTAATATAAATATCTTAGCACATAAAAAAATAAAACTGATTTTCATAAATATAAATACATGTGTAATATTCAAAAAAAATGTATGTGAATACCCTTATTACATACGTATTCGATTGTAAATACTTGTGCAAAAATATATATCATTAGTTTTATTGTGAAATACAAATAAAATAAGCAAACTCATAAAACAACAACAACGTTTATATAAATCTATTTCGAAATACTCCCACAAGTTGAATTATTAATCAATAATATACTTTTAAACTTTAACTTAGGAAATATGAAGAATTTTTATTACGTAAGTTTGTTAAATAAAAAAACTCTTAATTTAACAAAAACAAAGTTTGGTAGAAATTTTTACCAAACAACTAAATTAGTTAATTTATTAATTAAACATAAGAATAAAAATCATTTAGCTTGTTCTGTGATTTTTAACAATTATGGAAACAAACAAACAAATTTGTGAGGAAATTTTCGAGTATTGTTTCTTTTTTTTTAATTTGTTTTAAATACAGTTTTCTAACATTAACTGCTAAAGAAGTATGTTACGGAAAAAGACACAGATATGACTCCCTTACAAAGGTTTTAATAAAATTCATATAATTTGTATATAGTAAAAGATAATGCATTAGCAAACATGTAACATAATCTGCAATTAATAAAATTTAAAAGACATAAAACCGTCAAAAATAGATAGACGAAATTGCAATTCGTTAGTGTTAGTTTCTGGCTAATATAATTACAAATCCAAAAAAAGTAATGTGATACGCCCACTTCAGCGCCCTCCTCCCGCATAAAACTCTTACTTTAATTCATATATTTTCTATATGGATTTATTTTAAATGAAAATATAGCTCCTTGTTTTAGGAAAATGTTACCTTGATACGCCTACTTTAACTCCCACCTCCCATATAAAGCATGTTCGTCTATTTTATGGATTTTATAAATTATTGAAGGGTTTTGGTTGTCATGGATATCTGTGGTTCTTTACTAAACTTTAAATAAATAATCGGATTATATGTGTGGCACGCCCACCTTCTAAAATATGGGTTTTATAAATACAACAAAATATTACGATATTAAATTCCATACAAAATAAGTATTATTTTTTAATGATCTAAGCCAAGGCGAATTCAATAAGGTGAACTCGTCGCTAAAACAACTACAAAGTGAAAAAATACAAACGTGTATTTTGTTAGTGTAAAACAAAACGATATGTCAAAAATACACAAAATTTTACAAGTGGTCCCTAGAAAAAGTCAACAGCTGATGATCAGCTGATCTAATAAGTTCACCTTATTGAATTCGCCTTGATCTAAACATACCCAATTATTGTATTTAAAATTTTTATACAACTTATGTATTTTTTAGTAAATTAAGTTATTATAAAAGTAGAAAGTGCCATGCCCACACAAAGTAGTTATTATTTTCAAATAACTCGAGCTGTCAAGTTATACACTCCACATTGTGATAAAGAAAAGTGGGTAAAAAATATTTTAGGTTCAATTTTGAGGCCAAATGTAAGAAAATAAATTTAACAAATTAAACTAAATAAAATGAAGAAAGTAATACGAATTTCAGTATAAAAAGATTTTTTTATAGTGATTACAGTTATTAACTAAATAAAAAAATTTGTGGTATAAAAGTATTGCACAAAATCGTTGGTTATATTAAGAATGCACCACAGCCGAATATAATGTTCTTACTTATTTTATTTATAATTATTTATTCTCTATTTATTTACAACATTAAAATACTTTATACTAGTTTTAAACCAGTTTTTTAGAAATTGTTAAACTGGGTATCACTTCAACATCAGTTAGTTATTGATGGTTTCCTGCATTCTTTATAGCATATTAATTTCGTATGAGTAATTAATAATAAAATACAATTCATTTTGTGTTTTTACTGATAAGATACCGGTTTATTAAAAAGTGTGATTTCATTTTTATATAAACAAAATTAATGTCAGTTTATTTGTAAAGGTTTTTTATGAAGGGCACTGAGGTGTTGAAAGTGTGTGGCAGATATATTATTTTGGCATGTCCAAAGGATAAAACTTTATTGTCAAAATGGGTATTTGAGTGCAATTTTGAATTTGCCAAATGCAAAGAAAAACCATGGTTACGACATGATCACGACGGTCATATAATATTCTCTCTGACAATATTTAGTTATTGAAAGCAAGCAATAATTATATTTACTTTGTTTTATCATTAATGTCATCGTGATAATTAAGCGTTGGTATAAAAAAGCTTTTCATAAAAATTTTGACAATCATGGTCGCTTAAGAATGCTATGATTTGACAAATTACTATGACAAAAATAGTGTGATGTTTTCGCAAAAATAACATTATTTATATTAAAAAAGAATTTAAAATTGCAAATGACCTTTAAATGGTAGCTAAACAATACGGTTACAATGCAACCAAGTTATGATTATTGTAATAATTTATTTTTAATTTTTCTTCTTATTGATTGAATTTTACATACAACAAATAATTGTTTGCTTTCGAAAGAAAAAAAAGATTATACATTTCATTTGTAGTATGCAAACTTACAACTATTATATGTTTTAACCACAATCACACTAGCTCTTATATTTTGATTATCACAACCATGTTTGGTTACCAAGATCATACAATTTAGCCCTGTAAGATTTTTTATTGTGGGATTTAACTAATATATGGACGGCCACGTTACGGCATTCGATAGCTATGAAACTTATACTCAAACATTCTCTGCTCTTAGTAAAGAGAAATTATAACTTTCTAATTTCGCACAAAATTTTTTCAATTTTTATTAAATGCCTACCTACCCGCCCTTATTGTAAACCCCTTTTTTATTTACTTTTTAAAATTTTAAACATTAATTTAATGAAGATATACTAGACTATGTTTACACCTCCTAATGAGGTTCAACTATGCCAAATCTCACACTTTTACGTGCTCGCAAGGTGCTTAAAAAGTTTTATCATACAGTTGTAGTATTTTTTAAAGTAAATAAATTTTTTATGTTTATTTGTTCATTTATTTAAGATTAGAATTGTTAAGAAAGAGACGGAGATTACATTACATTAATGGGAAAAGGAAAGTATATCGGCAGTGTAGGTAGATATTATATAGGATTTATTCTTCCAGATATTTAGAAATAATGTACATGATCTTTTCATAATTTTGGGTTTTTTTACCACAGATTTTGTTAATTTGGCTACTTCGCAAGGTGTCACAAGTGTCGTATTGTAACAAAGTCATAATTTTCCAAAAATTTTACTATTGTTTATTACAAAGTTTTTGCACCTCTTTCAACTGTAGACAATATGACAAAACAACACTTAGGACACCTTGTGAATTATCTAATTGTATATATTGTGAACATCTACATACTTGCATTCACATTTAGTATGTTGAACGTATTTAACTCATAACTCATACATACGCTTCTTTTAAATTAATATTGAACAATATGAAATGTGTTGCACAACATTTAATCCTAGTAAAAACATATGGAAGTATTGCAAAGTGAATTTCATTTTCAAGAATTCTAAATCAATAGTGTAAAAGCATTCATTGACTTTCTAAATGTGAAATTATTTGTCATAAATTATGTGCTTCAATATGAATGCAAGATCGTGCAAAATATTTTAAACGATTTTTATAAACAAACAACATTAACTGGTGAAACATGAAACATGAGTTCAATGCATTTGTTAGAATAAAGTGCAGTTCACCAAAATATTCATATAAATACATGATCTCCAATGTTACGGCGATATTAAAATTATGAGTGCTTTTCACCTAAATTTAAGCACTTCACCATTATTTGAACCCCTGCCAAATCACTTCTTCGTCATCTTGTTTTTACTAGGATGATAAAAATATTAATATTAAATGTGTTAAAATTAAGTTGTTTCGTAAATTTAATTGACACTCGTTTAGTGCTTAAGATGCCAGTTGTCGGTTGGCGAAATATTGAGAAAAATAATTTATTAAAACAACAACAAAATATATAACCAACTACGCCTCATGATGATAAATTTAACTAAACTAATTGTGTATAGAATAAAGACAACAACTTCTTGATATATTTTTTTTTGTGGTTAAAAACAACATGCGCACCGATTAAAAAGTGTAATGCGGTAAAAGGTTATAATGATTTTTTACGGAAATTGTATTTATAAAATTCGTTTCGTGTAATTACAGAAGTAAGATTCGAACAAAGAAGTTTGGTAATTTGTATGCTAGTTGGTATAAATTAATATATACTAGCCCGGACCTCTTTGCTTGTCCCCACAAAAGTTATATACCAATCCTATGAATTGGATCAGGAAAAACATTCTTCAATTTAAAAGTAAATCCAAAAAACTTAAAACAGCAAATTAACGACAGAAAAAAACATCTTTAAAACGGGAGTTTAAGTTGTTGCACTCTTTGTTATGTTTTTTATTTATCACACATAAGGCACACCTTTTGCAAAAACAATTTGTAATTAAGAATCTAATATATATTACATTCTTAATTTTCTTTGTTTTGTTACACACAAACCGTTTGCGCATGTGTTAGTAGCAACTTAAAGGATTTTTATTTTGTAGTGATTAACATGAAATCAACTTGCCTATTTATCCAATAAAGGTTAAATCAGATTTTATTTATATTTTAAATTAAATTTTAATGACCGAAAAAAATTCAGAATTCAATTCACGTTCACCATATATAACAGCCACTTATTAATTTCTTTGGAATTATCTCAAAGAACGACTGTATGTTGTATGTACAAGCCCTAAATTATGGAGCAGTAAAAGCATTACATTGAAGCTAAGATCAGAGCAATAGATCCTTGAACCTTTTGTGCAGTTATGCACAACGCCTGTTTAAGAGCCCAATTGTGTATTGATAAAAGTAAAATGTATGTAGCAGTGATCGGCTTTGAGTCTTTTTTCAATATTCATAGTGAGTCATAAAATTTGGGTATAAGTGTGTATAAATCATTAAAATTTAACTGAGCTGATGTACGCATACCCACAACAACATTGATTTATATGTACAACTCTCAATGAACATGAGTACTACGTCGTACATACATTTATACCGTCCCATACTTATATGATTCGCAAAACTACCCACGTTGATTCATATTTTTAAGAAAATACTTCATAGAAAGATTCAAGTCGATTGAACAACAAACACATTAACAGCTCTCATTTGTATGAAGAATAAACAATGTTGCCACGTCGGAGAATGCAAGATATTTTTTGGCCGCCAGAAAATTTTCAATTTTAAAATGTGTTATATACAATTTTTGCTAGTATCACTATTTAATTTTTAAATACATGCAACTGATTATGGCCTTTAGGCTGTTTTGGTTGGCTTCTAAAATAAGAAATAAACAAAAAACAGCTATTTGCAGTAAATATAAAAACTGCCGTCTAGGTGCTTATTTAAATTTGAAAGATAATACACACAAAAACGAAATCTAAATCTCCTTAAACTGACATCAAAGCAAGCACTTTATTTTTGTTTGTTGTTTTTGTATTATATTGTTAAATTTAAGTTGTCTATTTTTTTAACAATCCACAATTATTATGGTGAATGTCAAATTGTAATCTGGCCAGCCTAGTTAAAACACACAACTTCATAATGAGTACGCGATCGTCTTTTTATTTTGCGTGAACGACAATAGCAATCAACTGAGTCATACGTGTTGCTGAATATGAGCATAAGTAGTGAAGACTTTTCAATAAATATGAATGCGTATACATCAACGAAAAAATGAATCATGATTCAAGTTGACTTACTTCATGAGTATTCATTGCAGATCTCTGGTATGTAGCATTAGAAAACAAGTGTGGAAAATTTTCCGATTTTGCACTTTTTCCTCAAATTTTACCTCAAAATGGAGTTCAAGATACGAGTAACAAATTTTTACGAATTAAACAACTACCGCTTTGGTGTCAACTTGTTTGTATATTAAAATAATACACTTTTTTGATAGAATTAGTTCTATTTGTTAAGATTAACAATGGCTTAGTAAAATATTCTATATCAATTAAAACGCTTGCCATAGTGTCACTAATAAATTCATATGCACATATATATGTATGTATTTATATATACATATATATGTATTCATATATACATATGTATGTTAGTTTCTATTATGTTAATTACACCTTTAAGCCAACAAAAATACATTTTTTTATAAAATGAAATACAACAAAAAATTTATAAAAATAATTTGTATGCGTCATTATTGTTTCAAGCAATTTAAATTTATATTAAGCATTTAGGTATGTTCGTTCACATTGGGAAAACATTTGACGAAATAGACGTAACCGCTAAAATTAATTAATGTAGCCCCTTATAAATAATTGTTTATTTAATTTTAGATGTTCTCAATTTTGTTAGATATTATGCCAACATTTGGTGTAAGAGAAATCACAAAACATTAAATAATTGTTTTGCAAGACTAGTGGTCACGCTTGAGCAAACATTTGCTAAATGTGAATTAAGCTTAATACTTGTAACTCATTGGAATACATAAATATAGATTTTAGGTAGTAAAAATGTATATATGTACATACATACATAGATACATAAAAGTTTTAGTGAAATATCTAAAACATGTTTCATGTCAAAGAACATGCATATGTATGTATTTTTGTACTCTCGGTGACAATGCAAACTTTTGTTTTTGATAAACTTTAAAAAAATAACTAATATTGTGTATAAAGAAAATCAAAAAATTAGGAAAATCGGAAAAAATAATAAATTTTTATTAATTTTTTAAATCCAAAAAATAATTAAAAAGCAGGTAAATAGTCACCAATAGGACAAGGGTTTAACAATAAAAAAAACTATTAGGGTATTTATGTCACTATTTCTTGGTCTTGGAAAATGTGTACTTTTTTGTAATTAACGTTTTTAGTATTGTTTCTTATTTGACATTAATTTCTTCATATATGCGAGGTCGGATCTAAAAGTTAATGACTTTGAGAACTTTCTTCATGTATAATAAATAATCAATACCGGCTGTGGAAACTACCATCTGTTGATAGACAAATGTCAAAGTTAAAGCAAGCACCAATATTACATTTGAGTTTGACAGCTGATGAATGTTTGCACATAGCAAAAAAAGTAAATTTCAAGCGGAGTTGTTTATAACAACTATGGTAAAAAAAATGCCATTAATTTGATTAGACTATGTCCCATCACATTAATAGTGAACAATTTTTTGTTAAAAAAAAGTTTCGGGCAAGCACAAGTTTAACCGAACATGGCTTGAGGACACTAGACCCGAAAATGTCGAAATGTTATAGTGCTGGACGATCAGAGAGTAAAAGTACATAACATTGTTGATGGTATTTGAAAATCATGCACCTCGGTGGTTTAAAATATAAAAGCTCTGTTCCACATGCATAACGAAACAGTCCGAAATTGCCCAAAGTTACCCAAAAGCGTTCCACATAACAATTTTTGTTCAATTATGAGAGTAATTGAGAGAGTAATTTTTTTCATTTCCTGTACAAATTTGCACGAACTTTTTCTTTGGGTAAGTTCGGACAAGAATTTAACAATCAGCTGTTTTTTGTTTACATATGAAACTGAAAATTAATCTAAAAATTTGCAAGCAAAAAAAAAGTTTAGTTTTTGTTAAAAAATATATTAAAAAGCAAAATGGAAGGTTTTAATGAAAAAGTTAAAGTGGTAAATACATTAGTGAATAGATATCTCCCTTGTTCTTAAAAATAAATACTTTTAAAAAATTTACACTGGCTCAGCTTTTCTTTCAGTGCTTTTTAAATTATTTTTAACATCTGTTGGCAATGATGCAAATGTTTTGTTTTTATAATGTTATTGCTTTTAAGCGTCTAAAATCACTTAAATAGATTTTAATTTAAAAAGTAAGCACCATTAGTATTACAAGAAGTGCAAAAATAGTTTTTTGCGTTCCAGCAATTTTGGGTAGTTTTGGCAAATTTAGAGAGTAATTTTCATTTTACTCTCATTAGTCCGAACTTGTCCGAGATCTTGTGGAACACACCTAATATATGATGCTTTTTAGACCTATAGAACTTCCGTTAGGAATAGTTGTAAAACTAAACGTCAAACAAATAGAGTGTGGTAATATTTTTTTCAGTACTCTTTTGCAAATCACCATACTAAGACTAACGTTTTAAATTGTAGACAATTATTTCCGAAATTTGAGCTCTATTCCATCTTAGCAGATAATACGCAATACTGTAGATCGATTCATGACTAAATTTTCTCTTCTGGATAATGTTATATCATAGCAAGTCATATGATGAAGAAATGGTTCTAACAAGACAACGCAATATGTCACACAGCGCATGAACCATTAGTTTGCTGAGCCAAACGTTTATTAACCGAATTATCTCAAGAAATGGACCCGTAAATTGACAACCTATTTCGTGTAATTGAACACCTTTGGACTACTTTTTGTGGCAGTACATAAATTATTTTTAAACACTCAATTCCATAAAAATTGTTGTTTTATTTTAAAAAATACTATATCTTTTAAAACACTCTATACAAAAAAGCTATTTTTCTAAAGGTAACTCGTCGACTTTTTCAATATCTAAAAATATCACCAACCACGGTTATTAGCCTTAAAGGCCAAATACGCGACCGACACCAGTATGATTGATATAATTTACTGTTTGTTTGTTTTGTGTGTGTATGACTTTGTATGCGATTGAATATTAAAATTCGGTTGATGATATAAATATCAAAATGCATTTTATAATTACAAGATTCATCAAATATGCTGGTGCCGTATATTTGGCCTATTACGCCTGCAATCTCTAAATTTGAAAAATCGCTTAGTTAGTTTGACTCACGTCAAAAAAAATAAATTAAAGCTATTTTTCAAGACTTAAACCGGTGACGCAACTGCCTCTAATATTAAAAAGTTTAAAAAATTGAACTTGCCCATGAAATGTGAATGAATATCCATACTAAAAGTTGGATTTAAAATAATAAAATATGTGTGGGATGAGTTATATTGTAAACAATATATTCAAAGACTTACGAAATATACCCGCTTGGGTCGCTCTTTACCTTTTTATTACCAAACTTCTTTTGCAGAAAAAATTTTTACATGTATTTTACATGTAATAAACTTATAAACACAAAGGTTAATCAAAACGATTACATAAACACCCTTGTAAAAAGTATGTTCACGCTTTTGCAAGTTCTTTGTAATATGAGAATAAGGTGAACAATATTTTGGCCATACATACATTCAAATATTAAATTACTTTTTGCAAAATGTCTGACCTCATAAATTTAAACAATTTGCTACGTTTGGAAAATAAATATAAGTCAGTGAGTCATTAAGTTAAATAGTGCATACATACAGTCATATTCGTATGTACATACAAAAATATATTTATTATTTGTTATCATTCAATTAGTAAATTTGTATTTTTCTTACTTTACAGCTCTCAGTATCGTTAAAATGCGTGTGTTAGTTAGTAAAAATGTAGTGTTGTCTCTTTTTCTCTTTAGCAATATGTTCAATGAATTACATTCTCTCTGTGAAAATATATTTTCTATAGATTTCTACCTCCCACGGAAAGTTACGATACATTTTTAATAAACAGTAACACTACAGTAACATTACGATACAAATCTACTAACTGAAACATTACAGATAAAAGCAGATATGTAATTAATACAAATGTGTGTACATATTTCAATACAACTTTAATAATACAACTATAAATATATATCTCTTTGAGGGTGTATTTGCAGACCGTTGGAAAATAGCGTATATTACTTCTATTTATAAATCTGGTAATCGCAACAATGTTTCTAATTATAGATCTACTTCTAAATTATTAACAATTTCCAAGGTTTTGGAATATATAGTATTTTACACAAAATCACTTATAATTCCTCAGCATCATAGTTTCCGTAATAACAAACCTACAAATTCTAATTTTGCTGTTATCACCGATTTCTGTTTGAATTAAGACTCCTCCTATAACCTTATGTAATTACACCATACGAGAGACTTCAAAAGCGATTTATTCGTTATGCGTTACCTCACTTAAATTATATTCATTCTCCAGCAACTTATAAGTCCCGATGTATGATTAATTTAATACTGCTTATTTTTTTACATATTTAATGGTAATATTGATTGTCCATATCTATTAGAAAAACTCTTATTTTGTATACCAAGTAGATTGTCGCTTTGTCATAGAAATTTTTTTTTAGTCGGTTTACATAATAAAAATTATGTACTAAAAGGTTCATTAATTAGTAATATTCATTATATTCATTTATTAATAAACAACCATTTGTTGGACTTTAATGCATCGAATTAAGAATTTTCTTTTACAAAATTAAAAGTAATATTATTTTTTCTGTCTTTAAATTTAAATTGTTTTATTATAATTGATATAAAGGCATTTATACATATATTTTACTTTTTATTAGTCAGTAGGGACTATTGTTCTTTAGACTTTAATAAATATATATAAATAGTTGTTTTATTTATTAAGCTTGAGATCAATTTTATATAAAAATAACTTTATTTCATTTTAATATTTCGCTACCACATGGATAGCTTATTCAGGCAAAGTATGAACAATTTAAAACAATTTTTTATAAAAAAAAAATAAAAAGTCGGGAAAATTATTTTTGTCAACATTTAAAAATTTTTTTTAATATTTTTTTTAAATATATTTTAATTTATATTTTTTTTTGTATATTTTTTTATATATATTTTTTATATATTTTTTTATGTATATTTTTTTTGAATATTTTTTTTTGTATATTTTTTTATATATATTTTTTATATATTTTTTTGATATATTTTTTAAAATATTTTTTTTATATATTTTTTTATATATTTTTTATACATATATATTTTTTTAATATTTTTTTTATATATTTTTTATATGTATATTTTTTTTATATATTTTTTTATATATTTTTTATATATTTCCTTATATATATTTTTAAATATTTTTTTTATATATTTTTTATATATTTTTTTATATATTTTTTTACATATTTTTTTATATACTTTTTTATATACATATATATATTTTTTATATATTTTTTTACATATTTTTTATATGTTTTTTTATATATTTTTTATATATATATATATTTTTTTTTTTTTTGATATTTTAAATGTTGACAAAAATATTTTTTCCGCCTTTTTTTAAAAAAAAATTTTTTAAAAATTTTTATATTGTTAAATGTTTTTTTTATTGTTTATACTTTCCCTGAAGAAGCTACCCAATGTGCGAAATATTGGAATGAAATGAAATTATTTTTATAAAAAATTGATTCCAAGCATAATAAATAAAACAAATATTTATATAAATAAAAAAGATCGAAAGCATTTACTTAATATTTAAATAAATTAATAGTTCATATCGATCTTACTTCCTCAACCTCGTATCTTAAAAAATAAAAATTTTCAGGAGAGACAAAAAAACGGTTCATCTTTTTTTGCTTCGGTGTTTGGTTAAAAGTTTAAATGCAATTATTAAGGAATTGATTGTATTTATGTATATTAGTAGTAATAATATACTAATCTTTTTTAGTTAAAGCATAAAACAATCGTTTGATATGAAAAAGTCAAAACTGTATTTTTTAAGTTACGAGGTTGAGGAAGTAAGGCATCGATATGTATTTTGATAAATTATTATCCAAGATATTTAAGCACACTCGGTTTATTTATTCTTCATATCCTTGTTGACTATTTCAAAGAAAATAGTTTAATTTCGACAATTGTCCTAGTTAAGATTGTATTACTCAAAGAATATATCAGGGACATCTAAAACTAAGTTTATTTGCTGAACATTATAAAAGGTTTGCAAATTTAAAGTATCATTTTATTAAAACAAATTTTTTGGATATTAATAATATATTTTAATTTCGGTTTATTTAATAAATAGGTTCCGGTTAAAAATTAAAAATTATGTCGGTCAAGTGAAACACCAACCATTTCCATTGACCATAAACACATACTTCAAATTTGAACACCATTTATTATATATGTCAGAACTGGGTTGTAAATATTAATTTAAATGTAACGATATTAAAAAAGTAAATAAATTATATAAAATAAAACAATTTGTTTATACCCTCCTAATAACTGGAGCTTTTAAAGTTCAACGGAGAAGAATATTATTGAATTTCTTATTTTGCCGACTTATTCGATGAGAGTTGGTTGCTTAATCATGAAACTCATATTATTTTCAACATAACGTGTTTAGGCAATCAAGAACTATTCAAAATACTATAAATGCCACTATTTAATCATTAACAGCTATCAATAACAATTTATTAAAAATATCGCATGATTTCTTTACATAAAATGTATGGTTATAATATTAAGTTGTAATAAACTATGCCATTTACATATACATTCATATCTATAAACTTGCCAAATAGTAATATCCTGCTAATATAATAAATGTGAATGTTTGTATGTTTGTTGGACCATAACGCAAAAGCGAATGATAGGAACTGAATGAAATTTGGCACACAGATAGACAACAATTTAGATTAACACGTGGCTAACTTTTAACACAATAATCAGGCGAATTCACGAAATTTTGCGAACAAAATTTTTTGTATTTAATTAGTCGGTTTTTTATACCCTTCAAATTAATTGTAAGGGTATATAGGTTTGTCATTCCGTGTGAAATTTCATCGATTTTCATTTCCGACCCCATAATGTATATATTTTCTGAAAGCTTATCAATAGGGGAATCAGTTTTTAAAGCCTCATGAAGATACCAAAATATCAGAAATATTCGGAAGCAGATCGATATTACAATCAGAAAAGCCGCTCTTTAAACAACTAAAATATAATGAAAACTTCTAGATCACCTCGTCTTTTCACAGCAATACAAACTGGATGAACGTAGGTTCGAATCCCAGTTAAGACAAAAAAAAATATTTTTATATTTAGGAAAATTTTGTCATTTCTTTTTTGATAATATCATACCAATATTCAATTTATGTATGTAACAAAATATCGGCCAAATGAATTCCGCGACCTCGCTGGTACACCTCCATTCGATGGTCAAGTTTCAATGACAATGATCAATTGTTGGGCACGATGATGAGTCGAGGTTGTCTGCTCTTTTGCCACACTATCGCGAAAAACAGCAATGTTTTCAGTTCAACGAACTAAAAAGGCATTTACAGATGTTTTCACATTTCATACAGACCTGTTTTGCTAAAAAATAAAAATTTTTAACAATTCTCCCGATTGTGGACGAATGTAATCCAGGCTACGCTACTATGTAGTCCCTATACAAGTGTACATGATGGTGAAGAGTATTATTTGGTTCCGCGCGACCGTATAAAAGATTCTTACTTTTTTCTCTACCCGTTGTAAAAATGCTTTTAAAATATGAGTAAAAATATTATTGTGTGTTTGTAATATAATAGATTAATTTTATAACTCAATTTTTAATCTTTTAATAACAAGATTCTTAATAATCTCCAAAAAAAAACAATATATTTAAAAGCAAACCAAAACAACGTTGACCCTAATAAAATTTTATGATAATGACACAATTGTTGTCATCTACATAATATTCTTTAAGTATAAACTGATTGAAATTTTTATAGATTTTATCAGGCGGTCTTATTTCATCAGTTGATTATTTTTTTATTTACTTATTTTAAACTTCAGCTGTCCCAATTAAAAGATAAAAAACCATTTTCTCTCTACTTTTATTTATTAAAATTAAAATTTATTAAAACTTTATATGAAAAAAAATATAAACAAAAAAAAATTTTCTCTGAACTGCGATTACCTAATGAACAAATATGCCTTAGAGTTTATAATAAAATCTTAATAGTACAAAGGTACAGATGAAAATAGATTATATCAGCATAAAGCCAAATACAATAAAAAAAACATGAAATAAATGCAAGTGAAATAAAATTATTACTATACAACTGAGGTATTCACAAAGTATGCTGTCATGTCGTATTGTCATAAGTTTCTTAAATGTTAAAATTATTAAACATACGGTTCATTGACTAGTTTTTAAACCATTTTAAAATTTTAACAAAATTACAAATATGATAATACGACTAATAGAAATTTTGAATATGCCAAGTAAGTATGTATTAAATAATTTGAAAACAGTAATATATTTTTATTCTCTTATTATCAGTATAAATGAATATTATTGTAAATATTTTTTTTAAGTGTTTAAAAGTAATTATCTACAAAATTAAAATTTATTTCTTTGCAATAAAATTTTAAGTTTAAAGATAAAAATAAATTAAAAAAATATTGAATATTTTTAATTATTTTTTTTTTTTTTGTTTAAATAACGAATATACGAGTACACACGTATTTAAAAATGAAATGGCGTACGTATGTAGGTATCGCCCTAACTTAAAAAACTTTATAAAAATTAATGTGGCAGAGATCGACTATTAATTTTTTTTTAACCGGTTTTTGGATATTTCGGTTTTATTCGATATTCGAAAACTGGGCATTTCAAAATATTCGACATCGAAAAAACTGAAAAACCTGTCGAGTAATAACCATTCGATCACCCTACACCTGGCATACGATGTTAATCATTTTTATTACAAATATGTAGATTTTTACAACTCCCAAAGTATTAAACTTTGTATCGTATATCATTGTATAAATGTGCAAAGTTAAGCTTAAAAATATATGTTTTTCACTTTTATATTATTTGTCTAATTCCAGCCAGAAACAGATGAAATATACAAAGAAAATACATTTAATTATTTATCTAAGGAGATTGAATAACTATATCATTGCAATTACGTACGATTAATTGATTTGCATTTAATAATATCTCCCACTGTTCCTTGTGAATTCGGCTTACCAAATATAATCATTAAAACCAAAAAGTCCGTGTGGGAAAAAAACTGATATAACAATCATGAGTAGTGGCTCAATTACAATGCCGCATATAAAATATTAAAATAAGTTATTAACAAAATATGTAATGAGGAGAGTCTGATAGTATCTACATTTGTGAACAACTTTTTTTTACATAAACAAAGCAAAAAATATTTTAAAGTGGTTCAAACTAAAAAAAATTTGCTCGTTTTCAAAATCATTTGTGCAATAGAATGCATTTTAAATATATTTGCCTTTAATGATGTTCCATAAAGTTTATTAATATAATTCATATAAACACTGATATCTCCAGTGACACGTTAATGTTAAAATCATTAATACTTTATTAAGCGATATATTCCATCATTCACTACTTCTTTTTCATGGAGATACCTATATCATAGAAAATTATTGATATCTGGGGAGCAATTCTCGTTCTGTAAAATTGTGGAACAAAAAGTTGTTGTACGTTAAAAATTATGATGGCACCAACCATATTATATTTCACACAAAAATTTGTCACTTCACAGTTCCCCAGAACGAGAAGTGATACCCTGATGAGTTTTTAATTATACATTCATATGTATCGTATGTACCCTCTTACACTATTAATGGAACTTTGGTTACTTTGACTTTCAGGAAATTTTAATTAAGTGCACGCACTTTCTGTTTTTTTATAATTTTTAATACAAATTTGATATATGTACATACACATCATTGACAAAAATATTATACCCCTTAGAATTATACAATGTTACAAGCATTTGATTTCACTCGCTTCAAAACTAAATGAATCTAATCTAACCCTACCACAATGATTTAGCATTTATTTATCACAATTAAAGGAGTTAGATACTATAAACTTTTAAGTAATTGCAATATGATATCCAATAAATGGGTACTTACGGTTCTTTTAAAACTGGAGCAATTTTATACAAACTATCCAAAAAGTGCTGATCCAAACACCAAACTGTGGGATTAAGTGGTCGACTGTTGACGTTTAAAATGCGAAATAAAATGCAGAGTATAACCGCAATAGCGGCCAGGAATGCCGTTGACATAGCAGTTAAAGTTTGTGCCAAATGCTGGCGTTCGAATGAGATAAACGGAAATTCAGCGGCAAAAAGTTTTACGAAATTCTGTGGTGATGGTAATAATTGATCATAGATATAAGAACACTGTAATAAGGGATAATATAGGAACAACATGCAGGTGTTAGGAAAAGGATAAAAAGAAAAATAAAATATAAAAAATAAAGAATAGGGAGTTTTTAATCAAACACTCTAAAAAAAGAGGACAAATTAAGTGTGCAAAAAGTAACAACGATGACGGTATTTTATATATTTTTTTATTATTTTCTTTGATTCTTTATTAATTATTTTGTTTACTATTATTTTTTATACATACATATGTATGTATGTTAATGAATAATTTGTTTATTTTGGATTATCTTATATTTTCTTCTATTACTTGTTTTTATTGTAACTTTTTCGTGTTTTGTTTTGCATTCACTTTAATGTGTGCAATTTTATTCTCACTTACTTTTCTGGTTGTCTACTATTTTTAATAATTTGTTTTATGTATGAATAAAGGCGTTTTTTATTGTACTAGAAACTTCTTAAAGTTTGTTCGTTTTATTAAATAGATTCGTTTTTTAAAATATGTTTAAATTATAGATTTCTTTTAAATATTTTTATTTTCCACACTTCAAGATTTGAAAACCAAAAATTACACTTCACTTGAATTTTCTCTATTTTTTTTCAATTTGACAGTTTATAACCTTTTTATTTTGGATCGTTTTTTTTATTTCTATATACAATAACAAGGCATATTAATTCATAAATAAATGTGCCCTAATACAATAAGTAAAAAAAAATATTTTTAATAGAAAAAACACGTCTTTATTCAATAGATTTTGCAGTGCATCTGATTTATAATTAAAAAGCAAATCCAATATTTTTTCTGTTTTTGTTTTGTTTCACGATTCGTTATTAGTGAAGGTAATTGAGCTCCTTTTTTTGTTATTTTTGCTTTTTAAAAACAAGCGATTTTTTGTAATAAGCAAACAACTATTGTTATTATATAAATAATTAATAATAATAGGTTCGTTCGAGTACTTTTACTGCACTTTGTAGTAAATGAGTAATTATTTAGAAAATTGAAAATTTTACTCTCAAAAAGAGAATTTGTCCAAAAAAGTACTCGAACAGACATTTGTAAAAATTCGTAAGATTGAAGCAACAGCTGATGGCAAATAAATAAAGTTTAATGGAAACTATGTACATACATACATTTGTGCAAATATGTATTTAAGTATGTATACCTGCGCCAGATTCAGGCAGTTCCATTCTTTCATCTGTAGACATTGTTAACTAACTTTATTTCACAAACAATTTAAATTTAATAATATTTTGCACTTTTGTTTGGATTTTCCTTTTTTTTAATATTTTTTTCACAAATTGTATACTTTTTGTTTGCTTACTTTTGTTTGTTTACCTTTTAAATCATATGTTTTTTGGTTTTGCTAAATCTTACTACAAGAAATTTCTGTTGTAAAAATTTGCAAATACTCAGTCAAGAACTGTCACTTTTCGCTCTCTATTTGTGCTCTCATTTACTACAAATTTGTGTAAACGAACGCAATTTCGTAAAATGCAGTAAAAATTTGTACAAATTCGTACAAATTTGTGAGTTCTCGAACGAACCTAATATAATTGCTGTATTCATAATATGTCCTAACATGTCATATTAACATGTCATAGGGTTTCACAATAATTAAAAAGAATTGTTGTTGCTTTTTAAGTAGAAACTATTATAGAATAATAATAATGTGTATGGTATGTTTATTGTGCTGTCGTTACCATTCAGATATGTACATGCGGCGATCGGCTAAGAATCCTATAAGTCTGTAATTTTTCTAAGCTGTCGCTTCCAATATTTGTTAAAAAGATCTGTGGTGAAAAATTAAGCAAAATCAGTGATCTAAATTTTATATATCATACTGAGTTATAAAGGGTCGTTCACAACAGTCATGTTTTTTTATGTTATTATATTAGAACAATTGAATTTAAAACACCTTGTAATTACATTAAATAATTTATCCGCTGTAAAATTATAAGATAATATTTTGTATGTATGGAATTAAATAAAATAACATATTCTTACCAGTATACCACATTTGTACGGATATGTTGTGAAAAGTCGAGGTGATTTTGATTTTTTCCTTAAAAAAATGCCATAAAAATAAGATTGTGAATATAGAAAATATAAAAAGTACAATAAAAATGCCAAAAAGTACATTTTATGTCGCCCATATAATTTTCTTTCTCAACTTGAGTCAATATATCCATCCTTATTTCACAATTGTAGCTTCATAAACGTAGAAAATACAAAAGGCACCATAAAAATGCGAAAAAGTATCCTTTTAGTCGCCTATAATATTTTCAGTCTTACTGGAAATCAATATCCCTTACTTCAAAATTTTAACTTTAAAAAGAAAATAGAAAAAGAACTATAGAAAGGCGCCTTTTTGGGTTTTCTATATCAATGTACAAACTCAAGGTTTAAAATGTTTAGATACCTATCTAACAATAAAATATTTTGAAAGACATCATTATTTTCTTTTTTCCTTTTTTGTATAAAAATAATAATCATTATTTGTTAAAAAGAATCACACAGTATGTTCAATATTTTACTAAATTATATAATTTTTAATGTCTGGTAAAATCTATATCAAATTTTTTTTTTCCGATTTGGCCCTGTAATTAGGAATTATACATATTTTCCGTATTTTTCTGCTTTTGGTACCTTTATTGTCCCCCAAAAAGTTTCCAAAAATAAATAATAGAATTACGCGATAATTATTATTAAGAAATATACAAGTAAAAAATAATTATTTAAAAAAAAACACCAACATTTTTAGTAATTGTGCGAATTTAAAAAAATTTCATTATTTTCTTAATTTTTTTTGCGGATTACCTAATACAAATATAGGATTATTTAAAATCGCATTTCCACATATTTTTCAAAAATACTTTATGTTATTACGAAGAAAACTAAGCAAATAAGTTTAAATAAAAATTAAAAGCTTATAATTCTAACATCGTCATCAACAAATTCGACAACCGTGTATATATTTTTTTATTTAAATCACATGTAATTATTTTTTTTACTTTTTTTATTTGGTTTTTGTTGTGTTTTTAACTTTATGAAGTTATTTCATATTTGATTTTGTTTATCCATTATATAGGGATTTCACTATATAATTTTTTTTTCCATGTTTCAGCTAAAAGATATTTTAATGATTTAACCTACAATCAAAGTACCCTCATCAGGGAAATTGTAAGCTGGAACTTCTAAATTTAAGGGAGCAGGACCCTTACGGATGCGGCCAGAAGCATCGTAGTGGGAACCATGACAAGGGCAATAGTAGCCACCGAAATCGCCAGCATTTGCAATAGGTACGCAACCCAAATGTGTGCAGACACCAATGACTACTAACCATTCAGGTTTGATGACACGTTGCTAATATAAAAAAAAGTCGTAAAGTAAATGTCATTTATTAAAAAAAAAAAATTCTCAAACCTACATCATCAGTTTCAGGATCACGTAATGTAGCAGTGGGCACATTACGTTCAGTGCTGATTTCACCACCAGTACGATGGCGAATGAACAATGGCTTACCGCGCCATTTGAAGGTGACAGACTTGCCTTCAGGAATATCAGACAATTTGATTTCGATCTTAGCCATAGCCAACACATCAGCAGAGGCACTCATGGATCCAACGAAAGCATTAACTAAACTCTTAGCGGCATAAGCGCCACCGACAGCACCAGCACCTACCAGCATATAAGAGAAGGCTTTACGTTCTTCATAAGTAGTATTTTTACGGCTGGCGGTTTGAACAGAATCACGGCGGTAAGGAGAGAAATCAGGGACCTGCAAGTCGGTGTGTGCTAAACGGATCTGCTGGAGTGCTAAAAAAAATAAATATAAAAAATTAACGAAATTCTTATAGAAAAGCGTACCGCTAGGTAGTAAATGTACAAACAAACAAGGGTACACTAATAGTTGCACCTAAACCGTAACTAATTAATGTAATGTTTATTTGTCAGTCTAAAAAAGTAGTTTATATTTTCATATAATTATTCTAATTAATTTAAAAAAAAAGAAAAACTGTTGGGTGAGAGTACCTACTCTATAATCCGATTTTCAATATATTAAACATAAAAAATCGAATATTTTAGTTTCAAAGCGAATTCAGAGTAATAACCCTTTTTTCTATGGCAATAATTTACGCTCATAACCTTAAACACATTACATAATTGAGAAGAGATTGCAGTTTTAAAATCATTTTTTATAGAAAAAAAATCCCTAAAATTACTGCATCTTTTGCAAATTCTGTTTAAAATTATTTAAATATTTAAAATAATTACTTTGCAATCCAGTAACAGCTTTGGTTTTGCCACAAGGAGCTTTTTTATCCGTATTAGTGGGCGCCACAACTTTCTTACCCTGAACTGCACCGAGAACGGAAATTTTCAGGCCGTTTGGTACAACTGGTGTGCTGGCACATAGATAAGCTCGCGACACGGAATTAATCATTATTGCTAATTGAGATTTTCTAAAAAAATATACAAAATAATTAATTTTACAATGAAAAATATTTACCACAGCTAACCGTGTAAAGAATATCTACTGTCACTTCATGAACATACACACACAAAATTACAGACATATATTTATTATTTTATTAGAGACAAATGTCAAAGAAATGTCAGAGTATAAATGTTGGCAATTTACAGCATGCACAGTGGGAAGCATGTATAATTAGCAAAGCATATTCATATGATATATGAGAGGCGAATTGATACAACAAAGTAACTTCTTAAAAGATGAATTCTGTCAAATATTTATATTCGCTTTGAAAAATTTAGATAACTAAAAAATGTGTTTTTGAAAACCAAAATAAAATTTTTACATACATTCTATAAACAAATATTCAAAAAACCAAATAAATTTGTTTTTCGGGTAGTTGTTTTTTCCAACTTTTTTTTTCTGATAACAAAGATTTATGGTAGCATTTTCCATCAGCTGGTTTGATAAATGAACCTGATGAAAAAATAAATTTAAAATCAACATGATTTCTTTTATCACAATTATTTATAAAGCTGAAACCCCACACCACGCTTTCTACGCTTTTTCGCGTCGTATACCTCTCTCAAAAAAGTTGATTCAATGTAGTTATATGTTGTAGGTTACAACGCAAAAAGTAAATTGTACTTTCTCTTTTTTTAAGCGTCATGAGCGGCAAGGAAACAACTCTATTGAGTGTAAATGCCAAGGATGACTTATATTTTATTTTTAGTTTTACCGATAGTTATGTTTATAGTGTGTTTTTTCTGTTTAAATAGAAAAAAAATTTAAAAAAATAATTAAATGATTTCGTAATAAAGTTTAAGATTATTGGCAAGAATACTATACATAATTATATAGAAAAACTAGAAAAGCCCGGCGCGCTTTGCTCCGCCCCTTAATAAATAAAAATGCATTCTGAATTTAAATTGAATATCAAGTGCAAAAAGCTAAAAATTATAATTTTTTTTAATGGGCGAGGCACTGCCAACTTTTCTAATCACGAAACTGTATAGTCATGACAGCTCAATATGTGTGCAAAGTTTCAAAAAAAATCAGTGAAGTTCAAGTAGCTGAAAATAATAATTTTTTTTATAGGCATGACACTGCCAATTTCCTAATTAAGAAAATGTATACTCATGACAACTCAATATGTGTGCACAGTTTCAGAAAAATCGATCTAGTGCAAGTAGCTAAAAATGATAACATATTTCATATGGGCATGGTACTGCCCATTTTTGTAATCATATATAATCATGAGAGCTCAATATGTGCGTGCAAAGTTTCAGAAAAATCGGTGAAGTTCAAGTAGCTGAAAATTATAACTTTTTTTATGGGCGTAGCACTGCCCATCTTTTTAATCACGAAATTGTAAAGTAATGACAGCTCGATATGTGCGCAAAGTTTCAGAAAAGTCGGTGAAGTCCAAGTAGCTGAAAATGATAACTTTTTTTTATGGGCGTGGTACTGCCCACTTTTCTTATCACGAAAGAGTAAAGTCATGACATCTTAATATGTGTGCAAAGTTTCAGAAAATATTGTACAGAGAAAAAACATCAAATTTATAACTTTTTTTTATGAGCGTGGCTCTGCCAACTTTTCTAATCACCAAATTATATAGTCACGATGGCTCAATATGTGTGCAAGGTTTCAGAAAAATCGGTCCAGTGCAAGTACCTCAAGATTATAACTTTTTTATGGGCGTGGCCCCGCCCACTTTTCTAATCACGAAATTATAAAGTCATGACGGCTCAATATGTGTGCAAAGTTTGCATGGATGGTACCGCACAAATTAAAAAGGCTCTCCCTGTGATAGTACTCAAGATATATGATGTTAAAAATTCACTTTGTATGGGAACTACCACGCCCACTTATCCGATCCCGTCCATTTTCGGCATAGCTACTATCATTAATAATAGAAGGCCTCACATAAATTTAAAAAGCTTTCCCTGTAATAGTACTCAGGATATATGATATTAAAAATTCACTTTGTATGGCAGCTACCACGCCCACTTATCCTATCCCGCCCATTTTCGGCATGGCTACTCACATTAATAATAGAAAGCCTCACATAAATTTAAAAATCTCTTCCTGTCATAGTTCTAAAGATATTTATATGATATTAAAAATTGCCCATTTTCGGTACGGCTGCAAATAGTAACAGCAAATGATGTCGCACGAATTTTCGAAGCTCTCCCTTTCATAGTAATCAAGATATATGATGTTAAAAATTCACTTTGTATGGGATGTGCCACGCCCACTTCATTAAAGAATATAAAAAATAGTTATAAGCCTATTCTCAGACCTATAGAATGTGTATGCAAAATTTCATTGAAATCGGTTCAGCCGTTTCGGAGGAGTTTGGTGACAAACACTGTGACACGTGAATTTTATATACATATATAGATTGTTCAATAACAAATTTTTGTTTATCGATGGCATTTGGCAAAAAGCGTGGTATGTAACTTGAAAATCAGAAAGCGTATGAGGTATAAAATGCGTAGAATGCGCTGACGCGATAAAAAGGTGGTATGGTCTTTCAGCTTAAGCGGGAGTATATATATAAATTGTTTATACGTACTTCTTAGTTGTTCCAATAAGATTTCTTGCGTATTCACGGTTAGTTATTTTTTGTGAGCTGAGCCTAAATTCTCGCTTATTGAAAATGTGATATGAAAACTTTTGCTTGTTATATCATATAGTAACATCATACCTTTTGTTAAAAAAAAAATATTTCACAGTTTCAAAGAACGAAAATGTTACCCTCTTTGTATAAAGTTCTCACTTTTATGAAAATAAAAAAAACAAGTAAGAGCTTTTTATTCCGCTATGCCGAATTCTTGATACCCACCAACAATTTCGCATACTATTGCATCACAAAATTTATTATATTATTATTAACAGTAAATCAAATACCGTTAAATATCTCACGTTATTTCTTATAATAAAATATCTAACGTACAAGGCTAAACAGAGTTTATTCATTTATTATTTATTTATTTCTTATTAAAAAAAAATTTTATATAAGGCTAATTTATATGGTGCCTTAAATGTCGTTATTTCAAAATGTTCTAATTTTCCAAAATTTAAAGAATTGTATAATAAATAATACAATACTCTTTATTTATTTTAGCATTTTTTTTAACAATAATAATAATATACTAAATTATTTAGGATATGCTCCCATAATTTTTCAATTATATTTATTTGGTTGTTGGGTTTAAGCTGGTTTATATGCATTTCACTGGTGCTTATGCCAGATCATCAGTAAACCTTTACCCAAATTCTTGAAAAAATTTAAAATTTTTATAAGTTATATTTTTAAATTCTCATTAACAAAATGAGAATTCAAAAACAAAACAAAAAAACTATAAAAAACTTTTTCAAAAACCCAACCAACAATTTTTCAATTTTAATTTATTTTTCTAATCCCTTTAGCATTTGGCTAACCGTTGGTTAACACTAAATGCTTATAAGGGCAACCGAAAAATAAAATCTTTATTTTAGTTAATTTACTAAATTATTTAGGATATGCTCCCATAATTTTTCAATTATATTTATTTGGTTGTTGGGTTTAAGGTGGTTTATATGCATTTCACTGGTGCTTATGCCAGATCATCAGTAAACCTTTACCCAAATTCTTGAAAAAGTTTAAAATTTTTATAAGTTATATTTTTAAATTCTCATTAACAAAATGAGAATTCAAAAACAAAACAAAAAAACTATAAAAAACTTTTTCAAAAACCCAACCAACAATTTTTCAATTTTAATTTATTTTGGGTTTATATTGGGTTTTTGAAAAAGTTTTTTATAGTTTTTTTGTTTTGTTTTTGAATTCTCATTTTGTTAATGAGAATTTAAAAATATAACTTATAAAAATTTTAAACTTTTTCAAGAATTTGGGTAAAGGTTTACTGATGATCTGGCATAAGCACCAGTGAAATGCATATAAACCAGCTTAAACCCAACAACCAAATAAATATAATTGAAAAATTATGGGAGCATATCCTAAATAATTTAGTAAATTAACTAAAATAAAGATTTTATTTTTCGGTTGCCCTTATAAGCATTTAGTGTTAAGCAACGGTTAGCCAAATGCTAAAGGGATTAGAAAAATAAAATAAATTAAAATTGAAAAATTGTTGGTTGGGTTTTTGAAAAAGTTTTTTATAGTTTTTTTGTTTTGTTTTTGAATTCTCATTTTGTTAATGAGAATTTAAAAATATAACTTATAAAAATTTTAAACTTTTTCAAGAATTTGGGTAAAGGTTTACTGATGATCTGGCATAAGCACCAGTGAAATGCATATAAACCAGCTTAAACCCAACAACCAAATAAATATAATTGAAAAATTATGGGAGCATATCCTAAATAATTTAGTAAATTAACTAAAATAAAGATTTTATTTTTCGGTTGCCCTTATAAGCATTTAGTGTTAACCAACGGTTAGCCAAATGCTAAAGGGATTAGAAAAATAAAATAAATTAAAATTGAAAAATTGTTGGTTGGGTTTTTGAAAAAGTTTTTTATAGTTTTTTTGTTTTGTTTTTGAATTCTCATTTTGTTAATGAGAATTTAAAAATATAACTTATAAAAATTTTAAACTTTTTCAAGAATTTGGGTAAAGGTTTACTGATGATCTGGCATAAGCACCAGTGAAATGCATATAAACCAGCTTAAACCCAACAACCAAATAAATATAATAATAATAATATGAAAACACGATACTTATACTAGTTATTAAAATGATATTATAACCAATATAATAGTGTAAGCTTTATATTAAAAATACTGTGTTATATAATAAAATTGTTTATACTTTGCAGAAGAATTTTGTTATGATAAAAAGTAACTATTATATGAGTTTTCTATTTTATAAGTCTTCATCTATCCCACTGTGTTATCGATATGAAAGGTTGGCAACTTACACAATTGTATACGTTGTTGTAAACAATAGTGTCCTAAAAATTATTTATTTATTTATAAGTTGGGAATATAAAAAATATTTTTGTTTTGCCGCTGATGTATGTAGATATATTAAATTTTTATAAAATTTGGTGTTATTTAAAATAGTAAAATTATTTTTGTAATATTGTTTAAAAGGTTATATGAGGCGATAAAAATTATTTTTTTTAGCCTGTTTGAAAACAAAAATCGAATTAGATTTGCTCATACTAGTTTTGAATTTCTTAATCTTTTATTTTTAAAAGTTAGTTTTTTTCAATTGAAAGAATATCTGGCTTGTTTAAAACAAAGAGCTAGAGATAGGAAATTTAAATTGTATGCCCCTCTTCTAGTATATAAACTTGGACGAGGAACTGCTCTTGAAATACATAAAAATTGCAATTTAATTTTTGAAATTTTAATCATTACATTTATTAGTTTGGTTTTTTTTAATCAATATTTATAAAAGTAAAAGCTAAGGTACAAAAATATTAGGCCGTCCATTTTAAGCATCTCGTATCTTGATGTGTGCTCAAACAACGAATGCAACAGTAACGTGTCCCACAAGCTGTACATGAATATTTTGAAAAATTTCCGCAAACAGCACAAAAATGCCTAGAAGGTTTTGATGGAGGTGGAGCTAAGGCGCTGGCATAGTTTGGAGGATCTGGGTGTTGTTGCTTCTCCTCTTCCAAGAGTTGAGCAAAATTTTTACGATATTTAGCACGATAATAATCTGGACCTTTGCGTTTTGCTTTGCGATTTTCTTTAGAATTTTTTAAATTATCTTGAAATTTCGGAACTTTTTTTGACATAACTAAATCGGCATGGGGATCATCGTGAAAATTATCCTGCTCTAAAGCTTCTAAGGCTTTTCGGGCACGTCTTAGGCGTGCTGCTTCATCAAGAACACGTTTTTTTTCGGCGTCCTTTATACGATGTGATTCGCGTCCGGCCATGGTTGAGACAATTAAATTTAAAATATAGGTATTTGAAGAATTGTTTACTGTTTAAATTTTCTTAAGCTTCTTTTTCGTGTAAAGGAAAACTAATGCGATCCATCAACTCATCGACACGCGCTTGTAAAGTTTCAACGATTTCTGTTGATATAAATAGATGACTTTCATCCAAGTCTTGTATAATAAATTTACGTCCTAAAGCTGATGTTTCATCTAAGTGTAGTAGAAATTGTTTCATAGCCGGATCGCTAAAATAAAAATCAAAAAAATATTTACAATTTCAGTTTTTTTTTTTAAGATGTCAAAAAGAAAACCACTGTCAGCAGATGAAAAGCAAGTCAAACTATTGGAATTGTTTCATGAAACTAATGATGTCTATCAACTTAAAGACTTGGAACGTTTGGCTCCCCAAGAGAAAGGTATTGTACTGCAGTCTGTTAAATCTACCTTACAAGAACTGGTAGACAATGGTCGCGTGGAATGTGAAAAAATTGCAGGCAGTTTGTACTACTGGTCATTTCCAAGGTAAAAACTTAAAGCAAGTTAATATATTAATTTAAATAGAAATTGTGAAATAACTACACATTTTTTATTTAAAACGATTTTAAGTGATTTTTAACATACATAATTATGTATTATTTTTATCTACGGTATGTAAATTAAAATGAAAAGAAACATAGTTATTTTTATAACATTTTTTTCTGATAACACGGAACCCTAAACACTAAAAATAAACCTAAATTTGCAGTGAAGATTTACAAAAACTGCAAAGACAGTTAAATGAAGTAGAATCAAAGGCAGCAAAAATACAACAGCGTCTGGAAGATGTTCAGTCCCAACAGAAAACTGCCGAGGATGCTTTGGAGGATTTGCCTAATGTTGAGGTTATTACTAGAGAGATTTCGATACTAAATGAGGAAAAACAAATATTGCACAATGAACTTAAACAATTTGAACACGACACAGACTATGAAGAACTTAAGACAAAAGAAAGTGATACAAAAGTAAGACTTTTAAGCAGTTTTTCATAACAAGAAATTTTGTACTCATTAACCAGCTGCTATTTTCCTCTTCTGGAAATTTTCACGTAAAAAAAGTTAGCAGCTCGTTAGTATGCACATATTTTTTTTATGAAAATAAACGTTATTTTCAAGATGTAACTAAATTTCATTTTCAGAAGCTACTAGAAGCCGCTAATCGTTGGACCGACAACATTTTTATGACAAAAACTTGGTGTAAACGTAAATTTGACAAACAGGATAGAGATCTGAACAAAGCTTTTGGAATCCCTGAAGAATTAGATTATGTTGATGGTTGAAACAAACTATTTACTTACTTACCATTGAACGAGTACTCCTTTCATAACATTCACCATTTTATTGTAATTTTAGACATTTGAAGTACAATTTATATATTTGGAATAAACTAATTCAAAATATTATAATATAAAACTAATTTTCTGTTGTCAAAAAAAAGTGGTGTATTTACATTTAACGGGGTGACTACAGCAGCGTATAGTTTTGTTTTCTTCAATATATAGAGTTTGACATTTAAAGACACTTAATTATTTTTTATATAAGGACTTTAATAATTCAAAAAACATTATTTATCATTGCTTCTTGAAGGCTTTCTTTCCACAAGTGTTGTCTAATGTTAAAATTAAATATATTTAAGCTATTTTTTATTGAGCGATTTTGCAAAAAATACATAATGGAATATATAAGCGTTGCCAGAGTATATTTTTAAAACTTATATAATATTAAATACACGAATAAAATAATATTCTATTTACTAAGAACTTTAGCAAATATCAATCTTTAGTTGTTATTTAATTTTTGTTATATTGTTAAATTAACAGTTGTTATACTCTTCACCTGTGGTGCACAAGGGTATATATAGCTTTGTCATTCCGTTTGTAATTTCTACAATTTTCATATCCACCCCCTAAAGTATATAGGTATTTTCTGAAAGCTTATGAAAAGAGGAGTCGATTAAGCCCTGACCGTCTGTCCGTATGTTGGTTAAAATCAACTTTTAGAAGTAGCTATATGTTCCTCAGATATGTGAATGGTATCAATCTCTTGGAAATATCCGGGAATTAATCGGTATTGAAATTCAGCACAATCTCCCTATAACTTTCTGAGTTATGATCAAAAATCTACGACCACCTTGTTTTTTTCACAATTACAACAACAACATGCATATATAATTGTTAGAGTAAACGTGGTAGCGAATCCCAGCTGAGCCAAAATTTTTTTTTATTTTTTATTTTATATATATTATTTATATTTTTATTCTTTTTATATATATATTTTTTTTAAATTTTTTAAAATTTTTTTTTTGTAATTATTTTTATTGTTTTTTTTTTGTAATTTTTTTTTAGAAACATACATACGTAAGCTCAATTTATAATTTTACAATGGTATGTTTTTTATATGTATGTATTTTACATGTATGTACGTATTTTATATGAGATGAATGGTGATACAAACAATTGTTATTGCATGACTACACGTTGTGAAGGGTATTATCAGATTCGGCACTCTTACTTGTTTTGGTTTTATAATAGCGGAGCTCACTCTTTGATGCAAACTACCCTTGCAAGTCGTGCAGACCGTGCAAGTTTAGCAAACAATTTAACTTGTGCACGACTACAAAAACAAATTCTATTAAATTGCAATTTGCATCACTTGAGCAAATATGCACAACTACAAATCAGTGCAAAGTAATGTCACACAAATTTGCACAACAGATACACAATTTTTTTACTCTCAGGATTTAAAATCTCCACAAATTCAATTTCATACATGGCATTTTTTACCAAAAAAAAAATTGTGATATTATATTTTTCCGTTGATTTAAGCATTGTAATTTACTTAAAATTAATTAATTTTCTTTTCGGAAAATATTGAAACACAGAATCTTACTTAATTAACTGGATTCACCCATAAAATTTTAGTTCAGAACAATTTTTTTTATATTGAGTTTAACGTTTTACTTTTGAGAGAGAGAGAGAGATTATTTTGTTCAGAAAGTTTTTTCTTGAATTGGTTTAATTTTAATTCTTGTTCAGAAGAAACTGAATTGGGATGCCACTATTTTTCAATATTTACATGAAAATTGAATTTGGTTGCCACATCACACAGTATCAGTACATTTAGTATACAAAAATTGTTTTTGCTGAAAATTAACAATTAAAATGGAATTTAATAAAAATATTGCTCTAAATTAATAGAAGAATTAAAAAAACCAGGAAGAGAATGTTTGTATGACATGGGCAATAGTGCATACAAAAATAATTATTTAAAACAGGGTTTATGGAATGAAATAGGAGCCGCCACTGGAATCGGTCGTAAGTACATTTTAGTTTATTTATACATTCATTTTTTTACAAAAACCTAGCCATAGGGTCATACTTGGTCGCAAATATACAATTTATATTTATTTATAATTGTTGTATGAAACGAATGTTTCCACTGCTGCCACTTTGTACAACTGTTTGCATTTTTATATTATATTGCAGCTTTGTTTTTTTGGACAAATTTTCTGAAATGGGTGAATTGTTCTGCAGAAAACTCTCAGTAAAAAATGTTATTCTGCGGATAAATTTTTTTCAGAACAAATGGGTGAATTCACCTTTAATTTAAAAAAAGATTTGTTGTTTCTTAACTACCTAAAAAATCAGCTCGTTGCCATAAGTTTGCAACACACATGAAAAATGCACTCACGCTTGGTAGCAAAAAATTAGTGCATTATTGCACTAATTGCAAAAATTCTACCAAGAGTGAATTCCGCTAATGTGATTAAAATACAATATTACCATGTTTTCATATGAAATATTTTGTCATATAAAAAAAAAATTGTGAGAATGTTTTCAGCAAATATTCTTTGAAATTTGTATACGTTTTACAGAGAGTGTAAGGGTATCACGCCTTTCACACTAGGCAAGTCACTTGCTCAAGTTAGTTTTTTATTTTCTTTTATTTTTCTTTGAACTTGCTTTCATGTTCAGACTCAGCAACTGACTTGCCCAAGTTTCGTTCTCTTTTACTTATTATACTCTTCACACAGTGAAAAAGGGTATATATAGGTTTGTCATTCCGTTTGAAATTTCTACAATTATCAATTATCTACACATACATACAAACGTGGTATACTGGTTAGAGTGAGCCAAAAAATTCATTTTATTTTATATATTATTCAAATTTTTATTGTTTTATTTTTAATTTTTCCTTTAATTTATTTTTTTAAGCACATAAGTAAACTAAATGTATAATATTACAATGGGATGTTTTTATATATGTATGTTTTGTATGTACGTATTTCATATGAGATAAATGGTGACATAAACAATTGTTGTTGCATGACTACACGTTGTGAAGGGTATATAATATTCGGCATGGCCGAATATAGCACTCTTGTTTGTTTTTATTACTCTTTTGTTTTTGGTTTCTCAACAAAAACTTGCTCGTACTTGCCGAGTACAGGCAAGTGTGTACTCAAAAATGAGCAAGTTTCTTCCTCTTAACCCGACCTTACCCCTTTTGCCTATAAACACAACACTTGCGCAAGTCACTTGCGCAAGTGACTTGCCTAGTCTGAAAGCCGTGTATGTATATGTATGTAGGTCTGTCGTTCCGTGTGAAATTTCTACAATATTCATTTCCGACCACATAAAGTACATATATATTTTGTGAATGCTTATGACTAGGGAAGTCAATTGAGATATGCCCGACATATTTCCGCCTCCGACATCGGTCAGACCGTAGTGGTATCAAAATATTAGAAATTTGTAAGGAGCACATCGATATTAAAACTCAGAAAAATTGTTTCATAAACAGCTAAGATGTAAGGAAAAAAACCAAGACCACCTCGTTTTTTCGCAACACATCAATACAAACGTAGTATACTGGATTGAGAGAATCTGCTGAGGCAAATAAATTTTATTTATTTTATTTTTAATTGTTAATACACACATTCATTAACTTATTTTATAAATTTACGATGGGATGTTTTTAAGCATATAAAATCATACAAATAAAGAAAGAAAAGGAAATTGTATAAAACTCAACGCCTATAATACTACTGTCAAATGACAGCGTTTGATTAGAATATAGTAAACAATGTAAAAGAAAAATCGATGATGGTGGTGTCCTAAATAAAATGGTGGGTAATTTTTTTCTGAACCCCATCAATATTAGTATCAAATAAAAGGGCTTGGCCAGTAGAAATATGGCGGAAATAATAAAGCAAAATAGCGTATTTATTATATCTGAAATCTAGAAATCCGAAATTACGCTGTGGTACCTACATATACAAGATGGTGAATGGTTTATCAGTTTCGGCACTTGCTTTAAGAAACCAAGTAAGAGTGCTATATTCGACCGTGCCGAATCCTATATACCCTTCACAACGTGTAGTCATGCAATAACAATTGTTTGTATCACCATTCATCTCATATAAAATACGTTCATACATATAAAAATATGCCTTTAATAATTTCTACGAAAAAGAGAGTAATTCTATAATTGTCAGTTATTTTCGAAATAAAATTACAAATAATGATACTTTATAATACAAGAAGTTGTATACTTAATAAATATTAGTTAAAGACTATTATATATTTTAACCGCTACGTGTGTGCATTTTTATTTAAAAAAGTTTTAACGTAAAATTATAATAAAACTCCTGACACATTGACTTTGTACACAAACATTTTTTTTTTTGTTGAACATATCAAAGTTCTTCATGTTTAACTAATTTTTATTCTAATAAAATTGTGTTATCAACTATGATTATGTGTTATTTATTTGTTACAAAAAAAAAAAAAAAAAAAAAACAAATTAAAAATAAAAATTAAACTTATAAGTTGCTTTAAATAAGCAACATTTCATTTCCATAAAGAACAGGGGTTCTAAAACATGTGCCTTATAAAGATAAAATTGAAAAGTGTGAAAAACTCTTTAATGCTAGGCGCACAATTGGGACGAACGACGAATTTTTCGTCGCGAATATTCGTCATCAAAAACCAAACACATTTGTGTATATGGAATGCATACAATTGTGGCGTCAGTCGAATTGTACTTTGTATTCATTAAAAGATATATACCTACATATGCTATTGAAGCATATAAAATATTAAATTTCATTTTGATATTTTGCCATTTTTCATTACAACATTTTCGTTAGAATTAAAAAACTAAATATGAAATATGATGAACTGTGGATGATTTCAAAATTGAAACATCACCAATTAATTTTAATTTTGGGTCATTTTTAATTTGCGCTATTTTTTACCTAGCCAATATTTAAAGATACTTTTAGGGTAGTTTTTCAATCACAAATTTTTCTTCACAGTAAAAATCGTAGCTTTCTTTTGGGGCGGACTAAATGTCGTATTTGATATTAGGGTTATTTTAAATTTATGAAATTGGTGCCATTTTTCATTTTGTGTTTTGGGAAGCCATCGTCTGCATTTTGTACTATGATACAACTTTTATTTACTTCTGTTAATGGTAACACTTCGAAAAAGTAATTGTTAGGAAACACTTTTATTAATATGTATTTAAACGGATATAAGCGATATATTATCTGTCTGTGGCATAACCTGCTGGGTTACCTACTGGTATAAAAATTATCCTGTATGGAAAATTTTAATCAACTACGTTCAGATTTATTGCCTTATTAAGCAACAAAGATTCAAACAAACAAACTTTTACATTAGTAGGACTACTGAGTTAAATTCTAAAATCAATAATTTAAAATGCCAATTTGCAGCCTGCACCATTATTATTCCCTTGTACTAAAAACTAACTTTCACTCATCCGTGCTAATTATGTTCAGTGCGAGTATGTGGTCTAAACTTTTGCACAGCATTAACTATGTACCGTATAAACTTAACGAACTTTCCAGTGAATAGTTACAACAGTTGTTGTCTGTCATAAACTTTTTGTTTAGTTGGCTGTTTTTATGCTCGTTTTTTTGCTGGTTGATCCTTTTTGTTAAACTACGACACAACTAACTTTACATTTTTATCCTGAAAAGAAAAAAATTGGAATAAAAGACAACATGATGAACATGGTGCACTATTGTGGTGGTTGTAAACAGTTTCAACGTAACAAAATGTCATAGAAAATAAAAAATGTGTTTACTTTTGACTGAAGTGATATGAGCTGAAAAATGTATGTGATGTACCTTATAATGTTTGTACTAAAGCTTGAATATCATAATAGTCATATACTTTGTGTTAGTTGTGTCCCAGCGAATAGAATGACTTTAGAGAGGCAATGGAAAAATTATATTTAAAGTGATACATATGTATGAATTTACGAAGGTTACAGAAATTGTTTAAGAAAATTTCCCTATTTTGTATACTGGGTTTCTCTAAATTAAGAAGTATCTATGCACTCGTAGCATATTATATTTTTTGGCATCATTTTAATGCGGAAATATACACAAGCCAACATTTTGTTAGAATGAAATACTTGGTATGGTAGATTAACAAAAAAAAAAAAAAAATTAAAAAAATGTTAAAAATTTGAATATGGGAAGAATGTTTAGAGAGTAAATAAAAAATATGATGTTAAGTAGTAGAAAAAAGTACTTTAAAGCATATTAAAATTATATATGACGATGTTTTCTGTTATGCCTTTGTACACTGTATGAGTACATAAGAAGACTATACATAGATTTAATTTATAATTATTTTTATTGATCTTCATTACCAACAAAAAAATTTAGGAAGATGAATAGATGCTAAAAAAAAAGTAAAGATACTATATTAGGCTGTGCCGAATTTTTGATAACCACCATCAATTTTGTGTACTTTTAAAGAACACAATTTATTATTTTGTTATAAGCATGGAGCTATGGAATAATCTTTTTATACTAAAATATGTGTTCCTTTCTCCGTGTAACTGCGATTTACTATTAATTCATTTTCTTAAATTTAGTCTTACAATGAAACCATGAAATTTCTACACTGGTAATGTTACTACTCACTCTTTTTTACTGCAAGGTTGTATTTTTATGGAAACTGGAAATTATAATTTCTTACAGACGTATAATAATAATAATAATAATAATAATAATAATAATAATAATAATAATAATAATAATAATAATAATAATAATTAATATAAGATGTAAAAACTATAAAATTAAAAAAAAAAATGTAAAATGTAGTATAATATTAAACATGTATATAAAAAATTATAATTTCTAAAAGAAAGGAACGAAAAATTTATTTTTATTCTTCTAAGAAGGAATTCTAAAGTAATATTCCTATTTAATAAGTTTAAAAAAAATGTTGCATATAATATAAGTCTACGGCTTTTTTTTTGCAAAAGCAATGTTTGCGAAATTTCAGAATCGTACATTTAATTTTGCCAGTTTTATTTTGTATTAAATAATAGATATGAAAAATTCCAGAAAAAGATAAAAAAAATTTTAAAATTCTACGTCAATGTCTTCATATTCAATCACATTTTATTCAAAATAAAATATACATTTTTTTTACCTCTTGCATTACAAGCTATAACTCTCTTCCTAATACACCGATTTAGCCCATTTTTAACTCCAAAGATTCCTTATGTATAAATAATATTCTAGCTCTACATGATATTAACAGACGGACAGACAGACGGACATATCTAGATCGTCCTAAAATGAGATCAATACTCTAAAATAGATAATCCGAATAACATAATGAATATAACCCCACACTATTTTCACACCTTCACAATTTTTTTTTACTGTTACTTCGGATATATCCTAAAAGAAATAAAAATTCAAATAATACATATTCTATGATACTTCTTCGTAAGTACACGTATTTTCAAAAAATATAAAATGTATTCACTTGATTGTAAATGAAATCAAAATTTGTGCATTGATATTAATACAAAATATAATGTTTATAATATTTGATTTTTATTTAAGCTTGAGATCAACTTTTTGGTTTTTTTTTTATAAAAAATTATTTATTATTAACCAATATTTCGCTACCGAACAATGGGTAGCTTCCTCAGGGTAAATATGTATACAAATTATATTAACAAAAAAATTTGTACATATTTACCCTGAAGAAGCTACCCATTGTTCGGTAGCGAAATATTGGTTAATAATAAATAATTTTTTATAAAAAAAAAACAAAAAAGTTGATCTCAAGCTTAAATAAAAATCAAATATTATCAATTAAAAAAGATCAAGAAATTTAGACGATATTTTTTGTTTATAATATACTAATCTATACGCATGTTAAAAAAGGACTAAATTGTAGTTGGCTTTTGAAATTTTATGAATTAATATAATATTTTATTTTCTTTACAACTTCTTTTGATCTCAAAAGGTAAATATTTTGAAAATTAAATTAAGAAATAAAAAAAATAATATTTTGCTTTTTGTATTTAAATTGAATTTAAATATTTTGGGACTTATGTTATGTATACAATTTTACAGAATTTTCCTACACTTATGTATGTGTAGGATGTTAAGGAAAACTTACTAAACAAATTATTTCATAATAGAAATTTAAAGAAATAATAAAATCAGAGAGCAATTTTTTGCGCACTTTAAAAAGTCAAATTTTTTTAAAAGTTTTTTTCTTTCAAACAATGCTACGGTGTGTACGTAGTGTACGGTGTATGTCCAAAATATCTTAAAATTATATCTGAAAACTATTATTTAAATTTTTAATCAGGCTTGAGTTCATATTAATATTCTTTATTTTTACAAAGAATTTTTTTAATTGTGATAAATGAAAGAATAAATCTTGAAAAATTATATTTTTACCGACACTAGCCGAGTGGAATGCATTTTCGAAACCAGCTACGATTTCATCATCAGCACTCTCTGATCGGTGGTTACATGTTGGTTGTAAATATCATCTATTTAACTCACGGGACTTATGTTAATTGAATTCGGTAACTAATTTTTAGTTTTTCCTATTTCATATATTTTTACCACAATGAGTTAGATTGAAATTTTAACCAAACAGCAACCCTTTTTACTTTTTGTTTGTTATTATCTTTCATTTATCACTATTTTTGTCCTGCTCTAGCCACCAGTTAGGTAGCGATAAGAACAGATAATTGTTTTTAACAATCAATCAGCGTTGTCAACTCGGTGATTTTATCACCGTTTTTGGTGATTTTTAACATTTCGAAAGCGGAAAAATTGTGAGACAGTGCTTGGTGATTTTTTTTTTTAGTTTTTAGTGATTTTCTTTTTATTTCGGTGACACCAAACACTAAAATTCAAATATATTAATTGAAAAAAATTTTTTGTAAGTGTAAATTTATATACATCTACCAAAATGTAACTTATAGTACAATTACATGCAACTCAGCAAAAAAATAATATTACACTAAAAATTTAATTATTTATAAGATGGTATTGATTGCCCAAAAAGTTTTTGTTTCAAAATGTCTAACTTTATACATATATGCATATGAGGTGAATGTGAATAAAAGAAATTCCTCTTTCTATCATCTTATAAATGATTAAACCTTAAAGCAAACTTTTAGCGTCCCACAACTTTAAACGTTTAAAAATTGTACCAGAAAACCTTGAAATTTTGAGTAAAATTAACATAATTAATGTTAAAAATGTTTTATCACATACAAAAGAAGATATTTTTTTTTTTGGATTGAAGTTAAATCGTACAAAGATGCAGGTTACTTAAATACCTTTGAAGCATTAGCTAATATTTCCGTTATTATATTATATTGTGTTTAAATCTAAAATACGCAACCGAATGTCTTTAAATTCAGTTAATGCCTTACTTCACATTAAAAATGGGCTTAAACGGGAAAATTTCTGTTGCGAAACCTACCAAATAGCTCATGAAGTAAATATTCTGATTAATAGCAATGATATTTATAAAGCATTACAATTTAAAATTAAGACTGTGTTGTGGCCAGATGATAGTGATAATAATGAAGAAATAATTGACTTTATCATTGATATTTCATATTATTTACACAGAGAAAAGCTTAAATCCGAATCATATTATTAAACTGCAAGTTTATTAAAATTTTTCATAATTTTTAGTTAGAAATATTTCTATTTAATTACTCTAATATGTAATATAAAAATATTTAAATATTAAATAATAGTTGTACTTATTTGGTGAATAATTTCTTTAATATTTTGTACAACAAATTCACATATTTTTATAAAACGTCGGATAAATGCATCAATGTTGAAATAAATTTCTTACAATGCATCACTCCTGAGATATATTGTGAATAGATAATTACTATAATAATTTTTCCAATGTTTTTGTTTATTTTTATTTTCATATAAATATATGTATCTATGTAAATCTCTACTGACTGACTAAAAGATATTCATTGTTTGATTTTTGTAAATTTTTTTGTTCTTTATTCTGATATACATTTAAAAATGTCTTATTTTTAAAGAAATTTATAAAAATGTATAATTTTATTAAATAAATAAAAAAATAATTTACAAGTTATAAAATTAGTGCTTTTTTTTGAGAATGACGTGTTTTTTCCTGGGTTATAGTGCTTTTTGAAATTTTAAAGTTGACAACGCTGCAATCAATGTTTATAATCATTTGTTTTATTTTCTGTGAAGTCAGTATACAACGAAATGTTGACTGACTAACAGTGGATGAATGATTTTTTTGCACCGTGCCCTATGTTTATATAAATTGAATTTTTATTTTGTCGAACTTTTCTGTTTAAACTATTATTTAAATTTTTAATCAGGCTTGAGTTCATATTAATATTCTTTATTATTAATATTATTAATATTCTTTATTATTAATATTATTAATAAAGAATATTAATATGAACTCAAGCCTGATTAAAAATTTAAATAATAGTTTAAACAGAAAAGTTCGACAAAATAAAAATTCAAATTATATCTGAAAGAATTCCCAAAGCCATTTCTTTAAGGAAAAAGTAGAAAATATATTTGTTTATAAACAAAATCTAAAGAAAGATTGAAAAGAAAACACTTTTTTGGTAATAAATCATACATTTTTTAACACTAAGCTATTTAAGCTACAAAAAATATACCCTTTTATTTTCCATTATAAGGCAATCCAAAACAGTTTTTAAAAACCAAAAAAAAAAAAAAAAAAAAAACTAATTAACTTAACTTAACTTTACTTAAAACAATAAGATACTGTAACACTGTAAACATGTTTTTTCTTTGTCTTTAATCGAAGATTATCACAAAAGTTAAGGGATTCGAAAAGATTTTAAACCCAAGGTTGTTAACTTTAACGAACTTTAGGGCTACTCTGGGCCCAGGATGTCTCAAAATTGAAAATAGCCTTAAATATTAAATTTGAAATTTAGGTTTAATGTGGTCATGATGACGGTGAAGGGTTTTCAAATTTAGCGTGGCCAAATAAAGCATTCTTACCTATTTATTTTGTTTTTGAGTGATTTGTAGTATCTTAGCATTTTGTTTGGTCAGTCTACAAGTTCTTTGTCCATACTTTCAAGTAAACAATATATAAAGAACTTAAATATGTAAGTATATGAATCTGCATACTAAGGCCTATTAACATAATATTCAGTTAAATAAATTTAACGTAAAAGTTTACTAACTTTAAGTAAGCTTTAAGCTTTGAAGTTTTAACTATAAATTAAAAATGTTCGTTAACAATTGGCAAGAGTTAGTTAACTTGTAGTTATCAATTATTATGAATGAATTTCAAAAATAAATATAAATTCTTAATGTGCACCCATCTGCTAATAAATTTATTAAAAATTTCATGTATTTTGAAATAATTTTTCCTATAAATTTAACAATTCTCTTAGATAAACGATATCTTATGAAAAACTCTGTATCAGGTAAATTAAAATGATCCATTCGTCTTCTGTGGTTATATTTTCTTTTCATACCATAAGAAATATTAACTCTATATAAATTATACAAATGTGTAAATCTTTTTAATCGTAGAGGCATCTTTCAATTGTTTAAAAACAGCAAATATATGATACTTAAATTCAAACATCAAATATTTTCTTCCAGTTAAGAAGATCGACAAATAGTACTTGGTTAAATTTAACTGAAATTTGGCAAAAAAATCTAAAAGTTATAAGATAACTGAACTTTGTGTTAATGGGTTTAAATTTTGAGTTTAGTGTTAACTGTAGGTTAATTCTTTAATTGTTAACGGCCCTTAGTATTTAATATGTGATTTACGTACATACATATGTACATATTTATGGAAAATGCAAAAAAATATAAAAAATTAATAAAATTTAATACATTATAACCATTATGCACAATGAAATATAGTTATTATATAAAAAATACCAACAATTTTCGGACGATAGTGTTAGAATAATAAGATCAGAAATACTAATATATATTTCTTAAGGTATGTTAGCATTAGCCAAATGTTTGATAAAATGGACGTAACAAATCAAATGTAGTATCTCCCATATTAAATAAGTGTTTACTTTGTTAAGTTTTTTTTTTGATTTAATAAAACTGCAATTTTAATTGAATGTTATAAACTAAAAATAGTGGTAACGCCTGTTTAAATGTTTTTTAGTCCAAAAAACATCAAGTTGAATTTTAATGCCCAAAAACTTCAACATTTCCTTAATTCTCATTAATTTAACTTTTTGTTATTATTAATGAAACAGTAGTTACCCAACATTAAAAAAATAATAATTAACCTTACATTTCAGTATAATTTTAGATATAAGTAGTAAATTCACAAAGCGTCATAATGTCATAGTTATTTTAAAAAATTTAAAAGGTTTTAACAAACAATACTTTTCTATAATTTTACAATTTTTGGAAAATTATGACACTTATGATTTCTTCTGAACACACCAAACAACACAAATCCACTTGTTTCTTTTGCACAACATCATCTGTAGATCACAATTTAATCTTGGCCATTATTTTCCTTTGCTTTGTATCTAGCGATGAGATTTCAAAACTAAACAAAATTGGCAAAGCTGCAAAATACTTGAAAGTATGTAAGTAACATTAATAACATTTACGGTCATTTAAAAACCACAATATAACCACTGAATATATATGACGTTGCACAGTATTAAAATAGTGACAATTTTTAAAACTCCTTTGTAAAGTAACAGAGTTACATCATATAGACAATAATGTTAGTATTAGAATCAAACAACATATTTACCCTTCTATGTAAGTATAGTATGTATGTACATGAATAAAGGATTCTTGTATCAAAATTGTACAATGTTGTTAAATTGATATTTATGTCAATGCACCTAAAATGCGTTATTAATGTGCAATATAAGCAACCAACCAATGTCATGTTCGTTTATATTCCAAACCCAACATGATAGACATACAACGCTTAATTTAAAGAATAGCTGTCTATTAACTCCATGTCGACTCCACTAAAAGCAAAAAAAAAATTACAATAAAGAATTTTTGTTGTTCCTGTAATCTGTACAATGAGTGGCCATAAACATAATTTGTGATGTGATATGGTGGTTTAGAAGAACTGAGCACAAAAGTTTTGTTTTTGCATGTTTGAGAAAAGGGGGGAAGATAAAAGAGACTCGAGACATACACTTTTTTTTAATATTTTTCCCAGCATTTTTAATATTTATTTTTAAAAATTTTAAAAAAATTATTCTTTAATTATTTTGATTTAAAAAAAAATCTTAACAAGCTTTAAATGAACAAGTAAGAGTACTATATTCGGCTGTGCCGAATCTTTTATACCCACCACCAATTTTGTGTACATTTAAAGCACAATATTTATTATGTTGTTAATCGTTATGAAATAATCTCTTTATAATAAAATATGTATCACTGTCTTTGTAGAGGACGGTTAAATTTTAAGGGCCCATGTTGAGGGTGAACTACACCTAGTCCTTAAATTTGTTTTCTGCATTTCATTTGACATTTCTCAATCTCAAACTTACTCAATTTGATCCGTGAAAAGATACGCAAATGAGCAGGTTTTTTATAAAAATGGGCGTTCAGATCAAAATGCATTTTGTGCACTTCGTAATTCTTTTGATCAATATAATCGTTCAAATTCGTCCACAGTCGGGAGAATTGTAAAAAATATTTAAATTTCTGCAAAACAGGTCTGTATAAAATGTTAGAAAATCTGTGAATGCCTTCTTAGTTCATTGAATGGGTACCATTGCTGGTTTTTGCGATATTGAGCAAAACAGCAGTCAACCTAGACTCATCATCATACCCAACAATTGAGCATCAACATTGTCATTGAAAATTTGTATCATTAGAGAAACGAGTGGCGCCAAGGATGGGGGGGGGGCATTTGGCCGATATTTTGTTAAATACATAATTGAACCCTGCAAATATTATAACTACAAAAGAAATAATAATAATATCCTATATAATTTGTGTTTTATTTAAATTCAACATCGGTCCTTAAAATTGAACCACCCTTATAACTTCGATATGCTACTAAAATGCTTTTGTAAATGTAGTCTTTTAGTAAAAGTGGGAGTTAAAGTAGGAGTGTCAATAAAGTTTCTGCTCATAAATACAACTTAGATATTTCAATATAGTCCTTTATTTTCCCAAAAACTTTGTCAAAAGAGAAATTACATGAATTCAAGATAAGCCGTTATATGGGAGGTAGGCGTTAAAGTGGGCGTGTCACCTAAACTTTTTGGCACAACAATAACATTAATTAGAATGATATACGCAGCGATCATCATACCTCAAATTTTGGCGGTTTTATGAGCTTTTAAATTTCATTAACGGTAGATAACGTGAAAAGTGGGCGTTATAGTAGGCGTGTCAAAGTTGTTTTTGCGAATGAGTACAACCTAGATGTTTCAATATAGCCCTTTATTATTCCAAAATCTTTATTAATAGAGAAATTATATGAATTTTAGGTAAAACATTATATGGGAGGTGGGCGTAAAAGTGGGCGTGGCACCTTAATTTTTTGGCACAATAATGACATTGCCTAGGGATATACGTAGCAAATTTTATCATCATACCTCTAATTTTGGCGGTTTTATGAGCTTTTAAATTCCATTAACGGTAGATAACGTGAAAAGTGGGCGTTATAGTAGGCGTGTCAAAGTTATTTTTCCGAATGAGTACATTTTAGATGTTTCAATATAGCCTTTTATTATTCCAAAATCTTTTTTAATAGAGAAATTATATGAATTTTAGGTAAAACGTTATATGGGAGGTGGGCGTAAAAGTGGGCGTGGCACATTGATTTTCCGTTACAAAAAAGCCACTCACCAAAAAGCAGAGTGTGCAAAATTTCAGAGTCGTACAACCAATTTTGTTGCTTTTATGACGTTTTTGTTTTTAAATATACCGAAAAATACACTGTGCGGTATAAATTTTCGTATATTTTGATCGATAACTCCTCTCCTAATGCATAGATTTAGACAATTTTTGGGAAAAAATATTGTTTTTACTCAGGAAATATATATTCGAAGTTTCATGAGTCTACGTTAATGCGTTTGGACACAATTCCATTTTATTCGATGTTCGAAGGTCACGGTTTTTTCGACCTACTCTTGCTTTTCGAGCTATAACTCTCTTCCGAATATTCCGATTTAGCCCATTTTCAATACCAAACAAACCTTGTCTATAAGAAAAATTCTGGCAAAATTTGAGCCCCCTAGCTTTTTCGGTGCGACCTCTATCATGCTTTCAACAGACGGACAGACGGACAGACGGACGGACATAGCTAGATCGTCATCAAATCAAACCCTGATTCAGAATATATATACTTTATGGGGTCTAAAATGGATATTTCGATGTGTTACAAACGGAATGACAAAATGAATATACCCCCACCATTTTTTTGGTGGCGGGTATAAAAAGTGTGGTAAATTTCCCTTCTGAAGAACATTTTCAAAAGTTTTTTTATATGAAGAATTTTCAATAAAATGTAATTTTTTTTTAATTTAAGATACGATTTTTTCTTTTTTTTTGTTAAAATATATCTTTGTAAATATTTACACAATATTTTTTTAAAATTTTCTTTAAATTGTTTTTATACAATATTTTGAAAATAATTGCTTCATTAAGAAAATCTAAAATGATTTTCTTTTTTATGTGAAATAATTTTCTAAATGATTTTATATGAATGTAAGTTCCTTCAATTTAATAAAATCTTGCTCTATTTAACATCTCTGGTAAAATTTTTCTTTTTTTAAATTTATAATAATTTTTTTCTTTAAAATTTATAATGAAAGTTTGACTATTTTGGTATACTTTTATTACAAAAAATAAATTTAAATTCAAAAAACTTTTTCTTTTAAGGAAATTACACATGAAAAATAAAAAAAAAAGTATTTTTCCGAGCTCGAGATCAATATAGTACAATAAAAGAAAAGACGAACAAATTGAAACATTTGTTGTATTTACAAGAAGTCCTAAGTGTAATAATTCATAATTTCATAAAATTTTAAAATGAATGAAAAGCTGTGTATTTGTTTCATAAATTTTGTGGTTTACAGATCTACTGATGATCTGGCATAAGCACCAATGAAATGCATATAGTCCAGCTTAAAATCAACAACCAATAAAACTCAAATTTTGAAAACCATTGGGAGAATATCCTAAATAATTAGTAAATTTTATACATAAATAAATAATAACTAGTAAATTTTTTACATAAATAATATCCCTCTACTATTGCCTTTTGTATATGAAATATTCTTGGTAACTTTTAAGGTAGTAAAAAAATGCAGGCAAATTAAGCTCATCACACGCAAAGAAAAAATATGGTTGTGGTAACCATAATCGAAGAGCAACATACTATGATTAAATTGTAAGATTATCGTTAAAACATATAATGGTTACCAGTTATTTTGAAATATTTAGGAAAAGTAAACATTAAATGATACAATTCAAACAAATGCTTGATTATCGTGACAAAATATATGATGAAATGAAACAAAAATAACTATTACTTGTTTTCGATAACCAAATATTGTTTTAGAAAAAATAATATGACCGTCGTGATCATGTCGTAACTATGGTTTTTCTTTGCGTGCAGTGTACAATGTATAGCACTTACTGTGACTCTACGCTTCGAAGATATTTTTAAAATGACGTTTCACTTTCCCGTGTAAACAAGCAATACATTTTCATGAAGATGGTCTGTTTTATTAAAACTTTTTTTAAAAAACGTATACAGAAATTTCATGTGCAAATGTAGGGTTAATGACAGTTTTTAAAATATTAAACATTTTGTTTGTATAATTTTTTTTTTAATTTCTTTTTATACAATATTTGCGAACATTATTCTGTTAATAAAATATGATTTTGAGATAAAATTCCATATCAAAATAAATATTTTCGATAAATTTTCTGTCTATAGAATATTGTCGAATAGTCTTGTAGTTGTTATCTTTATTTAATATATTCGAAAAACTTTCGTTTTTACTGCCTAGAGATTTTATTTTTTAAACCATTTCTTAGACTTTCTGTATATGTGGAAATTTCTGAAAATTTCGGATAAGTTACCTCTATCTTTCCCCTGACATCTATGTAAAATGTTGGTTTTATAGTAATAGCACATCCAAGCATGCATGTTTTGGATGTCCCTGTTCTGTGTTTTTGTGTGTATGCATGTCTGAGTTGTAAATGCATATCGCTACTGGAACATTAATTGAAGACAATAGCAAGAGTTGTTAGCTTTGTTCGCCCTTGAGATTTTTATACATATTTTTTAGTATTATATTAAATATGATGTCCTTTACTATCTCAACGGTGTCATACATGTATACTTGAGTTTGTTATTTGTATAAAATCGCTTTTGCACAATAAAAATCTGGAAAATATTAAAGCTATACTTACATACAGTCACACAGATAATAATACTTACCCTCAATAAAAATGTTGTTTAAATAAACTTTACATTTCTATTTAATCGAAGTTGCTTTTTATTTAAACGGACCATAAAATAACCGATTTACTACACGCGTATTGTTGTATACTCTCAAAACACCTATGGGTGGGAATACAGATAATTATACATATGACGTGAAAAGGAACTATTTTCCAAAATTCAGGTCAAACTTTTATCCTTGTGTGAGAAGTTTTTTCCCATTCATAAATATAAATATAATTTTTTTATTGAAAATCAGTAGCAAAATAAAGGACATTTGTATTAAAATTCGAGACAAATAATACATTTAAGAAAAGTTGGTGATTCTTTTAACGCATTTGCTAAAATTATTGGTCATGCAAAGTCTATAGTTCAAACAAGCAAGCGAGTTTAAAACTAGTCGTCTACTTAAAAGTTCTGAAAAGTTAACCGAATTCGAATTGTTTTGAGAAAAAATAGATTTCATAGGAGAATACATACATGTAGACAAACCCACAAATTTCTGGGAAAATTTAATATTAAGCGATTAGAGAAAGTTCAACTTATTCAGTTGTGAAGTTAAGCTTAAAATTTAACGCAAGAGCTGCAGCCGAAAAATTTCATACCAACAAAAAGCAAGGCGTAGCTCCAGCTATGTTCTGGGGCTGTATGTCGTCGAGTGAAATAGGAAAACAGTAATTTGAGAAGACAAATATGGACCGTTTTCTGTATTTAGATATTATGAAAAGCAGTTTGAAATAATACAAAACCAAAATGTATACCATTGGGTTCTTATATTTGCAACAAGTCAATGATCCAAAGCACACTTTGCATAATAAAAAGTAGTGGTTGCTATACAATTTATTAAAACAACTTCATTCGCCTTCCTTATTACCAGAACTAAACCCCTAGATCAACTAGAATGCCGCATACAAAAAAATTTTAGAGGAAAAAAGAGGAGCTTAAGGATGGGTTAAAGCACGAGTAGAACCATATATCGGCTAAAACAGCACTTGTATTTTCTATGAAAAATCGTTTGAATGCAGTATTTGAGGCAAGAGAGTCCCAACCAAATACTAACTAAATAGTTTATATCCTTTTAATTATTATTTTACTAAAATTTTCTTTTAGGATACGTTTTATTATATATGTTGTGAATTGTAGTTTTTGTGTTTTTTTATAATGTTTTGTTGTTTATATTTAATGTTATGGCATATTTAGTTTTTTTTATATTCCTTTAATTTTCATTCGAACACATAATTTTTAAGGGGTACACAAAAATATAAAGGGCCATTATTACAACCTGCCTTTAGTTAAAGGTAGGATTTTTTGTGCCCGATAAATAGCTTAGCATTTTTACAACTTTATTTTTTTTTTGTTATTATTAATTATAATAATAATATTTAAAAGACAAAAAAAATAATAAATAAAGGCTTTATAATGCAAAGCCATTTATCGGTCCGACAAAATCTGTTGTAATAATGGCCCTTACTATATGAATTTACTAAAAAGCATTTTGAGATTGTTGAAAGTTCCAAGAAAGTATTTTTAAAAATTTGTTATTTTTTTTCAATGTGCCGTGAAAATCGAAAAAAAGAAAATTTATTGTTAATAACTAAAAATTTATTTTTTACAAAAAAAATAATAATAAATTATAAATTTATACAGTTTAAATATTTTTTAAAGATTTTTTTTTTAAATCAGCAAAACTATTTAATATGAATAAATTATTTAACTTTTTTAAAGTTTTCAGCTTCTTATATACAATTAATTTTAAATATTTTCTTTAAGCATTCTTATACATGTAATTTTGTAGCATGCACACATTCAATTATAAATGTTATAGTAAGCGCTTATTCTTGTTGACTTGTCTTTTTACTGTCATTGTTTATGTGGCCGTATTCATTTCAATATTGTCAAGTGCAATAAAAAAGTTGTTGTGTATGTTGTACGTATGTATGTATGTATGTATATGTGCGTATGTATATGTGCGTATGTATATGTGCGTATGCGATTGGATGTCAGTATCCTTTTCGGACATCCTTGGACAGACCTATGTAACAGCTGTGTTGTTGTGCATATTTCGGCAGGATACATACTTATGTACACAAAAATTTACATTACAACATAGACAAATACATATATATGTACACATACATATGTATGTATGTGGTTGCTTCATTATTCAACAAATTGTCATGAAAACAACACTAACAAAAACGAAGCAATTTAAGAAAAATTTTCTTTTGCTCTACTCCTTGTTGTTAAAATATTGTTTTCTACGCCTTTTATCTGAAAATTTTGTTTGATTTTTATTGTTTTTTTTTTCAGATTAAACATTTTGTTGTAATCGGTTTATTTTAAAAATTTTTATTGTTTAAGTTGTGATGACTTGATTTACGAAAACGAAAGAAAAACAAAAATATCGATAATAAAAAACAGAGAGATAAAAGTAAGTGACATAAAATTTATTTTGTTGCAAAAATCAGTGATGTGTTTCTTCTTGAAAGACAGGGATTTTTACACATACGATATATGATAAATTGTTATTTTTTAAAAATTGACAAAACCTTTTGTACAATGTACATACTTGTAACTGAGACCAGAAGCCTTAATAAAAGTTTTTAAGCATGTTGTTTAATTTCATATTAAAAAACATAAATATTTAACTTAAAATAAAATTTTTATAAATAATTCATATTTTATTTAAGGAAAATTCTTCACTTATAGAGAAATTTAAAAAAAAATAGTTTTTATTTTTCTAAAATATAATAAACAAGAATTTCTAAGCATTTTATAAGTTTTCTATTTGTATCTGTTCCACACTACTAATAAGATGAAACTAGTAATGAAACTATGTAGATGATGTAATTTTTTTTCTAAAATTTTTAAGGCATTAAGTAATCTATAATACAGACTCCACTTTTTAGAACTTTTGTCTGTCTGTCCGTCACTTTATATGTCTGTCTGTCTGTCCTTCTATTTATTTTTATGAACTCGATTGAGTGAAAAATTACTAAATAGATTTTGAATAAATACTAATTTTATTAGAGGTACCTTGATATGCAAATAAAACACATGGTTATGGTAATTATATTTGTATGATTGTGGCTAAAATATTAAATAGTTGCAAGTTATCATTATTATGTTTATTTAAAGTATCATGCAATAATAATATTAAGACTACAAATAATATGATAAATTTTTGCTCTTTTCGGAGATCTTATAAATTAAAAAATTTTGCATATTTTTTTTTACATGTCAAGCTTTTTAAATAACTTTTAACAACCGTTGAAAAAAATTATTGTTAAAATATATTATTGCACCAACAACAATTAGCTTTTAATTTTTATTAACAAAGATGTCAGTATTTATCTTAAAATTATATTATACTAAAATATTGTTGGGGTGTCCACTATCTAATAATAATAAGGTTTGGTTTTATTTTAGATTTTACGGTAATGAACCAAAACCATTCATATTCACAATTTGGCTAGCTTTGGTGTAAAATAAAGTAAATTCCTAAGTATTAGACCCTCTGTGGTCTAGGCTCTGTAGTCGACTTATTTTAGTTCAATTTAATTTAAATTTAAGTTTGTTTTAAATAGATTTTTTTTTTGTTGAACTTTTCTGTTTAAACTAATATTTAAATTTTTAATCAGGCTTGAGTTCATATTTAATATTCTTCATTTTTACAAAGAATTTTTAATTGTGATAAATGAAAGAATAATTCTGAAAAATTATATTTTTTACCGACACAAGCCGAGTGGAATGCATTTTCTAAACCAGCTACGATTTCATCATCAGCACTCTCTGATCGGTGGTTACATGTTGGTTGTAAATATCATCTATTTAACTCCCGGGATTTAAGTTAAATGAATTCGGTAACTAGTAAGTTTGTTTTGTTTTCAAAACGTTTCAAGTTAAAGAGTGCTTCTTTTGGATTCTGATACGTGGTGATGCACATAGGGTCCAAAGGCATGATAAAATGAGTATCCTCTTCCAGAATATATACATAAAAATTAATTAATTAATTAATCAGTTTGAGATTTATTCACCACCATATGTCCAAAACATTCAGTTTTTTCTAAAAGTTGCCCACATCAAATTGTCTGCTCCTCATTACTGTAGTTCCGCAGATATAGAAAAAATAATAATTACGTTGTATGGGGGGTACCCTTATATACATACCTTCTAGATTTCATTGGAACATATAGTTTGCTTTAGCAGTTATCTACATAAGATTTAGTAGGTGTTGCTATTGTAATTATGGAGATATGAATTGACTCGTCTTCAATTAAAAATCCATGGAATACCTATCATAAAGTTTTTTTTTACAGAATAACTTACATATGGTGTAGGTATGGGCTCAATCTAAAAAGAAACGCATGTATTTAAGGCAAATTAAAAATTATATTCATTATTACTTCATTTTAAGGCCAGCGGAGAGATAATGTTTTGAGCTTTTTTATTTGGTGTAAAAACGAGCATGCCAGCTCGGGAGCAAGCCACATACAACAATAAATATATGTATATGTCATTGGTGGTGCAATATGAAAATTGGATTTAGCCACGCCCCTCCGCCCGCAAATCGAAAATCAAAAATCAGACTTCACAGTGTCACCCGCCTGAAAATTCTGAAGATTCCTTGAAAATTTCATCAAAATCGGTCCAGCCGTTTTGTAGTCCATACATCCTTTTTTATATATATATATAGAAGAAGAAGATTTGTCAGACTTATCAACTTTTTAATAATATGCCTGCATTTGTCAAACTCATTTTTTGTATTTCTTTCTACAATACATAACTTGCAGTTTCAGTTTGTTTAAAAAGTTTCAAAAAATAATAAGACGTAATATGGAAAGGTTTTAAATTGAATTTTATCTAAAAATTGTTGAAATTAAATAAAAATAATAAAAAATGTTTGACAAATGCAGACATTTATACAAAAACAAAATGCATGTATTTTTTAATTTTTGTTATTGTTGCCGCGATGCATATACCTTCTGAATATACCTTTGTTAAGACTAACAAAGAGGTCCGTAATCAGCTGTTAATAAATTTCGATGAATTTTATTTGTATAAAATTTTTTTAAAATTATAAAAAACGCTATTTTTAAAAAATTTTATAAAAAGCGAATTTAAAGAAAAACAAATAATTTAAATTTAAAGAAGTAGTGTTTTGGTAAATATTTTTTGCTGTACTCAAAAAATATTCTAGGTTGATTAAAGCTTATTTCACAAATTTTTGTACAAGAACTGTCAAATAAGCCTTTAATAAACCTATAATATTTTTTATAAATACAGCTGTTTACATATACATAAATACATTTATTTTTCTTTCAAATTAAATTAACAAAAAAAATTTTAAATACACAATAATTTAAAAAATATATAAAAAAATTATCTGAATAATTTTTGTTTTCATTTTTAAAGAAGCATATTTTAAATAAAGTAACAAAAAATTAACCAGATTTATTATTTTATTTTATTTAATTTTTAGAACACCTTTTGAATTTATACAAAAGTGTATGTATAAAAAACATATAAATATTTATAAAGATTTACGAAAAATTTTACATTTGCATATTTTCTATCACTTAATTAAACTATGAAGCAAATTAAATGTAACAATAAACTGTAAAATTGAAAATCAGGGATGCTGTATTTAACTGTTTACATTACAAACTAATTGAGCTCAAACTTTTTTCCTTTCCTTTTCCCTTTCTCCATCACTATCTTTATCACTCTCATATTTAATTTTGACTAAGAGAGAAATCAGCTGATTTATCTGACATTGTTTAAGAAATTTCCTATTTTTCTTAATTTACCATTATTTTGTTACACCGCTGTTATTCTGTTTATTAAGACAAAGAGCATAATGTAGAGCATAATTGCATAAGCTCTTTTTTTCCTAAAAAAGCTTTCCTACATAGCATAAGGAAAGCATAACAAAAATTTTAAGAATAAAGGTCGTAATATAATAATTTGTTTTGTTTACAGTTATTCAGTTGCGTAAAAACATTGGTGACATATTGTTATTATGAATTTGAAATGTATGTGTATGTATATACATATGTTTTGAAAGAAACGTTGAAAGAAATATTTTAAGGAGAGTAAAAGAGAAAACAACAATGATGAAAATAAAACATTTTGGCTCGTGCATTGGTTTTTTGCGGTGTTTTAAACCTTTGGGAATATTTATTAGAAGTTATGAGTTAGATATACATTTTATTTTGCATTATTATAAATGCAAATTTTGAAGTACGTACTTATACATATGTATATTATAACAGACAACAAGAGAAAGGGCAGAATATTTATTAAATTTTTGCAATTTATTAAAGTAAATAACTTAGCTTAAGTTTATTACTTATTTTATTATTTATTATTTATTATTTATTTAGGCGGCTTAAATTATTAGTTATTTTCAAAATAAAATATTAGCAAATTTTTTTTTTAAATTTGTATTTATTAAATTATGGTTAAGTCTTTTTAAATTATGCGCTTACATAAATATCTTTTTCTTTTTATGGGTTGCCATGCCCACTTAAAATTATACAAATATGTATTGATAGAATATTGATAACTAAACTTCAACTTAATTTCTAAGGAATTTCTAATAAAAATTACACACTTTATTAATATATCCTTCATTTTATATATTTTGATAATTTTTATATATATGTCGTCGGCTTAATATACAAACCTGCTAACTCCCTTTCAGCAAATTTTACAGGAGAGACAAAAAACTTCTCATATTTCATATTTCAATTGGAGTTAGTAATAAACACTGAACAAATAATGTGCTGGATTTAGCAGTTTTTCTTACAAATTTTTTTCTGTTAGAGGATTAAGCAGTTATTCTTATCAAACTTTTTACACACAATTCAAGACTCAAATTGTAGAAAAACTACATGCTGGTCGACGAGGCGTAACTTTTTCTACTACATGTCATCAAAATCTCAATTTACCTTAAATTTAACAGGTTTGCATATCAAGCAGACGACATATTAAAAGTTGTTTTATACTTACTTATTTTTTTCTTTATACACATTATAGTTAATTATATGTAAAAAGATTTTTTTAAAATTTTTTCTTTACATAATACTCTCGCCAATGAACTAATTATAATTATCACATAAATATTAGAAATAAAATCATTAAAGGTTAACAAGCTTCCAATTAGTAATTTAATATACCTGCCAGTGAAGAAGAAAACAATCACCGAAATTTGTTGTAGTGTTTATATTGACATTTATACATTCATACGGTTTCTGTTGCATTATTCCAAAAAGATGCCTTAAAAGTTTTCATTTATTCTGAACATTTTAAATGTGTATGCGGGCGCACAAACATAGTTCTTCTTTTGAATTGAGAACGGAATTAATTAATTGTGTTTGTTTTTGTTGCTATGCTCTTTCTTGAAAACTACAAATTGTATGCCATAATTTAATATGAAATTAATTAAAAACTTTTCATTAGATAATGAAAATGTTAAAGTTTTTTTTTGCAGTGTTATTCCCTACAGTTGGTAATGAGTTTGTTTGTTTGGTATGTAACACATTTGATGTTAAAAATTTTATGACATTCTAAGCTGGTCTAACTCTGACGGTCTGTCAGAGAGAAAAAAATAATTCTGGTGTGTATTTTAAAATCAATGTTAAAGATTTTTCTCAAAAAGATTTGAGGTTAGCAAGAATCTGCATTATTTGGTTAGTTGCAAAAATGTTATATAAACTAACATCTAAAATTGATTGATTTAAATAAATTTTTCTCTACTGTCGAATTCAATAAATGGTTTCTATATTAAATAATTTTTAATAGCGGGGATTTTTTGATTATTTGGTTTTTTAAAATTGAATATTATACCGAAAATTTGCAAAAGTGTATGAAATATTATTTTGGATAGGTTAATATATGTTTGTCATTTACTTTTTAAGATTATTTTGTGATTATATTGTTTGCATCTACGTTGTAGATGATCAATCCATGAGGTTAAATTTTTTCATACGTTTTCCAGTATTTTGGCTGGTATTACACTAATGGCAGTGCATAGATTGTAGCTGACTTATTCCTGCACACGAAAGAATTTACATATCCTAAAACAAGAGCTTAGTATTCAAACTTACTTTTTGATATGTTTATGGTATAGAGCGCCGTGTGGTACCTAACCCCCATACCTAAACAAGAGCGTTGAGCGTCAAGCGTTGGAGTTTTACATGTGTTTTGTTTTTGTTACAATAACAAAATACATGCAAAATTGAAACACTTGACGCTCAACGCTCTTGTTTAGGTATGGGCCTAAAACGTCTTATTGAAAGTTGACTGTATATAGTGTTCCAATTATCATCTTTCTTAAAGAAGTATAGTTTAAATATGCCGATGATCTATAAACCATATCAAACAATGCATTTTGGTGGATTAATATCCAGAAAAGTTAAACTGGTAAAAAATTTGATTTATCATGACTCCAATGGGATACGAAATTTAGGAAAATAACACGAATTATTATACTAAAATTCACTTTTTTGCAAGCATTGTTCGTTTGTTTATAAAAGGTGGTCGATATTGAACCACACCTAAACGTCAAGTTTTTTTTTGCATTTAATTTCTCAATTTAAGACTAAATCAATTTGGAAATGAGCGTTCAAATCAAAATGCCCAACATTTGTACCCTTCAGGCTTGTCGTTGATGAATATTATGCATAAAGACTTGCATTTGCACGCTGACAAGGTGTAATTGACTCTCTTGATCATTTCAAACGTCATCAGTGATAAAGAGCTTATGGATAAGATAATTTGGCACATTAACGGCACAGAACCTCAATTATGTCTCAGTGTCTTCAAAAATGTAAACCATTGGATGGTGGTGTGCCGACGAGGTCGCGACGGCCATTTGGCGGATATCTTGTTCCATACATAATTGAACAATACAAATATTATCATAATAAAACGAAATAACAATAATTTCCTAAATAATTTGTGTTTTATTCAAAATCAACATCGGCCCTTAAAATTTAACCACCCTTTATATTATTTTATATGTATGGTGATACGCAAGATCTTACTAATCGTTTTAGGCATTGCCTTATGTCACATGTTCTTACACTAAAGAACCAAATATCAAAAGAATAAAACCTTTTAAATTAAAAATGTTACAATTGTTTATTTTATGTTTCGATGCAGGATGCACATGATTCTACTTCGTTCAATATAGAATAACAGTAGTTATTTTATTCCACTATAATTAATACTTTATTCTGCGTATAAATATAATTTAGCGCATAGAAAAGCACGTAAAGACGATTCAAAAGATTTTACAGTTTCTGGTGACATTCTATCCTAAAAATAAGCCACCCGTACTTGTTTATAATTTCAACAACGGCTGCAGCAATACAAATTGCAATTAAACTATAATGATAAAGTGCTTGTCTTCTATTTCTTTGGCGAACTTTTGTGCGCAGAACTGCGCGCACCACGACAATAAAATATTTACTTTATCGCAAAATTGTTCTAGCTAGAAATTAAAAACAAAAGTTTAATGCAAAAGATAAATCTTTTAAAAGTTGACACAAAAACAACAATATTAATAATAAGAGTATACTTTAGAAAACTTTTCAACTATATTCAACTATACTATCAAACTTAACGGCTTATAAGAAGAGAGAGGAAAATTTAGTGGTAGAATAAAGACGTTTTAATATTTGAGGCAGCAATTTTTTAATATCAATTAATTTTAGGTTAAAGGAAATTATGTGGAAATTAAAATTTCTTAATTGCGAAATAATTAAAGAAACATTTGCTGTTTTAGTTAAAGTTTAATATACAACAAGTTTTTGTTTTAACATTAACAAATGTAAAGTCAATAAAAAATCAAAATTAACTCTAATCTACAAATAAAGGATTTTTTTTTTTAAATTTTTCATTAAAAATAAAAATGCTGAAAAAAGTTCCATCTTTACAAATTTGCACACACTAAAGTGATGAACTCCTACATGGCGTATGAGTAAAAGCTGCTCTCAGATAAACAACACTCATACGTCTGCAGTACCAAAAAGACTTCTTTAATTTGATATAAAAAAAATATTTTTTGACATCGTATGCTGTTTGTTTATATGTATGTATGTTGATTACCAAATAATAACCTTAATAACACATTCATAAATTTTGCTTTACTTAGAAAAAGCCCATTAAATTTTTGCACACACATTTACTTACGTTCGTTTATATTGTTTAACAACAACCACAACATTCAATATATACTCGCGCTAACAAATATATACATATTAATTATGTTTTTATTCTCTTAATAAATTTCAAACTCAAACACATGTGCACATTAGAGGAGACAAAACAAAAAATTTAAGTTGTAAAAATATTTATGCATGTGTTTGTAAGTATATTTCCAAGTGTGTTAGTGTACATACATATGTGAGCAGTTTTTTTGTTGGAAAACAACATGAGCATGTTAAGTAAAGACTTAATAATTTTAATATAAGATGAACAGCTGATGCTGTTTGCTTTTTTGTTGTTAACATTTTTATATGAACATAAATAAATTAATGTAAGAAAATATATATATATTTAGGGTGTCCCAAAAATATTAATTTTAATAACATATCGATGCCTTACTTCCTCAACCTCGTATCTTAAAAAATTAAACTTTTCAGGAGAGAAAAAAAAAACGGTTCATCTTTTTATCTTTGGTGTTTGGTTAAAAGTTTAAATGCAATTATTTAGGAATTGATTACATTTATGTATATGAATAGTAATAATATCAGTTGTTGCAGTAATGGAGCACAAAAATAGCAATCGTTTGATATGAAAAAGTCAAAACCGTATTTTTTTAAGTTACGAGGTTGAGGAAGTATGGCTTCGATATCGACCCCTGTGAGCGAAATTATCGTATGTTACTTTTTTTTAGAAATCGACATGTTCTGTTTTAACTGTTTTAGTTATAGAGATAACACTGTGTAGATTTTTTTTCGTATGTAGCAATGTTATTTACGTTTTAATTTATTTAAAAGTAATAAAAACGCTCTGCTGTAAAATTTTGTTTTTGTAACATACGATAATTTCACGCAAAGAGGTCTATATAAATATACAGAAAACAAATTTTTTTATAGACCTTTACTTTTTTTGTTGAATCATAAAGTCCACAGAGCCATTTTTTAAAATATTATTAAGGGAAACGGGACTTCACGACCTTTTTTCAGTCATAAAACAAAATATTTTAAAATCATATTGAATTAAAGTGGCGGTATATCGTTAATGTAACGTTGTATTTTGTTGATATAGCATTTAATTTCTTTCTACAAAGTACGAATTTTTAATAAATTTGTAAGCGATTTTACTTTGCCAACAAAGCTTTTGGGTTGTATTCATTTGGAGATAGATTTTAATATTTTTCCAAAAATTTTATCAAAGGGTTGTTTTAGTATATGGGAGGTGGTGGGGGATTTTAACAAGTTCTGTGCGCAGGTCCTATCGTTTTTGAGCTCTATAAAGAAAACTTATACGATAGGTAATTACGCAAAACTTACAGCCTATAATAATTGTAGTTCTACAGATGTGCCATTTAATATATTTTCTTAGTATGGGAGTTACCCTGCCCCCTCATTTAAACCTACCTAATTTTTGGAATGAGTTGAATTATTTTTATTAAATGTTTACCAGGATTAAGAACTCTAACGTTTATTTTGTTTGAAATAATATAATGAGTTTTTTGTATGAGGGGTATCTGTTCGCCTGCTCCTATCGTGTCGATTTTTGGTTAAGACGAAACAAATGAGATACAGTACTTTGAAAACGTGGCAAATACGTTTGATTTTGTATAGGAATTGGGTGCTTTAATTAAGAAAAAAATATCCTCAAGAACCATTCTTGAGCTTTTTAAGTTAAATTAAAAAAGTATTAACAAATCGGTCTGGCCGTTTTTTTCAATTTTGTGTAAATTATAAAAGTAGGCGTAAAAGAGGGTGTGGTCAATTTTTATGCTGAGTAATTGAAAACATACAAAACTAATGAAAATCACGCACTGTTTTTAAGTTCTTCAATTCACAACGAATAACATTTGACTTTAAATTATACTAGTATTGAATGTTTTTCTTTATTTGAAATTAAAAGAAAATTTACTAAACTTAAACACGAGTTTAAAGTGCTTTGATTTATAAGTCAAAACATAGGACATACAAATTTTTAATGAACTGTAATGGAGTAAGTTTCTCGTTACTGTAAATAATCTTTTAATATCAAGTCAAATTTTAAGGCAGACTAGTCAATTTCATTTTAAACAATAAAATTTTGAGAGAGAGAGAAAAGAGAAAGAAAATTATATATAAAAAATGGAATATATAAAAATGTTTTATTTCGCATAATAAAATTGCAATTTGATCATCTTTTAAAATTTTTGTTTTCAGAACATAAACTCAATAATATTTTTTTTAACAAAGTTTTACTAAGAAATACATATGTATATAATTTTTCTTAAATTAAAAGTGTGTTTAAATTTATTATATATATTTTGTTCTTTTTTACATGTTTTTCTTTTTTCTATGAAAATAATTTTTTGAGTTTGTACTTTTTAATAATTCTATCTTGTATGGTTTTACCATGATTATTAGATGAAAATTTTGAAAAAAAAACTTTATTTGTGTTGGAAATATTTTCCTTTTGTTAATATTCGTATTTGTTTTCCAACCAATTTATTTCGGTATGTGAGAAAGCGTATGCAAATATTTTCTCCAAATACATACACACACTCACTCATCATGAACATACATCAAATACATACTTGTATATGTATATATTTTTCTTTATTATTTGCATTACAAAATGTATGAACAAAAGCTTTTTCACAGAATATCAAGTGGATTAGAATTTGTAAGATTTTAATAAACTACACCAAAGTGAGGGAAATGTTAAAAAGTCTATAAATGATACTTTATTTCCTTTAGTGTGTGTTTTTTTTTAAATTTTTTAGTTTATAATAACTTGTTTTATTATGACATTTTAAGGGTAGTTATTTACTTATTTTGTCTGTAACTTAATTAGGAAATTTATATAATTACCAGTATTAAGTAATTCTAGTTAACATCTCGTCGTTACTCCTGTTATTTTTAACCACAAATTAGAAATACAAAATGATTGGCATGTGTAAAACATGTGCTTGTTGTTGGTTACTCAGTTAAACCCTTGTTGTTTTTGCTATGTATGGAGTAGGGAGTTTTAATAAAAGCAAAACTACTGTTGTTTATTTAATAAATATTCTGTTAATTATTATGTTTAAAGCATAATAAAAAGGGGTTTCATATGTTTTTTATTAACAAAAAATTCCATTTAAGGGTGAGTATTATGTTTAAAGTTTATGAATTGTTATATTAACATTAAACTTATAAATAATTTGTGGGTGATAATTGGGTCTACCAGATAACCCTTAAACTAAAAATTTGAATAAATGTTAAGTGTGTATAATTTTAATTTTATCATTTTCTTTTTGGTTTATGAAAAATTCTGAATTTATATTTAAAAAAAAAAATTATATTAAATAATAAAAATAAATAAAAAAAACACTTTAATATTCTAAATCTCTTAATTTTTATTTTTTCATTAATTTTTTTCCTAAAAAACATTTTAGTATTTAGAGAAGTACTTCTGTGTTACTTAATATTTGTTTATTTACTTTCGGTTTGTTAATATTTATTTTTCGCTAAATTTAAAAACAGCACAAAAAACTCCATTAAAACCAGGAAAAAATATAAATAAATAAAAAATGTAAATAAAAAAATATTAAAAGCTTTTAGCAAATAATATTAAAAGATATGTATGTATGTAAAACGTGTAAGACTCACTCATGTTCGTAAATTGCTAAAACAGAAGAAATTATATATTAAATAAACTAAAAAAAAGTAAACGAAAAAAAATACATAAAAGTTAAAAGGAAACGAAATAGAAACATATAATTAAAAAATATGAAAGAGAATAACGAATTTTTAGTAAAATGAATGAAAAGTAATACGTTCTTACTAGCATGAGTTTGAAAGAATGTTTGGTTAGGTAGAGAAGATAATTTTTAGCGCTCAATAAAAATATACAATATGGAAAATTATTAAAAACAGAATGGATAAAGCAATAAGATGTTATTAAGGATACAGAAAATATGTTAGGTTATGTTGAAAAGAAAGAGGATTTAAAAAGTTTAAATTCATAATAAGTATACATGTATTATCAAATTGTCATTTTGTTTGGTCTAGAGGATGAAAAATTCCCATTTTGGAACTTTAATCTCAAACTGATAAAAAATATATCGACTAGGTTAAGACCAAGTCCCTTAAATATAGATCCTTTGGGATTACCATTTTGAATTTCTAAATTCAACATAGGGCCCATTTAAAAATGTTTGTATCTAATATGCCCAAGCGCAGGATACGGGAAAGGTAGTGTTCCAAAGTCTTATCAATTTCTTTCCATGCTATACATATCAGGTCATCCAACAATACCATAAGAGCAGTTTTGACAGTTCTTGGTAATTAAAAAAAGGCTACATTCCATACAAAAGCTACAAAAATTACTAAAAAAAAGCCTAAAAGAAGTTAACAATTTTAAAGGAGATTAAAATTATGACTGCAAGTAACTGTCATATAAAAAATTGATTAACCCTACGTTGCCACAAGCAAATATTTACTTGCAAGTAGTGTTTACGTATTACTAACGAAAATCAGGAGAAATGCCAAAAAAAACTACATCACACACAGTGAAAGCGTATTTTAAAAACGTCGTCAACAAATACACAAATAAATTCAAAATAAATAGCGCTTCTTCAATTGTTAACTAAGGGTTGCCAATAGTCACTATTGAATGTTACCTGGAGACATATGATTTTTTAGTATAATATTTTTTTTTTTATCAAAAATTGATATTTATGTTTAAACTTACATTCTAAATGAATAACTTTGCTTTTTTTATACCCGCCACCAAAAAAATGGTGGGGGTATATTCATTTTGTCATTCCGTTTGTAACACATCGAAATATCCATTTTAGACCCCATAAAGTATATATATTCTGAATCGGGGTTCGATTTGATGACGATCTAGCTATGTCCGTCCGTCTGTCCGTCTGCCCGTCTGTCCGTCTGTTGAAAGCACGATAGAGGTCGCACCGAAAAAGCTAGAGGGCTCAAATTTTGCCAGAATCTTTCTTATAGACAAGGTTTGTTTGGTATTGAAAATGGGCTAAATCGGAATATTAGGAAGAGAGTTATAGCTCGTAAAGCAAGAATAGGTCGAAAAAACCGTGTCCTTCAAACATCGAAAAAAAAGGAATTGTGTCCAAACGCATAAACGTAGAGTCATGAAACTTCAAATATATATATTTCTCGAGTCAAAAGAATATTTCTCCCCAAAAATTGCTTAAATCTATGCATTAGAAAAGGAGTTATAGGTCAAAATGTACGAAAATTTATACCGCTCAGTGTATATTTAAAGTTTAAAACGTAATAAAACTGACAAAACTATATGTACGATTCTGAAATTTTGCAAACATGGTTTTTTGGTCAAAGTCTTCGTTATAACGGAAAATAAATGTGCCACGCCCACTTTTTTTTTAAATTTTTATAAAAATATATTAGTCATATTCATTAGCATTTATTCATTGCAGATGGCGACATCTGTTGAAGGCGCCACTACATTTTGCAAACACTGAGGATGATGTCTTTGCTAAACATCACGTAGAACACTAGATGACTCTAGTAACATTTTTTTGCACAAACTACAAAGGAATTTTATAGGGGTTTGTGAAAACGAAAATGACCGAAGTTTGTTGACAAAAATTAACTAGAGTAATGATTTGTGCCCAACTTTACATATAGTTGTACACACAGTCTTATGAGGTTTAAGATTTAAAAATATTAAAAAAAAATGTGCATCAGTAGATTTAAAATAAGTATTTTAATATTTAAAATACATATTTTAACAAATTTTTTTTTTTATCTATCTATTTTTATACCCGCCACCAAAAAAATGGTGGGGGTATATTCATTTTGTCATTCCGTTTGTAACACATCGAAATATCCATTTTAGACCCCATAAAGTATATATATTCTGAATCGGGGTTTGATTTGATGACGATCTAGCTATGTCCGTCCGTCTGTCCGTCTGTCCGTCTGTCCGTCTGTTGAAAGCACGATAGAGGTCGCACCGAAAAAGCTAAAGGGCTCAAATTTTGCCAGAATCTTTCTAATAGACAAGGTTTGTTTGGTATTGAAAATGGGCTAAATCGGAATATTAGAAAGAGAGTTATAGCTCGTAAAGCAAGAATAGGTCGAAAAAACCGTGTCCTTCAAACATCGAAAAAAAAGGAATTGTGTCCAAACGCATAAACGTAGAGTCATGAAACTTCGAATATATATTTCTCAAGTCAAAAGAATATTTCTCCCCAAAAATTGCTTAAATCTATGCATTAGAAAAGGAGTTATAGGTCAAAATGTACGAAAATTTATACCGCTCAGTGTATATTTGAAGTTTAAAACGTAATAAAACTGACAAAACTATATGTACGGTTCTGAAATTTTGCAAACATGGTTTTTTGGTCAAAGTCTTCGTTATAACGGAAAATAAATGTTCCACGCCCACTTTTTTTTTTAAATTTTTATAAAAATATATTAGTCATATTCATTAGCATTTATTCATTGCAGATGGCGACATCTGTTGAAGGCGCCACTACATTTTGCAAACACTGAGGATGATGTCTTTGCTAAACATCACGTAGAACACTAGATGACTCTAGTAACATTTTTTTGCACAAACTACAAAGGAATTTTATAGGGGTTTGTGAAAACGAAAATGACCGAAGTTTGTTGACAAAAATTAACTAGAGTAATGATTTGTGCCCAACTTTACATATAGTTGTACACACAGTTTTATGAGGTTTAAGATTTAAAAATATTAAAAAAGAAATGTGCATCAGTAGATTTAAAATAAGTATTTGAATATTTAAAATACATATTTTAACTAAATTTTTTTTTATCTATCTATTCTTTTGTAAAGGGTGGTTAAATTTTAAGGGCCACAAGGTGATTCAAAATAGACATGCTCAGCATTTTGCTAAAACGGGAAACTTATTAGTAAGATTTTGATTTTTAAAGCTCTATAACATTTTACTTTTAAAAGATTTTCAAACGAAATAAGTTTTGTATAATTTTAAAATTTGTTAGCCATTAGTACATGAAAATAAATAGTTTATAATGTTTAGAAATAATTTTTTTTTTATCTTTAGGTCTAAATTTTCCTAAATTCCTTTTTTTAATACACCATAACTTCTAGAAAACATAAGATAACAAAAAGAAATTAGCACCATTTAGTAGATAAAACTCTCCTCTATACCCCTATACCCCATTGTATACCCGTTACGATCCGACCGTGATCAGCAGACCAATTTTTGTGACACAAGGTCAAATATTTTTTGCAAAATTTTAGTAAAAGAGCTAAACAAATTTTTTTGTAATGTGCTTTTTTGAAGTATTTGAGTTTTTATATCCGCCACCAAAAAATGGTATGTATATATTCTTAATCGGGGTTTTATTTGATGACGATCTAGCTATGTCCGTCCGTCTGTCCGTCTGTTAAAAGCACGATAGAGGTCCCATCGAAAAAGCTAGTGGGTTCAAATTTTGCCAGAATATGTCTTATACACAAGGTTTGTTTGGAATAGAAAATTGGCTAAATCGGAGTATAAGGAAGAAAGAAAAATTGCCTAAATGCATGTATTAGGAAGGGAGTTAGAGATCAAAATGTACGAAAATTTATACCGCGCAGTGTATTTTCCAATATGTTAAAAATTTTAAACCTAATAAGAGTGACAAATTTAGATCTACGATTCTGAAATTTTGCAGGAATTGCTTTTTGGTCAAAGGCTTTCTTCTGACGGAAAATAAATGTGACACGCCAACCTCCCATACAACGTTTTCTCTCAAATTCTTATAATTTCTCTATAAATCGAATAATAAAGGACTTTATTGAAATATCTAAGTTGTATTTATTAGCATAAATAACTTCGACACACCTACTATAACGCTCACTTTCCACGTTATTTACTGTTAATGAAATTTAAAAGCTCATAAAACCGACAAAATTAGAGGTATGATGATAAAATTTGCTACGGAAATCCTTCTAGTCAATGTTATTGTTATGCCAAAAAATTTAGGTGACACGCCCACTATTACGCCCACATCCTATATAATGCTTTATTTCAAATTCATATAATTTCTCAATGAATAAATATTTTGGAAGAATTACGGACTATATTGAAATATCTAAGTTGTATTTATTAGCAGAAATTTTATTGACACGCTTACTTTAACGCCCATTTTCACTGAAACACTTAATTTACGAAAACATTTTACCAGCATATCCAAGTTATAAAGGGTGGTTAAATTTTAAGGGCCGATGTTGATTTTGAATAAAACACAAATTATTTAGGAAATTATTATCATTTCTTTTTTAATGAAAATATTTGTATGGTTCAATTATGTATGGAACAAAATATCGGCCAAATGGCCCCGCGACCTCAACGGCACACCTCGATCCGATAGTCCAAATTTTAAATAACATTGCTGATGCTCAATTGTTTGGCACGATGATGAGTCGAAGTTGACTGTTTTTTTGCCACACTATCGCGATAAACAGCAATGCTTCTCATTTAATGAATTTAGAAGGTATTCATAGATGTTCTAACATTTTATACAGACCTGGGGCCGAATTACGGCATTCGATATCGATCGAAATTTTACTCGAACGATCGAGTATGCTGTGCTTTAGGTATATAGATTCTAATAGGAGTTTTCAAATTTCGATCACGTTCGAGTGCCGTAATTCGGCCTCTGTTTTAAATTTAAAATTTAACCACCCTCTACAAAGAAAGTGATGTATATTTTATTATAAAGAGATTATTCCAAGCGATTAACAAAATAATAATTATTGTGCTTTAAATGTACACAAAATTGGTGGTGGGTATAAAAGATTCGGCACAGCCGAATATAGTGCTCTTACTTGTTTTGTAAAGGGTGGTTAAATTTTAAGGGCCACAGGGTGATTCAAAATAGATATGCTCAGCATTTTGCTAAAACAGGAAATTTATTAGTAAGATTTTGATTTTTAAAGTTCTATCTATAACCTTTTACTTTTAGAAGATTTTCAAACGAAATAAATTTTGTATAATTTTAAAATTTGTTAGCCATTAATATATGAAAATAAATTGTTTATAATGTTTAGAAATAATTTTTTTTATATCTTTAGGTCTAAATTTTCCTAAATTCCTTTTTTTAATACACCATAACTTCTAGAAAACATAAGATAACAAAAAGAAATTAGCACCATTTAGTAGATAAAACTCTCCTCTATACCTCTATACCCCATTTTATAGCCGTTACGATCCGACCGTGATCAGCAGACCAATTTTTGTGACACAAGGTCAAATATTTTTTGCAAAATTTTAGTAAAAGAGCTAAACAAATTTTTTTGTAATGTGTTTTTTTGAAGTATTTGAGTTTTTATATCCGCCACCAAAAAAATGGTATGTATATGCTTAATCGGAGTTTTATTTGACGACGATCTAGCTATGTCCGTCCGTCTGTCCGTCTGTTAAAAGCGCGATAGAGGTCCCATCGAAAAAGCTAGTGGGCTCAAATTTTGCCAGAATATGTCTTATACACAAGGTTTGTTTGGAATAGAAAATTGGCGAAATCGGAGTATAAGGAAGAAAGAAAAATTGCCTAAATGCATGTATTAGGAAGGGAGTTAGAGATCAAAATGTACGAAAATTTATACCGCGCAGTGTATTTTCCAATATGTTAAAAATTTTAAACCTAATAAGAGTGACAAATTTAGATCTACGATTCTGAAATTTTGCAGGAATTGCTTTTTGGTCAAAGGCTTTCTTCTGACGGAAAATAAATGTGACACGCCAACCTCCCATACAACGTTTTCTCTCAAATTCTTATAATTTCTCTATAAATCGAATAATAAAGGACTTTATTGAAATATCTAAGTTGTATTTATTAGCATAAATAACTTCGATACACCTACTATAACGCTCACTTTCCACGTTATTTACTGTTAATGAAATTTAAATTTATAAAACCGACAAAATTAGAGGTATGATGATAAAATTTGCTACGGAAATCCTTCTAGTCAATGTTATTGTTATGCCAGAAAATTTAGGTGACACGCCCACTCTTACGCCCACATCCTATATAATGCTTTATTTCAAATTCATATAAATTCTCAATGAATAAATATTTTGGAAGAATTACGGACTATATTGAAATATCTAAGTTGTATTTATTAGCAGAAATTTTATTTACACGCTTACTTTAACGCCCATTTTCACTGAAACACTTAATTTACGAAAACATTTTACCAGCATATCCAAGTTATAAAGGGTGGTTAAATTTTAAGGGCCGATGTTGATTTTGAATAAAACACAAATTATTTAGGAAATTATTATCATTTCTTTTTTAATGATAATATTTGTATGGTTCAATTATGTATGGAACAAAATATCGGCCAAATAGCCCCGCGACCTCAACGGCACACCTCGATCCGATAGTCCAAATTTTAAATAACATTGCTGATGCTCAATTGTTTGGCACGATGATGAGTCGAAGTTGACTGTTTTTTTGCCACACTATCGCGATAAACAGCAATGCTTCTCATTTAACGAATTTAGAAGGCATTCATAGATGTTCTAACATTTTATACAGACCTGGGGCCGAATTACGGCATTCGATATCGATCGAAATTTTACTCGAACGATCGAGTATGCTTTAGGTATATAGATTCTAATAAGAGTTTTCAAATTTCGATCACGTTCGAGTGCCGTAATTCGGCCTCTGTTTTAAATTTAAAATTTAACCACCCTCTACAAAGAAAGAGATGTATATTTTATTATAAAGAGATTATTCCAAGCGATTAACAAAATAATAATTATTGTGCTTTAAATGTACACAAAATTGGTGGTGGGTATGAAAGATTCGGCACAGCCGAATATAGTGCTCTTACTTGTTTTATATTCTTCATATACATATAGACATATTTATGCAAAGTTAGTTGAATTATTTACCACAATTGTATGAAGTACTAGTGAGATATGAAAAAACCCAGTATTCGACAACACTGTTTTTCGTTATGTCACCTTACTTGCCGTAATTGGAAAATTTTATTTGTTTAAAAATTTCTTTGAAAGCTGAGTCGCATTTAGCAAAAGTGTGGTTGTGTTAGTAAAAAAGTGTTAGTGTATTGTTTTTTTCACTTGCACTTGTTGTTAAAAAGATTACTTGAATTAAATATTAAATTTTAGTCAAAGTTAAAATATTCAGTTAATTTTAATTCATTTTCAGCCAAAGTTTATATTGCTCTTGTGCAGGTAAGAGCGTTATCCAGTAAACAGGAAGGCAAGAACTTTAAGTAACTATGATTATGATTATTTCCTGAGTTAATATATATGTCGATTTTTGAAAACTCCTCACAAATTTTTCAAAATTTCGCAGTAACTATTTTTAAACGTTTATAAATGTAATTTGGAAGACAAGTACTTATGTAAAAAGGTTAAAAAATAACACCGTTGCTGCGTGTTTATTTAGAAACCTTTATGTTTCCAGTGATTTTTTGTACGCAAACATAAGTACAGTCAAAGCTCGGTTTAACGAATGATATATTGTCTGGCCCTTTCGTTATATGGAATAATTCGTTATATCAAAAAGATTTGTTTTATAGATTCCACCTAAAAAAATGTACGTTGTTTTCACATCCAGATCTTGGGGGTCTGTATGTGAAAAAACCAAATCCTGAAGATTCCAGCATTCATCCAAGCACTTTTAGCATGAAGATAATTTATAGGCAAAACTTTGTTTAGAAATGAGCGAGACTTTTCAATAAGAAGAGGTTTTACATTTTTTGTGAATGAAGCATTTGCACAAAGTTGTAAAGTAACTCTTCTTTTGATATTATTCTTCCTGGAGCTGTAGATTCCGTAGCATGTACTAATGTTTTATTTGGAAGCATTTTCCAATAAAGTCCCGTTTCGTCACCATTGAAAATTATACTATGAGGTAAATGGTTCTCTCTTATAACATTTTGCAGTTTTTGTTTAAGTAGTTCTACTAATCCTCTCTTGATGATAAATTTTCACCTGATTCCTTAAGAAGTCTAATGCTGTATCTTGTTTTAATCTAGCTAACCAACCATCACTTGCGTTGAACCCTCCATTACAAAATTTGTTTTGTATTTCAATGGCTTTTGCTTTCAGTGCTATTCTATTTACTAGTACAAACTTCTTCCTTTGGTTCAGAAACCAATCGAACAGCTTTTATTCCATCTTTGGGTACTCACCTTTAAGTGACCGATCTATATTTGGTAGCTTCTAGATTTAACACAATTTTGTCTTTCATTTTCTCTAATGTGCATATTGAAGATTTTGGAATCCCATATTTCCTTCATATTGCACTAAGGCTTATACCTTTTTTACAGTCATCAAACATTTTTATTTTGTCACTTAAAGAAATTCTGTTTCCCATTCTTATTTTATGCTGAAATTCTTAATAACCTGATAAAAAACGCACTAAAAAGCTTTTGGCATCAGCGCATACGCAAATATTAAATGAGTATTAATTGAAAAACAAGCGGTATTTTTTAACGTGTAAGGTTCTCTTTTCTATTGTGTAAAAATTAGTACCCTCATTTTTTGTTCGTTATATCGGGTATAAGTTTTTTGATAAGTTCGTAATATTAAGTAGTTAATGTAAAAAATTTGGTCGTTCGTTATATCGCGTTTTCGTTAAATCGAGTATTCATTATACCGGGCTTTGACTGTATATACAAGCAACATAATTTAAATATTTTTAGGAAAATGGCTAAAAAAAAAGCTTAAAACGGCTAAAAATTTAAAGAAAGGATAAACAAAAGCTAAGGGCTAATTAAATTTTTCTCCGGCTAAATTTAGACTAAAAAAGAGAAAATTTGGCAACATTGCATATAAGCTAGATGAGTTTTAAGTACCTTGTGGCCTGCTACTACGCTATTTAATCTTCTAAGTGGAACCTTCAAAAGGGTTTAGCATTTTTTAAAGTGACTATATTCAAGAATTATCCCATTTTGTATAATATAATATGCTGGCTTCTTCATTTTCTCTTATGCCGTGGTGTCGTGACATAGAGATAATAAAGAAAGTGGCAAATATGTCAGAAAGCAGAACTGTCATGCCAATATAATGATCATCAGAGAACCATCCACTTCCTTAAATAGAGCAGTTTTATTGCTTTAGGTCAATAGCTCTTTTATCTTAAGTTAAGGTTTTATGACATTGATTTTTTACTGAAGGACTGAGATAATTATTCGGTCGATTGCCGATAGCAGCCAAACCTCAGTAACTTTGCCAAAAGTGGTGTAACATATAGCAACTAGCAGCTCATAGTTGTCAATTTGATCAAGGGCAACTAAAATTCAGTTAAGATCCCTATACATACATAAGATCCTTGATTGTTTCCCTTCTTCTGTATATTTTCTTATGTCTTAGTTAAAAAGAGTTTCAATTTAAATTCGATTTATTCAATATTAAAACATACATTCCACGCATCAATTCTACAATTTAAATTAAAATGTAATATGAATTGAGCTATGAGAGTTTTTATCCCTTATATCAAGAAAAATTATAAAAAACTAGGAGCTTTTTATTAACTACTATAATTCAGATACAATTTGTGGTCCTACGCTCCAAAACTTAATTGAATAGTAAATACTTAACTTTTAATTTAGTTTAGAAGCAGTTGCATGCTCTACAAATTATACTCACTTAACGGTAAGCATAGAATATCCTTACTTAGTGAGCTTTCCCATTTTGTTGCTTTTGTTAGTGACAATATTCGACTAAGTTTACGATATGCTTATTGTCCTTGAATTTTTTTTTAGTAAACTTTGTACTTTTCATAGAAATTTTGTATATATTTTCGTTTTATAAAGAGAATTTTTAAAAACATATTCCTTAAAGAAATGAACAATAACTTGTGTGTTTCTTTTTTAATATTTTAAGTAAAATTATTTATTTGTTGTAAATAACTCATTTATGGTAATTTTTCGATTATTTTGTATAAATACATTTTTGTTTTATTTTCCTAAAATCTTTTGACGGATTGATAATTAATAAAAGAAAATTGTCGCACATAAATTTTTAAAACAATTTTGTTAAATGTTATCTTTTAAAAAAATTGTTGAATTAAATTTTTTCTACAGAAAATATTTGAAGATTTCTATTTTTAAATGCCCTCTAATTAAAAACTGTTTAAAAATTATGTTTTTATCAGGAAAAATTCCTTAATTATCACAATTAAATTTGTTTATAAAAATAAAAGAAAATTTTAAAAATGAACTAAAGCCTAAAGAAAATTTAAATATTAGTTTAAAACAAAAAGTTGTAAAACAAAAAGTGAAAGATTTTAAATTTTTATTTAATTTTCACTAGGCTATACCCAGGCGTTTTAATAATTAAGTTCTTTGTTGCCTCAGTTGAAATATTGAATGAATTCTTTTTTAACATTTGCCACTGACAGTGTGTTTTTCTGTAAAAGGTAAAGCGAAAAGCTTGAAATTATTTTAAAAAGGTTTTTTTATAATAAAATATTTTTTGTTTGCATGCATGTAAGTATGTGTGTATATGTTTGTTTTTTTTTACAACCATCTCAAATGTTGACTATTATAATAATTTACATGTGTTATATAGAGTCCTTTAAATAATACACAACCATACACAACACATTCGCATATTTACACAGTGGTTGGTTAGCGTAAATACACTGAAAAGTGTGAATTTTCAGTGAATTTTCGATTTCAGTATAAAACTAAAAGTTGTATTTTATTGTGAATTAATATTCGTCCTTATAAAGTACATACATGCTTTAATAAGCAGACTGTGCGGTAACTTTTAAACTCTATACAATATAACAAAAATAAAGGCAGTGTATTCATTTAATGTATAAATTATAATAATGTCTCTATTTAAATAATTTATTTAAAGTGAATTGCAAATAATTGTAATTGTTTTTCCAATTAATTTTGTTTTTTTTTTCAACTGGTGCTTATTTCGTGAATGGTAACACTAAGCTCATGTCTGATTTGCCAGATAATTAGTTTTATCCTTCTGCTGAACGAATATAGTTGTGCATACGCTTGAACAACGCTGAGAAATATTGCGACATTACCTTGGCCGATTTTGAAAAAAAAAATCATCTTTTCAAATGAAACTCATTTTGATCTTGGCGTGTATGTAAACAAGCAAAATTTTCGCATTTGGGGCACAGAAAATCCGCACGCATACAGTTATTTGGATCCTTTACTACGAGGACATATCGTTTTACTTACTTTCCAATTTTTAGATTCATAAATATAGAATATGCAAAAATTTAAATCTCCATCATTTTTATACCCGCCCCCAAAAAAATGGTGGGGGTATATTCATTTTGTCATTCCGTTTGTAACACATCGAAATATCCATTTTAGACCCCATAAAGTATATATATTCTGAATCAGGGTTTGATTTGATGACGATCTAGCTATGTCCGTCCGTCCGTCCGTCTGTCCGTCTGTCCGTCTGTTGAAAGCACGATAGAGGTCGCACCGAAAAAGCTAGGGGGCTCAAATTTTGCCAGAATCTTTCCTATAGACAAGGTTTGTTTGGTATTGAAAATGGGCTAAATCGGAATATTAGGAAGAGAGTTATAGCTCGAAAAGCAAGAGTAGGTCGAAAAAAACGTGTCCTTCGAACATCGAATAAAATGGAACTGTGTCCAAACGCATTAACGTAGACTCATGAAACTTCAAATATATGTTTCCTGAGTAAAAGAAATATTTTTCCCCGAAAATTATCTAAATCTATCCATTAGCAGAGGAGTTATCGATCAAAATGTACGAAAATTTATACCGCACAGTGTATTTTTCGGTATATTTAAAAACAAAAACGTCATAAAAGCAACAAAATTAGATGTACGACTCTGAAATTTTGCACACTTTATTTTTTGGTGAGGCGCTTTTTTGTAGCAGAAAATCAATATGCCACGCCCACTTTTACGCCCACCGCCTATATAACGTTTTGCCTAAACTTCATATAATTTCTCTATTAATAAAGATTTTGGAATAATAAAGGGCTATATTAAAACATCTAAGATGTACTGATTCGTAAAAACAACTTTTACACGCCTACTATAACGCCCACTTTTCACGTTATCTACCGTTAATGAAATTTAAAAGCTCATAAAACCGCCAAAATTAGAGGTATGATGATCAAATTTGCTACGTATATCCTTCTAATCCATGTAATTGTTGCGCTAAAAAGTTAAGGTGACACGCCCACTTTAACGCCTACCTCCCATATAACGGTTTATCTTAAATTCATGTAATTTCTCTATTGATAAAGTTTTTGGGAAATAAAGGACTATATTGAAATTTTTAAATTGTATTTATTAGCAGAAACTTTATTGATACGCCTACTTTAACGCCCACTTTCATTGAAAGACTACATTTGCAAAAGCATTTTAGTAGCATATCGAAGTTATAAAGGGTGGTTAAATTTTAAGGACCGATGTTGAATTTAAATAAAACACAAATTATTTAAGAAATTATTATTATTATTTTTGTATGGTTCAATTATGTATTTAACAAAATATCGGCCAAATAGACCCCCCCCATCCTTGCCGCCACTCCTCTATCTGATGGTCCAAATTTTCAATGACAATGTTGATGCTCAATTGTTGGGCATGATGATGAGGCGAGGTTGACTGCTCTTTTGCCACACTATCGCAAAAACCAGCAGTGGTTCCCATTCAACGAACTAAGAAGGCATTCACAGATTTTCTAACATTTTATACAGACCTGTTTTGCAGAAATTTAAATATTTTTTACAATTCTCCCGATTGTGGACAAATTTGAACGATTATGTTGATCAAAAGAATTAGGAAGTGCAAAAAGTGCATTTAAATTTGAACGCCCATTTTAATGAAAAACCTAAATAACTTTAACGCGTTGCTCATTTGCGTATCTTTCCACGGATCAAATTGAGTAAGTTTGAGATTGAGAAATGTCAAGTGAAATGCAGAAAACAAATTTAAAGACTAGGTGTAGTTCACCTTCAACATGAGCCCTTAAAATTTACCTACCCTCTACAAAGAAAGTGATACATGTTTTATTACAAAGAGACTATTCCATAATGATTAACAAAATAATAAATATTGTGCTTTAAATGTACACAAAATTGGTGGTGGGTATAAAAGATTCGGCACAGCCGAATATAGTGCTCTTACTTGTTAAACTTAACTTGGTTTTATTGTACCTAGTTGTAGAATGCTGTGTACATTCAAAAATATAAAATATACAAAAATTACCTTTAAGATATGGAAAATACCTTTCGGTCATCCACACATTTTTTATCTCACCCTGGATCAATCAATAGTCGCTTATTTAAATAATCTTTATTCACAAAAGTAGAACGTGCGATAAAAATGCGTAAAAATACCTTCTGTGCTGCCCAATATATATTAATAATTTAAAAAAAATTTCGTTACATCTTCTATTAGAAAAACAAAAAAAAAAATTCAAAATATTTTTACCTCATCATACAATAAAAAATTTCTTCATGTGCTATTATTCGTGTGTAGTTTGAAAGTACCATGAGTATGTACATATGTAATTTTAAAAACGCGTAAAATATTCTGTTGTTGTTATAATTTTTTTTATGCCTTTCATATGCAAATTGCCAATTATAATAGTCAATGTAGTCATGTTAAAATACTCAATGGCAGAATGAAAATTATAATGTCACTAGATGACGGTATGAGTGCTAGTCTTAGTATGTTTTTGTTGGTATATGTATGTCAAAAAAAATAAAAAAATTCGCATCTAGATACTTGAAATTATATATATGTAATGTAATGTATGTTTGTGCGTACGTAGTATATGTAAAGATGTCATGTGTGTAGTGTAACAAATTGCAAAAATTTTTACAAATTTATGTATGTATGTACGTAAAGTCACTGAACGTTTATACACACAGACTCTTACTGAGGAATACAGTACACATACCATATGCATATGTGCATGTGTTGAGAGATTTACATATAAACAATTGTATAGACAGAAGTCATTTACATTCCTTTATTATGAATAGTTACTGTGTACTTATGGAGATGTGTGTATTTCAACAATGTTTATACAACGGGCGGACTCAAAAGTATTTTAAAGAAAATTTTTATTTTTTTTAACTTCTACAATAATTATTTTGTTGGCTGTGCATAAATAACACATATGCCCATGTTATCCTACGATTGCTTATTTTCCGTAAGTCAACCTATACCTTTATATAGGAACACGAAGCTGGACTGTAAGTCTAAAATAAAATGAGTTTCATTGATAATTCTTCAATTATAATTACGACTAAAAAATTAGTTTTCCATAACAAAAAAAATGTTAATTATATTCGCTAAATAAAAAAAAATTATTTATTTTATTAAAACACGATAGTTTGACATTTTTCTGATGGCCTTTTTCATCTGCCTCTTTATTGGTATATGCGTGGTGTATATATTTAAATGTTATTTAGACTATAATATGCTTTTTTTTACTTAAATTTGTTCATACGCGTATGTGTGCATAATTCGGTAGTTGTGTCTGTTTGACTATTTTCAATTTAAACGCGTAGGTATGCATGTATGTGTGCTTAGTGGAATCGTTGTATTAGAACAAATTCCTACTTTTCCACATTTATTAGATTTAAAATGATGTCATTTATTTTCATTGTTATTTACGTAAAACAACCAAATATTTAACTTTTCCCCCACACTCTTGTATTAGGTTTTTCGTTCGTTTTTAATATTACGAATTGTTAAACAGGGGTTATGGTGTAAAAAAATATTTCCACGATTACCTTTTGTAGGATACAAATATAAATTCTAAAACCATACGAGTGGTGGTGGTAAAAGCTTGGTTACTTTTTTTTTTGTTCAAATTCCAAGGACTAAGAAACTTAAGAACACAATTTTATATTTGTATTACTTAAATGTGTCAACAAAATACTTTTAGTTTATTTTAAATAATCCTAGAGATGTATAGCCATCCCTCGTAAATCCATTTAGGGTTTGCATCCGTATTAAAAGAAATAATATTATGATGATTTTATCCACTTACATATTATGTAATTTTCCAAATATGTATATTTAAATATTATCCACAAATTCGTAATACACTAATTTGACCCCTGGGTTTTCTAAAATTAAACAAACATTTTGCTGTCAGTTTATTTACTCTAACTAACCTTAGCAGCAGCAATTATTTTGTAAATTTGTTAATTATTTTTGGAAAAGTGAAAAAAAATCCTTCACATATTGTATTGCGGGCATTATAATACCAATACAAGTAAAAAATTTTTTTAAAGTAAATATTGACTAAGTAAATGCAAAATTGAACTTAATTTTATTTATTTTATCAAATGGCCTAAATAGCCATTAGAGTAACTTAAACATAAAAAAAAAAAAAATTAAATTTAAACAATTTTATCTACATGGCTATATACAACATATGAAAGATATACAAACTTACAGTTGACATCCATGTATTAGTTGATAAATTGTGCTGATTGGAAATATGTGACTTTAAACTTAAACACAAGTAGAAAAAGTTTAAAATAGAAAAGAAAAATGTTTAACAAATGGAAAATTAAAACAAAAGAACGGGATAATTTAGCCATGCAATCTAAAATTTGAGAACTATAAAATATTTACAGCGAGTTGTGTTTTACACCAGCATAAAAAAATAAATTTTTTTAGGTAGAGAGTGCGTTTTAATGTCCATTAAATTGAATTTATTCAAATGGTGAGTTTATTGTATTATTTTGAAATCGCTTATGTTGCGGCAGGCTCTCCTAAACTGGCGATACAATTTCGCTAATTCATTGCAATTGTTTAGACTGTCTTGCACGCTGTCTGTACATTAATTCCAACCATTAAAAGTATGAAGAAGTGAAAACAGTTATTTCTTGTGGATAAGTTTCACTACTGAATAAAATTTTGAAATAAAGTTGAGGATTTATAAAAATTTTTTCTTCCTTCAATTCATTAAATGAGCGTTGGAAACGATGTTTTTGTGATTTTAATTTTTGTTAATATTGATTTTCGCTTACAACTTTTTAATACAATCTGTATAGATCAACATTTTTTTGCTTAACAGGGTGAGGAAATGGAGCTCCCTGTTAAGAAAAGTTTAGTGTACACTTTAATACCAGTCGTAACACTTTGGGGGGATTTTGTTTGTCTTTATGTACGTGAGTAAAAAAAGATTCGTAACAGGGTGTCCGCCGGGAAGGTATACTCTTTTGCGTATAATTTTTGATAAAATGAAAGAGAATGAATCTTATACTGATAAATGTTTTATTTAATGTCAGCAGTTCTGTGGTTTTCATGGGCAAGCGCGTATGTTCATTTTATACGATTTTGAGTTAATAATGCCATATTGCTTGGTTTTAGACGGCCTTTACTTGGATTTAAAAATTTATCAAATAGAATAGACCCATTCCGATTATTTTAATGGTATAACAACATAACTTCTATATATATTCAAAAATCGTTCAGCACTAAGACGGTTTTGTAGCTCTCCTCAAAAATTATATTTTAAGACATACGTGGTTGCCCATAAAAACCACAGAATTATGTATGGAATACAATATCAGATAAATGTCCGCCTTTGTTAGCCTTACAAATGCGAACACTTTTGAGCACATTTTTAATTACATTCTTACACATTTCACGCTGTTTCATTAATTTTATCATGCATATTTTGTTTGAGTTGCTGCAGCGTTTCTGGCGTGCTTACATAAATCTTAATTTTCAGATATTCCCAGAAAAAGAAGTCCGGAACAGTCAAACCAGGCGTCCGTGGAGGCCAATCAACATCACCATTCCTTGAAATAACTTGTTGTGGAAAGCGGTCTCACAGTAATTCCATTGTAATCCTGGCTGTATGCGATGTGGCACCGTCTCGTTGAAGCCACATGTTACACAAGGCCAAATCTTGCCACGATATCGCTCCTCATTAACAGTTACCGTTACGCCGTTTTCAGTTTCAAAGAAGTAAGGTCCAGTGATTCCTCCTGACCAAATTGCACAGCAGGCTGTCACTTTGAATGGATACAAAGATGACTGATGAATAATGTGAGCGTTTTCCATTGCCCAAACCCGACTATTCTGCTTATTCACAAATCCATTTAAATGAAAATGTACTCACTCACTCATTATGATTTTTTCATAAAAATCGGGGTTGTCATGGGCGAGCTGTAATATCCTATTGGTATATGTACGGCGGCTCAAATAGTCTTTTGAGAGAAGCTCTTGTGTCAATTGATTCTTAAATCGAAACAAATGAAAATCTTTGTGCAAATTTGTGGCCAAAATTGTTGTTTGAACACCAAGCTCCTGAGCATGGCATCGAATTGAGATTGATGAATTGTTTTGAACACTTTCTTGAACAGCAGTAATGTTTTCAGTCGATCTTGCAGTAAGTTGTGGTCTATGCTTGGGTCTATCAGCTACAGTCCCTATTCCTTCGAAATCATTCACTACACGATAAATAATTCGTCTTGTTGGCACGTTGTTTTTGCCAAAAATTTCACGTAAATTTCGTCACAGTAATAGATGATTGATTTAAAAAAAAATGTTTTTACGATTAAAAGACCTTTTTACAGAATATTTTTCCATAATAAATTTGCCACATCTCTACTTCACGACTGCCGAATATAAACTGTCAAGACTAATGTTTATCAAAATGGCGGTAGAACAAAGTAGTTTACCTTCCCGGCGGACTCCTCCTATTATATTATTCTAAATCTTAAGTTTGTTAATATAAATATTTAGAAACATGATTATACAAAGTCAAGAGAAGAAATCAAATTTTTCTTAAAAATATTTTTTTTTTGCGATAATGTTTAAAGTTGCAGGGTTTTTTACACACATGTCTAGGTGGCAGCATGTGTAGAAAATGTTGTTATGTAAAGATTGTAAACAAAAAATAAAACAAAGTTATTTCTTTTCAAGATTTAACTTTTTTTTTTCTAAAAATAAATTGCAATAGACGAATACCACTCATTCCAATAGATGACTAACAACAGATATTTAAAAGAGTGCACAAATTGTTTTTATATAAAATAAAAATGAAATAATCAGGTTATCCAGGTATTCATAAAAATAAGATTTTATTAAAAAACTTGCTACTGAACCAATATGTTATTAAACGATTTGCACTAAGAAACAAAATCTTGTTAAATCGGTATTATATTACATCTTTAGTTAATCGAAAAATATTAACGCTTCTCTTTTTCGAACCTTTAACCTGATGTTGATTATATTTCCATATAGAAAAGTTATGCTTTATGTGACCTTCTCTGACAAAAGGTACCTAGTGTATCGATAAACGGGCTTGGACTTAACAGTGGATTCTAGTACCTAAAAGGGTGTAGAATAAGATGAAATGAGTTAGATTTCTGATAAAAATTTATTTACCCCATAAAAATGCACAAAATGTTGTTGCGTCGGTCACTGGTTGCGGCTTAAGAATCAAGTATCGAGATCATAACAAACAGAGCAGCAACAATAGCAAAGGTATTGTCACACTAAAAGCAAATAAAAAAAAATAACGTCACCACATAGGCATGACGTCACCAAAGTTGGCACCCAATCATAACTAACCACACCAAATCGCAGCTCTCCACTGAAGCTGTGTTCACAGTGATATTGCGGTATGAAACTTTAAATGCGTTTTTTCCCAAAACTTCATTTTCACACTCTAGGTCCCTTTTCTCGGAGAAGGTCACATATATAGGGATTCTTTTTTCTAGTACAGACCATTTAAAAGAAACAATCCCTTTAATTATAGCCTTTAAAAATGTGTTAACTTTTTATACCCGCCACCAAAAAAATGGTGGGGGTATATTCATTTTGTCATTCCGTTTGTAACACATCGAAATATCCATTTTAGACCCCATAAAGTATATATATTCTGAATCAGGGTTTGATTTGATTACGATCTAGCTATGTCCGTCCGTCTGTCCGTCTGTCCGTCTGTCCGTCTGTTGAAAGCACGATAGAGGTCGCACCGAAAAAGCTAGGGGGCTCAAATTTTGCCAGGATCTTTCTTATAGATAAGGTTTGTTTGGTATTGAAAATGGGCTAAATCGGAATATTAGGAAGAGAGTTATAGCTCGAAAAGCAAGAGTAGGTCGAAAAAACCGTGTCCTTCAAACATCGAATAAAATGGAATTGTGTCCAAACGCATTAACGTAGACTCATAAAACTTCGAATATACATTTCCTGAGTAAAAACAATATTTCTCCCCGAAAATTATCTAAATCTATGCATTAGGAGAGGAGTTATCGATAAAAATGTACGAAAATTTATACCGCACAGTGTATTTTTCGGTATATATAAAAAAAAAACGTCATAAAAGCAACAAAATTTAATGTACGACTCTGAAATTTTGCACACTTTGCTTTTTGGTGAGACGCTTTTTTGTAACGGAAAATCAATGTGCCACGCCCACTTTTACGCCCACCTCCCATATAACATTTTACCTAAAATTCATATAATTTCTCTATTAATAAAGATTTTGGAATAATAAAGGTCTATATTGAAACACCTATGTTGTACTCATTCGCAAAAATAACTTTGACACGCCTACTATAACGCCCACTTTTAACGTTATCTACCGTTAATGAAATTTAAAAGCTCATAAAACCGCCAAAATTAGAGGTATGATGATCAAATTTGCTACGTATATCCCCCTAGGCAATTTCATTACTGTGCCAGAAAATTAAGGTGCCACGCCCACTTTTACGCCCACCTCCCATATAACGTTTTACCTAAAATTCATATAATTTCTCTATTAATAAAGATTTTGGAATAATAAAGGGCTATATTGAAACATCTAAGTTTTACTCATTCGCAAAAATAACTTTGACACGCCTACTATAACGCCCACTTTTCACGTTATCTATCGTTAATGAAATTTAAAAGCTCATAAAACCGCCAAAATTAGAGGTATGATGATAAAATTTGCTACGTATATCTCTCTGGGCAATCTGATTACTGTGCCAGAAAATTAAGGTGGCACGCGCACTTTTACGCCCACCTCCCATATAACGATTTACCTAAAATTCATATAATTTCTCTATTAATATAGATTTTGGAATAATAAAGGACTATATTGAAACACCTAAGTTGTACTCATTCGCAAAAACACCTTTGACACGTCTACTATAACGCCCACTTTTAACGTTTTCTACCGTTAATGAAATTTAAAAGCTCATAAGCCGCCAAAATCAGAGGTAAGATGATCAAATTTGCTACGTATATCTTTCTAGCCAATGTCATTACTGTGCCAGAAAATTAAGGTGCCACGCCCACTTTAACGCCCACCTCCCATATGACGTTTTAACCAAAATTCATATAATTTCTTTATTAATAAAGATTTTGTAATAATAAAGGACTATATTGAAACACCTAAGTTGTACTCATTCGCAAACACAACTTTGACACTCCTACTATAACGCCCACTTTTCACGTTATCTACCGTTAATGAAATTTAAAAGCTCATAAAACCGCCAAAATTAGAGGTATGATGATCAAATTTGCTACGTATATCCTTCTAATCAATGTAATCGTTGTGCCAAAAAGTTTAGGTGACACGCCTACTTTTACGCCTACCTCCCATATAACGGTTTATCTTAAATTTCTCTATTGACAACGTTTTCGGGAAAATAAAGGACTATATTGAAATATCTAAGTTGTATTTATTAGCCGAAACTTTATTGACACGCCTACATTAACGCCCACTTTCATTGAAAGACTACTTTTACAAAAGCATTTAATAGCATATCGAAGTTATAAAGGGTGGTTAAATTTTAAGGACCGATGTTGAATTTAAATAAAACACAAATTATTTAGGATATTATTATTATTATTTATTTTTGTAATTATAATATTTGTATGGTTCAATTATGTATTTAACAAAATATCGGCAAAATGACATCCCCCCCCATCCTTGGCGCCACTCCTCTATCTGATGGTCCAAATTTTCAATGACAATGTTGATGCTCAATTGTTGGGCATGATGATGAAGCGAGGTTGACTGCTCTTTTGCCACACTATCGCAAAAACCAGCAGTGGTTCCCATTCAACGAACTAAGAAGGCATTCACAGATTTTTGAAAATTTTATACAGATCTGTTTTGCAAAAATTTAAATATTTTTTACAGTTCTCCTGATTGTGGACGAATTTGAACGATTATGTTGACTAAAAGAATTACGAAGTGCACAAAATGCATTTTGATTTGAACGCCTATTTTTATAAAAAACCTGAATAACTTTAAAGCGTTGCTCATTTGCGTATCTTTCCACGGATCAAATTGAGTAAGTAAGAAATGTCAAATGAAATGAAAACAAATTTAAAGACTAGGTGTAGTTCACCTTCAACATGGGCCCTTAAAATTTAACCACCCTCTACAAAGAAAGTGATACATATTTTATTATAAAGAGATTATTCCATAATGATTAACAAAATAATAAACATTGTGCTTTAAATGTACACAAAATTGGTGGTGGGTATAAAAGATTCGGCACAGCCGAATATAGTGCTCTTACTTGTTCCTTTTTATCTAAAAAAAAAATCGATTTATTTTTTTTTTTTCGGTTTTATATTTTTAAAGCAAAAGCAAGAACATAAAGTTAAAATTGGTAAATTGAAAAATACCACATCACAACAATAATCAAAGCAAAAAGAAAAAAAATCTGGAAAAAAATTATTTATGTTGCCTTCAAGGGAAATTACTAAATTTGTCACAGAAGACATAACAAACAAAAAAGCAGAGAGTATGGTAAAAAGGAAAGTATGTATACACACACTGACAATAATATGAAAGTATAGCAGAGAAAGGGAAAATTCTGTATACAATTTTAAAATAAAATACATGTTGCCTTATTATTGTAAATTTTTATTGTACGTGTGTAGGTCTATGGGGATGCAACAATCAAAAAATTAAAGTTGTTGCAGAAATGTTTTCATTTTCTGACTTTCCATAAGAATATTTTAAAGAATAATTTAATAAATACAAATATGAGCTTAATTGGGACTAACATCGTATTGTAGACGCTTGTATTGTGATAATAAAATGTTTTTTTTTAAATTAAGACCATATTTTAAAAATATAGAAGAGCAGCAAATTCCAAGAATTTTTGATGAGGCATTGTCGAGTAAAGATAAAGAAAAATAGAAGAAAGCTATGTTAAAAGAAATTTCAACATTAAAGCGAAAAGGTACTTATTTGGTCGTTAGTAGATTTACCACAGGGTCAAAAACCTATAAAAAACAAATGGATGTATGCTTTAAAAGAAGATAAAGTCGAAGTGAAGGTAAAGTCGCACAATACAAAGCAAGATTAGTAGCCAAAGGCTGTAGTCAGAAGTATGGCATTACCTGCAAGGTTTTTACCTGCCGTAAGATACAAAATAATAAGAATGATCAGTCAGATGTGGTTACAGCTTACTTAAATAAAACTCTCCGCGAAGGAATTTACATGCTAGAACCAGAAGGATTTAAAGATAAGCAGTATCTAATTAATGTGTTACGTCTCAATTAATCTTTTTAGCCAAGCCAGTAGGGAATAGAACGTTAAGTTGAATGAAGTCCTATTTAAGATTAGATTTAAAAGTTGAAAAAATGAGCCATGCTTATATTAGAAAATAAAAAAACAAATAATTTGAATATAATTGTAGATCTATGTAAGTAAATGATATAATTGTTGGATGTAAAGACAAGAATGAAATTCTATAATATATATCCAAAATTTGAAAAGTTTTGGAGGTGCCTGACAAAGGACTGTTCGAACATTTTTAGGCATGAAGATAAAACGAAATGGTGAAACTAGAGGCATTGAGATATGTCAAGAAACTTATAATAAAGATCTGCTGCTAGAATACAATATGGATAATCAAAAACCATTGTCAGTACCATTAGATCCTAATTTTCAATTAAAATGTGATAAAAAAACAAAAAGGTAGATTCAAAGTAGATTGAAAAGGTGGCCATATAAAATCAGCTGATACATTTTTTTTTGCTTTTTTTATTTACTTAGAAAAGACGAATTCGCCTTGGTTCTGTGTTAAAAGTGCAGAATTTATAAAATGAAATATTTCAACGATATCATTACAGATCTGATTGTGGATATGTCGGCAAAGCTTTAAAATATGTACATAAATAATAAACTACTCACTCCCTCTATTCAAATAAATAGTGTCGAAACAGATTAATCTTAAATTTTAATATACTATTATTTATTTATAAATATTGCATAATACATTCCAAGCCAATATCAAACAACGCTTACTTCAATACCTACATATTGCATCGTAATATTGATTCCGCACGGCAATGAAAATTTAACGGAAATATATATTGATCGATATGCAGATTGCAATTATTCATTCCTTCATATTGTCGTGGAAGTTTTCTTTATGGTAATGTGCTCTTCAAATCTTCCAATTCCTTACGACAGACCTTCATATGTACATACATATGTTTACTGTATTTTGGTACCAAATCGACTTTTATCTAAACAAAATCAATTTTTTAATTAAAATTTTACAGACAAAAATTTTTAATATCACTTACCTTCAGACAAAGCTTTTCCCCCACGTAAAAACTAAATTATTAAAAAATTGACATGTTATTAAAAAAATATTAAAAATTGACATTTATGTACATAAACACACTAACAAAATGCCTGGGTAGATTAAACCTTATATTAATAGCTTATTAGAGCTTAAATATATTTGGCACTTACCACAAGGACAAATTTATTACACATTTAGTTATTTTGTACAAAATGGCTGTCAAATTATTTTTTTTTTGTTTTTAATAAATTTATCGAAACAACAAAATCCTAAACTATTAAAATTGAAGCAAGAGTGTGCAGAAAACAAGAGGAACTTATAACTAAAAATGTTATAGGTACATTTGTTTATATAATAATATATGCAAATTTGTGAATATGTATAGACAGTAAAGAGTGTCTTTCTTAGAATACACGTCTTTTATTTTAAAGTAAAACAAACCGCATGGCATTAAATTGTATGATTTTGGTGGTAAGTTGGCATCAGTGGACAGTTGCTAAAAAAGACATTTCTGGCAACTAAAAGCTGTCAATTTCATATGAAAATTTGACACCGAGAAATTGTAGTTGCCAGGTGGCAACTGCAGTTCGGTTGCTATCCATAATCGACACATTATTTTTTTGTTTACTGCTTAAGAAAAACGAACAGCTGAATGGTTTTATTTTGACTTTTACAAATCACAAATTTGTCTTGAAGTCTCCTATATAATATAATTAATTAGACGTCCTCCAAACAAATAAACAATCATCTGATAGCCAAATTGCCTTGATATAGTCTGTACCAGCCGAATCTGTTAGATATGATTTGACTTAAACTTATATACTAAAAAAATATTTTTTAGTATATTTACATAGTAGGTATATCAATTTAGGTATTTAATTTGACAAATTTAAAATTAAATCAGTAAATTGTATTATTGTCACTTACTATGAAATTGGACAGACGAATATTTTACAACTTAGCGTATTTTTGTGAAGGCAGAGAGTTTTACATTGACAATACTGTTTTCTGTGACAGCTGGTTCGACACCAATATAACTAGAAAGCACTTACATTGTACCTTACAGTGTAACTGATTAGCTAATCGTTTTTGTTTTCTAATATCGATGTCAATCTCTATATAAAGAGCCAAGTTCAAAGAATTTTTTTTTAAATGGAAATATTTTCAGATATAAATATTTGTAGCCGAAGTTTCTTTAAAACAAAATTAGGTTAATTCCAATAGTGTATTTGTTGTTTACAAATGATTAGACACATTTGAAAATATATATTATTGAACAAACTCCGCTACATTTACGTTTTTCTTTTAAGTCAGTAAACAAATTATTAAAGAAAAAAAATTAGGAAAAAATAATGTTTGAAAAATGTACAAAAATCAAAATAACCCAAACTGGATAAGTTTACCACCATAAAAATCTTTTTTTGAGGTTCTCATCTTAGTTTAGGCAAACATTTCTGTTGTTGCTTTGTGCAACTTCTCCTCCCCTTTACGTGAACGAAATAAAAATAATATTAAAAGGGGAAAAAAATTAGTATGTACATAAGCTTTTCTTCATACATACACCCGCTACATATCGTCATCTAAAATGCAAAACTCGAAATTGACTTTTATTGGTTACGACTTACTATATTACATTACATATATTTACAAAGTTCTAATCTTCTGCCTTTAAAAATATTAACAAAAGTCAAATTGCCGTATCATTAAGTGTATGCTTTTCTAAAACAACATAACGTACCTTGCTATAGAAAAAATTAGAAGACTATTTAATTTATTTCTTTAACAACAAAATTTAGAATTTTTTTTTGTATTCTGCTGTTAACTGTTACGATGATGTTAGTGAAATCAGTGATCAAACTAAAAGTTTTTCAGAATTAAATATTAGCAAGTTCTGTAAAAATAATAAAATTTTTTCCTTTAATTGAAAATATTTATATGACCAATTCACAATGTGTTATGTTAATGTCATACAGAAAATAAAGTCCAAAAATTTTACAAAAAAAACCACAATACTTTATAATAATTTTAAAATTTTTGGAAAATTATGACTTTATGACAATACGACACATGAAACTACTAGTGAATACACAAATAATGAAAACATAAATGGTTCATGTTCCATGTATGTCTGTCTAAGTGATGGTTGAAATCAACTTTTACAATATTTTGAAAATATCCTGTAATTTAAATACAGCACAATTGCTCCATAACTTTCAGAGATATGAGTAGATAAACACGACTGCCTCGGTTTTTTTCAATATTTTCGCAACAAAAATCAACATTATTCAGCTCTAGGTTAACTTATAGAGACGTTTGTTACTATTTATAGATACGATATGCCTTTAGAGATATTCTCCAAAAATTTTAGGTAAATCGATTACTAAACGACAAAGTTAAAGGCAAAAATAATTTTGAAAATTATATATTTTTTTAAATACGTCAAGTTATAAAAACTTCTAATTAATTTTTGTACATGTTAGAGACACCAGAATATATGCCGTAGTCTGAAAAATTACTGCTAAAAAAAAACTAAAAAATCGGATTAAAACCAACTGAGGTATAAGCACGAAAATACAAAAGCTTCAGAATTTTTTCTTTAAATATACAAACAGATCACTTTTTTAGCTTTTAAACAATATAGAGCAACAATATGGATATCACAAAGAAGGACTTGACTAGCAAAATATAGAACATAAAAAAAAACTCAAGACGGCCGCCACTGCAAAATGGCGAACAATTAATTTATATATGGGTCAAATCTACTAATCAAAAATGTACCCACTTCAACCTCCTCAATACTGGTATCAAACAAAAGGATTTGGCCAGTGGAATATAAAAAAAATGGAAAAGCTAAAATACAAGATGGCGTCTAAAATAAAATGGTGGATAGATGAGTCAAAAATAGTAATTAAGGCGCCCACAATATGGGTATCAAATGAAAGGTCTTGATCAGTAGAATATAGTAAACTATGAAAAAATTGAAACCAAGATGATTCCCTAAACAAAATGGAGGACAGTATATTTTTTTCAACCCCATCAATATGCGTACAATGTAGGCCTGACTAGTAGAATACAATCAACTTTGTGAAAATTCAAAATGGCAACGGAATTAATAAAACTAAATAAAATATGGGATAAGCTACCATAAGGGTGCCCCGGTGGACTAGTCAGTAGTGTGCTGGTCTGCTAGTTTGGGGGTTGCGGCATTGTTACTTGTTTTTGTGATGGCATACATTATGAGTAAATATGTATATTTTTTAATAAATTTAAATATGTTTGTCATTTTTTGCTGTTTTATTGAAAATTTAATGAAGTACGTGCTTTATCTTATACCAATACTAATTAGTTATTAAAATAAATAAAAAAAAAATATGCAATTTTAATATTTTTAATAATATGCGTTATTTGTTCTAAAAATGAAGTAGTTTTACCTGTACTGAATCAGAATAGCAAACAGGTTTGACCATGTTGGCGCTGACCTAGTGATTATTATTTTTATTAATACTTTTTACTTCCTTCAATTGGTTATACGTTTCAGAAGATTATAAATCAAAACAACGTAACACACATAACTAAAAAAATACCACTTAAAATAATATTTTTTCTTCAAAAATAGATCAGTTATCGCCTTTTAAGCTCATATATAAAATTTATATCTGTACCTCAAATATTTTCCATTTCAGAATATTTTTCGCTCTCCTGTAATCTTATGTATAGTGATGTTACGTTGTTTTGCATTTTAGATGACGATATATACATACATAAGTACACACATACATGTTTATGTAGAACAACACAAATATTTACCCATGAGTTCTGCTTAATTAGAACGATTTAAACGCATATTTCAACATAACATGGTTGTTGCTGTTGCCGCTATTGCTGCGTATGTTCTTAATGATCTGTTCACAGATTTAGGCCCAAAAATATATTGAAAACAAGAAAAGATTTGGTTTTTGAAAGGTTGTTGGGAAAAAATTGTAAATTGTGGAAATAAGAAAGAATGTAGGCGCTTATCGAAAAAAAAACTTATACAATTTTTAGTAAAAAAAGTTTACCAAATATAAACGTATCTATATATTAAATAAAATTTTAATAAACAATGGAAAGTAAAGAGAGACTGTAGGAAATGGGTTATTCATTCCTCATGAAATTTCTTAATTTTTAAATCTTTGCTATTGCTAAAGGAAAACTTAAAATTTTCTAACAAAAATTCAAGACTTAAACTTATTTCTCTACCTACCTGTCCCTTTGCTACTAGCAAGCTCTCATCAATTACGTGTACAATTAAAACGAAATCTTAATTTTTTACCATAAAAGTAAGTATTTATATAGTAAACGACTAAATAGTTACACTCTCTTAAGTACTTACATCAAATATACGAAAACTGTGCTGCTATAAAAGACTGTTCAAATATACTGCGTCTTTTAAATTTTTAATCACGTCTTAAGTACATAAATTTGTTTTTTTTACTAGAACTTAATTGTAACCTAAAATATGTTGTGGGTTTAAAAGAAATGTGTGTGTATTTTTGTACTTCAAAAGTAAAAAAATTTAAAGAGAAAAACGCTACTGTGTTAATTAAAAGTTTTTTAAACGCTTAAACAGATATTAAAAAATCCACTAAATGGGAAAATTAAAAATTAATTTATAGAAAACTTGTCACAAGTTGGGAAGCCATTGGAAAATTGTTAAGAAATTACAATATTTGGAAAATGTCTTTTAGTAAGCAAAAATAGTTGGCTTGATTCCGTTACGTCAAATTTTTTATGATACCTTTTAGGATAAGAGTGGAAAAGAGGAAATTTAAGTCAGAGTTGGTAAATAGCGTTGGTGCAGAAGGTCCATTATACGATGAGGAATAAGGCACGTAACGTGGTGTTGTTGAAACCACATATTGTTTGATTTCAGATCATCTAAAACAAACTGAATAAGTAACAGGAAATCAAATGGAGGCAGTCTTGTGGTGGTTTGGTGATCTATATCTTCCGATGATTGTCTAAAGCTTCAGTTTATATCTACTCGAACGATGCGGTTTGTGGTGAATAGGACAACGCCAGAACTCATGTAAGCAGACAGAATATGATGTGGTTTCGTGATAACCTTATTGTTATTTTGTCGGCCAACTTGCACTCCCGACATGAACATTATATGTCAATAACAGGTAGTTTTCTAATGTTTTAGAATTTTAATAAAAAAAATAATTGAAAGAGGAATAAAATAGATTTAAAAATATAGACAAATATAAAAGTATGAAGGATGGAATATATATTATGATTAGTTTTAAAAGAGGCATAGTTAGGTTTTAAAATATTTCATCTTCGGGAATATTATCTAGTCGGAGTATTTATGTCTTTCTGTGTATGCTAGTCTGGGTATACAGGTATTACCAACACCTTTGGATGGGGCATAGGAGAATCATTAATGTCGTGTATAAACTCTCAGACTCGTATGCCAATGGAGCGTAAGAGTAGAGTAAAGGTGGTCTAGTGACTGCATCGCTCGCTCATAGTAGGTAAATCAATTCACAATTAGGGCATTTATAGTGACATTAGGGATAGGAGAATCCTGAACATCGTATTTAAAGAGGTTAGGGAGACTCAGATTGCAATATACTATGCAGCACAGGTAGGCGCTCATTAAGTGTGAGTGATTAGGATTGTCTTGTTAAACAAATTCTTGAATTTTGTAAAGCTAAAACTGGTGCTACAGTTACGCAAAGGGTAAAAATCTTAATTTGTGTATATTAAAAAAATAATAAAAAAAAATTTGTAGTTATTTTGTATTCTTATCTCTAATAATTTTTATCTGAAGAAGTGTTGCTTGTACATTTGCTTTTGATAAAAATATTAAAAAAGGAAAAAATTATTAAAATATTTTTTTTTGTAAACATATGCATATGAAAATGAATTATTTTTAAATTACATCATCAGGAAAATATTATCAGTAATATAGTTTACGAAATTTTTAGAAGCTTCTTCTTTAGCCAACATAAACAAGCTGAATGGTTTACCCATGAAAGAACATGCCACGTAAAATTGTGCCCCAAAAATCAAAGCTACAAACAAACATCGCTTGGGAAGTAAAAATCCCCAAAATAATTACTATTTTTTTTTCATCTGTTATAGTCTCCTAACTGAAAAAATCATTATCATTATCATTTCATCATTTTAAATTTTTGTTTGTAAAATTTGAGTTTTCTGAAAAGGCTGCTCTATTCATCTTGTCATCTTGGAACGACATGCTCAATTATGTTAAGCAATCCGGCAAAAAAACTTTAACTTACGTCAGCTTTAGGTTTAAATATTATTTTCTGATTAATCCATCGGTTTTGGAGTACTTTCACCATGTCGGGAACAAAATTCGAATTTACTAATGGATTTACATGTAGTAAAATCTATTTTATTTCTAATACATGCAGCCATAAGATGATAAGATGAATTTTTTAAATTCAAAAAATCTTATTATTTTACAAAAGAATTTTTTTTTGTACTTTTACTATATCGGGAATAAAAGTCGAATTTATACATGGATTTTCATGCAACAAGATCTATTTTATTTCTTATACATGCAGGTTTGACTTGTTCCTCAAAAACTCCAAAACTCATGGCTGAATCAGAAAATGATATTAGAAAGACTTAAAGTTGGCGATATTTAAAGTTCTTTGACGGATTGTTCAACGAAATCGAGTGAGGCAAGATGTATGAAGCAGTCTCTTCAGAAATATCAAATTTTACAAAAAAAAAAAAAGAAATTTAAAAAATCAAATGATCATTTTTGCAATTAGGTGAATATAACGGATAAAAGATAGTGATTATTTAGGGAAAAACAAAAATTCCAATTTGTTACAAAGTGTAATTTTTAGTTGTAATTGCAAATGTAATCAAATTGAAAAATAATTCCGTTTGAGTTCAATTTGCACATTTGTGAGAATATTTAAGATTCATGGTCAAATGGTATATGGACATTTCCATGAATATGTCAACCACGACTGTAAAAATAAAAACTCTTGAAAGTTTTTCAATATAAGTTTGTTGAAAAAAAAACACTAAAATTTTACTATGCGCAGGTATTAAAAGCTTTTTAAATTATTTTAAAAGCAATAATAAGAGTTCAATCTGATTATCTCTTTTATTTATTTTAAATAATTGCAATCAACTATGTTTTTTTTTAAACAACTAAATTTTAAAAATAAATTGTAATTGTAAATATGCTTTAAAATTAAGGTGATTTCCCCCTGGATGTTATTTTAATGTCACATACGTAGTGCAAAAACATTACTTGTCTCCGTCAGTCGTACTTAAACAGTCGCAAAAGCACCTAATTTAGAATTTAACTTTTTTCCTTAACATAATATAAATTGTATTACCTTAGAATACTATTAAAGAAAAATCTGTCACATACGATATCTCACGAACGATATTAAAGTGAATTTATTATAAAATCATTTAAAGATTGTTTGCAATTAAGTATGATGGATTTTAAATAAAAAATATTTGGTTTAGTGTAAGAAATACATGTCACGTACGATATATTATTATTTTTCTGAATATTTTAGACAACAATAATTAATTTTTTTTAAATAAAGACCCATTGAATGGATCATAAAGATTTAATTTTGTTTTTGTTACTTTTACTTTTGCAAAAATTACTCCACTTTATAGGAGTACAAATGTCACGTACGATGACGGTCAATTCGTTTCGTAGGAGTTTTTTTTACAAACACTAATACACGAAAATTGTATATATTAGATAAATTAATATTTATACGAGTAGAAAATTTCTAATATTAAAAATTTCTAATATAGTAAGTTCCCTATTAAGGCAGATCAATATTTAGAATTTGTGATAATTAATGTGGATAATGATTTATGCTTTCTCTAGTGGTTTATCAAAATCAAATCTTCATTATTTGTCAAAACAATTAGACTGATTCAATTACTTAAAATATAAAAAGAGAAACGTCATAGTCAGTCACTGTCGTTTCCTCTTACTTTCACAAATAGCATACTTTCATTAATTCCGACATACATATTTCAATACTCATCTGACCGAAAAGCTCAATGACCATAGACAAAAATAATTTTTTCTCTTCAAGATATTTGCCAGATGATACCAGATGATTTACAGAGTTATAGTTTACGTTTGGGTTTTCTTATCAAATAATTGATTTGATAAAAATAAAAGTAACTACAGATTGAATGTACATATGTATCCTGTAATAAACTAAATATTTATTGATTTATTTACGCTTTATAAAGTTTCAATTTGACGATTTTTACTCACAGATTTAACAACTTTTATTGGTTCTGTTTTTATTTATTTTCAATCTAAATATTATTTCAAATTTCGTTTTGCTCTCCAAATTCAATACTATGCAAATGTAGAGTATTTGTCCACAAAGTACAATTTTGTAAAAACAATTGCCGATAAAGCTTTGCAAGTAACACACAGTAACAAAATTCAAATTACATTAAAAATTTTACTTAACTTATTTGCATTTTATTTTATTTATTTATGCAGAGTCAAGACGATAAAATGTGTAACAAATACAAAATGACGAAAAACGGAGACACGTGAATTAAAATGTATAAAATTAATTTCGCGTAAAACAAAAAAATTATTTAAAAGGTGAAGGAGCAGTAGCAGGAGAACACAATAGCAAATACTTGTCACATTTGCACCCCAAATATTCTATAAATTTGTAATAAACTTTTCATTCTTGGATGTATTTTTTTTATCTCTTGCAGTGGTTGACTCAAACTAAACTGCCACAATTGTAAATTTAATAAAAGTTTTAGAAACTTTTTGTTTATGTTTTCTTCTTCTTTATATTATTTATTTGTTGATTTTAACCTTGAGGCGTCACATGGTAGGTGGAGTAAAAATAATGAAAAACATAATAAAAACGAACACCAGAAATATAAAAAAAAATTGCGGTAAGTATTGTTTATTAAAAGAATTTGAATGACAACGCAATTATTTATAAATATTTAAAAGTAAGCATTTAAGTAAGAGAAATTATAATTAATTAAGGCGTGGCTTGAATAAAGATTATTATAAAAAATCGGCAAAAGTATATAAACTTTATTATTTCATTCTACTTTTTAAAATATATTCTTTAGTTATAAATATTTAAATTATCAGCAGTATTGCCAAGTAAGCATTTTTTATGCAAAATTTTATATTTAAATTTGCTTAAGCCTTAAAGTATGATGTTTCAATTACAGTGAGTATTGTAAGGTTTATAATATTAAAACAAAACGTTAAAAGCAACAACAGCAAGTAGTAGTATTTTGTTAAATTTGTTTTTTATTTCTTAATTTTGTTCGCCTGGCAATACTATTACTATAAGCAATATAACGTATTTATAAACATTGATTTATTTGAATTTTTCCTTGCCAAAATTTGCCGTAGTAAATTCGTTTAAATTTTAAGCATTTTAGCACTATTTTAAGTTAAAGCTGTCAGGCTTTTACTTTATAATGAAAAATATACAGCCTTTACAACCCGTTAAAATGTCTTTCATTATAAAGTCATTGACATATAAAACCCGGTCTAAACTTTAAATTGAAAATTAACTAATAAATATAATTGATATTTATTAAATTTGTTTATTTGTATTCTGAGCTTTACTGCGTTAAGTTCGTAAATCAATTTAATTTCATAGATTATGTAATTATGTATTTCATTAAACCCAAATGTGCGTTTAATATAAACAGGTGCTTGTTGTTTTATGATTTCATTTAAATTGCATTAATATTTAAATTAATTTACATATTCTGCTTAATATTGACAATCAATTAATTTGTATTATTTTAATCACTGACCAATCATTAAAAAACCGTTTTAATTACAACAAGATTTACTGTGTTAAGTGGATTTAACAGGGGGTTTGTTTGCTTTAATAGGTTAAGTATGTTTTGCAACTAAAAATGCATAAATTATTTTATTTTTAAAACCTATACCACCACAGGTGGGCTAAGAAAGAGAGACATTCTACAAAACCCACAACAACACAACAAGCACACGGGGAAATAGTTATGCCAAAAACAGTTTAACTAAAAATATTTTTTTCTTAAAGCGTACCCTAGCAAAATAACACATTACAAAATATTGAGTTGAAAGTACTTGAAAACAGTTCTTTACTACTTACAATTTGGCATCTAAACCCATTATTTTAACACGACGATGTCATTGGAGGCAAGTACTTACCACGCTTGCTTACAACAAGGGACTTAAATAAGTACTTATTACGGTCGTTTATAAATAGGGACTTAAATAAGTTCTTACTTTCATAGCAATATATAAGTACTTGATTTTAATAACCTAAACAACCCAATAATAATATCGACTAACAGAAGTTGTTAGGTTCTTTTAAGAACAAAACTTCGGTTAGATTATTCTACGAACCGTAATTTGAAATTAAAAAATCAGTGAAAATCTGTAAGTTTAATGAAATGCTTTGCAGCTGTTGTCAAAATAATTATTACCTAAACCCTAAGCGTGTTGAATTGAATTATAAAAAGTTATGTATTTGAATGGCTTCTAGCAAGTTTCGCATTAACAAGTTGTATTGTGTGTATCTAAGCAAATGTCTGAAAATATAATCAAGTCATTACTAAAATACTTCTTAGTAAGACGTACGTTATATAAAAGTTATTGTAAAGTATGTTGTTTAGTAAGAGCAATTCATTACCTAGTTTTTGCTGGGGTGTTAATTTTTTAACAAATTGAAAAAACAAGCTGTATTTATGGCAAACAATTTATTTTTATATTAAAACTCATGCGCAAGGCATATTTTTACAGGTTACCATATCGTAACAGCTGAACGGGAAGCATAATGTCACAATTTTTTAAATTCGCTCAATTTAGTTTATTCATGCAACGATGGAAAATAAGATATTTATTTCAATATTGAAAAATTAATTTAAGTGTACTTTTTTGATGACAAATGTATTGAATTTATTTATATTTGTTGTTTTTATACCCTGGATCATTGGTTTCACGAATACATATCCTTTTTTAATCAGTTTGTTTTTAAATTTAACGGATAATAATGACTTTTCCATCCCTGAAACATGAATACGTATTGACAATCAATTCGCCCAGGTACATCACCTGTATGAATAAGAAATAAAATTTACTTTGAATAACCAATATAAGTTTGGATCAAAAGTCCCTAATTTTGAAATGTATAAAATAAAAATGTATTACAAAAATACGAAAAAGTACTCTGTCGCTCAATATATTTTCATTATTAACTTGAATCAATAACAATTGTTTGTATCACTATTCATCTCATATAAAATACGTACATACATGAAAAAACATACCATTGTAAAATTATTAATTGAGTTTACGCATGTATGTTTCTAAAAAAAATGTAAAAAAAATATTAAAAAAAAAAAATTAAAAAAAAATTTTTTTAAAAAATTTAAAAAAAAAAATTATAAATATATAAATAATATAAAAAATAAAAAAAAATTTTTTGGCTCAACTGGTATTCGATACCACGTTTACTCTACCAGTATATATGTATGTTGTTGTTGTAATTGTGAAAAAAAACGAGGTGGTCGTGGTTTTTCGCTCATAGTTATAGGGCGATTGTGCTGAATATCAATAGCGATTCATTCCCGGATATTTCCGAGAGATTGATACCATACACAGATCTGAGGAACATATAGTTACTCTAAAAGTTGATTTCAACCAACACACGGACAGACGGGCAGACGGTCAGGGCTTAATCGACTCCTCTATTCATAAGCTTTCAGAAAATATATACTTTATGGGGTCGGAAATGAAAATTGTAGAAATTACAAACGGAATGACAAAGCTATATATACCCTTGTGCACCACAGGTGAAGGGTATAAAAATGCGTAAAAGTATATTTTCTTTCACCCATACCAAAAGTCACTAATTTAAAGAATGTTTGTTTACAATCGTAATAAAGAAAGCACATGTCATTATCATCCTCAACTTGGATGAATAGTTCCTAGTTTAAAAATTCTAGCCTCATAAATGTAGAAAATGCATAAGGTACTATAAAAATTTCCAAAGTATCTTTTTGTCCACTCTTAGCATTTTCAACTTCACCTCAGATCTAATTTAAAAATTTTGCCTTAATAAATATTAAAAATATAAAAACTCACTTTAAAAATTCAAGTACAATAACTTGATTTCAAGTTTTTTTTTTAATAATAAAATATTTTAATCGACATAATTTAAATGTGAGTAAATCTGCACTTTTTTTCGTTTAAATAAATATGTTCTAAAAAATGTTTGTACCAAACTGTTTTCCTGAAATTTTCCCTTTCTACGTGTTATGTGTTTTAAGTTTCACTTAATTACATAGTTGTGAATGTCTAAAGAAACCAGTATTGAAATTTTTTTTAGAAGGTGCAATACCCAGTATTTTTATTCACTTCACACAAAAATGACAAACGGTATACATATATGTTTTGTTATTCCATGTAAAGCTTTTACAATTTTTATTTCCGACCCTATAAAGTATATATATTCTGAAAGCTTATGAATAGTGGAGTTGATTGCGCCCTATTTGTCTGTCCATGAGTGTGTTGAAATCAACTTTTAAAAGCCTCCTGACATTGCCTGGACCCACGTGAGGTATTAAAATATCAGAAATATTTGGGAGCAGATCGGTATTGAAAATCAGAAAAATCGGTACATAAGCAAATGAGATATAAGGAAAAAACCACAACCACCTTTTTTTCACATCAACAACATACAAAACATACAAACAAACATTGTATACTGGTCAGACTGAACGTGGATTCGAATCCCAGCTGAGCCAAAATATTTTTTTTTTAATTTTTTTTGTATCCTTCACACAGTGAAAAAGGGTATATATAGGTTTGTCATTCCGTGTGAAATTTCTACAATTTTCATTTCCGACCGAAACAGAATTACAACAACAACATACATACATACAAACGTGTATACTGGTTAGAGAAAACGTCGCATCGAATCCCAGCTGAGCCAAAAAAAATTTTTTTTAATATTTTTAAAATTTTTTTTTTATTTTTTTTTTATATTTTTTATTTAATATATTATTTATATTTTTATTATTATTTTTTTAAAATTTTTTTTTATTTATTAATTTTTTTTTATTTATTTTTTGTTTTATATTTGTTATATATATTTTAGTTATTTTTTTTTTAATTTTTTTTCTTAAATTTTTTTGTTTTAATTTTTTTTTTAAATTTTTTTTAAAATTTTTTTTAAAATTTTTTTTTTATTTTTTTTTTGTTTTTTTAACAGTTGGTCCGACCGTTCTCCGATTTGAGATAAATTAAAAATAAATTTTTTGTGGATGGGGTCCATTTTTCTTTCTTCAAAATACAAATGGGGTTATGACGAACATTTATAAAATATAACCGACATTAGTGCAATTGTTATTAAATGATGCGATTATAAACGACAACCTTTGTAGAATATTTTATAACTGTTCGTCTAAAGTATTGAACATGCTTTTTAAATACCTTTAATTTGGAATTAAATTCATCTCAAACAATAGTCCTATTCTATGAAAATTAATCGATTGTATGAAAAATTTAATTTCGTACTTAAATAGAAAGTTAAAAACTGGCCATTAGTATGTACTTGGAAAATGTGCACAACAAGAAGTTGGTTTGTTGCTGTTATTTATATGCTGAATGCTTAAACTCATAAAAATTAAATTCAATAAATATATATTTTTTAATTTTAAATTTATGAAAAGCTCAAAAAAATATATTATTAAATATTATTGATTAACTGCTGTATTCATAAAATATATTTCAGGTTTATTAGACAAATTTCTCTACAACATCTGTCAAATAAGCATTTAATAAGCCTAAAATATTTTTTATGAATACGGCCCTAAATGTTTACAAACATATTCAATTTCCAAAAAAATTTTTGATAATTTCTACTTATATTTTTTTCGATTAATTAAAATTTTAAACGTATTTTCATTTTATAGGTTTTTAAAAAAAACATTAAAATTATATAAATTTTTGTTTTCGATTAAAATATTTAAAAAAGTTTTTAATAATTTCCCAACTAGGAATAAAAAAATATTTTTTATACATTGATATGTCTAATTTATAAAAAATTTTTAAAAATATTTCTTTTAATATAATATGTTAGTTTATACATAATTTAACCCCCTTTTAAATTCATATACACGCAAAGAAAAACCATGGTTACGACGTGATTACGACGGTCATATTATTTTTTCTAAAACAATATTTGGTTGTCGAAAACAAGTAAAAGTTATTTTGGTTTCATTTCATCATATATTTTGTCACGAGAATCAAGCATTTGTTTGAATTGTATCATTTAATGTTTACTTTTCTTCAAAATTTCAAAATGATAACCATTTAAAAATAATATGATTTAAAAAAATTAAGTTGACAAAAATAACATTATATTCAAGAACATTATAAATTAAAAATAATCATTAAATAATAAGTGAGACAACAGTATGATTACAAATAAATCAAGCTATGATTTTTTTTTAATAATAATTTGATTTCAATTGTTCTTCTTCTTGCTGAATAAATTTTTATTATTTTAAAAGTTTGAGATGTCAAAAAAAGGAACAAAAATTTTGAAAAATTAAAGAATATTTAAAAATAAACAAGAAAATTTTAAAAAATATTGGTAAAAAATTGCAAATAAATTGGTGAGTACAAGCAATATGTGTATGTTACAGCAAAAGACAATAATTTGCCGTAAAAAAGCAAAGATTGTCGAATTTAATTGTAGTCATATATATGATTATTGAATGATACTTTAATTAAACATAATAATGATAACTGGTAACCATTATTATTTTAAACATAATCATACAATTCAATCATAGTATATTGCTCTTCGATTATGGTTACCACAACCATATTTTTTCTTTGCGTGTATCCACCCCTATTTGTTGCAGCACGATTTCATACCATATAAATGCAACACTTCATACGGTTATTAGCTGGGCCTGTAAATTTTCATTACCCTGACAACCATAACAATGAAAGGCCAAAAAAACTTTGTAACAACAAACCAGTCAAAAGGAAATTAAACAAAAACAGACAATTTGTTTGTTTCTTACTTTGAAAGATGATTGAATACGAGGCCGCTACGGCAAAACGTAAAAAGAAATTAAAAAAGCAAAAACCTAAAACAACACATGTTAAATCCAAACAGCGTCCGCATCAACAGAAGAAAAGAAAAATCCAATTAACCAAAGAGTTTGAGAAAAATGAAAAGGAGGTAATGACTCTGTTGGAAAACACTAGTTTATTTAGTGAGTCCAGCAATAACAGTCACCGTCATGAGGATAATAAATCACCCAGTGAAAGATTTTTTTGTGGCACCCAGCTAGAACAACAGAAAAATAGTACAACGGACAGTTCTAAAGAAAAGTTTAATGAAATTGAAGACATCAACAGTGATGAGTCACAGAATGAAAAACGAAAGTTAAGAGAATCATTAGATGATGTTTCAACCGCTGCTAGAAGTATACAGCCAACACTGGCTTCTACATTCATACAAATCGATCCAGTTGATAGACAAGCATTGGTAGCGGTAGAGAGAGCTCAGTTCTTTAGACAACAAAAACAGTTTGATTACAAGCCAAAACTAAAATTGGACTCTAGTTTGACTTCGTTTAGTATGGAGGGAAACATTGATAAAAACTTCGTGCTAATGCTAAATCGTTTTATTATGGAATTTAAATCACGCAAAGAGAAACTGGATAAAAATATTTTAAACATTTTGAGAAATAGCAAAGGTTTAAAAAGATTCTTTTGTGATGATATCTTGTACAAAAGCTATTGTGAGTTTAAATTTAAGCCCATTTTTATAGAGCCCTCTCACGACAGTTTTCCTGTGCCCTCTAAAAAATTGTTAACCTTACATCTTAAAGAATTACGGTTTACCGAACATCCTTTACTTGAAGCAGAACACCGTTTAGCAAATAACTTAGAGCTTTTATATGAACACCATCAACAGCGCATACAGGAAAAAATCACGGAAAAACTTTATGCCGATTTACAAGTCGAAAGAAATATTTTAAATGAATTATTAAAGGCTGCCGAAAATGGCTCCAAAAATGACAAAGTTTCAAACACAGAGAAAAAAGCTTTAAAAATAGAGCGTCATTTGTATAAAGTAAAAGCTCTGCGTGAAAAGCTCTATGATGAAGAACTTACCAATAAACAGCTTTTGCAAGAAATTCTTAACAATTGGGTGAAATTAAAGAATCTAAGAAGTCAACAAGAACAAAAATTTACTAGACTAAAATTACGCATTATAATCGAGGATTTAAATTTGAGCGATAGTAAAAATCGCCAACATCTATGGACTCAACGATTTGAAACCGATCTTAATGAGACTTATCGTGAACAATTGGAAGAATATTATCGCAATAAACGTTTGAGACAGCAGCATAAAGAAGACAGTGTTTATATTGCTAGACCTCGAAAACCAGATTTTGGTTTACTCTTTTCGGAATTGAGAGAAAAGTATAACAAATGTTTTATGAATCCCAAAGAACCTCGCATAAATGTTATACGCATTCTTGACAATGCTGAATATGCTGATATGCCAGGTCCACGCAAATTGCAACGCTATTTTATGCGCATATTTTTTGATCGTCAAGTGGTGGGAGAAAGCCGTGTTTATCGTTTAGAAAGAGATTTGAGTGTAGAAGTCAATGAAAAGTTTGGCATCGTTTTGAATAGAAGGTTGCCGAAAGATATAAGGATAAAGGTGAGAAGCTTTTAAAACATTTTATAAAGAGAGTTAGTATTGACAAAATTTCTATGGAAATTTTTTAAAAAGAATTTCTCGAAAATGTGATATAAATTTTAAGTTTATAAATTTATAAATTTTAAGTTTATTGAAATTATTATTCAAATATAGGACTTACTAAATCCCTTATCTTAATTAAGCAGTCTGTTAAGCTGAGTTTCTTTTTTAGCTTTATAAGAAGTCTAAAATATCTTCTGCCCTTAAATTGGCGAATATAATTGTTCCCCTTCCCTTGTCGACTAACATACTACCAGAAGCACGAACTGCAGCGGTATCATTCTCTTCGCATAAACAACCTATTTCGGGTTATTTAAGGCTAAATTTAGAAACTGATGAACAATTCTATCCCAATGAAATCGTAAAAAAGTTATTTCCTGTTCCTCAACAACACACAGTTATACCCAAAAATCTTTTAAGGCAATGGTATGAACGAAAACTCTTAAGTGCAACAGAAATCACTAATCGTGCCTTATTGACCTCAAATTTGGATAGTGATTCGGAAGATGATGCTGAAAAATTAGACGCAGCAACTAGTAAGACCTGCACATTCCAAGAGGATCTTTTGCATTTTTGCGATCCTCAGGAGTTGGAAAACAACCAAAGACTAAGGATTTTACATTCGCGCTACTTGAAAAATGATGCCAGAACTAGAGACTTAAAGTTTGTACCCATGTTGGATCATGAGCTTGAATTTGAATGGGGAACGGAAGAATCAGTAATAGATCCGGGCAACTGGATGGATCCAATAGATTTGCAAAAACATGAAGGAAAGAAATATTTGCGTACTCTCTATACAGCCATCGAAAATCAATGTAGTCGTTTGACAAAAGTAGTGGAGAGTCGAGAAAATTTGCTATTGAATGATGAGCCTATAAGTTGGAGGTGAGAAGTGTCTTGGTTTATCCATGGTATAAAAATAAATTTTCTTTTCTCACTTGCAGTGCTTTTTTTCAAGCTATTAAACTTATATTCCAGCCTAGACTTAATTTGCATGTTGACAAGAGCTTGTCTCTGTCCTCAAGTAATCTTTGCATGTCACTGGAGTATAAACAAAATTTTAAAATAATTTGTAATATAATAAGAGCGACCGGTATACCTGTAAGAATAACTAGTTCCAATGACACTGAGAGCAGGGGAACAAGTACCCCAGAATCTTCAAATGTTTTTGTTTTGCAAAGTAAGTTGAATGATGTTGTTAGGAAAGAACAGGTCTAGCTAGAGACAAAGACTTGGAATCAATAATGTTCAAATGTTTGAATGAGCTTGAAGTGATACAAAATTAAAAAAGTTAAAATTTTTTGATTTTCAATGTAATTTTCTGTTAGAAAAAATTTTGCTGTTAATAGTATGTGATGATTTATTTATCTGTAAAACCCAATGCAGAGTTTTATTTTCATTTTCATTTCATGTGCTGAAAAAGTTTAGCAGAAATACAGCGTTTTTATCTAGACAGTTGAATTAGGTTTTATTTTCTATTTGTTTGTAGATTTAAAATATTCCAACGTTAGACCATTTATGGCCGTGAGTTATAAGGATAAATTTTGTCGTACCATGGCAGCGGAAGGATCGAATCCTACTTGGAATGAACAGCTTATATTACAGCTGAGGTAAATATTAAAATTTGTTACCTTTTTTTCAATTTTTAAAAATTTTGTATTAAATTTTAATTCCAATGTTTGTAAAAAAACTTTCAAAACTTATTGAATAAGAAATAAAAATTTTCCATCTTAGTGGCAGCTTATCCGATCTACATGATGACCTTAAAATCTCGCTATACGATGAGGTGGTGGAAAATCAAATGAATGATGATCCTGCTCTTAAAAATATGGACATTTATCAGAGAATACAAAACAATTGGTTAGGAGAATATCGAATACCAATTAATGCTTTATTAACTCAAAAAAAAGTAAATTTTTAAATATCAATGAAAAAGTCATATTCAATTGTTTTTGTCTTCCTAAAGATGGACGGAGTTTTTGAACTTAATACGCCCAAAATATTAATTGGCTACAAAAGACCTTCTCTTGAGAATATAACTTCTAACGCTGAAACTAATATTATGATCGAACAATTTCCCGAAATTAAGGAATCTATTAGATTATGGTGCTTTATTAGCTTGGAACCACTACTTGTATTGCCCTCAGTGAATACGAAATGTTTAGGATGCTCAGAGTTTTTAGAAGTAAGACAACATCTAAGTAACTGGAGTATGCAGGCTTTGGAATTGCAGCCACAAAGATATACGGATCCTTTAATATGTACAGCGGAAGGTCAGCGTTTGTGTGTAACCAGAATTTTACATCCCATAGCACCGCCCATAGAGGCTAGTGAGAACTTGCTTGATAGTGCTTGCAGATTTATCTCATTGTTGTCCATACCGAAGTATTACAATCCCTGCATGAGATTTACAGGTGTGTGGTTAAATAATCAAGTGAGTATAGAAAAACTTAAATCGCAATCCATTTTTCAAATGCAAGTATTTGTATTTATATAGCTGCTCTTGGACACAACTTGGGGCTCACCTAAAGATTTGGGAGTTTTACTTTGTAATTACCTACTGCATTTGGGTCTTCAGTGCTATTTAGTTTTAGGCACAGCCTTTCCCTATGGAGATTGCACGTTTGTACTTTATACCAATGCAGAAGGTGAAATGTTTTTTATAGATCCTGGTACCGGTAAGCGTTATGCTCTAAAGGATGTATTTTGTCCTTTACAAACTATTAAGTTGGTGGTAACGCAAAAAAATGTAAGTTTATGTCATAAATATATATATTTTTTTGTTTAATGCTCTTCAGTTTATTTACAGTTTTATTTAAATATACAAACCGAGTCTCGTGTCTCCATGATGAATTATAACTGGAGTGATACTTCTTGTTGGCTGTATGGTTTTACAAAGAAAAATCCTGCACCATTGGGTGGCTTTCAATCTCTTGACTATAAATATCGTGTATCTTACAACACTTCAGAGTTAAAATATAATATTGAAAGAAAGATCATGAAAAAGATAAGTGCTTGGCGTAGTATGCGTAAAACAATTTGGAATAGGTGAGTTATTATTAACAGCGATTTTAACAGCGATAAAGCCTTTAAATACAAGATTCTCCCTGTAATGATAATATATAACTTGAAAAATAGTGCGGTCGGAACCTATTGTAGAGTGACCATAATGTTGAGAAATTTAAGAAGATTTTAAAACTTAGTAGACAAATATTGTCGCGGACTGTTTAACAAAACTGCATGTAACACATGGGAAGAAAAGGGTGAGACTTAGAACATTATCTAAGTCAATGTGCTATATTTGAGCTTATTAACACGAGAACTTTAACGTTGACACTAAGTTTAGGTTAGATAAAACAGCTGTTATTCAGCTCACCTGGGTCCATTATATTGATCCCTTTATAATAACTGCATAATAATAATGAGAAAAATAGAGATAAAAAGAGATTAGAATAATAACATTGGAAAAAGGGACTAGGATAAAAGGTAGGAAAGAAGAGATGTCGTTATCTGGTTCGTAAACCGTTTGCAGGAGAGCCCACCCTAGACACTACCAGTTCCGAATGGTCCATGGAACCACCCAGACTGTCTTATATAGATAGAAATTTAAGCGAAACTTTGCGTTGCCATCTCTGACAGGCTTCGTACTCTGCAAGACCCGAATATTCTCCAGCGCTGGACAATGACATAGAAAGTGATAAATGGTTTCCTCCTCCTTCTCCTCATCTAGACAGCTTAAACAGAAGTTATTATACGGTATTTCCTTATAATAATTGCCAAAACTTCAGTGACCAGTCAGCGTATGCCAAATTTGGAATGCCTAAGTAATTCAAATTGGAAATCACTAAGGACTAACATTGAAGGACTTGTGTTCTTCACTTAATCGAGATATTAACTAAACTATGATATTAACTGATTATGGTTTTGTTAGAAGCATTTCATTCCTTTAGAGCATATAACATGCTATTTGGGCTCTTCCCTACTTGACCTCCTCGTCTTTTCTACCTTACCTAACTTACAGAGAAAATATTAAAAATTTAATGAAATAAAGTTGAGTAAATGTTTTTAATCGATTGAATTAGCAAAGTTCGTTTAGGATTAAATAGAGTTTGAAATTGGCGTAATTAATTCAGATATTTAAAATGTTATGTACTTATATCCATTTACTTAGTTTGTAGAAAGAAGCGGTTACTGCTGCATACAAAGCTTTAATTTACATTTATTTTGTATCAATTACAGAGCATTTCAACCACGTTTATTATCGATTTTACAAAATATGGAACAAAGTGTTACCTTTGGTTTGAATTCTTCCTATGACGAATTAAAATACAACAATATGTTAGCGGCAGAATTTCCCAATTATAAGGTATGTAGCAATTAATTATTGAACCAAAGTTTTAAAAAACAAGAAAAAATGCTATTCGGCCATGTCGAATCTTTTTTACCCTTCACCAATATCTAAATTAGTTTGTGTGTATCAGAGAAATGTAAGATTTGAATTCTTTTGTTATCTGCTTCTGTATTGTTTTTTAACATCAATATGCATTAATAATATTGCTTGTACTGTTAGCTCTCTTACAACTGACTGTCATTAACTTACTCTTGTTTTATAACTGCTGCTAGCAAAAATAGACAAACATGTTCATACTGTTGTTTGATTGTTTTTTATAGTATTCAAATATATATAGAAAATTAGCTGACGCGGCAAACGTTGTTTTGCAGATCTATTTTAGTTTTGAATTTTATCGGTAAGGCATACATTTTCTCTTGGGGTGAGTCACCCTAAATATTTTGGGAGAATATCCTAAACAATTAGTAAATTTTTTATGTAAATAAAAGAAATTTTATTATTCGGTTGCCCTTAATGTATATTTTGTGTTAACCAATGTGTTAGCCAAATATATAAGGGATTAGAATAATAAAATAATGCAAATTGAATAAAATTGTTGGTTGGGTTTATTAGGAAGTTTTTATTTTTGTTTCTTGCTTTATTTAAAATTCTCATATTGTTTATGAAAAATTTTAAATAAAACTTGTAATAATTTTAAACTTTTTAATAAATTTTATGGTTTAAAGGTCTACTGATGATCTGACATAAGCACCAGTGAAATGCATATAGACCAGCTTAAACCCAACAACCAATAAAACTAAAATTTTGGTGTATAAAAAATAGATGTTGACCGATTCTTAAACGTTTATTTCTGCATTGGCTGGACTATAAATTGTGTACAATTAAAAAAAAAATAATAAAAACTATATCGATGTTAGTAAATAATTAAAAAAAATAGTCGTTAAAGTAGGCGTGATAAAATAAGTATCCTATAATTTATATTATAGTCTTAGTTATATTATGTAAAAATTTTAAGAAGATCGGTCCAGCAGCCTGGCTCAAATGAGGGGCGTGAAAAAGGCGTGGCGTTGGGGGGTATAAAAAATAGATATTGTAGATGTTGATTCTCAGACCTACCCGATATGCACACAAAATTTCATGAAAATCGGTCGAGCCGTTTTAAAGGAGTTTTATCACAAACACCACGACACGAGAATTTTATATATTAGATAGATAAACATAATTAATTCAGAAGTAGTAAAAAACGTGGAAAATTATTTTTTAAGAAGTATTAGAAACAATTAAAGTGGTTCAATGCTTTGTGAATCATATCAATATACACACATTGCAGGCAGTGTCATGCATATATTAACAACAGTCTCGATGATGTAAATCATGCATGAGCATCATTTATTTTATTAATTAATTGCTCGATCAAAAACAAAATTATGCCATTTAATTGGTTATCAAACAGGTTTTTGGTGTGCATATCAAAATTTAAAAATTGTTCTTATACTTAGTACCGTAGCCCAGTTTGTAAATTTTTGTTTTCACTGCCCAAAACCTTTGCATAGACATATGCCATTTTATTTCGGACGCCATTTTGGATGTGAATTTTGTTCATGAAGGGGAATTATATAATTGAAGGGGATAAATATGTACATAATTACTTTATTTAACTCTCAACGCCAATTTGTTTTGCACTCCTTCACCTACTTGGAATTTTTTAATTATTTACTGTATTACACTATTAGTCAGGCAATACATGTAACCGCCAAATTGCATTTTTAATTTTTCTTTTAGTTTTACAATCTTTTAATTTGATACCAATATTGAGGGAGTTCAGCGATTAATTCGTATTACAATATTTGGTCTTTATATCCCTTTTTTATGATTTTGTAGTCTTTTTGTATTATAATATTTGATTGGTCAAGTTTCTGTATTTAATATCAATTTTACATGGGTTAAATCATATATACGTATTTTTTTCGGTACGTCATCCGGAAGTATCTCACTTAGATCTTTCTATATATTTCCATATAAATATAAACCAAATGCCCATAATTTTCCATATTATGATTTTTTATTCTCACTTGCAAAGTTACCAAACCAAGTACTGTAATGTCTTATGTATTAAATGACATACTTTCTTTCTAATTGGAATGTTGAGCTGAATTTTTTAGTCGTTTTTTCGATCGTCATTTCACTTGTACGCTGGCCATTAAATTTTTCACCTATGCTTTACGCCTGCATTATATCATAGGTATATGTTATTGCTATTTTATTTTATAGGTGACAAAACATAAAAGTTAAAGGAAAAACAACGATACTTCTTCAACCACCTTGTTTGGTGGCAAAACAACGTTTGCCAAGTCAGATAGTTTTGCTATAAAAATTAAGGGAAATACAGAGGCAGTCATGTTTTTTTTTTGCTTATATCGCAACAATTTATGAAATGAGTTTTTAAGTTTTGAATAGGGATTAATTGTCAAACATTATTTAAAGAAAAATTACACATGCCTGCATGTGCAACGTATTAAGCCTTTAAAAATCTGATTTTATAAACCAATACAAGGACAGACTGACATTACTCTATTGACTGTCCTTTTCATAAAGTTGCAAAAAAGCATATATTGAATGGGGTTGCAAATGAATATTGTAGAAATTACAAATGGAATGCCAATTCATATAAACATATAAAGGTGAAGGGTATTAACAAGTTGTCAAATTTACCACTTTATTTCTATATTTTCGTTTCTTCTTTCAGATTTCCGGTTTTACTCTTAACTTTACGTACACGAATCTAAATCAAATTTCGGAACGTATTAAAACTACCGGCCTGCACTTGAATACAAATAAAAATGTAGAATATTCTCTGGCTGTGCACATACATGCGTATCCCAATAATATATTGTCTGTGTGGTTATTTTTAATAACAATTGTGCCAGTTTAAAAATAAAATGTAATCAAATGCTTATAAAATAACAAAAAAAAAAAAAAAATAATAACGAATACTGAGAACACAAAAAAATAAAAAACATTTCGTTTTTCTGTTTGAATGAAAAATAATATAGACGGAAATTTATTATTATTCATAGAATATTCTACGAAATATAATTTATTTAAACTCTATATGAAGTAAATGTGACTGTGTGTATGGATGAAGAGATGAATACAAAATGTGACTAGGTATTGATGGCAGATGTCATTAAAATAAATCCATCAACAAGAAAAAAATTAAAAATATATGCAAAATCTAGAATGTCGACAGAGAGTTTGGTAAATAAGGGGAACTAAATAAATTCGTAGGATAACAGTTAAATATAAAAAAAAATTATAAAAAATATAATTAAAAATGTTTGCTTTTGGTACATATTATACCTATTTATATAAATTAATTTATGTATATGTCCTTTTTAATTACAGTTCACTGTTCATGGCAAAACATTTAATTAGCTTGACTCAAAAACTGTCTTTTCTTTCTTTTCTTTTACCACTCAACTCACCTACAAATGATTAATTTGGAAAACAAATCATGTCTGTTGCAGACAAAGACTAAAACTAAAATAACTTATTATTTAAGTTGGCAAATGAAGAAATGAAAAGATCTCCTTGAACTTTATGGTTTTATTCAGATTAACACGTACGACCTAAGAATAATTAAATGTCAACACAAATTTGTGATAAGTCTTAAAGAGTTTTCTTAAAATTTAAAGAGAATAAGATTATTTGAAGATAACTTTTTCTGTTCTATATAATATTTTCTATTAAAGATAATAAGAATGTCTACTAGATCATACCGGAAGAGCAGTTCGCCGTAAAACTGCAAATATAAAGAGTTTTGCAAGGCGATTAAAATTTTTTTTTTTTTTTGTAAATGAAGGGTAACTTTTTAAATTTTTTCTTTATATCTTCCGTATTTATAATCGGATCTTTAAGTAAGATATACACTAGTTTTTTCTTGATATAAAAAAATGCTATAAAGGCCATTAATTAAAAAAAAAAAAAAATTAAAAAAATGGTGGCCCCTGCATTTGGCAACGAAAAATTAAAGCAAATTTGCCAAAAAAATTTTTGCGAGATTTAGTTTTCTGATATTAGGGAGTTCATTTGGGTGGTGGGACCTGAGATCTGAGGGTATTTCATGTAAATGCTCTATGGAGGGATATGTTCATATATCACACTTTAGGATGGAAAAAATCGAAAAAAGTGCTTATAGATTTTTCGAGTTGATTATATAAATTGATTCTCTTTAAATAAAGACTACTATATAAACTCCATGCCGTTTAATTAAAGTAGCATAATAGTTTTCGTATATTTATCTAGACTATGCGGTTAAATAAGTTACTATTCCAAATGATATTAAACGTTGGAAAATATAGGCTGTTCGCTATAACTTCCTGTAAAGTTGCTCAAATAAAGTAAAAAATTAGCCCGTTAGTAGTTTTAAATTGCGGAATTGCAATGGTATTATAAGCTTAAATTTTGCTTATGTCGACTTAAGCAGTTATTTCTTTTTGTTACAGATATGCTTATTTTTTAACAATCTGCTATTATTTATTAAAGTGTGTAGATATTAAAAATTAATAAAATAGGTACATGACAGCTCAAAATATGTTGACAGTCTCAAAATTTAATTAGATCTAACGGGTGAAGTGAAAGTTTTTTTTAAAGTTTTAGGCAATCGCCGAGACCAGTTTAGCTGCAGTGGAAGAAAACTGATTTTATTTAGTTCATTTAATAATTTTTTTTTGTATCTTTGTAACCAACATTTTGATTCATTGTAATGTTTAAATAACACAAGGCTCCATTGTCGGGCCATACATTAGATGGAACTGCCACAAGACACGTTTTTCTTGGGATACGTGGACAATGTCAAGGGAACGGAACACGAGATCAGACAAGTAATAATAAAGATTCAGATGTGGCTAGACTAACGCGCACTTAGCTTGATTACCCGGTAGACGAAACTTCTTCAATGTACCAAGCGATATATACCGACTGAAATTGATCTGAATATTGGTGAAATCATAATACACAGTAGAAGGTATGCAAATTATCTGGGTATAAGGCTAAATTCAAAGATGAAGTTTTCTAACCAGATGCAGCCACGCAGTCACCTAGGCAGCCCAACGTAAATTAATAATAAAATTAGTAATAAACAACAGTATCCATCTCTATGGCTATGTTGTATGGGGGCAATAATGAGATATAAAAAGGCAAACCTTCTACTATCCGTTCAGTCAAAGTGCGCGTTAAGGTTAACGTCTGCATATCGCACGGTCTCGAAAGCCGCAGCACTTGTGATAGCTGGAGTGGCACCTATTGACCTTAAAATATGAGAAAAAGGGAAGATATACATAGCTTAAAAAGTAGGAAATACTTTGGTGTCAGAGTTGGATTAGCAAATAATACACGAAACCCTGCAAACACGGCAGACGATAAACAGCGCCGAGGCTAAGGGTAGGTGAACACCCAGACTCCTCTCATGCTTGAAAACTGCATTAGGAAAAATAAACTATTACCTGATACAAATGCCTAAAGGGCACGGATACTACTGAAAGTATCTACATAAAGAAAGCAAATGTGGAACAGCCTACTGCCACCATGAGGAAAGCGAGGAAATAGATGACGCTAAACACACTTTTTCAAGTGCTGCATATGAACGTAGAAACGACGAGAGCTGGAAACTAAAATAGGCCAAATAACTTTCGATAATATAATGCCCATAATTTCAAACAGTGAAGTCAACTGGCGTGCAGTAAAGCTCGCAGTTATGAGAAAACACTGTAGTAAAAAATAGAAAACGAGACTGTCGCAGTCAACAAGAAACTACCTTGAAGTAATGATGAACGCGGTTCCGGGGTGAATTACTTTCCAACGGTAAAAAAAAGGTAATTTTTAGTCGGTATGCTAATGGGGCGAGTACAAAATAACATATTAGTGACGACCTTTGATGTATGCAGAATCTGAATTTTTACCTCCTTACCCATAAAATTTTTTTAACACATTGACTGCTGGGGGCCACATATTTTTTTGCGTAATTACTTCGAAAACTTCAATATTGGAATTTAGGCTACTTTCAGTAATATTTACTTACGTAATATTTTTTTACGAAATCCGACAATATTCATATGCTAAAAACAAATTTAAATGGAAGTAAAACAAAACTACGTCGAACATGTACTTTATGTTATTTTAGAATAAAACAGATCGAAGGGAAAAAGACCGCCAGAAAGAAGGCGCGAATTGCGCGGATTGTCCGCAATAGCCTTTTATGTGTTTAAAATGTTTGAAAATCACCACAAACAAGTTTAACGTGTTAATTTGTGTCTTTTCATTATAATAAATTGAATGTAAAATAATTATTTGTTTTTTTTTCTTATACTGTATAATAAAATGAATTATTTTTTTTTTCAAAAACAAATTTTTCCAATTAGTTTTTGAGCTGCACCGAAACCATTTTTACAGAAATTTCATGGAGGGCCACACATCATATTATTGCAATAAAATCCTATTTATCATCAGCCAATATTGTGTGACATGGCTAGAGAGAATGAAAATTGACGTGGCGTATTACCCATGAACTCCTTAAAACCCTTTTTAAAATTGTTTATATAATTCATATGAAGATAAAATTCAGATGACTCAAAGGTTAGCAAAATCAATAAAAATTAAAGTGTCATCACAAGATTTATTGCTAAAAATACTTCTAGTGTAAGACCGGATTTTATATGAACCATTTTTTGAGTATGTTCATTAAAATGGCTTTAAGTTGAATTATAATCGTTCTACAAATGTAAAAGTAATTAAGCATTTTAAAAAAGCTTATCATATTTTTAATCATTTAATATCATAATCTGTTGTAGAAACTTGTGTTTAATAAAAACCCCAAAAAATTAATTTTAAAACAAAACAAATTCTATTTATTAGAATTAACATAAAACACTCACTGGTTGAACAAATTATTTTTACAGCACATGTAACATTTTAAAACAATTGTAAAAACAAGCACCATTAAATAAAGTGGCGTAAAAGTTTATGAAATTTTCATTTTTTATGGTTTCAACAAAAGAACAACAATATTATTTTAGGCTTAAATAAAAAAAAACATATGTGTGTCAATTTTTCAGTGTATACGTGTTTGTATGGAGTAGAGAGTGTATTGGATTGTCAGAAAACTGAAACAACATTAAATTGTTTATGAAGGATAAAAACTAATTAGGGTTGATACAATTTCATTACAACGTATTGTTACTTAATACCCGTGCTTGTGTAGGTAGCTTTACAAACGTAACACTAAAAGAATAACAAAATTAAGATAACAAAAACATATGTACAATATGAGTATGTAAATGGGTATATGTATGGTATTTTGATGCCCTTTAAGCACAAACAATGTGATACTTTCGTCTGTGTGGATTGAATTTAGCAAAACTTTGCTGTTGTTGTTGCTGTTGTCCTTTCTTCCTACTTGTTAGTGTGTGGTAGTTGTAACGCTTATTAAAATTTGAAAACAGATTAAATAATAAGTGAAGGGATTGTATAACATTTTGTTAATTTAATCACTTTCTCTTTTCCAAATGAAGGCTGTGCTCATCCATATACTTTTATGATGTTCACAAATGTTAGAATGATATGGAAAAACATGGCTATATGAGATGATAATTAGTGGATGTAGGTTTATAAGGACATGTTTCCTTGAGACACATTTACATAGATAGTTGTGGAATAAATTATGCTTTTGAAAACAGTGGAACTGTAGTAAATATGACCTCAGCATATGTTTTCGTTATTTTTGGGTTTTTATATATAAATGTTATACTTTGGGATGTAGCTAGTTAATATTATAAGCTAGATGTTGTCAAGTTTTCTAACAAGTTTTTTATAATGAAAGGCAAATAATAATTATATAGTTTTTTTTTCGGATAAATTAGATTATGTAAAATGAAGAGTGGCCTTTAAGAATTAAAAATTGGAAACAGCTTTAAAAAATGATAGATATTTAAAAAAAATATTGTTGTGATGGCTTTAACCTTGAAATTTAGAGTAAAACAAAATTACTGATATTGGGACAGCCCTATCACATCCAATCAACTTAATTTTCAAGTACTTTCTGTTTATTATTCTGTCTTGCATTTCTTAAATGGAAGTTACAATTTCGTATTTGAATACCTTAAATATCTCTGGATAGTGAAAAAGTCCCCATAAAAAATATTCTACAGCATTGAGTTATCCACCGTACATAAAAATCACGACTTATTCTTTGTATTAGAAACACTGTGTATAGAAGCCTCACTCTCTTTAATTCTGTGGCTTGGAGCTAAAAGGGCCAATGTCACTTTTTTGCTCTTTTGAGTTAATCATTGCATTAGATTTGTTTTCTTGCTCTATTTCATTATGGTAAAACAGATAAAGTCATACTTAACCCAGAACAGCTTCATAAATAAAATGCTGGCCAATGTCACTATGAAAGAAGTAAATATTTTGACATTGGACCTTTTAGCCCCAAGCCACAGAATTATGACATGGTAATATTCGCCTTTAATTATAGGAGTATTCTTTAATATTCTTAAAAAAAGTGGCCCAATGATTTCCCCTTACAAAAAACAACACAGTCGATCATTGGGAATTCGTTAGCTCCTCAAAAATGAGGTTTAGATTTGCTAAGACCTTAATACGGAATGTTGCTTACTGACATATTTGATAGCGTGAGGATATGCCTCCAGTCGGTGGAGAATTGAACTTTGTAATCCTTCATACCAAAGTCAATTTAAAACAAGTAAGAGCACTATATTCGGCTGTGCCGAATCTTTCATACCCACCACCAATTCTGTGTACATTTAAAGCACAATATTTATTATTTTGTTAATCGCTATAGAATAATCTCTTTATAATAAAATATGTATCACTTTCTTTGTAGAGGGTGGTCAAATTTTAAGGGCCCATGTTGAAAGTGAACCACACCTAAACTTTAACTTTTTTCTTGCATTTCATTTGACATTTCTCAATCTCAGACTAACTCAATTTGAACCGTGAAAGATACGCAATCGACCAATGATTTAAAATATTAAAGATTTTTATAAAAATGGGCGTTCAAATCAAAATGCATTGTGTGCACTTTGGGATTCTTTTGGTCAACATAATCGTTCGAATTCGTTCACAATCGTGAGAATTGTAAAAAATATTTAAATGTCTGCAAAGCAGGTCTGTATGAAATGTGAAAACATCTGTGAATGCCATCTTAGTTCGTTGAATGGGAAACATTGCTGTTTTTCACGATAACATTACAAAAGAGCAAGCAATCTCGACTCATCATCGTGCCCAACAATCGAGCATCAACAGTGTCATTGAAAATGACAAATGGGGGCCATTTGGCCGATATTTTGTCCCATACATAATTGAAGCATACAAATATTATCATTATAAAAATAAATGATAATAATTTCATAATAATTTTATTCAAAATCAACATAGTCCCTTAAAATTAAACCACCCATTATAAATTCGGTATGCTAGTAAAATGTTTTCGTAAATTTAGTCTTTCAATGAAAGTGGCCGCTAAAATACGCGTGTCAATAAAGTTTCTGCTAATAAACATAACTTAGATATTTCAATATAGTCCTTTAGTATTCCAAAATCTTTATTCATAGAGAATTTACATGAATTTAAGAGGAAGAAAGTGAATTTAAGGTTAAATTTTAAGGGCCACAGGTTGATTTAAAATATACATTCTCAGCATTTTTCTAAAACGGGAAATTTATTAGTAAGATTTTGATTTTTAAACTTCTATAACATTTTGCTTTTAAAAGATTTTCAAACGAAATAAGTTTTGTATAATTTTAAAATTTGTTAGCCATTAGTACATGAAAATAAATTGTTTATAATGTTTAGAGATAATTTTTTTTTTACTAAGGTCAAAATTTTCCTAAATTCCCATTTCTAATAGAGCATAATTTCAGGAGAACATAAGCATAAGTTGTTAGCATGCGATCTAGTAGTTGCTAGTAGAGTCATCTATCTTATCATCTTTATCTTATATTTAGCTACAGTACAATAAATGGCACAGTGTAAGATGAATAAATGCTAATATATATGACTAATATATTTTTATAAAAATTTAAGGAAAAAAGTGTGCGTGGCACATCTATTTTCCGTTATAACGAAGACTTTGACCAAAAAGCCATGTTTTCAAAATTTCAGAATCGTACATATAGTTTTGTCAGTTTTATTACGTTTTAAATTTGAAATATACACTGTGCGGTATAAATTTTCGTACATTTTTATCTATAACTCTTTTCCTAATTCATAGATTTAAGCGATTTTCAGGGAAAAATATTTTTGTGACTCGATAAATATATATTCGAAGTTGCATGACTCTACGTTTATGCGTCTGGACACAATTCAAAAGTGAAAGTGGGCGCTATAGTAGGCGTGTCAAAGTTGTTTTTGCTAATGAGTACAACTAAGGTGTTTCAATACAGTCCTTTATTATTCCAAAATCTTTATTAATAGAGAAATTATATGAATTTTAGGTAAAACGTTATATTGGAGGTGGGCGTAAAAGTGGGCGTGGCACCTTAATTTTTTGGCATAGTAATGAAATTGCCTAGGGAGATAGACGTAGCAAATTTGATCATCATACCTTTAATTTTAGCGGTTTTATGAGCTTTTAAATTTCATTAACGGTAGATAACGTGAAAAGTGGGCGTTATAGTAGGCGTGTCAAAGTTATTTTTGCGAATGAGTACAACTGAGGTGTTTCATTATAGGCCTTTATTATTCCAAAATCTTTATTAATAGAGAAATTATATGAATTTTAGTTAAAACGTTATATGGGAGGTGGGCGTAAAAGTGGGCGTGGCACATTGATTTTCCGTTAAAAGAAAGCGCCTTACCCAAAAACAAAGTGTGCAAAATTTCAGAGTCGTACATCCAATTTTGTTGCTTTTATGACGTTTTTGTTTTTAAATATACCGAAAAATACACTGTGCGGTATAAATTTTCGTACATTTTGATCGATAACTCCTCTCCTAATGCATAGATTTAGACAATTTTCGGGGAAAAATATTTCCTTTACCCAGGAAATATATATTCGAAGTTTCATGAGTCTATGTTAAGGCGTTTGGACACAATTCCATTTTATTCGATGTTTGAAGGACACGGTTTTTTCGACCTACTCTTGCTTTTCGAGCTATAACTCTCTTCCTAATATTCCGATTTAGCCCATTTTCAATACCAAACAAACCTTGTCTATAAGAAAGATTCCGGCAAAATTTGAGCCCCCTAGCTTTTTCGGTGCGACCTCTATCGTGCTTTCAACAGACGGACAGACGGACAGACGGACAGACGGACGGACATAGCTAGATCGTCATAAAATCAAACCCCGATTCAGAATATATATACTTTATGGGGTCTAAAATGGATATTTCGATGTGTTACAAACGGAATGACAAAATTAATATACCCCCACCATTTTTTTTGGTGGCGGGTATAAAAAAATTTAAATGTCTGCAAATCAGGTCTGTATGAAATGTGAAAACATCTGTGAATGCCATCTTAGTTCGTTGAATGGGAAACATTGCTGTTTTTCACGATAACGTGGCAAAAGAGCAAGCAACCTCGACTCATCATCGTGCCCAACAATCGAGCATCAACAGTGTCATTGAAAATTTGGACTATTGGATCGTGGTGTGCCGCCTAGGTTGGGGGGCCATTTGGCCGATATTTTGTTCTATACATAATTGAAGCATACAAATATTATCATTATAAAAATAAATAATAATAATTTCATAATAATTTTATTCAAAATCAACATAGTCCCTTAAAATTAAACCACCCATTATAACTTCGGTATGCTAGTAAAATGTTTTCGTAAATTTCGTCTTTCAATGAAAGTGGCCGTTAAAATACGCCTGTCAATAAAGTTTCTGCTAATAAACATAACTTAGATATTTCAATATAGTCCTTTAGTTTTCCAAAATCTTTATTCATAGAGAATTTACATGAATTTAAGAGGAAGAAAGTGAATTTGAGGTTAAATTTTAAGGGCCACAGGGTGATTTAAAATATACATTCTCTGCATTTTTCTAAAACGGGAAATTTATTAGTAAGATTTTGATTTTTAAACTTCTATAACATTTTGCTTTTAAAAGATTTTCAAACGAAATAAGTTTTGTATAATTTTAAAATTTGTTAGCCATTAGTACATGAAAATAAATTGTTTATAATGTTTAGAGATAATTTTTTTTTACTTAGGTCAAAATTTTCCAAAATTCCCATTTTTAATAGAGCATAACTTCAGGAGAACATAAGCATAGTTGTTAGCATGCCATCTAGTAGTTGCTAGTCGAGTCATCTATCTTATCATCTTTATCTTATATTTAGCTACAGTACAATAAATGGCACAATGTAAGATGAATAAATGCTAATATATATGACTAATATATTTTTATAAAAATTTAAGGAAAAAAGTGTGCGTGGCACATCTATTTTCCGTTATAACGAAGACTTTGACCAAAAAACCATGTTTGCAAAATTTCAAAATCGTACATATAGTTTTGTCAGTTTTATTACGTTTTAAATTTGAAATATACACTGTGCGGTATAAATTTTCGTACATTTTTATCTATAACTCTTTTCCTAATTCATAGATTTAAGCGATTTTCAGGGAAAAATATGCTTTTGACTCGATAAATATATATTCGAAGTTTCATGACTACGTTTATGCGTCTGGACACAATTCAAAAGTGAAAGTGGGCGTTATAGTAGGCGTGTCAAAGTTGTTTTTGCTAATGAGTACAACTTAGGTGTTTCAATATAGTCCTTTATTATTCCAAAATCTTTATTAATAGAGAAATTATATGAATTTTAGTTAAAACGTTATATGGGAGGTGGGCGTAAAAGTGGGCGTGGCACCTTAATTTTTTGGCATAGTGATGAAATTGCCTAGGGGGATAGACGTAGCAAAATTTATCATCATACCTCTAATTTTGGCGGTTTTATGAGCTTTTAAATTTCATTAACGGTAGATAACGTGAAAAGTGGGCGTTATAGTAGGCGTGTCAAAGTTATTTTTGCGAATGAGTACAACTGAGGTGTTTCAATATAGGCCTTTATTATTCCAAAATCTTTATTAATAGATAAATTATATGAATTTTAGTTAAAGCGTTATATGGGACGTGGGTAAAAGTGGGCGTGGCATATTGATTTGCAGTTACAAGAAAGCGTCTCACCAAAAAGCAAAGTGTGCAAAATTTCAGAGTCGTACATCCAATTTTGTTGCTTTTATGACGTTTTTGTAAATATACCGAAAAATACACTGTGCGGTATAAATTTTCGTACATTTTGATCGATAACTCCTCTCCTAATGCATAGATTTAGACAATTTTCGGGGGAAAATATTGTATTTACCCAGGAAATATATATTCGAAGTTTCATGAGTCTACGTTAAGGCGTTTGGACACAATTCCATTTTATTCGATGTTCGAAGGACACGGTTTTTTCGACCTACTCTTGCTTTTCGAGCTATAACTCTCTTCCTAATATTCCGATTTAGTCCATTTTCGATACCAAACAAACCTTGTCTAAAAGAAAGATTCTGGCAAAATTTGAGCCCCCTAGCTTTTTCGGTGCGACCTCTATCGTGCTTTCAACAGACGGACAGACGGACGGACATAGCTAGATCGTCATAAAATCAAACCCCGATTCAGAATATATATTGTTTATGGGGTCTAAAATGGATATTTCGATGTGTTACAAACGGAATGACTAAATGAATATACCCCCACCATTTTTTTGGTGGCGGGTATAAAAATATCCTTAGACTATTGCAACAAATTTTTAGTTGCTGAGAATATTGATGATTTGATGTTGCTTGATCTTTACTCGCGCTCTGGACAACATTAGAAATGCTTTTGTTTGAAGGCACTGAAGAAGAACGAACATTTTTTGTTTAGTTTATTAACAATCCAATTTCATGCGTCCGTTTCACTTAATGACGCACAAACTGAACTAAGGATATTTGTGTTTGTGGGAAATTTCCACGTAAATTTTTTATAGTTTTATTTAAAGAGTAACCAGTTTTGAACTAGTTTTTTTTGTCGAGCATACAACGGTCCATTTACCAAATAAAAATCTTAATCTTAAAATAAAAATATTAGATGGCAAGGTATATTTACTAGGTAAATGCATTGCGAAAACAAATACAACAATGCAAAAACAGGCATTTTGTACTGGATATTTGCTTGCAACTATCAAATATCTTTTTCTTTATTATTAATATACATAATATATACCTATACATTAATTTATTTTATCTAATCTATATTTTTTCTTTAATTTTATGTCTTAAAGTTTTTAAGAAGTTTCAAACCATCTGCAACTGCGCATTAATTATTGTAGAAAAAATATAGTGTGACAGCCGCAGGCAATATATTAAAAAAGATTTGACTCAACGGATACAGGGTATAACAAAAAAATAAGTTGATTGGATACCATCTCATGTTATATGGTATAAACCCTTTGAATATAAAGATCTCGTAAGACATTTAAACAAAAATTTTTTTGAACGAAGGGTCATTATATCTCTTGTATTAACAGTCGTTTAAGGGGGTAATAAAACATCGATGTTTTTGTTTAGCATCGATCCTTTAAAATGAAAAAAAAAATAGCACAACGTTGAGCTTAAAAAGATTAGGGGCGCTCTTTTCGGCTGTGCCAAATCTTTATATACCCTTCACAAAATTGTAGATACCCAACTATTAGCATATATACCTATAAGTTTTTTGTACACTTGCCTAATCTTTGCCGGTGTTTATTCATTGCATGTCATCATGTAGGCAATTACCTTTTGCAACGTACAGTAAACAACGCATAAGATACGTACTTACACATGATTAAGCATAAAAAATATAAAATTTTTTTTACCATCATTTACAATACTACCAATTGCTTTTGTAATTATTTTTTTTTAATAGAATTTTGGTTTTTTAATCTAAATAAAAACAGAGGCATATCTCAGCCGCTACTTAGTAGAAATTGCAGATTTTTAATACTAAAATTTCTAAAAGAAATTTTAATAAACTAATATTACATACGAGTCTTTGGGATATATAAGGGCTTCAAATAGTTTAGTTGATTTCAACGTGCATACGGACGGACAGACGGACATAGCTAAATCGACTTCTCTTTTCATAAAAATTTAGAACATTAATAATTAATGGGATCGCAAATTAATGCTGTAGAAGTTACAAATGGAATGATAAAATTATATATACCCTCTAAAATTTTTAAATTTTATCTGCAATACTGTGTTTCAGAAAAAGCTTAGTGAGATTTTAAATATTTTGAAAAAATCAACGCACAAAAAATTTCATAATAAAAAAGCTGTATGCAAAACCTAGAGAGGAATCAATAGCCGTTATAGAAAACTAGATAAAAACAACGTTACCATAATATCCGACTGTAAATGTCAAAGATGTAACATAAAATACAAAAAGGATACTCTACAACCGGCAATTTTTTTTTCAAATTGTCTTGCAAAAATATTTTCTATTCGAAGATGTATTGTGAATTTTTGTTTGTTTGTGGGTAGTACTTTTTTTTTAGTAAAATTTTTTTGAAATTGTCTCACTATATGGAAAAAAATCTATTCAATAATATCTAGTTTTAAGTTAAAATATATCTTTAAATATATATTTTTAAATTGCTTTTCATTAACATGGGTAATTAGTTTACACAAATTATTTTCCTGTTCCCATATTTTTTAATATTTTGTATTTTTCAAATTTCAATAAATTTTGTTTCCCTTAAAAATATTTAAATTCCACTTTAACATATGTACGTCTATTTCATAATCATTGGTAACATATTGTATAGAATATTTCAATTTATTATCCTCTTACATGTAATACTTTAAGAAAGAATCATTTGCTGTTTTTTGTTCACATGAACACAGTGAAATTCAAAATGCCATTAGATACATTTTATTTTAACCAATATTGAGTTGTTAGAATGAAAGTATCACATAAGGATTTGACATGTCACGTGCCAAACTCTATCGATGTTATCGAATGCTACATTCATACATTCATATTTATGCTTATATAAAATCTGTTGGTATTTATGTAGTAGAAAGCTGACAATAGAGTGTGTTATGAACCTAATACACATGTAATACAATAACATGCAAGCTGGCTTGTACGGAATGTACGCACACTTTCTAATACTTTTAATTTTCTATGCTTCTTTGATTTAATGCCAAAGATGAGATCGACTTCATATCAATGGAAATAAGAGCTACAGTATAAAATTAAACATGCCTGTATTTGGAAATACACAGACAGTAGTGAGAGAAAAAATAGCAGATTTTTTACTTGTGATATTCTTAAATTTACAGTTAGGTTTCTTTGCAGCACAAGAAAGTCAACGAAGAAGATTAACATATAAAAACTGAAATCATTATAATATCTAAACGCATGTAGAAAGTAAGAGATGTGATATATTTATTTTATGCGTCTACTACTTTTATATTCTCCACTATGTGCTTTTTGTAGATGCGTCACTTTTTTCTTCTTGCAAAACGTGTCGTAAGTATAATTCTCACATAATTTGCATGTGAAATATTTCTTCCTTCAATCTGAAGTAGCATGAAAATGTATGTATGTGCCCTTTAACACTATCTCCTAACAATTTGATTGTGTTACATTTTTCATACTCTAAATCATAAATAATAAGAGCGTGCATTTAAGTTTTGTATTGTGTATGTAACTTTATATGTATACACTAGTTTTGGAATATTTCAATTTTTCTACTATGAAAGTAGGTATGAATGCATTTAGATAATACGCTACAAGAAGCCTGGGGTCAAGTACTTCGAAGTCACCACTTTTGTCGACTATTTGGGTGACTTAGATGATAAACTGTAGTTTAGTCTTGCATTTAAAAATAATATTTTAATTTAATAATGTAAACAGTGACACAAGTAAAAATTAGAATAACTATAATTAACTGTTGAATACCTGGGCCCAATGTCGTCATATGGTCCTATAAGAACTACCTAGTCAGTAGTACTAAGGTCACTAGTGAATTTTAATGACAAGCACTTGTTAAATGTCTTTAGTAAAGAACATTGTCTGGGGTCTAAATGGTCTGTAGAATATTTGAAAAATAGAGGGGTTAAGTCAAATTTTTGACAATTTTAGTTAGCGTTAAAAAATTCGGTATAAGGGCGCAATCGGAATAGAATATTTGGATGCTTGTTTCTCAATCACTCAAAAAACGGTTTAACGGAATTAAATCAAATATGTAGCACAGGACACAGGATAGTACTTTTATTTTCAAATAATTTATTTTAAATGTGTTTTCAGCTTGCAGTTTTAAAATGGAAGAAATTAATCAGAATAAATTTTAAAAATAAATAAACTAACAAGGATAATTAAATAAAGTGCAGTTCATCAATAGGTTATGAGACTGTAGCAATTCATACCTTTATTGGCCTTTATCTCGGGAGACCTGTGCTACCTCATAATCCGACCGTGCTCTGGGAAAATGGTGTGGTGTTCTTATCTCCCTAGAAATGGATTTATAACAGACAACAATTTAAAAAAAAATTATGTATAGCTAAAATTCAAAATATTAACGATATTTTGAAAAAATACAATTGGTTTGAAACAAGGTAGAAGGAAGGAGATGATTTTGTCTAACCAGCGATGCTGCCCTTAAATAATATCCTAAGCTTTCTGACAAATTAAAAAAAATAACACAGCGAAAAATCATTTCGTTTTTTATACACACAAGAACTTTTTTATTTATTAAAGTCTATGGAAAAATGTCCTGCAGATGTTCCATTCATATACATAATAATATATTAGATAAAAAATGTTTAAACTGTTAATCAGATAAAAATTTTAGGAAGATAGTAGGGTGATCGACTCGGTTTTACAACCGGTGGAAAACCCGGTTTTTTCCTTTTTCAGCTGGCGGTTTTTTCTAAATGTTGATTTTTCGAATATCGAAAACACCGGTTTTTTATCCAAAAAAGCCGATTTTTTATTTTTTTAAGTTTATTTTCATATATCTTTGTAACCAATTGTACCATAGTATATTTAGTACGTGAAAAGTTTCCAAAAATCAGATAATAAAAACTATTAAATATTCTTCCATAGTATTGTAAGAAATTTATTTGTTTAAAAAACAAATGCATAAGCAGAAAAATAATTGAGCCTAAATATTATTTTGTAGGGTATAAACCTAACGTTAAACGTTAAAGATAATTGAATCATAAACTAAGCTGATCGATCACTTTTAGGTAAGAAATGTAGTAACAATAAAGAGAAACCAATAATCTCTCCTTTCAGATCCTAATTTTAATTAATGGCATTGAGTGTCTGGCAACTTAAATTTCAATTAAACCAACGAACAAAATAGTTTATGCCTATATTTGTATGTCTGTCGGGGGTATAAAAGAGAATTTTTAAAATGAAATTTTAAAGGTTTTCTTCGTAGCCTTTAAATTGTAATTCAAATTACAGAAATCATTTTATACAAAATACGTTAGTGCATATTAGTTTAAAGGATTTTTTTAACATTTAAAAAATGTACAGAAGGAGATACACAAATGTATAACTGCCTTATAAAAAGTTTTATTCATTTATGTATTAATTTGTTGTATTTATTTATTTTACTTGTCCTTAAATTCAACTAATTAAAACCAAATTAGTCACCTGCATTCATGTCAGTTATTGCGTTATTGTGCAGCCAAACGTATATAAACTGTAAAAATTTCATATTTAGATATAATTTTTGTAATAATCTTTTTTTACAATATTTTTTAATTTTTTCTTTAAATATTATATTTGATATATTCGAACCGGTTAACCGGTTTTTTTCTCAATTTAAAAAAAAAGCAACCGGTTTTTTTTAATTTATAAATTTCAAACTATTTGAAAACCGGTTTCTTAAAAATTCGAATAATCGATCACCCTAGAACATAGCTATAATTTTAGGATAAAGATGAAGATATAGAAAAATATCTCTCTTTACTTCTTCTAAATTATTACTGAAATCAGTGTTAAAGTTATAAAAATTTGACAAATTCTACCGAAAGTATTAAAGTTTACATAATTTGTAGTGTTATATTAAAATATAAAAAATGATATTTATATTGTAAAATTTTTAAATATTATATTTTTTTAAATGTCCATCCCTGAGTTCGAAGACTGGAAAGCAAATATTTTACTTGAACAGATTCCATAGCGCTTATACACACTTGGTTTTGTAGATCCCATATGATCCCATATGAACCATTTTTTATTATAGGCTTTACTAACGTTATAAACAGCTGCTTAGTTATATATGGTTTTAATAATTTCTTTGACCAATGTTTAGTGAATCCACCAATTGTTTTATCAAATTACTTCAAGGTCATTAAATGATTCAACAGTCAACCATTCATCGAGTAACAGCCATTAAATATACCAAGTCCTGTAAAAATCATATATTTACACCTTTTATTATTAAGTTTCTTTAAGTTTACATTATACCAAGTGGCAAAATTATAAAAATCATATTTTAGAACTCGATGTTGTTAAACAACATTATTAGACATAACAATTTTTACGTCATCAGCATACATAAAAATATTAGATCGTTTGATTTTAGATGGAAGATCATTCATAGGGAGTGTAACTAATAGTATTCCTAAATGACTACCTTGTGGAAGACATGACGAGATGTAAATGTTTTTTGAAATTTAATTTTTGAACTTTACGCTCTATAATCTATCTTTCAAAAAATAATCAATAATTTTTAGCAGATCCATTTAGACAAAACTCTTAATGACAGATATACGATTTGGACAACCGCCAGCTAAGGAATAGTAAAATCAGAATTGTGAAACGATATTTCAAGATAATGATAGTTTGGTTGTTACAAACCAAATAGTCATGGAAAATATATGCGCATGAGCCTGTAAATCCCATTGATGTCATTTATGCAATGTGTTTTTTTTTGTGTCCTGTATAATTTATGTTTTAATAAAAACTATATTTAAATTTTGTGTAGAATAGATTTTTAAAAGTTTTATTCATTTATTTTATAAATGTTTGTTATTTAATAAACCTTAAGTTATTTTATTTCTCAATGCTAGGGAGTTAACTCAGTTTTATTAGGACTACCATACCCATATATTTGTGTGAATAAATGTGATAACATTGCAAAATTAATGTACATATTTAAAATTTGTCCTAGTAGTAAAAATAACAGTTCACCATGCCTATTATAAAAGTCTTTTTGTATTTCCTTTTTGCAAATTTTACCCCCATCTTTTAAATTATGGCATCCATATGCAACTTCCCTAAAAAAAAAACATTGAAAAGATGCCAAGTGGTGCAAAAGAAAAAAGACATGTAACAATCATGTTAATTTTCGAATGATACAAGCATATAAAACCAGAAAAAAGAGTATCTATGAAAAACGTAAAGAGTTTAATTGACCTAATTCAACAATTCGAACCATTGAAAAAAGCAAATTAGTTTTCCTCTCTGTATACGTTATTACAGATATTAAAATTAATTTAAAGACTTTAAGGCTGTTAACACTTAAATCTTTATAATTTGCTTATTTACATTTTAGTTAAGGCCTGCTTTGTTGAACCATTAAGTTAATTTTTTTTTGGCAATAAAATCTCCACCATCCAGCAATAAAATGTTGAACCAAATTAGTTCTTCTTCATTGGATTTAACGTTGCTGTATTGGCGTTTTTTATTATTAAAGGATAAACATAATTTTTTCCTTACCCAGAAGTGGTTGTCTTAACAAAAATTAGAGAGGAAAACTTAAGCCACAAAATATTAAAAGCTTCTAACAGCTCATTTAAATAACCTGCTGCTACCGCTAAAGAATTGAGGGAATAATTTTTTGAAAGAAAAAATACAGAAAAAAATTGTAAATTCTTAAAGGGAAGGTTAACATTTTGTGTGTGATTTTTGGTAAGAAATTATTGAAAGTATAAAATATAAATAATTTATAACGGGACTTAAGCACTTCTCAGCTTAAAATTTAAATTTAGAAAAGTGTGCATGATATATTATCAAAATTTTTATTTATCTGAAAGACCTATCGATGTCATTATGTGCTGCGTCTGTCGCTCAACACGACTTATAATTATAAATAAGGCTGAACTTGTCTGATGGTATGAGTTATAATGGTCCTGTGGTTCTTGTAATTTATTTAAATAGTCCTGCAATTTAAGAATATCTCATAAGAGACAAACTGAAGAGGTCAGTTCGTACATTACCGCTCGTATTCTAGTGCCGTAAAAAAAAGAGGCAGTCGTGTTTATTTGCTCATATCTCAGATAGTTATAAGGTGATAATGCTAATTTCCAATACCAATCTGCTCCCAAATATTTCTGAAGTTTTAATACCTTACACGGGTCTGGTGATGTCGCGGGGCTGAAAAAAGTAGATTTCAACATACGCACTTCTACACTGTCGTGCGAAGGGTAAACAAATGCAACGACGAATAAAAATGCATGTAATACAAATCCTAGAGTTCGGATGGGATAATCCCAGCCATGCTTGAAAACCTTTTGAATCAATTGCTTCTACTGTTGTCGAAGGTGTTTAGAGCGTGTCCCTTGGCGTGGTTCATACCTATGGGTGGAAAAGGGTTGGTTATTTTTATATCCAAGGCCGGTAAGATAGGGCACTTGAAGACAAAGACGTTTAATATATTTGTCGACCTATATATGAGTGTTTTTTTATATCTACGCCATCAATTGGGCTCAGCAAGCTTATTTTTAGGGCAGATCTGTTGAGAATATGCGGATCTTGCTGTGCTGGAAGTCAGGGAATTTATAGTTAATTTCTTAATATGAGATGACCAACTAACTCGTTTAGAATACACCACGTATTCCACGTTTTATATCCTTGGTTTTTATATCATTAAATTCAGGCCAAAATTAGTTGCTAAACACTGATCTAACGTCGTTTTAGAGGAAATATGCATCGATAACGCTGCAAACGTTAAATCTGTACCAAACAGTAACATATTAAGATTGTTTTAAACACTTTTAGCTGTCATGTTGATTGAGTTCATCCAAAATTCTATAATTTTGTTTGTTTTTGTCTCCATTAACTTACAAATAAGCCTTATCGCAAAAGATGATTTTTTTTATCAAATGTTACTCGGATAGTTAACCAAATAAGACATTAGTTCTATTATTTTTGTGTACATGACGTGGTTTAATTAATGTCAGCATTGACAGCTAGTTATAACCGGAACCACCGTTCCTGTGCTTATGTTGTGCTCATAATAACCACAGGTAGCAATCATACATATATTAATCTCTTGGTTAATATTTAATGCAAAAACAGCAGAGTGGAATTAAATAGATTAATACAAAGGAACAAATCATGGGTTACACACCAGATAATGAGCTTCTGTGGATAAGATATTGTAATTTCGTTCCTTTTGCGTGTTTGGAAGTTACTTACAGGACTGATAAATTAATTTTTAGTAAACAGTTTTGTTAAAATAGTTGAACAGAATCAACTGAAATTTGACGCAGATAGATAACAACTTGAAAAGTTATCTCTACCTTTTGTCACGATTACGACACAGGCAAAGTCGCGGGCATTAACCAGTTGGAAATAAATCTTTTTTAAATATTTTTTTTTATTTCCTATTTTAAGTTTTTAAATTAATTATTAAACTCTCTTTTATTGGTATCCTTCCCCTTAAGTGTAAAGAAAAAGTTATCACCAACTATGTGCTCTTAAAATTCCTAAAATATTTTGCTTAACTAAACGGATTGAGATTATTCATAAATAACAGTAGCTAATGAAATGTTATTTAAAATCTGAAATAGAAACTCTATATAAAAAAGACTACACCATCACTAGAAAAACATCCCTAAGTAATACTATAAGAAAATGAATTCAATAAATAACAAGTCGACACTTTAAACGTAAAAGTCAAATATATATGAAAACCTTCAGGATTTTAATTAAATTAAAAAAAAATATATATAGCATTTTGTATTCAGATAAAATTTTTTTATTAAAACAATTCAGTGGCAGTTTAATTTAGCGCGTGTTACATTCTTACTCCAATTTATTTTTTACGGAAGGAAGGGAAGAGAATGTAAGCGGTATGGGATAGAATAAATAATATGAAACCAATTAAGGACTACAATCAAATAAATGAAAACTTTATTATGCTGAACTTTAAACATTTATAAGAAACAAAGTAGAGAAATACATATTTTTATTTCGCTTGTGTATATTTGCCGTATCAGTCAGTTATGGCTAAGCCCAAAATACACACACTTAAACATGTATCTATACAACTCAAGGACATGCAGGATGCCAGCTAGCCAAAAGAACCACTACTGTTTGTACAATTATTTATGGGAGAGAAACAACAAAAAAATATATTGTTATTTCCTTCTGTTTTGTATAGTTATGTAAAGTATAATTTTACAAAGTTTCCCCATGTTGTTTCTATCTTTTGATTTAATTTGTGAAGATATTAAAAATTGGGTAGGAGAAATGTTTCTAGTTAGTTGTTAGATTTAATTTGGTAAATAACATTATTTATTTAGTAGTTATTAAACTACACAAGTTGCTTCTACAGCCCGTAAATTTAAAAGCATTTTTAATATTAAGCACAATTTTCGATTAGATTTATACAGAATTGCATACTATCCTGAACTGACGGTAACAGATTGGGATACAGTTCACGCGTTTGTAGGGGAGGGGTTAGATATTGAAGGTTAGTTCCTATTACAATATATAAAATGTATGTTTAATCTTATCTAAAAAAATAATTATTTTTTAAGTATGTGCTATAAAGTGTTAACCCGGAAAAACTTTTAATTGTATTAGGGTAAATAAAGCCTAAACTGTGCAATATAAAAATCTTCAAAAATTTTTAAATTTATATCGGTATTCTACAAATTCGTAAAATATTATGTATGGGCACATTACTCGGTACTTATAAATTTATTCACACAAGAAACTTCTTGGGGACTTTTGTTTGTTTTTTTGTCCTGTATTGTTCTCAAGAGCATTACTTCGATAATCAGTCAATTATTGGCGCAAATGAAAAAATTAGCATTTTCAGAGTACGAATTTCCTCCAGAGGTTTAATTGGGTCTAACTTTTTTTTGGAATCGTTTGTAGTAACATTGTTACTGTGATAAGGAAACGATACAGAGCACTGCTTTCATTTAATTAATTAAGAATTAATGAGTTCGTATTGCTGCAAACGGATAAATTAGAACGTAAAGCCACGTAGTTTAAACAGGACAGTGAATCAGATACACATACTCAGACATTATGTTGAATGCCTTTTCAGATCGCGTTGTTTTGATAAGTCCCTAAGTCGCTCTAAGTCTCGCTTAAGCTAGAGAATGGCAGAATAGATGTTTTACTGTCTCAACCTCGTTCTCATTGAGATAATTTCTGCAGATGTTATCGAGTTAATGTACTCCCAAAAAAAAGTATTTAGCTACCAAAAAGATACATGAAAATTTGTATTGTGAGATTCGTATAAGTGCCGTCGATTGTCTGTCATTTATTGATGGCTATTTCACAAGTAGCAGTCTGTGCGGAAAAGTATAATTCCTGTTTGTTTATTGTCTTGCAGAATAGAAGAGATGAACCGGTAAATGAAACAATCTCTCCCAATTGGAAAATAGTTCCATTATTTCCTAGTCCATCTGCAATACGGTTTTCTGAATGTCTTGCCATCTCATTTAGGTATTTTATATTTAAAATGAATATTGTATAAACAAAAAATCCATCACAATGAAAAGGATTGCATGTGTGGGCCAAAAAGGTAGGAGAAACAGCAAACATAGCGAAAGAAGAATAAGTTATGCGAAATAATTAATTTTACTAAACGATAAATTTTTCACAGAAATTAACGATGTATTTATAGCAAAAACTAGAATTATTATTATTTTGTTTAATTAATTAAAAGTTTTTTTTTAGTTTTGACACTATTTTAAATATATTGAATTAGTTTCGTTATTGAGTTTTGGATTTGTATAAAAAACAAAGGAAACTATTTACGTACATGTAAAAAAATATAAAAAAAAATAAAAACAAGTAAGATTGCTATATTCGACCCTGCCGAATTTTATCTACCCTTCACAACGTGTAGTTATGCAATAACAATTGTTTGTATCACCATCCATCTCATTAAAATGAAATACGTACATATATGTTTCATTATCTTTATAATGACTTTATTCGCTTTAAAACATCCCATTGTAAAATTATAAATTGAGTTTATGTATGTATATTTAAAAAAAAAATATATAAAACAAAAAAATTTTTTGTCTTAAAAAAATATATATTTAACAAAAAAATTAAAAAAAAAAAAATAAAAATATAAATATAAATATAAAAATTTTTTGTCTTAAAAAAATAATAAAAAAAATTTTTTTTGCTTTTCTCAATTGTTTATAGAGCGATTTTTCTGATTTCCAATACCGATCTGTTCCCAAATATTTCTGATATTTTGATACCTTACACGGGTCTTGGAAATGTCTGTGGGCTTCACAAAGATGATTTCAACATACACACGGACAGACGGATAGACGAACAGATTGACAGACGGACAGTGCTTAGTTGACTTCCCTATTCAAAAGTTTTTAAAAAATATATACTTTATGGGGTCGGAAATAAAAATTGTTGAAATTCCACACGGAATGACAAACCTTACAACCACTGTAATGCTCGGCGCACAATTGGGACGAACGACGAATTTCGCCCAACACGACGAACTCTTCGATAAAAATTCGTTGTGCAAATTCGTCGTGTGAAGCACAACAACGACGAAAAAGTAACATCTTTTATGGTTGATAAAATTGTTTAGTGTTTGTGCAAAGAAAAAAACAAAAATAACCGAAGAATTCAATCAAACAATAAATATAATTTCTGTAATAATAAAAACTTGTTTACGTATAAGCAAACGTTTGCAAAGAATATCGTGGGTACGTGCATTAAACAATAATAAAAATTTTGTTTGTGTATAACAGCTAATAGTGTGACCATATGAAAAAAAGATCACTTAATAAACTTAAACATTTGCAAAAACACAAATAAAAACAAATTTTTGTACTTAACTTTTTTATACTTATTTTAAATGTTTTAAAATAAAAATAAAACAATTATTAAAGTAAAAACCAACTTTATTTTCTTAAAAAGTTGAGAAGTAACCCAAATTTAATAAAAAATGGTCACCTTGTATTAATTTGTTCGTCGTTCGCTGGCGTAAGAAATAGAAATAAATCTAATGCAGAGGTCGCCGCGCATAGCGAACTTCGACTGACACCACAATTGTATGCATTCTCATATACACAAATGTGTTTTATTTTTGATGAAGAATATTCGCGACGAAAAATTCGTTGTTCGTCCCAATTGTGCGCCTAGCATAAAGGGTATAAATATATATTTTGTTAGTTTTAAAATTCTAAATATGGAATTCATAAAACCCATCCTGTTGGGCATTATTTATATCAAAGTTGTTTTGTTTATAATCAATAGAAAAAATCTATAGCCTGTAGCCAACACGTTTTTGAGAATGACAAACTGCTGAAGAATAAGGTCGTTCTTTATTTACAATTCTTCTATATTATATGTCGAAGTCGTTTAATACTCATTACGCTCCCAACCTTACAAGGACAAAGAATTGTTTCCAATATTGCATTTGTTCTGAATTTAAATCAAGATTAATTTGATTTTACATTTCTTTAATGTAAAATATGCATCAATGTACCTAACTGGCAGCTCAGATCTTTTGAACCGATATATATTAAATTTCATTGATCAAACTACATTAATTTTGATCCATTTAAAAGAATTTGTACTGAGGTAAATAAGTTTTATGCACAGACCGACTTTTCCAATAATTTTGCTGTAACAAGAGGAAAGCTGATGAGGCTTCTGAATTCAAGTGCTTATATCTAATGATGTTTTTGTCTTTCTTTGATTATGTTTATGTTCTTTGATTATTGTTTTCTTTGAAAAAAATATTGATCAACTATAAATTTTTATGTTGATTTAATCAAATAAATAAATAAATGAATGAATTAATTAATAAGACTGTTTTTCAAATGAAGTTAATATCATTATTTTAAGGATACGATCTATGGTGCGATGCACTAACTTTTAATGATCCGGACATTGTTAAATTTTACGATTTTTATTGTTGTGTGCTCAAACGAAGATAAGATACATTAAATACTTTTTAACGGTATTCGACCGTTATTTCAATTTATGAGCACTTTGTTTAAAAAAATGCCAACATAAATTCACCACTGTCATCACTCTCACAGGTCGTAACGTCATAACCGAAACTTAAGCAAATAGTTTTTAAGTCAAGTATAAAATTTACCCGATCGTCGATAAAATAAACAACAAGAAAGATGTTGCCATTTTGATAACAATTTCTACTGTTTTTACTAAAAACCGAAATTGAAAAAATTGTTGTTAAATTTTTAAACGATGCGATTATTGTCAAAACAAGTTAGTGAATCGCATATGCCGAATAAAAATCAATCAAAAATCCAAGCAGTCTAAACTGCTATTGAGTTTTAATGTTAATTAATTTTTATTTACTTGTCAGGCTATGGTAACTGTTACTTTCAAAATTTTATTTTCATTACACACTTGTTAGTGACATCTATTTATTTAAGTGTTTTTCAATTTCTTCTTTCTTAACGTTGGTTTTCATTTAATTGTCAAGATTGTAAAATATTGTATGTCTTTCGACGCAAAACAAACAAAATGTAATAACTGACTTTTTAAACTTGAAGCAAATAATTTAAAAGTTAATGTTCAGGATGTCTAGAGGTGGTGAATATAAACGTAGAAAAGCAAATACAAAAATATTGCTTCAAAACTTTTAAAAAAAAGTTTTGTAATGCCCTGTGTTAAATAGTTCGTTTCTTTTAATATTTAATTTTAATGCAAAGCTATCTCCTTGTTCTTATAGTATACACTAAAGCAGAAATTTATATTGCTAAGTCTTTATATTTTAGTTGTAGCCCTCACATTATACAATTATTGGGGTAAATATATTGCCTTCGTTGCTGTACAATTTCACCTAAAAGTGGGTGTTAAATCAAGAGAACCTTTATAATAAATCTTGTTTAAATAAAGTGAGGGGAAATATGTATAAAAGGTATTTGTCCACTTTATATTTGACAATCTTAACAAGTAAAAGTGATGTATAAGGCTGTGTCGGATTAGAATTACCCTTTACTTTAACAGATTAAAATAAATAGATTTTATTAACAAGTACTCGTATTTAGCTCTAAAATTTTTATATTAATTTAGAGATTTTATTATTTTTAAATTTATATTCTACATCGTGTAGGGTATTATTTATGAGCAAGACAAAAGAAATTTAAAAAGTTAAATAAAAGTTTACCTATCAGCCTGTTAAGTTAAAGTTTTTTATTAGTTAAAATCCTAAGCACTTTTTTAACTTTCATTCAAGCATTACTGCTCTTCTTTGTAACTCAAATCGCGTACAAATGTAAACACACACACACACATATATTCACTTCCTTTCAAGGACATTAAAGAGCGGCAGAAAAAAAAATACAAGGAGAAAAAGTTTATTTTTTCCCTACATAATGTAGAATAATCAAATAATCCATTTAGAGATTATCACAAACTTTTTTTTCGGCGTACTTGAATAAAGTGCATAAAAAGTTGGTTGAATTTTCGTTCAACATTCTAGAGATAAAGACGACAAACTACAAGCACCCATCCTCCTCGTCTATCAGAACACACCACAACTGCAAAGTCTTGTGTTTGTTTTACAAGTGTTACTATCGATTAGATGTCAGCACTGAAGTAAAGAAATTAATATTAAAAAAAAAATGTGTTTGATGTTTCGAGTATCACTTGGGATAGTTTTTATTAAGTATAATTGGACTATGAAATGGAGTTGATAAAAACATAAATAAATTGTTAAGTTATTGTAAAATATCTGTGCAGTGAATCATATCAAATCTTTAATTTTGAATTTGTGAATTTCTAAAAAAAAAGTTGGATTAGTCAAGATCTTTTCCATATACTAAATTATACTAGTGTTTGGTTTGTTGTTAAAATTCGTCTTTACACTTAAGTTTAAGCAGAAATTTCAAAATTGTTTTAAAAACTTATAACTGTACCGACTTCCCCGTTTCTATATCAAATTTATAACTGCCTTTTTTTCTTAGGACAATTTTTTCTCATTCACTAATACGACCGCTATTTTAGTTTTGGATCAGTGCTGGTTTTACTAAAAGCAATTAAGTGACAAGATATATTTTTTTTGCTATCGCTTTTAGATTGAGAAATTGTATACAGCGCGAGTAGTCCGTACATGAATGTAAATAATACTTCGTAATACTTAGACTAGGACTACTCCATAGGTCACCTAGATGCAGAAGAAAATACTGCCGATTTAACATTCCGATGACCTGAAGATGGACCCTATAATCTCGGAGTAGTCTCTATACTACTCAGTTTTTATTTTTTTTGGGGGGAGGTGGAAATCTTACATAGATTCCCGATGTTCCGGGCTATGTCGGATTCTTACCGACTAAAACCACGTCCTTCTTCATCACCACTCCCTGCGGAACTGCCTGCTAAGGTATTACGTCGCAGGGTGGGAAGACTCAGTTGGTTTCGAGGTTCACATTTCCAGAGTAATTTCTTCTTACATATTTTCTGCTAGTTATCATGGCTTTCCGTCATTACCTTTATGCGGATATAGATCTCTGCCAACCTCTCGCTCCAGTAGAGCTTTGTCAAGTACAAATCTAGGGCAGTTAAACATTACGTGTTCCACATCCTCTATTATACCTGGACATCGTGGGCATGCTGGAGAGTCATCATGCCCATATTTGCACAGGTAGCTCCTATATCCTCCGTGGCCTGTCAGGAATTGTGTAAGGTAATAATTAACTTCTCCATGCCTTCTACCAATCCAACTGACTATGTTTGGAATGAGCTTATATGTCCATCGTCCCTTTTGACTCTCATCCCAACGAGCTTGCCATCTTTGCGTGGTCTCCTCTCGTTCATCAATTCGAGCTTCCTTTCTAGCATTGTCACCTCTTGCCCTTTCATATCTTCATAGAGCTTCGTCAGCAAGTATGTCTATTGGTACCATACCAGCTATAACGTTTGTCGCGTCAGCGGATACTGTACGGTAGGAGCTACAGACTCGCATAGCAATCAGTCTATATACCGATGTCAGTTTTTTTCTTGCCTTTCATAACTTCAAGCTCTTTGACTATACTGGTCTCCATACTACTCTGTATCACTTCACAATGGAGAACCTAAACAACCATTGTACACCTCCTCCACCATTATAAACACTTTGTGTAATCGTAAAAACGTTTAGCTATAAACTCTTGTTTGAAATTTATATGGTCTATAAAACATATATATATAAATATGGTCTATACATTAAAGATTTTTATAATTCAATATTATCAATTGTTCAGTTTATAAAACTGCTTAAATATGGTGATAGCCCCTTCGACCTTATATTTCTGGACATTTGAATGGATAATTTAGGCCTTTTATATTTGTATTCTAATTGTTTCCTATATGCCCTTATAAGCCTTCTAGAAGGTCTTCTCATATCTTCTAAATATCGGACAGCCATTCTAATTTCGCTCTTTAGGAAGAGAAGCCAGATGTATATTATCGAATGTATTTTAAAATTTTTGTATTCTAAGGAGCAATAAAAATTTTAAAGTCGTTACTAAAGCCTTATAGAAACGGAATCAAAAAAGTGCAAAATAAACAAGCACTTAATTAGTTGTGTTGCTTCTAAAGTGTCAGTTAGGAGAGTTAAAAAATTTAGCAAAAATAATGAAAAGGCTTTAAAAGAGGTCTTGGTAAGAATGCCTTTTAGAAGTCCCATTATCAGAAGGGAGTGTGAGAGCTCTTTCTTTTAAATCTCACATGAGTCTACATCATGTCTGCCGGAATAGAATAAATTAGGCGTTTTATAAGACCTACTTACTCTTCCTTTTTAACGCTAGATATCTTCAATGAAAATAAAGAAATAATGCCCATAAATATATGATTATTTTGTAAGCAGCAGCAAAGCTTTGAGTTTAAGTTATGTAAAGTTCCAGATCGCATTGCAGTTAAGACCTTAGAAGCAAAAGAACGAGCGAAAATATTTAAAAAAAATGTTATAAGAAATATATATCTGTTTTGTGATGGACGATTAAACCGACGTACTGGCAAACATTTTACAACTTCCGGGTCAAGATTTTTATGTGTCTGATGGACAATAAAAATTAAGAATAATACAGGACCAAAAAAAAAACATTCCCCAAGAAGTTTCAATTTCCTACCAGGGAATATATTAGGCTCTTTTAAAAAAGAATTAAAGAATACAATAAAGTCATCCCAGGATCAATTTTAAAAGGAATTTAATTTTTTAAGGAACTATAGAATATATAATAGAACGATTTCTTTGGCTCACGTTGGGACTCAATTTCCGAACATAAACGCGTTTGATAAGGCACCAAAACAAGTTTCTTCCTTATACAAAATTGAAGAGCAGAATGGATAAGAAGATGTTGTAAAAATGTTAACTTGCTTCGAAGGGACTACAAAAACAATAAACAAAACAACCTCTACAATATTCGACGTACTTCGTTAAGTTACAGGTCTGGAAATTATAAAAATACATGACAAATTCACCAACAAAGAGGAGAGAGGTCGAAGTTCCAAAATTTAGCAACTCAATTGACATTTACTCTTAATGAAATATTTTCTGTTTCGGTAAAAAATGAAATATGCTTGTCCTTTATATAAACATGAATATTTCAACAACAATCTTCAACCATTTTGTGAAAAGGCATCTTGTTGAGTTGCTTTACCTTAATGTGACTCTGCATTCAAAAACTGTTCAAGCACGGTAACATGTTATGACAAGTCTACAAGCAGTAGTTTTTTAAACCGTTGTAAAAAAGTTATTAGAGAACCCAAGGAGGACGTGCCTATCGAAAGCTGTAATTCCTTCAAAGAAGAAGTCGAGAGATATCTTAGGTTTCCTAATATATTTAGAGACGCAAGTCAGTTTGCTTATTAACGCAATGACATCTTAAACTTAAAGAAAGTGGTGTAGAAATACTTAAGTTTTTAAAAAATTTCTGTCAAATCCAAAAGACTTTTTTCATTCTCTTTGTGTAATTTGCTTTCCCCGATACAATTTTATAATGCATTGCTTTTTAAAAAATATATTAATTTAAAATACTAATAACCATTCACGCTGTAATTTTATAAAATAATAAAATACTTTAATTGGGTTTTGTTAATTTAGCGTTGAATTAAAATTTAATACGCGTATTCGATTTCGATAGTTTTTCTTGAGTTTCGGTATCGATATTTTATTGACAGATCAAATATTACGTTTTATCGGCTTAAGTAATATTTGTTTTTAGCTCTTAACGATTTTTTTATTCTGGCACAATCATGGTGTAATTACATAAGGTGATAGCGTAAAGGAGAGCGATTTTCTTTTTTTATGTATGAAGTTTGACAATTTCCGGAGTTGAAATCATTTTTTTAATATGTAGTTTGACATACTCCAGAACACAAAAAAATTGTCAGCTGGTATGGCACCGCCACCTTGTATGGGCGTACCCTGGGCACAATATTAAATCTAACAAAATTTATTATGTTTACAAGCCATGACATTTTCAAAAACAAAAAAAAAATCCATAAACACATTAATAAACTTTTCAGATGCCACGTATCTCTTGACAATTTTTCATAACTTTATTCGCAAAATTTTCTGCTTTTTATTATGTTTTCCTCTATTCTTGGTCGCATTGTGAAACAAAAATTAACATTATGCTTATTACAAAATTCAAAACTTCTTTTTATGCAGTTTCATCCATAAATGAACAAAGTTTTCATAAAATGATTCTTGACAAAACTACTTTTCTTCCTTTTTTTAATGTTAGTTTTAATTTTATCTAGGGATGAATCTTTGTATGCTGTTAGAAGTAGATGTGTTTTATGTATTGCATGTATGAGTACAGACATAACCAATGCAATTCTATTACATCGTAAAAGTTGTCACAAAATTATACCCTCGAGTTTATTATTATTTTTTTTTGTTGCTGCTGCTACAAATGCGGCATTATAAACTAATATTAACTTGAGCTGTATTAAAGCAAAAGAAGAAAAGTTTTTATTTAACATATTTTTTGTTCAAAACTTGACATTTCATGTCATGCGTAGAAAGTTAATTTTCCACACAAATATTTTAAAATGTAAATTTTTGTAAATGTTGTCGTTTTAGTTTGAATTATTTTTGAAATGAACATTATTACGGCGAAAGTAACTTCTACTGTTTCTCAGCTTTGGGAAGACAAAAATAATAGGAGAGATAAAGTGAACACTAAAAAGTCGAATTTGGGATATCCCTTACCAAAGTTTTTAAAAATTAAAAAAAAAGAAATATTTCAGTCAACGTGATGCATTAAATAATTATTACAATTTAACGAAAATTTCGAAATTTTGCTGGTCACTTTAGAACCGTTAGTCGTTTCCATATTGTATTAACTAGCTAACGTTCCAACCTTACAACTTGATAATATTTTAAAAGTCTTTGCAACGTGTATGATTGAGTCGCAATATATTTGATATAGCGCAACTTTCCAAAAAGTTGTGTAAACAAAATTATTCATTCAATATGATAAAACTTTGATTAAATATTTACATAACTATACAATGTTATTTATTTATTTATTTTTATTAAGTATTATTCTTGTTGCTTTTGTTATTGCTTTCAATTTGTATTTATTAACTTTACAAGGTAACAAACATGTTATTTATAAATTGCAACATATTTTCATGATGGCAAAGAAAAAATAAACCAAATCAAAAGTTTTATCATAAACTTTATTTGAACTAATAAATTAAGCAGTAGAATTACAAATGAGTATATATTTATGTAAATGCCCTTATATTATTTACAATGTACAAACAATTTGTTATTTTTATACCCTTCACCTATGGTGCACAAGGGTATATATAGCTTTGTCATTCCGTTTGTAATTTCTACAATTTTCATTTCCAAACCCAAAAAGTATATATTTTCTGAAACCGGAGGTGTTGATTAAGCCATGTCCGTCTGTCCGTCTGTCCGTGTGTTGGTTGAAATCAACTTAATGTTCCTTATATCTGTGTATGGTATCAATCTTTTGGAGATATCCGTAATCGCTATTAAAATTCAGCAAAATCTCTCCATAACTTTCTTAAATATGAGCAAGTAAACGTGACTGCCTTTGTTTTTTCCCATATTTTTACCACCAAAATTAAAATTTTTCTTCCATATAATAATTTATAGGTACCTTTGTCACTATTTGTAGATATAAAATATCTCAAAAGATATTCGTTAAAAATTTTGGATAAATTGGGTTCTAATCGGTAAAGTTATAGGCAAAAATTCCTTTTAAAATATATATTCCAAAAATTTACAAACAAAAACCTAATTTTTTCAGTTTCTAGACAACCGAGAGAGTCAATATTGGTATCATATGAAAGAACTTGACAATATACAATATAAGTCACTATAAAAAAATTTTAGTTCATGATGGCAACCACTACTAAATGGCGCACAATAAATTTATATATGAGTTAAATCTGGTATTTAAAAATGTAACGCCTTCAACCACAATATTGGTATCAAATGAAAGGGCTTGATCAGTAGAATGCAGTAAATTATTAAAAAATTAAAGATCCAAGATGGCGTCTCAAAAAAAAAAATAGTGGAACAATTTTTTTAACCCAATCAATATGGGTATCAAATGAAAGGGCTTGATTAGTAGAATACAGTTAACTACGTAAAAATTCAAAATTAAGGATAGCGTCGGAAATAATAAGGAAAAATGGCGCATAACATGAAATATAGGTGAAGCTACGATGTGGGATTATACTTATGTACATGATGGTGAACGTTATTATCAGATTCGACACGGCAGAATGTAGCACTCTTACTTGTTTTAAATTAAATTGTTTTGATTAGTTAGAAATATATATAATAAACTTTCGGGATAATAAAAAAATTTTAGGCTGTTGACTTCAATAATATGAATATGTTTCTGTAGTAAATATTTAATCAAGCCAGTTCAGTATTGTTTAAAATAAAAAGAAAAAAAAATTCAATGACTATAAAAAATTCTATTTTATATAAGGAAGAAATTTAAAATAAAACAGTCAATTTAGGAGAACTGTTGTTATCAAATTTTGGTAAAGAAATTCGCATTTAGAAATAAGAATAATAACAGTAAAGAACGCTGTGTTTGACTACGCGGAATCTTAAATACCCTTCATACAGTTTACATCATGATATAACGACCATAATTGATAATTATATAGTTCAACTGTGACCAAAAATAATTTAGAAAATCGATAATTTGAACTTTTAATTGAAAAAATTTTTTTTTTCCAAAAAATGGTTTTGCCTATAACTTTGTCGATAGACATGTCTACAGACTTCAATATCAAAATTTTCAAATGGACTATTGACCCCAGGGCCACGGAGGCCTGACGAAAGTAATCAGGTCTAATACGCGGAAGGTTCTACGCAATCGAATGGCGATACTGGTGCTGGAATTTTTAATGTAGTTTTCAAATGGCTTTGCCTATGGGCAAATAGCCTTCGATATTTAAGGCTAAAACATATGCCATTTGTATCAGTGCTTATCTTAAATTTTGAGAAAGAATGCGAGGAGAGAACACATTTATATCCTCTCGAATACTCACGTGACTTTAAAAGCTCTTATGGCTTATGATATCAACTCATTTTTGGTGCTGTAATGTTTTGACCTTTTCGTGGTGTTCCTCCATATAATATAAACGGTGAGCTCCTCTTACAGGACGGAGAGGATCTGAGAATATTATCAGGTTTTCCAATGAAATTTGTTCTTTCGTTTATATCTCAGCTTGTTATATACATAATAATTTTCTTTTGATTGATTTTCAGTAACGAAATTCTCGAAAGTACACAGAGTATACAGTATCGGTTGTGAGTACCGCAATTGTTACCAATCGCATAGTTTAGTTCTGATAGTATAATTTTACGGTTATATCAACAGAATTTCGTTTCGGAATATAAAGAAGTAGTCAGCGCTAATAAATTATGATTCTTGCAATAGAAATCACAATGAAAAGTTCGATTGCAAGAGCTGAACCATTCGATTGGCAATGCATGTGATTTTCTGTTTTCTGGCTGTATATTTGAGAAATTGATACCAGACAAGAATTTGAAGTATACGTGGGGGTTTTACAATGTGAAATTCAACATAGACACGGATGGACAGATGGATGTATGTCGAATTTCCACAAAATTTTGAATGCAATATTTGTCGTATCAAACGGCTTGCCAGCAGAAGTGGGTGAAGTAGCCTCAGTGTCTTAAGATGATGTTAATCAATCTAGATAAAGAATGTTTATACTGGAGTTTAAGACAGAAAATGTTTACAATGCTCGTCAATGCCGTCTTTTCTATAAAACACAAGTTTTTAAAAATAAGATATGTAGTGCATGTAAACTGGATAAAGAAAGGTTGTCAGTGCTATTCTGTTTTAGCATGGTGGGTCAATGCCAATCATAAATTTACATATAATTGGGAAATTAAAAAAATGCCTGGATGACAAGAGATCTTATAAACGAGTTCTTGCAACAATAAGATCGTAAAATGTGTAAGAAAAAATTAATAATCCCTTTTTGTTTAACCTTTCCTTAGACGGACACCTCTTAATAATGGAAAAATTTTAGGCGACCATAGCTTTCCGTTTTAGAGCTTTTTTGTAATGAAAACGAATTCTTGTATAATGTCAAACAAAATAGTGTGAGTAGTGAAGATTTTATGTTAATTTCTAACATATCTTCTTTATTAATCTTGACTAGATTTTAAGAATTCTTATAAAATCTGGCAAGTATCTAGTGATCTACCTGTAGTTTTTATTATATTACTACAAACTACTACGACGCAAAAAGATAAAAAATTTTTTTTAAAAGCGGCAATTGAGAGATTAATTTATTATTTCAATTAATGGGGTTTAACATTTCGAACGGTATAGTATAAAGAGGTTTCAACGCCACATTTTAAATTTGTACACATTGATAAAAATTAAATCTTGCAAAATATCAAAAAGCAGTTGTGTAAACTATCTAGATTTTGATACAAAATTTAATTAAAATGTAATAGATCAGCGGTCACCAACTCCTCTCATTTGGATTCCTTTTTTTGAAAAAAATCACGACCGTCGTGGTCCGCATGGTAATAAAAATCTTAGAAAATGCAACTTCTCAAACATATTGTTGGTGTTTTAAAATTGTATTTTCTTGGAAATCAATCATTATCATCTGGAGAAAAGCTTTATTACTCCCCAAAAAATATTTGCAGCTTCATTACACCATTCATCCCCTGGATTCAGAAAATAAATATTACTAAGGATATCGACGACAATTCCAATTTTCTGAAAATCTGCGAATCTTTTTTTAAATTCCGATTTTAGATCCTCAATGAACGTCAAGCTCGACCAATACAATGTGAATACAATGAAATTGTTTGTGTTATCGCTCCCAAATTATCTTGTTTTGAAACAGATTTCCCTATTACTTGTTAGTTAACAGATCATCACCAAAGGCTGATATCGAGACGAAAATATTTCTCATCAATTTGATGTTACATAATTTTAAATATTTTGTATTGTTAACAGAATGTCCGCACCGCGGTACGCCAGTTGGTGACCGCTGTAATAGATTTTGCTAAATGTAAATCTTCTATAAGAACTAAAAAACATTTAATTTAGTAATACAAAATAACCATATTTTATATGAAATCAATGTTTATATTCTTAATTTTCAGTTCATTTATATTTCATATTGTGTATAAACTTAATTAAGAAAATAATCTTTACCATTTATTTTTTCTTTATTGCTTCTTATTACAATATCCTTTTTTTCCATTATCTACACAAAATAATTGCAGTTTTTAGAAAAGAAAAAATTGCTACAAATCCAAGTGTTCATATTACTTACATTACAAATTGCCAATAAATGTTTATAAAAATTGTTAAAACTTATAAACCATAAACGGAATTATATATCATTTCAATGCTGACCATCAATCATAATATATTGTTCTGCTTTATGATTATCCTGTCTTTCATTGTATTCATTTTGCAATTTTACATTTGTCTATACACTTGTTCATTCATTTCGGTTTAGTCATTTCTTCACTCATACCGCTCTTACGAAGATATGAGGGCACACCACCACCACAATCACTGTTCACATAGAATAGCAAATAGTGCTGGATAAAATGTAGAATAATAATTTGGAAAAAGCTTAACGTAAGTTGTTATGTGCAAAAAAAAATAAAAAAGAAATAAATAAAAGGGTATAAAATTTCAATACAAAGTTACTAACCACTGCTTTAAGGATATATTTTTGTATTGAACCATGAAAGCCTAGTAAGGATAAAAGTATTAAGGATATGAAGGGTCATTGAATCATTTTAATAAACCAAAAGATTTCCCAAGTTTTTAGACACTTCTTAAAAGTTTGCCAGTCTATAAAAAAGTGATGTTAATCATACCTTTTAATAAGGTTTTTATTCTTTAAACTGATTTGAGCACTTAAACAAAATTGTTGCGAATATTTTTAAATCCTTAAAAAGTGACCAACTTCAATATTAACTGCTCCATATAGTACAACTGCTACAAATATTGCTTTTCATGTTGTTGTGTTGCAATAAAAAAAAGAGATTTTAATCCCAGCATAATGCCAACTAAATTGTACAAAATTTCACCTACTACAACAGTTTACAACAGTGTTATTCCAAATCCGACTAACTGACGACATTGCTCTCTAAACCATGTTTCCATTTACAATTTATGGTCGTTGTGAAGATCCGCATGACGCCATTAGTACGTTGTTGTTTTGTTGTGTGTTGAAAGCATTTTATGTACTACTATTTGCCACAACAAATACATATAAGAACTATTTACAACTATCACGTTTCATATTGTGGCAAATAATGGAGAATAAGAAAACAACAAAAAACATAAAACAAGACTAAACGATTTTAATGTTGTGTTTTAAGAAGATTTTCTTTATAATCTTTATAATTGTATATAATGATAAAATATTTTGAAGGATGATGAGAGAAAAGCATGAGCTGTTACGAGCTAAGGGTAGTTAATCACAATATTAAATAATTAAGTAAATAAAGGGTGTGCAAAATTTGAGGTATCATTTTAATTTAAATACAAAAATATTGTTTTTTCGACATATTAAAAATATTTTTATTTGAGTTTATAACAAATAGGTTACTGTCAAGTGACCCCTGTACCGGGCTCGGCAAGTTCCCAATCGTTCACCAAAATTCTTAATCACGCACCAAAAAACAGACAATCAATATCCTTTGCCAATCGAATGGCTGAGTTTATGCGATGGATTTTTTCTTTTTTGGTTATAAAATGTCTTAGTACTGATTACAAGTTTATATTCCGAAACAAAATTGTGTAGATAAAATCGTAAAATTCTACTATCTGAACTCAACTATGTTATTGGCAACAACTGTGGTACTCAAAATCGATACTGTTTTCTCTGTGCGTTTTTCAATAAACTGTTGTCATTGATTGATGTCTGCTCGATAATGTTGTTTTTAAGCTCTTGAACTGTTGTGCGATTATCGCTGTACACTTTCGATTGCAGAAAACCCCACAAAAAATATTTTAAAGACATCAAGTCTCATGATCTTGGTGACTTACTTACACTTACACTTGTGCTCTACGAGAAATAATTGAATTTCAACCTTTTCTTTCAAACGATTGATTGTTTTTCGTAATGTGTGGCAAGTGGCGGTATTCTGTTGAAACCACACATTTTATTCGTCTAAATCTTCAATTTTCCGCCCTAGAATCTTAAGATCATCTACCGATTTAAATTGACCATTAATTTTTAGAATTTAGACACTTCATATACATACCAAAAAGTGTTTATTTTTTTAAAATCGGCTTAACTGCAACTTCTGGGTAATCTGTATTGAAAAGTACATGTAAAACTTTTTTTTTCTGAGATTTATTTGTCAAGATATGCCCTTGTAAAGAATGATAATAGTCAAAATTTAGTTTTGGGGTGATCTTTTCTGTGATGCTCCGAAAACCAGCCGATATAAGCAAGTATCTAACATTATACTAAATGTGAGTTGAATGTATATTGATTTACTTATCATCTCAATTAATGCAGATTCCAGAAAAAGAAAACAAGTGATAGAGCAATATTCAGCTGTGTCGAATGTTATATACCCTTCACACAGCATTTACCATTTAGATTGAAAGGTTGAGGAGGGAGGGGTATAAATGCCCAAACCCATGACAGGTATGCACTTATGCCCTGTTGGCATGTTGTGCGCATTTACCATTTAGTAATGACCATAACTCGCAATTTTATTATGATAAATCGATAATTTGAACCTTTAGTAAAAATTTTTTTTAACATTTTTTCCTTGATATCCTTGTTAGTAATTTACCCATTAAACTAAAACCTTCTGCAAATGTGAACAATTGAAAATATTTTATATATACGTAACCAATGTTGCAAGAAATTTCATAGGAGGTGCAAAATCTGACTTTGTTAGAATAAAAACCCACCTAACAATGCCAAAATTCTCGAACGCATATCTGATAAATTGATATTACATAAAAGACTGGAGTATACGTGGGGACTTCAAAAAGTTGAATTCGGTATACACGCGGACAGACGGACAGTTGGAAAAGGCGTGTTTAATTGAAGGCATGATTTTGTTATGTGGCTTTTTTGATATAATCGTACACAGAAAATTTTTTTTTAAAAAATTTGTAATTAATTAAATAACTGATTTTTACTTAAATTCGAATTATATTTTTAATTAATTTAAATAATTTTTTTAAATAATATTAAATTTCTTCAAAAAACTTAGAAATTTCTATCAGTTGAAAAAAGTATGGATACACTTCAATGCGTTTATTGACAAATCTATGAACATTTACTAAAAACATATGAATACATGTGTATGTGTATATCTATATGTATATATATATATAAAAGCATTTAACACAAATAAGCCATTTATATATTCTTAAAAAAACTCATTCATCAATGTGAGTTTTCAATGAAGCAAATTTAACGAAATTTTAAACTAAAGGATTGAGTTGAAATTTTACATTTCAATAAACAAAATTGCAAGGATTAGCTTATTTGAATATATCGAACGCTTGATATAAAAAAGGAGTATATAGACTTTTTATTACTTTACAGGAGCAGCACAAAATTGTAATAATATAAAAAGATGAAATGAGTTAAAGCTTTTTTATGAGGTTATAAAAAACGGCAATTTCATTAAAAATCGACATATCTATGTCCTTTTTATGTTAAGCCCTCGATATGTTTGCTTGTCGTATGTTCACTGATGATAATTGATGTGTTATTATAGGGCTAATGAGGTCGTTGATGCATACGATGACGATTATTATGATTTTTTCGTCCTCTTATGCGATTGATGTGTGCAAAGAAAATTAACCTGGTTTGATATGTACTTTTCTTTGTTTTTGTTGTTGTCTGTTAATCTTTCAAAATCATTTGATTGAGTAAATTAAAAGAATTATATCGTTAATGGATTTTGGTATGACAGGTTTCATTGATGCAATACAAAATTGATTTCAGGTTGAAAGATAAACAATGATTACGGACATTTTTTTTTTTTTAATAATAAAGAAATGTAAAAATTTAAAAAATTGCTTCACATTATTTGGATAGTTCTTACAAAAGAAAAAAATGTATGCTGCATGCCGATAATTTTATTAAAACTAAACTTATATGATTTTTTGTTTTTTTTTTTATCTTCAGAAAAAAGTTTATTTAATTCAATTAAGCTGATACGAAACATGTTACACCAAAAATATTTTTAAACAGTGACATCATGGAATGTTATTTTCACGGAAAAATAAAAAATAAAAAAAATTAAAAAAAACACTTCAAAGGTAAATTCTGGTTATGTAAAAGTGTGAAATGAAAAGTTTTTGTTTAGCTAAAGTCGGGATTTCTTATACCCTTCTACAATAATTTGATATTAAACTGCTGTTTAAACATGCCCGTATAATTATCATATTTGTTCTTTATATTTCAATGAAACTATCGATAACTACAAAATTTCATATTTTTTATAGTTTGTTGGAAAACTATTGGAAAATCTTGACGTGCCTATTTCGATAGAAAAGTGTCTGTTTCTAAATCAAAATCGCTGTTTTCTCTATCTTTATCAGCATTTTCATTATTGCTTCCTACAAGGCCCATCAATTAACAACATCAGCTTAGGCATTGAAAGATATGTATATAGATGGTACCGGCATTCTATTAGTTTTTGAAAACAAATTTTTTCAATGAGCCATTATTTGAACACAAACGACAAGTTCAAACACCCAAATGGGTAATGGGTTTTATTACTTTTTATATTTTTAAAAATGAATTCTGTTTGGTTTCGTTTTTTGATATTTACTGCCATATTCATAAATTATTTATTTTATTTATTGAATGCCTATTTGACAAGTGAATATCTGTAAAATAAGTCTTTAATAAATCGAAAATATTTTTCATGAATACATCAGTTAATATTGTAATCTGTTTAAATTAATGAATAAATATTTTATTTTCTTATAAAAATTTAAATTTTGGTTCTGTGATCAATACGATATGTAATACTCTATTTCGTTTTACACTGTCCTGTATTTGGATTTTTTTTAAATGTACTCTGTTATGATTACGTCCTTTCATTTATTTCCAATATATTTTGGAAGTATTATTGAAAAAATATTAGAAACAAATTATAAAATTCTTTTTGTTTCGTATGCCACTAGTCAAGCTCATTTATACCCATATTGTCGAAGCGTTGAATGTAATTCGCCATTTTGATTCGATATGAATTTTAAAATCAAAATATTTAGACTGGTGTTGCTTAAATAATGTGTAATTCACTATTTTGTTTAAGAAGTTTAGTTTTGAAGAAATTTTTTAATAAACTACTTTTTTTAACGCCATATAAGATTTGGATTTTTTTAAAGTACAATGTATTCTGGTTATCATGGTAGTTCACTACGTGCTCACTGTCAAGTGGAGTATTGAGGCAGAATTAGTTGGTTCATTTTGTGCTCTTAAAAATCAGTTGTTTTGTTTCTGTTCAATTGAAAATCTGTATGTGTGGTTTGTTGTTCCTTTTTCGTTCTGTTCGGTTGCGGACATTTCAAGCCTTTTTCTTTGATATAAATATTGTGAGAGTAATTTTATTTGTGAATTTTGTTTTTGTTCAGTTCTCTTGAAGCTGATAAAATTGATTTAAAAATTTTAGGATAATAACCGGACCAGTTTAATTTAAGTGCCTGTTTATCATTTTTAAATTGTTTTACCATATTTTGAAGTACTTTCTGGCACTATATGTCAATTCTGTGGCTTGGAGCTAAAAGGGCCATGGCACTTTTTTGCTCTTTTGAGATAATCATTGCATTAGATTTGTTTTCTTGCTATTTTTCATTATGGTAAAACAGCTGAAGTCATACTCAACCCAGAAATGCTTCATAAATAAAATGTTGGCCAATGTCACTATGAAAGCATCTATAAAAGTTAAAGTTCAATTTCAATTTTCTCAAAAGTAAATATTTTGACATTGGCCCTTTTAGCTCCAAGCCACAGAATTGTTTGTAACTATCATGTCAAATAGTTAACCAGAAGTTTTAGAATTGTAGTTTATTAAAAAAAAACTTTTTTTTAAATATTTTGGCCTTTTACTTTTGCGAAGCCTGATTTTTATACCCGCCACCAAAAAAATGGTATATTCCTTTTGTCATTCCGTTTGCAACACATATTGAAATTATTATCATTTATTTTTATAATGATAATATTTGTATGCTTCAATTATGTATGGAACAAAATATTGGCCAAATGGCCCCCCAACCTAGGCGGCACACCTCGATCCGATAGTCCAAATTTTCAATGACACTGTTGATGCTCGATTGTTGGGCACGATGATGAGTCGAGGTTGCTTGCTCTTTTGCCACGTTGTCGTGAAAAACAGCAATGTTTAACATGCAACGAACTAAGATGGCATTCACAGATGTTTTCACATTTCATACAGACCTGCTTTGCAGACATTTAAATATTTTTTACAATTCTCACGATTGTGGACGAATTCGAACGATTATGTTGACCAAAAGAATCACGAAGTGCACAAAATGCATTTTGATTTGAACGCCCATTTTTATAAAAATCTTTAATATTTAATATTCAAATTGAGTTAGTCTGAGATTGAGAAATGTCAAATGAAATACAAGAAAAAAGTTGAAGTTTAGATGTGGTTCACCTTAAACATGGGCCCTAAAAATTTAACCACCCTCTACAAAGAAAGTGATACATATTTTATTATAAAGAGATTATTCTATAGCGATTAACAAAATAATAAATATTGTGTTTTAAATGTACACAAAATTGGTGGTGGGTATAAAAGATTCGGCACAGCCGAATATAGTGCTCTTACTTTTTTCTCTAAAGCTTTCTGCAAAAAATCCTAAAGTTTGGGAATGTGTTAATATAAATTACAACATTCATGTCCGTCTATTATCCTCAAACTAAACAGTTAAAATTTTGTGTGAAATATGTTTGAAGAAACTTAAACATTTTTGCGTATATTTTAGTAAAATTGCAACATTTAAGAATACAGTAAGTGACTATAATACAATTAGCTTATTCGATTTTTATATTATTGCAATATAGACAAAGAGGTTTTATTTTTTGGATATCACCCATTACATTCATGATATTAAGTTTTAATGTAAGTGATATAAGATGATATAACATTTGCCATTATTACATCGAAATGACAAATATGATAAAAAAAAATTCCTTTTTAAAATATTAAATAATTATGCCAAAATGTTTGCCTTAATATTTGTTCTTCTAACCACTGTTCCTGCCATTCTTTATTGGTAGACTATTCAAGTCTTACAATGTCTATACCTTTTCTTTTTGTCCTCCTCAACAAAATATTTCTCTCGTTTTTTTTCTTTTATTGTTATTGTGTTGTGCAAGAGTAAAAAAAAGAAAAGTTTTACATTGACAATACAAATGTTTTTACTTGTTAGATGTCACCACCTGATGGCATTTATTTTTTAAAATTTAATTTCAATCAAAAGTACACGATTCTTGAAATACACGCAACATTTCTTATGTAACTGAACTTACAAAGGGTGTTTGTTTATGAGATAGAAATTTTTTAATTAACTATATTGTTGTAGCAAAATGGGGAGATTATGAAAGTTTTATGTTAAGTTCGATTTCAGATTTAATTATACCGAGGCAACATTTGTTTAAACTTTTTGGATGTATATGATTTATCACTATATACAGTAAAAGCTACCGTAAGTGTATACCGACTGTCATAGCAAATTTCTTCTTCTGATATTTTGGTGATTGAGATTCAGATTTACAATTAATTAGTTGTTAGCAATAGTTTCTCAAAAAAATTTTAACTTTGGCTACTTTGAAAGTAATTAAAATATATTTCATAAAGACTACTCCCATTTTGATTTACTGGGAGGTTTTTATTATATTATTTCCATTATAAGTAAGTATTTAGTGTGTGGAACATTTGGTTTCATCAGTTAGCCTGATTGTGGTAACCATTGTATCTGTATTAAAAGCCATATTGAAAAGGCATCATAGTAAGTTAAAAGTATAACAAAGTTTTTAAAGTTAAAAAAAAACTTTTTACTTACATTACTTTACTTTAGGCTGATGTGTTGTACATTTATTTTTCTGTCATTGGTTAGCGGCTTTTGCAAACTTCATTTTTCTATTTTGCACAGAAAAAAATTAAATTTCTAATTCAATAAAGAAATTAAGCGAACCAAACAAAAAGTTGTTTGAATGAGGACCTAAAACAAAATTTTTAAATTCAAAGTTATAGGGGATATAAAAAGAAAGGATTTTATTTTTAAAACAGTTTTTCGTTTAAATTTTAAAAAAATTATTAATAAAAACAAATAAAAGACTCATTAAAAAATATTGGGAAACATTTCTTTGTTTCTACAGAAAATAACAATAATATTTTCTTTTTTTAGAAAAAAAAAATTAGAATACTTAAAAATTAAAAAAATCAATCAAACACAGCTATTAATTGAATAATTGTTAAAATATTCTTAAAATGATTAGGTAAGGTTAGGTCAGCTTGAAAAGAAGGGGCACTAAAAGCCCAAACCCATGACAGTTATACCCAATTGACATGTTGTGCTCTCCATATGCATAGAATAGATAGAATAAGAAGAGAATAGAAGAATAGAGAAGGAGAACAGTCCAGAGTCTCTGGTGGGAATCGAACCTGCAACCTCCAAACTAGCAGACTCTACTGACTAGTCCACCGGAGCACTATTACAATTTAATTTGATTTAATTTATTTATTTAAGTTTATTGTCGATAATTAAAATAACAAAACAAAATAATGTTATATATAAAATAATATTCTATACATTTCAACGATTTAAATATAAAATGATATTTCTTTTCACAATTTCTTTACTTTCATTAAGGCCAATAAGGTGATAATAGTTATTAAAGTTTTCACATATACGACGAAGAGGATCATTATTAGCATAGTTGGATCTATAGTATTTTAAGTTAATAAAACGGAAATTTCGAGCTGGTCTGGTTGGAACATTAAAAGATATTTTACTTAGCCGGAATTCAAAGTCGAATTGCCTTGAATTAGGCCCAGCACAAAAGAAAAACTCAGCATTGAACGGCGACTTTTTAAAGTTGGCAATTTCTTAATACAGAGTCTGCTTTCGTATGAAGGTAGTAAAAACGAATTCCATCCAAGGCCACGAAGACAAAATATTAAAAACTTCTTTTGTACAGACACGATACTATCAATATGAATATTATAGTAAGGATCCCACATAATTGATCCGTATTCTAGAATAGGTCGAACTAACGATGAATATAATTGTTTCGTAATATAAGGACCTAGAAATTCCGTGCACCACCTCTTCATAAATCCAAGTACACCATTTGCTTTGTTAACAATTAAAGAAATATGGTCACGAAAATTTAATTGGTTATCAAGCAAAATACCAAGATCAAGAAAGTTCTGAAATTTATCAAGTTTACACTCATTAATGCAATAAAATAAATCCAATTTCTTAATTCTGAAAAAGGACATATGCTTACATTTTTTTATATTCAGCTCCATTAAGTTGATTTCACACCAATTAACCAATTTGTCAATATCAGATTGAAGAAAAAGTTGATCTTCGGGATTATTAGAAAAACGAAAAATTTTGACATTATTCAGCAGTCTAAACTTTGATAGCCTTAGACATAGCACTCCATACTTAACTTGTTGAGTTCTTAAAGACAAGTATGATCTTAACCATTTTATTGTCATATCCGTAAATCCCATTAATGACAATTTGTAAAGCAAGAGATCATGGTTTACCTTATCAAAAGCTTTACTAAAATCTGTGAAGATAGCATCAGCTTGCATATTATTTATAAAACCGGCATTTATTGTAGTAGTAAGCTCCAAAATATTAGTCGTTGTAGAGCGATATTTACAAAAACCATGTTGGCACGGTGACAAAATCGAAGAAATTTGATAGTATAAATTATCAGTTAAAATTTTTTCACTCAGCTTAGCAAAGCCACGATAATTTGATATCTCAATTTGGCTTCCATTTTTAAACAACGGAATTGTATAGGATAATTTCCAAATCAATTTCCAAAAAATGTTTTCGGAAATTAAACAAGAGTGTAAATGAACTTGAGCCAAAAAAACTAATTACAATAAATTTAATATAAAAGGTTTTCTAATAAGAGTGATATGATTATTTTAGAAATTTAAAATTTTTTTTTTAGTGCGCAAAGTCCATACAATTAAGTTCTAAATAAAACGTCAATAAAATTGCCTCCACGACTTCTTCTGTAGGAACGAATTCATTGACCCCAATTTTCGAGCATCATTTGCATTAAATGAAGGCTCACTTTCATCTAAGTGGTGCAGTAAATAAACGAAACTGTCAATTTTGCTGCAAAGAAAATCCACAAATTAATTATGAAAAACTATTACATTCACCTAAATTGACAGTTTAGTGGGGTTTTTGGCCTGGTGGTCCGTACTTCTTTCGAAATGAAGCTGGTAACACAGTTACTGTCAATGGAGAGCGGTATAGATGGATAATAACCAACTTTTAATGGCCGAAATTGAAAGAAGTTGATCTGGTTGGTTCCATTTGTTTGCTGTGTGGGACTACGTGCCATACTGCAAATGCAACAATTGAATTATTGCGAGAAAAGTTTGGAAATTTGATTATTTCAAGAAATTTTGATATTGAGTTGTGATTTAACACCATTAGACTACTTCTTGTGGGGTGGTTTAAAGTCATTGGTCTTTTAAAATAAATTAGACTCTCTTCAAGCTTTACAAGTCAATATTAAACGTGCAGTTCATGACATACGATTTGATTTAGTGAAAAAGTGCTCGAAGAAGTCGTCGGCCCTATTAAATGAAATACTTTTGAATTTCCTTAACAATAAGTGTGTTTTTTTTAAAGAAATCATATCACTTGTATTGGAAAACCTTTTATATAGCTCGAATAGAATATTAATATATAAATACATATATTAATAATTTATTTTTGTGTGCATTTTTGAGCTTTCAAAACTTGAACATGCGGTCTCAGGGTTAATGTAACAAGTATTTCAATGTTGTCAAAAATTGTTAATTTTAAACGTGTTTTAAGTGTCAATAAATGAAAAAATCGGTACTTTGATGATTTTGGAGCTAATATGGCAGGTATGGTTTTGAATGATATTTAGAAATCTAAATTTATGTTCACTGTAATTAAATTAAAATAGACCTATGACATGTCATACAGGTAGAGAAGTTCTCCATACCTGTGCCTTAAGCAAACATTTTTAAGTTTGCAATATCTTTAAAAAAATGAGAATTATTAAGATTAGAAGACCACAACAGATTATAAAAACGCACACTAAATCAGACTACATCGTGATGTCCACTTTTTGGAATACAATGTAAAACGAATCAGTTTCTACAAACTCAACAAGTTCGAAACAAACAAAAGAACAGTCGCTGAAACTATAAAAACAGAATTAGTTTTAATCAAATTTAGAAATAAATAGTTGACCCTTATTAACCCGTAGGTCAACCATATTGATATAAATTAAATACATCATATTGGTCAGATAACATAATTTGAAGATAATTTGTTGTTTTATCCCATGTCTTAGACTAAGAAAATAATCAATAAAAATTGTTTAAATAAATTAAAATCTTTATAGAAATTGAAAAATTTTAGGCAAAAGTTTTTTTTATATTTTAGCAATAATTTTTTCTGTGTAGTAAGTATTTTAGAAAAAAAAATATTTTGAAAATTTTTAAAGTGGAGTTAAGTCGTTTTAAAGAGACCTGCCATAAGTACATAACTGAACTTTTTTTTACAAACGAAAAAAAACTTTTTTCTTGGTAATTTGAAATAAAAAAAAAATAACCTTCTCTAACTATGTTGCCCTAGGCCATCTTATGTGTTATTTGCTTTGAGATAACAAATACACTTAACTTATCTTCGCTATAAGTACATAGCAAACATTCCTAAAAAGGAAATGTAAAATTTTGTAAGAATTTGTTTTCATAATGCTTTTGTGATTGAAGTTGTTCGTTTTATAGGTTTTTGTTGTTCAATAGTACTTATGGTAGTAGTATGTAGTTGAAAACTTTATACACACATACATACATATATACGCTTTTTTACCATAACAATTTCACTTGAGGTGTAAAAGCATTTTGCAATAAACATGATTGACATAACATTCCTTTTTAATTGCATATTGTTGGTTTTTATTGTTAGTTTTTTTTCTGTCAAAAAATACGACATTTTAAAATAGAGAATTATTATATTAAATCATTGTTTAAAGTGCTTTTTGGTGTAAACTGCAAAAGTAGTCGTCATAAAGTATTTGTAAAAGCTTTAAGGCTTGGAAAAATACCCAAACAACTAAAAAAAGGAAAGAGAACTGTAGGTTGATCAAGATAAAATTTAATAACATAATATAAGCTTAAATTTTTTTTTAAGTAACTTTCGTTAGTTTGTTTAAAAAAATTGCCCCGCAACATTATGTAGATCTTTTCTCTACTCTACACTGTCATTCATTCAAGCTGTCATTCATTTTATTGGAAAAAAAATAAAAGAAATTTACAAATAAATTAATTAATAAATTACCGTTATTTCAACTTAATCAATTTTTTACAAAGACTAAAAATAAATTTTAGATTAATTATGTATATATTTCAGGCTAATGTTAACAAAATTTAAACCCTTTAAACCTAAACAAAGGTTTAAGTTCGTTGCTTTAGAAATCAAGACTAAAGCTAATAGCAAACATACACACACACAAAGGAATTTTTATTTTTAGTTTTTCTTGATAAATAATGTACAATAATGGCTGACATTTCCATTAATGCTAAAGGTAAAAAGGAGTCAATCAACGACTGATTTTTGTGTTTAGAGGCTGCTGCTATAAATGTCTGTACTTTGTTAGCAATATAAAGGGTGCTACAGAACTATTACAAAGTGTAAATTTGAAAATTTTATCGAAATAGATAATAAGATTGTATTATCTGTCAATTAATATTTTGAAGAAAAAAAAAAAACCGAGCCACAATGCCAAAAAAATCACACTTTTATTATAAATTAATTTTTAAAAATAAATTCGTATGTTAAGCAATAAAAAAATTTATGAACACTAGACCAACTGTTTAAGAATATTGAAAATCTATATATATAAAAGTGAAACTCTGTGTGTGTGTGTGTTAGCTATAGACTCCGAAACTGTAAAACCGATCGTACTCAAACTTTGGCAAGTTGTTGTACACATGCCAGGGAGTGTTTATGGGTGGAAAAAAGTGGGCGGTGCCACGCCCATAAAAATTAGTTATCAGTCTTAGGTACTTTCACTTGACCGATTTTTCTGAAACTTTGCACACATATCGAGCTGTCATTACTTAATAATTTTGTGATAAGAAAAGTGGGCGGGGCCACGCCCCTAAAAAATTTTGAGGTACTTGCGCTAGACCGATTTTTCTGAAACTTTGCACACATACTAAGCTATCATACATATAATTTCGTGATTAGAAAAGTGGACAGGGCCACGCCCATAAAAAAAGGTTATAATTTTGAGGTACTTGCACTGGTTCGATTCTTCTGAAACTTTGCACACATATTGAGCTGTTATGACTTTACAATTTCGTGATTAGAAAAGTGGGCAATGCCACGCCTATAAAAAAATTATAATATTTAGGGTTTTGCACTTGATATGCAATTAAAATTCAGAATGCATTTCGATTCATTAATGGCCGTAGCAACGCGCGCCGTGTTTGGCTAGTCTATATATATAAAAGTGAAACTCTGTCTGTGTGTGTTAGCTATAGACTCCGAAACTGTAAAACCGATCGGACTCAAACTTTGGCAAGTTGTTGTAGACATTTCAGGGAGTGTTTATGGGTGGCAAAAAGTGGGCGGAGCCACGCCCATAAAAAATTAGTTATCATTTTTAGCTACTTCCACTCGACCGATTTTTCTCAAACTTTGCACACATTGTCATGACTATATAATTTCGTGATAAGAAAAGTGGGCAGAGCCACGCCCATAAAAAAAGTTATAATTTAAGGTACTAGCACTGGACCGATTTTTCTGAATCTTTGAACACATATTGAGCAATCATGACTTTACAATTTCGAGATTAGAAAAGTGGTCAGTGCCACGCCCATTAAAAAAAGTTATGATTTTCAGCTACTTGAACTTCACCCATTTTTCTGAAACTTTGTACACATATTGAGCTGTCATGACTATACAGTTTCCTGATTAGAAAAGTATGCGGTGCCACGCCCATTAAAAAAAAATTATAATTCTTACCTTTTTGCACTTGATATTCAATTAAAATTCAGAATGCATTTTTATTCATTAAGGGGCGTAGCAACGCGCGCCGGGCTTTTCTAGTTTTTAAATAAAAATCAACTAAAGGACTAAACCATAATGACATAAGGCTTTAGGAAGCTTATTGAAAATATTTTTGAACATAAGCATAATGCTGAGAAAAATGATTTTCGTTTAGCTACTCCTAAACATCTAAGAATAAAAACCTGACCCCGCAGCACAGTGCTCGGTCCCCATATAGTGAATCGGCAAAACTAGAGTTCTTATCGCAGAATGACAAAATTAAGTATACTGATACATAATGTCAAAGTTAAGAAAAATTTTAAGTTTGAGAAAAATCGCTGCAAGAATATGCCTACCTCCCATACATCCTGAATTAAAAAATTTGATTTTAAGTCACAATTTATATAGGAATGTAGCAAAAACTTGTATATGTCTGTAAGATTTAAAACTCTATTGCAAATTTTTTTGCATTCGGTGGAAGGACATGCCTACCTTCCATATATCCTTTTTTTTTTTAACTATCTTTTAGAAGCTTAATGATTAGAATACCCTAAAAATTAATAAGTGATTCTTAAATAATGCGTTATAGATCTGTTGTAAATATGGTTTCATTCGGTACATTCATTTCTATAAAAATGCAAAAATATGATTGTGGTACTAAGTAAACTTTAACCTAAATGCTATTGCTTTTGTTTTCTTATTATAAAATTTTAAGGTTTTATCCGATTTCAGTCCAATATTATTGTAATCAAATGGACTTTACAATAGAATTACAAAACTATGGATTTTGTTATTTACTGTGGTACAAAACATCTTCCGAAGTGACAATAATTGGTGATAAACAATAAAATTTTCATAACATCTTAGCTTTGTTCCACTATAACTCAGGTATATTTTATCCAATTAGCCCCTATTGGACGCGTAATTTAGCATCCTTTAAAACAAGATATAATTAATTTTAATTGAGCTAGAATTTGACCGTGGGTAGCGGGTGAAAGGGAGGTATACATCCAAAACTATAAATGTGCTGTTATATTGTAAATGTGACGAGCTAAAAAATTGTATCTGTCTGTAAAATTATATATTTGTATTATATTGTATATAAATTGTATATTTGATATAGTGTATGAATTCCATTTTTACTTATGAATTATTTAATATGAAAAAAAAATCGTTTTTATGAGTGTGTACAAAAAATAAAAAATTTCCATTTTTGTATAGAACACACAAGAGACTTATAACTTAATATTTTACAATTTTGGCAGTACCATAAACTAACCTCTTTGTAATTTTTTTATAACTTAGGAAATATGACTCAAGAAACGAATGCAATTTTTATATTTCCGGCAGAAAATTCTAAAATTTCTTTGTAGATTCTATTAAAACACTCCAAAAAGTACTAAAATCTTAAATAAAAATTTAGGTATTCTAAAAAAATAGCTTTAGAAATTTCGGGGATTTCCAATAAAAAAATCTCAAAGTGTACGATAATACAAAAATTTTTGTCAATAATATTGTGTTAATTTATTATTTGATTTATTAAAAAGAAGTGCTTATAACAAGTGGTTTAAATTAAGAATGAACAAAAAGGTAAAAGGGTTGCCATAAGGGCATAAAATACAATGATGCCAGATTTGCATTGATTGTGCAATATTTAACACTTCCCCTCAAATCTGACTTCATTTCAAAACAATTATTATTCGAGAAATTTCATTCCAAGAGATTCGATGCACTTGTTGTGCTTTGGAGCTACTAAGCCTTTGGTCAAGACGTCAGCTGGCATCTCGTCTGTCCTCATGTACTTCACATCTATTTCACCTCTTTCAATAGAATCACGTATGAAGTGGTGACGGATGTCTACGTGCTTTGTCCGATTGTGGAAAATTGGATTTCTGCATAATTTTTCGGCGCTTTGGTTGTCGTTGAAGATACTAACTGGATGGTTAATGTCCAGTATTTCGTTAACGAACCGTTTAAGATAGATGGCTTCTTTTGTGGAATCTGAAAGAGCCATATATTCGGCTTCAGTGCTGGACACAGCGACGGTCTTCTGTTTTCTAGACTCCCAGCTGATAGCACCATTTGCGTACGTAAAGGCATAACCGGTATACGATTTCCTGTCATCTATACTCGATCCCCAGTCTGCATCTGCATACCCCTCTACAGGCCTTTTATTTGGAGAATACTCGAGTCCGACATTTTGTGTGTGTTTGAAATATCGCAGAACTCTTTTTGCGGCTACCCAATGTGCTTTTCCGTAGTTCACATTGAATTGGCTTAGAACACTTACGGCGTGTGCGATGTCGGGTCTGGTGGAAACAGCCAAATACATCAAAGATCCAACCAAACCTTGGTACGGCAATTTTTCTGCTTCTAGCTTTTCTTTTTCATCTTTTGGGCACATTTCCTTACACAACTTCTCACTAACGTTCATTGGGGTGGTGACAGGCTTACAGTCTGACATACAAAATCTTTCCAATAAGTGTTGAATATATTTTGACTGTGACATGCGGATAGTTCCTGATTTTGTATCTTGACTAAATTCGATTCCAAGGCAAAATTTAATAGGTCCTAAATCTTTCATTTCAAAGGAGTTGGCTAATTCGTTTTTCAAATTCCTTAACGTGTTCTGATTGTTTGATGCCACCACTAGATCGTCGACGTAAATTGTGATGAGAGTGATGTCGTTTTCGTTTTTATTTATGTATACACATGGGTCACATTTCGATGGTGTCAGGTTCATTCCCTTCAACTTCCTGTCGAGTTTTTCATACCACAATCTTCCAGATTGCTTTAGGCCGTAAATTGCCTTTTTCAGAAGGCATACTTTATTCTGATATTTTGCTGATTCACGTTTGTGTAGTACTTTATCCAGATCTTTAGGCATTTCCATATAAATTTCCCTTTCGATAACACCGTTTAAATAGGCTCCAACGAAATCAAGTTGGTGTACCTCTAGACCAAATTTAGCTGCTATTGCCATTAAAAAACGTATCGAGCTCATTCTTGCTACTGGCGCAAAAGTTTCGTCGTAGTCGATACCGGGGTGCTGGGTGAAACCCTTTGCGACTAGTCTGGCTTTTCTGCATTCTATTGAACCATCAATTTTGTATTTCGTACGTAGTGCCCATTTTGATTCGACAATTTTTCTACCAGCTGGTCTATCAACTATTTGCCAGGTTTGATTTTTCGTTAAAGTTTCGTATTCTTTTAGCATTGCTTCTCGCCATTGTTCAGCTTCGGGACCAGTAAGTGCTTCGGTACTAGTTTTCGGATCTGTAGGTTGAATTAAATTTGCTGAATGGTAATTTTCGTCATCTGAGCTGTCGAAACCGAGAAAATCTTCTTCATCATCCATGCTGTCTTCGTCTATTGTTACGGTACTTTGTGCCTTCTTGGGTCTCCCTCTTTTTCCAGTCGTTATTTTCTTAGGACGGCCTCGACCGCTTTGTTTTACGGGCTTGTTTTCAGTTTCAGTTTGTTTTCTATCGTTGACTGTAGAATCGCCATCATTTGTTGGTTTTTGGTTTGATGTGTTCTGTGGTTCTAAAACATCATGTGGAATTTTTCGGAAGTGAAGTTCAATATCGTTCGTGATAAACTCTTCAAACTCGTTCTGGTTGTTCGATTTGCTAAAAACTACGTCACGGCTTCGACGTATTTTTCTGGCTTGAGGGTCCCACAATCTGTAGGCCTTTGATATCTCAGAGTATCCTATAAATATACATTTTATAGATTTAGGTTCGAATTTTCCTTTACCTGGTGTTTTGTCGAGCATAAACGCTGAACAGCCAAATTTCTGGAAAAATTTTACGTCTGGGGTTTTGTTCGTCCAAATTTTATAAGGGATTTCACCATTCAAGCTTTGTGATGGGCAACGATTTCTAATATAATTCGCAGTGTTCACAGCTTCTGCCCAATATACGGGTGGTAAACCAGATTGAATCAACATGCACCTTGCCATGTCGAGAAGCGTTCTGTTTTTTCTTTCTGAGACCCCATTTTGTTGTGGGGTGTGTTCGATGGTGAGCTCGTGACGGATTCCGTGGGTCTTTAGGTAAGCCTTCATATAATTGTTAACGTATTCCTTTCCGTTATCACTGCGTAGGCATTTTATTTTTAATCCAGTTTTTCTTTCTGCCATGTTTTTGTATTCGATGAATTTTTCGGCAACTTCGCTTTTATTTTGCATGAAAAAGATTTCACACCAACGACTCTTGTCGTCTATAAACGTAACAAAATAACGGGTGCCACCAAATGACTGCACTCGCATTGGACCGCACACGTCACTGTGAACTAGTGATAGTAGGTTTTCGCTTTTGCCATGTGATGGACTAAATGGTGTTTGGGACTGCTTCCCCTGAATGCAAACTTCGCAAATAGGTAAATTCGTATTGATATTTGTTTGTATTCCAATAACTTTCTCTTTCTTTATCATTTCCTTTAGGTCTTTTTCATTTAAGTGACCAAATATCTCATGCCAATCTTGAAGAGATTTATTTTGAGTCTGTGAGACTGCGGCAACACCTAAATTTTCTTTTACGTAGTACAAATCTTGTTCGCGTTTTGCCACAAATAATTTTGTATCGTTTTTTGGATTTCGTACTATGGCTTCATTTTGCCTAAAAACCACTTCCAAACCGTTTTGAGTTATTTTCGATACGGACAACAAATTCGTTCTTAGATCCGGTACAAACAATGCTTCTTCTAAATTAATTCTACAATCGGAGCTGTTGATTTTGACATTTCCCGAACCACGTATTTCCGTCGTGTTGTTATTGGCTAAAGCTAGTTGTCTACTTACTGCGTTTTCGATTTTGCAAAATTTTTCTTTAACGGCGCACATATGAGACGAGGCGCCAGAGTCTAAACACCACTTGTCAGAATTATCTTGAATGTTGTGAACTTCTTCGTTTGCGTTACATGACACATCAATTTTGTTGTTCTGCTTCTTCTTGTTGAAGTTTTTAGACCTGCACTCTCTTGCCATGTGACCAATTTTTCCACATGTGTGACAAGCAAATTTAAATTTACCTTTTTTGCTGTTATTTTTGTCACCAAAGTTGCTGCTTTTGTTTTGTTTGTTTTGGGAATACATGGCCCCTTCAACGCGTTCGTTTGTGTTTCGCTTGCGTGCTTCAAATTCTTCGAGAAGTTTTATTTTTAAAATTTCCGTTGTTGGCAATTTTTCTTGCGACTCTATGGCAATCCTGAAAGTTTCGTACTCGTTTGGTATGCTATACAATAAAAGTATAGCCAACAGTTCGTCTATTATGACTAACTGCATTTCGTTAAGTTTTTCGACCACTTCGAAGAATTTCCGCACGTGATCACGCATGTCTTCGTTGCTTTGCATTTTCGTCAATATAAGGGACTTTAGTAACATTGCCTGACGAGCAGGCCCCCGAGACTGATAAATTGAATGCAACTTGTCCCATACTTCTTTTGATGTGTCACAATTTTTTATTTGTTGCAGTTCAGATGGGCTTATTGATAGGATAAGGTCTGACTTGGCCTTTTCGTCGTTTTCTTTCCACGGAATGGCTTCCGCTGGAACTTTGGGCTTTACACACGTACCGCATACGTATTTCCACGTTTCGTTTTTCACTAGCAGGGCTTGCACTTGGATTTTCCAAGTGTCGAAGTTTTCCCTGTTTAGAGGTTCTATTTTGACTGCGGCGTAGCTCATTGTGTTTTCCAAAATTTTCACGAGGTAAAAACTAATGGCGTGCCTTCTAGAAAAAAACTTTTTCTTTTCGTATTAATTATTCGCGTAATACTTTCGATTCCTTTAATTTTACTTGACTTGTACACTTTCTGTTTAAATATAATTAATTTTCAGCGCAGTGGAAGCGTGCTGGGCCCATAACCTGTTAATTTATTATTTGATTTATTAAAAAGAAGTGCTTATAACAAGTGGTTTAAATTAAGAATGAACAAAAAGGTAAAAGGGTTGCCATAAGGGCATAAAATACAATGATGCCAGATTTGCATTGATTGTGCAATATTTAACATATTGCTTACCGGAAATAATTTTCCTTTTTTGTGCATTTAGTGGTAAACAAAACTGCTAGGTTTAAAAAAGAATATATTTAGAAATAAATTTTTGACAATTTGTTTTAGTAAAACAGGTAAAAGTCGTTTTTTATTTAACAGTTTAGCTCAAAAATTGTTTGATTTTGGTGCCCTCTACTGTAAAGAACAAGTGAAATTTATGAATTCTATTTACAAATCTGTTTAAGGTACTTTGTTAGCTTTACAAAAATGTATATTACATAATTATTCTTTACACTTTATTAATCTTTAGTTTTGCCTATGGGACAGAGCACTGTGGGCAGTGACTGCTTCCGGGTCTCAAAGTTGCAATATCATAATCGAGTAATATTTGTTAACTTCACATGACATTGTTTAAAAGGATATAGAATTATAACTAGATGGGACGATATTTCATACCTCTTGTTGAACAATTTAATTACCGCAGATGAAAGTATGTGCTGTTATTATTTTTGATTTAGATAAATAGGAGTAGAATTCTAGATTGATTAATTATTAGTTTAAAATAAATTCAGCGCAGCATAATTAAAACTAAGCCACAACTAAGTATTTACTCTACGAACTAACTTTATATTAAATATATATGTACACATTGATAAAATTCTAAACACCCTTTATAAAAGGCACTCATACTTACAAGTGTCTATACAACTGCCCATACAACTGCCAAAATGAAAGGAACAAAGGAGAAATAAAACACAGGAAGGCTTATAAAATGAAATGTTATTAAAATAGTACATCTAGTTTTACTTGTGTTCCACACCATAGACAAGAATAATAAAAAGGCAGGCTCTGGTTAGTTAAAACATCTAGCATTTTGTTAGTGTCAAAAACAACAACAACTACAACTAGGAGACTAGAAAATGTTTGTAATTTATCACAGATATGTTATCAACACCACAACATTCATCATGGTCTCTTTTAAATCATCACTGTGACAAGCACTTTATTATGTTTTGGCTTTAAAGTGGAATTCATGAGAGAAAAAATAAAATAAAAACAGAAAGGATAGAGAAACATAGAACACAAGAATACAGCTACACCTTTTGTGCAAAATAAACACATTTATTCATACATAGCTCCTTTAAGAACATCATAAACGTACATATAGAAGTGCAAACATTTCACTTAAATCTACAAATGGGTGGGGTTAGAAAAAAAAGAAAAAAAAAAAAAAAGAAATAATAGAACCAGAAATTGGAGGAGGAAGAGCATAAAACGGCTTGTCAGGCATAAAAACAGGCTTATAATATATGATGTTAGAAAAATACAACCAACTATTCTGTAGGGCTAACAGTTTAATTAGCTAACGCATTCTAATTATGAAAGTATTAAAAATTTTAGCTGCTACATAACCTGGAAATCTTTATGCTGGTCACAAATGGCAGATTAATAAAAAATATTACAAGTAAATCTCTATCTTATTTATAGCATTTCATTAGGTTGCGTTGTAAGTGTATCAATATTTTTCAAAATATTTTAACTATTTTTTTAAACATTCTCTTTATTTAGTTCTAAAGAAAAAATGTAGAAAAGTAATCTTATGCCATTAGTGTATTGAAATGAATTTAGGTTTATGTGAACCAGGGTCTACATTTCTTTCTCATTTTAAAATATTAAGAGGCAATTTTTAAGAATTTTACGAACATATTAGAAGCTTCAAAAACATTTTGAAATTACAGAAACAACAAATTTTTTATAAATTTATGTAGGATAGTGACATTGACGGAAACAACGGACAGAGAAGGGTTAAGTAAATGAGGACAAAGTTAACGAAATAGATGTCAGATAAATGAGTGGGTACTTATTTTAAGTGTTGGTTGCAGTTTTTAGTTTAGTTAGATTTTTGCTTGAAATTAAAATACAATGTACTTTTTACTACAACAAAATGTCTTTGCAAAAAGTAGAAGAAAATTTAAAAAATGTACTCAATACGTTACGCCATTTTCTTTTTGAGGATTTTAATATCTAAAATCTTAATTTTATATAAATCGGACTTGTGCATTTTACACACTAAGCTAACGATATATAATAAAAATCGAAAATATTTATTTTTAAGGCCATACTCCTAATGAGTCTAAATTTGAGAATTTATTAAACAAAACTTTCAGAAAAAAATATTCTCAAGCTCTTCAGATGATTTGAAATTTTTTTACAAAACAGGGGTGTACTATTTTTTCGACATTGTTTTAAAACCCATGGTTACATATGCATCACCCCCAAGTAGCTTAAGGTAGAACAAGTTTTCAAAGGATGTGCTAAGGTTCTCTTCTGTCTTTTATATATTGGTATCACGGATGTCAGTAAAACATGTCCGATGGTCACTCTGGAAGATCCTCTTAAGATTTTTCTACAGGGTGGGCCAGCAGTCACCATGGGTAAAAATTTAAGAACTGTTTAGTTTGTTTTCATTTTATTTTTTCAGATTGTATAAATAACAGCTGGAGAATAAATAATGGAGAGATTCACAACTGAACAAATAACCAAAATAATGGAATTTTACTTATTTCAGAATTTACCCACTTCAGCAATGACTCATTGCTTAGCTCATCGTTACCACCAACTTGCAGCGCAAAAATTTTTACCTCGAAGTGGTAGCCCACATTAATTTAATACTGCGGAAATTTTTAAACGTATAGAGCAAAATGTTAACGAAATATTAGAAACATATATGTCACTACGGCGTGTTTAAAAAGGGAATTACTGATATTTCCATATAAGTCCCAATTTGAGCATATTGTCGGTGATATCTAGATTTTACAGTTAAATCTTTAAAGTTGGCTAATTGTAAAAACAACTTTAATGAAAATATAATTATAAGTGATGAAGCCTATTTTCATTTCCTTGAGTTCGTTAAAAAGTTAATCTTTAAGATCTGGGGTCTTGAAAATCCAAAAGCCACCATGAATGAAGAGCGGTATCGGTATGATAAAACAATTTTTACATCCTGCTTTATAAGACACAGTTCAAATTTTTTGAGATGGAATAATTTTCAGGAATTCGAAATTTATTTTGTGTGCGAATGCGTTAGATTTGTCAGCATCGGACTATTTTCTTTGGGGTTATTTTAAGGAGCGACTATACATATTTGAATACGTGCGAGACAGTTCTCAAATACAAGGCCAATATTGTTGCAATAACTCGAGCACTAAAGCCTATCATTCGAAGCTGAAAACGAAGGTCATTTGAGTCATATTCTTTTAATTTATTTGTGATTTTATGAGCGTAAAAAAATCCGTTTCATATAGTCTATAATCTGAAAAAAAACGTATAAAATAATAATTATTAAGTTTTAAATTCCATAGTGAATTTAAGCCCACCCTGTATTCGTTATTAAAATTTTTAAGTCCTTACAGACAATACATAATATATAATAACAAAAAAAGGTGATGCCCCTATTACATCAGCCTATCATGGATAATGCACTCTGTGTTACTTCAGTATTTTATTCTTTAAAAAGTGGTGGTCTTAGGAGATATATGAAGATCACAATAGTGATACAATTATACAAATTTAACGAGCTATTTGGATCTATGTTACTTAAATATTCAAAAAGAGGGCATGACATGACAGGCTGGTGAGGGAGCATTTGGGTTAGATATTCAAGAAAAACTGCTTATGGTGTAATAGTGTGATCTGTGAGGATGTGAGGAAAGTAATCATATATGTACATATATCCTATCGAATATACAAGCCGGCTTAAAGAACCTTATGGTTTTTACCGTCAATTCATCTTTGATAATGAATTGAACTGACGTCCTCAATTATTTTGAATTATTTGAACCCTTAATTAGTTAGATAAAATACTTTTAAAATAAATACTTAAAATACTTTTATAGTGATAAAAAAGAATACTATGAAAAATTTACTTCCCGTCACTAACCGTGTGGTTTTAAACTCAGCTACAGTTTCACCATCAGCACTTTTTAATTGAAATTGCAAGCAATTTACGCAGTGCACTTATAAAATTAAAATTTAGATTTATATTATTATTGTTTATTTATCTTTGTTAAAAAATTAATATTTTTCATTGGTTGCTATTGCCTTGATATCGAAACCCTATGAAGTTTAAACTAAAAATATTGTGGTGCATTTTTAGTTATGCAATAAAATGTATTATGCATCGGTAATAAATAGCCTTCTGTCATAAACAAAGGAATAATATATAAAAATTACATTAAAAAATTCTTTATCAAAAAAATGGTTGGTTTAATTTAACCTGGTCACACTACTGACAATTTTGTTGAAAGAGTATGTATTTCACCTGTGAAATGTACATTAGTACATTAGTAAACAGAATACTTTTAGCAGTTACATTTTTGTGTGCTAAAAATTTCTAGCAAATCTTCAGAATCACAGACACAAAAAACACTCTCCCACACACCCATGCACACCTACAAAACCCATTACATTTGCTAATGTAAAGATACGAAAAAATAAAGTTTAAATCAGTTAAAACATTTTTAACTTCAATTTTATCAGAGAGTTCAAATCACTTGCAAACATTTGAACTTAAACTGAATACAGAATGAAGGCATAAGGAATTTCAAATAAAGAAATCAAAAATCTTTCTGTACTTCAATTTTAAGAAAACGAAAAAAAAAGAAAGACATCAAGAAAACTTAACATATTAAATAAATTTAAAATTAAAAATAAGAAAAAAAAAAATACATACGAGTGAGTCTACGAACATTAAAAATTCTATTTACATACAAAGAGAAGACGTATAAGAAGAAAATTTCTTTTTTAACTTTGTTTTCTCGATGTGATAAAGAACTATTTCTAATAAGACAGTCTGTACGTACGTGGAAAGAAGTATAGGTCTGAACTTGTTTGTTTGTTTGTGTGTGTTAAAGAGTATATGTGATATTGCTTGTGAGAGGTGAGAGTACATTTTATATTATTTAGTTTTGCGGCAATACAAATAAGTAGTTTTAATGGTGCTGACAACTTTAAAAGAAAATCTGTTTATGCGGAAATGGTAACTGCTCATCTATACGTACTTTATTAAAAGTCTTTTCTGCAATCAAGCTTTAGCAGTTTATCTAAAATATTATCTAAATATAAACAGTTTTTTTTATTGAGCTTGAGATCACATTTCTTAACAAAAAATAGTTTTAATTTTATTTTCCGATATTTCGCTACCACATTGGGTAGCTTCCTTAGGGAAAGTTTTTAAAATTTTAAACAATTAACAATTAAAATATTAGAATTGTTAAAAAACAATTTTTTTTTTAAAAAGGCGGGAAATTTTTTTTTGTTGACATTTAAAATAAACGAAAATTTTAAATGTAAACAAAAAAAAAAAATTTTTTTTGTTTACGAGTAATATATATACCTGGTTAGTTTTGACCGATATTTACGTTAAGCACGACTAGTTATCTTTGACCGATATATACGTTAAGTGTGACTACAATTTTTAACATATTTGATTAGAAACAGCTGTAGTGTAAGTAGTCCAGATATATGTTTTGCAGTCGACAGAACTAATAAGTAAGAAAGACTCAAAAGCACATGTACACAAAAGTTTCAGTCATTTTTTTCACATTGCTCTTAAAAAACTAATAGAAACTTTAACCGATATATCAGTCACTAATACCAGTCATATAACCGGTCAAATGACCGTCACTGTTCTTGTAGGGTAAATACTAAAAAAGAATACAAGGATTAATGAGATGGATCCAAAACAAGATAGTAATTGTGAAAGCTACAGGAAAAACAAAGTTGTTCTTAACCAACACACTATTGTATTATTCAGGGCTAGTTAAGACTATAATACAAGTCGTAAGGCCTGTCGAAAATTCATGTAAAATTACTAAAGTAGAATAGTGTAAAAGCAAGTTGTAATCAGTAGAAGAAAAATTGAGAGAAAATAGGGATGAACATTTTACAAACGAACAGTATTTTTTCGTTTCTTCTGGGAATATATTTTTAGTTCAATAAAAATAACTAACTTACTCTAAGTATATAAAAAGAACGTAATTTATATCTTAGTTTAAAATATAATCGAAGTCGTTACGTTATTTAGGTGAGGCATAATTATCCCTTGGGGTGAATCACACGTAATATTTAGGAGTATGAAAAATAAATGTTGACCGATTCTCAAACGTTTATTTCTGCATTGGCTGGACTATAAACTGTGTACAGTTTGAAGGAAAATATAAAATACACCGATGCAAGTACATAATTAAAAAAAGTGGGCGTCAAAGTAGGCGTGGTAAAAAGAAAGCATCCTATTAATCATATCAAATTCTTAGTTATATTAAGTGAATATTTCAAGAAGATCGCTACAGCAGTTTGGCCTACCTTAAATGGCGCAAAAAAGGCGTTGCGTTGAGGAGTATGAAAAATAAATGTTGACCGATTGTCTGTCCTATCCGATATCCACACGAAATTTCATGAAATTCGATCGAGCCATTTCGGAGGAGTTTAATCACAAACACAGCGACATGAGAATTTTTTATATTGGATAACAAAAACAACATGTATATTTTTTGATTGTGTTACATAGAGTAAAAGAAAATTGTTTGTTGTTTCTGTAGTTTTTGTAGAATTAGGAACATAATAAATTGTTTTGTTCATCAAACACATTTAAAACCAAATGAAAAATAAAAATAAAATTTTACATTTTTAAGAATTTTTTTTTTTTTATAAAAAAAAAAACGCAAAACGCCATATTTAATTTAAAAGTAAATATTTTTATTACTTTTCGTACGCATAACTATAATTTGTTATGTTAATCAAATTTTTAGTTAATTTTTTTTTAAATCATTTAACTTTGATTTCACTTAAAACTTAAGGCCGTAGTTCACGAGATGTAAAAAGTCACAACTCATGTGGATGTGATTTAACTTTGACATCATCATAAAGGAAAAATGTATCCTCTTCGGCCCAATGTAATTCATTTCCATTTTTTGACTAAAATACATTTCGTGTAATATCAAAATCTTGCTGAATACAGACACTACAACTATTTTAACAAGTAAGAACACTATATTTGGCTGTGCCGAACCTTTTATACCCACCACCAATTTTGTGTACATTTAAAGCACATTATTTATTATTTTGTTAATCACTATGGAATAATCTCTTTAAAATAAAATATGTATTACTTTCTTTGTAGAGGTTGGTTAATTTTTAAGGGCCCCTGTTGAAGGTGAACCACACATAAGCAACAAGTTTTTTTTTGCATTTCATTTGACATTTCTCAATCTTAGACCAACTTAATTTGAACAGTGGAAAGATACCTAAATGAGCAACGCGTTAAAGTTATTTAGGTCTAATTATTTATTTTATTTGATCTCTTTTTTTAAATTTTCGTATTTAAATATCCAATTTTTGTACCTAAATTCTCTATATTTCGCTACTCCTTCGTGTAGCATCTTCAGGAAAATTCGTTATTATTAATTAAATAATTAATTAATTATTATTAATTAATTATTTGTAAATTAATTTTCAGGTTTTTTATGAAAATGGGCGTTCAAAACAAAATCCATTTTATGCACTTCGTAATTCTTTTGATCAACATAATCGTTCAAACTTGTCCACAATCGGGAGAATTGTAAAAAATATTTAAATTTCTGCAAAACAGGTCTGTATAAAATGTTAGAAAATCTGTGAATGCCTTATTAGTTCGTTGAATGGGAACCACTGCTGGTTTTTGCGATAGTGTGGCAAAAGAGCAGTCAATATCGCCTCATCATCATGCCCAACAATTGAGCATCAACATTGTCATTAAAAATTTGGACCATCAGATACTTCGAATGCTACTAAAATGCTTTTGTAAATGTAGTCTTTCAATGAAAGTGGGCGTTAAAATAGGCGTGTCAATAAAGTTTCTGCTAATAAATACAACTTAGATATTTCAATATAGTCCTTTATTTTCCCAAAAACTTTGTGAATAGAGAAATTACATGAATTTAAGATAAACCGTTATATGGGAGGTAGGCGTTAAAGTGGGCGTGTCACCTAAACATTTGGCACAACAATTACATTGATAAGAAGGATATACGTAGCAAATTTGATCATCAAACCTCTAACTTTGGCGGTTTTATGAGCTTTTAAATTTCATTAACAGTAGATATCTTAAAAAGTGGGCGTTATAGAAGGCGTGTCAAAGTTGTTTTTGCGAATGAGAATAACTTAGGTGTTTCAATATAGCCCTTTATTATTCCAATATCTTTATTAATAGAGAAATTATATGAATTTTAGGTAAAGCGTTATTTGGGAGGTGGGCGTAAAAGTGGGCGTGGCGTTACAAAAAAGCGTGTTACGAAAAAGCAAAGTGTGCAAAATATTAGAGTCGTAAATCCAATTTTGTTGGTTTTATGACGTTTTTGTTTTTAAATATAGCGAAAAATACACTGTTCGGTATAAATTTTCGTACCTTTTGATCGATATCTCCTCTCCTAATGCATAGATTTAGATAATTTTCGATGAATGATATTGTTTTTACTCAGAAAATATATATTCGAAGTTTAATGAGTCTACATTAATCCGTTTGGACACAATTCCATTTTATTCGATGTTCGAAGGACACGGTTTTTTCGACCTACTCTTGCTTTTCAAGCTATAACTCTCTTCTTAATGTTCCGATATAGCCCATTTTCAATACCAAACAAACCTTGTCTATAAGAAAGATTCTGGCCCCCTAGCTATTTCGGTGCGACCTCTATCGTGCTTTCAACAGACGGACAGACGGACGGACATAGCTAGATCGTCATCAAATCAAACCCTGATTCAGAATATATATACTTTATGGGGTCTAAAATGGATATTTCGATGTGTTACAAACGGAATGACAAAATGAATATACCCCCACCATTTTTTTGGTGGCGGGTATAAAAAATGTAATCAAAGTGCTGAACATTTTAGTGACGTCAGACCCACATGTGCATGTAAGTTTTTTCATTTCGTGTACTATAGGCTCTAGTAGGATAATTGTCGAAAACCTGTCTTTTTCCTATTTTATTTTAAACAAAAAAAAAAACAAAATCATTGACGTTCAAACGACTTTTTGCCTGCAAAATTTTACATTCAATCTAAATGAGTCAAATTAAAAAATCACAAAAAACGCAAAACGTTTTTTTTTATTACGCCTCCTTTAATCTCACCAAATCATCGACAAACTATAAAAGTTGTGGTGGACAAACATAGTCAACAGTAATTAAGTATGTAAAAGCTCTATAATAATTTAAATGTAGAAAAACTTGCATTATACTTTTGCTCTCGTTTTCATGAGTGCGAAGGGAATTTCATCGCTTCTACAAAATGTAGTCGAAATCTTACGACTTGTGATATAGTCTTTATACTTTTTTTGAAAAAATTTTTTAATTGCCCTGTATTATGTATATTAAGACATTATCTTATTACGATTTTATTTTTTACAGCAGATTTTTTTAAGTAGTTTTTAACACTTTATCACATTCTTTTCAAAAGTATTAGCATAAGTTCAAATACTCAATAATTTTATATTCATTGTCTTTTATACACAAATTGCAAGCAATTTCGTTTCAAATTTTCCTTAATTATGCTTTCAGAAATGCTTTTAGTCTCTTTTAATATAAAGCCCAATATTCGCATGTATGCATGTTCTTTTGTAGAATAGACAAACCCATTTGTAGTCTATTTTTAAATGCATAGAAATCCGTTTTATGTCTGAGTAAATGCATTACGCGTGACCCACATGTTTTCTCATGATGCATTTAAAGTGTTTTTCTTGTGTTGTGTTTCCTTTTAGCAAATATGTATGTATCAATGTGCACAAATATTAAAATCTATCTATGGGTTACTGACTTATGCAAAATAGATAACACATATACACACAACTACCCTCTAGCTAAATTTGTAACTAGTAATGTTTTGTACTAGCCATATAACAAGTTGTAACGAGACTGTATCATTGAACAAAAATATACAAACTTACCATCACAAAATTGAAGAGTATGTATTTTGTTTTTAAACATAAATCTTATTAATATCAGTTTAATATAATAATATTTTGGTGCATTGGTTAGAGGGTGAAATTTCTAAACCAACATACCCTCGTTCGAATCCCGGCTAAGACAAGAAAATTAAAATTGCTGTGTGAATGCATATACGTAAATTTGTTTCAGTATGTGTGAGGTTAGTACTTTCACTTACCACTCTCTAGCAATAATTAGTTGATATATGAAAAAAGGACAGGTATGTAACTAATTTAAAGTTAAAGTTATTTCTAACCGCATAGTAGTTACTTTGTCTGCAGAGTAGGTAAACGGTATGAAAATTTATGAATATACGTTTGTTTAGGTCAATACCAGTTGAAAATTTTCCCATTAACAGAAAATTAGCAAGGCTGATTATAAGCTGTTAGTGCTAAGTTGTCAACATTTTTGATTATTGTTTATTTGCAAGACGCTATTTTTTAAAAATTAAAAACATTATGGAACAGTTTTAAAAAACTATTATTTTGTGAAACATTATAATTTAAAATTTTGCATAAGAACGGAATAAGCTTTTAATAGTAATAATAATAATAATAATAATAATAATAATAATAATAATAATAATAATAATAATAATAATAATAATAATAATAATAATAATAATAATAATAATAATATTTAATAATAATAATAATAATAATAATAATAATTTTTTTTTTTTTTTTTTTTTTTTTTTTTCGGGAAGGGAGGAAAATGCCTGACGCATCTCAGATACTGTCGTCACAGTTCTGGTATGTGGAGCTTGCATCCACTAAAAACCCCCCTTTTTCGAGCCGTTCTCCACCCTGGGACCGCTTTCGCATTACTTCAGGGCGGGGCTCCTCTTCTGTTTTTATCGAACAGCCGTCGTTATGCCTACGTCTAGGTCCCGCTTTTTCGCGCGTAGTAGCCTTTCAACATATGCTGCCACGTGTTCCCATTTAGTCTCATTTTCTATCATGAGATCCACGATATTTTCTGGGGATATTTCCCCTACGGTTTCCTCTAAGTTGTGTCGTTCCACACTCCATCTCTCACACTTGAAGAAAGTGTGCTCTGCATCGTCTATGCAGTTGTCTCCATACATACAGGTTCCTGTGTTTACCTTTCCCATTCTGTGTAGGTAATATAGAAAGTATCCATGTCCAGAAAGCATCTGTGTCACGAAATAATTTATTTCGCCATGCTTTCTGTTTACCCATTTATCAAGGTCTGTTATCAGCCTTGCTGTCCATCTACCTCGAGATTCGCTGTCCCATCTGTCTTGCCACCTTTGCATGGTATGCGTTCGTCTTGTTGTTTCCGATTCTCTGTTCGTTCTTTCAATAAGCCTTCGATCTTTCCAAAGATCTCTTCTTTCTTCGGCCAGTAAGTCAATAGGGACACAGCCACTTATAACGAGTATTGCTGGTTCCGATACTGTACGATATGCCGAGGCTACTCTCAGAGCAGAGGTGCGTTGTACATCAGCCAGCATCTTTCTTCTATACTTTGCCCTTAAAGCATCAGCCCAGATTTCGCACCCATACAAAAGGATTGACTGGGTCGTTGCCATCATCAGTTTCCTCTTGGAATAGCTTGGGCCCCCAGTATTTGCCATTAGTCTGCTGAGAGAAACCGTCACCTGAGCCGCTTTAGTTGCAGCATATTCGAGTTGGTCTCGAAACGTTAATCTGCTATCTAGCCTTAAACCCAGATATTTAATCCACTTGCTTGTCTTAATTGTCTCAGACAAGACCCTCATGTCCACCTCTAAAGGGGTATGCTTCCTTGTAATTATTAGAAGTTCCGTTTTCTCCGTGGCTAGCTTAAGGTTGTGGGAATCCAGCCATAACTTCGCCTTAAGCATAACTTGGTTAAGCTTTCTCTGAGCTTCTTCCATATTACGTGCTGCAATAACGGCCACAATGTCGTCGGCATAACCCACCAGGTAGGTGTCATCTGGCATCTCGATATGCAGGATATCATCATAACTGATATTCCACAGTTCAGGACCTAGAATCGAGCCCTGTGCTGCTCCTGCGGTAATCTGCTTCTCCTTTGTCCTACCAGCATTTTCGTATATAAGTATACGGTTGCTCAGGTAACTCTTTATCATCCTCATTATGTATGCTGGTGCTCTAAACCGTGTCTCCAGAGCCTCTATCATGTCGGCCCATGTTGCGCTGTTGAAGGCATTTCTTACGTCAAGAGTCGCCAATAAGACAATGCGTCTTGAAAAATGGTTCCCCGTCTGTGCTCGTTGGACACCCTCTATAACTTCTTCGATCGCGCCTATTGTGGACCTTCCAGTCCTAAATCCATATTGTCTCGTGGAAAGGCCTCCAGCACTTTCCACAGCTGCATGTATCCGAGGTTTAAGCAGTAGTTCAAGAAGTTTACCCGCGGTGTCAAGCATGCACAAGGGTCTATACGCTGATGGTGACTCTCCCTTTCCCCTTGCTTATCAGCACAAGTCTTTGTCTTTTCCAAACTTCCGGAAAGACACCATCCTGTAGGCAACCATTGTACATTCTCAAAAGCATATCCGGTTTCTCCTCGGCGAGTATTTTGAGGATTTCTGCCGGAATTCCGTCCGGACCTGGCGCCTTTCTACTTTTCAATGCCGTTACAGCAGTCCTTAATTCGGCAAGGGTGAATAGTGGAGGGGCTCCCTCGTTCGACGACGGGCCGCTATTTCGTACTTCCTCGTTTGAGGGAAAAAGAGTATTCACAATATTCTCCATCGTATCCTCACCTAGATCTGGGGTTGAATAACGTGCCCCAAGCTTCCTCATGACTAGTTTATATCCTAGTCCCCAGGGATTATTGTTAAGATCGGCCCTTAGTTCCTCCCATTTTCGCCTCTTGCTTATAAGTATGGCGACCTTTAATTCCTTTTTAGCTCTTTTGTATTCCTCAGCCTCTGTTGTTGCGGCATGTATTCGTCTGGATCTTGTGTATCTCCTTCGAAGTTGTAGGCACGTCCGCCTTAGGTGGGCGATTTCATCATTCCACCAGTATACGGGTTCCTTCCGATGCCTTCTGCCAATGGTAGGCATTGCCTCGTTGCATGCCTCCTTAATAAGCGTCATCGTGGAACGTACTATATCTGTAGCGTCCACAGTGTTCCTTATACCCTCATCAGCTCCTGAAATTCTGTCCAAAAATGCGTCTTTGTCCAGTCTCGCGATATTCCACCTTCGAGTGGGCGTCGAGGCATTAGGTTGTCTAGATGCTCTTCCATTTTCTACGCTGTACATAATATATTGGTGGTCACTTGCAGTGTAATCTTCCAGGACCATCCAGTTCAGTACCCTATTTGCGATTCTCTCAGAGGCCAACGTGATGTCTGGAATAGTTCCCTCGCATCCCGGTCTTCTGAAGGTAGCGGTGTTCCCCCTGTTCATGATAACTAGTCCCATTCTGGCTATCATATCCAATACCATTCTGCCTCGAGAGTTTGTCGTCCGTGATCCCCATTCGTATGCGTGGGAGTTGAAGTCCCCGCCAATTACGAGAGCACCTCCAATTTCCATACCTTTATCCTCTATGTTGTGCAGCTTCACTTGAAAGGCATCCAGTTCTTCGTTCGGTGTCAAGTAGCAGCTAAATAGTGTGAAATCTTTCGTTTTCAACCAAACAAATCCGTTTTCACATCCTTTGTCCTCTATAACTAGGCTACTACGCATCGGTATCCATATGGCTGCTGTATTGCTAGTATCGGTGATCCATGTACCACTTTTCGGCCTTCCGTATTGTTCGCTGATAACTACTATATCAGAATTATTTTCTATAATCAGTTGGTCTAGAAGAGCGTCAGCCGTCTTGCTTCTGTGCATATTGGCTTGAAGTATTCTCATTTTCGTATCATTGTTGTCATTTTGCAGTTCTTTGTCCCTGCTATGTGGTCCACCCTGCTGTGTCCCGCTTCAGAACACAGGCAACATTTCGATTTATTTACACATGTTTTCATAACATGTCCGACTTCCCCGCACCTGATACATATCCCTTGGCCTTTTCTGTCAGGTCCAGTACAATTCCACTGCTCATAATAATAATAATAATAATAATAATAATAATAATAATAATAACGTGATTTGAAATATAAAATAAATGTCATATAATGTGTGCTCAAGCAAATGCTAGGCAAAAATATATATAATAAAAAAGGTAATTCGATCGTACTTTAGTAAAAAAAAAATAATATTTAATATTTTGAAGAAATTTATTTCTAACAATCTGTTCATAAATAAAAAAATAATTTTTGTTTAAAAAATAACTTGTTAGCAACTTAATAAATATACAAAAAATTTGATATCGCAAAAAATTTTAAATTTCCATTCCTGACAAACGTTAAATAAAAATTAAAAAATATATCGTAGTAAAATTGTCACAACTAGATCATTCCATTTTATACGAATTTAAAAAAGTAATTGTTCAAATTAAAAATACATATAAAATTAGCTCAGAAAAAAATTGTTAAGCTTTTGCCAACCCCCATAAAAAATTTATAGCTACGCCAATGAGTAACAGTTTATCGTTTTGTACAAAAACAAATTGCCGGTTATTGTTGATCTTTTGTTTTTATTTTAGGGACAATCTTATCTGTTTTTTTTACCATGGATTATATAAACAATTTTCTGATAACTTTCTTTATAGAAAATTTTTAAATATTTTATTTATTGAATGTTTTTGATAATTTTTTTATAAATGATTGAAAATTGTTTTCACATTTCATTGTGGAAAAATTTTCTCTTAATATGGAATTTTTAATAAATTTTCTTTTTTATGAAATTTTAAATTAATTTTTGATAAAAAAAAACTTTTAAAATTTTGTTAAAAATTTTCGATAAATTTTCTTCTTGAAATTTTCTTTTAATACGAAATTTTCGAAAAATTTTCTTTTTAAAGAATGAGATCAGTGAAACCTTAACACACATTTTTAATTCCACCTTTCTTCATGCACAAAAAATATAACTGTTTATGATCAAGTTTGCATTTAAAAACTTGTCAAATTATGTGTACAAAATAATAGCATAATCGGATTATTAGTTTGTTTGAAAATGGATTCCGAAGAAAAAGTGCGTGAAAAAATAATAACAATTTTTTTAAAAAATCCCAGTCCTACTTACAAATCTATTGCAAATGAGATAAAGGTGTCACGACAAACAGTTTCGCGTGTGATAAAAGTGTATAACGAACGTCGTAGTATTAAAAGGAAAGCTGGAAGTGTAGCTAAAAAAGGTATAACTGACCCACAGTTAGCTTCAAAGATTGTTAGTCTTCTAAACCAAAATCCCAACCTCTCAATCCGTAAAGCCGCCTTAAAAGCAAACTGTTCCGATTTTTTTGTAAGGAAGGTTAAAAGATATGAAGGCCTTAAGTCCTACAAGGTTCGGAAAGTGCCAGACAGAAATTCGAAAAAAAACTTGGATGCAAAAAGTCGTGCCAAAGAACTGCTTAGAAATTTTATCAACAAATATGAGTGTTGTATTATGGATGATGAGACTTACGTTCTTGCCGACTTTTCTCAGCTCCCAGGGCGAAGTTATTATGTGGCCGATGGAAGAGGTAATGTCGATGAACAATTTAAGTTCCAAAAAAAGACAAAGTTTCCAAAGAAGTACTTAGTTTGGCAAGCTATATTCACGTGCGGAGAAAGAAGCAGTAAATTTATTACTACTGGGACTATCAACACTGATACTTACATCAAGGAGTGCTTGCAGAAGAGGTTGCTTCCATTCATACGAAAACACAATAAGTCAACATATTTTTGGCCCGACCTAGCGTCGTGTCATTATAGTAAATCTGCAGCAGAATGGTATGAAACAAATAATATAGTGGTAGTGCCAAAAGAAGCAAATCCACCTAATTGTCCAGAACTAAGGCCCATCGAACGTTACTGGGCTTTAGTCAAAAGAGTGCTGAAGGATACAAAACAAGTTGCTAATACTACTAAAATTTTTTCCCAGAAATGGTCTTATTCCAGCAATAAAGTTACTAAGGATACCATCAAAACCCTCATGGTCTCAATTCCGGAAAAGGTGAAACAGTTCATCAAAAAAAGCTGCATTTTTACAAAAAGTATTAATATTTTAATTTAATGTTATTTTATTGTTAAACCACGCTATTTTCATTAAAATGGATTAATTCGTTTCAAAGTTATTGCGTTTTATTCGTGTTAGGGTTTAATCGATCTCATTTTTTATATGAAATTTTAGACAAATTATCTTTTTATATGGAATTTTAGACAAACTTTCCTTAAGTATACAATTTTCTACACTTCTTTTTAATAAAAATGTCGAAAAAAATTTTTAAAATATAATTTTCAATAAATTTTGAATAAAGAAAAAAGTTATATAAAATTTTTAAAAATTTTTCATTAAGTTTAAAATTTGCCACAAATTTTGTTTTATATTAAAATCATGGCAAATTTTTTTCTTTTATGAAATTTTATCTAAATAATTTTCAACAAATTTTCGATATATTTTCTTTAAAAAAAAAATTAAAGTTTTTAACAAAATTCGCTTACTGTAAAAATTTTATTAATTTAATATTAGAGTAAATTTTAAATAAAATTTTTATTCAAAGCAAATTTTTAAAATTCTTTGAATTATTTATTCAAATCCATTTGTGAAAGATTTGTATTTTTGTTAAAATGTTTTTTTTACAGAAAATTGTACAGTACGTTTCCTTCCTTTGTTTTAAATTAAGAAAACAATTTTTTTTATAATGCTTTTCCTATCTGGGTTTCTAGTCCATTAGTTTATACTGAAACACATCTGTTGATGTGTTAGATATAAATGCAGAGAGATATTATTAAGTTTCGAATTGGGGTGGGTCATACATGAATAAATTTTAAATGTCATGTCAAGCTTGAATGTGTTTTAAAAGCTGAGATGTACATAAAAGCAAAGCAGTTAGAACTTAAATGTCTTCAACGATGTCTGTCTTTGCGAATGATAAAATTGGGGAAAACTGTTAGCAAATTTCAAAGAATTTTTTTTAATGTAAATAGTTTATAATTGGAAACGTATTTGATAAAAATTTTCGACTTTTTAAAAAAAATATTTAGATGTATGTGCAAGTGGTGTGTTTTAAAAGCTGAGTTGTAAGTATAATGCAAAGTAAGTATAAAATGTCTTATACTTACGATGTCTGTTTTTGCAAATGATAAAATTGAGAAAAAACTTTTAGCAAATTTCAAAGTATTATTTTTGAATGTAACTAGTTGATAACTGTAAACGAAATTGAAAAAAATGTTGACCTTTTAAAAAAATATTTATTTTAATTTTTTGTAAAAGAAATTTTGTAAAATGTTATATGATAATGGTCCTACGTAGACTAGAGCATACCAGCTTGCGGGAACAAAAAATAGTGAGCCATACAACCTTGAATATTAATATTTTTGCTAGACAATATGGAACAATAAAAAATCTCTGAGGTTTAAAAGATTAAAGGTTAAATTAAAAAATTAATTGCGAAAATCAAAACAAAATAATATTTTAGCGCTTTTCAGTGCGTTTTGATTTAAAGCCTAGCGCTGTGTTGTTTTGATATAAATGGTCCTAGAAAAATAACTATGGAAGCTCTTAATTATCATTCGCACTCACACATATTGTGGTTATGAAATTTAAAAAAAAAATAGTTTTATTTTTAAAAATAACAATACTTTTGTTTTAGATTTAAAGAAATTATACTCCTAATGTTTCATGATGCTAAATTATTCTAAGAAATTTTTGCTGTAAGAGACACATATACATATTAATCATTATAAAGTTGCTGTTGAGATGTGATCTTAGTATGTAACACATACAGGCTACTCTGAATTATTTACTATATGAAGAGTTAAAAGACATATTTGTATAAATAACTAAACAAACACAAGCTCTAACATGTACATATGTATCTGTACTGTACACAAAAAAACAATAAAGTAAATGCTTCTCACGTTTGCAATTGTCAAAGAAATGTTATTTAGAATTTTAGACGTGTACAAAATATTAGAATTCCTTAAACGATTGTATGAGTTAGATAGTAAGTAAATATATATGTGTAAGCATATATGGATGGATGCATGCACGCATGGGGTCATAATTTTAAAAAACTTTTTGAAGTATTTTGCATAAATGAACGTAGGAACAAAGTGTTATAGGTGAAGGATGCGACAAAGAAAGATATTAAGGTGTTTTTATATCTACGTAGGTGATATAGCAAACTAAAAGGTTATAAATAATATTTTTATAAAAAGTCCAATTTCATTTAACAGCAACTAGTAGTAGAAACATTAATTAAAAATTTTAAAATTGTTTAATAATATATTTTTGCCAAAACAAATCACGATTATAATTAAAGTAGTTTTTTTTAAATTTATATATATACATATATAATATTTCTGTGGTGAAGAGGAATACCTGCCTACGTTGACATAAGCTAAAATTGAAAAAAAAGAACGATTGCAATCCTGCAACTATCTGCTATGTGTGTTCGACAAAGCCCTTCGAAAATCTTAACTCAACCGGCATCAGAGTCTACGTAACCTCTTTAAGTTCAAGGTCCAGAATTTTTCTATGTTCCATCAGCAAAAATATTGATATCACTTTGCCATACTGTTATTGTGTACGGATTAATCCATAATGAGCATGCTAAATAACTCCTCCACCATAATCACTCGACTTCTCAGAATCTGAGATTCTCTAACCTTTTCATCTGCGATGCCTAGGATTTTTTGTATACCGTGGTTACAGGTTTTATAAATACCCCTATATCGCTAACTGGCAATAACACCAAGGCGTGGACGCTTTGTCAAGGCCGAGGGAAAAGGATATAATAAATACGTGTGAATATGGTAACAACATCATTTCGATACTTTTCCGAAAAAAATGGGTGACATCCACGACCTTGACAAATAGAATTTTCACCGGTGAAAAAGCTGAATTTAACGAAGTGAAAGAATTTTAATACTTACCAATGGAAATGATAATCCTATAGAATGTTTCGAGTTACAACCAATATTGATTTTGGACACAATTGCATACCTCTTAAAATTTTTATAGTATTGGAAGATTATGCATTTTTAAATAGTTATATACCTGCATGTATACAATCATACGAATGTGCTCATCAGAAGTCTTTTCTGTTAAATATATCCACTATTTTCTTTAATGTTCATTTAATTATTTAAAACTACTCAATTCATTAAAATATAATACTACAAAAACAAAGTTTGGTTAGGAAATAGATGAATATATCTATGGCTTGGAGCTAAAAGGGTCAATGTCACTTTTTTGCTCTTTTTAGTTAATCATTGCATTAGATTTGTTTTCTCGCTCTATTTCATTATGGTAAAACAGCTAAAGTCATACTCAACCCAGAAATGCTTCATAAATAAAATGCTGGCCAATGTGACTATGAAAGCATCTATAAAAGTTAAAGTTCAATTCAAATTTTCTCAAAAGTAAATATTTTGACATTGGCTCTTTTAGCTTTAAACCACAGATATATTTGATGATATGTTTAAATCCTATTTTTTTTTTTAATTAGTTAAAATTTTATTAAAATTAAAAAACAAATCAAATGGTAAATAAGTTAAACAATTTTAAGCTATATTTTTTTTTGTTTTATATGTTCATATATATATTCAAAAACATACAAATTTAAAAATGTCTATACAAATTAACCAATATATGTATTCTTAATCTCAACTTTGTTAAAAATGTAGATCCGTAAAAATACAAATAGTACCATTAGAATACGAAAAAGGACCTGACGCAAAATATGTTTTCAATCTCTACTTCGATTAACTGTACCTTATTTCAATACTATAGATTCATTAACGTAGAAAATATAAAAACACATAAAATAAATTTCAATTTAGTTTTACAGTCCCTAATTTAACAAGTAACAGTGCTATATTCGGCCGTGCCGAATCTTATATACCCTTCACAACGTGTAGTCATGCAATAACAATTGTTTGTATCAACATTCATCCCATATAAAATACGTACATATGTATATACTGGTTAGAATAAATGTGGCATCGAATCCCAGCTGAGCCAAAAAAATTTTATTTTCTTTAATATATTATTTATATTTTATTATTTTGTTTTATATTTTTTTTAAATTTTTTTAGAAAAATTTTTAAAAATTTTTTTTAAATTTTTTTTTAAATTTTTTTAAAATTTTTTTTTGTAGTTTTTTTTTATTATTTTTTTCTTATTTTTAATATTTTTTTTTTTGTAATTTATTTTGTTTGGTATGTTTTTTACATGTCTGTATGTATGTATGTTGTTGTTGTAATTGTGAAAAAAAACGAGGTGGTCGTGGTTTTTTGCTCATATCTCAGAAAGTTATGGGGCGACTGTGCTGAATTTCAATAGCGATTCATTCCTGGATATTTCCAAGAGATTGATACCATATACAGATCTGAGAAACGTATAGTTGCTTCTAAAAGTTGATTTCAACCAACACACGGACAGACGGGCAGACGGACAGACGGACAGACGGTCAGGGCTTAATCGACTCCTCTATTCATAAGCTTTCAGAAAATGTATACTTTATGGGGTCGGAAATGAAAATTGTAGAAATTACAAACGGAATGACAAAGCTATATATACCCTTGTGCACCACAGGTGAAGGGTATAAAAATTATAAAGACCAAAAGTACAGTAGGAAAAAGTACCTTTTTGTACTAATTTCAAGTATAAAATGTTTAAATATTTATTTAACAAAAAAAAAAATAAATAAAAAAAAATTTTTTTTGGCTCAGCTGGGTTGGTGCCACGTTTACTCTAACCAATATACACGTTTGTATGTATGTATGTTGTTGTTGTTGTAATGTTGTTTTTGTGAAAAAAAATCTAGGTGATCGTGGGTTTTTGCTCATATCTCAGTTGTTTATGTACCGATGTTTCTGATTTTCAATACCGATCTACTCCCAAATATTTCTGATATTTTAATACCTTACCCGGGTCCAAGCAATTTCAAGGGGCTTCAAAAAGTTGATTTCAACATACACACGGACAGACGGACAGACTGATAGACTGACAGAGCTTAATCGACTCCCCTATTCATAAGCTTTCAGAAAATATATACTTTATGGGGTCGGAAATGAAAATTGTAGAAATTTCACACGGAATAAATATAAAATAAATATAAAATATTTATAAAATAATTATTTTATAAAAAGTACCAAACTGTTTTACGAATTTTTCTGTTTTTTATGTCGTTATGAATGTGATTCAAGTTTAAGTAAATTATATAATTTTTATGTCTGGTGAAACGCCTAACTGAATTTTTATACAAAATGCCTTATTAATTAGAAATTATTAATTTTTTCCAAATTTTCCTCTTTTGGGAACCTTTTTTTTCTCGATGCAAGTTTCCAAGAATTTCGCCTAAAATATTGTTCATATTAATTCATATTAATCTAAAACTCGATAAGTTTTTATTGTCTTTAAATTAAAAAAAACACACTATATATTAGAAAAATTTTAAAAATTTGTTTCGTCAATTCTTATTGAGTTTTAAATTCTAGTAGCGGTCAGAATACAATTTAAAATTGATTGCATGTATGTATACTCACTCATAGGCATAGAAACAAGTGTTGGTTTTTAATATATTTTAATAAATGTTTTGGAAAAAACATTTGTAGTATATTTGAATTGATAGCAATAAACTCTCTGGTGATTATTCACAAATGCCACTCAAATATTAATATTTCTGTAGAGAATTTATTATTTTAAATCATGATTCCTATAATACAAATAGATACACACAAACACCTACACGCTACTGATTCTATACACTTGAGAATGCTCAAATATTTTGAAAATACAAATAAAATTTGATTGGCAATTTTTATGTGGATTTCTTTCAATTTTTACGGTTGCTTAAATACTTATGGCTGCTAAAACAAATGGCTAACATCCAAACATAAATATAAACATGTTGTTAACACATGCCAGTAAATATTTTTTACGTCATTCGGCCAGTAGTTAGTGAAATTAGCAGGTATGTCAAGACTTGATGTCAATGTAAGCAGATAAATTTTGAAACGATTTTTTTTTATATTTTCAATAATTTTACAGCATTTTGAAAGTTGATTTATTTTTGAAATTTTTACAATATCCCTTTGCGTTTTAAAAAACTATCAACATATTGATTTTTCATTAAATGTTAATAAAGTAAAATGTAAAATAATTTTGTTTTTGAATAACTAATATTAAACAATTTGTATGTACTGCTTTATAGTCTGTAAGGATCTAGAATCCATAGACTCAAATAAATAAATTAATAAAAAAAAAGATTTTGGATACTAAATCAATTAAAACTTATAATTATTTATTTTTTTTATATTTAGCCTCAAAATTAAAAAATCTTTGTCATCTCTGAAAAATTTCTATTAATATATTGCATTGCACATCTAAATACCATATTGATTTTATTATACTTTTCCATTTTCTTTATACTAATTTGTTGTTCTTGTTTTTGTTTAATACTTATTAGACTAAAATTTCTTCTTCTATATGCTTAAAGACTTAAACACACAGCAACAAACCGACTGTAATGAAAATCATAAATATGATGAAAAAGAAAAACAAAAGAAAAACTTTTCGTTTTAATATAGGGCATAATGGAAGAATGTAGTAGTAGTAATAATAAAAATAATAATAATAATTTGGATCATATAAATTGAAAATATCTATAAATTGATTTCAATGGCATGTATATATGCTTGTTTTATAATATGTGTAACAAATGTGATTGGTGACGTGTGTATGAGTGTGTGAGTATCATTTATTCAAATACGTGCATAAAATATTAGAACGATTTAATATTATATATTATATTTATTTTCTTCTTTCATACACACACATCATTTTCAATTCCATTTACATACAAAAAATATTTTATTAAATTGTGGGATTGACAGGGCAATAAAAATTCTAAAACGAGGGTTTGTTTAAGAAAAAAAAAATATAAGAAATTCTTATTTTTTGTATTTACACATCATTGAAATATTCAAACACCCACATATTTATCTAATGTCGGTTTTCTATTACTTTGCTAAATTGATCTTAAAGCAAATATTTACATCACATCGTTGTCCTGGTATTAGAAATCATACCACATGACAACACTAATTTTTGCCATTTTTGCTGGTAATTCTCATTTGTAACTCTGGTTATTTAAGTGTCCTTTAGATAATTGTCTAATCCTTTTAAATGGTATTTTGAATGTAAAAACTTTACCATTTTATAAATGAAGCAAATTTAATTTCTGTTGTAAACATTTTAATGGCAATGGAAATGAATATAAACAAAAAAAAAAAAAAACAACTTAGAATTTCATTGTGGTAAGAATTTGTGTATAGTCAAATCATTGTGTCGCAAATTTTTTCAAATCAATTTCTTTTAAAATTTTTAATACTAGTTTTTTGTGCCGCAATATAAGTATGCATGTATATGCTAAAGAGCTAAGCAAAATGTTGTTATTGCTTTATATTTTATAACAACCTACTTCCAATTACTATGGGCCAATTCAAAGTAGACTCTCATATTGTACTATGTCATATAATTCATATTAATATGACTAGTGACTTTGAACACCTTTTGTTAACAAATTATGTATTTAATACAAGAAAGAAGACAAAGAGATGACGCTGTTAAAAATTGTATGTATACAAGAAAGAAGAAAATAGAAAATATTCTCTCTGAGAGGTAAGAAGCGAAGAAACTCTCTCTGAGAGACAGTATGGTTAAAAGTATAACATAAACAATTTCTTATACATAGGAAACAAATGTATAAAGTCATATTATTTTTTTTGTATGGAAATTACTAACAAAAATTTTAAGCATGCATAAAATAATATGAAATAGTACAAATACGACTGATATGCAACCACTTTGAATTGGCCCTATATTTTAGTGTAAATATAAGAAAACAAAACAAACATAACAGAACATGACTTTCACTAAAATAAATCAAGCATCAATTGAAAAGTTTTTATTTACCGCTTTGTTAGTGCTTCATAGACAGTAGAATACCAAACCAAAACACGATATTTAAATAGAGAGACAGTAAGTCATTGCAGAAACATTTTTCAAAGCTTTGATCGTAAAGAAACACATAATTTTTGAAGAATGTTTATTATAATAAGAGAGTAATATACACACTAAAGTTTGCAAAAGCCAACAAGTTCCCAACTGCAGACTTGTTGTTCAACTAAATACATTTTTTCGACAACAACGGGGTTTGACAAAGGATTCTAAAAAATAGAGAAGAAATACACTTGTATCGGCGTTAAAGAAGTAAATATCTCAGTTTTATTTTAAATTAAATTTCGTCTTTTCTAAAAAAAGAAAAAAAAAATAATAATAACGGTTTTAATTTTAAACAGAATATTCATAATCAGCCTTTATTCCAAGTCGCTGTTCGAATATCTCACAATACTTTTCTGTTTTAAAATATTTATTTCATTATTATTTTTATTCTAATTGCTCTTATTTGACCTTTATTTTATAAAATTTTTAATTGATTTTTACTTCAATCTACTCTATCTATTGTTAAAAAAGGTTCTAATTATATATATATTTATAAATTTTAATCTACTTTATTTTTGATCTTCAGGCTTATTTGTCTTGTATCGCTTGCCTCCCTTTCACTCTTAATGATTATGTTTAAGTATTTCAGCTTTAACTATAGACTTCCGTCGTTGATATGACTACCTATACGTGGCTTAATATTCGTTTAATTTCTCAAATATTAACTAGTCTAATATATTCTTGTTTTTACTCGCTTTGTGATTTAAAAGATTATAAATCAAACGTCTACTCGTTTAAATTCGGTCTGTGAGTAGCAAATCCATATTTAAAAGTTTATTTACTATAATTGGCTTCGTGACTAACAAATCAATAATAAAATGTCTACTCAATTCAATTCGGTTTCGTATCTAATATTTGACTCACCAAATGCCTTTTCGCTGTACTTCGATTTTGTCACCTAAAAATCACTAACCAAATGCTTACTCGTTTAATATCTACTCACTTCTATCCATGGTACTAGTAAGGCTTTCCCGTTTGCTTGTCGTTGGGTTTCTGGCTAATAACAAAATAATCCATTTTATTGTATTGACGCCTATTTATACTAAAAATTTTTTAACCCCTTTCGCTCCCCCATGCTTTCGTGAATACCAATCGGCATTCGTCCTTTCACTGAGTCCCGCGCCATTGCGGTAGTTTTCCTTTAACTTGAAAACGATTTCACATTGCAGCCAATTCTAATCGTAAACATTTTCGTTATCACACCTGAGTCTGTTTTACTTCTTTAACCCATTACCGCCCAAAAAGAAACTGCCGGTAAAAAACTTTTTTTGCTTTTATTTATTGATTTAATATAGATTAAATAAGAGGAATGCATTACAAAAAACTAAAATTTTCTTTTAGTTTTTTAGAAAAATGGGTGTCCTCATATGGGGACAACGGGCGTTTTAGCTATGGAATTGCCTAAAAAAATTTCGCTCCACACAAAGTGTTTTTGTGCATATTACACATCTCCATCGGAACATAGAATGGCAAATAACACATCGCAGTTGATTTTTTATTTGTTTTAGAATTATGGCCATTATTTCATCAATCAGCAACAAATGCGACGGAAGTAGGACGTTTTTTTTAATTTTTGGAGTTAAATATGCCCTGGTAATATTTCTACTAAACGATAATTGGTCCATTGAAGTTCTCTACATAACAAAACATATAACCGATATGCATTACTTGCCACCAAATCTAGAATATAGGTAAAAATACACCACCACCACTTTTTTCCTCTAATGGATACTCTGTAATATATTTCTAATAGATTTTGGTCCATTTCGTCGACGTCTTCCATTCACTGGTAAAAATTTGCAATTAATTTATTAAATTCAGTATTTTCTTACTTTTCCTTGTGAATTTATAAAATTCATTGCCATGATCATGACGTTATTATCCTTCCAATGTTCTATTGTAAATTTATAATTTTTATCAAAACGTAAAATATATTGGTAAAAAAATATGTTGGTAAAAAAAGTTATGAAAGTTTACGATATGATCAGCAGGTACTATTTTTGCAAGAACTGTTATCCGCAAAGTGCAAGTTTTTCTTAATGTGCAATTGGCGTCTCATTGGATTTAAAACCAAAGGAACTCCTAAGTCTTCACCTAAATTAAAATAATCGCGATCTGAAGGTAGGTGGACATATCCGTCTAACAGTAAAGTCCTTAAAAATGTTTCAGGTCATTGCTAAAGGTGTGTCGGTTATTTTGGATAGAATATAAAATACTGTTCTCAACTATTAAATTAATTACGTCGAAATCAAATACTTTTTTCAAACAAAATGCGTGCAGTAAGATTGTATTAAACGTTGCACTATAAGATGATAAAATATGTATCCACTAAGGATCTCCAAAATTACGTTGAACTTCTTGCATTGTAACTTTTTTTTACAAAATAGAGAGTGGTTCATCACCACTTTCATTCCCATATAAATCAGAAAATTCCTCTTCCTTTCTGCATACAAGCTCAATTTTTCTTGGCCATGTCGTTTGGCATATTTATACACAATAGGTCTTCGTAATTTTCTTCGTCTTCATCACTAGATAAATCGGCATCACCTGACACCAACATAATATCCTTAAAGGCCTTAAAGTCGCTAATAATCAATTTGTCCTCTAATCAATCAATTTGACCTACAAAACCGGCATTTAGGGGAGAAGTTTGTAAAAAAAATATGTTATACAAAATTTCACCATACACTGGAAAGGATTAATAATTTTTAACTATATAATAAGAAAAGATCAAATGTAGAAAATACTCAAAAATCGAAAAGTTAGAGACTTAAAATACTCTACAATAACATTTTTCGTTGTATTTTACACAAATCTGCTGAACACATTATATACTTAAAACGTAAGTATCAAGTGGACATTTATGCTGACTTTCTATAAGAACGTGAAAAAAGAAACTGCATTAACTAGTTTAAGAGGATCCTGCAATTATTTTAAAATTTACTAGTCAAGACTACAAATTTAAAAAAAAACGGTATCACCTTAAGTTTATACAAAATAGGCAAATATTTGACAAAATAGACGCAACCACTAAAAAGAAAAAATTTCAGCTGTAATAAATAAATATTTTTTTTAATTAAAAAATTTTCTTAATTTAAACCAGTTGAAATATCATTCATTATAGTATGTTAAATATTTATTAAAAATTATTATTTATATATAATAATAGTGGCTACGCTTATTTGGGACAATATTTCCCTCATATAAACAAGTTCAAGATAAGTAAAATTTATTTAAAAGTTTAACGGATTTACGCAATTAAGCTAAGAATTGTAAATACATTTATTAGAAGTTAAAGCCTTTCAAAAGATTGATTTTTTTTAAACTTAATCCTCAGCACAGTGAATTTAATATCGCCAGAATATAATTAAAAAAAACTTTAATAAATAAATTAATATCTAAGTTACTTGGCAACCTTAAAAATATCCAATTATTTTGTGCCTGTTTTGCTGTAAAAATCATAAAAAAAAAAAAAAATTCAATCAAATTGACGTCAACAAAAGAAAACGAAGAAAATTACTGATCAATAAAAAATTTTATTTTGTTTTTATATTTCATTATTTTTTTTTTCTTATCCACTTAATGGTTTGGTTTATTAATGACTTTTCTATTGATATTGATACAAAATGCAAATTGATGGAAGGGTGATATTTTTTCCATTTTACTTTAGCACTTTATTGCGTTTTTTTTTGTGTAGAAGATTTTATTACTTCTTTTTAATTTGCCATCGGAGAAACCATCAGACCAACAAGTCTATGTTATAAAAACAAAAATACAAATAAAAACAAAATGTTTTGATTTTATGCAAAAGGTAGTTAAATTTCATTTAACAAAGTCATCAAAAATTTTGATGCCGATGTATATGAATGGAAAGGGGTTAAATATGTTGTGGAAATAATTATAAGTACAACAAGAAACTGAAGTACTAGAGAATTAAGAATTAAGAATTTTAATAAAGTCACAAGTATTTAGCAGAAGAGTCATCATCAAGTAGTAGTTAATATTAACATTAATATATTATTGATGGTTATGGTCTTGCATTTGTATATAAAATGCTTATCATTCAAATAAACACTTAAAAGCAATAAAAAATCAATGATTTGGCAAGATTTTATTTTATTGGTAATGAATATGATTTCTTGTATGGATTTTTGAATTACAAATGAATTTTACAAATACTTGAGAGTACGATTTTCAATAAAGACGTACATTATTATTATGATAGAATAATTTATTATGCTACGGTGAATCGTATTAAATGTTTTCATATGATGATGAGGAATTAAGAAATTTATTTTTCCATCATGAGTTTGTGAAAAACTTAATTGCTTCTTGATTAATAAAATATTTTCCTTAAATATGACGACATTTTATTATAAGTAATTTATTTAGGTCTGAAGATAGAGAACCCAGCATAGTTAATGACCTCAATTCTGAACAAGTTAAGAGTATTGGTAATTTTTTTGTATATGTGTGTATATGTTTCGACAGAAACAGTAAATTCGTGAAAATAGTGTTGAAGGAAAATTGTTGGAATATTCTTATTCATATTATAACAGTTCACTGAATTACACTTTATTAATTTGAAATACAAAAGACGTCATATTGACTCACATAGGAGAATGTGAGCACACTGCACTATTTAAATTAATTTTAATTTTCTTGTGCAAGTGGCAACTCTAAAATTTTGCAGCTATCACAAATGTTAATTGCGATCAAGGCATATTAATTCAATAGGTAATTACAGTTCGGAGAGAATTGTTTTGTTTGAAATTAATGAGAGAGGAGAGAAAATTGTTTTTTGTCTATAGACTATGACAGCTGAATTTTAAAACAATTGCAGAAACAAATAATCAGCAAATTAAACAAGAATACCTGATGAATAAATGTGCCTTGATTCCGATTATAAAAATAAAGCACTTTATCTAAAAATATAGTCAAATAATGGTAAGAACTTATTACAAAAATTTAAAAAGTTTTGATAAGACCGCTACCTAACTTCGAAGTATTTTTAGTCTAGAAGGTCCTCCTAATTTGTCCATCATTCAATGATTGCTCAAAATCTGTTAAAATACTGCATCGTTATGGACACTAAAACTACTGTGAGTCAAATTACCGGTCGGTCTGAAAAATCTGCTGTTGTAAACTAGAATATCGCCAAAAAATTGCATAGCATAAATCCGGCATTGATCTAAACAGTTTTAAATTTTACGAAACACTACGCAGCGAATTTTGAAATAAAAACCTCAACCTTGATAAATATAAAATTCACCTTACTAAGTAGCTCAAACCAGAAGACCATGGACAGCGCCGGCAATTGAATGGGTTGTAAAGAAAAGAGGAGTTAATGTCATTTTTTTTAATCATCTTCTCTAAGAAAGCGCATATTCATCTGAGTGGCTTTGTGAATGCACGAAATTGTCAAATTTAGGTATCAAAAAATCCTCATGCCAACCATAGGAAGCCAACGCGCTTACAACGAGCAACTGCGAAGTGTGAATTTTGGTCAGGCATCGTGATTAGGCCTTACTGATGAGCCCAAAGTTGGTGACTTCAACTGATAGGCATGGATACGAATGTAGTTTCAGCAAAACGGTGCCACCTGCAAACGATTTTCAGAACAAATTCTCTTAAAAAATCATGTGATCTGGCATTAAGATCTTGCAGCTTAAATTTTTTCTTTGATGCCTTTTGAAATCTTGGCTTTTTGCCAATAAACCAGAAAGAATTTCTGAATTCAAAGCTGAGATCTTATTAAAAAGTCAATAAGCTGCTAATATTTTATCGTTAAATCAAAAGGATCCAAATTAGTATAAAAGGGACGAATTGTGAAGAATGCAAAATATGTTTTTCGGCTCCCACTCGATTTTCAAAAATCTAAAGAAAGTCATGGTGGTGACAAATATGGTGCCTTTAAAAGCTCCATTAGCAGTTCGACATCTACAGGGTCGTGTTCTATTCTAGATAAGCCGTATACCTCACAACATGGAATAAAATAGTCCTCTACAAACTATCCTAAATGTAATTATTTAGTAACACTGCGGTTAAATATTTATTACGTTTTTTGTATGTGTTCTATTGTACTCGATGTTTCTGCAATTTCATTGTCGCTTGTTGTTTTGATATTCTAGTTTGTTTAAAAACACTGTTTTTGGGTGCTGATTGATTTATTTAAGCGAGAGTTTTGTTATATATAATTACTAACACTGATATATAGTGATTGGAAGTAATATGAAATAGAACACATAGAAATAGTGAATGCAGGGGTTCAAACCAGTGATGGTATATGGAAATTTCAGTCTTGTGCCAAAAGCTAAAAAGTGCAAAAACATCTTAAAAAGTGCCATAACAAACATGTCATGTCTAAATATTTAAAAAAATGAAATCCATTTATTCAGTTTTATTATTATATATAAAAAAATTTTCGAACTTCAATATTTAAAAAATTTATACAAATAAATAATAATACTAGCTTGTGCCCGCGACTTCGTCTGCGTAGTTATCGGGATAAAAGGTAGACTTAGTATTAACAACAAAAAAATATATACAAAACAAACAATCCGTTTAGACTGTGATGATGAGTTTGCCAACGACTTCGCCTGGTTATCGTGATATAAAGTAGCCTATGTGTTAATCTTGGTTGTTATCTATCTATGTGCCGAATTTCATTTAGTTCCGTTTAGCCGTTTTTGCGTGATTGAGTAACAAATATCCAAACTTCCAAACATACAAACATTCACATTTATTATACTATACTATAATAGGATTATTATTTATGAAATATACACATATGTAATGTTAAATAATTATTCCAAAATAAGGATATATTAAATATATATTGTTAAATAACATTAAATATATCGATGCCTTACTTCCTCAACCTCGTATCTTAAAAAATTAAATTTTTCAGGAGAGAAAAAACAACGGTTCATCTTTTTATATGTACTTCGGTGTTTGGTTAAAAGTTTAAATGCAATTATTAAGGAATTGATTGTATTTATGTATATTAGTAGTAATAATATACTAATCTTTTTTAGTTAAAGTATAAAACAATCGTTTGATATGAAAAATTCAAGACCGTATTTTTTAAGATACGAGGTTGAGGAAGTAAGGCATCAATATGTAGGTATAAAGTTCTAGTAAAACCTCGTTTACAAAAATTGTATTTGTAACATTTGTTTGGGTAATTATTTTTAAGACATCACTGTCATAACAAAATTTTTAGTTGGATTTTAATAAATCCTGAGATCAAATTAATGATGATAAAGTATTTTCCTGAAGCCAAACACTAAATTCAAATTGAACTTCTTTAAGCAGCGCCTGCAAAAAATTATTCTTTCCCATCATAACCTTACAATTATCCGATTAAGGGCCGTATTCATAAAAAATATTTTAGGTTTTTTGAAGGCTTATTTGACAAATTTCTCTCCAACATCTGTCAAATAAGCTTTTAGTAAACCTAAAATATATTTTATGAATACGACCCTAAATTTTGTATAGGAATTTCATTATCCTGTAAAACGTTCATAATGGCATTACAAATCGATTGATTGGAACCATCAGGTACTTGAACTAAGATCAAAAATCGATCAACACATTTTCCAACATATAAACGTACTATTACTCTTATTATTAAAAAATATATTTCTTAAAAACTAAGTAAAATTATAAATTTTTAATTGTTTGAAAAAGTGCCAAAATTTTATTGAGCGTGCCATAGTGCCATTAAACAGTTAATAGTGCCAAAAATGGCACGATTGTGCCACTTTTGCCAACAGTGGTTCAAACCATAATAATTTGGTTTATGGCTTAAACATTAACGTGTCACTAAATATCAAGTGTTCATATGAATATAATAATAAACTGCACTCAGTTTTAGCAAGTGTATGGAACATATTAGATGAAAGGCAACTAATGTTTCATAAATTGATTTTTTTTAATTACATAAACTGTTTAATATATTTTGCATGCATTTGCATGTATTTAAGAGCATATCACTTAAGACAAACTTCTTTGGATTTCGGTAGGCATAAGACTGCCTTCTTCTTGAAGTCTTGAAAAATGTTGTTAACATTAAACTAGTGCAAAATTTTTTCTTGGATACAAACTTTAGTAATAATTTTTATAGCAATAATATTCGAAAATTTTTTTAAAAAATATCTTAAAAATTATCTTGTAACAAAAAAACAAAAAACGATAATAAAGTTTTCTTGTTACAAAGAATTTTGTAAATTTTTTTACAATAAACCGTTTAGTATACTTTCAGAAGGAATTTTAAAAGCTTTTTAAACAAATTTTAAAGAATTTTAGATATTATCACAACGGGACCCTCGGAGGACCCAAGTGAGCTATGCCGGATCTAACTTAACTTAACCTAACCTAACCTAGATATTAAAGAAAAATAGTTAAATGTTATTTTTTGCTTGTTGCCCTAAATTTATTTTCCATACTATGAATATTGAAGGTAAAAGAATTAGCATAACAACAATCTTGTTTTTTTTCTCAATTGCCATAATGTACTTACGGTAAGTAAAACATTTATTTTAAAACACACAACCACAGACATTTAAACGGGGCATATACATTGGATGTATATTTTTATGGATATATTCCTATACTGGTTTTCTAGGTAGAAATTTTAGCCATAAAAGTACCCAAATTGTAAAATCTCTGGCGATTTCATGCAGCTCAAAATCTTTGCAGGCTTTAATAAAGCAAGTTTAAATTTCCCTTAAATTGCATATTTTAGAGGGAAAGTAAAACCTTTCATAGATAAAAAAATTTGCGTTTCGCTTACTTATTCCTAGTACTATTTCTAAGTATTCAAATGATTTCAAACTCTTATTTTTAATCCAAGGCCCTTCTTCGCCATTCCCCCGCATTGTTCCATAGTATACCACAAAATCTCTTTATTATTCATTAATCTTGTAGCCGTTACAATTTAAACATAATTTTAATTTTGTACACCCTTTTATGTATTGTGCATACATGTGTGAGTGAGTGAGATGGATGGATAAGTGTGTATGTGTTGGTGTTTTATCTTATTCAGCAGGGAAAGGTTCATTAATTCAATATTTTAAATGTGAGATGAGTGCTCATAACAGTCTGCTTTCTGCTGTAGTATGATGGGTCAATGTCTCATCGAGCTTTTAAGGTAATTGTTTGTCCATGTAAATGTTTGAGTTTTTTTTGTCTGTTTCGTTATAATTTTTTTTGGTATACATATAAGTATGTATGTGTATATTTAACATTATAATTTTAAACGTAAGTACATATGTATATTAAGGATTGTGTGGTGCTGTTTTTCTTTCTTTTTTTTTTTGTTACATCGTTTGACATTATTAAAAAGAAATTAAATTTTAATTTTGTATACTAAAATATTTTAAGGGGTATTTTTTTAATTTGAATAAATTAAAAAGTATTATTTTAGCGCTCTGAGGGTCATAATTAAATATGCATAAATACATATTTGAAAATTTATGAAATAATTGTTTAACATAGATTAGAAAGTAATAAAAATTCATGAGCTACTTTTAATGAGTCTCATAATTTATTTTTTTAAATGCTTGGAAAGACCAAAGATGTTTAATTAAAAAAAAAAAAAATAAATATTAAAGGCTGCTAAAAGTTGTCATTTACCATTCGAAGAAAGACAAACTAAAATATGAAATTGTTTTATTTTCTGACTTTTGTACAAAGTTTTTTTAAATAATTAATATAATTATTACGAGTAGACTTAGATAAGCATGCTTCGAGGGCTAAGCCCTCACCGGGTAATGTACATAGTCGCCTCAGATTTAATTTATCATACATACAGCATTCCAAAATAAAACTGTATTGATTTGCAGTTCAGGTACGGTGTTAATTTCAAGTTATCGTTTTAGTTAAAAAAAGGTAATGGGCTCGAGTAAGAGAACATGTTTGAAAGAGTAAATATATATTTGTGAAATTTTGAATAACTAATTTAAAATTTTTATAAATATCAAGAGTGCGAAAAACAACCAATAAAATTAATAAAATTATTCAATCTGATTTTGTTTTATTATGTTTTAAAATTGTTCAAGAAGAAAAAAAGAAAGAAACAAAATGATGTTAAAAAATAAATTTATCTATTTAATTCTTTCAAAGTGTTATATATAGAAATTTACATAATTGTGTAAATAAAGTATTTTTAGTCTCAAAAAATACAGTGAAGTCACTAAAATATTGCAAATCGAAAACTGATGAAAATTTTCATTGAACTCAGTAATATATGAATGTAAGAAAAACTTTAATTGCAAATATTTCAATATCATTGTTATTGAAATAATGCACGTTCTTTTGAATAAAAAAAAGCCATTTGGATTACATAAATATGTAGTTTGGTAAATATGAGCAAATTAAAATGGCCTTAAAAAATTCAGCGTTTGTAGTTATCCTTAAAAAATTATTAACTCCGTCTAACACCATCTTCTTACTGCAACAAAATCAAGGATGTGAGCCTAATCTTTGAATTAACCTAAAAAAAATTAATGGAATTCCACCGATCGTTAAACAAACTAATAAATTTTCTAAAGGTTAGAAAAATTGCAGAGCAGGTTTTTAATAAAATGTGTTGCATACATATAGGCTTGAACTTTTTTAATGACATTGTACTTAGTAATAATAACAACAATTTGTTATTAACTGACAGCAATTCCAAAAAAGTGCTTAACGAAATAGGAAAAACAAGTAAGAGCGCTATATTCGGCCGTGCCGAATCTTATATACCCTTCACAACGTGTAGTCATGCAATAAAAATTATTGTATCACCATTCATCCCATTTGAAATACGTACATACATATACAAATCATACATATATAAAAACATCCCATTGTAAAATTATAAATTTACGTATGTATGTTAAAAAATAAAAAATAAAAAAAAAAATATAAAAAAAATTTTTTTAAAAAATAAAAATAATAAAATAAATTAAAATTGAAAAATTGTTGGTTGGGTTTTCGAAAAAGTTTTATTTAGTTTTTTGTTTTATTTTTGAATTCTTATTTTATTATTAATGAGAATTTAAGAATATAACTTATAAAAATATTAAACTTTTTCAAGAATTTGGGTAAAGGTTTACTGATGATCTGGCATAAGCACCAGTGAAATGCAAATAAACCAGCTTAAACCCAACAACCATATAAATATTATTAAAAAAAAATTAAAAAAAAAATTTGAAAAAAATTAAAAGAAAAATTTAAAAAAAAAATTAAAAAAATATAATTAAAATATATATAATAAATTGAATTTTTATTTTATCGAACTTTTTTGTTTAAACTAATATTTAAATTTTTAATCAGGCTTGAGTTCATATTTAATATTCTTTATTTTTTACAAAGAATTTTTTAATTGTGATAAATGAAAGAATAAACCTGAAAAATTATATTTTTACCGACACTAGCCAAGTGGAAAAATTTAAATATATATAATAAATATAAAACAAAAAAAAAAATAAAAAAAAATAATAAAAATATTAATAATATATTAAATAAAAAATAAAAAAAATCGAGGTGGTCGTGGGTTTTTGCTCATATCTCAGTTGTTTATGTACCGATTTTTCTGATTATCAATACGGATCTACTCCCGAATATTTCTGGTATTTTAATACCTCATCCGGGTCCAAGCAATGTCGGGGGGCTTCAAAAGGTTGATTTCAACATACACACTGACAGACGGTCAGACGGACAGAGTGACAGAGCTTTATCGACTCCCCTATTCATAAACTTTCAGAAAATATATACTTTATGGGGTCAGAAATGAAAATTGTGGAAATTTCAAACAGAATGACAAGCCTATATATACCCTTTTTCACTGTGTGAAGGGTATAAAAAACATATTTGCTTAAGAAAAATAATGCTTGACTAAAAGCTACGTTCTGAAACAAAAATCACATATTTTTGAATGCCAATGAACTATTTTTTTTAGGTATATATGAAGTATCACTTGCTGATGGTGAACCTAGTTGCTCAAGCAAAAAGTGAAGGTCAGTTAAGGAATTCGATAAACGAGTGCAAAAAATAAATCAGATATTCTTTCGCCATGGCAAAAAGTCTTAATGATTATTAACTAAAGAATTTCTTATTTTGTCTGTTATTTGCGAGATTTCGTAGATATAAAGGGTGTCTCAGTAAGAATGAAACGAGAACACTTGCAAACTTTGAAAAATTGTCAGTCGAGGAAATACACCTAATGTGTTAGTCATTTAAAGAGTGGTAAAAAAATTTTTAGAAAATGGGTCGATTATTGACAGTAAGACTTCTGCGAATCTTTGCGGTTGTAAACGAGAGTGTGACCAAAAACCATAAACTTGGCATCGTTCCCAACAACTTCAAATTTTACTAAGTACTAGACAGCAAATTTTAACAAGAGATCTTCACCTTTATGTGTACGAAATTCAGCTTACTTAGGAGCTCGATCTTCCAGTCCATGGAAAGTGCCTTATTTTTGTTTAATGGGTAATGTAGCAAATTGGATTAATTGCCAATTATTGGATAAAAGTCATCTTTTCCGATTAAGCATACAACACCGCTCATAAAACAATCCTTTTAAGTATTGCAGCAACAATTATCAGAACAAATTATCATAAAAAATTCTAATGTCAACTGGGTACTAAAATCATGTGATTTAACGCAGTGCAATTTTTTTTTGGGATTTTGTGAAACTTCGCGCATATGCAGATAAACCAGAAATAACTCCTGAACTCGAATCTGAGAAGCAGCGCATGATCGGTAAAGTCCGTCAAAAAGTCGTAGAAATTTTCATGAAAAGAGTAATAATCAGTTGGGGGCCAATATTTTTTTTTTTTATTAAGAGGTATATTTAGAAAAATATAATGTGTCGGAAAAATAAACCATAGATATAAATTTTCAAATAGTTTCTCCTATATTATTTGATTTATTTATTATTTTAGGGAATATAGCAGGATATTAATAGCTCCCATAAAGCAAAAATAGATTTCGAAGAACTTTAGTACTTAAGTGTTAATAAAAAAAAATTGTGCTTTAAATTCAACTTAAAATCGAATGAGCATGTCAAATATTATCCACATTTTTGTTTTTAAATTTAATATTAAGTTCTTCCTTACTGTTGCCTATCGATTAAGCGTACATAACTCAATACTGTATTCGATAATTTATGGCTTTAGCAATTTAGAATTCTGAACATTAAATAAACGTTATTCTTTCACTGACTATAAAATGCAAAAATTGGCACTCATGTATCTATTCCGCTCATTTTTATTGTTCTTTAGCCTTGTGTTTAAATTTTAACTAAATTTTTGTCTGACTATAAAAAGTTTCTTTTTTAATAAAAGAAATAAAATACACTGAATAATATACATCAGGGCAGTAGTAGCAACATCAACAACAAAACAAAATTTAAAGTAATTAAAAGTTTTCGTGATTGAATCATTCAGAAAAGTTACAATGTGTATACAATATTCTACACACACACACAAAGTATACAAACTCTGCCAGGCTGCCTTTTCACCCACGCCACTATTGAGTCTATCTAAAAATTAAAATGTTTTTTTTTTAATGTTCGTGTATTCAAAGGAGACCCAGCACCAGCTCACGCAAAGTGTCATATAAACTTTTGGAGTTGGTTGAAAACATATTAAATATTTAAATTGTATTAAATGTTATCATAGTCAAAGTATCTTTTACCAGCAAATGTTTAAAATATGGACAAGTTAAGTTTTTAATTGGATTGAAAGAATATTAAATGCAATTAGACGTTTTGCACCCAAAGGTAGAGCAATTTTGAATATTTGATGAATAAAAAAAAATATGTTAAAGCTTAGTTAAGATTTTCTTAAAAATTTTCCGTAAATACAGAATTAAATAGAATTTCTAAAAAAATAGTAAAATTAATCAACATTATTATAAAAATAAAAATTTAGTGAACATTTTACATAAATACAGTATAAAGCTTAGTGTCCGTTAAGGTCGCCTGAAAATGAGTTTAGGAACACACCATTTAGACTAAGAGATTAGTAAGACCATTTTATAAATATTTTTGTTGTGTTTTTTCACGCCACTCGATAACGTTTTTCTAATTTTAAATCATTTAAAATTATTCGCAATTGGAAATTGTGATTTTGAAATTTAAAACTAGAATATTCCGGTGTGGCAAGTCTGATAACACCGTCCATTAAAATCTACATTGGCATAATGATAACATCGTACCTTAAGCTCAAATTCAGATTTCACCTTTTACGCTGTTTGGCTTTACGTAGCGTTAACATATGCCACTAACAGTTCGAAAAACTCAAAACACTAACAATTTTTACTATTACACCCACCTTTTTCGCAATGGCAGCTCCAGTGGCCGGTAAATTTGCATGCGAGTATAAATTTGACAATGGCATGCCACTAAATGTCAAAACGTTGTTAAACGATGTTTCCCTCTTAAAATTTAATGCAAACATTTACTGGATTATTGTAAATTTGTAATGAAAGTTTTAACTTGTTAAATGTATTATTTTGATATATTTTTTTTTATTGCGCCCTAAAAGGAATACGAATAATTTTTCGTTAATAACACGTGTACAACAATTGCGCTTTAAGATTTTTACTTTGCAAAATCTGAAATTGAGTTAATTATTATTAATTATTAAGTATTATTTTGATATATTTTTTTTAATTGCGCCCTAAAAAGAATACGAAGAATTTTTCGTTAATAACACGTGTACAACAATTGCGCTTTAAGATTTTTAATTTGCAAAATCTGAAATTGAGTTAATTTTATATGTTTATAAAATAGTTAATTTCTTTACAATTCTGGGTGGGTTTAGTTACGCCAATGGAAAATGATAATTCAAAATATAAAATTAAAGTGTTACATGTGATAACAAACCGAAAAGGGGTTATTTCAAAATGAACTGATGATGATATTCAAGAAAACTTGTGCTAATGGCAAAAAATTAAAATTAATTATTTTATGTGTGTTTATCAAGGCACTCTGAAAAGGCAAACTTTCAAAAATATTTCTATGAGGATAAAATTGAAGTTTTCTAAAAATTTCTACTAAATTTCTGTTTTAAGAGGAATGTTATAAAAATTTGCTCCAAGATGAGAGTTAATAAAAAAAGATAAGCAAAATTTACAAACATTATAAAAGAAGAAATAATTAAAAGTTTAATTACAAACCAAAAATCTTGTATAAAAAGAAAATAAACAAAAAATTTTTAAACAATTTAATGTCTCCTCTAAAATGTTAAAAAAAATTAGAATCCTTTAATATTTAAAGTCACAAACATCATTATGCTCTTTAGTGTTACGGAGAAAAACCGTGGCAATCAAACAGAAAAACCTAAATTTTTAAAAGTAGCTGGCTAACTCAAAAGGTGTTCTAAGTGTAGTATTGTCACAATGTCATATTTTCTAAAAAATTTAAAAAAGGTCTACAAATTTTACAACTAATAATACAGTACTTTTCAATTACATTTTTTTTGTGAAATTATGACAATTGAACACTTAGGACACGTTGTTAATCTTTTTTTTTATTTATTACAAATATAAAAATCTCTTAAAGACACAAATAACAACCCTTAACATTATTGAAAAGAAAATATTTTAAAAGCCGGTTGTCAATATTTGCTACTAAATTGACAAGTTTCTTAAAAAAAAAAAAAATTATACAAAAGGAAAGAACAAGATCTCAATTATAAACCGAAATTAAATAGTTGAACTCTTGTGACTTCTGTCTCCAAAATTTATTTTTTTTCTTTTTTGTTTCAAAGAGAAAAATGTCTGAAATTCTTTTTCTTTAACTGAGACACCTAACAAAAGTCATCCCTTGAAAAACATAGAAATTCGTAAAATCCCAATGTAGTACGTACGTACGTGTCTCAGTGTAGATATTTTAACTTGTTTAATTGAGTGACAATTTGAAATGTATTCAGTTGTAAGGAAATTTATTCAACCTTCAATTGTTTTTAATAAAGGAATTACAATATTGTTAGATGTTGAAAAGTTTTCGCAGAGACAGTTCCTTTTTTTTTAAATTTATTTGGTATTCTAAAGTGTGATGAACATACTTTGCGTGACTAATTTTTTCATGAAACCATTTTTAGCTGATATTTAATTTTAGTTATTGAATAGAATCTGTAAGTTGATGAAAATAATTTTAATTTATATTTTTTCTCTAATCGCGTTACACACATACTACGTTTCTAGTGTGTTAAGTAAATCTAAATTAATTTGTTTTTTCTTCTAAATAAAGTGTTAATTTTTCTGAAAACATACATTAAAATTATTTCTTATTTTTAAAGGAAGAATACTTTTTAATGAAATAAAAAGTTATTAACATTTGTTTTATGTTTGATTTGATATTGTATGATTTTAAATTTTTAATAAAAACATTTTCTATATTTAAAAAAAAATTAGAGCAAAAGCTTGTAAAAGCAAAACAATTCATCAAAAAGTTTTTTACAAAGCTTTTGCAAATCAAATCAAATAAAAGTGCTATATTCGACTGTATCGAAGCTGATATTACCCTTCACCATTAGGTACATAAACCTAAATGCCACATCTTAGTGTACTTTATATTAAAGACTTAATATTATATCGCATTTTGTTTTATTATTTTCGACGTCATATTTGAGTTAAAATTTTTACAGAGTAAGCTTTGTACTACTTGTCAAGCACCCTCATGTGATACCCATAATAATGGGGTTAAGAAAACAAATTTTACGTCATTTTATTTAAGATGCTATCATAGGTGACTGCATTATAATCCCTTTCATTTGCAACTTATATCGACTCTCTCGGTTGTCCAAAAGCTGGAAAAATTTGATTTCGTTTTTTTTCTCGAAAAACACCGAAGGAGTTGTATTTGTTGCTTATATCTTAGTAAGTTTCAAATTGATTTGCCTGGTTTTCCCACTAAAAATTTTCGAGACTGCGGCTCATAATTTGATATCTTTAGCTTGTTTAGAAATTATTTTAGAGCTTTAGAAACTTGATATATTTGAATAAATATATGATTTTTCAAATAACTTTTGCCTATAACTTTCTCGATTGGTAACCGAATTGTTCAAACTTGTTTACGAGTATAGCTCAACAGGTGTATCGTATATAGAAATAGTGACCAGAGTGTCCATAAAATATCCTAATGCTAAATTTATAAGCCTTTAGGTTAAACATATGGGCAGGAGTGTTAATATCTCAGGTATAGGGCCATTTTATTAAGTAGGTTTTAATACGATTCCTTTACGAAGATTTTTAAAATATTTATACCACATACAGATTTGTGCAACATGTGGGGGCTTTTAAAGTAGATCTCAATCAGCATTCCCTACTCATAAGCTTTCAGAAAGTGTTTATCTGATGGGGTCGGAAATGAATATTTTAGAAATTACAAACGGAATAATAAAGCTAAATATACCCTTAGGCACCACTGGCGAAGGGTATACAAGATAAATAAATCATCGCTGCTGTGATATGATCGGTGTTTGAAATTTTTTTATTGTTCCATTTTGAACCTTTGTCGGTCATATATCTGTCCATTAAACATTTTATTGATATCTAGATAGGTTGAAGAATAGACAATAGTCGAAATGCGTAAGTGTAATAGTGCAAAGTTACAAACAAAATTTTGTTTTGCTCTCCTGAAAACTTAGTAAAAACCACATAACTCAATTTGTTAGAGCAACGTCGAAATAAATTTAGTTTTTATCGAAAAATTGACTTTCAAAATTGACTTGAGTTTTATAAATAATACTCTGTTATAATGTGATTGTGTTGATGAGTTACTAAAGCTACGTTCACATTTGCCCAAATAGTAGCAACAAATATTTTAAAAAATGTTAATTTAATTTTATTTGGTAATGCTAAAAACACATAGTCGACAGCAGGCTACAGACTACAATCTGTCAAAAATAGAATAAACGTCTTAAAATGAAAATGATTATTTTCACGACAGCATGGCTAGCTGTTGTAGCTGTGACCAACTTAGGCTAATTTTTATTTTTGTTAGCAACAAACAGCTGCTCAATTGCCAATTGTTAAATTTGTAATTGGTAAAAAAAACTTTGTTATCAGCTGTTTACAATGTTGCTGTCGTCTTCAATCTAATTAAGTAGCTGACTACACGGCAACGATTGCAGCCAACTACCGTTGTAGTCATGTAGCTGTGTAGCCTGCTGTCGTCTATGTTTTTATAGCATAAGCCATACAATATTAGAATAAATTGTTATTACACATTTGTTTATTAACACAGAATTCAGTAGATTTTGTGATTCCTTAAATATTTCCCTAAAACGAACATGCCTGAAGGATCTATTTTAAAAGAGTTTTATTGGGGAAAAAGAAAAAAAAAATTTTTTATATGGTTTTATTTAATAAATTTTTTGTAATCCTTTGTTCATATTTCTTTAAAAGGTTAAAATTTTTTAAATAGTAATATTTTCATCTCCTTAAATACTTATATTTACATCATCCATTTAACAGATTTTACAAGAAACACCATTACACTTATAAATGATATTTTCTAAAATAAATCTTTTTTATCACCTTGTTACAATTTTATTATTAATGTTTTTTTTGTTCTGCTTTTTTGAAATTTTGTGCATAATAATGACTTTTACCCTAGAAGACAAAGATGTCATTTAAAATATTATTTTAGATTTTTATCTTTAACATGGTGTTTTTTTTTCGTTGACACCTACTCGTGTCTAGCATTACTTTTATAACTACTGCCGTTGCTGCTACTGCAACGTTGTGAAATCATAAGAAATAATGAAGATTTTAAAAATATTTTTTTTATGCTCTTGTTAAAAGTTGATAGTAATATGTTGGTGTTAAATATTACTATGAGTTGTAGGGAAGGTGTGCCATAATTTTAAATACTTTTCTGGTTAAAACATCTTTAGTCTATAGAGGAAAATTAGACTTAGTTGATTTTTATCTAGAAGTAGTCCAAAATTTAGCATTAAGGTGGTTTTAGAAAATTTCTTAGATCCTGTTGTTGTGTTCTTAATTTTGCCCTTTGGTTATATTTGGTTATATTGCCAGAATTCTATTTTAACAAACATAAAGTAATATTGAACCTTTTGTTACTAGTAATATCATTTGAAGGATATCTAGTGCCCTTCACATCTAAAACAGTATTCTTGAAGTATAGAAGTGTTTTTATTAATTTTTTAATATAGAACTTGTTGAAATATCCTTCAAATAGATATAATTTACGTTAAATTTTTTGCAATGTAAATTTCTAGCCAATAGAACTTTTTTAATTTTTTTATGTATAAAAAATACAATGATTTTTTATTTTTAATTAATAATATTTTATTTAAAAAATTTCTATAAATTGAGAATTAACAAGTAAGAGCACTATATTCGGCTGTGCCGAATCTTTTATACCCACCACCAATTTTGTGTACATTTAAAGCACAATATTTATTATTTTGTTAATCATTATGGAATAATCACTTTATAAAAAAATATGTATCACTTTCTTTGTAGAGGGTGGTGAAATTTTAAGGGCCCATGTTGAAGCTGAACTACACCTAGTCTTTAAATTTGTTTTCTGCATTTCATTTGACATTTCTCAATCTCAAACTTACTCAATTTGATCCGTGGAAAGATACGCAAGTGAGCAACGCTTTAAAGTTATTCAGGTTTTTTAAAAAATGGGCGTTCAAATCAAAATGCATTTTGTGCACTTCGTAATTTTTTTGATCAACATAATCGTTCAAATTCGTCCACAATCGGGAGAATTGTAAAAAATATTTAAATTTCTGCAAAACAGGTCTGTATAAAATGTTAGAAAATCTGTGAATGCCTTCTTAGTTCGTTGAATGGGAACCACAGCTGGTTTTTTGCGATAGTGTGGCAAAAGAGCAGTCAACGTCGCCTCATCATCATGCCCAACAATTGAGCATCAACATTGTCATTGAAAATTTGGACCATCAGATAGAGGAGTGGCACCAAGGATGGGGGGGGGGGGGGGGCATTTGGCCGATATTTTGTTAAATACATAATTGAACCATACAAATATTGTAATTATAAAAATAAATAATATTATCCTAAATAATTTGTGTTTTATTTAAATCCAACATCGGTCCTTAAAATTTAACCACCCTTTATAACTTCGATATGCTACTAAAATGCTTTTGTAAATGTAGTCTTTCAATGAAAGTGGGCGTTAAAGTAGGCGTGTCAATAAAGTTTCTGCTAATAAATACAACTTAGATATTCCAAGATAGTCCTTTATTTTCCCAAAAACATTGTCAATAGAGAAATTACATGAATTTAAGATAAACCGTTATATGGGAGGTAGGCGTTAAAGTGGGAGTGTCACCCAAACTTTTTGGCACAGCAATTGCATTGATTTGAAGGATATACCTAGCAAACTTGATCATCATACCTCTAATTTTGTCGGTTTTATGAGCTTTTAAATTTCATTAACGGTAGATAACGTGAAAAGTGGGCGTTATAGTAGGCGTGTCAAAGTTATTTTTTCGAATGAATACAACCAAGGTGTTTCAATATAGCTCTTTGTATTCCAAAATCTTTATTATTTGAGAAATTATATGAATTTTGAATAAAACGTTATATGGGAGGTGGGCGTAAAAGTGGGTGTGGCACATTGATTTTCCGTGTCAAAAAAGCGTCTCACCAAAAAGCAAAGTGTGCGAAATTTCAGAGTCGTACATCCAATTTTGTTGCTTTTATGACGTTTCTGTTTTTAAATATACCGAAAAATACACTGTGCGGTATAAATTTTCGTACATTTTGATCGATAACTCCTCTCCTAATGCATAAATTTAGATAATTTTCCGGGAAAAATATTGTTTTTACTCAGGAAAAATATACTCGGAGTTTCATGAGTCTACGTTAATGCGTTTGGACACAATTCCATTTTATTCGATGTTCGAAGGACACGGTTTTTTCGACCTACTCTTGCTTTTCGAGCTATAACTCTCTTCCTAATATTCCGATTTAGTCCATTTCCAATACCAAACAAACCTTGTCTATAAGAAAGATTCTGGCAAAATTTGAGCCCCCTAGCTTTTTTGGTGCGACCTCTATCGTGCTTTCAACAGACGGACAGACGGACGGACATAGCTAGATCGTCATCAAATCAAACCCTGATTCAGAATATATATACTTTATGGGGTCTAAAATGGATATTTCTATGTGTTACAAACGGAATTACAAAATGAATATACCCCCACCATTTTTTTGGTGGCGGGTATAAAAAAAAATCAGGACAAATGACGCTGAGGCACAAATTATTGTATCAATAAAATTTATATGAATAAAATATGTATTAAAAAGTATAAGTGACAAATTTCATACTTTTTATGGGTAACATGAGGTGTTTTATAAAGGTTCATATTAGTTCTTACTCTATTCACATGATCTACCCCAATAACTGAAGTTCACTTGTATCCAGATGTATGCGGATATATTTAAATTTATCTTAGCAGTTCCAACGAATCTATTAGTTTCTAACGTGAATGATCTTTATGCTGATATATATAAAATTTATTCATTGGTGTCAGCAAGTTGCTTATGTCTTTAGCCAATATAGTATTCAAGTTTAAAAATTAGTAAAAAATTAGTTTAAAAAAAATTTAATTGAAATTAATTTTTTTCTATAAGGTTCCAGTATTATAATCGTTAATACCGGCAGAAATATTGCAGCTAAATATATTCAATAGTTCTTTAACTTTAACAGATCATATAAATCAATCATCTGGTACAGTATACGGTATGCTAAAGAGTCTATGGGATATGCACTTCACTGAAATTTATAAATCAACAGCTTTCTTATATTTGTCAGAGGTTGTTTGTTATTGTAATTCTAAGGACATGTAGAGACTTCAAATAAATTTGAATAACATTGTACTTTATATTCAAAAGAAATAAACCATATATTTCAGTATTCTAGACAAATTTTTAATAAAAAGGGTGTCTCAGTAAAAATAAATTTCTTAAATTCACTTTCTTTTTTGTGTTAGTGCCAACTCTGAAATTAGGTAGCTGTCAAGTATAATTATTTAGGAATAATTGTGAAAACTTATTACAAAAATTTTAAAACTTTGAAGAATTTTCAGTCGAGGAAGTGCGTTTAATATGCCAACCATACGAAGAGTGGTTAAAAACTTCGAAGAACCTTTGTTGATTATGGACAAATAAGCTTTTAATAAACCTAAAATATTTTTTATTAATACAGCAGTAAGACTCCTGTGTGTCAACGTACTGGTCGGTTTTCTGAAAATATTGCTGTTTGACACCAAAAACCTGAAAACATCAATTCACCATCGTTCTCAACAACTTCAAGTTTCACTAAGCACTACGCAGAAAATTTAACAAAAAAACCTCCACCTTTCTGTATATAAATTTCAGTTTACTCTAGCAATTTGTTCAACTCATTAGAAAAAAATGCACCCGAAACGAGCAACTCTCTGTATCGGATTTTGGTCAGGCGTGTGATTACTTTTTTTGTAATTTGTGATTTTTTAACATTGCGTGAATGTGAGCAGCATTCGTTATAGGAACATCATAGCTGAGTTCTTGTAGACTAAACTGGAGAGCATTGATTTGGACGACATGTGGTCGACAGATGGTGCCATCTGCTACACCGCGCATAAAAAAATCCTTTGCAGCGACGACAACAAATTATCTCAAGAAATTCTAATGTCAACTGCCCACCAAGATCATGCGATTTAATGCAGTGTGAGTTTTATTTTGGAGTCCTGTTAAATCTTGGGTTTATGCAAATAAGCCAGAAACAATTCCTGGGCTCAAACTCAATATCGAACGCATCATCGGTAAGATACAGCTACATCTCGGTGAAAAAGTCATACAAATTTTAATGATTAGAGTTTTGGTGTTCAAAAAATTCAATTCTGAATATGTCATATACATTTAAGGCAACGTGGACGCTTAAGTGAATAGTTTTTAAATGAAGTTTTTTGTTTTATATTTTATTATTTTTCTAAGAAAAATAAATTCAACGAAAACAGCCTAGCGATAGTCGAATAAACTTAAAGGTCAGTATAGAACCTTATAAACTCTTTCAAAAGATTCGCATAAGTATTTAAAAACTTAAACTACTTATTATCTCAGGGTAGCTCTCTTAATCAGTATGTATGCACACACTTTTATAAGAAGGTATAAGCCGTGAAGCCTTTTGCATAAAACTGAACATGATTTACACTTACGCCTTCTAGTATTGTTACTGAAATTGCTGTTGAAAAAGTTACAGTTGATACTTTTTTTTATGTGGCTGCTGCTGACACAGCACGGGGGATATAGCAGCTAACAAGTAAATAACTGTTGGTTGGTGTCATGCAGCTTAACCGTGAAAACGGTATGACAAAAACTATAAACTTTAGATTTTGTTAAAAAAGCACAAAAATGGGAGAACAAAAGGAAACTCTAAAAGTTTAAAAAGACCAAAATATAGGACAGCGCATATTGTGCGCTGTCTAATGTATGCATGAATGTAATATATTCTGGTATAAAAGATAATGGTCAACCAAAAATTATGGAAGTTTAAGCAAATGGTATGAGCATTATTACAGTCAAAGGCGAAAAATATCATCTACACAACACTTTTAATTCCATGTAAGTAATAATTAAATTCTAAGGAAAAAAATTTGTGACAATTATTTCACATAAAATTGCATTCACCTTGACGATCGGTGTTCATAACTCATTATATTTTCGTCATCATTATCATCATCTTTTCGAATATTTTAACAATCACACTAAGACATCTTTTAAATTTTCTTTTCTTTTACAAAAAAAGAAAATAGCATGCCAGCACAAAGTTTCAAGTAGTTGAAAAAGTTTTCTTTCATTTTCACTTTGTCATTATTATATTTTTATACCAAACAACACACACTCCTTGTTGAGTCCTGATGATATGGATGGCGAGCTGAACTGTTTTTTCATGCTCTTGTCATTCTTGACTCTTCAGTTTATTATAGATTTTTATCTTAAGCCATTATTAGTTTTATTTTTTGCTTAAAAGTTCAACAAATTATACCATTAACAAGCAGAATGTCATCTGCAATGATGTTGTTGATGCCCGCGGCACAATATAGTAAAAGAGAGAGAGAGAGTGTTGCAGTCAGTAAGAGAACAATTATATGCTGTAATTGAAAAGAAATTAAGGAAAAACTTACTTGTCTGAATAAATAATTGTGCTTGTAAGAGTAGTTTGTTTGTTAAAGCATTAAAGATAAGGAAGAAAAATATGCGTATAAATTAGTGTAGCCGAGATTAAAGATTTAACTATGCTCAACTCGTGAGACATGTATTATATATACTGCCTGTTCAACGATGTCGAAAGAAAACCCAAGCGAAATTTCATTCGCACAAATACGTTGAAAACAAAAACAAATTTTTAGTTTTTGTTGTTGTTTTCAATATATTTGTACAAATGAAATTTCGCTTGTGTTTTCTTTCGACATCGTTGAACAGGCAGTCAATATATAAATATTTTAATTCAATTCCAATTTACATTATTTTTTTGAGTCAGCTCTGGTACTATTAATTTGTATGTAATGAAATGAATTTAAAATTGAACTTTTAAAAATTATGGTGAACGAGTTAAAATTGTCTAAAAAATATCTTACTGCTTCTGCAGAAGCATGTAATTCTATAATTGTCATATGCGACTACTTACGTAAATTTGCTTAACGCTAATAAAATCGCTTAATTGAAATCGAGATATTATTAACAACAACAACTAAGTTTTATAAAACTCAAAATCTTAATTTAGTACAACTTAGTGTTTAAAATAATGTTTGAAATTGAATTTTTCTTATTTCGGACTTTTTCATTTTTCGGAAAATCAGGAAGGATTAAATCACGCTGGAAACTCTAGTTTCAGAGTTCCCTTTTTACGAATCCTACTGCTGGCTTCATTCCAAGCTGTGCATATGCGTTATTACTTCACATCCATCCGCCATACTCGCTTTATAACCGGCTGGTTATTAACCCTAGAACATCATACTTCGTCGAATCGACGACGCTTGTTCTTATTTTGCATGGTTTTTTCTGTGTTTACATTTGTTCGTGGCTGATTTTTCGTACAGCGCAAGTCGTTGCTAAGCACTTGATGTGTGCGCATTTATAGCTCTCTACGTACTGGGTAAGCTTGTTTTTTTTTGTATATGCGTCGTCGATTCGACGAAGTATGAAGTCTGTGCAATATTTAGGAATTTTTGCCGCATATTTGAGTGCATGATTTATTATAATAAAGCTGTGCGTATTCAACTAATTCACGATAAATTTGCTCCAGTTAGAAAAGTGTGGGAGATGTTTATTCAGAAATGTCGAGAAAATTATATTCCCGGACCATATCTAACAATTGACGAGCAACTTTTGGCGTTCAGAGGTAAATGCCGCTTTCGAATGTATATTCCTAATAAACCCGCAAAATACGGATTAAAAATGGTAATGATGTGTGACAGTGGCACAAAATACATGATTGACGCTTCATCGTACTTAGGAAAATGATCGAATCAGGCTGAAATGCCACTTGGTGAATACTACGTTAAGAAACTAGCAAAAAATGTTTTCGGCTCCAATAGGAATATTACAATGGACAACTGGTTCACATCGATTCCCCTTACGAAATCCCTTCTATGTGAGCCATATAAGTTGATATTAGTAGGAACGCTTCGCTCAAATAAAAAACAAATTCCTAAAGAATTAAAAAACACTAAGGGCCGCAAGTGCGGCACATTCATGTTTTGTTATGACAAGGAGTTAACGCTTCTTTCGTATAAGCCAAAACAAAATAAAATGGCTTATTTACTATCATCGTGCAATGAAGAAGGTTCAGTCAACGAAGCTTCTAATAAACCGTATATTACAGAGTTTTACAACAAAACAAAGGGTGGTGTGGATACGTTCGACCAAATGTGCAGCACAATGAGCTGCTCCAGAAAAACTAATCGATGGCTAATGTGTAAATTTTATGGTATATTGAATATGGCTTTTATAAACAGCTATATTATTTATGCGCACAATATGTATGAAGCAAAACTAAAGCCTCTCAACCGTGCTGAGTTCATTAAAAATGTTACATTTTGCACTCATACAAAAGCATATAACAGATAGGAATGAGATACCAACTTTGAGAACATCAGTGCGAGATAATATCGCTACCATATTGCCGCATAACTCGGAAAGCCCTGACGATGTGCCCCAGGAAACACAGAACAAAAAACGAAAAATATGCGCATTTTGTCCTTCGTTCAAGCGGCGAATGACCAAATCAATTTGCTCAAAATGTAAAAAAAGCCTGTGTGGGAAGCACAAAGTAGAACTTTGTGCCTCTTACAAAAAGTGAAGACCGAAACAAGTAAAACCATATTCCTTTTCTTATCTAATAAGTTAATTTTAAGATAAAAACAAATTTTTTAAGCTACATGTTTTTAACTTCCTTTTTTTTACTATATTTTCTTGTTATGTTTTTTAAAGTAAGCCAAATGAAGTAAGGCTGTGAAATATTTTTTTATGAATAAACAATATTAAAAATATAATATTTATTTATTTTTATTATTAATAAACTTTACAAGTAGTAGAAAAAAAGCAATCTAAATCCTTTTTTTAGCGTAGGATACCTTTTCTATTCTTTTGAATATCCCCGTCGTCGATTCGACGAAGTATGACGTTTACGCCAGAAAAATAAGTATGATATTCTAGGGTTAAGTGCAATGATAATTCTTTTTGTTTGCATTCGATTTTTAAACAGGTCATCAAACGCATCCAACAAACCGAACATCTCTGCATCATAGCCGGACACGTACTCGCTTAGATTCAGGGTATAGGATAAAATCTACTCAAAGGAGTATACCTCTTCCCTTCTAAAACATTTTCAATAAATTTTAAATAAAATCATTAATTAATTCTACATTCTCTAATATTTTTTGAGAGATTCTTTTTATAGAATTTAAGCTATTTTTTTTAACGAAAGTTGTTGGCAACACCAGTGAGGCCTCAATTGTGGAATAATACAATTTAAAGTGTTTACTTTTTCCAAGAATAATTTTTGTTTTGCAAAAAAAATCTATTAGTGTTATTACACATTTCTAACTAAATTCTTTTTAATATGTTCTTTGATTTATTTGTTTTCAAGATATATTACAGTTACAAAAATAATCGGTTTAACATTTTATAATTTTTGTAACATTTTTTATATTCTAGGGTATTTATTTTGACTAGCAAAAGTACAAAAATAAAAATAGATTTTTTGTCTATTTAGCTTTTTTTGAAGGAGGTTCTTAAGGAGAAATTGAATCATAAACCAAAGTTTTACAAACAATTTTACTCTTCACAAGACAATCAGTGAAGTGTGAACTGTTAAGATGTCTTTTTTTCGTGAACTTTTCATTTTCTTGTTAACCGTCGTCTGCTTTACAATGTCTTTATTATCTTTGGTTGACTTTAAAGATAAATTTAGAGCAGACGAGGTGTTTAAAGAAAATAAACTATTACTTGCGTATGAGTGATACGATATGATTTTGTTAGTATATAATACATACTTATATTGACAATGTACAGCAGCCATGGAAAAATAAATATAATTTTAAAGGTACGAAAGAAGGTGCTTTTAAATATAGAAAATACTATTTAAGTGTACAAATATACTTATATTAAAAAAATAAAAATAATTATAATAAAGGAAATCCGATATAAAATTCTCTTGTTACAACGAGAAACATTTTATCTAATAAGAGTATCATTTTTGTGTGCAAGTGACAATTCTTAAATTTAGTGGCTGCCACACATGCTTATTCCGATTATTAAAAATGAAGCTGTGTATGAAAGAAAACTCATTTTAATTGTGAAAACTTATAACAAAAATATGGAAAGTTGTGCTGAGAACGCTCGGATGTTTGAAGAATTTGCATTCGAGAAAGTGCACCTTATATCTCAATTACTCAAAGAAAAAGTTTGAAACAAATTGGTCGGTTGTATATAGTAAGACACCTATGCGTTAACCTATCGGTTGGTCTCTAAAAAATATAGCTGTTATAAACGAGAATGTCGCCGAAAAGGCGAATGTATCAATTCGACATCGATCTCAGAAACTTCAATTTTCAAAGACTTTTGACAAGCTTAAAATTATTTCGAAACTAAAACCACCGTACTTTGGAAAGCGCCTGCATTTCATACAATGATAATTGGTGCAAAGTAAAGTCTATGCCAATTTTTCGAAAAAAATCACCATCTTCCAAGAAGCGCATTTCTTCTAAACGTGTTCTTGAATACACGAAATTATCAAATTTGGGGCACATAAAATTCTCATGAAAATGCACCCACAACAACTGTTTGGTGCGAATTTTAGTCAGTCGGGCGTGATTAAGCTTTATTCATTTTAGGACTAGGCTGAAAATGTGAATGGCATTCGTTAGAGGAACATGATAACGAAGCTTTTCTGGACTTAATTGGACTTCATTATTCTGGATGACAAGAGGTTTCAGCAAGATTGCGCCACCTGTCATAGCGAGCATGAAAGAATTCATTAATTGCAGCAAGAAATTCTGATGTCAACTGGTAACCAAGATTATTAAACATTAACGATTTAACGATATAACGTCTTTAAATATTTTTCATTGGCGTTTTGTGAAATATGGGTCTTATTTAAATTAAACAGAAACAATTCCAATTTCCTCAAATCCGATATACAACGCATCACCGGTGAGATACAGTCACATATCTCGACTAATGACATATAATCACAGCCGTGGAGACCATTTGAGGGATTTTTTATTCCATACTTAATCGAAATCAGTTTTTTTTGCAATTCATTACAAAAAATGCAACTATTCCAAGACAGTACGTAGTTTTATTTAAATATGAAATAGTTTATATTTGCTTATGATATCGAATCCATTTATATATACAGGTACATTTAATTTATTAGCAGCAACATGGAACTTTCCAGGCAGAAAAATACAATTTAATTATCGTCGCTAACGCCATCAATGGAAGCTTACTTGTTACAGTGCAACGTGCAAGTGATTATATTCTCATGGGCTAGTATTTTAATTTTAAAAATTTTTAAATTATGATGAAATGGTGATTCATATGTTGTCATACATCTGCGTATTTTCAGATGTTTTTACAACATTAATTTTAAGAATTTTCCATCCCTGACAAGGTATAAACAATTTAAATTTGCATGGTTTAAGTAAATGTTTGTCTTTTATATAACTTTTATATACACATGAATTAACTGAAATTATTCTTTTTTTTTTTTTAGAAAATCATTAACAAATATTTTTATACCCTTCACCTGTGGTGCACAAGGGTATATATAGCTTTGTCATTCCGTTTGTAATTTTTACAATTTTCATTTCCGACCCCATAAAGTATATATTTTCTGAAAGCTTATGAATAGAGGAGTCGATTAAGCCCTGACCGTCTGTCCGTGTGTTGTTTGAAATCTACTTTTAGAAGCAACTATATGTTCCCCAGATCTGTGTATGGTATCAATCTCGTGGAAATATCCAGAATAAATCGCTATTGAAATTCAGCACAATCACCCAATAACTTTCTGAGATACGAGCAAAAAGCCACGACCACCTCGTTTTTTTCACAATTACAACAACAACATACGTATATAATGGTTTAAGTAAACGTGGCATCGAATCCCAGCTGAGCCAAAAAAAATTGTTTATATATTATTTTTTTATTTTATATATTATTTATGTTTTTATTATTTTTTTTTTAAATTTTTTTTTGTAATTTTTTTTTAGAAACATACATACGTAAACTCAATAATAATTTTACAATAGTATGTTTTTTACATGTATGTACGTATTTTATATGAGATGAATGGTGATACAAACAATTGTTATTGTATGACTACACGTTGTGAACGGTATATAAGATTCGGCACGGCCGAATATAGCACTGTAACTTGTTTTATTTATTTCAAATAATTTGGCATATTTAAGCAATATTTTTGACAAAAGAAATACATACATATACATTTACAAATTTAAACAAAAATTTTCTTGTTGTTATTTACGAAAAGATGTAAAATATTTATCGTCAATATTTCCGCTGTACTTTAAATTCAACATCTGATAAGTGCTGTTTATTGACTCTTATGCCTCCGTTAGCAAAAGCATACTTTAAGGTAAATATTATCTTAAATTTATTATTAAAAGACAAACTTTTTTTTATTTATTTTTACCCAAGTAAATACATTAAAGACCTTTAATGCTCAACACACTGTTGCTATTACCCACTCTCTACACAAAAAAAAGAGTTATTTATAGAAGGACTGAATGTTACTAAATATATAAACGAAAATTCACTGAAGCATTAATGTTATGAAAATTATTATTAACAAGTTGTTAGAGCCAGCAGTAATAGCAAAACAAAAGCTTATTTTCTTTTTATAGAGACAGAAAGTTAATATTTGTTGTAGATAATTAGATATAATTTGTAGGGTGTTCCCTTTTTTTGAATATCTTGAAGTTTATTTATGATGAGCATTATTAACTTTAACGTTTTTAAAGGTACCGAAATCATTAAACAGGTTTACTTGCAGAAAAAAAATGATGTAGAAATTTTTATTAAAATGAGTCGGTGCTAAGTTTAGAGAATATTTAAAAAATAAATTGAAGGTGTGAACTAATACTGTTTGTTTATTTTTAATGTCAAAATTTATAATTATTTTTCTACTTTTTTAATTTTCAAAATCATTAAAGAGTGCTTAAGTGTGTTTTGTACGGTTTGATATACCTTGCCCTTAGGTTACACTTGAAAATTACAATACACAACTACACAATAATATGTCTCAATGGAGGGCCCACTTATAATTTAAAGAAAACGTGGTCATAAGAAAATTAATTACTTTACCTTTAAGAAAAAAATATAATTCGACAAAACCATTTTTTCGTTATGTGCTTAGCAATGAATTTTTATATAGATTTTTTAGTTCGCGCAAAAAAAATTTCTTTCATTCTTTGCATACCCTTAAAATTTGATAAAAAATTTTTAGAATAAATGCTTTAAATAAAAAATTCTATGTTTAAAATGGATAAATTGTGTTAAGGATTTTTTTTATTTTCTTTTCAGACAAATTAGGAAAAATATTTTATCATTCTGCGGACTAGTTTTATTCATATTATTACACATTTATATTAAAAATATTTAATTTTTGTATCCTTCGAAAAATTCTTAAAAAAATGTCAAAGAACAGAAAATAGACAACTAGAGTCGTCGGCGCAAATATCTTGATACATGGTTCTTGTCATTTCTCAAAACAAAATGCACCTCAACAACAACACTTATGTAAAATATTTTGTCCATTGTTTTGTGCATTCTCAAACTGGTGATAAGAATCAAAATAGGCAGTGACTTTAGCTTCGGCTTAAGTATTTTGACATGCACTTTATATCAGTTTTCTTGCTTGTTCTTTGCAATTGAAGGTCAAGTAAAATTGTTAAAATTAATTTTTGTGTCTGCTTAAAATGTTGATTCATCAGTGATTTGAAAATATGGGGAAAACGGCTGAAATAACTAATATTGCTACATGCAAAGAAAAACCATGGTTACGACATTATCACGACGGTCATATTATAGTTTCTATAACAATATGTGGTTGTCGAAAACAAGTAATAGTTATTTTTGTTTTATTTCATCATATATTTTGTCACGAGAATCGAGCATTGATTTGAATTGTATGATTTATTGTTTACTTTTCGTAAAAATTTGAAAATCGTTATCATTTAAAAATATTATGATTTAAAAAAAAAAATAATTTGACAAAAATAACATTTTATTCAAAAGCATTAAAAATTACAAATAATTATTAAATAATAGGTGAGACAACGGAATGATTACAAATTAATCAAGCTATGATTTTTTTAATAATAATTTGATTTCAACTGTTCTTCTTCTTGCTGAATAAATTTTTATTATTTTAAAAGTTTGAAATGTCAAAAAAATCAACAAAAATTTTGAAAATTTAAAGAAAATTTACAAATAAAGGAGAACATTTCAAAAAATATTGGTATAAAAATTGCAATTATATTGTTAAGTACAATCAATTTGTGTATGTTACAGCAAAAGACAATAATTTGCCGTAAAAAAGCAAAGATTGTCGATTTCAATTGTAGTCATATATTTGATTATTGAATGATACTTTAATCAAACATAATAATGATAACTAACAACCATTATATGTTTTAGCCATAATCATACAATTCAATCATAGTATGTTGCTCTTTGATTATGGTTACAACAACCATTTTTTTTTTGCGTGTAGAGACTCAATAGCAGAAAATTTCAAGGCTTCAAGGTAACAGACATAACTGACGAGTTCAATTAGTCGCGCCAAACGGTTTTTTTTTATCAAATAAACAAATTTAAAAACAAAAACGATGTACAAAATTTACCGCGATTCGGCGCGAGAAGCAAAACATTTTTAAGTAAAGACGGAATCATCTTGCAAAAATTAAAAACAGACGTTCAAATAAAACCTAAAAATGCCGCAGATAAGTGGAATAAGCCATACAGAACTTCAATTAGTGAGCAGACTATTCGACGACGCTTGAGTAAAGCACGTTTTAAGACTTACATAGCAAAAGATATTCCATACATATCAAAACAAAACAAAGTCAGGTGTTTAGCTTTTGCTAATACACATGTCCAAAAGCCAGAAGAGTTTTGGAGAAAAGTTGTTTGGATTGAAGAAAATTGATTCCAATGCAATTCATCGAAAAAGAAGGTTTATAAAATACTTCCACGGTAAAATTTTCAGTAAGCATTTTTATAGCAAAACAGAAATAAGTGATTTTTTTCTTGTCAAAATAATTGTCCCGACGACTGTAATGCGATTTTTTTTACAACTTTTGTAAAACAAGATAATTGCTATATAGAATTTTTGTTATTTACAAAATCGAGTGTAATGCTCAAATTATTTTTTTTTCTCACCTATAAAATTAATGTTCTAATAAAAATGATTTAAATTAAAGAATAACTAAAAGCAACAATATCATAGAGAAACTGAATGAGGATTTTAGCAGAAGCACACTTAAAAAAAAGGATCTCTCAAAACAAAAAGTTTAAATGAATTTTATACAATTTTAAGTTTATCCACTCTAATGCGAATAGTTTTCCAAATTTACTTTTTTACAACTTACATTATCATTAAAACCAGTCCATCAAATTCCCTCAACAGTAACTCAACACAACAAAATTTCACCCTCACACACTACTTTATGTGTTTGTATCTGTTGCTTAAGATGTTACAAGACAAACCATTTTAGCTTACAGTGGTTGAAATTAATGAAGTATTTTATATGCAAAATCTACTATATTATCAATTAAAACTATGACGCTTGTCTCTCCTACACAGTTTGGAATAAACAGTCAAGAGGAGGAAAAACGTACAAAAACACATTTCTTCTTGGTAATTAAGTGCTCACATCTCAATATCCACTGACCATTAAGGGTTTTGTTTGCGTATTCAAAAGTGACAACAGACCAAGATAATGGTGTGAAAATTTTAATTATATTTAGGAATAATGATGAGGAAGTATGTGTGTTTGTGTGGGTAAAAGTTGGTTTGATAGTAGTATACAAACTTGGTAGAACAATTATTGATTGAATTCACAACCTTAGTTGTATTGTACTATTGGTACTATTTTGTATGTATTACAGTACTGTATAATTGCTACTGATATTTTCCATTGAAACATTTTGTATAATAATACAATTTTATTTTATATGCTTTTCATCGTGGTGTATTTCATATGGTGTATACAGGGATGGAAAATGAATTTTTTTTGCAGAATTGAAAAAAATTTTTTTATATATTTTTTTCTTCCATAATAAATATATGATTAATTTTTGTTTTAAATGTTTTGTTGATTTTTTTATTTTTGCCTAAACTTTTTTAATAAAAATTATTTCAAGTTATTTTTTGTAGCTCTGTAAAAGTAAGATATAATCAACTTTCTAATTTCTGATTTTTATTTTTTATTTGACGTTAAATATTATTTGAAATTTAGCAATACAAGCATACACTGATACAACAGTAATTGTGTTTACAAGTAAATAAACTTAAACTGTATTTCAATATACAATACAGAATACAATACGAGGTTGTGAATTTAACAATTGTTTTGTAACATTTGTTTAAACATACATACATCCATACTATTTAAAAAGGATTGTAACAAACAGACACAAAATGATGGTTGTTGGTCATATTTTATGCGGCCTGTAGTTGTGGCTAAAATATGTGTGAAAATGGGTAAGGTTGAAAAAGGGCTTAAGGTATTTTTTTTTTTATCAGTAAACAATAGATTTAATTTTTTTTTAAATTTGAAATTTCAAAATATAAAAGAGATATTAGGAGTTTCTAAAATTTTTTATATATTATGATAAGTCATTTTGCCACATTAACGTGAAAATATTTTATTGTTGTTTGTCATTCAAAAAAGTTGCAGTATAAACTAAAAGTTAGTTTGTCCTCCATAACAATTCATGAATTTTTATGGGAAATTAAATTTCAGTGAATCGCATTCGCATTAAAACTGCCCGCATTTTGTATATTTTTTTCAATTAAAAGATTAAAGTGTTGGCAAGATACATTTGAGTAAGGACTAAAAATTTTCTAGAGATGTTTGAAAATTTTTAAAGGTATTGGAGATATTTTTTTACTTAGAAAATATGTAAGAAATTTTGGATAAGCAGAGAATTTATAAAATTGTTTTATTGGACATATAATTATTAAAAAAGTTTAATTAAAATTCTTTTTTAAATAAAATTTTGTAAAGAAACTTCAATTAAATGCAGATCTGGAAAAGTGTTTTATGGGTATTTTTTTAACGGCTTAAAAATTTCAAAAATGTTTGCTTTAGTTCGCAAATGGCATGGTGTTTAATATTTAAAAAAAATTCTGGCATGTGGTGTCCTCGACTGTGCCTTACGAACGTCATGTCTGTCCAATTTTAAATCATTTGTGAGTAACCCTGTCTATTTCATAAGTAGTGCGTTGAATGTTGGCTTCTTAATGATATATCGGCGTTTCATCAAAATAGACCAAAGATATGACGTTCCGCTACATAAAGCAGTCCAAATATATCCAAACACATGTACGAGGTCGTCCTATCACAGGTCCATTTGAAATAGTTTGGTCACCAAACTTTTGGCTTAACAAAGCATGTTGTGCTGTCTTGCTGAAACGATTTTTTAGTGACATCAGCAATAAATAAATGACAATTCTGCTTGCTTACAGACCTGCTTAGTCAAAAATGTTAAAAATCTGGTTAAAATTTTAGTGTAAATGATGTGCCGAAGACCTTAATTGTTATACTAGTTAAACGTTAGCCAAGACCTCACCTCAAAATTGTCTAAGTCATAAATGGACAGAGACCGTGTTGCTGAGAATGGCATCGAATCGATACAGTCAAACCCAGCGATAATGGCTTCTTCTGTACTCACAGTACAGGCTTGATTTTTATGAATATTATCCAAAGAAGTAAATGTGGTCATGAATTAAGTATTGCGAAGATGGACGAAGTGCTCTCTTAGTTTGGCGAACAGAGCAACAATTTTAAAAATTTGTAAGAGTTGTTGTGGTGTAAGTCCTTGCAGAGGGATAAGTCAAAGTGTATTGTGAAAAAATCCTTCGTATGACAGCTATTTTTACAGCTATTCCTATTGGAGTTTTTATACGTCTAAAAAAGACACTCTATATATATATAAAGAATATTTAAATATTTTTCAAAAGTTATTTATTTAGTTCTTTAGCAAGACGTTACGGTGTCAAAAGTACAGTCTTATTTTAAATTCCTAAATAGCTTCTATCTTGCTTCCAATTATCTATTTAATTCAAGCGAATTTGCTTTACAGTTATTCTCCTCACTTTAACCATTACGTTATATATTTTACAGACAGCTAGAGATTCATTCCAAGGAAGTAGATGTCTTCAGAAGAAAATGTATCTCCAAAAAGCGCTTCATGGATCGCTTGCTCAATTTTTACTTTATTTAATAATTTACTTAGAAGGCTTTGCTGTTGGCAATTGGTGCGCATTATTTCATCTCTAACTTGAGCAACGTAACTATGCATGCAAAAAAAGTCTGCAGTGCATTGTAAAATCAATTGAAAAAAATGTTTCGAAATTTTCTAAGAGCAACTCCGTCTGTCTTTAATAATTTTTACTCTTCTGCGATATTAAAGTACAGGAAGTACGAGCATCTTAAAATAAGAACTTTTATTTGTCTACAAACAGCTCGGCTTATGAATTTCCTACAAAATGTTATCTTATTTAAAACCTTTTAGGAAGGAACTATTCCTAGACTGATTTGGTGATGATCCTGCGCTAAGTAGAAGTATTTTTTTTATCACAAAAATTGTTTATTTTAATTCAAGAAATGGAATGGAAAAAATTCAGCCCTGCAGATGAGAGAAGCTTTATGTCAAAATTTTTTGAATTTGCCTTAATTTTATTTATTAATGCAGGTATGGAAAATGAGATTTGATTTGGGTATTAAAGATTTTATCTTGGGTGTAATTTTGTGATAAAATTTTTTTCAAATTTATATACATATATATGGTGCTCTGCACAATTCAATGTGCTTTAAAAATTTATATCCTTTTATTATTTAAATTTTGTTAAAGTAAAGATATCGTAACAACTTTTCAACGCTGATATACGAATTGGCCTTGACAGAAAACATATCATAAATTCAATTCGCCGTTGCATATAACTGTATGAAGATGTATTGACCGGAGGCATATCATAGCGCTGAGCATTAAGCATATGTTAAAATAATTATTTATTTATTATATTATTATATTATTTTATATAAGCAATACAATTAAAAATTGTTTTTAAATGTCGTAAATAGACCAGACTCTTTGATGGGAATTAAGCATAAAAACCTCTGACTAGCAAACTAGCACACTACTGACTAGTCCGACGGAACACTCAATTCGTAGTTTTTTTAAGGTCTTAAGCAATATTTTTTTACTAGAAACTAAATCCCTTAAAAAAACCTAAACAATAGCGAAAAGTGTTGTTCTTAACGTTTATAGTGAGTTGACGAAGCTTAAGAAGTGCGTCAACGTTGTATAATGAACAGTAACGTTTACTTAAGTTGTTTATTAAAACACAATAAATTAAAATGAAAATGGAAATAAGATCGCTTGATTGACCTGTTTTAAAATAGAAAAATAAAAAAGACGACAACAGCTGTACTATAGGAAACTTACGCTATATTAAAATTTTAATTTTTAATTGCAAGACGTTGCCATCGCGGTATTTTGTGTTTGACTGTAAATATATCTAAACAAAAACAAAAATTGTTTACTTTTGAACCCTTAGCCTCCTCTCTCCTCATGCTAAATTGTACCTCCTGATATTGCTACCTTTAAAGTTAATTTTCGAAATTTTATTACCACTCCAAATTAATTATTGTACTAACGCTCGTTACTATAGCATTAAACATTTAATGCCAAAAACTTTAATTTTATTCTTTGATTTAATTTTATACATTGTTAGATCTTTATTACATTTTGAAAATTGAATACCAATGAGTTTAGTTCCAAAATTTCTGCTCTATAATGTGCACCCATAAAATTCATAAAATTGTAATTAAATTCTTGCAAATACAATGTGAAGAATTTTAAAACATTTTATAGCTGTGAGTAAAATCGTGGTAATTGCCAGCAATAAAATGTTATTTATTTGGCGCTATTGTTGTTACTTAATATTGGTTTTGCAAATTGTTATTGCATTTGACGAACAATGTAAATGTAAGCGATTTTACAAAAGAAAAAATTTTGAATAAATTTGTATAAACGTACCTAGATCAATAAAGAAGTGTTTTTAAATTATGAAAAGTACAAAAGAGAAAATAAAAATAAAATATATAATTCAGTTTTAATAATTTAATAATATATATTAAAAATTGTATAAGTCCAACTGATTAAGCATAAACTTTAATTTGTACCTTAAACGTTTAAAGATTATTAATTAAAATATTAGTTGATTTTAAAATTTTGATAACCAAAATGATGCTATTTTACTAATATAATCTGTTTAATCATAATATTCTTAACTTAAAAGATGTTGAAAAAATATCAATCAAGATAGTTAAAACGAGATAAAGATGATTAGATGAAGAGGTATTAGATGTTGGGTTCCCTTCTGAAATCGACACCCGCCCAACTTTACCTCCATATCTTACTTTTAGATAGCCCTATTCTGAACGAACTATGTATTTAACTTGTCCTTAACTTTTCGTGCAACACAAAAAAAGTTGTATACATTTTAACATTTTGAAGTAAAAATAATCATTAAAAAAATTAATGTATATTAAAAAAAAATTATTTATTTATTTATTAGGTATTATATATTTTATTGTCATTAAAATTACGTACAAATAATTAAAATTATTATAAGGTTACAATTAGGTATCAATAATAATATTATTTATTATTATTCTTCATTATTTTTATTGTAATAATTATTATTTATTTTTTTTTAATTTGTAATTTTTAATAATATAAATATCTTTTTTTATAATAATTAATATTCATTATTTTTATAAATATTTTTTAGTATTATTATTTTAAATTTTTAATGTTAAATTATAAAGTGTTATAAGTATATATAAGTTAAACTCAGCAATATTAAATCCCTTCAAGTTTTCGGGCATGGTGCCTTTAGGATCTTAAGTTGATTTAAATATCTTGTATGTCAACGTATGTGTATAGGTATTTTAAAATATTTACACAGATTTTAAAGAACAAAGATTTTTAAGAACTACATATATACATTCAATAAATGTTAGTAATAAAGTTGATTGGCAATACAACAAAAAATAAATAAATTGTACTTCTTGCAAGCCTGTGATGCGTCTATTAAAAATTAACTATCAGAACCTGGACTACTTTGAAAGTCCCCACAAAGTTTATTTGTTTTCTTAAAAATCGATGAATCAGGAATTAAAAATTTAAATAAGAAAATAATAAAAAAAAACATTTTCTTACAAAAACTTCTTTACAAAGCACTTTTAACAAAAACAGTTTGTATAATTCTCTTAATTTTATTTATTATTTATTTTGTTACAATAAATACATATGTATGTGTATAAATGCATATGTGACTATCTCCGAGAAAAAGGACCTAGTGTGGTGAAAAACGGGCTTAGACTTAAGAGTGGATTCTGGTACCTAAAAGGGTAGATGTAGAATAAGATGAAATGAGTAAGTTTTCTGATAAAAATTTATTTACTCCATAAAAACGTTGTTGCGTCGGTCACTAGTTGCGGCTTAAGAAATTGAGAGCAGCAACAATAGCAAAGGTATTGTCACACTAAAAGCGAAAGCAAATACGTCACCACATAGGCATGACGTCAGCAAAGTCGGCTTCCAATCATAACTAACCATACCAAATCGCATCTCCCAACTGAAGGTGTCTTCACAGTGATAATGCGCTATGAACCTTTAAATGCATTTTTCTTAAAACTCCATTTTCATACACTAGGTCCCTTTTCTCGGAAAAGGTCACATACATATATGTTAAGCTTTTAAATTGCTTAAACTCTCAACCACAATTTTAAAAGAAAACGCCTTTCAGATGGAATTATTTTTATTCAAACCCGTTGAATATTTAGAGCATTAACTGGGTAAGAAATCGACAATAACTTAATATATACGATTTGTAATAAATTCGAGTAATAAAATGTTTGAAACATTTTAAGATGTATGATACAAAATTGGATGAGTCGTTCCATGTGAGATATAGTTTATATTTTTTCCGCTTTTGTTTAGAAATCTGCGCCAAAAATTTTTTGTCGATAGCGTCGGATTTGGCATAATTTTCAAGCATTGTTAAGGTGTCTATTTATATGGAAATGCCAAACCAAACTAAATATAAATAACTTGACAGTTGACAAAATGGCCGCCAGTTAAAAAGGTGTTGCAAATTTAGAATTCTATACCTCTATAAAAAACACCCGGTATTACATCTTTACAGTATTAATAAATTATTATGTTATTTGTGTTTTCTGTCACACTGTTTGCAATATGTTATTTTACAATTTGCTAACAAATAACTTAATTTAAAGGTAATTTTATCTTCTTTAATGTTGCATGCAAAATCATTTAAGATAATAATTTTTAAATGGTATTTTTCCTTCGTTGATATAAATAAACCAGATAAACTTTTATAAATTATTTGTTTATTATAATATATTTGCCAACAAACGTAATTGTAAGTAGTTTAATATTACTTATTGACTTGAATATTTTTGATTGAGATAAATAAAACAAATTGTTTAGAAACATTTCTATTTTAGTTACCAAAAAATTATTTTGTATTTAGGAATTTTTAATAAAGTGTTCAAAAAGTATTAATTAAATATTTTACAGAAATTGAACTTAAATAATGACAGAGACCTTGTTGTTTATTTCTTATATTGAGTAAATATTTTAAAATGAACAATTAAATCATAGGTATGTTAAAATGATTAAAAAAAATAAAATGTAATAAAATGATAAAATTAAATTCTGTTGTAAAAAACTTTCAATTCATTTTCATTTGAAAAATAATTTTATGAGTTTATTCTTTTTAACTTTCTAGCAATATTTTTTTAGAATTCCTTAGCAAAGTATTAAAACATATTTAGGCTTTCCAATCATGTTTTTTTTTTAAGTATAATAAAATTTTAGTAATTTAATGTAGAGAAAGACATTTGTTAACTACCACGAATTTAAAAAAAAAACTAGTAGTTAAACTAGGACTCTTTCATAGTGATTTTCCCCATTAAAATTGTCACCTAAAATACGTTGCTGAATGCAGATAGGATCTATTTAATTTTGAGAGGATTTTTCTTATGCTCTCTTTTTAAGACTTTGTTTTCTTAATGATATTTCCATTTGTTATTTTGTTAAAGCTTCATTTCATTTATAAACAAATCAATGTTATTACAGTAATCTGATTTAATTATTTGCTTCAAAGAAATTTTCATCAGATCACGCCAAAATATAGAAAAATTTTTAGAAATTTGTATTTAACAAGTAAGAACACTATATTCGGCTGTGCCGAATCTTTTATACCCACCACCAATTTTGTGTACATTTCAAGACCAATATTTATTATTTTGTTAATCGCTATGGAATAATCTCTTTAAAATAAAATGTGTATCACTTTCTTTTTAGAGGGTGGTTAAATTTTAAGGGCCCATGTTGAATGTGAGCTACACCTAGTCTTTAAATTTGTTTTCTGCATTTCACTTGACATTTCTCAATCTCAAACCTACTCAATTTGATCCGTGGAAAGATACGCAAATGAGCAACGCGTTAAAGTTATTCAGTTTTTTTTTTTAAATGGGTGCTCAAATCAAAATGCATTTTGTGCACTTCGTAATTCTTTTGATCAAGTTAATCGTTCAAATTCGTCCACAATCGGGAGAACTATAACAAATATTTAAATTTCTGCAAAACAGGTCTGTATAAAATGTTAGAAAATCTGTGAATGCCTTCTTAGTTCGTTGAATGGGTACCATTGCTGGTTTTTGCGATAGCTTGGCCAAAGAGCAGTAAACCTCGCCTCATCATCATGCCCAACAATTGAGCATCAACATTGTCATTGAAAATTTGGACCATCAGATAGAGGAGTGGCACCAAGGATGGGGGGAGGGGGCCATTTGGCCGATATTTTGATAAATACATAATTGAACCATACAAATATTATCATTATAAAAAGAATTGATAATAATTTCTTAAATAATTTGTATTTTATTTAAAATCAACATCGGCCCTTAAAAAGTAACCACCCTTAAATATGATTAAATGATTAAATATAATATGATAGTAAAATGTTTTTGTAAATTTAGTCTTTTAGTGAAAGTAGGCGTGTAAATAAAGTTTCTGCTAATAAATACAACTTTGACATTTTAATATAGCCCTTTATTTTCCCAAAAATTTTGTCAATAGAGAAATTACATGAATTTAAGATAAACCATTATATGGGAGGTAGGCGTTAAAGTGGGGTGTCACTAAAGCTTTTTGGCACAACAAATACATTGATTAGAAGGATATATGTAGCAAATTTCATCATCATACCTCTAATTTTGCCTTTTTAAGAGCTTTTAAATTTCATTAACAGTAGATAACGTGAAAAGTGGGCGTTATAGTAGGCGTGTCAAAGTTATTTTTTCAAATGAGTACAACTTAGGTGTTTCAATATAGTCCTTTATTATTCCAAAATCTTTATTAATAGAGAAATTATATGAATTTTAGTTTAAACGTTATATGGGTGGTGGGCGTAAAAGTGGGCGTGGCACATTGATTTTCCGTTAAAAAAAAGCGTCTTACCAAAAGGCAAAGTGTGCAAAATTTCAGAGTCGTACATCCAATTTTGTTGCTTTTATGACGTTTTTGTTTTTAATATACCGAAAAGTACACTGTGCGGTATAAATTTTCGTACATTTTGATCGATAACTCCTCTCCTAATGCATAGATTTAGACAATTTTCGAGAAAAAATATTGTTTTTACTCAGAAAATATATATTCGAAGTTTCATGAGTCTACGTTAATGCGTTTGGACACAATTCCATTTTATTCGATGTTCGAAGGACACGGTTTTTTCGACCTACTCTTGCTTTTCGAGCTATACCTCTCTTCCTAAAATTCCGATTTAGCCCAATACCAAACAAACCTTGTCTATAAGAAAGATTCTGGCTAAATTTGAGCCCCCTAGCTTTTTCGGTGCGACCTCTATCGTGCTTTCAACATATGGACAGACGGACAGACGGACGGACATAGCTAGATCGTCATCAAATCAAACCCTGATTCAGAATATATATACTTTATGGGGTCTAATATGGATATTTCGATGTGTTACAAACGGAATGACAAAATGAATATACCCCCACCATTTTTTTGGTGGTGGGTATAAAAAAGCCGTAATTTCTATATTTGCCTTTTTTATACCCGCCACCAAAAAAATGGTGGGGGTATATTCATTTTGTCATTCCGTTTGTAACACATTGAAATATCCATTTTAGACCTAATAAAGTATATATATTCTAAATCGTGGTTTGATTTTATGTCGATCTAGCTATGTCCGTCCGTCTGTCCGTCTGTCCGTCTGTTGAAAGCACGATAGAGGTCGCAACGAAAAAGCTAGGGGGCTCAAATTTTGCCAGAATCTTTCTTATAAACAAGGTTTGTTTGGTATTGAAAATGGACTAAATCGGAATATTAGGAAGAGAGTTATAGCTCGAAAAGCAAGAGTAGGTCGAAAAAACCGTGTCCTTCGAACATCGAATAAAATGGAATTGTGTCCAAACGCCTTAATGTAGACTCATGAAACTTTGAATATATATTTCTTGGGTAAAAACAATATTTTTCTTCAAAAAATGTCAAAATCTATGCATTAGGAGAGGAGTGATCGATCAAAATGTACGAAAACTTATACCGCACAGTGTATTTTTCGGTATATTTAAAAATAAAAACGTCATAAAAGCAACAAAATTGGATGTACGACTCTGAAATTTTGCACACTTTGCTTTTTGGTGACACGCTTTCTTGTAACGGCAAATCAATGTGCCACGCCCACTTTTACGCCCACCTCCCATATAACGTTTTAACTAAAATTCATATAATTTCTCTATTAATAAAGATTTTGGAATAATAAAGGACTATATTGAAACACCTAAGTTGTACTCATTAGCAAAAACAACTTTGACACGCCTACTATAACGCCCACTTTCACTTTTGAATTGTGTCCAGACGCATAAACGTAGTCATGAAACTTCGAATATATATTTATCGAGTCAAAAGAATATATTTCCCTGAAAATCGCTTAAATCTATGAATTAGGAAAAGAGTTATAGATAAAAATGTACGAAAATTTATACCGCACAGTGTATATTTAAGATTTAAAACGTAATAAAACTGACAAAACTATATGTACGATTCTGAAATTTTGCAAACATGGCTTTTTGGTCAAAGTCTTCGTTATAACGGAAAATAGATGTGCCACGCACACTTTTTTCCTTAAATTTTTATAAAAATATATTAGTCATAGATATTAGCATTTATTCATCTTACACTGCACCATTTATTGTACTGTAGCTAAATCTATATATATAAAAGTGAAACTCTGTGTGTGTGTGTGTGTGTGTGTGTGTGTGTTAGCTATAGACTCTGAAACTGTAAAACCGATCGGGCTCAAATTTTGGTACGTTGTTGTACACATACCGGGGAGTGTTTATGGATGAAAAAAAGTGGGCGGGGCCACGCCCATAAAAAATTACTTATCAGTTTTAGCTACTTGCACTTGACCGATTTTTCTGAAACTTTGCACACATATCGAGCTGTCATGACTAAATAATTTCGTGATAAGAAAAGTGGGCGGGGCCACGCCCCTAAAAAAATTTTAATTTTGAAGTACTTGCACTAAACCGATTTTTCTGAAACTTTGCACACATATTAAGCTGTCGTGACTTTATAATTTTGTGATTAAAAAAGTGGGCGGGGCCACGCCCATAAAAAAAGGCTATAATTTTGAGGTACTTGCACCGGACTAATTTTTCTGAAACTTTGCACACATATTGAGCTGTCATGACTAAATAATTTCGTGATTAGAAAAGTGGGCAGTGCCACGCCCATAAAAAAAGGTATCATTTTTAAGTACTTGCACTGGACCGATTATTCTGAAACTTTGCACACATATTGAGCTGTTATGACTTTACAATTTCGTGATAAGAAAAGTTGGCAGGGCCACGCCCATAAAAACAATTTTAATTTTGAGTTACTTGCACTGGTCCGATTCTTCTGAAACTTTGCACACATATTGAGCTGTTATGACTTTACAATTTCGTGACTAGAAAAGTGGGCAATGCCACGCCCATAAAAAATTATAATTTTTAGGTTTTTTCACTTGATATTCAATTAAAATTCAGAATGCATTTCGATTCATTAAGGGGCGTAGCAACGCGCGCCGGGTTTGGCTAGTATAATATAAAGATGATAAGATAGATGACTCTACTAGCAACTACTAGATGGCATGCTAACAACTTATGCTTATTTATGTTCTCCTTAAGTTATGCTCTATTAAAAATGCGAATTTAGGAAAATTTTGACCTAAGTCAAAAAAAATTATCTCTAAACATTATAAACAATTTATTTTCATGTACTAATGGCTAACAAATTTTAAAATTATACAAAACTTATTTCGTTTGAAAATCTTTTAAAAGCAAAATGTTATAGAAGTTTAAAAATCAAAATCTTACTAATAAATTTCCCGTTTTAGAAAAATCACCCTGTGGCCCTTAAAATTTAACCTTAAATTTACTTTCTTCCTCTTAAATTCATGTAATTTCTCTATTGAAAAGTTTTTGGGAAAATAAAGGACTATATTGAAATATCTAAGTTATGTTTATTAGCAGAAACTTTATTGACACGCGTATTTTAACGGTCACTTTCATTGAAAGACTAAATTTCTGAAAACATTTTACTAGCATACCGAAGTTATAATGGGTGGTTGTATTTTAAGGGACTATGTTGATTTTGAATAAAATTATTATGAAATTATTATCATTTATTTTTATAATGATAATATTTGTATGCTTCAATTATGTATGGAACAAAATATCGGCCAAATGGCCCTCCAACCTAGGCGGCACACCACGATCCGATAGTCCAAATTTTCAATGACACTGTTGATGCTCGATTGTTGGGCACGATGATGAGTCGAGGTTGCTTGCTCTTTTCCCACGTTATCGTGAAAAACAGCAATGTTTCCCATTCAACGAACTAAGATGGCATTCACAGATGTTTTCACATTTCATACAGACCTGCTTTCCAGACATTTAAATATTTTTTACAATTCTCACGATTGTGGACGAATTCGAACGATTATGTTGACCAAAAGAATCACGAAGTGCACAAAATGCATTTTGATTTGAACGCCCATTTTTATAAAAATCTTTAATATTTAAAAGCGTTGCTCGATTGCGTATCTTTCCACGGTTCAAATTGAGTTAGTCTGAGATTGAGAAATGTCAAATGAAATACAAGAAAAAAGTTGAAGTTTAGATGTGGTTCACCTTAAACATGGGCCCTTAAAATTTAACCACCCTCTACAAAGAAAGTGATACATATTTTATTATAAAGAGATTATTCTATAGCGATTAACAAAATAATAAATATTGTGCTTTAAATGTACACAAAATTGGTGGTGGGTATAAAAGATTCGGCACAGCCGAATATAGTGCTCTTACTTGTTATCCATCATATTATTAAAGAAGACATCTTGGATTTTAATATTTTCATAGAATTTTAATGGTAAAGCCTTTAAATTTAATATTACAATGGAGAGGGTTAAAGGGGCCACATTTTTAAATGCTAGAGTTCACCTATATATACATTTCTTGTATGCCATTTTGTTGTGGCTGCGATAATAAATTCAAATGTTTTTATATTCTTCTATTCAGGCCGTTTAAGATGACACTCACATTGACATTTTCGATTCTCTAGAAGTTGAAAGAGTCGATTTTTATTTGTAAATTTTAGGAAAATCCCTGAAACAGTTATATTTGGTTACCTTTATCTTAGTTAGTTTCTTACAGATTTTTAAGTATTTCTAAGAGATAATTTTTGCAAGGCTTGGAATTTGGTGTCTCTAGCGTGTCCTGAAAATGTTGAGGAGCTCGTGAAACTTGATATATTTAGAAAAAATCTATATATTTTTCCCCAATATGTGCAAAATTTTTTACGAGTATCCCTAATAACCTAGTTTTTTTTATATTTTTATTATACCCTTCACCTGTGGTGCACAAGCCCTGATCGTCTGTCCGTCTGTCCGTCTTTCAGTGTGTTGTTTGAAATCTACTTTTATAAGCAACTATATGCTCCTAAGATCTGTGTATGGTATCAATCTCTAGGAAATATTTAGGAATGAATCGCTATTGAAATTCAGCACAATCGCCCGAAAACTTTTTGAGATATGAGCAAAAAACCACGACCACCTCGTTTTTTTTCACAATTACAACAACAACATACGTATATAATGGTTAGAGTAAGCGTTGCATCGAATCCCAGCTGAGTCAAAAAAATTTTTCTTATTATTTTATTTTCTATTTTATATATTATTTATATTTTTATTATATTTTTTTTTAATTTTTTTAAAAAAATTTTTAAGAAAAATTTTTTTTTTAATTTTTTTAAAATTTTTTTTTGTCATTTCTTTATTGTTTTTTTTTAATATATTTTTTTTTATTTTTTTCGTAATTTTTTTTAGAAACAATTTATAATTTTGCAATTGGATGTTTTTTTTCACAATTACAACAACAACATACGTATAAAATGGTTAGAGTAAACGTTGCATCGAATCCCAGCTGAGTCAAAAAAATTTTTTTTTTATTTTTTTTTTATTTTATATATTATTTATTTTTTTTTAATTTTTTTAAAAAAATTTTTAAGAAAATTTTTTTTTTAATTTTTTTAAATTTTTTTTTTGTCATTTCTTTATTGTTTTTTTTTAATATATTTTTTTTTATTTTTTTCGTAATTTTTTTTAGAAACAATTTATAATTTTGCAATGGGATGTTTTTATATACGAATGATACAAACAATTGTTATTGCATGACTACACGTTGTGAAGGGTATATAAGATTCGGCACGGCCGAATATAGCACTGTTACTTGTTTATTTATTTTATTTGCTTCGTACAAATTATATGGATTAGTTTTAAAATTAAGCTCTCAATACAATTTTATCTGTAAGACATACAATCTGCAAATAGTAAAAATGAATAGGCATTTCTCACATAAATACCAGGATTTTAATCAAATGAATTTCCAGTTACACAAAATCTGTTACTGTTTCTGAAACTTATTAAAAATTTGTGATTGTGTGTGTAAATAAGTGAGATTGTTTCACTTACTTTACATGCTTGAAATGCTGCTTCACAAATCTAGCCCATATTTTCCATAAGCTTTTTACCATAATCTTTTTTCAAACACAATCTATTGTATCTGTGTTAATGCTATTATTTGCTCATCTTTCAGTGCGTTTGCGGTCTGTTGCTACAACCTTAAATGAATGAATGTATAAATGGTGTTCGTTGTATTATATGTATTCTCAAACCATATTTAAAATCGATAAAAAAAAGAACACTATCATTATTGATGGAAAATTAAAACAATTGCAATTTTGCCGTTAAGCTGATGATGAACAAAAAATAAATAAAAAAAACCAAATCAACTGCCATAAATGCAAACCAAACAACAGTTAATGTAGCAGTTGCTGTGGCAGCAAAAGCACTCAAACTTCTTAACAATCGAATGATATCAAATGGCAACGAACCATAAGGTTTATCAGATCAGATCATTTGCACAATTTTTATTGAATTGTTGCTACACAGAAAAATAAACGAAAAATCTGAATTTGTTTGTTGAACTATCTGCCTTCCCAGTTGCCTACTTTGTATTTCTCTTTTAAGAACGATAAACCATTAATGCCAGGAAATTTTCATATTATATTGAGTAGATGAAAGATGTGGGTTTTCTGCTGACTTTTTTTTTATTAGTTTTATTTTTTTATGAAAATTCCAATAATCGCATTTGTCCATTCGCTTGAAAAATTACATTTATTGAAAAATATCTAAAAAAAAGTATTAAGCAAGAGTAAAATGTAAAAAAAGTTAATCCACAAAACAAACAAATTTGATGAAATAACAGTTTTGAAAAGATATCTCTACACTAGGTCAATAATTTTTTCAAAACAAACGCAATAATAAATTCAAAGAAAGATATATTCAGATTCTATATAAAATAACTTATATTTCTAATATAAATTTAAATTTCCAAATAAATTTAATTTTAGTTGCTTCTTTTTAGCATCATATTTCTTAATACTAATGAACAAAAAGTGGGCGTACCTACGTTTATCCCAGAAGAGCATAGGATACAAAAAAAGAAAATAAAGGTGTATAAATATATTGAAAATTTAATGATTATTTAAAACTGAAAATATTTTTGGCGTAGTAGTAAAATATTTTAAATTATTTTAACCAAGTAATACCACTATATCCCGCTGTGTCGAATTTTTGACATCCACCAAAAATTCTGTGTGGTGCTTGTGTATCACAAGATTTATTATTTTGTTAATAACTGTAATCGTTATATAATTACCTCATTATCCTTAAATGTGTATATACTACTATCTTTTCTTAAGTTCTATTTGCTAATAATATATTTTTTTACGTTTAGTTTCACTATAGAAGATAAACAATAACAATTATACAGTTATAACACAATATTAAAATGGGGCGGCCATCTAATGATTTTAATTTTAAGCCAACGGCTATTTCGCGTCTGGCAATAATTATGTCATTACATTCTTTCATAAAGTTCAATATATTATCTCTGCTAAACGAATTTCTAAAATAAAGAAAATTGGGCGGAAATTGCAGAAAAATGTCGTACAAAAAATCATCTCTCTTTTTCATCTTAGTTGGGACGTTAATAAGCAAAATTGTCGTATTTGGGGCTCAGAAAACCCAAACGTAGTGTTACAGAAGTCAGTGTAGTCATCACGAGTGAGTTTTTGAAGCACAGTCATAATTGGCCTATATTTCTTTGAAAATGAGGACGGAGCAACTATTGAGATCGAAAGAATCATGTATCCGCTCTTCACTAATGTGAACGATATTTTTTTTCAATAAGATGGTGAAACTTACCACACATCTCATGCCACAATCGATTTATTGAGTAAAGCTTTTGATGGTTGTTTAATTAGCTGAAATTGTGATGTCAATTGGCCGCCACGAGGCTACGATTTGACATTGTTGGACTATTTTCTGTGGGGTTCCGTTAAAAACATTAATGTAAACAAACTATAGACAATCGAGCATTTTAAAGCCAATATTTGTAATGTGGTTGACGAGGTACAAACCCATACACTTAAAAAAAAGAGCTCGAAGTTTGTCCGATCGAGTGGCCATATGAATAAAATAATAATATATTATTTCTATCCGGAACAATAACAAGAAAATAAATTTGGCAAGATTGTTAAACCGATTTTCTTTTAATGTATTTTTAAGTTTATGCTTTTAAATGGCTCACTCGTTATCTTAACTAAATCTAAAGAGTATGACTCGGTAGCTGGTGGTTGTTAAAAAAACATTGTTTTTATGTGGGCACGATAGTTCCTATTTTTATAATAGTATAATTCTGTGGTCACAAACATAATCCGCCTAACTCAACTTAAGAAAGAAACGAGTATGTACTCTTGTGATCAACAAAAAAGAGTTTATATTTTGTTCTTGATATTAAAAAAATATATTGACCTAAGTCACCTTGAACTCTATTAACATTATCAGTAAGCACCAAAATATTCCATTCCTCAGCAACTTTTGATTTTCAATATTTGTTTAAGTCCATATAAACTCAAATAAAAGATTTTTATTTCGTAATAAAAAGTTACCGCCGTATTCATAAAATATATTTTAGGCATATTGGCGGCTTATTTGACACATTTCTTTTTAACATCCGTCAGAAAAGTCTTTAATAATTTAAATTTTATTTTATGAAATACCTCATTAACTATTTAAAGTTTAAATCTCTATCGCTAAAACTCTAAAAAAATTATTTAGAAATAATTGTAATTGTAGCTTGAGTCTCCCTGCAGCCTTATTCTGTAACTTGCTAAAGCTACATCTCCGCTACTTAAACTCTAAAAAATAAATTTAGAGATTTCTGGGATATATATTTTCTGTAAATATATTTCGTAGAATTTTAACGATGAAAAAATTTATAGTTTATGTGGTCTATAATAAATATTTCGTTGCGTTACAAATGGAATGACAAAAAACAATGTATTGCCACACCATATTTTTTTTTGCTGATGGGTATAAAACTTGATGTATATCATTCACCTGTTTTTTGTTTTGTTTTCTCTTTTGGATGGAGAAATTATAGACTGATTTCTATGCGCCTCATTACCACATTGAAAAGCACAATCAGTTCTACTCTAATTTTTAAACCTAAATCAATATTTGCTTCAATTGTGTGTTTGTTTTCTGCTTAACAAAGTAACAAATCTGAGATATGCTTCTACAAGTTGTAGAGTATGCAAAAGATGAAAAGAAAATCAAAGAAATATAAAATACTAAAAGAGGATAAGCATCACAGTTCAAACGCTTCGAGTTTAGTATGAAATTTGTCTCTTGTCTAAGTAAGTAGATGCATATTTGCAACCATTATATAAAAGGATAATACTTGAAGACTTCACTAAAAAAATAAAACGATAATAAAATAATGGAATAAATAAATTGTTTGCTTTTGAAAAGCAAAAATCGTCTACTTAAAAAGTAAGCTAATGCATATTGTTGTAAATTAGTATAACATTTTAAAGAAGGATGTTTAAAAGAGATTTTGATATGAAACAACGATAAAATCATAAGTTATGTTTGATGTATTTTATAACACAAACAAGATGTAGGGAACATATTTATGAAAAAATTGATTTTATTTTCGTCTTGCAGCTTTTTCATCTTCCACAAAAAAAGGTTAGAAAGTGTAAGTAAACACTAAGCAGAATTTTTTGACTGTAATTAGATTCCAGCATAATGAACTACATACGTATTTTCTTTATAAGAATTAGTGGTGTCTTCTATTTGATTAAAACATGACAAATTGCATTGGTGTTGTTAAGGAAACGGTTTTAAATCCGGTAAGTACTTTTTACCTTACCTTACTTACCTTGCTTATACGTAGTTGAAATTATTGGTATGGCAATAACATTTCTTGTGCGTATAAATCGTGAGTTCGAATTCACGTGTTCACAAAATTAAGTCTTGATTGACAAAAGTTTTTGTAAGCTAATTGTATATTTTTAAAACATTTTTGTTTGTTTAAATAAAAGTATACTCTTGATGGGTACTTATTTTGCAGAAAACTAAAAAAAATATAATTATTATACAAAAATATTGCGCAAAAATTAAATGTTAAATACTAAATGCTTAAATTAAACAAAAAGTTGTCATTCTAGTGGCATTTTTCTCATGCGGAAGCATTTAAAGTAATAAGTTTACACTCGCAATGTGTGCATATAAACGGTTTTTAATTGCAATATCTTTTTTATTACAATAAGCCGTATAAACATAGTTTATACTTAACATAATTGCAACATATGAAAATATGCTTTTGTTTATGTTTTAAATAAGAACCAAAAAAAATGGTTTGTAACAACACATCAATTTTAATTTTGGAAATAATTACACCGCGTTACAAAACCGAGCTTTTGTTTTGTCATATGAACCAAAAACAGTTTTTCGGAGAAAAAATAAAAATACACGTGTACACGTCAGAATTTTTTTTTATGAAGTGTCCGTCTGTCCGCCTGTGTGAAAGACTTTGGATAGATTTTTAACTCTTTTTCCGTGATCCAATCGTGCTGAATTTTTTAAGTCAGACTCGTAAAAATATCTGTGTTACGTCAAATTAAAAAAAAAAAAAATAGATTTTTATCAATTCTCAGATTTTTCTAAATAACTAGAAAAGACTCCAAAAATGCAGTGCCCAACTTGAAATAATTTTTGTTACCTTTGTGGCTTATTTGCACCAAGTAAATATATTATAAATATTACGAAAACAGTGGTTAATTCGTTTCAGAAAGTATTCAAGACTGCTTATGTTCCTTACTTGTGGTATACTCCGGAAGTCGTGTGCAACTACATATTGCTATAGAAATTTAAGCACGTTTACTGATGGAAGGTCAACAATAAAGTGTACAAAATTACACTCTAAATAATATTAAATTATTATTGAGTTTTAATTTATTGACAATCTTCTTGATTATTGAAATGAACTAAGATTTTGAAAATTAGGGGAATTTTCACATCTTAATTTATTTACTTACTCCACTAACAAAAAGTATCTTTTTATAATAAAATTTAGTACAACTTAAAAATCTTGATCTCTTTTACCGACTGTTAAAAAAACCAGCCGCTTAAATGTTTGTTATCCTTTTATTACTCCCTTCATAAATTTAACTGCTGTTTTTTTTCGAAATATTTAACCACTAGAAAAAATCTTGAACTATTTATTTTACAGAAATTAAATAACATTAAAAAAAGAAGTAAAACAAAACTTTCAACACATTTTATAATGTAAGAAAAACAAATGAACAGTACACATTGACCATTGAATTGTTAACTCATAAACTTTAGCTTTTTTTGTGCTCTCCTTGTGCTTTTCAGAAAGGAAAGATAACCATTATCAGTTTGATGTCGTTTGCACATAAAAAGGAAAGAGTTTATAACTTCACACAGCAAACAAACAACTTTTTGTTTATGGTTGTGTAAATTTTCTTGCTGATTTTTTATTTATTTATTTTATTTTTTTTTTGCTTGTTTTCTGCTGTTGGCTGCGTGTCTGTTCCTTTTCACTTTGCTGTTGTAAAAAAGTGTTTACCATCATTAATCTTTTGTTGCACAAAGTCAAATAACACAATGATTTTCAACATTATGTGGTATAAAGAAATGGAAAAGATAAAGGGGAGCACTATAGCGCTAAATAAAAATTAATTAAATTTTGAATGATACTGCAAAATCGTAGTTAAGTAAAATCTTTAATATAAAAAAAAATCTATTAAAAAACAATTTTTTTGCTCTACGAACATAACAAAATTTTCTATAGAGTGCTTGGACACTTACTGAGCTTTACAGAATTTTCTATAGGAATCTTTGATGCTATCTTAGAAACACTAGAGTTATAATAGAACATTTTTAATAAACGGAATTTTCGTTGCAAAAGTTTCTGCGAGTGGAAAAAAATTTAATGGAAAAAAAATTTAACGATATTTCAAACCCTGCCTTTGTTTTATCTTAAACTTTAAACATTTCCTCCTTCCATAGCGTTTTTCTAAAGTTATGCTGCTGTTGCTTAAGAGTATAAATTAAACATTAAATTTCATAATTTTTCTTTTTACAAAATTATAAATTTATGTTTCCGTTAGATAAAAAAAAAAAACTCTTTCATTCACTTATTCATTCAAGATTTTGTAACAACTTTCAAGATGCTAAATTTGCTGTAGTAGCTTTATATAAAAATAAGTGAATTTTTATAAACAATTAACTTCAACAGCAACAACAACAACTTCAACTGCAACAGCTAACCATTTTCAGAATTTTATTATACGAACACGAAACTCGAGTATGGTGTAAAAACAAAGAAAAGTTCTAACTAGCCGAAAACAAGTACAGTTTTTTAATTCTTTTTATACCCGCCACCAAAAAAATGGTGGGGGTATATTCATTTTGTCATTCCGTTTGTAACACATCGAAATATCCATTTTAGACCCCATAAAGTATATATATTCTGAATCAGGGTTTGATTTGATGACGATCTAGCTATGTCTGTCCGTCTGTCCGTCTGTTGAAAGCACGATAGAGGTCGCACCGAAAAAGCTAGGGGGCTCAAATTTTGCCAGAATCTTTCTTATAGACAAGGTTTGTTTGGTGTTGAAAATGGGCTAAATCGGAATATGAGGAAGAGAGTTATAGCTCGAAAAGCAAGAGTAGGTCGAAAATCCATGTCCTTCAAACATCGAATAAAATGGAATTGTGTCCGAACGCATTAACGTAGACTCATGAAACTTCGATTATATATTTCCTGAGTAAAAGCAATATTTTTCCCCGAAAATTGTCTAAATCTATGCATTAGGAGAGGAGTTATCGATCAAAATGTACGAAAATTTATACCGCACAGTGTATTTTTCGGTATATTTAAAAACAAAAACGTCATAAAAGCAACAAAATTGGATGTACGACTCTGAAGTTTTGCACACTTTGTTTTTTGGTGAGGCGCTTTTTTGCGACGAAAAATCAATGTGCCATGCCCACTTTTACGCCCACCTCCCATATAACGTTTTACCTAAAATTCATATAATTTTTCTATTAATAAAGATTTTGGAATAATAAAGGGCTATATTGAAACGCCTAAGTTCTACTCATTTGCAAAAACAGCTTTGCCACGCCTACTAACGCCCACTTTTCACGTTATCTACCGTTAATGAAATCTAAAAGCTCATAAAACCGCCAAAACTAGAGGTATGATGATGAAATTTGCTACGTATATCCTCCTAATCAATGTAATTGTTGTGCCAAAAAGTAAAGGTGACGCGCTCACTTTAACGCCTTCCTCCCATATAACGGTTTATCTTAAATTCATGTAGTTTCTCTATTGACAAAGTTTTTGGGAAAATAAAGGACTATATTGAAATATCTAAGTTGTGTTTATTAGCAGAAACTTTATTGAGACGCCTACTTTAACGCCCACTTTCATTGAAAGACTACATTTACAAACGCATTTTAGTAGCATATCGAAGTTATAAAGGGTGGTTAAATTTTAAGGACCGATGTTGAATTTAAATAAAACACAAATTATTTAGGATATTATTATCATTTCTTTTTATAATGATAATATTTGTATGGTTCAATTATGTATTTAACAAAAAATCTGTCAAATGGCCCCCGATCCTTGGCACCACTCCTCTATCTGATGGTCCAAATTTTCAATGACAATGTTGATGCTCAATTGTTGGGCATGATGATGAGGCGAGGTTGACTGCTCTTTTGCCACACTATCGCAAAAAACAGCAATGGTGCCCATTCAACGAACTAAGAAGGCATTCACAGATTTTCTAACATTTTATACAGACCTGTTTTGCAAAAATTTAAATATTTTTTACAATTTTCCCGATTGTGGACGAATTTGAACGATTGTGTTGATCAAAAGAATTACGAAGTGCACAAAATGCATTTTGACTTGAACGCCAATTTTTATAAAAAACCTGAATAACTTTAAAGCGTTGCTCATTTGCGTATCTTTCCACGGATCAAATTGAGTAAGTTTGAGATTGAGAAATGTCAAGTGAAACGCAGAAAACAAATTTAAGGACTAGGTGTAGTTCACCTTCAACATGGGCCCTTAAAATTTAACCACCCTCTACAAAGAAAGTGATACATATTATATTATAAAGAGATTATTCCATAGCGATTAACAAAATAATAAATATTGTGCTTTAAATGTACACAAAATTGGTGGTGGGTATAAAAGATTCGGCACAGCCGAATATAGTGCTCTTACTTGTTTCCTTTCAATTGCGTTGAAGTAGTTTTTAACATAAATATTTATATAGAACAATAAGATAGTTGTTGAATTTCAAGAAGAAGCATTTATTTTGTTTCTTTGTTCATAATTTTTATGTATATTTTTTTGTATAAAAATTATGTTTTGAAATACAAGTACTATTTAGTTGTAAGTTCCTTCAGTAAAATGAATAAAAATTTGTAAAATAATTCAATGACGGGTTTCTGTTCTTCTTTTGTTACTAGAAATAAGCAGTTAACAAGTTCATGGTATTAGAAACTTTTCACTGAGTTTTCATTAATATAAAGAGACTACTAAGTACCAATTTATATAGACAACTTCAATGAAATATTAGAAAATAATAGAAAATTTTAATGAACTTTACTTGCGATCAAATTGTATAAAGCTTGAATTTTAAGAGAAAATTATTTTGCTGTTGTTTTTGCTGTTTACACTGCAATTTAATGTCTATCATCATATATGTAGGCACTGAAAATTTAATAACAAGTGGTTTAAAATGGTCTTTCTACAATACAAATTACTTTTGTAGTGCGATTCCTTTATATTTTTATCGGAATTGATTTAGGTATTCAGTAACATATTTTAACAACAATTGTTATTGTCATATCTTACAACCGACTCAAAAACTTTAAAAGTGGTGAATTCGTTTTAGTACATTTTTTTAATAAAGATTCTAGCTGTGTGTAAAAGTTGTCGAGTATCGTTATAGTTAATTAAATACAAGAGAAGGAAAATTAAGGCTAAAACTACTACTGCTGGCTTGGAAGTATTTATTTTTAAAAGATAAAATTTATGTTGATAAGAAAGTTAAGAGTGGGCCCGTAGAGACAACAGAAAATATGCCTAAAGCATTACAAAGGAGGCTCAAGCTGCCGCTGAAACACACAGAGCTAGTGACGTGTATATAATTTCAAAGCAATTCGGTAGCAGAAAGTATACATCATATAAACACCCATAAACTCAAAATGGTTACCTTAACATGTGGGTACTGAAATTTTTTTGATGACACACAAAAAATATGTCACTGCGACAGCTAAGGAAGTGAACATGACTGCACCTGCCCCACAACATTTCACAACAAGAATGTAACAAGATGCAAAAACAAGAGCTTTGTTTCTCGGTAACATATTTCAAAAGCTGACCTTAAAGAAGGCTTCATACTTAATATGCCGAAGAAAGAAAGTCCGGCTAAAGTTTTAAAGTTGTAAAGCCATAATCCTTTCTTATACGTTTTGCGGAATTTTTACAATTATATCGATTATTTTCAGAAGCAAGATACATCCACAAAAATTAGCAGTATAATCTGTATATATAAAATAGGATGTATGTATGTATATAACGTATGGAACCAAAACGGCCGGACCGATTTTTAAGAAATTTTCAGGAAATATTCAGAAAATATGGGCGGGTAACACTGTGAAGTCTTTTTATCTCATTTTGAAAGCCCTTGTCATATTTTTCAAAACTCTTAAGTCGTTTATGTAGTTCCGAAGATATTTACAAAAAACTTTCGAATTGTTGTATTAAAAAATCCGAGTTTTCAGTTTATTTACAAAAAATATTTCCAGCTCAATGAGCAAATTTAATTGAAACTGCCCGGCAAATTAATCAAATACAAATTGATCGACACAGTAATGGATGAAGAACAAGCCGTCAATTATCCCACTGAATTTTTTAATTCATTGGAACCAGCCGGAATGCCACCGCATGTACTAACATTAAAGGCTGGATAACCGGTTCTTATTCTTATTCGCAACTGAAACGCACCAAAGTTATGCAACGGAACCAGATTGACCATCAAGAACTGTTCACCAAATTTAATCGAGGCAACAATCATCGGTGGCAGATTTATAGGCGAAGACGTACTTATTCCACGAATTTCGATATTTTCCATCGATTTACCATTCCAATTCAAGTGGCTCCAATTCCCTTTGCGTCTTGCCTTTGCCTTTGCCATCACCAAAGCACAAAGCCAATCATTGACTATTGCTGGCTTAATTTTAGAAAATTCATGTTTTTCATACGGCCAGTTGTATGCGGCTTGCTGCCGTGTAGGCACGCCAAAAAATTTGTACCTTTTTTACACCAAATAAAAAAACAAAAAACATTGTCTATCCGCTGGCCTTAAGATGAAGTAATTAATAAATATAATTTCCCATTTGCCTTAAATACATGCATTTATTTTTTTAATTGAGCCCATACCTACATCATATGTAAGTTTTTCTGTAAAAAAAACTTTTTGGTAGGTATTCCATGGATTTTTATTTGAAGACCGTAAATTTCGTTAAAAGCTCAAAGCAACACGGACCGGGCCAGGTAGTATCTGATTAACATTACTAAAACAACTTTTTCATAATAGAAATTTTTAAAAATAAATTTGTTTCTACAATGAACAAATTTTGTAAATATAGATGGCTTTATAAAGAAAGGCCGTATAATGATTTCTTTCTAAATCGATATATTTGTCTCGAGGAAATCAATGCTGTGCCCCAACTAAACAAATTAAAAAATATAAATTATGTTGCTTAGAAGACATTCAAAAGACACCTAAAAATCATTTTAAAGATTTTTTATAAAAAAAAATTCGTCGCTGTCTTAATGTAATAAAATTTTACTTTTATGTGTAACTAAAAATTCTTTATTTTATTTTCTCAAAAGTTTACCTCTTTAAAGTTTCCTTAATGGTTAAAATACCTCCCAAAGGTATAATCCACCGAGAAAAGTTTTGAAATTTCTCTTAAAAAGTTTTCATTATTTTCTTTTACTTGTACCTCCATTAAATTTAAACCTTCTTCACTCTCACTCACAAACGTCATGCTTATTTACAGACAATAAATAGAATAAAGGGGATGAATAAATGAAAATAAATCAGCTTAATGGCACTATTTAGTTTGCACTTTATTCTATTTTTTTTTTAAAGCTTAAGCATATTTTTTCTTTTACAATTTGATTTGACATCATGTAAAAGAATTTGTGTTCATGCATGAACCTTTTTATACATATTTATGCGTTTGTGGTTAACACCCATATTAAGCAACCTACTGCAACTACACTGCGTATTAAAAGCGAAAAAAAAGTTTTTAAAACACTTAAACCTACACATATACAAACTAACTACTCGTATACCACCATTTTTTCCAGCATGTTTGTATGGATTGAAATCAAACAAAAAGTAGAAATATCGTCAATCCCTTGTGTCAACATATTAAGTGCTAAAAAAGTTTTGTATATTTGTAATCCCACCAGGACATGTAAAAAATATTACGTGTACAATATTAACCACTGAATTAAATAATCGAGGGAGGCAGAGGAGAAACAGGCTTTTATGGGAAATTAAAACAGTTAAAGGATTGACTTATAATTTGCTAAAAAAAAATTTGCCAAGGCTGGAATATTAATCCCAAAGGAGTTATTAAAATAAGTTTAAGTTTACTTTGAGAAAGAATGCGTGATTTATTTTAAAGCACAATATGTGGCTGTTGTTAGGCTGTACACTCTGTAGCTTGAACAAGGATACAATTTCACTAGGAAAATCTTATGCCATTCAAAATATTTGTGGGAAAACTTTAGACAGCGACACAACTTTTTTATTTAACTGTTAAAAAACTAACAAAATTTTATGTTTTGTTGTTAAGCTATTAAGCTGTTAAGGCAGTTAAAAATATATTATGGAACAGACTCAAGACACGCAGAGCTGTGTAAACATCCTCATTCAATGATCATATTCTTGTGTAATAAATATCCAACAATGAACGCACACTATATTATTGAGTACATGCTTGATCAGTAAACAAATGTTTGTTTTTGTTGTATTCACAAGAAATTCGGTTTGCTGTTCAATCAAATTGTTCAATTATTCATGAACATACGACCTTTTTTCAATAAAAGATTTTAAGTTGTATTGCATTGTACATGCACTAATGGTTTTTGATGTTTTTTTAGCTCTGCTTATTTTTTTGTGTTTTTATACCCGCCACCAAAAAAATGGTGGGGGTATATTCATTTTGTCATTCCGTTTGTAACACATCGAAATATCCATTTTAGACCCCATAAAGTATATATATTCTAAATCGTGGTTTGATTTTATGACGATCTAGCTATGTCCGTCCGTCTGTCCGTCTGTTGAAAGCACGATAGAGGTCGCACCGAAAAAGCTAGGGGGCTCAAATTTTGCCAGAATCTTTCCTATAGACAAGGTTTGTTTGGTATTGAAAATGGGCTAAATCGGAATATTAGAAAGAGAGTTATAGCTCGAAAAGCAAGAGTAGGTCGAAAAAACTGTGTCCTTCGAACATCGAATAAAATGGAATTGTGTCCAAACGCATTAACGTAGACTCATGAAACTTCGAATATATATTTCCTGAGTGAAAAAAATATTTTTCCCCGAAAATTATCTAAATCTATGCATTAGGAGAGGAGTTACCGATCAAAATGTACGAAAATTTATACCGCACAGTGTATTTTTCGGTATATTTAAAAACAAAAACGTCATAAAAGCAACAAAATTGGATGTACGACTCTGAAATTTTGCACACTTTGCTTTTTGGTGACACGCTTTTTTGTAACGGAATATCAATGTGCCACGCCCACTTTTACGCCCACCTCCCATATAACGTTTTAACTAAAATTCATATAATTTCTCTATTAATAAAGATTTTGGAATAATAAAGGCCTCTATTGAAACACCTAAGTTGTACTCATTCGCAAAAATAACTTTGACACGCCTACTATAACGCCCACTTTTCACGTTATCTACCGTTAATGAAATTTAAAAGCTCATAAAACCGCTAAGATGAGAGGTATGATGATAAATTTTGCTACTTCTATCCCCCTAGGCAATTTCATTACTATGCCAAAAAATTAATGTGCCACGCCCACTTTTACGCCCACCTCCCATATAACGTTTTATCTAAAATTCATATAATTTCTCTATTAATAAAGATTTTGGAATAATAAAGGACTATATTGAAACACCTAAGTTGTACTTATTAGCAAAAACAACTTTGACACGACTACTATAACGCCCACTTTCACTTTTGAATTGTTTCCAGACGCATAAACGTAGTCATGAAACTTCGAATATATATTTATCGAGTCAAAAGAATATTTTTCACTGAAAATCGCTTAAATCTATGAATTAGGAAAAGAGTTATAGATAAAAATTTACGAAAATTTATACCGCTCAGTGTATATATCAAATTTAAAACGTAATAAAACTGACAAAACTATATGTACGATTCTAAAATTTTGCAAACAATGTTTTTTGGTCAAAGTCTTCGTTACAACGGAAAATAGATGTGCCACGCACACTCTTTTCCTTAAATTTTTATAAAAATATATTAGTCATATATATTAGCATTTATTCATCTTACACTGCACCATTTATTGTACTGTAGCTAAATATAAGATAAAGATGATAAGATAGATGACTCTACTAGCAACTACTAGATGGCACGCTAACAACTTATGCTTATGTTCTCCTGAAGTTATGCTCTATTAAAAATGGGAATTTAGGAAAATTTTGACCTAAGTCAAAAAAAATTGTCTCTAAACATTATAAACAATTTATTTTCATGTACTAATGGCTAACAAATTTTAAAATTATACAAAACTTATTTCGTTTGAAAATCTTTTAAAAGCAAAATGTTATAGAAGTTTAAAAATCAAAATCTTACTAATAAATTTCCCGTTTTAGAAAAATGCAGAGAATGTATATTCTAAATCACCCTGTGGCCCTTAAAATTTAACCTTAAATTCACTTTCTTCCTCTTAAATTCATGTAAATTTTGGAATACTAAAGGACTATATTGAATTATCATAGTTATGTTTATTAGCAGCAACTTTATTGACACGCGTATTTTAACGGCCACTTTCATTGAAAGACTAAATTTACGAAAACATTTTACTAGCATACCGAAGTTATAATGGGTGGTTTAATTTTAAGGGACTATGTTGATTTTGAATAAAATTATTATGAAATTATGAAATTATTTTTATAATGATAATATTTGTATGCTTCAATTACGTATGGAACAAAATATCGGCCAAATGGCCCCCCCAACCTAGGCGGCACACCTCGATCCGATAGTCCATATTTTCAATCACACTGTTGATGCTCGATTGTTGGGCACGATGATGAGTCAAGGTTGCTTGCTCTTTTGCCACGTTATCGTGAAAAACAGCAATATTTCCCATTCAACGAACTAAGATGGCATTCACAGATGTTTTCACATTTCATACAGACCAGCTTTGCAGACATTTAAATATTTTTACAATTCTCCCGATTATGGACGAATTTGAACGATTATGTTGACCAAAAGAATTACGTAGTGCACAAAATGCATTTTGATTTGAACGCCCATTTTTATAAAAATCTTTAATATTTCAAAGCGTTGCTCGATTGCGTATCTTTCCACGGTTCAAATTGAGTTAGTCTGAGATTGAGAAATGTCAAATGAAATGCAAGAAAAAAGTTGAAGTTTAGGTGTGGTTCACCTTCAACATGGGCCCTTAAAATTTAACCACCCTCTACAAAGAAAGTGATACATATTTTATTATAAAGAGATTATTCCATAGCGATTAACAAAATAATAAATATTGTGCTTTAAATGTACACAAAATTGGTGGTGGGTATAAAAGATTCGGCACAGCCGAATATAGTGCTCTTACTTGTTCATATAAAGAATGTTACTGTGTTTGAATTAGGCTGAACTGTTATTTGTGTTCAATGTGTTTGTATATGAACACATATGGTAGTTCGTATTAATATTTATGATCATAATCGTTTGCCAGTTTTTAGTGTACATACTTACTTGTGCAATTATTGTTATTGTTGGCAATAAAGTGAAGGTCTTCTAACTTAGCTTTTCTACGTTCATGTAGTGTTTAAATACGAATACCAATACATTTGGTTCCTTAAATCGGGCCTTTGTGACTGTCACTGTTAAAACATCAATTAAAGGGCTTATACGCAAAGCTTCTGTTATAATAATCCTTTTATCAGCGCTGTGTAACTAGCGACACAATCTATATATATAAAAGTGAAACTCTGTGTGTGTGTGTGTGTGTGTGTGTTAGCTATAGACTCCGAAACTGTAAAACCGATCGGGCTCAAACTTGGGTAAGTTGTTGTACACATACCAAGGAGTGTTTATGGGTAAAAAAAGTGGGCGGAGCCACGCCCATAAAAAATTAGTTATCAGTTTTAGCTACTTGCACTTGACCGATTTTTCTGAAACTTTGCACACATATCGAGCTGTCATGACTAAATAATTTCGTGATAAGAAAAGTGGGCGGGGCCACGCCCCTAAAAAAGGTTTAATTTTGAGGTACTTGCACTGGACCGATTTTTCTGAAACTTTGCACACATACTAAGCTGTCATAACCATATAATTTCGTTATTAAAAAAGTGGGCAGGGCCACGCCCATAAAAAAACGTTATAATTTTGAGGTACTTGCACCAGACCGATTTTTCTGAAACTTTGCACGCATATTGAGCTGTCATAACTAAATAATTTCATGATTAGAAAAGTGGGCAGTGCCACGCCCATAAAAAAAAGGTATTATTTAGAGGTACTTGCACTGGATCGATTATTCTGAAACTTTGCATACATATTGAGCTGTTATGACTTTACAATTTCGTGATTAGAAAAGTGGGCAGGGCCACGCCCATAAAAACAATTATAATTTTGAGGTACTTGCACTGGTCCGATTCTTCTGAAACTTTGCACACATGTTGAGCTGTTATGACTTTACAATTTCGTGATTAGAAAAGTGGGCAGTGCCACGCCCAAAAAAAAAAATATAATATTTAGGTTTTTGCACTTGATATTCAATTAAAATTCAGAATGCATTTCGATTCATTAAGGGGCGTAGCAACGCGCGCAGGGTTTGGCTAGTCTATATATATAAAAGTGAAACTCTGTGTGTGTGTGTGTGTGTGTGTGTTAGCTATAGACTCCGAAACTGTAAAACCGATCGGGCTCAAACTTTGGTAAGTTGTTGTACACATGCCAGGGAGTGTTTATGGGTGAAAAAAAGTGGGCGGGGCCACGCCCATAAAAACTTAGTTATCAGTTTAATCTACTTGCACTTGACCGATTTTTCTGAAACTTTGCACACATATCGAGCTGTCATGACTAAATAATTTCGTAATAACAAAAGTGGGCGGGGCCACGCCCCTAAAAAAGTTTTAATTTTGAGGAACTTGCACTGGACCGATTTTTCTGAAACTTTGCACACATATTGAGCTGTCATGGCTTTATAATTTCGTGATTAAAAAAGTGGGCGGGGCCACGCCGATAAAAAAATAGTTATCAGTTTGAGCTACTTGCACTTGACCGATTTTTCTGAAACTTTGCAAACATACTGAGCTGTCATGACTTTACACTTTCGTTATTAGAAGAGTGGGAAGTGCCACGCCCATTAAAAAAAGGTATCATTTTGAGGTACTGGCACTGGACCGATTTTTCTGAAACTTTGCACACATATTGAGCGGTCATGACTATGTAATTTCGTGATTAGAAAAGTGGGCAGTGCCACGCCCATTAAAAAAAGGTATCATTTTGAGGTACTTGCACTGGACCGATTTTTCTAAAACTTTGCACACATATTGAGCGGTCATGACTATGTAATTTCGTGATTAGAAAAGTGGGCAGTGCCATTAAAAAAAGGTATCATTTTGAGGTACTTGCACTGGACCGATTTTTCTGAAACTTTGCACACTTATTGAGCTGTCATAACTATACAGTTTCGTAATTAGAAAAGTGGGCATTGGTACGCTCATAAAGAAAAAGTTATAGTTTTTAGCCTTGCACTTGATATTCGATTAAAATTTAGAATGCGATTAAAATTCATGAAGGGGCAGCAACGCGCGCCGGGCTTTTCTAGTTTTATATATAAAAGTCAAATACTGACTAAACAGTGATCAATATTTTTACAGAAAAAATATTTGTGGAGCCGTTTTAGCAGCTTTGCAAACATTTGAGCTCAATTTAAAGGGTAACTATATTGCTTAAGACAATTAAGAGCTTTTTATTCGGCTATGCTTAATATCAATATACCCTTCGCAAAAGTGTAAATAGCAACTGTAAGTTATTTGTAAAACAGACTTACACTTATACAATCTTTGCTGTTTTTGATTTATAGCTTTTCATATCAGCAGATAATGCGACTAGTCCATACAAGTTACCTGTACTCCATAACAAACTACGAATAGTCCAAGGGTCATCTATATATATGGAGAAAACATGGTCGTTTTAACATTACGATGTCCTAGAGCAGGATCATATGTCCCATCGGAGTAGTCTCAAAACTCTCTTTGTCATTACTATAAGAAGCACCTACACGACCATTGTACACTACATAATAATACAATTTGAATAGCTAAAACACGAACTCTTGTCTGGTTCATGACTGCATTACATAAGACCATATTGTAACTAGTGTAATTTAGCTACAATGGACCACGTTCAGTACATTACATACATTCGTATACAGGAATAATCATAACAAATACAACAACTACAACAAAATCATACATATTTTTTCCATCATGTATATACAAACATACATCAGTGACTTTAGCATTGCCTTTTTTGGTTGTTTTTGAAATAAAATTTTGCTGTTGCAATCTCAATAGAAAAACAGAGTCATATGTGGGTTTTTGTTATATCTCAGCCTTAATTGGGTTAAAATTGCTGATGTTTAATGCAAAAATTCTCAAAGTATTTTTCACAAATTGTTATCACATACGGGTCCCTGAGATATTAAGGTGCTTCAAGAAATTGAATTTAACGCTCACACGTAAGACACTTTGATATTACTAAATCGACTTATCTATATATAAGTATTCGGAATATATAATACATTAGAAATTACAAATGAAATTATAAACTTTTATAACCTTTTGCATTCTTTGGTATATACCCTTTGATTACGTTAGGGTTCGAATACACCAATAAAATTTTCTATTAAATTGTGTGCACACTTTTTTTGTATATTTTTTTTCTTTTATATTTTCGACAACAAAAATTCTTGTTACATTTAACCATAAAACAATTTAACTTCAAAAACCACCAATTAAGTTATTTTATGTAAAGTTGCTGAAGTTGCCTTTTTTGGTACGTAAAATAGAAAAAAAACATTAAACTAAATATATACATCTTTTATGCTAAATGCTGGTTCATTAGTTTTGTAAAAATGCATTATTATTTAAAGTGGCCCTTTTGTGGAATTCCAGTACATATTGATATAGAACATTTTATATTAAAAACAACTTCAACACTACTATTAATTCTCCTATGTGGCTGTGCTTACGTGTGTGTGCGTGTGTGTGTGCTTATCACATCCCACATGATTTAAGTTCAAAAAAAGTTCAAAAAGATTTTGAACAATATTTATTTGACCATATAATATTTTCTTTTAGCTAGAAACTTTAAAAAAATAATAATTTTTCGTGTTCCATAAAAAAAAAATCCGAAATTAATATCGCTAAACGGAAATTATTAATAATTAATTTTAAAAAATATGTATGTATATATCTGTGGCTTGGAGCTAAAAGGGCCAATGTCACTTTTTTGCTCTTTTGAGTTAATCATTGCATTAGGTTTGTTTTCTTGTTCTATTTCGTTATGGTAAAACAGCTAAAGTCATACTTAACCCAGAACAGCTTCATAAATGAAATGATGGCCAATGTCACTTTGAAAGCACCTATAATAGTTAAAGTTCAATTCTAATTTTCTCAAAGGTAAATATTTTGACATTGGCTTTTTTAGCTCCAAGCCACAGATATTCTATATACATTCTACAAAAGCAAAAGTGATAACAGTACCTTCTTGCAGCCCAGGGGACTACTAGAATGTAGCAGTAGTAGGTAGCTGAGCCCCTTCCAATAAAAAATATGTCTACTTTTTATTTTTAATACATCATTTCGGAAACTGGGAAAAATATTTTTTGCTTTTTACTTTGATCACATAACTCTGCCTTCATAAAATCATTTCCGAATTTTTGAATTTTTGATGACTTTGGTTATGTGGGAATAAGGAATTTAAAATATTCTGTATTTTATGTAAGGAGATATTTTCTACCTTTGTATGTATTATTAACACACATCTAAACGTAGTCGTATTGGAAATAATTTTCATTTTGTATTGCGGTTTGGTTTATTTGCCATAGTAACGAACAACAAAAAATTTTAAAATATTTTGCAATAATCGTGGGGTAACGAAAAAGCAACAATTTAATGAATATAAAGTTAGTGGGTTGTCGTTCAAGTTGTAAAGTTATAGTAATGATAGAAGTTGTAGCAGTGGTCCTAAATCGTTAATACGATAAATAGATCTGTACTGTCTTAAAATTAATATTATTGACAACTTAATGTCTAAATTTATCTTACCTTATATTCGCAAATGTTATATAATGGGTATACGTTTAATCTATTACATGCTTTTTATATCTATTTAACTTCAAATTTAATTTTCAGGGGGGCAAAGATAGAAGATTCCACCACCACCAACAGAACAAAAGTATATATTTCTCCTTTTGTTAAAATAACAAGTAAGAGCACTATATTCGGCTGTGCCGAATCTTTTATACCCACCACCAATTTTGTGTACATTTAAAGCACAATAATTATTATTTTGTTAATGGCTTTCTTTGTAGAGGGTGGTTAAATTTTAAATTTAAAACAGAGGCCGAATTACGGCACTCGAACGTGATCGAAATTTGAAAACTCTTATTAAAATCTATATACCTAAAGCATACTCGATCGTTCGAGTAAAATTTCGATCGATATCGAATGCCGTAATTCGGCCCCAGGTCTGTATAAAATGTTAGAACATCTATGAATGCCTTCTAAATTCGTTAAATGAGAAGCATTGCTGTTTATCGCGATAGTGTGGCAAAAAAACAGTCAACTTCGACTCATCATCGTGCCAAACAATTGAGCATCAGCAATGTTATTTAAAATTTGGACTATCGGATCGAGGTGTGCCGTTGAGGTCGCGGGGCCATTTGGCCGATATTTGGTTCCATACATAATTGAACTATACAAATATTATCATTAAAAAAGAAATGATAATAATTTCCTAAATAATTTGTGTTTTATTCAAAATCAACATCGGCCCTTAAAATTTAACCACCTTTTATAACTTGGATATGCTGGTAAAATGTTTTCGTAAATTAAGTGTTTCAGTGAAAATGGGCGTTAAAGTAAGCGTGTCAATAAAATTTCTGCTAATAAATACAACTTAGATATTTCAATATAGTCCGTAATTCTTCCAAAATATTTATTCATTGAGATATTATATGAATTTGAAATAAAGCATTATATAGGATGTGGGCGTAAGAGTGGCGTGTCACCTAAATTTTCTGGCATAACAATAACATTGACTAGAAGGATTTCCGTAGCAAATTTTATCATCAAATGTAGTGGCGCCTTCAACAGATGTCGCCATCTGCAATGAATAAATGCTAATGAATATGACTAATATTTTTATAAAAATTTAAAAAAAAAGTGGGCGTGGCACATTTATTTTCCGTTATAACGAAGACTTTGACCAAAAAACCATGTTTGCAAAATTTCAGAACCGTACATATAGTTTTGTCAGTTTTATTACGTTTTAAACTTCAAATATACACTGAGCGGTATAAATTTTCGTACCTTTTGACCTATAACTCCTTTTCTAATGCATAGATTTAAGCAATTTTTGGGGAGAAATATTCTTTTGACTCGAGAAATATATATTCGAAGTTTCATGACTCTACGTTTATGCGTTTGGACACAATTCCTTTTTTTTTCGATGTTTGAAGGACACGGTTTTTTCGACCTATTCTTGCTTTACGAGCTATAACTCTCTTTCTAATATTCCGATTTAGCCCATTTTCAATACCAAACAAACCTTGTCTATAAGAAAGATTCTGGCTTTTTCGGTGCGACCTCTATCGTTCTTTCAACAGACGGACAGACGGACAGACGGACGGACATAGCTAGATCGTCATCAAATCAAACCCCGATTCAGAATATATATACTTTATGGGGTCTAAAATGGATATTTCGATGTGTTACAAACGGAATGACAAAATGAATATACCCCCACCATTTTTTTGGTGGCGGGTATAATAAAATATGTATTACTTTCTTTATAGAGGGTGGTTAATTTTTAGGGGCCCCTGTTGAAGGTGAACCACACATAAGCAACAAGTTTTTTTTTTGCATTTCATTTGACATTTCTCAATCTTAGACTAACTTAATTTGAACAGTGGAAAGATACCTAAATGAGCAACGCGCTAAAGTTATTCAGGTTTAATTATTTATTTTATTTGATCTCTTTTTTTAAATTTTCATATTTAAATATCCAATTTTTGTATTTAAATTCTCAATATTTCGCAACTCCTTCATGTAGCATCTTCAGGAAACTTCATTATTATTAATTATTAATTAATTAATTAATTAATTATTATTAATTAATTATTTGTAAATTAATTTTCAGGTTTAATATTCAGGTTTTTTTATGAAAATGGGCGTTCAAAACAAAATGCATTTTATGCACTTCGTAATTCTTTTGATCAACATAATCCTGCCTTCTTAGTTCGTTGAATGGGAACCACTGCTGGTTTTTGCGATAGTGTGGCAAAAGAGCAGCCAACATCGCCTCATCATGCCCGGCAATTTAGCATCAACATTGTCATTGAAAATTTGGACCATCAGATACTTCGATATGCTCAAAAATGCTTTTGTAAATGTAGTCTTCCAATGAAAGTGGGCGTTAAAGTAGGCGTGTCAATAAAGAGTCTGCTAATAAATACAACTTAGATATTTCAATATAGTCCTTTATTTTCCAATAAACTTTGTCAATAGGGAAATTACATGAATTTAAGATAAACCGTTATATGGGAGGTAGGCGTTTAAGTGGACGTGTCACCTAAACTTTTTGGCACAACAATTACATTGATTAGAAGGATATACGTAGCAAATTTGATCATCAAACCTCTAAATTTGGCGGTTTTATGAGCTTTTAAATTTCATTAACGGTAAATAACGTGAAAAGTGGGCGTTATAGTAGGCGTGTCAAAGTTGTTTTTGCGAATGAGTACAGCTTAGATGTTTCAATATAGCCCTTTATTATTCCAAAATTTTTATTAATAGAGAAATTATATGAATTTTAGGTAAAGCGTTATATGGGAGGTGGGCGTAAAAGTGGGCGTGGCACCTGGCACAGTAATGACATTGCCTAGGGGGATATACCTAGCAAATTTGATCATCATATCTCTAATATTGGTGGTTTTATGAGCTTTTAAATTTCATTAACGGTGGATAACGTAAAAAGTGGGCGTTATAGTAGGCGTGTCAAAGTTATTTTTGCGAATGAATACAACTTAGGTGTTTCAATATAGCCCTTTATTATTCCAAAATCTTTATTAATAGAGAAATTATATGAATTTTAGGTAAAGCGTTATATGGGAGGTGGGCGTAAAAGTAGGCGTGGCACCTTAATTTTCTGGCACAGTAATGACATTGCCTAGGGGGATATACCTAGCAAATTTGATCATCATATCTCTAATATTGGTGGTTTTATGAGCTTTTAAATTTCATTAACGGTGGATAACGTAAAAAGTGGGCGTTATAGTAGGCGTGTCAAAGTTATTTTTGCGAATGAGTACAACTGAGGTGTTTCAATATAGCCCTTTTTTATTCCAAAATCTTTATTAATAGAGAAATTATATGAATTTTAGCTAAAACGTAATATGGGAGGTGGGCGTAAAAGTGGGCGTGGCATATTGATTTTCCGTTACAAAAAAGCCCCTCGCCAAAAAGCGAAGTGTGCAAAATTTCAGAGTCGTACATCTAAGTTTGTTGCTTTTATGACGTTTTTGTTTTTAAATATACCGAAAAATACACTGTGCGGTATAAATTTTCGTACATTTTGATCGATAACTCCTCTCCTAATGCATAGATTTCGATAATTTTCGGGGAATAATATTGTTTTTACTCAAGAAATATATATTCGAAGTTTCATGAGTCTACGTTAATCCGTTTGGACACAATTCCATTTTATTCGATGTTCGTAGGACACGGTTTTTTCGACCTACTCTTGCTTTTCGAGCTATAACTCTCTTCCTAATATTCCGATTTAGCCCATTTTCAATACCAAACAAACCTTGTCTATAAGAAAGATTCTGGCAAAATTTGAGCCCCCTAACTATTTCGGTGCGACCTCTATCGTGCTTTCAACAGACGGACAGACGGACATAGCTAGATCGTCATCAAATCAAACCCTGATTCAGAATATATATACTTTATGGGGTCTAAAATGGATATTTCGATGTGTTACAAACGGAATGACAAAATGAATATACCCCCACCATTTTTTTGGTGGCGGGTATAAAAAAAAATGATTTGCAGCCATAGCACATACTTCCCGTCTTAGGACTTAAACTTGATCCCCGCCCGTAAAATATTGCCTTTTTAACTTAGGCCTGACCAAAAATAATGGTTTTCTATTCAGTTTTCTATTGGGGTCGTAAAATATCCAGAAATCAGAATTTTATGAAAGGCAAAGTGCCAAATTTTGCCCCTCACTGCATAGCATCCAATAAATTACTTAAAGTGCTTGCAAACGAAAGCACTATAACTAATGCATCCAGTACTGCTTATAATTTCATCACTTAAAAAAAAGGATGAAATTATTTCAATAGTATTTCTTTTCTTTATAAACAGTGATCCAAAGTAGTACACAGTGTTAAATGTGAATCACACATTTACTTTAAATATTTTGTCATTTCTTTGATATTTGACATATCTTTGTTTCATCATTTTAAAAATTAAAGAAAAATAACCTTTAAAACCAAAATCCATTCGTGCACTTCTTAATTTTTTATTCTGCATAATCGTAGTTTACCAAGTTTGTTGGAAATCTTAAAATACTTGTGCATGCTCTCCCAGTTTTTTTTTAACGGAAAACATTGCTGGTGTTCTGACCATTTAAAGCGTCGTCAATACGATTGATTGGTTAAACAGAGAGATATTAATAGACTTTACAAAAAAGTCATATTTAGCAACAAGGTGGTGTTAACTGGTCACCACTATCATGTTCTTTAGTAACGCTGGACCTTTCTCTTGCTCTAATAAGCCAAGAACAATTTAAGGGCTAAAGAAAACTTTCATGACTTTGAACCTCAATTATATTTCAGTGTCATTAAAAATATGAACCATCGGATAGAAATTACCACTGAAGCCGTGGCATTTGGCCAATATTTTGTTTTACACATAATTGTAATAAATTCCTATATTAAAATAATTCTTTAAAACATTTTTTGTTTTATTAAAAATTAACATCGTGTATTTTGGTTGGACCTCCTTTCCTAATGATTATATTGTACGTGTTATGCGATCAAAGTGTTACCTTTTCAAACGATCACATTGCTTTGTGTGAAATTATTTTTATACCCGCCACCAAAAAAATGGTGGGGGTATATTCATTTTGTCATTCCGTTTGTAACACATCGAAATATCCATTTTAGACCCCATAAAGTATATATATTCTAAATCGTGGTTTGATTTTATGACGATCTAGCTATGTCCGTCCGTCTGTCCGTCTGTCCGTCTGTCCGTCTGTCCGTCTGTCCGTCTGTCCGTCTGTTGAAAGCACGATAGAGGTCGCACCGAAAAAGCTAGGGGGCTCAAATTTTGCCAGAATCTTTCTTATAGACAAGGTTTGTTTGGTATTGAAAATGGGCTAAATCGGAATATTAGAAAGAGAGTTATAGCTCGAAAAGCAAGAGTAGGTCGAAAAAACTGTGTCCTTCGAACATCGAATAAAATGGAATTGTGTCCAAACGCATTAACGTAGACTCATGAAACTTCGAATATATATTTCCTGAGTGAAAAAAATATTTTTCCCCGAAAATTATCTAAATCTATGCATTAGGAGAGGAGTTACCGATCAAAATGTACGAAAATTTATACCGCACAGTGTATTTTTCGGTATATTTAAAAACAAAAACGTCATAAAAGCAACAAAATTGGATGTACGACTCTGAAATTTTGCACACTTTGCTTTTTGGTGACACGCTTTTTTGTAACGGAATATCAATGTGCCACGCCCACTTTTACGCCCACCTCCCATATAACGTTTTAACTAAAATTCATATAATTTCTCTATTAATAACGATTTTGGAATAATAAAGGCCTCTATTGAAACACCTCAGTTGTACTCATTCGCAAAAATAACTTTGACACGCCTACTATAACGCCCACTTTTCACGTTATCTACCGTTAATGAAATTTAAAAGCTCATAAAACCGCTAAGATGAGAGGTATGATGATAAATTTTGCTACGTCTATCCCCCTAGGCAATTTCATTACTATGCCAAAAAATTAATGTGCCACGCCCACTTTTACGCCCACCTCCCATATAACGTTTTATCTAAAATTCATATAATTTCTCTATTAATAAAGATTTTGGAATAATAAAGGACTATATTGAAACACCTAAGTTGTACTTATTAGCAAAAACAACTTTGACACGACTACTATAACGCCCACTTTCACTTTTGAATTGTTTCCAGACGCATAAACGTAGTCATGAAACTTCGAATATATATTTATCGAGTCAAAAGAATATTTTTCACTGAAAATCGCTTAAATCTATGAATTAGGAAAAGAGTTATAGATAAAAATTTACGAAAATTTATACCGCTCAGTGTATATATCAAATTTAAAACGTAATAAAACTGACAAAACTATATGTACGATTCTAAAATTTTGCAAACAATGTTTTTTGGTCAAAGTCTTCGTTACAACGGAAAATAGATGTGCCACGCACACTCTTTTCCTTAAATTTTTATAAAAATATATTAGTCATATATATTAGCATTTATTCATCTTACACTGCACCATTTATTGTACTGTAGCTAAATATAAGATAAAGATGATAAGATAGATGACTCTACTAGCAACTACTAGATGGCACGCTAACAACTTATGCTTATGTTCTACTGAAGTTATGCTCTATTAAAAATGGGAATTTAGGAAAATTTTGACCTAAGTCAAAAAAAATTGTCTCTAAACATTATAAACAATTTATTTTCATGTACTAATGGCTAACAAATTTTAAAATTATACAAAACTTATTTCGTTTGAAAATCTTTTAAAAGCAAAATGTTATAGAAGTTTAAAAATCAAAATCTTACTAATAAATTTCCCGTTTTAGAAAAATGCAGAGAATGTATATTCTAAATCACCCTGTGGCCCTTAAAATTTAACCTTAAATTCACTTTCTTCCTCTTAAATTCATGTAAATTTTGGAATACTAAAGGACTATATTGAATTATCATAGTTATGTTTATTAGCAGCAACTTTATTGACACGCGTATTTTAACGGCCACTTTCATTGAAAGACTAAATTTACGAAAACATTTTACTAGCATACCGAAGTTATAATGGGTGGTTTAATTTTAAGGGACTATGTTGATTTTGAATAAAATTATTATGAAATTATTATCATTTATTTTTATAATGATAATATTTGTATGCTTCAATTACGTATGGAACAAAATATCGGCCAAATGGCCCCCCCAACCTAGGCGGCACACCTCGATCCGATAGTCCATATTTTCAATCACACTGTTGATGCTCGATTGTTGGGCACGATGATGAGTCAAGGTTGCTTGCTCTTTTGCCACGTTATCGTGAAAAACAGCAATATTTCCCATTCAACGAACTAAGATGGCATTCACAGATGTTTTCACATTTCATACAGACCAGCCTTGCAGACATTTAAATATTTTTACAATTCTCCCGATTGTGGACGAATTTGAACGATTATGTTGACCAAAAGAATTACGTAGTGCACAAAATGCATTTTGATTTGAACGCCCATTTTTATAAAAATCTTTAATATTTCAAAGCGTTGCTCGATTGCGTATCTTTCCACGGTTCAAATTGAGTTAGTCTGAGATTGAGAAATGTCAAATGAAATGCAAGAAAAAAGTTGAAGTTTAGGTGTGGTTCACCTTCAACATGGGCCCTTAAAATTTAACCACCCTCTACAAAGAAAGTGATACATATTTTATTATAAAGAGATTATTCCATAGCGATTAACAAAATAATAAATATTGTGCTTTAAATGTACACAAAATTGGTGGTGGGTATAAAAGATTCGGCACAGCCGAATATAGTGCTCTTACTTGTTTGTATTAATTTAAATTACAAAATGTGTTTAATAATGAAAATTTTTTAATCCATTCACTTAAGTTTGATGTGGCACATTTGCAAAAGAGCGTAAGAAATTGCTCTTGAATTTCCAAACACTTTATTCTTCTATGAAAATATGTTTTAAGCAGTTCATAAACCTCAAAAATTATAGTGTATACTAAATAAAAAGCACTAACAAAAATGTAGTCTTACAAATATTTTTGGCGTAGACCCATGGACGTTCAACAAAGCCATTTCATAAAATTTTTGTGACCCCAGAATATTAAAAAAAAACCATGCAGATCCGATGGAATAATCTTTTTCCATTTTGGAGAACGAGGTGAACACTTTAAAATATGCGATGCGCTGAAGAAAACTATTGTATGGGAATGAGCCAAAATAGCTCAAGATCATATACGGTCATAATAAAGGCAAAAGAAAGTCAAATCAAGGCAAAGGGAATAGATTCTCATGTGGTCGCTTGGATACATAACACCTCAATTGCATGTTTAAAACAGTTTTTAAATTAATCTGATTTTTTAAAGAACTCTGCACATTTGTTCATGTCTTGGATTATTAATTGCGAAGACCTGTTGGCTTTTATATGTGTTATTTAGTAATATAATTTTCAATTTTTTTTTTTGCACATGTTGTAGATTTTTTACTTCAAATTTATTTGTGTGAACATATGTAAATGATCTGAAAATACTTTTAAAGTTAAAGACTTGAGTTTTTTTTTTATGTGAATGTTAAAGAACGTTTGCCTTTAAGTTTATATTAAAATAATAATTATGTTTAATATAAGTTAAACTTGAGCACTAACTAAAACATGTTTGTAAAAAATTTGAACTGACAGTTGCTGTTAAATCAGAATTTAACGACTATTTTGTTGATTTAGATTCTAATACTTTGTAGTTAAAATCCTTGAAAAAATACAAAAATTACCTGTTCATGTTATAGAGCGATCAATGTAAGAAAAAAAGTGTTCATATTTTGGGGTGTTCATATATTAACGGTTCATATTACAGTGTGTGCACTGTAAATGTTTTTGTTTTTTTTGTGAAAATGTTCCTAATATTTTAAAAAAATACTGTGAATTTTGAAAGTAATAGAACCCAAAATAATAATAAATAAATAATATTGGTTCTTTCGTTGGTGCCACTTATAATCTCAAAGAAATAGTAAAGGTCTCTTTCACATTTTGGTTAATAAAGGGTCCGCCAAATAACTTTTTTTTTTAAATGTTATAAAAAAAAGTGTAGCTTCGGCTGTGTGGCACGTAGCGCCGTCCTGTTGAAACCAAATGTTGCCAACATTCTCCTCTTCATTTTTTGTAAACAAAAATTCGTTCAACATGGCCCGACAACGATCGCCATTGACTACGACACTACTTGCTCAATGGCCCAATTATGCCTCTGTATCAAAATCCGCACCAAACAGTGTCACGTTTTGGGTGTATCGGCTTTTCAATATATGCGTGCGACAATTTTGCTGGTTTACATACCCTCCAAGATCAAAATGAGCTTCATCTGAAAAGATGATTTTTTTTTGGCAAAATCGGCCAAAGTAATGTCGCAATATTTCCCAGCGTTGTTCAAGCGTATACACAACCATATACGTTCAGCGGAAGGATAAAACTAATTATCTGTTAGTTTCTGTCAAATCAGACATGAGCTAAGTATTACCATTCACGAAATAAGCACTAGTTGAAAAAAAAACGTTTGATGGCAGACCCTTTATATATATATAGGCATATGCAAAAGTATACTAGATTATTTTTTTTATAAATGTTTTAAAAGGGTTAATTTAAAAGATATGGTACTTTGAATTATTTATCAAGTGAGATTTAGTTTTGAACCCAAGGGTATAGTTGCCAAGGATATGTTATTTTAAAAGTAAATTTGTCGCACTAAGGGAAACACCTCAATCTGTTTACTGTCTAATATATTTTTGAATATAAACACTTTTTCTCCAAAAGTTGAAGGAAAAGAGATAAACTAAAACTCACTTTTATATGCATATTTAGTGTCACAATTGGTTAAATGTGTCCAGGCAAGTGTCACTCTGTTTTCAGACACACACAATTTGTCGCCTCATTTCTTCACAATTGGCTTAAGAATCCCTGTGGTAAATGGTTCTTCAATTGTAGTACAAATATCATCTATTGGTACTTTTAGCTGCAAAATAAAATGGAAATTTTTGTTACATACACACACACATACATACAAAGCCAAACATTGTTATGGAATAAAACAAAATGACGACGATGATGTTGTGTATAGTGGCATTTTTAAGCGAGTAAATGATATGCTAGAAAAAAGCTAGTTTTTGTTTTATAATGGCTCCCATTCATTCTATTGTATATTGTACTATGGCTGCTGCTATCTGATGGTATTGTATTTCATACATTATTTTACCTTAGTTTTACTACTGTTGTTGTTCGGTGATGTATTTTTCTGTTATGCCTTCCTACACTTTAGTTTCCATTCAGTTGTTATGTCTCTTAACCAACCAACTTCAAGTTGCTTTAATGCCTGTCAATTCTTTACAGCAACAGTGCTGTGTTTTGTTGTATTTATACAAAAATATTGTTGGTAGTATCTACAAATTGCTTTGGTGTTCTATGTGTTATTTCTATATTCTTGTTTTACCTTTTTGCTTTCTCTTCCAAGCAAAAACTTGTAGTTGTAAATGTAGTTGTTATATGGTTTTTGTTTTATTGTTTTTGTTTGCATAATTTATGACCGTATACGTCCTTGATATTTGACTTTGAATTTTAAATCACTGGAAGTTTATTTTGCTGTTTTCCTTTTTGCTGCTACAGGAAAAAAGGTTTGAGTTTAGATGATGAATCATTTATTTATAAGCACTTTCTTTGCCTAACCGTTAAATGAAAATTATAAATAAAGAAGTGATGAAAATTCTTAGTTTTTAAATAAGGAATTGATGAAAATTTTTTCCCCAAAAATATACATAAACAAATTGGTTGTGATTTTGAAAAGGCAGAATATTTCAAACTTCCTAAAGTGTTTAAGCAATTTGCTTAAAATTTTTGAAATTGCTAAGATTTGTTCAATAATGTTTGGCCAGAAATATAAGAAATATTTAAATTTTGTGGTTAGTATGTCAAAGGTTTTCTTTACATATTTGGTAAACTTTCATTAAAAAAAAAATTTAAAGGCTTGTTTTATAAAAGAAAGTTTAAAAAAAATTGTATTAAAAGAAAATAATTTATTGAAAATTTTTACAAAAGAAAAACTCATAATTTGTTAGAGTAATTTTTTTTTTGAAAAGGTAACATATTCGAAATTTATGTATAAGGGTAATTTTTTTTAATCGCAAATTATAAAATTTAATTTCTCGTATGTGCAGTTTGGAAAAATTTCTTTTCACTTTATTAATTGTTGTGTATTTACCAATTTGAGTCAAAGGAAAAAAATATAATAAAATGATATAAAAGGTAAAAAAAGTTCACAAGATTTAACACAAACTCTATAAAACAATGTTAAGAGATAGCACATAAGAGTAGACATTTCAAATAAATTTTTGTGTGTGACATGGCAAACTCGATTAATGTGGATTTTTGCCACATATAATGTGAAACAAATTGAGTAGATGCTGTTATCCCGTCGCTAAGAGAAAATATTGGATATATTAAATATTTATGGATAATAACTAGAGTTAGTTTGTTTATAAATACGTACATTGCTAAGCGGGACATAAAATTAGGGGAAAGGAATTAAGAAAACCTAACATGACGTAGCTGTATGTATCATAACGCAGCTATGATTAATACGGTGTTACTTAACGTAAGTTTTGTAACATTCGAAAATAAACTGGCACCAAGCAATAGGATAAAGTAAATTGTTAATTCTATAAATGCACAAATAAGCTGACTATATTTGCGAGACTTTATTGTTGTGAGCAGTTATCAGTGTTGTTTAAAGGAATTTCCATAAAAATTTTTACAGTTCATTGGCAAAAGTTCAAATAAAAAGTTTCATATTTTGTGAGTCAATTAAATATTTAGGTTAGTTTGAAAAAAAACAAGGCATTATAAAGTTTAAACGTATAATAGGTATACAATTATGCCCAAATTAGCATGTTGTGCACTCTAAGGAATACACTTAAACTCATCCAAATATTTCGTCTAAAGCCCAGTTTGTTAGGAAATTCCAATTTCTATTCCTTAAAACTAAAAATTCGTATCTAATACTCCTTAACACCGAAACCTGGCAAAGGTAATGTTTTAAGGACTCATTCCCTTCTTTACATGCTGCACTTGTCGCTCCATCTGGTAGTCCTCTGGCGAGCTAAATGAGTTCCTAGCTCAGTGTGATTTGTTGCTTCACTAGTTTATTTTCTTAGTGTTGGCTTAATCAGTTTAAAAATCTGCTTCAATTTCTTAAGAATTAAGAAACCTTGTAATATGTTTGTCATCGTACCGACAGCAGTATTTTACATTCTCTGGCGTCTTCTATGGAAAAAGGAGAAAAAGAAATTAGAGGAAGAAATTTGTACCATAACTATTCAGAGTATAGTCAACAAAATGTTACGTGGAAATGATAATTTGTTGAAGGTTGCAAATTACGCGGAGAATGTACTTAAAATAAAGAAAATTTACCTAAATATATGATCCCCATTACTCTTCTGAATACAGGCAATTGAAGAACAAGGCTAAATCACCCAGATTCTCTATCCGAAGTAATAAGAATGCTGTTGAGGATAGAGAAACATTCAGAAGCAGGTTTCAAAAAGTTACAATACATATTGTATGTGACGACATCTGATGAAACGAAGTGATTTTCTTACTCATCATAAAAAAAATCGATAGAATCATAGCAGACATGGTATAACCCGTGCCAAAAACACATTTGATTTCATTTTGAGAAACTGTAATCCAATTTTTTTTTTAATTCAGAACAAGCTTCTTTTTATGTCATTTCCTATAGAGAACCTCATACGAATGCATTAATGTTTATGACAATTGTGTAAGATAATAAAAAAATCTATCTTCAAATAAATACAATGCCAAAGCTTTGCTTGGGTCATCAAAGTGATCCGGGAATTGCTAATTTTCTATAAAAACTATATACATATGTATGTTGGAAATTGCTATTCAAAAGGTAGAAAACTTTCTACATATAAAATCTATCATCAGTCAAACAAACAATTTTCTAAAATTAAACATTCTGGGACTAAGTATATCCTAAGATAAATTGACATAAAATATTAATGAAATGCAGCTAGGCAAAACAAGATGTTTTGTAGAAAACGAAGCTGCTGTGGCATTTTGCGGATTGGAACCTAGAATTGCTCCAGGGATGGGATGGTGCGGACCAAGGTCCTACGATGGGTGGAATCTATGAACCTGAGAAGGTGGATGGAAACGACCACATGTAGACAGGCACGTATGGTGCTCGAAGGGCCCCTTGGCAGAAACGCAGTTAGGATACCCAGATATAATCGGAGGACCCTGAGCTGGATAACTGCTTCGGTCACAGGACATGGCAACTTCAAAAATCATCTGCGCAGTATCGGGGTTGTGGGGGATGATGTTTGCAGAATGTGCCTTGAGACTGCTGAGACAGCGGCGCATGTAGTATACGAATGTCCGGCAATGCTTGGCAGGCACACGTTGGGTGATCGATTATCCGACATTTTTAAGAAACCGGTTTTCAAATAGTTTGAAATTTAGTATTTAAAAAAAAACCGGTTGCTTTTTTGAAAATTTAGAAAGAACCGATTAACCGGTCGAATACATAAAATATAATTCTTTCTTATACCCATGACAGAGATACATATATAGGTATCAACTAATTTGTTTTATGGTTTAATTGCATTATTATAAAATGCCGTTATTTAAAATAATAAAAAACTTTGTTACAGGAGGTTGTAATAATGAAGAATATTAAAAGGTCACTTCACTGCGCACTGTGGTCAAATTTACCTTTTACTAACATTAACTTTTTAGGCAAGTTGTAATAATGACCCTTTTTGTGCCAAATAATTTTAGTATACAAGTCATATTTATGTTATCAGAAATATTAGTTAAGCTATGGGTAGTCTTTACTACAAGTCGCTAGATTTAGTTGACTAATTTGGTTAAAAACTTAACTGAACAGCTGAATATCACAGCAAATTATAGGCGCAACAACGTATAAAATACCTGCTCTCCATTTAAAACAAAAAATATTAACCCAAATTATTTTTCTGATTTTAGATTTGTTTTGAAACAACAAATAAGTTTCTTACAATATTATGGAAGAGTATTTAATAAATTTTTTAGATTTTTTGAAATTTTTTAGTAATAAATATAGTATGATACTTTTGGTTACTAAGATAAATGAACATAAAACTAAAAATGAAAAAAAAAATCGGCTTTTGTGAGAAAACCGGTGTATTCGACATTCAAAAAATTAACATTTGGAAAAAACCGCCAGCTGAAACAGTAAAAAACCGGGTTATCCACCGGTTTTAAACAAAGAAAAAAGCATTTATCGATATTTTCTTAAAACAAAAAATTAAACAACAACAGCAATAAATAGAAAAGTACTTATTTAAAAATAATTTTTTCTAAATTAGTATTGAGTAAAAAATTTTTTTATGCCAGAACAAATTATATGTTATGCATTTGATGTGCTGTCAATATTATGCAATATAAATTTTTGATGTTACCGCTCATATTAGCCGTTAACCTCCATTTTGCTTGAGGAAATAAAATATATATTTTTACTGCTGCTGCTGATACGACTGCTGTTAAAAAAATGTGAGTAAATCAATTTAGGTTTTTATTATTGCCAGCTGTTCTATATTCAGGAGTTAGAAAGGGCTCACTGGCTGACTGCTTCGTTGTGAGTAACAAATAGGTAAAATTTATGCATGTATAAAATTTTACATAATTTTACTTATTTCTTTTTCGGTTAAATTTAAACAATTGTATATGATCAAAAAAGCATGTAACATGTGCTTGTAAGTTAACTCTTAACAGCATTTATTCCTTTCTTTTTTCCTTTTTTCGTTTGGTTGAAATTTAATCTACTTAAAGATTAAAGTTAAAAAAAAAGAAAATATTTACATAAAGGACAGCTCTTTAAAATGAAAAAAAATATTTCTTTATTATTGGCATTTCACTTTTGTTAAAAATACTCAAAAATTTTAATGAAGTTGAAAGTATTTATTAATAAGTATTAAGGAAATGTGTTAATTGTTTTTTTTACAGTTAAGTTGAAAAATAAATAATTTTTCTTATACTGGCTTGATCATTTTTGAAACATAAAGAGAAAACTAGAACATGCATAGTATTTTGAAGCCAATTCTTTGATTAATACTCAGCTATAATGAAAACGTTGAATATATTTTATTATTTAATCCAAATTTAAAAAATCGTTAATAAAACTTTTGAAGTAATTGTTGCTTTTTATGCTTAGAACGTAAACTCTGCACTTAATATTTGATTCGAACAAGAGTATCGTCAAAATTACGCCAGTGAGTACTTCTCTTAAACTGCGATTTTTTATCCTTCTTGTAAACTAAGCTTACAGCATGTTCTTATTACTTTAGAAATATGTCCGACAGCATTTATTAAGCCTAGCGTGAACAGATATTTGATTTGTTCGTTTACTAAAAGTTTTTAAAATTTTTTTACTGGACTTTGCTGAATTGTTTACATCAAATTGTCAATATGTTTGAGAAAACAAACGACACCATTACAGTTATAAAAATATAATTTTGAATATTTTAAATGAAAGTTTCTTTGATAAAAAATGAAATTAATGTATCATTTTATCACTTGATTACTCTATGGATGGGTCGAAATAAACACTTAACTACACATACAGTTTTTGTTAAACTTCGTAAAAATGGAAAATCGTTACGAGGAATTGTTGGGTGTCTTAAAAGATCACAGAATTTTGTTCAGGATGTATTAAATACAATATAAAAACACATAGCCGTGGTAGGCATTTTAAAACCACTGCAATACTTGATTGTTAGATTACCTCAGTAAAAAAAATTTTCCAAAATCATTACGTGAAGTTGGAAATTTTGTTAGCACTATAAAAGTTCATCGACGCTAACAGAAGGCTTATCTACTAGAAATAATCGCTATTAAAATTTCTTTGGTGAAAAAAACAAAAGAAATTAAATTAAAATTTGCAAAATAAAAAAAATACATAAATTGTTGTGGAACTGAAGGTTAAAAAAAAAAAATCATGGTAATAATACAATTAATTCCAATCAGGTGTGAGTATGTAACTTTGCTTAAAATAATAATGCAGAGCATGTTATTATTCCTATCTCTGACTCTAAACTTATACATGACATTGCCAGGTTTCTTTACTGGTAAAGCTGTAAACGTTGTTATTTCGTGTTTCGAAATATAAAAAAATTCTAATATAGTTGCCTTTTATTTTTGGAAAATATTTTGAGGGTTTTGAATACATAAAAAATAATAAAAATATTAAATGTATTTTGTTGTAGTAAATATTTCTTTATGTAAAAGGAAATTGTATAGAAAACAGTGTTAGGAACACCACTGTGCACGTGTGGGACTTTTAAAACTAGATTTTTGAAAGCAACACACAGACAGACGGACGGATGGAAATTTCTTAGACGACTCCTCTTTTCATAAGATTTCAGAAAATATATATTTTATGAGGTTGAAACTGAATACTTTAGAAGTTTCAAACGGCATGACAAAGGTTTTTTATACCATTCAGATTCATACAAAGTGAACTTCTTCTACATCTTACATCAATAAGTAAAAAGGATCTTCTTTTTATACCCGCCACCAAAAAAATGGTGGGGGTATATTCATTTTGTCATTCCGTTTGTAACACATCGAAATATCCATTTTAGACCCCATAAAGTATATATATTCTAAATCGTGGTTTGATTTTATGACGATCTAGCTATGTCCGTCCGTCTGTCCGTCTGTCCGTCTGTCCGTCTGTTGAAAGCACGATAGAGGTCGCACCGAAAAAGCTAGGGGGCTCAAATTTTGCCAGAATCTTTCTTATAGACAAGGTTTGTTTGGTATTGAAAATGGGCTAAATCGGAATATTAGAAAGAGAGTTATAGCTCGAAAAGCAAGAGTAGGTCGAAAAAACTGTGTCCTTCGAACATCGAATAAAATGGAATTGTGTCCAAACGCATTAACGTAGACTCATGAAACTTCGAATATATATTTCCTGAGTGAAAAAAATATTTTTCCCCGAAAATTATCTAAATCTATGCATTAGGAGAGGAGTTACCGATCAAAATGTACGAAAATTTATACCGCACAGTGTATTTTTCGGTATATTTAAAAACAAAAACGTCATAAAAGCAACAAAATTGGATGTACGACTCTGAAATTTTGCACACTTTGCTTTTTGGTGACACGCTTTTTTGTAACGGAATATCAATGTGCCACGCCCACTTTTACGCCCACCTCCCATATAACGTTTTAACTAAAATTCATATAATTTCTCTATTAATAAAGATTTTGGAATAATAAAGGCCTCTATTGAAACACCTCAGTTGTACTCATTCGCAAAAATAACTTTGACACGCCTACTATAACGCCCACTTTTCACGTTATCTACCGTTAATGAAATTTAAAAGCTCATAAAACCGCTAAGATGAGAGGTATGATGATAAATTTTGCTACGTCTATCCCCCTAGGCAATTTCATTACTATGCCAAAAAATTAATGTGCCACGCCCACTTTTACGCCCACCTCCCATATAACGTTTTATCTAAAATTCATATAATTTCTCTATTAATAAAGATTTTGGAATAATAAAGGACTATATTGAAACACCTAAGTTGTACTTATTAGCAAAAACAACTTTGACACGACTACTATAACGCCCACTTTCACTTTTGAATTGTTTCCAGACGCATAAACGTAGTCATGAAACTTCGAATATATATTTATCGAGTCAAAAGAATATTTTTCACTGAAAATCGCTTAAATCTATGAATTAGGAAAAGAGTTATAGATAAAAATTTACGAAAATTTATACCGCTCAGTGTATATATCAAATTTAAAACGTAATAAAACTGACAAAACTATATGTACGATTCTAAAATTTTGCAAACAATGTTTTTTGGTCAAAGTCTTCGTTACAACGGAAAATAGATGTGCCACGCACACTCTTTTCCTTAAATTTTTATAAAAATATATTAGTCATATATATTAGCATTTATTCATCTTACACTGCACCATTTATTGTACTGTAGCTAAATATAAGATAAAGATGATAAGATAGATGACTCTACTAGCAACTACTAGATGGCACGCTAACAACTTATGCTTATGTTCTCCTGAAGTTATGCTCTATTAAAAATGGGAATTTAGGAAAATTTTGACCTAAGTCAAAAAAAATTGTCTCTAAACATTATAAACAATTTATTTTCATGTACTAATGGCTAACAAATTTTAAAATTATACAAAACTTATTTCGTTTGAAAATCTTTTAAAAGCAAAATGTTATAGAAGTTTAAAAATCAAAATCTTACTAATAAATTTCCCGTTTTAGAAAAATGCAGAGAATGTATATTCTAAATCACCCTGTGGCCCTTAAAATTTAACCTTAAATTCACTTTCTTCCTCTTAAATTCATGTAAATTTTGGAATACTAAAGGACTATATTGAATTATCATAGTTATGTTTATTAGCAGCAACTTTATTGACACGCGTATTTTAACGGCCACTTTCATTGAAAGACTAAATTTACGAAAACATTTTACTAGCATACCGAAGTTATAATGGGTGGTTTAATTTTAAGGGACTATGTTGATTTTGAATAAAATTATTATGAAATTATTATCATTTATTTTTATAATGATAATATTTGTATGCTTCAATTACGTATGGAACAAAATATCGGCCAAATGGCCCCCCCAACCTAGGCGGCACACCTCGATCCGATAGTCCATATTTTCAATCACACTGTTGATGCTCGATTGTTGGGCACGATGATGAGTCAAGGTTGCTTGCTCTTTTGCCACGTTATCGTGAAAAACAGCAATATTTCCCATTCAACGAACTAAGATGGCATTCACAGATGTTTTCACATTTCATACAGACCAGCTTTGCAGACATTTAAATATTTTTACAATTCTCCCGATTGTGGACGAATTTGAACGATTATGTTGACCAAAAGAATTACGTAGTGCACAAAATGCATTTTGATTTGAACGCCCATTTTTATAAAAATCTTTAATATTTCAAAGCGTTGCTCGATTGCGTATCTTTCCACGGTTCAAATTGAGCTAGTCTGAGATTGAGAAATGTCAAATGAAATGCAAGAAAAAAGTTGAAGTTTAGGTGTGGTTCACCTTCAACATGGGCCCTTAAAATTTAACCACCCTCTACAAAGAAAGTGATACATATTTTATTATAAAGAGATTATTCCATAGCGATTAACAAAATAATAAATATTGTGCTTTAAATGTACACAAAATTGGTGGTGGGTATAAAAGATTCGGCACAGCCGAATATAGTGCTCTTAATTGTTTTCTTTCTTTTTCTAACAAAATATTATTAAATTTATCAAAGTTATGACAGTTAAGCACTAGAACGAAACAAGGTAAAAAAAATTTCATGTTATTTTCCTTAATTGATTTTATTTTGTTGTTGACTAGTAAATATGGGTAAAAAACCATCTACATGTACTTGTCAACTAAAAAGCTTAATTTATTTTTGTGTACTGTTGTGTTGTTGTTTAAGTTGTTTAAGTTGCTTAAGTTGCTATTAAAATCTAAAAAAAAATCAGGGTTAAGAAGACAATGATATGGGGAAAAAACTTTATATTAAGAAAGATGATATTGTACAATACAATACAATGCTCAGCTACTTAAAGGTAATATTTGTAAAATTTTTTTTTTCGAAATCTTACAATACAAAAATAAAACAGACGGCTTGATTATATTTAATCAGATAAATTATAAAAGTAATTAGAACAAAGTTTAAGCATCATAATAAAGGGTGATCCAACCATAATGCATGATGTTATTTGTAAGTTACATATTACCTCTGTAGCATACAACCTAAGAGAAAAATCCCTTTTTGCGTTCGGGTTAAGTTCATGCATGCATTTATTCCGGCTCTGGCTCGTCGGCAATCGGGCGGGGTTATGAACCTAACACTAGTTGGAAGAGATAATTAGCTACATACAATATATATTTAATTTGCATGCGTAAAGGAATATTATAAAGAAACTGATACTAAAATGTTAATAGTCAAAAACAAACTCAATTATTGCATCTAACTGATAGTGTTGCTATTAGATGATATTAGCAACCTGACGCCCATCCCAACCATGATCACCTGTAAATACTTATCCGTCTAAAAAAGAATTTTGTCGATGATCCCAAATAAACCAATGTTACCACCAACTAGATTTCCCTTGTCGAAAGAATCAAAACTAAATATTCTAGCAATTCATGATTTTAATTATATTTTAAACCAAATTTTAACACTACACAAAAACAATTCATTTGAATTTATATAAACGGTATGATAATAAAAGAAATTTCAAATATATAATATAACTAACAAAATTCATAATAAGCTTAACTATTTACAAATATTAAACTTTACACCTTGTATACGAACATTAAGAAAAACACGATAAACGCAAATTAGAAAGTAGGTCATTGACCTTAATTTTTATACCCGCCACCAAAAAAATGGTGGGGGTATATTCATTTTGTCATTCCGTTTGTAACACATCGAAATATCCATTTTAGACCCCATAAAGTATATATATTCTGAATCGGGATTTGATTTGATGACGATCTAGCTACGTCCGTCCGTCCGTCCGTCCGTCCGTCTGTCCGTCTGTCCGTCTGTCCGTCTGTTGAAAGCACGATAGAGGTCGCACCGAAAAAGCTAAAGGGCTCAAATTTTGCCAGAATCTTTCTAATAGACAAGGTTTGTTTGGTATTGAAAATGGGCTAAATCGGAATATTAGAAAGAGAGTTATAGCTCGTAAAGCAAGAATAGGTCGAAAAAACCGTGTCCTTCAAACATCGAAAAAAAGGAATTGTGTCCAAACGCATAAACGTAGAGTCATGAAACTTCGAATGTATATTTCTCGAGTCAAAAGAATATTGCTCCCCAAAAATTGCTTAAAAAATTGCATTAGAAAAGGAGTTATAGGTCAAAATGTACGAAAATTTATACCGCTCAGTGTATATTTGAAGTTTAAAACGTAATAAAACTGACAAAACTATATGTACGGTTCTGAAATTTTGCAAACATGGTTTTTTGGTCAAAGTCTTCGTTATAACGGAAAATAAATGTGCCACGCCCACTTTTTTTTTAAATTTTTATAAAAATATATTAGTCATATTCATTAGCATTTATTCATTGCAGATGGCGACATCTGTTGAAGGCGCCACTACATTTTGCAAACACTGAGGATGATGTCTTTGCTAAACATCACGTAGAACACTATTTAGATGACTCTAGTAACATTTTTTTGCACAAACTACAAAGGAATTTTATAGGGGTTTGTGAAAACGAAAATGACCGAAGTTTGTTGACAAAAATTAACTAGAGTAATGATTTGTGCCCAACTTTACATATAGTTGTACACACAGTCTTATGAGGTTTAAGATTTAAAAATATTAAAAAAAAAATGTGCATCAGTAGATTTAAAATAAGTATTTGAATATTTAAAATACATATTTTAACAAATTTTTTTTATCTATCTATTTTTTTGTAAAGGGTGGTTCAATTTTAAGGGCCACAGGGTGATTCAAAATAGACATGCTCAGCATTTTGCTAAAACAGGAAATTTATTAGTAAGATTTTGATTTTTAAAGTTCTATAACATTTTACTTTTAGAAGATTTTCAAACGAAATAATTTTTGTATAATTTTAAAATTTGTTAGCCATTAGTACATGAAAATAAATTGTTTATAATGTTTAGAAATAATTTTTTTTTATCTTTAGGTCTAAATTTTCCTAAATTCCTTTTTTTAATACACCATATTTCTAGAACTTCTAGAAAACATAAGATAACAAAAAGAAATTAGCACCATTTAGTAGATAAAACTCTCCTCTATACCCCTACTCCCCATTTTATACCCGATACGATCCGACCGTGATCAGCAGACCAATTTTTGTGACACAAGGTCAAATATTTTTTGCAAAATTTTAGTAAAAGAGCTAAACAAATTTTTTTGTAATGTGTTTTTTGAAGTATTTGAGTTTTTATATCCGCCACCAAAAAAATGGTATGTATATTCTTAATCGGGGTTTCATTTGACGACGACCTAGCTATGTCCGTCCGTATGTCCGTCTGTTAAAAGCACGATAGAGGTCCCATCGAAAAAGCTAGTGGGCTCATATTTTGCCAGAATATGTCTTATACACAAGGTTTGTTTGGAATAGAAAATTGGCTAAATCGGGGCATAAGGAAGAAAGAAAAATTGCCTAAATGCATGTATTAGGAAGAGAGTTAGAGATCAAAATGTACGAAAATTTATACCGCGCAGTGTATTTTCCAATATGTTAAAAATTTTAAACCTAATAAGAGTGACAAATTTAGATCTACGATTCTGAAATTTTGCAGGAATTGCTTTTTGGTCAAAGGCTTTCTTTTGACGGAAAATAAATGTGACACGCCAACCTCCCATACAACGTTTTCTCTCAAATTCTTATAATTTCTCTATAAATCGAATAATAAAGGACTTTATTGAAATATCTAAGTTGTATTTATTAGCATAAATAACTTCGACACACCTACTATAATGCTCACTTTCCACGTTATTTACTGTTAATGAAATTTAAGTTTATAAAACCGACAAAACTAGAGGTATGATGATAAAATTTGCTACGGAAATCCTTCTAGTCAATGTTATTGTTATGCCAGAAAATTTAGGTGACACGCCCACTCTTACGCCCACATCCTATATAATGCTTTATTTCAAATTCATATAATTTATCAATGAATAAATATTTTGGAAGAATTACGGACTATATTGAAATATCTAAGTTAGAAGAAATTTTATTGACACGCTTACTTTAACGCCCATTTTCACTGAAACACTTAATTTACGAAAACATTTTACCAGCATATCCAAGTTATAAAGGGTGGTTAAATTTTAAGGGCCGATGTTGATTTTGAATAAAACACAAATTATTTAGGAAATTATTATCATTTCTTTTTTAATGATAATATTTGTATGGTTCAATTATGTATGGAACAAAATATCGGCCAAATGGCCCCGCGACCTCAACGGCACACCTCGATCCGATAGTCCAAATTTTAAATAACATTGCTGATGCTCAATTGTTTGGCACGATGATGAGTCGAAGTTGACTGTTTTTTTGCCACACTATCGCGATAAACAGCAATGCTTCTCATTTAACGAATTTAGAAGGCATTCATAGATGTTCTAACATTTTATACAGACCTGGGGCCGAATTACGGCATTCGATATCGATCGAAATTTTACTCGAACGATCGAGTATGCTTTAGGTATATAGATTCTAATAAGAGTTTTCAAATTTCGATCACGTTCGAGTGCCGTAATTCGGCCTCTGTTTTAAAATTAAAAATTTAACCACCCTCTACAAAGAAAGCCATTAACAAAATAATAATTATTGTGCTTTAAATGTACACAAAATTGGTGGTGGGTATAAAAGATTCGGCACAGCCGAATATAGTGCTCTTACTTGTTTTCTCTCTTTTGTTTTAGAATGTAAAATAAAAGGAATTTCAATAAAAGAACACAAAAAAACAGAGACGTGTAAAAAATAGAAATAAGGGCGAACAAATAATTACAAAAAGAAAATTTTACAAATTACCTCAAAAAAAATTACACATTATACGTTTTACTTAATTATTTTAAACAACACTTAACATTTGATATATTTCTATATATGACACTTGTTGCGATAATTTTATTAAAAAAAATTATTTTTATTTTTAAAAAAACTTCTTCTTCTTATTACTTTCCTATTCTTATTAATTTTCTTCTTTTACGGATATTTTTTCTTTTTTTTCTTTTCTTTTTATATTAACTTTTTACACAAGATTTAAATTTTTTCTTTATTTTCATCACACCAAATTAATTAAATTTATTATAATTTTTTCCTCTTCTTAAAATTTTTAATACTTAATTACACCTAATAAAACTTTAAAATGTCTGATGCAATAGGCAAAAAAAAGACATACTGATAAAAAAAAATAGTAATTTACTTACTATATATTTGATTCGTGGTTTCCATCGTTGAATGACCATTCAGCAATGTAGAGCTATATATGTTAGAAGGAGATGGTAATAGATTTAATGTCTCTGATGTGATTTACTTCTTTTCTGTTTATCTTTCTTCTTTTTTTTTTGGTTTTTGCAATTATTTTTCGAAAACGAAAATAAGCAACAAGCATCAACTAATAAAAAAATGACAATTTTAAATTATAATAATAAAGAGAAGATATTTAATTCCCCAATTAACCATGGGTTAGCTTTAGGAGAATTGCTGGTGATTATGTATGCCAATGTAAGCAATTTTCGTGGTGTTTTTCCCGGTGATAATTTTGTGCAAAGTTAGCTTCAGAAACTTAGCAAAAATGCATAAATCGATAAATTTTCGTTTACATTTAATAGTTTTTTTATGGTATCGATCCAAAGTAAACTTAGGTGCCAAATCTAAAAAAAATTAGTTTGTGTTTTAACCAAATCTTTACTGAAAAAAAATAAACTAAAATTTACCCGCAGGATGTGGCACCAACGACAAAAATTATTTAGTTTTGTGAATGAGGACAGCTTTTATTATTTGATTAAAATTTATTTTTATAAATATTTATTAAAATATTTGTTTCTTAATTAGAACCGAGATTTACTTCACTTTTACAAAAGAAAACTTCAAACCACTTGGAATTTAATAAATTTGTTATTTTGATTTCCTTATATGGTGTTATTAACTTGCTAAGGCAACTTAAAAAATGGTGGATTAAACACGTGAGTTTTGCCTTTTATATCTTTGGTTAAAGCACATATTGAATTGCTTAATAAAATTTGGCGCAATATGAAATATGCAACGAGTAAAACTAGTGACAATCATATGTTTTGTGGGTTGTAAATTCTTTATCGTCGCGAGTGATGAATAGAAAATACGTATGAACGATAGGGTAACCTTGTAAAAAAACGTTAAATGTTTCCAAAATTTTTGCTGTTTTTACGATTAATTATTATCAACATAAAAACGCTTTAAATTTATAGTTAAAACTAAAAGTTAGTTAGTACAATTTACAGTAAAATTACAATTGTTTTCTTCCTTTTTTTTTCATATCGACTTAAAAGATATAAAGGTAACGTTAAATTTTTAGTTCAGCATTTTCGTTAGGCATTATTAAAGAATTGCAAAAAATGTGTTAAATAATATTTTTAAAAATATTAAGCTAGGCCAGCCTTTACACCTCTCAACCATGGAGAGGTACATAATTTAGTAGCACGATAAGACTCTTAAAGCCTTTTACTAAAATGAGCATTCAAATCAAAGTGAATTTTGTTAACTTTATGATTTTTTTGATCGGCAAACTGGGTCTGTAGAAACTGTGAAAATATTTGTGCATGCACTTCATTGCTGTTGTACGCAAAAGTTTTATCTTATTTTTTATTTATAATTTATCTCTCTTTATTTTAGGAGTTTTTTCTTGAGCAATTTATCTCTTTTGTGCTTTTAAATTAAGTTATTATTTTTAGATTTTCTTTCAAAAGTTATGTGGAAAATAAAATATAGGAAAAAAGAACTTTAACTGCATTTGCAGCAGCTGTCCATGATTTGTGTTAATAAAAGATTCGTTACCCATAGTAGATTATCATATAATTTGCTCTGCTTTTATTTTTATTTTTTTGTTAAGAAAATAGTTTAAGAGTTATTTCATTTTTTGTTTATGTTTTCTTTATTTTATACTGGCCCATCTTTCATGTAGTCACATATGATTGTGATTGTGTAGTCACATATGATTGTGTACACACACACACACACACACACACACTCTGATAGTATGAAATTCATTTTCGAATAATGAATTTTCTTTTTCTTTTTTTCTTTTTTTTCATGTTTTCTTCGGAAAATAATACATGATGTTCAATTTTAATTTAGTTTTTATTTTATTTTACAAATTATATATAAAAAATTTGTTTTATGTTATTTAAATTTTTCCACACACTTGTTTTATCTGTGTTTTTAGCTCTCTAGTGATATTTTTCGATTTAAGGATATGCTTGGACTTCTTGAAATAGATACATACATAGGTATTTTTGTATGTATAGGTTCATGTAGTTTAAGAATTGTACCAGTAGGTACTTTAGCGGACAGTGTAACCTCTTCTTAATATCACCTTAAATATAAGATAAGAAATGCACGTGAAAAAATTATATTAAAAATTATTAAACTCTTGTCCAAAACTAATTATTAGATATTTTTTTTTGTTGCAAAATAAAGTCTTTTTTTTTGCAAAAGTTGAATTATATGAGATCCAATGTGTATTTAATAAAAAAAAAATATACAACAAATGGCGAGAAAATAATATGCTTTAGCCAATAGTACACAAGATGTAAAAAGCCACATGCACATGTGGGTCTGACGTCACTTAAATGTTCAGCACTTCGGCTACATTTTTTTAAATAGTCATAGTGGCTGCATGCGGTAAGATTTTAATCTAACACAAAATGTGTTTTGGTCCAAAAATGCAATTAAAATACATGTGGCTGAAGCGGATAAGTTTATGCTTTATGATGACGTTAAAATTACGTCACAACCGCATGCGTGTACTACAGGCTTTTCACCCAAAAATTTCTTAAACTTTTTACATAAATAGCTTTTGCGTTGCAAAGTACTTACCAGAACTCCTTCCTGCCCACGCTCTACCGGGTGTGCTTGCCTAAGTGCGTGAATATATAGGAGTCTGACTTGTGTATGTGTTTGTTTGCTATTATTTTTCGATTTTAATTAAAATTGGGAATTTCTGTATTATACGAACCGTACTTTCTCAAAAGAATTTAAAATCACAAACGATTGCCAATAGTGTTTAAAGGAGGCCGCCGCAAAAGTATATTTTATATCACAATTAAATGATTATATAATCACACGGGTAAAAATTTGTCAAATTTGTTTGGGTGCTCCGCAGGACTAGTCAGTAGTGAGCTGGTCTGCCATTCTGGTTGTTAATACAACATTTACACCTAAGCCAGAACCAATAAGTAGATTTTGAGCAAAGCTAGTTAATTTCTACTAGATTCCTATACAAAACGAAGTCTACTTCGCCAATAGATCTTGGCAGAATCTTCACAAAATCTAGTACTACTTCGTGATGTAACTGTAGTTTTTATTACAATGTAAAAAAATATACTACGCTGCATAATGAAAACTTTATTTATAGTCAAGAAGGGGGTTACAATTGTACAAGTACTTTATTGTTTACAATTTCTTTATATGGAGATAAAATTTTGGAGAAGTAAAGAACAGAGAGCCTCTCACATCACCTTGTAGATAAATATAGTGTTTTAATAACGAGATCACGAAAAATGTCAAAAAGCAATAGTGTAAACAGTATAAATTTTGATCAAAATTTTAGTTAAAATCTACTAGAATTCGAGCAGGTGTAAATGTCTTAAAATTCTTTAATCTTAGTTACTCAGTTCGGTTTTTTTGTTTTATTATTTGTAATTGTATTGTAATAAAAATAAATAAATAAATAAATAAATAAATAATTAATATTCTTATTTTATTATTGTAAGTAACACAACTAAATTCAGCATAACAATCTTAACAAATAGCCATTCATGTTTCTACTGCCTTCGTTTACTTTATTTTTATACTACATTCACATTATTCGTTGTTTATATGTGTTTGTTTGTGAAATAGAATCTGTGTGTTTTTATGTTATCCTGCAAGTCTGTTGTATGCATTTTTTGTTGCTGCCTTTGTGTGTAGTTTTTTTTGTTATTTTTTCATGTTAAACAATACGTGCTGCAATTGTAGTTAAATGCCAAAAGTCGTTTTAGTTTCTGCTTGTTGTTTCCGTTTCTTTATTTTATTTTCTTTTCTTTTTTTTATTTCTTTTCACTTCCACTTGCACTTGCATTTGTTTATGAACATTTCGTTGCTGTTCTTGTTGTTGTTAGTTTATAATAGCAGCACAGACTAAAGAGAAAATTATATGAGTGTGTTGTTGTATATTTTATGGTGCCAGCATACGTTACTTTTGTGTGCATCTTTTTCTATTTTTAACTTTTTTTTTCGTTAGTTGGCAACTACACGAAAGTCTATAAATTTTGAAGTATAAACTAGAGAATGCTTTCATATAAAAAAAAATATACAAAAATAACAAAGTATTTGTTTTAATATATTTTAAAATTTGCCATAGCTATTATGCAGCTGAGCCCTTTAGCAAAATCTTTATAAATATATTGTTAGCTCTAGTTAAGTTTGAAAATAATGTCATATTATTTTGAGACGTTCTATTCCATTGGTAAATAGCAGTTTCTTAACAATAATTACAATTTCAGTTCACACTGAAGTTTGTTCACTATTAACTTCTTTGTTAATATTGACAACTTGTCTTTTTAACTATAATTGTCTTTTAAGTCTGAAGTTTATAAAAGAATTTTAAATAGCTTTTCCAAATCTCCTCTTAAGATTATTACACGCATTAACCCCTTTTTCTAGTTTGACATTATTCTAACTAGAAAATTTCTCCCGCAATTTATTTTGCAAAACAAATTCTTTAAAAACTCATTTAGTATTCACAATACATTAACCTTTAATTAACAAAACTTTCAACTAAAATTATAAAGAAACTTGTTATTGTTAACAGGATACAGAACTAACGAACGAATAAAACGAAACAAAACAAAAATTAATCTAATGAAATGAAGTTTGTTTCTTTCATTTTTAAGTAAAACATTGGTAGATATGTATGTAAAAAATGTTTGTATGTGTATTTGTTTGCAAGAGATAAAAAAGCATGAAACTTAAATTAACATAAACATTTGTGAGAAAATAAATTTCATGAGAAAAGATTGGCAAATTTTACCTTTAACAAATAAAATGACGACTATTAATACAAAGTTAGGGTTTGGAGTGAATAAAGGGTTTTTAAATTTTAAGGGCCGATGTTGAATGTGAGCCACACCTATACGTCAAGTTTTTTTTTCATTTCATTTGACATTTATCAATATCAGACAAACTCTATTTCAACTTTAATTAGGCTTATTATGAAAATGGACGTTCAATTAAAAATGCATTTCATGAACTTCGTGATTCTTTTGGTCAACATAATCGTTTAAATTCGTCCACAATCGGGAGAAATGTGAAAAATATTTAAATTTCAGCAAAGCAGGTCTGTATGAAATGTGCAAACATCTGTGAATGTCTTTTTAGTTCGTTGAACGGAAAAAATTTCTGTTTTTGTTGATGGTGTGGCAAAATAGCAGTCAACTTCGACTCATCATCGTGCCAAACAATTGAACATCAACATTGTCATTGAAAATTTGAAACATTGGTTAGAGGTGTGTCGCCGAGGTCACGGCTGTCATTTGGCCGCCATTTTCTTCCATGCATAATTAAACCACACCAATATTATCATAACAAAAATGACAATAAATTCGTAAATAATTTGTGTTTTATTCAAAATCAGCAAGGGCGCTTCAAATTTAACCACCTTTTAGTAAAAACAAAATAATAACGAAGGACGAATATAAAACAATGAAAAGTAAAGTAAAGTAAAGTAAATTAAAGTAAAGTAAAGTAAAGTAAAGTAAAGTAAAGTAAAGTAAAGTAAAGTAAAGTAAAGTAAAGTAAAGTAAAGACATCAAATAGAAGTAAAGTGAATATGTATACGTTAAATTTAAAATATTTTAACGGAAATGCACATTTTAATTTTAATAATTTCTTGAACAAACACGCTCTGACTTACCTACACTTGTTCACACGAACATGCATAAATTTGTTCGTTATTCATTCATTTGTTGTACATTCACATATTTATAGTTATAAATACTTACTTTGAAGGATGTTTTCTCGTTTGCTTACTGATTTTAGGACTCTGTTGATGTGCTGTCGTTACTGCTATTGTTATTGCTGGTATTGTAATTCATCACTATTTACTATTCGCAACAGTTAGGGAATAGCGAAAAAATCCTCTCAAGTCATTTGTAGAATACAAATGTGTCAATGATTTATGTATGACATGGTAATAAAGTTTCGTTACAACAATTTACAATTTAGCTTTTCTCCAAACAATTTTGCTTATACATTTGTGAGTTCAGCAGTAACTTATACCACAGTTTAGGCTATAAAGCAACATTGTGGAAATAGTGCAACATTTTATGGGCATATGTTTTGTACAAATGGATATTGTAGTTAATTTCAAGTGTCTAAAAACAAAACTAGCGCAGGTTGTATACACACATTTAACTTACAGAATAAAAAATGTTCTATTCAGCGGCAATCATACGAAGATTAAATTAAGCAACATCAAGTTTATCAGCTGTACGAATGCAAATAATACACAAAGTAAAAATTTTGATAGCAAAAAAAACGATTACGTTCCAGAAATATTATATAATTTAAGGCCATAAAACCGTTTTAATACACCCTGTATCTAAATCAGGATAATCTTATGACACTCCCTTTTAACGATGATGTCGGTTATAAAAAGCGAACGTAATGGTTTTACAGTTTACTCACGTAACATCATAAACTAAATGCATACATTAGTACAGATATATTGTATTTTTTTTTTGTATATATTTGCTTATGTATGTGCTTAATATAAAATATAGGCATGATAAAAGAACACAGAATCCTGATTCTCTTTTTGGGCAATAATGAAGGATATTTTGTGGCTGTTTTTTCACGCAATATTATCTACTTATTTTATGTATGTTTACGTACATGTCCTATAGCTTCATCAGTTTTGCTGTGTTATCTAAAAAAATAAATAAATAAAAATATTTCTACGCGTGTGTTTGTAGCATAATAAAATTTAATGTGTTGCGTTAAGGAAAAAAAAAACAATTTTCCTTTTATTTTCGTCACACATTGGAAATTTGCAAACACAATTGACAACCTATTATAAATGGAAATTTAATTATATTTGACACTTAAAAGTCTATAGATTTTGCTATATTTTTTTTGCTATAAAATCTTAAGCATTTAGCTTTGGGAGCTGTTTCAAAGGAGTTGTAGTGATAGCCAGGTATTCAAATTTATTAAAATACAGCCTTAAAAAAATATTTTAATTTAAAATTTTTTTTTATTAAATTATATTGATTGTTCAGCTAGTTTCTGTGCTTTTACCTAAAAATTCTTCAAGTAAGTAGAGGACATGTTTTCAAGCATTTTGCACATATGGTAGAATGTGACCTAAAGTTAAATAATACAACTAAAATATTATGCATATAAAAATACATACATAAAAAAAATACAAGAAAATACCATGTAAATTCACCCCTTATAAAGGTTTTGACACAGCGCTTAAAATTCTAATTCTCTTTAGGAATCAGCTTCGACACCAAGATCTACACTGATGGTTTCAAAATAGGCTGAGGACTAAGATCCAGTATCTTCTCTGGCAAACTAGAAATAAAGCTATCTTTTCTTAGAAAAGTCGAGAACATGTGGCAGCATTGAGGTGTCTCTGGATGTAAGAGAAATATACAAGCCCACTCGAACTTCTCTTTAACAACCAATATCGTAGCTGTATAGATTTGAGAAGAAAAGGTCAGTATATTTCAAATAAATTAACCGCTATTCATACTTCACCATAAAACAATCCTAACTCGAAATGCTGAATACTAAAAACACTCATACATAATATCTGATACTTTCAAAAAGTTATAAGACTTACCATTAATTAAATTAGGTAACTTTGCAAGTCGCTAAAATTTACCAAAGAATAAAGTAAATCTTCCCATCTCGGGACTCAAACCATTGAACCATGTTCTAACTATTATGACCTTCGCACTCTTAAATAATTATGAAAATAGTTGAAACTTTATTTTTAAATCGTAAAAGTAATTTGTAAAAATAATTTTATACAAATCCATAAATAAGAAAATTGTTTGCCTGTTATTACAAATTGTCATTATAAATATCCGTTTAGTTGTTGTTCGGATAGCTTTCCTCTCCTACTGTATGCATCTGTTATTGCTTTGAATAAACTTTATGTATTTAGTAAGTAATATATTAATTTTTCGTTGGGTTAATACGGTCCCAAGAACTTAAATTTAATCATTATATATTCTTAAAATATTTCATTACTAAGACTTTTATCGATTTTCCCTTTTAAGGAAGTAAAAAAAAAACAATTTAAAGACAAACTTTTTGTACATGTAAAAATGAAAACAAGTAAAAGAAAATATCTGCAATAATTAATTTTAATAGTTTTTTATGTGCATAAATGGCACAAAATTGCTTGGACCAAAGTATTTAAGAGAAACTTAAGCTTCCAGTTGATAGAGCAAGCAATTAGTGTTGTGTCTAGTGTTGTTGTACGATCATCGTACACATGTACAGCTTAGCTCAGACAAGAAATATAGGAGTATATGAGCACATATACTTATTAGTGTAGGATGAACACACATATACATATTGAATATGAATTAACATATACATATGTATATTAAATAATATGTGTGTGTGTGCCATATTTGTGGATTTTAAAAAGTATGTTAGTAAAATGTGTTGCAAAAAGTTTGCAAATTTGGTAGCCATTCCTTGGTGTTGGCTTACTAGGCGTATGAGTTTTGTGGTTATCATCCCAGCAAAAAAAAAAAACATGAAAGGCGTTTTGCTTAAAATAAAGTTCTTTGATTCAGTTGAAAGTGTGCATGATTTTATCATTAGACTAACATTGGATAGGTGCAAGTTAAGATATCAATTTATTATTATTTAAAATAAATTTTTTCCTACCAAATTTAGATGCAAAATTATTATAAATTCTTTCACACCAATTATACTGACGATATGTCTGATAAATATGAACGGTGTAGGGTTTCTACTAGTTGAATGAATTTGCAAATATTCGCCAAACAAACAAATATAAATAAAACAAGTAAAAGTGCTATATTCGGCCGTGCCGAATCTTATATACCCTTCACAACGTGTAGTCATGCAATAACAGTAGTTTGTGTCACCATTCATCCCATATGAAATACGTACATACATATATAAAAACATCCCATTGTAAAATTATAAATTCTCGTATGTATGCTAAAAAAACAAAAAAAAAAAATAAAAAAAAAAATTTTAAAAAAAAATTTTAAAAAAAAAATTTAAAAAAAAAATTAAAAAAAAAAAATTTAAAAAAAAAAAATTTAAAAAAAAATTATTATATATATAATATATATAAAACAAAAAAAAATAAAAAAAAAATTAAAAAAAAAAATTTAAAAAAAAATAATAAAAATATAAATAATATATTAAATAAAAAATAAAAAAAAAATAAAAAAAAAAAAATAAAAAAAACATAAAAAAAAATATTAAAAAAAAATTTTTTTTTGGCTCAGCCACGATGCCACGTTTTCTCTAACCAGTATACACGTTTGTATGTATGTATGTTGTTGTTATAATGTTGTTTTTGTGAAAAAAAAATCGAGGTGGTCGTGGGTTTTTGCTCATATCTCAGTTGTTTATGTACCAATGTTTCTGATTTTCAATACCGTTCTACTCCCGAATATTTCTGATATTTTAATACTTCACCCGGGTCCGAGCGATGTCGGGGGTCTTCAAAAACTTGATTTCAACATACACACGGACAGACGGTCAGACGGACAGACGGTCAGACGGACAGACGGACAGACTGACAGACTGGCAGGGCTTAATCGACTCCCCTATTCATAAGCTTTCAGAAAATATATACTTTATGGGGTCGGAAATGAAAATCGTAGAAATTTCACACGGAATGACAAACCTATATATACCCTTTTTCACTGTGTGAAGGGTATAACAAGTAAGAGCACTATATTCGGCTGTGCCAAATCTTTCATACCCACCATTAATTTTGCGTACTTTTATAGCACAAAATGTCTTATTTTGTTATTAACAGTAATCGCTATAGAATAATCTCTTTATACTAAAATATGTATCACTTTCTTTGTATAATTTCGATATGCTAGGAAATGTTTTCGTAAATTTAGTATTTTAATGAAAGTGGGCGTTAAAGTAGGCGCGTCAATATAGTTTTTGCTAATAACTAAAACTCAGATATTTATATACAGTCCTTTATTCTTCCAAAAACTTTGTCCATAGAGAAATTATATGAATTTAAGTTAAAACTTTATATGGGAGGTAGGCGTTAAAGTATGCGTGTTATCTAAATTCTTAATGGCATTACTGTCGGTTCATCATGTGGGCGTATAAGCAGGCGTATCACATTTATTTTCCGTTAGAACAAAGCGTTTGACCAACAAGCAATTTCTGCAAAACTTCAGAATCGTACATATAATTTTGTCAGTTTTATTAGGTTTTAAATTTAAAATATACCGAAAAAAATCTATAACTCCTTTCCGAATGCATAGATTTACGCAATTTTCTGTGAAAAATATTGTTTTTACTCAACAAATATATAGTCGAAGCTTCATGACTCTACATACAATTCCATTTTATTCGACGTTGGAAGGACACGTTTTTTTCGACCTACTCTTGCATAAATCTCTTCCTTATATTCCGATTTACCCCATTTTCAACACCAAACCTTGTGTATAAAAAAGATTCTGGCAAAATTTGAGCCCCCTAGCTTTTTCGGTGCGACCTCTATCGTGCTTTCAACAGACGGACGGACGTACGGACAAAGCTAGAACGTCATAAAATCAAACCCCGATTCAGAATATATATACTTTATGGGGTCTAAAATGGATATTTCGATGTGTTACAAACGGAATGACAAAATGAATATACCCCCACCATTTTTTTGGTGGCGGGTATAATAAGTGGTTAGGTAAGCGATACCACGATGACTTGAGTGATGTCTTAGAGTGTAAACTAGAGGGTATAATTGGATTAATCATGGGGATCGGATATATAGTGAAAAAACAATGAGGACTTTAGGACTGTATTTTCGCACATTTTTTTTAAATTTCTTATACTTTATCAGCCGTATGTTAAAAAACTCCCTAATGTAGACTTAAACTTAATATTAGTTAATAAATATTTTAACCCTAATAAACCTTTGTTAAAAAACCGTATGAGAAAACATCACTCTAACTCACGTATGTTTGAAGGAATTTTTAGTTTTGGTACTGGCAATACCATTATTTTCTTTTGTCATTTAATAGTTAGCGATACACAAGAACGAATATAAATTAATTTGGGTAGTCGTTCATAACCAGATTTTATTTGGTTTATCATACAGTAACTTCCTTTTTTTGTATTAGCATTTTACAACTTATGCATTTTTTAATGGGTATATATAATTTGTTCTATATTTATTAAAAAATCAATAATTAAGAAGAATTTACAACACTTTTTTGTTACGGATAAAATAGGTATTTGAATAACGAGTTTTTTTTTATTTGTTTGATTGTATGTACATCACTAAAAACGTTCTTTTAGGTTCGATTCATTAAAAATCCTACTGTAGTGCGTGCTACCCCTCCATCTTGCTACAATATCTAACATTTTTAGATTGGCGTCGCAAACCACCTTAATTAGAAACTTTATTAAAGAAGTCTATTAAAAACTACAAGTAATAATTACCTGAACTTTGAGGGAATAAAATCCCTTTATATTTATATAGAATTGTGCTAAATCACCACCAATTTTTTTTAATTTTAATATAGGTCCCGTCAATGGCACCAATTATCCCTGTCAAATTGCGTATCTCCCTAAACTTTTTGACCAACTTCACCTCTTCTTCAACGCATGTTGGCATATTAATTAAAAACTGTCTCTGTTTTGCCAAAGCGCGAGCAACTTTGGTACAAATTCTACTAAGTCCAGATTGCAATAGACAATGAAGGTCACCAGCGTCGTCTTGAAACTAATGGAATATAAAAGATAACCAAATTTATTGTCACTGAAAATTTTACTTACTTCTCTTCTGCCCCAACAACGTAAAGCTACTAAAACTTGCAGTTCCGGTGATGTTCCACCTCCTCTGCGGTCTACTTTAATGTCCATTTTAATTAAGTTCATTATTTTTCTTACCGTCTGCTTATTGAAACGATTTTTTTTTTTAATTGGTCATCCGGAATGGAAAAAGCATCAATCCTCGGCTTAAAAATTCGCGGTCGATAATAATTTGAATTAGAATTTCTAAATAAAACAAAACAATTAATTTTATGTTTTTCACTAAATTACAATTATTTTTACCAATTCTTCTAATAAAATTATATGTGTCCATTTTCGGTTTTACAACTAACTATTTTTTTTTTTATACATTTTTTTTACAAAATTTAACTTGATAAAAAAATGACAATAAACAGAGAGAAAAAATAAAAATCTCACTTTATAGTAGGTTTAAAGAAGGTATATTCCTACTTTAAAATATTTAAAGTTAATAAAAGTTTAATAAAGGTATGTTAAGCTAATAAACATTTTCGCATATAACATTAAGGAATTTTGCTTAACAACGGTTTGTAAAGCTGCGCTAAGTTTTTTAACATACGGCCGTATATCTTTATTTTATTTACTTTATTTCTAATGTTTGTCTTTCTTAATTCCTTATTTAATCTTAAGAGATACCCAATAGACCAGTCAGGTTTATCGAGGGTGGGTGTTGGAGGTGTTTCTCAGCTTCCGGTTTAACCCTTTCCTACCTACCAGCACATGAATTATGTCATTGCAAGTTATTTGCAGAAGATATGGTTCCAGCAAGATTGCGCAACATGCCATACAGCGATAAATACTTACTTTATTGAACTAAACGCTTAGTAACCAAAGTATCTCAAGAAATAGACCTGTAATTTGGTCATCTCATTTGTGGTTCTAGTTCTTGCTGAAATACCAGCAATGACTGATCATTTAAAAGCCAACATTCGGCGCACTGGTAACGCAATTAAACCAAATGTATCCAAAAACGGGGTTGAAAATTAGACCTCCAGTATTTTGTACATAAGGCGTATGTAACTGCCATAAAATTTGCGAGCTTATAAATCCAAAGTTTTGTCAACTTCGTTAAAATTGTTGTGTTTTTTTTTTAATTTCTATATCACTAAAGAACGCTCTATAAATTACAAATTTAGCATTTAAAATTAAAAAGTAAGAAATAATAAAACATCCTGCAACATAAATGTGGCAGTCCAAAATAAAACGATGTGTCAAAATTTTCTTATAATTTAAAAATATTTTCATTTTCCTGTTTTTTACTTGTGTATTTATTACTTTAACATATGCATGCAAATTACGCAAAATTTATAGATTTCGTAAAGCGATAAAAACAATAAAATTATAATATTAAAACAAATTGAGTGTTTATTGTAAATTTATGGTTGTGCTAATAGAAATAACATACACACTTAGAGCAAAAAAAATAAAAAATTAACAAGCAGTTTGTTGTTGTACAATTGCGTATAACAACAAGTAAGAGCACTATATTCGGCTGTGCCGAATCTTTTATACCCACCACCAATTTTGTGTACATTTAAAGCACAATATTTATTATTTTGTTAATCGCTATGGAATAATTTCTTTATAATAAAATATGTATCACTTTCTTTGTAGAGGGTGGTTAAATTTTAAGGGCCCCTGTTGAAGTTGAACTACACCTAGTCTTTAAATTTGTTTTCTGCATTTCACTTGACATTTCTCAATCTCAAACCTACTCAATTTGATCCGTGGAAAGATATGCAAATGAGCAACGCTTTAAAGTTATTCAGGTTTTTTATAAAAATAAGCGTTCAAATCAAAGAGCATTTTGTGCACTTCGTAATTATTTTGGTCAACATAATCGTTCAAATTCGTCAACAATCGGGAGAATTGTAAAAAATATTTAAATTTCTGCAAAACAGGTCTGTATAAAATTTTAGAAAATCTGTGAATGCCTTCTTAGTTCGTTGAATGGGAACCACTGCTGGGTTTTGCGATAGTGTGGCAAAAGAGCAGTCAACCTCGACTCATCATCATGCCCAACAATTGGGGGGCCATTTTGCCGATATTTTGTTAAATACATAATTGAACCATACAAATATTATCATTACAAAAAGAAATAATAATAATATCCTAAATAATTTGTGTTTTATTTAAATTCAACATCGGTACTTAAAATTTAACCACCCTCTATAACTTCGATATGCTACTAAAATGCTTTTGTGAATGTAGATTTTCAATGAAAGTGGGCGTTAAAGTAATAGTGTCAATAAAGTTTCTGCTAATAAATACAACTTCGATATTTCAATATAGTCCTTTATTTTCCTAAGAACTTTGTCAATAGAGAAATTACATGAATTTAAGATAAACCGTTATGGGAGGTGGGCATTAAAGTAAGCGTGTTACCTAAACTTTTCGGCACAACGACTACCTTGATTAGAAGGATATACGAAGCAAATTTGATCATCATACCTCTAATTTTGGCAGTTTTATGAGCTTTTAAATTTCATTAACGGTAGATAACGTGAAAAGTGGGCGTTATAGTAGGCATGTCAAAGTTGTTTTTGCGAATGAGTACAACTGAGGTATTTCAATGTAAACCTTTATTATTCCAAAATCTTTATTAATAGAGAAATTATATGAATTTTAGGTAAAACGTTATATAGGAGGTGGGCGTAAAAAATGGCGTGGCACCTCAATTTCCTTGCACAGTAATTACATTGCCTAGAGGGATATACGTAGCAAATTTGATCATCACACCTTTAATTTTGGCGGTTTTATGAGCTTTTAAATTTCTATAACGGTAGATAGCGTAAAAAGTGGGCGTTATAGTAGGCGTGTGAAAGTTGTTTTTGCTAATGAGTACAACTTAGGTGTTTCAATATAGCTCTTTGTTATTCCAAAATCTTTATTAATAGAGAAATTATATGAATTTTGGGTAAAACGTTATTTGGGAGGTGGGCGTAAAAGTGGGCGTGGCACCTTAATTTTCTGGCACAGTAATGATAATTCCTAGGAGGATATACGTAGCAAATTTGATCATCACACTTCTAATTTTGGCGGTTTTATGAGCTTTTAAATTTCATTAAAGGGAGATAAAGTTAAAAGTGGGCGTTATAGTAGGCGTGTCAAAGTTATTTTTACGAATGAGTACAGCTTAGGTGTTTCAATATAGCCCTTTATTATTCCAAAATCTTTATTAATAGAGAAATTATTTGAATTTTAGGTAAAACGTTATATGGGAGGTGGGCGTAAAAGTGGGCGTGGCACATCGATTTTCCGTTACAAAAAAGCGCCTCACCAAAAAGCAAAGTGTGCAAAATTTCAGAGTCGTACATCCAATTTTGTTGCTTTTTTAACGTTTTTGTTTTTAAATATACCGAAAAATACACTGTGCGGTATAAATTTTCGTACATTTTAATCGATAACTCCTTTCCTAATGCATAGATTTTGATAATTTTCTGGGAAAAATATTGTTTTTACTCAGGAAATATATATTCGAAGTTTCATGAGTCTACGTTAATGCGTTTGGACACAATTCCATTTTATTCGATGTTTGAAGGACACGGTTTTTTCGACCTACTCTTGCTTTTCGAGCTATAACTCCCTTCCTTATATTCCGATTTAGCCCATTTTCAATACCAAACAAACCTTGTCTATAAGAAAGATTCTGGCAAAATTTGAGCCCCCTAGCTTTTTCGGTGCGACCTCTATCGTGCTTTCAACAGACGGACAGACGGACAGGCGGACAGACGGACGGACATAGCTAGATCGTCATCAAATCAAACCCTGATTCAGAATATATATACTTTATGGGGTCTAAAATGGATATTTCGATGTGTTACAAACGGAATGACAAAATGAATATACCCCCACCATTTTTTTGGTGGCGGGTATAAAAAAGAAAATTTATTTCCACTCATTTATGCATTTGGGTGTTTCTGTAAATTACCTTTAAATCAAATATTTCCTAGTGAAACATTTTATAAAAGTACCAGCGAAACTGTTTCTGTATTAACTCCATTAAAAACTGCTCTCATTTATTTACCTACGCCGTTACCGTTTCTCAATCGTACACATTAATAAACACAACACAATAAGTTGGTGAACATTTTTACAAGCCATTTAAGAAAATTTATAACCCTAATTATGAAACGTACACACATACTTGTTTTTATAACAAAAGCAGCAATAAAATAAATATAAATTTAAATACAAGAATAAACAAAATGCTAAATGAAACAATTTAAAACTGGGTTAAGGGAATAAACGAACGAATTTCCTTAAAGGGTCGGAATAAGAAATAATTACACCTGAAAGCCAATTAGGTGGCGTATATACATGTAATTAGAAAGAAAAGTAATTTTAATGAAAATCCAGATGCTGGTGTAATAGAATAAGTTTTCTTTGGTTAATAAATTTTACTTTTTTATATACTCCATCCATTACTGCGTCTGGTAGGCGAGGTGGTGTGTGTAAATTTGTCATTCTGTGTTTAATTGCTAGAAATATTTGTTCAAGGCCTATAATACACAGATATTCTTGAATTGTGCGATACTTAAGGTCTCTTTACTCAAAAAACACTATCAATTTTACGTAATTAGAAACATTTATTTAATAAAACAAATTCCAAGAAGAGGAAATAATATTTATGTCTATAAGCGAATTGTGATTATAATCTAAAAGCAACACGCTATTATATGATTGTGGTAGAACATATTATGGTTGTTAGTCATAATTACAAGCAACATTCTGTTATATTCTGGCAAAAAAAAAAAAACACAAATGATTATAAATGTTGATTGTGAAAACATATCTACTTTTATCGTCATCTAACTAATGACTAGAGCAGAAAAAACTATAGATTATTTGAAAGATAATAGCAAGCTAAAAAGAAAGGATTGCTGTTAGTAAGTTGTCGTAGAAAATCATGAAGAATAGAACGAAATATTTACCAAATTATATACATTAGCTAAAAAAATCTGTGAGTTTAATAGATGATATTTGCATCCAACACTTAATCATCAATCAAAGAGTGCTGATGATGGTTTCGAAAATGAAACCATCAGTTAGTGTCAGCAAACATATACTTCTTTAGAATATAAATTAAAACTAAAAAAAGATAAAATTATTTCAACTAAATTTGGGTAAATTATCATCATCATAATCCCTTACCTTTTTCCTTTTGGGAGTATAGGACTTCCACAGCACATACCTGTGCTTCTTTCTATCCTATTTCCGTTGCCTTATCCTTATCCTAAGATGAGTGGGTTATTATTTTATTTTATTTATATATTTGAACTCAATTTTTATTTAGTTCATAAGTATAAAGTCAACCCAATGCGATTTATTAATTTTTTCCAGTTAGATTTGCGATCTACCACACTGTGCGCTGACCACTTTTTTGAGCATAAACTATAGCGGGTGAACCCAGAAGATTTTAGCAAAGTGTAATAATAATCTGGTAAGTGGTTTAAGAGCACATAAAGGATAAACAAACAAATATTTATGTTTGTAAAAAAGAAAAAGATTAATAACAAGTAAGAGCACTATATTCGGCTGTGCCGAATCTTTTATACCCACCACCAATTTTGTGTACATTTAAAGCACAATATTTACTATTTTGTTAATCGCTACAGAATAATCTCTTTATAATAAAATATGTATCACTTTCTTTGTAGAGGGTGGTTAAATTTGAAGGGCCCATGTTTAAGGTGAACCACATCTAAACTTCAACTTTTTTCTTGTATTTCGTTTGACATTTCTCAATCTCAGACTAACTCAATTTGAACCGTGGAAAGATACGCAATCGAGCAACGCTTTTAAATATTAAAAATTTTTATAAAAATGGGCGTTCAAATCAAAATGCATTTTGTGCACTTCGTGATTCTTTTGGTCAACATAATCGTTCAAATTCGTCCACAATCGTGAGAATTGTAAAAAATATTTAAATGTCTGCAAAGCAGGTCTGCATGAAATGTGAAAACATCTGTGAATGCCATCTTAGTTCGTTGAATGGGAAGCATTGCTGTTTTTCACGATAACGTGGCTAAAGAGCAAGCAACCTCGACTCATCATCGTGCCCAACAATCGAGCATCAATAGTGTCATTGAAAATTTGGACTATCGGATCGTGGTGTGCCGCCTAGGTTGGAGGTCATTTGGCCGATATTTTGTTCCATACATAATTGAAGCATACAAATATTATCATTATAAAAATAAATGATAATAATTTCATAATAATTGTATTCAAAATCAACATAGTCCCTTAAAATAAAACCACCCATTATAACTTCGGTATGCTAGTAAAATGTTTTCGTAAATTTAGTCTTTCAATGAAAGTGGCCGTTAAAATACGCGTGTCAATAAAGTTTCTGCTAATAAACATAACTTAGATATTTCAATATATATTTAGTATTCCAAAATCTTTATTCATAGAGAATTTACATGAATTTAAGAGGAAGAAAGTGAATTTAAGGTTAAATTTTAAGGGCCACAGGGTGACTTAAAATATACATTCTTTGCATTTTTCTAAAACGGGAAATTTATTAGTAAGATTTTGATTTTTAAACTTCTATAACATTTTGCTTTTAAAAGATTTTCAAACGAAATAAGTTTTGTATAATTTTAAAATTTGTTAGCCATTAGTACATGAAAATAAATTGTTTATAATGTTTAGTGATAATTTTTTTTTACTTAGGTCAAAATTTTCCTAAATTCCCATTTTTAATAGAGCATAACTTCAGGAGAACATAAGCATAAGTTGTTAGCATGCTATCTAGTAGTTGCTAGTATAGTCATCTATCTTATCATCTTTATCTTATATTTAGCTACAGTACAATAAATGGCGCAGTGTAAGATAAATAAATGCTAATATATGACTAATATATTTTTATAAAAATTTAAGGAAAAAAGTGTGCGTGGCACATCTATTTTCCGTTATAACGAAGACTTTGACCAAAAAGCCATGTTTGCAAAATTTCAGAATCGTACATATAGTTTTGTCAGTTTTATTACGTTTTAAATTTGAAGTATACACTGTGCGGTATAAATTTTCTTACATTTTTATCTATAATTCTTTTTCTAATTCATAGATTTAAGCGATTTTCAGGGAAAAATATTCTTTTGACTCGATAAATATATATTCGAAGTTTAATGACTACGTTTATGCGTCTGGACACAATTCAAAAGTGAAAGTGGGCGTTATAGTAGGCGTGTCAAAGTTGTTTTTGCTAATGAGTACAACTTAGGTGTTTCAATATAGTCCTTTATTATTCCAAAATCTTTATTAATAGAGAAATTATATAAATTTTAGGTAAAACGTTATATGGGAGGTGGGCGTAAAAGTAGGCGTGGCACCTTAATTTTTTGGCATAGTAATGAAATTGCCTAGGGGGATAGACGTAGCAAAATTTATCATCATACCTCTAATTTTAGCGGTTTTATGAGCTTTTAAATTTCATTAACGGTAGATAACGTGAAAAGTGGGCGTTATAGTAGGCGTGTCAAAGTTATTTTTGCGAATGAGTACAACTGGGGTGTTTCAAGATAGGCGTTTATTATTCCAAAATCTTTATTAGTAGAGAAATTATATGAATTTTAGTTAAAACGTTATATGGGATGTGGGCGTAAAAGTGGGCGTGGCACATTGATTTACCGTTGCAAGAAAGCGTGTCACCAAAAAGCAAAGTGTGCAAAATTTAAGAGTCGTACATCCAATTTTGTTGCTTTTATGACGTTTTTGTTTTTAAATATACCGAAAAATACACTGTGCGGTATAAATTTTCGTACATTTTGATCGATAACTCCTCTTCTAATGCATAGATTTAAACAAAGTTTGGGGAAAAATATTGTCTTTACCAAGGAAATACATATTCGAAGTTTCATGAGTCTACGTTAAGGCGTTTGGACACAATTCCATTTTATTCGATGTTCGAAGGACACGGTTTTTTCGACCTACTCTTGCTTTTCGAGCTATAACTCTCTTCCTAATATTATGATTTAGCCCGCTTTCAATACCAAACAAACCTTGTCTATAAGAAAGATTCTGGCAAAATATGAGCCCCCTAGCTTTTTCGGTGCGACCTCTATCGTGCTTTCAACAGACGGACAGACGGACGGACATAGCTAGATCGTCATAAAATCAAACCACGATTTAGAATATATATACTTTATGGGGTCTAAAATGGATATTTCGATGTGTTACAAACGGAATGACAAAATGAATATACCCCCACCATTTTTTTGGTGGCGGGTATTAAAATATGAACATAAAAAATACTTACAATTTCTAACTTATATAGTTCTGGGTACTTAAAATTTGTTATTGAAATGCCCTCTTCTGTGCAAACAAAAAGGGTTAGATTTTAATGAATATTATCCAAAAGAGTAATTGCGGTCATGAATCTATCCATAGTTTTGCGCTTTAAAAATTCCCTTTTAGAATATATGAGTATATCTTACATATTAAAACTTAATAATTTTCTTTCGGGCAAACAGGCAATGTCCGTACATTAGCTCGTCTGTCCATATTCATTTCTCTGTTTCAAGTATAAAAAATTAAATATGTGTTTAAAAAAAATCCTAATATAATTAAAGTGAATTGTTTAATAATGACTTTGAAAAAATTTTCTTTTATGAAAAATTTGTTTACGTATAACTTTTTAAAAAAAATTTTAACCTTAAATTTGTGCAGAAATATTGATAAAGTAATTGATAAAGTTAATACTCTTTTTTAGTTTTTTTTTATAATTTTGTAATTCACAAAATCCTGTTCAGCAAAAACTCTAAAAAATAAGTAGGTTTATGATAAAGTTAAATCAACTACCAAGTTCGAAATAAAAATACCTACCATTTTAACTATTACTCTCTAACCCCTACTAGAAGCGAGATTAATTGTGCTAGAAAAAAATAAACACATTTTATTATTAATTAAATTATTATTTATGATTAATAAACGTAATACAAGATTTTTGTTTACGAGATGGAGAAAAAGCAAACTCTTAATATCTTTTCTAAGGGTTTGAAATTTAATTAAGAAAAATGTAGGAGTACTTGGGCTCTTTATACAAAAAAAAAAAAACTGTGTAAATCATTCCAAATATATAATACAAAAATTACGGAGGGTGAGATAACAACTATAATACACATACATATAACTAGCAACTCCAATCTAGCAAACAAAACAAATACAAAACCTTCTATGTTTAATGGTCATTAGATTAAGTTAAACTATGATATAAAATATTTAATAAATAAACGAGAATTTGTGGAAATGGTTTTTAGGATTTGTGTGATTGTCCTTAATGACATTGTAGCCAAGTACTAATCTAGCAAATAGAAAATAATACTCTGCTATAAAAGAAAAACTAAAATCATTTAGACTTAAGACCATTTAATACTTTTTTCAAGAATCTTTTATTTATTTATTTTGTAAATTGTTGTTTTTGGCTGTATGAAGCTACTATACAGTGGCAATAGTGTTAAGCTATTACAACAGAGGTGGTAAAAATTATGATATAACAGCTTTAACTTTAAAAAAAAAATGGTAAATTTTGTCAAGGGTGCACATGAAAAACAAAGATAATTTTACAGATTACAACATAATGCCGTTGAAAAAAATTGCTTTCAAAATCTTAGTTTGGCATGAAAAAAACTTAAATATAATATTAATTTTTTTCCGCTCATAATATTTTAAACACTTTCATTTTCAATTATCGTTATCGTCTTTGCTATAGTGTGCCCAACCTTATTATAAGTCTAACAAAACTAAATTTATGTATGTCATACAGTCTTTAAAAAATCCATAAAGTATGGTTGGCACACATTTTCTTTACAACATCTTTTAAGCACTTGAGACACGTGCCACTTCTGCGCCACCAACGATTAAAATCCGAACATGCATCAAACATGTAGCACATTAACACACATTCGAAATATACTTGTAAAGTAACGTAAGCATAAAGAAGAAAAATATATAAAAAAAATCCAACATTTTTTACAAGATATTGAAAGTGCTAAATTGTCGTCAATTATTTATGATCTCAACAATGCACACACATTTATTTATTCATGTATGACTGTGTCTCTGTGCTACTCATGAATTAATGGATAAAGCCTAAAAACAGGAATTCGCTAACTTTTTTTCAACAAAAAAAAACTAACAAAAATTGTATATTAAAAAAACTTTAAATAAATAAAAAAGAAAATATTTAAAAGATAATAAATCAAAAATAAATCAGAAATGAAAGAAACGTAAAAAATAGTTTTTTTTTTTTAGAAATTGGAACAATAAAAAGTTTTATGTCAAAGCAATAATTTTTAAGAATAATAAATTTTCAATTTAAGGGAAAAAAAAAATTTGAAAAAAGTTAATTTTTTTCATTACAAGTACAATAAGAACATTTAAAAGACTATTTATAACATTTTTACACAAATTTTAAACTCGAGAAAAAATATGTCAATATTGTTTTTTTAGATCTAAACTTTATTATTATATTTTTTTAAGAAAAAAATTATTCGCAATTTATTTTTAATTTTTAAATATCTACACTTTTATTAATGTCTATTTATCGTTTGTTGTTGTTTTGATTTACCCTTTAAAGAAATTATAAGGGTATATATTGGTTTGTCACGCTGTACAAAATTTCTACAATATTTTCTTTCGATCCCACAAAGTATATATTTTTTTTGTGCTTAAGAATAGGGGAGTTAGTAAAGCATTATCCGTCTGTCCGTCTGTCCTTGTATAAGTTTAAATCAACTGTTTAGTGCCCCCCGACATAAGACTGGTACGAAGTCATCAAAAAGACCAATATGTAATCAGAAATATTTAAGAGCAGACTGGTATTAAAAATCAGCTCAATCACTTAATAACTTTCTTAGATATGAGCAAATAAACACAACTGCCTCTGATTTTTCCATATTTTTATCACACAAAATAAAATTTTTCTGCCTTGAGATTATTTATAGACACACTTATTACTATTTGTAAATATAATATGCTACTAGAGATATTTGTGGAAAATTTTAGACAAATAAGTCACTAATCAGCAAAGTTATAGGCAATAATTATTCGGAAAAATAAATATATTGTTTGAAATAAATAAAATTCTTCAAGTTCCTTAATTATTCTTAGACACGGCGAAAACACCAAATTATAACCCAGGGTCTCAAAGATTGTTTCTTGGCAATATGTACTAACAAATTGGTTGGAAAATAACAGGGATATAAGCACCAATAAACAATTGTTTTGATGAAATTTACAAACGAAAATCAATTTTTTCAGTTTCTATACAATGGAGAGAGCTAATATGTGTAAAAAAAACTGACTAGCACAAGATAATACACTATAAACAAAATAAAAATTTATGATGACCGCTACTACAAAATGGTGGTCAACAAATTAATGTATGGCTAATATTTGTTATATTAGAATGTACACCCTTGATCCGCACCAATACTGATATCAAAGGAAAAGGTCTTGAGCAGTAGATAACAGTAGTATTGATTTTTTTTTTTTCAATACAAAATGTTGTCTAAAACATAATGGGATCTAAAACCAAATGGCGGAATTTTTGATTTATCTGCTCGCCTCAAGTGCTGGTCACGATGACATTATTTGCTACTGTTGCTCAAGATGTCGTAAACGAGGCGTGAATAGACGAATAGACGATGTTATACGCAGATTCAGATTACACGATGCTTTGTTATAAAGGACAGGTAGTTAGTTAATTACTACTTCTAGATTTCTAGTCTTGTCTAAACTACGTAAAGGCTCTTCTCAACCTTAACTATGAAGTAGATGATGTTCAGTCAAAATTTATATTAAGCGATGAGACTCACTTTGATCTGGTATTTCCAGTCCCATTTATATCCAAAATCCACATTTCAGTACACGAAATGTAAACTTCAAGAGTTTGAATTCAAAGTTAATTTAAACAGCATCTATTGCGGGATAGAAAGAGTTTCTTTTTGTATTAAAAACCTTTTTTTCAAAAAAAAAAATTAAGCTGCTAATGCAACATTCTAGCAACTTAGATTCAGCATAAAAACTTAGATCTTCAGTAATTTCAGCTGAGAGTAAAATCAAATTATTCAAATTATTATTTTGGGAATCATGAGAGTACTAATACTGGCTTTACTTACGCAAGGGAAATTTGGCGTTAAGCAAATTATATTAAAAAAATTCGGCTTAACATGCGATTTGTATATAAATTAATTTACATATCTCTTAAAGTATTGCACATCCTATTTACAAACTTTAAAAGTCTTTCAAAAAACCAGAAAGATAAAAAGACATTTTGGATTATAAAGTATTTTTTTTTAAATTTAATTGTTATGTAAAATGAAATTATATTAAAATTAATTACAGCTTACCAATCCCTACAAATTCAGTCAGCGTAACATAATACCTTGCCTTAATTTACCAAATTTTTTATCATTTCAACGATACTTCATACATAAATCAGACATGGATATTAAATATCAAAAGCGGATTTCGTTTATAGTTCAATGAAAGCTTATTTTCATTAATTTTTTCCAAACTCCACTAGGCCTTAATTTAAAACTCTATCTTTTAAGTTATTTGCAGAAATACTACTGCTTATAAGTCAAGCAAGTTTTTTATACTTTTATTTAATTTTGCCTTGTTTTTTAGATAATTTTTCTACATTAAGAACTTCTGCAATGCTTTGCTCCAAATAAAGCACTGTGTATTTCTTTGTATTTAGATTTGTATGAATTCTTATATGTTTGAGTGCTTTTGTTATACTGCATGAGTATAACAGTAGCTTTGTTCGATACTGCAAACTGTTGGCAGTGAGACAAAATACAGACTCTTGATTAATATTTTGTATAAATAGAGGGACTCTTATTTTTGGTCGAAAAATTATTGTAACTTACAGGTCAATAGTCCAGTTAGTATTCTGACTTAATACCAGCATGATATAATTTATGCGTGTAGGAATAAACAGTTGTATGAAAATACAGAAATAACAGAAATATAAAATAGGTTTAGGTATTAAATACAGTTTTTTAGTTGTATGGCATGTATGTATGAATGTATATGTATTAAGGTATGCCATTGTACATTAAACTTTTTAATGTGAAATTATTTTATTACTTAAATACGCACTGTCTTATTCATAAAAGTTATTTATGGCTTAAAAAGGGCTTATTAAATTGATTTTCTATGCAAATTTTACTTACAAATCTCTTATAAGGTTCTTTTAATTTTTATAAATTCGACCGTCATACTAGTTAGTATGTGCAAGTTAATATTAACTTAACTTCCATTGAAGTGTTTTTAATAACTATGGCAAATTATAAGTTCATTCAATAATATTATTTTATTGTTGTTGTTTTTGTCAATGTTAAAACTTAAAAGAAAAAATTATAAAAGAAATTTTAAAAAATAAAGCTCACCTTAAGCACTGGTACACAAAATACACAAATAGAAGCAAATAGAAGCAATGAAAGAAGGTTGCTATAGTAAAAGATATTAATTGTAGGAGAGGCTGAAAATTTTTTTGTAACAAAGTGAAGGCTGTTAGATGTGATTTGTCACCAATGGCATGTATTTGATAAAAAATATTTAAGCTCAACAATATTGATTTTTCTTACTGACTTAAAGTGGCGGTGTAATATTTCGAATGATCAAAAACGTTTTTTTACTGGCTTCTTTTAGAATTTGCGATTTTATTTTATATTGTTGATGAGATAAGGTAAGGAAATACCTGTTATGATATAAGATTTGGTATTATGATTTCCGTATATTTAAAAAGGCCTTATCAACGTTTATGTGAATTTCTGGGTGGTATACACTTCAAGAGTTGCGCTGTTTAATCTGTGGCAATATGTCTGTTTTTATAGCTTTTTAGGAAAGCACTTTTATATTATTAAGTTGATTTTTAGAAATGGATTTTCTTTAAAATAAAGACCTTTTATGCATTTTGGGCTATACAAACTATGTTGATTTTAAATTAAATAAAACAAGTTTTATTATCAACCTTGTATTCGAAATGGAAATAGAAACATAATTTATTTTTTTCATTATTAAATTTTATAAGGTCTTGCTACTCTAGTTAAAATTATTGAGATATATCAGGGACACCACCAAATGTTATTGTTGTTCAAAATAGTTGAAAATTTGCCAGAGTATAGTTTTGAATTTCGGGATTTCAATGTTATGATTATCTCAATTTTAACTTATGTCAACTTAAGCTGTTTTACTTTTTTGGCACAATAATATTGCTTAAAAACATAATCAAAACGTATGGTTAGATATTAGAAAAAAATAAAGTACTGGGATAATGTTAAAACATTTCGTATAAAATTTGGCCGGAACATTAATTTGCCTTGGAACAGGGTGCATATCGATGATCTCATGTAGGAAGGCCCTAACTCAAATAATTATAATTTTACAGGAGAAGATAAAAACGTAACAGAATTTGTATTATCATAATGTAATTTCTTTGGTAAAATCGCTTGTAAAACTGTTATTTTTGACACTATGGCGTTACATTTTTGTGTCGAAATGTATTTGTGTGAAATGTATTAAAATCACTGAAAAACTCAATTTCTTAAAAAGTACGAGTTATGCTTTTCTACATGAGACCATGGATATATTTGTTGGGGAAATTTCAAACCAGACCATTTTTTGACATCCTTCGTTTCCGAGCGAAGCAATGTAACGGAAATTTCGTTGATTTACAAAGCCATCAAGTTAAAAATATGCTTAAACGCTTAAGATTATTTTGCTTCAAGAATCAGCATCCATTTGCTGTTTTTCAATAATCCATTCATCGAACTCTCTTCGTTGTGCATGGTCATTGGGCTCCAGTTATTGTGTTAATTGAATTTTGTACTCATGGACATACTAATATTAAGTGAGTAAACGCTCTAGTGAGCTTTTTGAAATTTTTAATTATGTCACGTTGCCGAATTAAGGTTTCTGGATATTTACCAGCACAATCACATACTGCTTCAATATTCCCACTTGAACGGTTTGTTTTTGAATCAGTTTCCCAGAATTTTTTTATTTAAACGAAGATAAAGCAATACTCCGAACATATTTTATATTAAATTTTCGAAATGTAGCCGCCATGAGTTTTTTTTTTTGTTGAAATATTGTGCAATAATGAAAACACGTTATTGAAGATAACACTTTGCTGCATAAATGGCGACAAACTTAAATCTTGCTATAATTTTGGGACACACTTTTCTTAATAGAATAAATGATTTCATATAAACCTTGAAATGCTATCATTATTACCGTCAAAATTCAAGTATTTCAATTTAGCCTCATGGAAAAAAATTATTTAATTTTAAACTTTAACGGCCATATGCATAAAAAATAGTTATCGTATGGTTATAGTGTACAATAGTTATTAAACGCTTTTTGTATTATAAAACACTAATAAGAATTTGTATTTATAAGCGTACAATAATACTTTTATAGTTATTAAATGTTTGTAGTGATTTTATTTATATGCATGGCAACTCTTTTTATGTTTAGTTGTCATTTTATTATCAGTGGTGGTCGTAACTACTATAAGACTTACCCTGTTATCAAGTAAAGGTAATTTTTTTTATAAAATTAAAGCACAAAAAGAATGTCAAACACATAAAAATTATATAACTTTGGTATATGATAAAGTTTGAGCAAAAATTATAATCCAACCATTATTATTAACATATTTTGTTAATAACGATAAGAAAAGTTTTCGGGTTACAAGTTTGTTTACGTTTTCCTTCAACACTATTGTATTTTTTTTTTGTTTTATTTTATTTAAAATATGTTAAATTTATTATTTTCGTTTGTATAAATTTCACTTACCTATACGTCGAATTGTGTTAATCGTATCCATTTTAATATTTCAATTACTTTTTCTTAAATTTCTTTAACAAAATTTCTTTAAAAATTGTTTTTAACTTAAACTATGCATGAAACATCGGCTTGTATTTGGTTTAACGAATGGTGAATCCAACAATACAATTTTATAAATAGTTTATGAAAGGTTTAAAAGTCTTTTTTTTAACAATAGTGAATTTTGCTTAAAAACGACTTAAAAGCCTGTTAAAAGTTTTTATGTTGATATCCGTTAATCTTTATGGTAAATCCTGTTTACAAATTTTCCATTCACAGCACAAAGTCTTTGTTCGGTAGGTTATTAAAAATCAGCATAAACAAAACTAATCCTATAAAATCCGGTTTTCTGGATTATTTTGGCGTTAATTCCAAATAAGTATGAGATTAACGCTTAAATATATTTCATATTTTGACTTATTAAGGTTGAATTTTGGGCTTTGGTGTATTGAGAAGCTTATGATAAAAAATGTCTCAAATATTGAGGAGCTAAGGCGAAAGGTTAGGTTAGGTAGAACAGGCACCTATTGTAATATCTGAGTAGAATTGAAAAGAATGTAAAGCAAATCAGTCTAGAGTCTCTGCCAGAGTAGCACACTACAAAATAGTCCACCACGGCAACGGGGCTAAAACGTTCCACGAATATATTTCGCGTTACATAAATATACCGAACTCATGATATACATGCACGATTTTTCTACGCTGTTAGTATACTGAAATATTTTATTAAATTGGGAAAATATTTGTAGTCCTTTTTGATTATTCAATAAAAAATAATATAAAATTCTATACATTTCCTATTTGATCCTGTTTCAAAAAGTTTATAATAACCTATAAATCTTTATTTGTGCAACAATAATGCACACAACAAATGTTGCAAATAAATTAAAAATAATACTACAATCAAACAATGTTTTTTTTTGCCAACAATAAAGTTCTATAGAATTAAAAAAAAAAAAAGAAATAAAAAGAACAAATGAAGTATTTATTTTACTCTGTCTAGTGTCAGATTTGCATATAAACACAAATTTATGTTAGTATAAAAGTCTGTGCATTTAGTATTGTGTTGCAATAAAATGTTGCAGTATAGTATTTATAGACATTTAAAATAAAAGTAAAAATTTACGAAGATGAGCAGAAAATCCTAAAAAACATTATTTTATATTGTTTAATATAAATTGGCATTTTTTATTGCTGTATTCTGTTGCAGTTTTTTTATTTTGAATAAAAGAATAATTTCAGAAAAAGTATAAACATACAATTCAAGTAGACAATATTTACGAATGGCATATCATCGCTCGTAAATTGTTGTTCTCTATATGTCATATCAAACATATGGCCATTTCCATGTCATCGTACGTGACATTTGTACTCCTATAAAGTGGAGTAATTTTTACAAAGGTAAGAGTAACTGAAACAAAATTAGACCTTTATATTCCATTCAAAGTGAACTTTTTTTAAAAAAAAAATAATTATATTCGAATAATTGTTGTCTCAAATATCCAGGAAAAAAGAATATATCGTACGTGACATAAAACAGAAGTGATTTTGAGGTATATATGGAAATATAAAAAAATCTGCGAATCTTGGGAGGTATTTTTCTTTTTTTAATTTCTTACCCTAAGCCAAATATTTTTCATTTAAAATCCATTATACTTAATTGAAAATAATCTTTAAATGATTTTATAATAAATTCAATTTAATATCGTTCGTGACATATCGCACGTGACAGATTTTTCTCTTATAGTATTCTTAGGTAAAAAAAATTTATATTATGTTAAGAAAAAAAGTAAGATTCTTAATTAGATGCTCTTGGGACAGTTCAATTACGAATAAAGGAGACAAATAATGCTTTTGCATTACGTACGTGACATTAAAATAACATCCAAAGGAAATTAAAAAAAAATACCGTTAATTGGACTCTATATTTTCTTTCTTCTTATGGATCTTGTTAATTGTTGTGGTTACCTTAATTTTAAATCATATTTACAATTACAATTTATTTTTACAATTTGGTCGCTAAAAAAATAGTTCATCGCAATTCTTTAAAATAAGTCAAAGAGATAATCAGATTAAACTCTTATTATTGGTCTTAAAATTATTTAATAAGCTGTAAATACCTGTGCATAGTAAAATTTGAGTACTTTTTTTTTATCAATAAACTTATATTGAAAAACTTTCATGACTTTTAATTTTTACAGTTGTGGTTGACATATTCATGGAAATGTCCATATAGAACACAATAATTTACGAACGACAATATGTATAAGTATATTTATGGCGTAAAGCCTTTAAATACATATTTATTCAGATACTCATACATAAGACCATTGCAGTGAAACAAACTAGAGTCTCTGGCGGGAATCGAATCTGCAAACCTGCATACTATCAGATTAGCACACTAGAGACTAGTTCAACGAGGTAACATAAATTGAAAACAAATAAGTCAGAAATAGATATCACGTATCAAAATATGACTTCTATTTGCCTTAAAAAAAGATTGTCCCAATTAAATCATTAGTTAATCGAAAAAAAGACAACATCGAATTAACAGATATTTACATTTCTACTGCAAATAGTTTTACCTACTAATTTTACTGGTCTTTGTTGAAATTTTTAATAGCAAAAATATTTTAATATAAGTCGCTTGTTGTTGGTGTAAAACAATTTTAGGTTTTGCGTGACACTTTAGTTTAGAAAATATTTGAATTTATACTAATGATTTTACATATGATGGAAGTATATTTTAAAAAAATTCGGAATTTTTTCAACTCTTTAGCAACTTTTGTATAATGTGCATGTATATATACTGCCTTATTCATGAAAGTTATTAATGGTTTATAAAAGGTTTATTAAACTGATTTTCTATGAAAATTTGAGTAATAAACCTCTTATAAAGCTCTTTTCGTTTTTATGAATTAGACCGATACGTATCCCAGGGAGTGAGAGAGATAGAGAGTAAACAAACAATAGTCGTTGGAAAAAGGTCTTGACAATAAGTCGGATGAGCTCAACTTTTTTTCAAAATAGTTTTAAACAGGTACCCTGTAGACAAAGTAGACATATGAGGTTTAAAACATAATATTTGCTTTTACTTATCATTAATCGAACTATCGATTTTAATATTAGGTTGCAATAAGAGTCCAACTATTTCATACTTCTTACTAGTTTAAGTACCAGTTATTATTATACCAGTCTTAGGCAACAAACACCATTGCATTTCCAATTATTCAAATAAGTTCAATCTTTCTCTCTTACAACACAGTGACAAAAAATTTATATAGATTTTACATTACAATTTAAAAATCGTAGACTAGCAACAAACAAAGGCTTTAATATTAAAACTAAAAAAAAAAAACAAATCCATTATTGCGTTAATGAACAGATACTTAAATTAGTTAAAGTCAAATATAATTTAAATGACATCAGAATAACATATTCAAAAATTTCCAATATTAAACCTTAATATTATTAAAGTAGTCATAAAAATTATTTGCCTTTAAAACTGTACATGTTGTTAGTTTATGAGTACTAAAGTAAATTTGAGATAAATTGGAGTTTTAGTAAATTAATTGGATATTTTACAGATTTAAATATTAACTGCTGTATTCAAAAAAATATTTTAGGTTTTTTGCAGGCTTATTTGACAAATTTCTCTACAACATCTGTCAAATAAGCATTTAATAAACCTAAAATATTTTTTATGAATACGGCCCTAAGGTTTTAGTTCGCAATAACATTTTTATAAAAACTTTTAATTAAAAGGTGCAGTAACATAGCTTCCATATTTATATTTTAACTTTAAGCATAGTTTTATTATAGTGATTTTTTAAATAAAGATTTCATGTTTTTCTCTTGTGAAGTTTGCTTTTTTCGTAATATATTTTATTAAAACTAGATTATTATAATTAACAATTCATATGATTTAAGGAAATTAGCAATACATTTTTTAACCACCAATGCCAAGTCCAACATTAGTACCAAGTCCGCTATTAGAATTAACGCTAAGACTGCCGCTAGAGCCAGGACTACCCAAAGAGCTAAGACCAGAACTGGAGCCAAGCAAACTACTAGAGCCAAGTGAACTACTAGAACCAATTTTACTACTAGAGCCAAGAGAACTACTAGAGCCAAGTAAACTACTAGAGCCAAGTTTACTACTAGAACCAAGAGAACTACTAGAGCCAAGAGAACTACTAGAGCCAAGGGTACTACTAGAACTAAGTTTACTACTAGAGCCAAGAGAACTACTTGAACCAAGGGTACTGCTAGAACTAAGTTTACTACTAGAACCAAGTTTACTACTAGAGCCAAGAGAACTACTAGAGCCAAGGGTACTGCTGGAACCAAGTTTGCTGCTAGAACCAAGTTTACTACTAGAGCCAAGGGTACTGCTGGAACCAAGTTTACTACTAGAGCCAATAGAACTACTAGAGCCAAGGGTACTGCTAGAACCAAGTTTACTACTAGTGCCAAGTTTTTTGCTAGCACCAAGAGTACCCAAAGAGCTTTTTCCAGTACTAGAGCGAAGCAAGCTACTAGAGCCAAGAGAACTACTAGACCCAAGTAAACTACTAGAGCCAATTGAACTACTAGAGCCAAGTGAACTACCAAGTTTACTATGAGTACCCTGTGCAATATGACTACCAATTCCACTTTTAGTGCCTAGTTTACTACCAAGACTACCCAAAGAGCTAAGTCCACTGCTTGAGCCAAGTTTACTAATTGAGGCAAGTTTACTACTTGAGTTTAGCTTACTACTTGAAGCACATTTTCTACTTGAGCTAAGTGTACTCTTTGTGCCAAGTTTACTACTTGAGCCAAGTTTACTACTTGAGCCTAGACTGCCCAATGATCCAAGTCCACTACTAGAGCCAAGTGAACTACCAGAGCCAAGTGAACTACTAGAGCCGAGTAAACTACTAGAGCCAAGTGAACTACTAGAGCCAAGTGAACTACCAGAACCAAGTGAACTACCAGAGCCAAGTAAGCTACTAGAGCCAAGTGAACTACTAGAGCCAAGTGAACTACTAGAGGGAAGTAAGCTATTATACCCAAGAGAACTAGTAGACCCAAGCCCACCCATAGAGCCTAAAGTACCTAAAGATCCAAGCCCACTAGGGCTAAGTCCACTGTTAGTGCCTAAGCCAAACGTTGGGCTAAGTCCACCCATAGAGCCGATTCCAATTTTAGTGCCCAGTTTACCTTTAGTAGTAGGTTTGCCTTTAGTAGCAGGTTTACCTTTAGTAGCAGGTTTACGTTTAGTAGCAGGTTTACCTTTAGTAGCAGTTTTAGCTGTAGTACCAGTTGTACCTATAGTGCCAGGTGTATCTTCAGAAGTAACTCCACCTTTTGTAGTAAGTCCTCCTTTAGTTCCAATTTCAGCTTGCTTACCAAGTCCACCTAGGAGGCCTTGCCCACCACTAATATTAGTATTGGCACTATTAAAATTTTGCAGTTTCTCGATAATACATTTTGAGCCTTTTTTTGAATCGTCTTTAACTCCTTTTGCGCCATTCTTTTGCAGTTCCGATATAATGTCATTTACGCTATTTTCAATTTCCTTTTGAATGTCATTTTTACTATGAGAACCAACGTGTGTCATTATATCAGCAATATGTTCACTAAAACCAAATACGAGCTTAAAAAGTTTGCCGTATTTTCCTGAACCCGCACCACTAGTACTTATGCTGCTATTGCAATCCTCAGTGCCCTGAGAATTCACCAAAACGAGCATGCCCAGTAAGGACACCATAACAATCTGATAAAAATTTCAATAACTTTAAATTAAATGTTTCAGAAAAAATGTACAAACTTTTGTGTTTTCTTTTCTTAACTTACCATAATTTTTGCTATTTTTGCCATCTTTTTCATATTAGTATATGATCTCACATACGATTAATTGTAATACTGGTACTGGTGCTTAATTTTAACACCAAGAGTATTTATATAAAAAATTACAATGTTCACTCCTGAGGAGAAAAATTGATGCTTTGAGATAATACTAATAAAACTCTTGAATTTCCTTATCAGTGACCAAATAAACGTCGTAAAGAAATTATGTCAAAACATTTGAAACATAAGTTAAGGCAAACATAATTGTAAATCAGTTTAAAGTGATTTATTCTTTCTTTTGTTATGCTACTTTAACAGATCAAATCAGATTAAGAATATTCTTTCTATAGGAATTACGTTAATCTAAATCTTTCTAGTTATCTTTATTTACATTAATTTTCATACTCAAGGTTATATTGATATCGTCACACAAAAGGTAAGTTAAAACATTTTTTGTTTGTTTTAAAGAATTTTGTGGTTTAAAAAACTTTAGAAAATTATAAGGTCTTTTTTTCAATTAACAATAACTAACTAACTTTAAAAAAGTTTTTGGCTTTTAATACAATTTCAGTTTTACTACACTAAGCTTATTCTATCCTACTTCTATATAGATAAAAAATTATTGCTTAGACATGTTTAGTTAATTCAAAATTCATTTATTTATGAATTTTGTAATACATATGTACAAGGCGAATCCATACAAGTGAAATTATCAGCCCAGCTGATTGTGAAACATTTTGTCAAAATTGGTTGAATTCGCTTTGATTTCATTTATTAATGCAGGAATAGGAAATGTGATTTTGGTTTCGGTATTAAACAATTAACTTGAGTGTACTTTTTTGACAATAAATGTGCTTAATTTATGTATATTTTTTGCTTTTGCGTCATTAATAATGTGTTAAAAAAATTTATATTCTGTTTTTAATCAAATTTTATTGTATTTAATATGTAAAAACAACTTTTCCATCCCTGATATACGAATTGGCCTTGACATAAAACATCCCATGAAAAGTTGCTTTGTTGTATCAATTCGCCGTTGCATATACCTTATGGATATGCCTTGCATATGTATGTTTATTAATATTTTAATTGTTTTTAAATTTTGATAAAAAACAAATCAAGTTATGTCACTTCAAGAAAAAAAAATCACAAAATCAAAAAATAAAAATTTTTAAAATTTTTGTGAATAATATAACATAAGAAAACTAATCGGAAAACAGTCAACTAATAATTATCGGATGGGCATGAAAGTGTGTAAAATAACCCATGTAAAGGGATTTTCGGTCAGCCAACACCTGTACAAAAGGCATATGTATATTTCAAGAGCACGAAAGTTTAATTTTTTTTCAAAAAAGTGTTTGATGTTTGGGATGTTTTTTTTCATAACGTAAATAAACAATAATAAAACTAATATTTTTTATGGCAGCAGACCAAAGACAACGAGTATAGAATGATTTAAATTGACCACCAAAATCGTTCAAAATGTCACTGCTATACGATTTTTGTAGAATTCTACCATACCACGAACCATGCCAATTGCAGACATATTCGACGTCAATATTAATTGTATCCCGAACATTAATGACTATTTTTGATATATTCTGATAAATATCAGTTACTTGTTGGTAAGTAGTTTGATACATAATTAAAAAAATATTTATATTAATTGTGACAGTTCATAAATAAACAAAATGCATAAATTTTGTTTGTAATATAATTAAAATTTTATAAATTATTTATTTAAATATAACCAAAAACATATAATAGTTTTTTTAAGCTTAAGGTCTTTTCAATAATAAAAATTTTTTTGGTTTTATTTTATATTATTTGATCAATATTTCGCTACCTCTTTGTGTAGCATCATCAGGATACGAGTTTTTTATTTTTTTATTGAATTTTTCAATTTGTTAATCAAACTATAAATTTATAAAATAACAAATATCAAGACACTAAACCAACAAAAAACAAATATATATGTAGATAATAAAAAACTCGTATCCTGATTATGCTACACAAAGAGGTTAAAAAAACTATTATATATTATTATAAAAAGGTCAAAGAAACTAATAATTATAACCAAAAACTTCACCCAGCAAAAAAATTGTGCACTAGTTCAATGTGAATAACATTTTTCATGACTTCTAATTCGAAAAGTGAAAGAAGAGGCATAAGGAATGCCTTCTCAAACTCCAAGATAGTTAGCCTATAATGATGTGCTTCAAAATACATGCAAAAATTCTTAAAAAATTCACGTAAGCAAATATTATTAACTACTATGCATGCGTTCTATGTACTTATTAGAATGAATTGAATTTTCATTTAAATATAACATCATTTTGATGATTGTAGTTAAAGCAAATAAAATTATAAATAATAACAATATTTAATTTGGTAAGTTAAATTAATTATTACTTTAATGTTGGTTTGTTTGAATCTTTGTTACTGAAATTTGGTACACAGATCGACACTAATCTCATTTAACAAATAGACTAATTTTCGTCTCTGTAACTAGGCAGACCGAAACGAGTCTTAAAATTTACAGTACATATACAGAAAAAAATATATTTATATTACTCTTAATTACGAAATTTCTTCCACCATTAAAGTGATACTTTTACTCAAATGAATATTAGTCAAATGAATATGATCCTCGTTCTAGGCACAAAGAATGTTAACTCTTAAAAAATCTTAACCAACGGAGAGCAAGAATACAAACCCAGCAAAAGCTCTCATTACAAAATAATGAGTTGAATGAACTTAAAACTAGTTTTTTACTTCTAACAATTTGTCATCTTAAGCCATTATTTTAACACGCGATATTATTGAAGACAAGTACCTATATATAGGGACTAAAATAAGACTTCTAACAAATTTCGCAATAAGAAATTGTGTTGTGTGTGCATCTAAGCAAATATCTGCAAATGTCATATTATAAATAAAGTTATTACGAAAACACTTCTTCGTAAGTCAGACGATATGTAATACCACAGACAGGCAACAGCGTTAATTTGCATTAGAATTTCACTAATGCAAATTAAAATTTTGCTGTGACAGACGACAGTTTTTGCATTTAGTAAAAATTGTAAATGCACTAGTAATCACAAATCTGAACATGTTGCTACATGCTGGGATGGCAGAAGGACACTCTGATATAGGAGTAAAAGAATTGTGGAAATTCGTAGGTTTAATGGTATCTTTTTTATGAGGTTACAATTCATATGTAGGTACATAGTATATGGTATTTTTTTAAAGGACCGTAACACCACTTTTTGGGAGAGTGACGTGCTTACGATGGACGATAATAGTATTAAGGAAAACTTACACCTAAACAGAAAGACATTCCAAAAAATATGTAAAAAAGTTAAACATATCGAATCTATTTTTTTATTTAAAATTTGTTATTTTTTAATTTTTTGATTGATTGCCAACCGTGTTGCTAAGTTGAAATTGCTTAATGCAGTATAAATTCAATTTGATTTAGTGCATTTACGTGAAATCTAATACACATTGGAATGGGGATAATTCATAAAATAATTTAAATTAAGACTTTCAATGCGAATTAACGCTGTCGTCTGTCTATGGTATAATAGTCATTAAAAATATGTTGTTTTGTAAGAGCAAGTCATTACCTAGTTTTTGCTGCCTTAACTAAAAATAAGTTTTTCGAGTACTCTTATTTAAAATTAGCAGACGGCCCCGTCTTTGCTCGGAAGCTATTTACTAATGGTTAGTATTTCATATAGAATATGAAAATTAAAACACATTTCAGTGCAAAGAAGAAATAACACAAATTTTATTTTATTTATTGCTTGCAAGTTCGGTCATTATTATATGTACATATGTCCACAATTGAAATAATTATGCATTCAAAAGCAAACAAAACAAGTAAGAGCACTATATTCGGCTGTGCCGAATCTTTTATACCCACCACCAATTTTTTGTACATTTAAAGCACAATATTTATTATTTTGTTAGTCGCTATGGAATAATCTCTTTATAATAAAATATGTATCACTTTCTTTGTAGAGGGTGGTTCAATTTTAAAGGCCGATGTTGAACGTGAACTACACCTAGTCTATAAATTTGTTTTCTGCACTTCACTTGACATTTCTCAATCTCAAACTTACTCAATTTGATCTGTGGAAACATACGCAAATGAGTTAAAAGTTATTCAGGTTTTTTATAAAAATGGGCGTTCAAATCAAAATGCATTTTGTGCACTTCGTAAATCTTTTGATCAACATAATCGTTCAAATTCGCCCACAATCAGGAGAATTGTAAAAAATATTTAAATTTCTGCAAAACAGGTCTGTATAAAATGTTAGAAAATCTGTGAATGCCTTTTTAGTTCGTTGAATGTGAACCATTGTTGTTTTTTGCGAGGGTGTGGCAAAAGAGCAGTCAACCTCGACTCATCATCATGCCTAACAATTGAGCATCAACACTGTCATTGAAAATTTGGACCATCAGATAGAGGAGTGGCGCCAAGGATATTATCATTATAAAAAGAAATGATAATAATTTCTTAAATAATTTGTGTGTTATTTAAAATCAACACCGGCCCTTAAAATTTAACCACCCTTAATAACTTCGATATGATAGTAAAATGTTTTCGTTAATTTAGTCTTTTAGTGAAAGTGAGCGTTAAAGTGGGTGGCACCTTAATTTTCTGGCACAGTAATTACATTGCCTAGAAGGATATACGTAGCAAATTTGATCATCATACCTCTAATTTTGGCGGTTTTATGAGCTTTTAAATTTCATTAACGGTAGATAACGTAAAAAGTGGGCGTTATAATAGGCGTGACAAAGTTGTTTTTGCGAATGAGTACAACTGAGGTGTTTCAATATAGGCTTTTATTATTCCAAAATCTTTATTAATAGAGAAATTATATGAATTTTAGGTAAAACGTTATATGGGAGGCGGGCGTAAAAGTGGGCGTGGCATATTGATTTTCTTTTACAGAAAAGCCTCTCACTAAAAAGCAAAGTGTGCAAAATTTCAGAATCGTACATCTAATTTTGTCCGTTTTATTAGGTTTTAAATTTAAAATATACTGAAAAATACACTGCGCGGTATAAATTTTCGTACATTTTTATCGATAACTCCTTTCCTAATTCATAGATGTAAGCAATTTTTGCGAAGAGATTTTGTTTTGATTCGGATAATATATATTCGAAGTTTCATGACTGTACGTTGATGCGTTTGGACACAATTCCATTTTATTCGATGTTCGAATGACACGGTTTTTTTGACCTACTCTTGCATTACGAGCTATAACACACTTCCTAATATTCCGATTTAGCCCATTTTCAATATCAAACAAACCTTGTCTATAAGCAGGATTCTGGCAAAATTTGAGCCCCCTAACTTGTTCGGTGCGACTACTATCGTGCTTTCAATTGACGGACAGACGGACGGACACAGCTAGATCGTCATCAAATCAAACCACGATTCAGAATATATATACTTTATGGGGTCTTAAATGGATATTTCGATGTGTTACAAACGGAATGACAAAATGAATATACCCCCACCATTTTTTTGGTGGCGGGTATAAAAAGGGTAATGCTTGATGGTAAACAATATTTTTCAATTATACGTGTACTTAAATTATAGAAGTAAATTTTTATTTTTTAATTAAAATTACGAATTTCTTTTAAATAAGTAGTATCATTTTGATGATTGGAGCAAAATTTAATAACATTTTAGTTAATAGTATTAATTTCTTAATTAAAATTCATATTCATTTTTCTGTGTATATTACTTTGATTTACTCTTACATAGACCCCTTTTAAAAATATATTTTCTGGATAAAAGTTTTTTACGGACTCCGATATAGTGGTTATTTTCATTTTTATGCAATTTTGTCATGGCAATTGTCCAAGATACACTGTGTTAAAATGAGAACCATAATAAATTCTTAACGAAAAAGATGCATTGAATTATAAAATTATCATGACCTGTTCTCGACAACTAAATATTGTTAATATTTTAGTTGTTTTATTTTGTTATTATAAAAAAATGACCTCGAGCTTAATAAATTAAACCACTATTATAAAAATAAAAAAGATCAAAGACATTTACTTAATATTGTTAATATGACCGTTACGATCATGTCGTAATTTTGGTTTTGCTCCGAGTGTAGAATAAAAAATTAAATAAAAACAGAAATCCCCATTAAGGTTATCAGTTAAATTTAAGAAAAAAACTTTTGATATTTGCTACAGTTAACTGTTAAATTGAACTTTCAGTTAAAAAAACTTGCTTATGGTATCTTTACGCTATCTTATCTAAGTTAAACAACTGATTCACATCATGATTTATATAATCTTTAATTTTTAAATAAGATCTACTTGCCATATTTAAATCCAATCTAATATTTTTTACAATCTTAAACATTTTTTTATACTAGGAGGGCTTTGAACTAATGTTCAATAGCTTAACTCAGATGAGAAATGAAATTATCACAATTACCTTATAAAGTTTTAGTTTTTTTCACTTATCTCAATTTCGTTTACTTCTTTTAAACCAATGCCAGAAATCACAAGATTTTTTGTAAGATAAATATTAGTTTGTTTTCGAAAATATTTATATTAAAAAGTATTTGCAAATAAATGTATGATTTTCTAGTAATTATAAAATTAGCTTTAATGTTTGCTAACCTAAATATTTTTCAACATTGGTAAAAGTATTCAACTGCAACTCACTACACTATATGCAATGCAATGGTCGACTAAGCTAACTACAAAGTAATTCAGAAGTTACCTTAATTCAAAGCTTATATTAGAGATTTATTTTTTAGATATTTTTTTTTTTGCTCTGAAAAAAAAGAGACATTTAACGGTATTTAAATTTGTTTGTTTTTATTATGTTGGTTTTTGCAGTTTTTTTCAACATGTTTATCATATGAGCTGGAAGTCACTTAAGTCAAAGAAGTTAACTCAGTGACAAATTTATAACTACAAGTAAGAGCACTTAATTTGGCTGTGCAGAATTTTATATACCCACCATCTATTTGGTGTACTTTTATATCACAAAATTAATTATTTTGTTATTAACAGTAATCCGTATCGCACAATCTCTTTATACTAAAGTATGTGTTACTTTCTTCGTGTAAATTTGAATTGCCATTAATTTATTTTCTTAAATTTAGTCTTACAATGAAACATTAAGAATTTCTTCATAAGAAGTGATTCTACTGAATATTTTTCTCAACAATGTTGTTTTTTTACGGAATTTTTAGAGTATAATTTGATACCCAGAGGTAGTTAAAAAAAATATTAGCTTTGTGTGGGCATGGCACCTCCTTATATAATAGTACATATAATTCTGTAAATTTTATGAGCTTATTAATTTCATTAATAGTAGGTTAGGTTGAAAAGGAGGGGCACTAAAAGCCCAAGCCCATGACAGGTATACACTTATGCCCAGTTGGCATGTTGTGCGCTCCATATGGAAAACGAAATTTCCAAACAAAAACCATAATCATAATTTCCCATAAATAACGGACGTGTCCAAAAACCCAGCCCCCTTAATGTAATTCCTTATGGATCTCCAGTTCGAGTTCCTCAGGTATTCCAAGTTCGACATAGTATCCACTGTGAAATTTTCGCATCTAATATGCCCAAACGCAGGACAATGGCAGAGGTAGTGTACCAAAGTCTCATCCTCTTCCTTGCATGCTCTACAGGTCGTTTCCTCAGACAATTTCATGCGAGCTAAATGGTTCATTAAGAGTAAATTATGTGAGAAGTGGTCGTTGAAGTATGCGTGTCGAAGTAGTTTCTGCTGATAAAAGCACCTTGAATATTTCATTTTAGAGTCTTCTTTTCTTCCAAAACCTTTGTCCATAGAGAAATTATATGAATTTAAGATAAAACGATATAAGGGAGGTGTGTGTTAAAGTAGGCGTGTCATCTTAATTTTCCGGTATTGCAAGTCCTTTAATCTTAGATTAATATTTGCAAAATATCAGAATCATACATCGAATTTTTCAGTTTTATTATGTTTTCTATTTTAAAAATACCGAAAAAGACACTGTCCGGTATAAATTTTCGTACAATTTTGTTTCTTAATCCTTTCGAAATATAATGATTTGGGCAATTTTTAGGGAAAGATATTTTTTGTATTTAGGAAATATTCATTCGAAATGTCACCGCTCTAAAAGATGAAGTTTAGACACAATTGAATAAAATATTCAATGTTGGAAGGACATGGTTCTTTGGACATACTCTTGAAATACGAACTCTTAACTCTTTTTGTTATATACCGATTTTGCCCATTTTCAACAGAAAACCAACCTTGTGTATAAGAAATATTTTAGAAAAATTTTAGCCCCTTAAATTTTTCGGTTCAAGTTCTATCGAACTTTCAACAGACGTACAGACGGATGGACATAGCCAGGACGTCCTAAATTGATACCATAACTTTGAAAATATATAATTTATGGGGTCTTAAATAGATATTTCAATGTGTTACAAACGGATTGACTGATTGACTGAATGAACCCTGACCATTTTTGTGGTTGTGGATATAAAAATTCATATGAATGTATATGCATTACTATCCTTTGCCCGCGACTTCGTCTGCGTAGTCACGGTGAATTTCATTTAAATCTGTTTATTAACTTTTCACGTGATTTTGTAAAAAAATATTAAAGCATTTTAACATGCAAACATTTATATTTATTTTATTAGTAGAAAAGAAATTAATGCAAATATTTAAAAAAAAGTACTCATACAGACGATGTTAGATGATTACTTGTTTTCGCCAGTACGTCCAAATTTGGACACTCGAAACCTTTAAACAACCAACTAACTAAGTAAAAAAAACAATTTGTTCGCATAATACCGCGAATTCATTTGATTATTGTGATAAAAGGTAGCCTATGTATTAATCTATGTTGTTGTCTATTTGTGCGCCAAATTTCATTTCGTTCCATTTAGCCGTTTTTGTGTGACTAAGTAACAAACAAACGTAAAGTTAATATAAAAGTCATTAACAGTTGTACGATTGATTACCGCACATCCCAATTTAAAAAAAAAAAGAGTCAGGTAGCCCCATTGAAAATAATCCAATCAGCAACCACTACTTGATGGGAAAAAATTTACTTGAAGTTAGTTAAAATTAAGCTTTAAGTAAACTGAGTTGCTTATAGGGTACGTTAACAAACGGCTAAAGTGTTTATAAAGTGGCAGCGTATGCAATGAATGAGTGATTGTGTGGATGTGAACATAGTGTAAGTAAACAACATGAAATTAACATTTGTGGCTTATGTCAGCAATGACCGCCAATGTACACAACATAACCACAATAAAATATACATTCCCACATAACCTCTCACCACCTGCATTCACTAGCACACATACAAACATATGGAAATGCATTAAAATTCTATTGTGCTAATATCTGCATCCATATGCAGTAAATGCAAGTGTTTGCAATATATGTTGTATACAATTACAGAGTTTTTAGATAATATGTGTTAATATCAAAACTAATTTCTTTATTATGTGTAGAAATATTTAAGGGAATTAATTTCATAAATTTTATAAATTTTGGTAAAACCAATTGTGAACATCTTCGTTATTATAAATACTAAAAACATTAAAATCTTTATCACTTTAAATATGTCCAAATTTTTTATATAATCAGAAGTTTAACATTATAAAAACAGCTCCTTTAAAGACTTAAAAATGTTTTTATTAAATACAGAGGAAAAGTATTAAGTATACATATTGAAAGTATCTGCACATGTACGTTTATGTCACTTAGACAAATACACATACAGTCATTTACATGTTTTAATCCAAAACCATCGTAATCATCAACATCAACAACGAATCGTATTCAATTGATTTGAATGTAAAGTCTAATTGTGTGTATTGAGTTGATGAGTATTGCAAATTTCCTAATTTCAAATAATTTGCAGGAAGTAATGCATATTAACAATTGATTTAAAATTGAATTGGCTGACAATTATTGTGCAAATACAATATAAGTATAAACACACATACATATGTACTTGCATTAACACGCACTAAAAGAAGTATACATCGTTGGTGGCAAGTGGAAAAGCCCTTAGTCAAATAATTGTAACTTGACAGGAAAAGATAAAAATGTTATAGAAAATTTATTAACATAATTTAAATTCTTTTGTAAAATTAATTGTAAAACTGTTATTTATGATTCTTTTGTATCAAATGTTTTGTGAAGGTGTATGTGTGTGAAATGTATTAGAATCACTGAAAAACTCAATTTTGTAAAAGATATGAATTAAGACCTTTCTAGTTGTGACCATCGATGTGTATTTCACTGACAATTTGTTCATATCGTGTTTATATTATACATGTATTAGTGGGTATGATTGTAATAACAAATTGAAATATAATTTTTAATAACTTCATTAAGTTTTTATAATAATACATAATATGCTTTCCTAAATATTTTTTTATATGGAAAGTTTTTGTTTTTATATTCTTCACCTGTGGTTCCAAAGGTTTCAAACTATAACTTTGTTTAGTCCAATTTTTTCAGTTATTATACCCTCAAAATATATTTGACGTCTTTTTTAGTAAACTATCGCAAATAACTATGCAAAGACTTACCCCAGAATGTTGACAAATCGTAAAAACTTATATCTAAAATCAATGTTTTTTCGCCAATTTTATTAAGCACTTTGTCAACTTTACAGTGCACTTAATTGTATACCTTAGCAGGTGATATGCACTACTATATCTTAGTTCATGACCACATTTACTATTTTAGATAACATTTATATAAATCTAGTGAGTACCGTGTGTTCAGAAGAACACAGGCGCAATGCAGACGCAAGTGTGATAAAGAATTTGAATTTATCGCATCGACGCTATTCTCAGAAACTCACTCCACTTCTTAAAAAATTTCAAAAGAAAATCTTGTCTTACATCCATATAAGATTCATATGGTACAACAATTAGAGACAGCAAACCATCATTAACTTAGGGCCATTATTATAACTTACTGATAACTCAAGTTAGATAACTAGTTTTTCGTTATTACAACTTCACTTTAACCTAAAAGTGTCCGATAAGTTAACGTGAGGTTTATTATTAAAAGTTACCATATTTTTTACCGTATAAGGGAATTGTTTACTATTTGCTTGTCGTTGCCACCTTGTTTATAAAAACTAATTGATTTAATCAGCATTTGCTTTGGTGCTGCCATATTTTAAAAAAGAAAATACAATTTATTTTAAAGGCAGGTTGTAATAACGAAAAATACTTAATGGTCAGTTTATTGCTCACGTTAACAAAAGTTACCTTTTATTAACACTAACTTTGTCGGCAAGTTGTAATAATGGCCCTTAGTGTGTTTAATGAATATACTGAAAATTAACTGGAAGTTGACCCAGATTTTTTTCGACAAATCATTTTCAACGATCAGGATAATTTCTGGCTTAGCTGGTATTTATGCCAGTAATATCGTCACTTTTGGAAAGACCTCAATGCTAACAAGACTCTTATAACTTCAAAATAACCCAAAAAATTTTTTTGCGGCTTTCATGCAAAGTGCATCGTTTAATTTGCCTTTAAATCAGAAATTAAAGCAAACATTCGCGATTTGTTAGTGTTCATGACACTGCAAATAATTTGGATGATTAATTTATCCAACACGATAGCGCAACATCTAATACAGCGCGTAATACCATTACTTGGTTGAGTTAAACGATTAGTGACTGAATTATCTCAATAATATCTACGGTGAATTGGCCACCTCGCATGTTTGACTTAACAACTTTGTAATCCCTTTTGTTGAGGTAGGCCAAATCTCTGGTGATTAAATAGAAACTAGTTTAATGAGTAGATTATGATTTTTCCAAATGCGGAAAATCGGCTTATTACCGAATCCACGGAAGTGAACTTTTACCTCGTCGCTGAGGATGATTTTTTTCTTCACTCTGTTCAACCAACCATATACCGATGACGATGCTTCAAATGATCAGTAGACTACAGGTCTCAAGCTAACCTTGCGAGAGAGCACAATTCATATTTTTATTAAAAATTCGCATCAATAATGTTCTTGGGATGCTCAATTCTTAAGCACGATGGCGACCTCGATATTTTTCCTAAAGTATACAAACAATTCAATTTTACAACTTTTAGAAAAAACAAGAGATTCAATATGGGTATTATATTGAACGATTGTACATATTCGAATTTATCCTTTTTAAAATTAGATGGTCTTTTGGTTAAACATATTTAAATGTTTTTGTTGGATATTTAGTTAAAAATCTAAATTTTGATTTCTATTTATATTGTTTCGTTTATATCTTGTATAACCTTTGGTTTAATTGCATCAAATAAACGGGTGTTGTTTTTATAGACAAAAACTTATTATTGTTATTAAATTGAATTTGATATACGCCCAACAGACTTTGTTGTACTACTGATAAACCAGCTGCTCTGGTTTAATTATTTACATAAGTGCACGCATAATCATTACGACTTACAATGTTCTATAAAATTTCAAAATCGAAAATACAAGAAATCCATGAGGCAATTAACACTTACTCGCACGTTCTTTCTTATCTGTGACAAGAGCGTACTGCTGAAAATTGCTGTTTATTAAATTAAATTATTGTTAGTCGTAATAATATTTATTGCTTTATTGTTAAAATTACATAAAAACATATTTCTTTAATATTTTAGCAATTAATAATATTTTATTTCCGTATATATGGCTGTATATAAGCCAAAGTATTTAAGAAAAATTCTTGCCTTTACTTAAACAATAATTGATGTTCTTTTGAACGTCAAATATATTTGCACAATCTGCTAAAGAAAATGGAACTTGCAACGTAACTAGACGAAAAACAGTTACAGTAATTTTAATCTTAAAAGCCACAATTATTGTAGATTGTACAAAACAAATCCAGCTAAATTATAAATTCACACAAGCCATCAAGAAAATCTTTGACAAATTTTTCTCTGAAAATAATGTGATACAAAAAATACTTTACTCTTATGTTTCCTTTAGAAATAAATAATGACAAAGCATTTAATTACATCTGAGGAAGTTTTTATTTTAACCAAAAACCTCCTTAAACAAATGAGAATAATGTGCAACCCCAAAGCAAAATTTCAAACAATTCGTAAAATAAATTTGCATTGTTTTCGGCACGAGAGTAGACAAACAGGATACAGAATGCAACCGCAGAACACATGTCGTAGCATGCACTTCAATGTGGTGTTTTGTTTAAGAATTGTTAAAAATTTCCGTTTTTGTACCTCTAACATAGAATCTAACCATTTTTTAAGTCAAATAGCTTGAAACAGGAGGAATGGAAAGCAAACAAATTATATGCAAAAATTATATTGCATTAAGTTTCACTTTGGCATCATTAGTTGTATCCTTTTATTTCTGTTTCAAACGCATTTTTTTGTTGGCGTAGTTTTTATGCACATATTTTGTTGCTTTGGCTGAAGTTTTCAACTAAAAATGCATTCATTTTAGTGACTACACATTCATTAAATATGTATATACGAGGGTTGTTAGATAAATAATTTTTATACATTATTAATTCATCAAAAACAGTTGTGAAAAAAAAATGATTGATCAAAGTTATCTATTAATAGTAATTAAATAATTTATAACTAAAATAAGCAAATCAAGAGAAAATTTTATTAAGAAGTGCTTTAGGATACTTTCTTTAATATTCAATAAAAAATTATATTAAGTAAAGGGTTTCTATAAAAAATTTTCGGAAAAATATGGAAAAAAATATTTCAAATAACGTATTCCAAAAATTTTCTCTAAGAAAAGTTTTTTGATGTTTGGTTTATGTCGCAAATGTTGTACTACTTTTGAATGAAGAGGTGATGTGAGGGAAATTTTTTACAGCGATACATTTTTATTATTATAATATTTTAAAACATATTAAAATTTTCTAGGTAAAAAGATTAGCCAGTGCAGATAAAAATTTTTTATAAAAAAATTTACACAATTTTTTTTAAGAATATTTACCTAAAAATTTTAGCAAAAAAAATTATTCTTAAAAATTTTCGTATAAATAAAATGTTTCTTACAAATTTTCTACGTATAGAAATTTTATGTCTATAAAGAATATCCAAGAAATAATAAAAACGTTAAAAATTTTTTATCTAGAAACCAAATTATGCTAACATTGTTTCAAGTAATGAAAGTTTGCCCAAATGGGGATGTTTTCTTTATAAGAAATCTAACCAAAGATATTCTACATAAAGAAAATGTCATAAAAAATTTAGTTGGAGCTTAAGTAAACAAAATTTTTTAATATAGAGAAAATTATATAAAAAAATTACACACATTTTTTCTATATAAGAAGTTAGATCAGAAAACAATTTATAAAAGTGAAACTCTGTGTGTGTGTTAGCTATAAACTTCGAAACTGTAAAGCCGTTGGGACTCAAAATTTGGCAAGTCGTTGTACACATTCCAGGAAGTGTTTATGGGTGATAAAAAAATAAGTTATAATTTTTAGATACTTGCACTTGACCGATTTTCTGAAACTTTGCACACATATTAAACTCTCATAATTATACAATTTCGTGATTAGAAAAGTGGGCAGGGCCACGCCCATAAAAAATAAGCTATCATATTTAGCTATTTGCACTAGATTTTGCTGAAACTTTGCACACATATTGATCTGATATGACACAATTACAGTTTCGTGATTAAACAAGTAAGAGCACTATATTCGGCTGTGCCGAATCTTTTATACCCACCACCAATTTCAATTTCGTGTACATTTAAAGCACAATATTTATTATTTTGTTAATCGCTATAGAATAATCTCTTTATAATAAAATATGTATCACTTTCTTTGTAGAGGGTGGTTAAATTTTAAGGGCCCATGTTTAAGGTGAACCACATCTAAACTTTAACTTTTTTCTTGTATTTCATTTGACATTTCTCAATCTCAGACTAACTCAATTTAAACCGTGGAAAGATACGCAATCGAGCAATGCTTTTAAATATTAAAGATTTTTATAAAAATGGGCGTTCAAATCAAAATTCATTTTGTGCACTTCGTGATTCTTTTGGTCAACATAATCGTTTGAATTCGTCCACAATCGTGAGAATTGTAAAAAATATTTAAATGTCTGCAAAGCAGCTCTCTATGAAATGTGAAAACCATCTTAGTGAATCTTGTGAATGCCATCTTAGTTCGTTGAATGGGAAACATTGCTGTTTTTCACGATAACGTGGCAAAAGAGCAAGCAACCTCTACTCATCATCGTGCCCAACAATCGAGCATCAACAGTGTCATTGAAAATATGGACTATCGGATCGAAGTGTGCCGCCTAGGTTGGGGGGCCATTTGGCCGATATTTTGTTCCATACATAATTGAAGCATACAAATATTATCATTATAAAAATAAATGATAATAATTTCATAATAATTTTATTCAAAATCAACATAGTCCCTTAAAATTAAACCACCCATTATAACTTCGGTATGCTAGTAAAATGTTTTCGTAAATTTAGTCTTTCAATGAAAGTGGCCGTTAAAGTAAGCGTGTCAGTAAAATTTCTGCTAATAAACATAACTTAGATATTTCAATATAGTCCTTTAGTATTCCAAAATCTTTATTCATAGAGAATTTACATGAATTTAGGAGGAAGAAAGTGAATTTAAGGTTAAATTTTAAGGGCCACAGGGTGATTTAAAATATACATTCTCTGCATTTTTTTAAAAACGGGAAATTTATTAGTAAGATTTTGATTTTTAAACTTCTATAACATTTTGCTTTTAAAAGATTTTTAAACTTCTAGTTTTGTATAATTTTAAAATTTGTTAACCATTAGTACATGAAAATAAATTGTTTATAATGTTTAGAGATAAATTTTTTTTTGACTTAGGTCAAAATTTTCCTAAATTCCTATTTTTAATAGAGCATAATTTAAGGAGAACATAAGCATAAGTTGTTAGCATGCCATCTAGTAGTTGCTAGTAGAGTCATCTATCTTATCATCTTTATCTTATATTTAGCTACAGTACAATAAATGGCGCAGTGTAAGATGAATAAATGCTAATATATATGACTAATATATTTTTATAAAAATTTAAGGAAAAAAGTATGCGTGGCACATCTATTTTCCGTTATAACGAAGACTTTAACCAAAAAACCATGTTTGCAAAATTTCAAAATCGTACATATATACACTGTGCGGTATATATTTTCGTACATTTTTATCTATAACTCTTTTCCTAATTCATAGATTTAAGCGATTTTCAGGGAAAAATATTCTTTTGACTCGATAAATATATATTCGAAGTTTCATGACTACGTTTATACGTCTGGACACAATTCAAAAGTGAAAGTGGGCGTTATAGTAGGCGTGTCAAAGTTGTTTTTGCTAATGAGTACAACTTAGGTGTTTCAATATAGTCCTTTATTATTCCAAAATATTTATTAATAGAGAAATTACATGAATTTTAGGTAAAACGTTATATGGGAGGTGGGCGTAAAAGTGGGCGTGGCACCTTAATTTTTTGGCATAGTAATGAAATTGCGTAGGGGGATAGACGTAGCAAAATTTATCATCATACCTCTAATTTTAGCGGTTTTATGAGCTTTTAAATTTCATTAACGGTAGATAACGTGAAAAGTGGGCGTTAAAGTAGGCGTGTCAAAGTTATTTTTGCGAATGAGTACAACTGAGGTGTTTCAAGATAGGCCTCTATTATTCCAAAATCTTTATTAATAAAGAAATTTTATGAATTTTAGGTAAAACGTTATATGGGAGGTGGGCGTAAAAGTGGGCGTGGCACATAGATTTTCCGTTACAAAAAAGCCTCTCACCAAAAAGCAAAGTGTGCAAAATTTCAGAGTCGTACATCCAATTTTGTTGCTTTTATGACGTTTTTGTTTTTAAATATACCAAAAAATACACTGTGCGGTATAAATTTTCGTACATTTTGATCGATAACTCCTCTCCCAAAACATAGATTTAGATAATTTTCGGGGCAAAATATTTATTTTTACTCAGGAAATATATATTCGAAGTTTCATGAGCCTACGTTAATGCGTTTGGACACAATTCCATTTTATTCGATGTTCGAAGGACACGGTTTTTTCGACCTACTCTTGCTTTTCGAGCTATAACTCTCTTCCTAATGTTCCGATTTAGCCCATTTTCAATAATAAACAAACCTTGTCTATGAGAAAGATTCTGGCAAAATTTGAGCCCCCTAGCTTTTTCGGTGCGACCTCTATCGTGCTTTCAACAGACGGACAGACGGACAGACGGACGGACATAGCTAGATCGTCATAAAATCAAACCACGATTTAGAATATATATACTTTATGGGGTCTAAAATGGATATTTCGATGTGTTACAAACGGAATGACAAAATGAATATACCCCCACCATTTTTTTGGTGGCGGGTATAAAAAGGGGGCAGTGTCATGCCCATAAAAAAGGTTATCATTTTCAATTACTTGAACTTCATAGATTTTTCTGAAACTTTGCACACATATTGAGTGCCCCTGTGGACTAGTCAGTAAAGGACAAGTCAGTTGTTTTGGGGGTTGCGGGTTCGATTCCCGCCGGAGACTCTGGAATTGTCTGCTTCTATTTCTCTTCTATCCTAAATATTTCTATTTTTATTCTATTCTTCTCTCTATCGAGGCGTCACAATGGACCGTAATGGTCTCCGAGTGAAGGTGTGAGGGTAACTTTGCACCAGCCTTACCTACCTACCTACCTTGCACACATATTGAAAATCTTCTATGAAGATGTATTAAAAAAAGCTTAGTACTTCGTCATTAAAAACATTGACATTTCGACACGAAGATGAAAAAAATATACCAAACGTTTCGTCGCTTAAAGAAAATGAGTATTTGTGTATAATATTTAATTTTAATTTCCATGCCCAATTTTCGTCTTCTACATTTTTTGAAGCACTCCTGTTTGAAACTTTTTGAACTTCGTTGATTTGTTTTAACCTTCTGCACCCAATATTCAAGGCAACGAGCTTCCAATTTTTTTGGCCTTCCCAATATCATATCATACCTTTTTTCTCTTTCCGAACCATATTTTTAGTCAATGGCCAAATTCTTCTGATATTTATAAATAACATTGGAAACAGTTTGATGGCAGACCTTTAATTATTTGTCCAATTTTTTGTAGGAACCTTTAAAATTTATTTTTTTTTTTTATTATTTTAGCACGTTCTCTTTTTTGGCACTAATATTGTTCAAACTCGCAACAAATTTACAAGGTTGCGAATTAAAATAACCAACATATTTTTAAAACGATAAACAAGTTAAGAAAAAGTTAAGATATCGTTTTCGAAAAAAGTTAAGTGGAAAACCCTATATTAAGATTTTTTTTGATCTCACTCCTTAGGTAAACATTCCGGGAGAATTTTTACATTAAAAAATTTCATACAAAATTTATCTGCAATTAAATTTCAACAAAAATTGCCTTCATTATGACAAATATATAAAAAGAAATACACACATTGAAGAGACTTTTTGAAATTGTTCTATGTAAAGAAAAGTTTTCCAAAATATTTTCTGTACAAACAAAATTTCCCTGAAAAACTTCTACGTAAAGGAAGTTGGAAAAAAGCAATTTTTCATACAAAAAATTACAAACAAATATTCTGTGTATAGAAAATTTTCAGAAAATGTTTTACATTTAAAAAAGTCTCCTTAAAAAGTATATGTTGAAATAAAACAGCTTGAAAATATTTTGCATATAGAAAGCTTAGAATATTTTTGATATTTTATAAATATATATTTTCTAAAAAATTTGCTATGTAAAGGAAATTTTCCAAAGATTTTTTACGATTAAAAATGTTATTGAATTCCCTTTAAAAATGAATTATTATTTTAATTTTTTTATAAAATTCAAAATTTATTTTAAATTGAGCTTAAGAAAGAGCGAATTTAAAAAATATATACAGAGAACCAAATAAAAAAGGCACCAAAAACTTATCTATCATTTTCTGTAAATTAAGCAAAAGTCAAGAATTTTCCTAGCCCTAGTTCTTGTGCTCTAAAAATTAAAATAAATATTTCATACAATTGAAAAAAAGTACCGAAAGGAGAACTAAATTTTTCACCGTCATTTTAGTTTGGCAAATATAACAAGAGAAAAAACTGTTCGTATATAACTGTAAGAAGAAGAACTTGGAAAACTAATTTTAAATTCACAAAATGCCAAAAGGTAGTGGGTAAAAAAAAACAGACAGAAATTTCCATCGTTCTGTGCACAAGTTTATAATTTTTTTTTCTTTAGACTTTTTACCTGACATTTGCTAGTTATTTAGGGCTAAGATGGGAGGATAAACAGTGGAATTGGTTACGAATTAAAGTATACGAGTCTGGAGACCTTTTTCTATTTTGGTCATTTCAATATTTTTCTTGTAAGTTCTGCTTTTTTAATTATTGTATTATTTTATTCCTTGTTTTCTTCTTTTTTTTTTAGTGAAAAATAATACAAAAACCTAAAACTAAAAGGAAAAAAATATGGGAAAAACTTAAGCATAATTAATTTAAACAAGCATTTTGTAGTTAAACAACAGAGTGTTTTTTATACTGCACAAAGACCCATTAATAAAAATTTAGAGTGAGAGAATAAATACATACAGACGTGTATAAGAAATGCCACCGAAAAATGCTGGCTTTTAACACTATTTCAACCAAAAGGTATTATTGTAGAAAGAAGTTGTAAACAATTAAATATAAAATTATATATCAAAATTTCGTTATAAATCAATTAAAACGTGTAATTGTAATCATAATATAGATAAATACAAACGCTTCTACTGTCTAAAAATTTATAAAATGTAAAAAGTCTGCTTATATGGTCGGACGTACATTACATACCCAGCAATGGAGTGAAGTTAATTATACTCACCGACATTTATGATCAGAGAGTACTGATGTGTAAACTGTTAATTTTGTCTTATAACTAGAACAAAGACAAGGTAAATGGGTTCAAGTTTGTAATAAGATAACAAAACATTTTAATAAAATAACAAAAATTACAAACGTAATTACTTAGTAAAAAATGATCTTAGACTGAGAGATAAAAGTTCCACACTTAGCTTTTAAGAGAAAATCTTGAGTGCATATTTGCAAGTGGTAATATTGAAATGAGTTAATCAAATGTGAACGACAAGACTATTAAGTGATTTAAGTCCAACGCATTGTCTTTGATATCGAGAAGTAAGATCAATATCGAAGAATACAGGAACAGGAATTTATCAAAAGCATTAGATGATTTCTCAATCAAATGTACGATAAATGTGTGTTATTCCAGAGATGTACATTCTACAGCGCTATAACAGCAATGTATTCCTTATCGGCTCGGTACCACTAGTTAATCGGATTAAAGCTAAAAGATTAAAAAAAAATTTAAAAAGCATTTAAATTGTTTGACAGGATCATAGGACAGCTGAGACCAGTTCGACTAAATTTAGCCTTCAAGGCCACTAACTTTGTTATGAATTGAATTGTTTTAACGAATCATTTATACATGGAAATATACACGACCACTGGAGTATCACAACTACAATATTTTGGATCATTTAACTGTACTTGAGATTTCCATCGCACTCGACAATTATTTCTAAACTAGCAACTCCTCCTTAATTTATAAATTTATAAAATTATGAAATTTTTATCTAACTAGCAAGTAAATGTAAATTCACATGATAGTAAACTAAATAAATACTGCGATAATATAATCATTGTATTGAGTATTTTTTTAAGCCCGAAAAAAATAGAGAAAAATTTAAATGTCAAATTGCTCTTATTTTTGCACATTAATGATCAGCTTACATGGAAGACTGACTCATGTACAATGTTACTTAATTTACTTAGAAAATTTATCTATTCGATTAATTTTATTATTTAAAAGTTGTGCTTAGCGATGAATTTAATTTTTAGCTTAACCAGTTAGTTAATGAACACTAAAAACTTTGAAAAATCTAAACCCTTTCAGCAGTTAAAAAATAAATCTCAGTCACGCTTTTCAACAAACTATTGCCCATGATTGACATCTGCTCGATAATTTTGTTTTAAAGCTTTTCAACTATTGTGGGAATTTTGCTGAAAACTTGCAATTTTTTAAAAACTCCCCAAAAATTTGTCTAAAGAGTTTACATCACACAATTTTGGTAAACAATTTTACTGTCCTCTATGGGATTTAGTTCCATTTTATAATTTTTTTAAATACCCGTGGTTTCTCTTAATGTGTATCAAGTGGCACCAGCCTATTGAAAAATTAAATGGCTCCCAAGCATTGCCCTGTAGCGATTTCAATTGAAAATTCATACTGAATATTTTGACACCCTTTACTATGGAGTATGGGAAATCAAAGGATATTTTAAAACTGATTAGACTAATCCTAGAAAATTAATTAGTATAATATTAGATTAGACGGAGATGAGAAGCTATTAAGCTCGTATGGGACTAAAGGATGAAACAACATGTTGTACCTTTTTAAATGTCCTGCATTTGGGCGTGTTAGACGTGAATACTATGCCAAAATTGGAACATCTAAGTTATTTGAAAAGGAATTCTCTGAGGAATTACATTGAGGGGACTGGGTTCTTGCCCTAGTCAATATATTATTGTGGGATTACGTTTTTTAAAAGGAAGACTTCCTTCCTACAGAGCCATTACATGCAAATGGAACATATGTATGTATGTTTATACTTGTTAGGGTTTGGGCTTTTAGTGCTCCTCTTTTTCATATAAAACCTACCTTAGCCTATTTAATAAACTAAATTGCTACCAATTGCTACAGTAAGACCAATACACAACAGACCCTATAGACTAAACAACGTTTAGGAAAAATGCACCGAGTGGCATAAAGCTCTTATTAGCGTTTAAAAAAATCATCGTTTAATGCACATTGATCAATGATTTTTTGTTCGAAAATATGAACGAAGAAATGGATTTTTAAACATTAGCGATAATTGCCATACAGCGACAGCAAATATCGATTTATTGGAGTCAAATTTTTGCAAAAGTCGATTTAGGGAGCTGTTCCCGTCAAGGTCGTACAATTTAGCAAATTTTTATTACCATAAAGGCTAAGATTATTTCCCAAAAGTGAATGTCCGAATCGCACTTCTTTAAGAACGGCCGCGATGGCCATATGCTTGAAACCATTTTCAGTGTTAATGCCATTTATTTAGCTTAAAAAAAATTACTAATTAAAATAAATTTTTTTGCGTTACATTTTACAACTTTTATTTAAAGCAATTTTTCGTTAATTTTTTATAAAAAAGTGGGTTTTCATGAAGAGTGGATCATTTGTATTTTTTTGGCAATAGGATCTTAAATCAACCCCAATGAGCAATATTTGTCCGGATTTTTTTCATCAAGCTTAATGTGTTTTATTTCAACTACAGAATTTATTAATCTTTTTAAAGACCCAAAAGTAAATTTTTTTTTTCAATTATGGAATTTTTGCAAACTTAAATATTTTTTTAATTTATAGAAAACCTTCATTACTATGACTAAATTTTGAAATAAATTTTTTTCGAGTATTTTTTTAAAAAACAATAGTGTTAATGTCTGGAAAAATACTTTGAAACGTGAAAGTAAACTTGCACAATATTGACGTCCTTTTTACATAAATTCTGTATATTTTTGAGTTTGTTCTTCTTTTCTTTTTTAGCTTCATACTCTTTTATTAAGTTAAAAATTTAAGATGAAAATGTACAATAAATGTAATTTTCAAAGTTAACTGTGCGGAACATATTTCATTACGTTTCAAAGAGAATGAATAAAAAACACACAAATGAAAAGTTTTTTCCTTAATTTTGTTTTCGAAAATGCAAAAAAACAAGTATAAAATCCAATATAAATGAAAAATAGAAAGACGTAATTGCCAGTATTAGCTAAAGGTAAGTAAAAACAAATAACATTTTCTTTGGAGAAAAAAATAATAATTCTGAGTAATAAATTATTAAAGGTCGTTGTACTAAGCGAAAACAAACTCATCGGGTACTAACAATTTGGAGAAGGGGCAAAAAATCATCATAAGGAACAAGAATAATGATCATTGTTACTTGAATGATTTCGTCTGTTGTAACTGTTTAAGTTTTCTGCCTTTACCTATACATAAATACATTTTCTTTAACGTCAAGTAGCACTTACTTTTTGGTTCAGCTTAAATATTTATTTTTCCGTGGCCACTTGGAAAATATTCAACGTAAAAATGTACACGCTTTTCAATTTTCCATATGCATAGAGCACAGTCATGAAAAACTTATGTTGTTTTATATTAAAGTTTTATATTTTAACTCAACACCCCAGGTTTTATTTATGTAATACACTGCCGCATATTAAGTGTACATTATTTCTACACAAAACGCTAGTTTAACATCTTCTAAAGCCGTTCACCCCGAAAACTAAAAAAGAATACTACAGGAAACACATACATACAGATATTTGGTGTACACTTTCCACTTATAAAAACACATCTATAGATAGGGAGAGAGAAGAAGTCTTGAATTACTTTAAAAACATTTCTACATACTCAACCGACATAAACTTATACAATGTATAAATAACTGCGGTACAGTGGTCTGAACGATTAACATCATATTAAAAATTAGTAGTAAGTAACTGTTGAAATAACATTTTTAAAATTAACTATTTTTCAAAATTAATTATGTATTCATTGGTGGGATTTTTTTTAATTATGTTTGTTATTTGAAAATTTTTATTTAAAGTAGAATTGAAAACTTTCTTTATATGAGCCCTTGATTTTGATTGTGATATAAGTCATATTTTCCTTGTTTCGAGATATTTAGAGTTTTGCATGTTAAAGGATTAAAAAATATTTTTATACCCGCCACCAAAAAAATGGTGGGGGTATATTCATTTTGTCATTCCGTTTGTAACACATCGAAATATCTATTTTAGACCCCATAAAGTATATATATTCTGAATCAGGGTTTGATTTAATGACGATTTAGCTATGTCCGTCCGTCTGTCCGTCTGTCCGTCTGTTGAAAGCACGATAGAGGTCGCACCGAAAAAGCTAGGGGGCTCAAATTTTGCCAGAATCTTTCTTATAGACAAGGTTTGTTTGGCATTGAAAATGAGATAAATAGGGATATTAGGAACAGAGTTATAGCTCGAAAAGCAAGAGTAGGTCGAAAAAACCGTGTCCTTCGAACATCGAATAAAATGAAATTGTGTCCAAACGCATCAACGTAGACTCATGAAACTTCGAATATATATTTCCTGAGTAAAAACAATATTTTTCCCCGAAAATTGTCTAAATCTATGCATTAGGAGATGAGTTATCGATCAAAATGTACGAAAATTTATACCGCACAGTGTATTTTTGGGTCTATTTAAAAACAAAAACGTCATAAAAGCAACAAAATTGGATGTACGACTCTGAAATTTTGCACACTTTGCTTTTTGGTGAGACGATTTTTTGTAACGGAAAATCAATGTGCCACGCCCACTTTTACGCCCACCTCCCATATAACGTTTTACCTAAAACTCATATAATTTCTCTATTAAGAAAGATTTTGGAATAATAAAGGGTAATATTGAAACACCTAAGTTGTACTCATTCACAAAAATAACTTTGATACGCCTACTATAACGCCCACTTTTCACGTTATCTACCGTTAATGAAATTTAAAAGCTCATAAAACCGCCAAAATTAGAGGTATGATAATCAAATTTGCTACGTATATCCCCCTTGGCAATATCATAACTGAGCCAGAAAATAAAGGTGCCACGCCCACTTTTACGCCCACCTCCCATATAACGTTTTACCTAAAACTCATATAATTTCTCTATTAAGAAAGATTTTGGAATAATAAAGGGCTATATTGAAACATCTAAGTTGTACTCATTCGCAAAAACAACTTTGACACGCCCAATATAACGCCCACTTAACACGTTATCTACCCTTAATGAAATTTAAAAACTTATAAAACCGCTAAACTTAGAGGTATGATGATCAAATTTGCTGCGTATATCCTTCTAACCAATGATATTTTTGTGCCAAAAAATTTAGGTGACACGCCAACTTTAACGCCTACCTCCCATATAACGGTTTATCTTAAATTCATGTAATTTCTCTATTGACAAAGTTTTTGGGAAAATAAAGGACTATATTGAAATATCTAAGTTGTATTTATTAGCAGAAACTTTGTTGACACTACTACTTTAACGCCCACTTTTACTAAAAGACTACATTTACAAAAGCATTTTAGTAGCATACCGAAGTTATTATGGATGGTTAAATTTTAAGGACCAATGTTGAATTTAAATAAAACACAAATTATTTAGGAAATTATTATTATTTCTTTTTTAATTATAATATTTGTATGGTTTAATTATGTATTTAATAAAATATCGGCCAAATGGCCCCCCCCCCATCCTTGGCGGCACTCCTCTATCTGATGGTCCAAATTTTCAATGACAATGTTAATGCTCAATTGTTGGGCATGATGATGAGTCGAGGTTGACAGCTCTTTTGCCATACTATCGCAAAAAACCAGCAGTGGTTCCCATTCAACGCACTAAGAAGGCATTCACAGATTTTCTAACATTTTATGCAGACCTGTTTTGCAGAAATTTAAATATTTGTTACAATTCTCCCGATTGTGGATGAATTTGAACGATTATGTTGATCAAAAGAATTACTAAGTGCACAAAATGCATTTTGATTTGAACGCCCATTTTTATAAAAAACCTGAATAACTTTAAAGCGTTGCTCATTTGCGTATCTTTCCACGGATCAAATTGAGTAAGTTTGAGATTGAGAAATGTCAAGTGAAATGCAGAAAACAAATTTAAAGACTAGGTGTAGTTCACCTTCAACATAGGCCCCTAAAATTTAACCACCCTCTACAAAGAAAGTGATACATATTTTATTATAAAGAGATTATTCCATAGCGATTAACAAAATAATAAATATTGTGCTTTAAATGTACACATAATAGGTGGTGGGTATAAAAGATTCGGCACAGCCGAATATAGTGTTCTTACTTGTTGTATTATGGAATATGATTTTTCAACAGTAAAGTACTGCCAACAATCGAGTATTTATTATGATTGTGAAATTTATAACCATTTATAAAAGGAAATGTGGTCTTGAAAAGTTGAAATGACTTATACCACTTTCAAAATTAACTGCATGACTTTATAGAAGACTTACATCAAGGATACGTTTTTATTAGCATTATTAACATTTTATTTAAACTCATTTCATTGTAACCAAGTAAACTATTTATTAGTATTTAGGGAAATAAAGTTTTTGTGAAAAATAAGTGGGACATAGCGTAGAAAATCCATCATATCTTTACGTTTTTCTTCTTTTATTGGTCTAATGGTTGTGTATAATGAAAGCAAATCAATATTTTTGTATATTCTAGGTCTTTCACTTTTAGGTGAGAGGTCTAATACTTTCAATTCCGAATTGTCAATCAAGGAAGTTTTATAAAACATCTCATATGGAGCATTTTTTACATATCTGATTAGTTGTATTTTAAGACAAAACACAGCTTCTTCATTGGTGTTTTTCTATCTATCATTCGTTGATTCTTTTAGTTGTTTTGTTTTTTTATTTCATTCGTAATTTCTGGGTCGTTTTTGTTTTATTGATTGTCTTCGAACCAAACCATACAGAAACAAATTCTGTTTTTCGAAACTTGCTAATTTCCAATCAAAATTAGCTTTCCTGTTTTCATATCCGATTCCATTTACATATAAATTTATCTTAATTTTCGAAAACTTTACCACTCACATGCCTAGACTCTTTTGTTTCATATTCCTCTAAACTATTTCTCTTCACCACTATCTGAAGACATGACAAAATTACTAATTATTTTGCCAAACTTTGTGAACAGACTGACTTATACCACTATAAAACAAGTAAGAGCACTATATTCGGCTGTGCCGAATCTTTTATACCCACCACCAATTTTGTGTACATTTGAAGCACAATATTTATTATTTTGTTAATCGCTATAGAATAATCTCTTTATAATAAAATATGTATCACTTCTTTGTAGAGGGTGGTTAAATTTTAAGGGCCCATGTTGAAGGTGAACTACACCTAGACCCTAAATTTGTTTTCTGCATTTCATTTGACATTTCTCAATCTCAAACTTACTCAATTTGATCCGTGGAAAGATACGCAATAGAGCAACGCTTTTAAATATTAAAGATTTTTATAAAAATGGGCGTTCAAATCAAAATGCATTTTGTGCACTTCGTGATTCTTTTGGTCAACATAATCGTTCGAATTCGTCCACAATCGTGAGAATTGTAAAAAATATTTAAATGTCTGCAAAGCAGGTCTGTATGAAATGTGAAAACATCTGTGAATGCCATCTTAGTTCGTTGAATGGGAAACATTGCTGTTTTTCACGATAACGTGGCAAAAGAGCCCAACAATCGAGCATCAACAGTGTCATTGAAAATTTGGACTATCGGATCGTGGTGTGCCGCCTAGGTTGGGGGGCCATTTGGCCGATATTTTGTTCCATACATAATTGAAGCATACAAATATTATCATTATAAAAATAAATGATAATAATTTCATAATAATTTTATTCTAAATCAACATAGTCCCTTAAAATAAAACCACCCATTATAACTTCGGTACGCTAGTAAAATGTTTTCGTAAATTTAGTCTTTCAATGAAAGTGGCCGTTAAAATACGCGTGTTAATAAAGTTTCTGCTAATAAACATAACTTAGATATTTCAATATAGTCCTTTAGTATTCCAAAATCTTTATTCATAGAGAATTTACATGAATTTAAGAGGAAGAAAGTGAATTTAAGGTTAAATTTTAAGGGCCACAGGGTGATTTAAAATATACATTCTCTGCATTTTTCTAAAACGGGAAATTTATTAGTAAGATTTTGATTTTTAAACTTCTATACCATTTTGCTTTTAAAAGTTTTTCAAACGAAATAAGTTTTGTATAATTTTAAAATTTGTTAGCCATTAGTACATGAAAATAAATTGTTTATAATGTTTAGAGACAATTTTTTTTTACTTAAGTCAAAATTTTCCTAAATTCCCATTTTTAATAGAGCATAACTTCAGGAGAACATAAGCATAAGTTGTTAGCATGCCATCTAGTAGTTGCTAGTAGAGTCATCTATCTTATCATCTTTATCTTATATTTAGCTACAGTACAATAAATGGTGCAGTGTAAGATGAATAAATGCTAATATATATGACTAATATATTTTTATAAAAATTTGAAGAAAAAAGTGTGCGTGGCACATCTATTTTCCGTTATAACGAAGACTTTGACCAAAAAACCATGTTTGCAAAATTTCAGAATCGTACATATAAATAGTTTTGTCAGTTTTATTACGTTTTAAATTTGAAATTATGAAATTGCCTAGGGGGATAGACATAGCAAAATTTATCATCATACCTCTAATTTTAGCGGTTTTATGAGCTTTTAAATTTCAATAACGGTAGATAACGTTAAAAGTGGGCGTTATAGTAGGCGTGTCAAAGTTATTTTTGCGAATGAGTACAACTGAGGTGTTTCAATATAGTCCTTTATTATTCCAAAATCTATATTAATAGAGAAATTATATGAATTTTGGGTAAAAAGTTATATGGGAGGTGGGCGTAAAAGTGGGCGTGGCACCTTAATTTTCTGGCACAGTAATAACGTTGCCTAGAAGGATATACGTAGCAAATTTGATCATCATACCTCTTATTTTGGCGGTTTTCTGAGCTTTTAAATTTCATTAACGGTAGATAACGTAAAAAGTGGGCATTATAGTAGGCGTGTCAAAGTTATTTTTACGAATGAGTACATTTTAGATGTTTCAATATAGGACTTTTTCATTCCAAAATCTTTATTAATAGAGAAATTATATGAATTTTAGGTAAAACGTTATATGGGAGGTGGGCGTAAAAGTAGGCGTGGCACATTGATTTGCCCTTACAAGAAAGCGTGTCACCAAAAACTAAAGTGTGCAAAATTTCAGAGTCGTACATCCAATTTTGTTGCTTTTATGACGTTTTTGTTTTTAAATATACCGAAAAATACACTGTGCGGTATAAATTTTCGTACATTTTGATCGATAACTCCTTTCCCAATGATTAGATTCAGGTAATTTTTGGTGAGAAATATTATTTTGACTCGAGAAATATATATTCGAAGTTTCATGACTGTACGTTAATCCGTTTGGACACAATACCATTTTATTCGATGTTCGTAGGACACGGTTTTTTCGACCTACTCTTGCATTCCGAGCCATAACTCACTTCCTAATACTCCGATATAGCCCATTTTCAATACTAAGCAAACCCTGTATATAAGAAAGATTCTGGCAAAATTTGAGCCTCCTAGCTTTTTCGGTGCGACCTCTATCGTGCTTTCAACAGACGGACAGACGGACAGACGGACGGACATAGCTAGATCGTCATCAAATCAAACCCTGATTCAGAATATATATACTTTATGGGGTCTAAAATGGATATTTCGATGTGTTACAAACGGAATGACAAAATGAATATACCCCCACCATTTTTTTGGTGGCGGGTATAAAAACAGTAACTGTATTTTGTTTACCATCAAAAAATAAACACATTTTGTCGGGTTAATTTTCATGGCATACTGCGAATCATTTCAGGTTATGTTATTTTATTAGGATTTGATATAAAATAGCTGATAAACTACATTTTTAAAAATGTTGACTTATACCACTTTCCAAATCAAGGGCTGATATATACTTAAAAATATTCTAGGTCATTATTTTTTTTTAACGGATAAGTCTCTTCAAATTTTTTTAAGACTGAAATATGCTTAAAATCTTGAAACTTTCGAAGTAAATTTTTTATTAATAGACAATTTCTGATTTTTTAAAACTAATTTCCGGATAATTAAGTTTTTTTTCAATATAATTCTTATATTAAGTTTATTCCAGACAAATACAATTTAAGAGACAGTCAAGTCAGGTGAATTATTTAATGATTTAACAATATCTTGGGTTCATGAATATGAAAATCTGAAACTTATGGAGTAGTATCTACTTCATATATATGTTATTTTCAAAATGCATTTCGAGATGTGGTTTACCGTGTATACACCAAATATAGAGTAGACGTACGTTTAACTTTAATGATTTTACTTCACAGTATATTTACCAATTTTGAAAATCCCAATGAGCTTTTTTTATGAAAAAATGTTTAATAAATTTCAATTTGTAAAAATTTTAAGATAATTTTTCTAGCACAAAATTATTTATAAATCTTTGTTTTTAAGAGTTCTACATTTAACATTTCTGTTCCAAATTAAATTGTAAAACTTTTATAAAATATTTACTTTTTGCAGAGAAAACTTTACCTTTCTTAACTTACCTGATTTCACTGTTAAGATTAAAAATCTCCTTAATTTTTTATCACTGTTTTCTAAAAACTCCCTTTCTGTTTAACATTATTGCAATGCATTATGTTTGTCTATATAATATTTTTATTTTAAAATGCCTTGTGCAGTGTTGCCAGTTAAAACTTTAACTTTTTATTTCTTTACCTCTTCCATTAAATGTTGCAAATTAACTTTAGAATATTATGTTTTAACCCTAGTTTCTCCAATGAACCAATAAGACAAAGTACATTATTGAAAATTTCTCTTTATATATGAAGATAGCCAGGGTATACTACTAAAACTACTTCACTTCAAAGGATTTTTCTATGTAATAAAGAACTTACTGTGGAGGTGTCTCCTAAAGAATCTGCACTTGATATAGTCGTGCTGTTCTAATTTGATAAAGTTCTTATTTGAATTGTTCTAAGGTTTTTAAATAGAATGATGTAAACACAACTCTCACCTCCCTCCATGCCATCGAGATATACCGATACTTTAGGCAAATCGTAAAAATCTTTGCTCTCCTCTCTTTCTTATAGTTTTGGTGGTTTTAGCAATTTTTGTTTCTGTGCATTTCTATTATAGAAATGTGGACATTTTTTGTAATCTGTCATTCCCTTTTAGAAGTCTGGCTTCATAAGCATCCATTGCCCCTGAACTTTTTTCATTCAAAGAGATGAGTGTTTTTGATATGGTAGAGGTTTCAGGCAGAAATTTTTAAATTAAAAAAAAAGTCAATTAAATTAATTAACCAGGATTTTCGTCTGGTGGTTCTTGTTGCCTTATTGTTTATTTACAGTTTTTCATTATAAGTCTAGTATCGAAAATATTCTTATATTAGGGGAAAAAAGAAAAAATCATACTTGTTTGTTATGTGAATGCAAGTTTATTTCTAAATTCTTATATAGTTAGTAGATGATCTAAACTCTATCCAAAATATTACTAACTTTGTGGGAAACGTGTTTTGGAATGTTTTTTTTTTTTTCGTTTAAAACTTAACATCTTTACAAACTAACTTTCAATCTGTACTTTATATATTCTAAAAAAATAAATTTTAAGATATTTTCCTCTATAATTATTTTGGTGTAATTTAACTCTTTCCCCTAACTATAGGCAACACTTTTTGCAGGTTTGTAAGTTTTATTTTTCATAAGTGTGTGTAGTGATAGTAAACACTCTTTGTATTAAATTTATACATAAGCATAAAATGTATATAATTTTTAAGCATAACTTTAAGTTGTTGCTGGCATTGTTGTTAGAGTTGTGTTGCAACGTGGCTTAAAGGTGCAACAGCTGCAGGCATTACTCAACAAACAAATAATATGTAGAAAAAAAATATGTGAAAAAAATTATGTACACATACTACTTCTACCATGATGTCTAAAGTGCGCTCATACTCTACATATACACATTCGAACAATAAAGCTACGAATCTATAGAAAACAGTGATGCTGAAGAGAGTAGGATCATTTTTATAAATTATACATTGAGGCTGAAACATTAGTTTGATAAGTAGAAGTAATATTTTACTAATTGTACATAATGACGAGCATCTAACGAAATTTCCAATAACACTATATATAAATGAGTTTTGCTAGATTTTCTTATTTTTGCTCTAAGGTCTGTAGTTTTCTGGTCTTAATCTGTGTTCCTTATTGTAACAATATGGTATAATTTTTCTATAAAAACAAAAAAAAAAAAATTATAATATAGTTTTACCTGAAAACAAACTCTGCAATATAAAATAATGTAGAGAGCAGTACTAGTACTTGTTTACCTACAGAAAGCTTGTAAATATGAGCATATGTTTACTTATAGCTCTGTTAGTATATGATGCTTCTCCTTATGGTGTGTATGAATGTTTGCACGTATTTGTTCATATATGAAGGTAAACATAAGTTATATTTATTTTAAATTTTCTCTATACGGACAATAGCAACAGTTAGAAAACTGTTTGTCGCATTTAAGCACATACAGCCTTCTAGCACAAACTCTACTCGTATAAATATTTTAATTTAAATAAAAACTCACTACTTATATATATTATTAATATATTTCTTCAAGAACTAATAATACTCTAAAAACAGTTAGATGATAGATATCAAATTACATATTTTAAAATTGTTGTTGTTTAATAATATTATTCTATTTCACCTTAATTAAAATTTTGTAAAGATATTTTATTTTTTACACTTTTCGTATTTCATTTCTTAATGAAATTCATTTTCTTGTTCGGCACAGCACGGAAAAAAGTATATATCTAATTCAAACAGCTTAATTTGCACTTTATTACATTAATTTTTGTGTCATCATCATCCTGTAAAAGTAAGAGTGGGCTTTCTTTTGTCTCCGCCTTAGCTGCTTTTCCTTTTTGCAGTCCTTTTGCTAGCTGACAAGGAGTTGTGGAGTGCAAATAAAAATTATGAGGTTTACATTATGCCATATACATGAGCGTATACTAAATTAATTTGCAAACATTACATGTATCTTTCGGTTATAACTTTTTTTGTTGTCAGCAGTGTGTGTGTATTTTTGTAACCTTGTCAAGAAGACGAAAAAAGCATGAAATAAAAAAGTTATAATATTAGCGTAACATCATAAGATAACAACCCCATAATGTAGAGTAAAAGTTTCATTAGGCATTCACATTAAGTATCAAATTTAGGACCTGGATATTTGTGGTTAATTCTAAGAGGCCTACATTTAAAAGGCCAAATTTAAAATGCTAATATTTAAGTTTTTTTTTATAAATTTTGAGAATTTTTCAAAGGTAAGAATTTTTTATATTTTTCTATATTTATGTGATCTAGAAGGAACTGGCACCTAGTTTCATGTGATAAGGATCAATTCCTGTTATGCTATTATAAGTAGCATTTAAATAAGCCTGGTAATGTTTCTCTTTAAAATAAATTTCAGGAACAATATCACTAACATAATTTTTGACCATTGTCTGCAGGATACATTTCTTCTAACCTTGTAATATCCGATTTATTATTAATGATTTGTTTACTACCCAAAGAACTTAATATATAAGAATAGACTAAAATAATTGTCATTGCTCTTAATCTCAGACTTGAAATCGGAATAGATTTTGGCAGATCTCTCTCTCTTTGCCTCCAATAAAGTTGTAAAAGTACACAAAGAATATGAAATATCTTAGATGTTGACAATTTTTTAAACTGTTGTTTGTTATTAGGTTGGTATTTGCCATCATCACCTTGAAAAATAGTCTAAAGACTTAAAACTATTTAATTTCCCTTAAAGTTAACTTAGAAATTGATAATGAAAATATTGTGCTATTCATTAATAATTTCCTTTTAATATATTTCGAATTTCCATCAAGGCCCTAAAAATTCACAACTACCTCCAACCTGCTCTGTTTAAGTCATTACTACTTTATTCCAGTATATATGAGCATAAATTGGGTTAATCAGGAAAAATGTTACCACAAAATTATCCACACATACACACATTTACATACATATATATAATTTAACAGCAGGAATTTTTTTGTGCCGCTCGTTAGAGTGAATACTTATTGCTACTGCAGTGTTGTAAATGTTCACATAAGTAAATTTTTTTTTATTTTTTTTTGTTTTTTTCTCTCTGCCTCATGAAAAGCCATTACATATCTTACGTAAATATGTAAGTTTGTGTGCTTGTATTTGTTAATTTTGCAGACAAAAAATATTAAGTGTTAAATAAAATTCAATGAAAAAAATATACTTTGTATAAGGAAAATAAAAAATAACACAAAACATTTTAAGCATAGTGTTGCCAATTTTCGGTATTTTATTTTTGTTTTTAATTTTGCAGACCAATTTGATTATAAAACAAGTAAGAAAGCTATATTCGGCCGGTAATGTCTGGTAATACCCTTTAACATACGTAGTAACTACAGCGTAACTTAGCTTAGATTTCAGATTTAATCTTATATGTCATTTTGCTTACATTTCGAACGCCTCATTTGATTTGTATACCCGCCACCAAAAAAATGGTGGGGGTATATTCATTTTGTCATTCCGTAACACATCGAAATATCCATTTGTGACGCCATAAGGTATATATATTCTGAATCAGGGTTTGATTTGATGACGATCTAGCTATGTCCGTCCATCTGTCCGTCTGTTGAAGGCACGACAGAGGTCGCACCGAAAAAGCCAGGGGGCTCAAATTTAGTCAGAATCTTTCCTATAGACAAGATTTGTTTGGTATTCAAAATGGACTAAATCGGAATATTAGGAAGAGAATTATAGCTCGAAAAGCAAGAGTAGGTCGAAAAAACCGTGTCCTTCGAACATCGAATAAAATAGAATTGTGTCCAAACGCCTTAACGTAGACTCATGAAACTTCAAATATATATTTCCTGAGTAAAAACAATATTTTTCTTCGAAAATCATCTAAATCTATTTATTAGGAGAGGAGTTATCGATCAAAAGGTACGAAAATTTATACCGCACAGTGTATTTTTCGGTACATTTAAAAACAAAAGCGTCATAAAAGCAACAAAATTGGATATACGACTCTGAAGTTTTGCACGCTTTGCTTTTTGGTGAGACGCTTTTTTGTAACGGAAAATCAATGTGCCACGCCCACTTTTACGCCCACCTCCTATAATATATATAATAATATATAAAGGGCTATATTGAAACACCTAAGTTATACTCATTCGCAAAAACAACTTTGACACACCTAATATAACGCCCACTTTTCACGTTATCTACCGTTAATGAAATTTAAAAGCTAATAAAACCGCCAAAATTAGAGGTATGATGATCAATTTTGCTACGTATATCCCCCTAGGCAATGTTATTACTGTGCCGGAAAATTAAGGTGCCACGCCCACTTTTACGCCCACCTCCCATATAACGTTTTACCTAAAATTCATATAATTTCTCTATTGACAAAGTTTTTGTGAAAATAAAGGACTATATTGAAATATTTAAGTTGTATTTATTAGCAGAAATTTTATTGACACACCTACTTTAACGCCTACTTTCATTGAAAGACTACATTTACGAAAGCATTTTAGTAGCATATCGAAGTTATAAAGGGTGGTTAAATTTTAAGGACCGACGTTGAATTTAAATAAAACACAAATTATTTAGGATATTATTATTATTTCTTTTTGTAATTATAATATTTGTATGGTTCAATTATGTATTTAACAAAATATCGGCCAAATGACCAAATGATGGTCCAAATTTTCAATGACAATATTGATGCTCAATTGTTGGGCATGATGATGAGTCGAGGTTGACTGGTCTTTTGCCACACTATCGCAAAAAACAGCAATGGTTCTTATTCAACGAACTTAGAAGGCATATACAGATTTTCAAACATTTTATACAGACCTGTTTTGCAGAAATTTAAATATTTCTTACAATTACAAAGTGCACAAAATGCATTTTGATTTGAACGCCCATTTTTATAAAAAACCTGAATAACTTTAAAGCGTTGCTCATTTACGTATCTTTCCACGGATCAAATTGAGTAAGTTTGAGATTGAGAAATGTCAAGTGAAATGCAGAAAACAAATTAAAAGACTAGGTGTAGTTCACCTTCAGCATGGACCCTTAAAATTTAACCACCCTCTACAAAGAAAGTGATACATATTTCATTATAAAGAGATAATTCCATAGCGATTAACAAAATAATAAATTTTGTGCTTTAAATGTAAACAAAATTAGTGGTGGGTATAAAAGATTTTGCACAGCCGAATGTAGTGGTCCTACTTGTTAAATTTTACGTAGTTAATTGTATTTTACTAGTCAAGTCATTTCATTTGATTTCCATATTGATGAGTTAAGAATAAAAAATATACGCTCTTTTCTTTAGGGCGCCAGCTTGGATTTTAACTTTTTCATAATTTACTTTTTATATACTGCAGGTCAAGCCTTTTCATTTTATATCAATATTTTGAGTATGATGAGTATTAATGTATGTATTTATGATTCAAAATTTTCCTCAGCCGTAATTTAAAACCTGCATGTTTGTATAGATGTGTTTAAAACGACGAGGTGCGTTTAGTTCGGTATTGTTAATATTCAATAACAATCTGTTCCCGAATATTTCTGATATAAGGATTTCTCACATAAAACTGAGCGATGTCGAGGGGCTTAAAAGTACCCTCGAACAGACGGAATCAGGTCTCAGAAAATAAACACTTTTTGGGGTCACAACCGAATATTGTAAGACTTTCACATGTACTAACAAACCTACATAAATATATCCATAAACTCTCTGTGAATAGTATAAGCAGAAAACCGAGGCATATTTATTCATCAGGTACTCTTGATTCGTCAGCTGATTATTTTTATCAACACTTATTTTAAGTTTCAGCTGTCAAAATGCATAAATAAAAAACAATTTTCTCTCTTTTCTAATTTATTTCAAATGTCAAACTTTATACATAAAAAATATAAACAAAAAATTCTCTCCGAACTGCAATTACCTGATGAATAAATATGCCTTGCAGAAAACATTTAAATTTTAATGATTATTTTTATTAAACTGACATTATTTTACGTGTTTAAATTTATTCAAGACTTCAGTCATTTTGTGTTTAAAAATCAAAAATTATGAAAATTTCATTACCTTTGTTTGCCCAGCTATGTGTAATAGCTGAAATTTTGTGAACATGCACTTGCCTGCTAATATACACACTACCCGCTTTAATGTTAGTTTACAAGGTCTGTAAAAAATAGGGTACGCGTTGAAACAAGAACACAATTAAGAGTAAATCAAATACAACATAATCGCTATGTGCAGCTAATTTAGAGACATTCTTTAAATCTTTTTATATATTTTAAATTAAATTTTAAACTGGTATAGCATCATTTCTATGAAACCCCTCTTTTGTGTAATTTTTATTCTAAGAATATCTTAAATAAGTCCTTCATATGTGTATAACAATAAACTTTAACTAAAATAAGTTTCAAAAGCAGACAACATATATTGAAAATCTTGTCTTGAATGCTCTTAAACTTGCTCCGCCTTTTTGCTTAAGATTTTTTTTTGGTTGTTATTTTCTGGGTATGGCATCACTATACTAGAATATTTGTGTTATGGGTGAATGTGTGTGTATAAAAAATATTTTACATAAATTTGTATGCATCCCCAAGGGCTTAATATCTTTGTTGCCAGAAAAAAGTTGCCTTAAGTACGGCTAACTATTTAATTAAGTAAAACAACACGTGAATGAGCCCCTCCTATTTTAATACTCATAAAACATTAAACATTATTGTTTTTAAATTTGTTTGCCATTGTAGTTATTATATTTTTTTTGCAAAAATTTAATTAAACTTAAAAATAAATATGAAAATTGATTATACTAAATAAGTCAATAATTAAATTAAATTTTTGTTTTATCGAACTTTTCTGTTTAAACTAATATTTTAAAATTTTAATCGGGCTTGAGTTTACATTTACATTCTTATTGTTACAAAGAATTTTTTAATTAATTGTGATAAATGAAAGAATAAATAAAAAAATTATATTTTTTTCTGCATTTTCGAAACCAGCTACTCTTTGATAGGTGGTAACATTTTGGTTGTAAATATCATCTATTTAACTCCCGGGATTTAATTCAGTTGAATTCGTTAACTACTTTAGTTTTCTTTTTTTATACGTTTCAAAAGTTGTTCAATACTATCGCACGGCGGCTTTCAAGCATTTATCTAAGATATCAGAATCCCATAAAAAAGTTAGTGTGATAAATTCAAACGATATTTATAGCTAAATCGTATTACTTCTGAAAATATATTCATGCCATTATTGTTGTTGTTTTTGTAGTGTTTGGGCTATAGCTCATTTTGTTCTGCTTATTTCATATTTTTTACCATATCTATGCTGATTAATTTAAATCAAAATTATTGTTTATTCTTGGTCTTTAAAACACACTGATATCGGCAGTAGTCTTACTAACGTCGTTTTCCATAGAATATTTTTGTGAGGGTATTGCCTAATTGCAGCTTTTCCAAGAGACTGTAGAAATTTTCGTCAGTTGATTTAAGCCATATTGTTAATAAATTGTCTGCCATTTATTCAGTTTGTTTTGCAAAATCACTACGAGCAAATGAACCTATAAAAAGAGGTGTAATTTTCGAGCTAAATTTTTATCAGAAACCATCCGCAACAATAAGGCCTATAATTAGAGGTATGTGTACGTAACGAAACAGAATTTCAAATACGGCTAGTGATATATTATCAATATCTTTAAGCATGAGTTAAACTATATGGACGCGAAACACATGTGGTTTTAAAAGGACGGTCCTTGCCCTTAAGCTCATACTAATTCAATTCTGCACAATCTATTATATAACATGGCCTTATCACATAAAAGGGATGAAGTAGACTAGTCACAGAAATTCTGTGATTTTACCACGTTAGACTTTTTCTTGTTGTGTTTTCTTAATTATCAGTTCTAAAGATCAAAAACCACAAACGCCCGTAAAGTCAACAAAAACTATTTTATCAGCCAAATTCAGCCTACTTTCCAGACAGATTCATTTAAAATTTTATATTTCGAGATACTTATTTATATTATTTACGCAATGATATATTTGAGCTTTAAATTGAATAACACATTTTTATGAAATACCTAATTCTGTTGAATGAACCACACACGAGAACGAGTCGGTCGCAAATTCAATTTTAATTGAAAGAAGCAATATCTTTTATTTTTAAGATACAAAGTCCACTTATGTCACAATCTCACTTATTTATCTAAGCTCAGACATCTGTTACAGCGTGAAACGAAGTCCTGTTTAAAACTAAATTAAATAGACTTTTAAGAATGTTCTGTTCCTCTTAAATAAGATTTTAAAAGTCATTTTCAATATTAAAATTTTATTATGCTTGACTTATCCTTATTATTGAATCCCACTTCAAAATCAATTTCATCAAGCATCAATAAAATCTCTACGTCTGTTCTTGCTTTTTCTTTATCTTCTTGCCGTTTTTTATTTTAAATGAACCCAACCAAATTGATTCTTAATTCAATAATAAGTTTTTTTTTCTATTCTAACTCACTCTCTATAACAGCAACCAACCCAACCAGCGGTATTATTTATTTACAAAAAAGAAAAATTGAAAGCAAAACATTTTTAAGGACTTGAAGTATCGCATAAGAAGAAAAATACCATCAAAAGGAAAAAGAAATGATGAGAATAACTGACCAGTTAATTAAACATGTAGTTTATTACTTGACCTTATTAAGAAATGAGCAGAATGAAGAAAAATATAGAGTCACAACAAAATATTATGTAAAAGAAATCTTAAAAATCCTTTCTTTTCCATTTCTGGGAAAAAACAAAATGACAATATTCCCATTTAATGCATAGTGTGACACTCAAGTAGTGTTGCGCGCATTGTGGCATTATGCCAAGTACATGTTTTAAGTACATTGTCGAAGAGCAAAAATTTCTTAATAGCAGTGAAGATCAAAAGGGAATAAATATATATTACTGTATTAATTTGAATGTTTCATTGATTTTGCAAAATATTTGGTTTAAAATTAAGCAAAAAAATAAACCAAAAATTGCATATTTTTGTCACAAAATGTGAGCTTTACTGTCCAACAAATACCTCAAAATCGGAAATACAAATTTATGTTCCTATTTAATGTATGTATGTCCTGTACTAGTAATTTATTTTTTAATATTGACAGAAAAGGCAGTGCTTCTCACAAAATCGAAAAACGTGAAGAAATAGTTTTACATGGTAAAAATTATTAATATAACTTTGTTGTCATAGAAAACTTCCAACGGCTTTCCTATTGTTATTGAAAATCCTTAATAATATTAACATTATTATGCAACATTTTTTACAGATGTTTTTTGTTTATAAAATTAGTTATGATTTTTTCAAAATTTAGAAAAGTTTTACTTTTTACTTTACGACATTTTCACGAAATTTAACGAAAATAACGTAATTCATTAAAAAATTGTATATGAAAAAATAAAGTAAATTTATCTCTAAACTGACAGCCTATATTTATTTTTTTTAAAAGAAACTCACAACAAATTGGAACAAAAGTTAAAACATCTTCTTCTCTCTTTTGGTCTTGTGGAGTATGTTATGTTAGCTGTAATGCTCAATGTAGTTTTGTTTTTTCTCACCTAAAAAACTAGAAAAAAATATTTAATTTTTTTGTTTTATACCAAGGCAAATTTATTCATCAGGTAATTGCAGTTCGGAGAGAATTTTTTGTTTATATTTTTTATATATGAAGTTTTACATTTGAAATAAATTAGAAAATATAGAAAACTGTTTCTTATTTATGCATTTTGACAGCTGGCGAATCAAGAGTACCTGATGAATAAATATGCCTTGATTTTATACCTAGCTTCCAACAAATAAGTTTTCTCTTTTCTAATATTTTCAAATTAATTTTTTTTTCTATAAAAATTTACAAAAAAGATCTTCTTTATAAATTTTCGATTAATTTTCTAAAACCTCATTTTGTGAAAAATGAAAAAAAAAATTTTTTGTATGCATATATAAAAGTTTTAAAAATGTTAAGCCTCAATAAATATTTATGAACGTAAATTAGTTGTTAAGTTCAGATGAGAAATCAGATAAGGCAAATATCATATGAGGTACCCAGCAAAATAACACATTACAAAGTAATGAGTTGAAAGTACTAGAAAACTGTTGTTCACTACTTACAATTTGGTATCTAAACCAAAGGTGCCTACTTCATCAAAGAATTGTTTATAACTCCACCTCTTTTACTTTTATGCTCTTTAATTTAGTCGTCCATGAGACAGTGATGAGAGCACATGTTTAGCGGCTGTGTTGATATTTATACAAATACAGTGTGTAAAAAAACTATGATGGAATTATAAAGTAAAATTTACAACGGCAAAATTTATTGATAATTTTCCATTTTACCAAGTAAAAAATAATAAATTCAGTGTTTATTGCATTTTTATTAGTTTTTTACACCTAAAAAATTTCTTGTATTAAATTTTAATGAAAGTCTTTACACTTATTTTTTCCTTTAACTAAAAAAAAATAGCAAATTCAGCATGAACTGCATTATTATATATTTTTAAAAACCCAAAAAATTTTTTGTTACTAAATTTTGATAAGAACCTGTGAGCTTACTTTTTCAAAGCACTGTACTTTAAAGTTCTCTCACCAATATGGCTGCAAAACATTTTTGGGCATCAATGATCTAAACCACTTTTTTTAACACGGCGATGTCATTGGTGGCATGTACTTACCATCCTCTCTTATAAATACGTACTAATATCACTCGTTTACAAGTAAACACTCGAATAAGTACTTTTAACTCTCGCTTATAAATAAGTACTTGATTTGAATAACCTAAATAACCCATTAATAATATGGGCTTACAGAAGTCGTTCGAAAAGTCGGTTTGATTATTCTGCGATACGTTATATTGGAATCTTAAAATCACTAAAAACTTATAAATCATTAGTTCGCTTATTAACTGCTCTGTCAAAACATTACTACTTTTACTCTAAGTATCATAAACTAAATGAGAATTATAAAAAGTTATGTACTTGAATGACTTCTAACAAGCTTCGCAATTAGATATTGCATTGTGTGTGTATCTATCATATGTGTAAAAAATAAGAACTTATGTATCACATTAGAAATCAAGTCATTACTAAAACACTTCTAAGTAAGACTGACGACAAGTTATTGTCATTAAAAAGTATGTTGCTTAGTTTTTGCTGGGTACTAATTTAAATTTTTTTTCTACACAAAACTTTTTAAAATAATTGTTATTTTATTTTTTTCGACACCTGAAATAAAAAAGATTTTTAAATTTAACCCGATTCAAATTTTTCGATTAAATTTAAATTCCTAATAATTTCTTTAGACTTTTTGTTGAACATGAAAGAAATTGCTTTTTTTTAATATTTTAGTTTAAGTCTTTATTTATCGAAAGTTTCCTATTTTATAATAAATATTTATTGGATTTGGTTTTAGGATACATTTTTTAATAATTTTGGATATCAGATTTTCTTGCAACTTGGTTATAAAAATTATTGAAAAAAAATTTTCCTAGTTTTCCAAATCACAAATGTTCCTTTCACACGAGAGTATAAAATTCCATCCGCGCTTATGTATGTCAACATTTATGAAGTCAACATTTGGAAGCCCATCGTATAACTTAGACTCTTGCTTTATTTAATTTTGTTATCGAAGTTCAGTTATGTGGGCTAAATTTGAGCTGAGATATAAGGGAAACATCACAATTGTTTCTGTTTTTTACCGAAACAAAATTGATTTTCCAACTCCTTCTAATCTTTTTGAAACATTTGTTATTTACATATGAAATATTTAACTTGCAAACATATACAGATAATCTTGGTTTAATAAAAAAAAATAAATTTTGGTTTAAAGTTTTGATTATCTATTTTCCAAATAGGTTTTCGAGTATAAAAGATTCGGAACATACGAATATAGCGCTTTCGCTTATTGTCTTTTAGAAAATGTTCAGTTAAATTTTACTTCCATATATGAACATATATGTCTGCTTTTTGTTGCGAGTAGAATTTAATACATAAATTGCAACTTCAAATCATTTGCTTTTAATTGGAATACCGAAAAGAATACGATACTAATATATTTTTTATTTACAAAAGCTTTTAAAAATTCAAATATATAAAAATATATAACCAGAATAGTTTTGCATAATTTACTATTTCTAAAAAATATTTAATTAAAATAATAATTAAAATAATTCTATTTAAAACAAATTTCGGAAACCCTGCTTTATTACGTATCTGTCTCTTCTAATATGCATAGTTATAGTGAAGTTGGTAGTCTGACACCATAGAAACAAAAACAAGTGCTGAAAAAAACTATATAAAAAAAAATAAAGAGCTGACGAGGGTGGAAAAAAATGTCACGTAGTAGTTTAATGAGGTCATATACGTGTTTCCCACTCAACACGTTTAGTACTTTAATGCATTTTTTACGCTTTCATACAACTTACCAAACAAACAAAACTCACACTTGCATACGTCATACTCACACATCTGCCATATACGAAATCATCATACAGACTAAAACACCCATACTTGCTAAACAAAAAAATAAGAAAAAGCTACGGGGAAAAAATTAAAAACTATTTGCAACAGCAGCATTTTTAGTTTCACTATGGTTTGTTGTTGTTTTTTTTCATAAATCGTCAGCAGAGCCAACCGTTACAACAATGACGTCAAAATCATATAACTACGGAAATTTGTCCACTAGAGTGAAATTATTTCCACTTTAAGTAGAAATTTTTGAGGTTTTGGAATGTGTGTTTGTATGTAGGATAGTGTTTGTGCATTTTTTTGACACGTTATAAAAAGGTTGATAGTGAAATTCTTTTTGGGCTCAGGTTATTAAAATACACTTTTTAATTTTCATAAAAAAAAATATAAACCAAAATGATGTTTTAATTAAAGACATAACTGGCCAATTTTTACTAAATTAAAAAAAAAAAAAAAATTATTTGTGAAAATTTTTTTATGCTTAATAACAATGGATTTTTCAGAATAGTTTTTTATACCCGCCACCAAAAAAATGGTGGGGGTATATTCATTTTGTCATTCCGTTTGTAACACATCGAAATATCCATTTTAGACCCCATAAAGTATATATATTCTGAATCGTGGTTTGATTTTATGACGATCTAGCTATGTCCATCCGTCTGTCCGTCTGTCCGTCTGTTGAAAGCACGATAGAGGTCGCACCGAAAAAGCTAGGGGGCTCAAATTTTGCCAGAATCTTTCTTATAGACAAGGTTTGTTTGGTGTTGAAAATGGGCTAAATCGGAATATTAGGAAGAGAGCTATAGCTGGAAAAGCAAGAGTAGGTCGAAAAAACCGTGTTCTTCGAACATCGAATAAAATGGAATTGTGTCCAAACGCCTTAACGCAGACTCATGAAACTTCGAATATATATTTCCTGGGTAAAGACAATATTTTCCTTCGAAAATTGTCTCAATCTAAGCATTAGGAGAGGAGTTATCGATCAAAAAGTACGAAACTTTATACCGCACAGTGTATTTTTTGGTATATTTAAAAACAAAAACGTCATAAAAGCAACAAAATTGGATGTACGACTTTGAAATTTTGCACACTTTGCTTTTTGGTGACACGCTTTCTTGCGACGGCAAATCAATGTGACACGCCCACTTTTACGCCCACCTCCCATATAACGTTTTAACTAAAATTCATATAATTTCTCTATTAATAAAGATTTTGGAATAATAAAGGCCTATATTGAAACACCTTAGTTGTACTCATTCGCAAAAATAACTTTGACATGCCTACTATAACGCCCACTTTCAGTTTTGAATTGTGTCCAGACGCATAAACGTAGTCATGAAACTTCGAATATATATTTATCGAGTCAAAAGAATATTTTTCCCTGAAAATCGCTTAAATCTATGAATTAGGAAAAGAGTTATAGATAAAAATGTACAAAAATATATACCGCACAGTGTATATATGTACGATTCTGAAATTTTGCAAACATGGCTTTTTGGTCAAAGTCTTCGTTATAACGGAAAATAGATGTGCCACGCACACTTTTTTCCTTAAATTTTTATAAAAATATATTAGTCATATATATTAGCATTTATTCATCTTACACTGCGCCATTTATTGTACTGTAGCTAAATATAAGATAAAGATGATAAGATAGATGACTCTACTAGCAACTACTAGATGGCATGCTAACAACTATGCTTATGTTCTCCTGAAGTCATGCTCTATTAAAAATGGGAATTTAGGAATATTTTGACATAAGTAAAAAAAAAATTATCTCTAAACATTATAAACAATTTATTTCCATGTACTAATGGCTAACAAATTTTAAAATTATACAAAACTTATTTCGTTTGAAAATCTTTTAAAAGCAAAATGTTATAGAAGTTTAAAAATCAAAATCTTACTAATAAATTTCCCGTTTTAGAAAAATTCAGAGAATGTATATTTTAAATCACCCTGTGGCCCTTAAAATTAAACCTTAAATTCACTTTCTTCCTCTTAAATTCATGTAAATTCTCTATGAATAAAGATTTTGGAATACTAAAGGACTATATTGAAATATCTAAGTTATGTTTATTAGCAGAAACTTTATTGACACGCGTATTTTAACGGCCACTTTCATTAAAAGACTAAATTTTCGAAAACATTTTACTAGCATATCGAAGTTATAATGGGAGGTTTAATTTTAAGGGACTATGTTGATTTTGAATAAAATTATTATGAAATTATTATTGTATGCTTCAATTATGTATGGAACAAAATATCGGCCAAATGGCCCCCCAACCTAGGCGGCACACCACGATCCGATAGTCCAAATTTTCAATGACACTGTTGATGCTCGATTGTTGGGCACGATGATGAGTCGAGGTTGACTGCTCTTTTGCCACACTATCGCAAAAAACAGCAACAGTTCCCATTCAATGAACTAAGAAGGCATTCACAGATGTTTTCACATTTCATACAGACCTGCTTTGCAGAAATTTAAATATTTTTTACAATTCTCACGATTGTGGACGAATTCGAACGATTATGTTGACCAAAAGAATCATGTAGTGCACAAAATGCATTTTGATTTGAACGCCCATTTTTATAAAAATCTTTAATATTTAAAAGCGTTGCTCGATTGCGTATCTTTCCACGGTTCAAATTGAGTTAGTCTGAGATTGAGAAATGTCAAATGAAATACAAGAAAAAAGTTGAAGTTTAGATGAGTTTCACCTGAAACATGGGCCCTTAAAATTTAACCACCCTCTACAAAGAAAGTGATACATATTTTATTATAAAGAGATTATTCTATAGCGATTAACAAAATAATAAATATTGTGCTTTAAATGTACACAAAATTGGTGGTGGGTATAAAAGATTCGGCACAGCCGAATATAGTACTCTTACTTGTTATGTTTCCGGTTAGTATGAGATCTAAATTTGTTTAACAATCTTTAGTAAAATCTTGTGTAATTTCATAAGATTTAAATATACAAAATTCATAGCCTTTCGTAAAACTAATTTTTGTATAAATCGAAAAATCGGAAGCCTTTATTATCTATCATTTAGAGGCTTAGGTTTTTGTGTTTAGTATCCCATAAGCATTCTTCTTCTTGTTTGTTAATTTATTAGTTTATTTATTAACAATAAAAAAAGCCGAAACTTGTAACAGTGTACTTCGTGTACTTATACACAACTGAAACTAATCCCACACCTGTAATGTTAGTTAACTAAACTTATGTATTTTTGTTGGTATGATCCTGTACATTAGTGAGTGTATAATAACACCTTAATAAATATATTTTAACATACACATTTAGGCTAGTTTTTTTATTTATCGTAGGTTAGAAAAAGTGCACTAAAGTTGAGTAGAATTTTATTACACGCAATAACAAAAAATACACATGTGTACAGCACAATAAAACAGTATTATAAAAATTCTTATAAACTAAGTCATATCCATAACACCATATAAAAAATAAAGTTTGAAGAAGATGCATAAAAAATTTGTTTTATTCAAGGAATTTATATTCAGTTCTTTTAAATACGCATACGAACCATAAAAATTTTACGCCATGCACATAATGGATGGACAAACTTAATGTAATAAAGCAGATTTGCGTAAAATAAAGTTTTTGCAAATTAAGTTCTATTGACACCAATGTATGTTAATAAGAAAATCGCCAACACCTTGGCAGACGTCTGTATTTATTTTTTTCATAAAAATTTTAACAATATTTGCCATTAATGATTCGCTTATCTCATCATGTTATCATTTAAAGCAGCCTTAAAATGACCTTAAAGAAAATAATTCCCATGGATTAAGTCAAATGAACAAGACGGCCAAATGATATTGTCAAATCGCAAAATAATTTTTTATATATTTGAGTCTATGGATTCTTGATCCTTACAGACTATGAAACAATACAAACAAATTATATAACATTAGTTATTCAAAAACAAAATTATTTTTTACAATATTAACATTTAATGAAAAATCTATATGTTGATAAAATTTATTGAACTCGGTACAAATCCTTAAAAACGCATCGAAGTTGGCATAATTCGTTTTAAAAACCTTGACTGATAGCGGAAAGAAATGATGTGTAGATCGAGATGGTATACTAAAAAGGATATTGGCTATTTAGAAATCGGAGCACACACATATTTTTTAATAAATGTAGAACAAACGTAGTATTTAGCATTGTTCTTCGACTTTTTAACGTTGGCAACTTCACAAATGCAAGTCTACTAGTATAAGGAGGCAGGTTTAACGTATTCCAATGAAAACAACGAAGACAAAACAACAGGAATTGTTTTTGCACAGATTTAATGCTATTCGTGTAAGCATTGTAAGTTGGATCCCAAATTATTGAACCAAACTCTAGAGTAGGCCTGACAAGAGAAATAAACAATGGTAAATATTGTTACATATGGATCTGTAAACTTTTTTGCCATAATTTATAATTTACGTTTGTATAACATCTACGAAAGGACCACATGTTTCACGATTCAGCTCCATTAGGTTAAGTCTAGTGCAAAAATTAAAAGCTTCTACATCCTTTTGGAAGAGGGTGTGCTCAGCGTAATTAATATAATTATTATAATATGCTTGTTTAAAATTAACTTATTGTTTGATATAACATAATATCATTAATTCATACACGCAAAGAAAAACCATGGTTACGACATGATCACGACGGTCATATTATTTTTTCTAAAACAATATTTGGTTGTCGAAAACAAGGAATAGAAATTTTTGTTTCATTTCATCATATATTTTGTCACGATAATCAAGCATTTGTTTAATATGTATCATTTAATGTTTACTTTTCATAAAATTTTAAAATGGTTATCATTTAAAAATAGTATGATATAAAAAAATTAATTTGACAAAAATAACATTATATTCATAATCATTAAAAATTAAAAATAATCATTGAATAATAAGTGAGACAACAGTATGATTACAAAATAATCAAGCTATGATTTTTTTTAATAATAATTTGATTTCAATTGTTCTTCTTCTTGCTGAATAAATTTTTATTATTTTAAAAGTTTGAGATGTCAAAAAAAGGAACAAAAATTTTGAAAAATTAAAATAAATTTAAAAATAAACGAGAAAATGTAAAAAATATTGGTAAAAAATTGAAATTAAATTGGTAAGTACAATCAATATGTGTATGTTACAGCAAAAGACAATAATTTGCATTAACAAAGCAAAGATTGTCGATTTCAATTGTAGCCATATATATGATTATTGAATGATACTTAAATTAAACATAATAATGATAACTGGTAACCATTATTATTTTAAACATAATCATACAATTCGATCATAGTATGTTGCTCTTCGATTATGGTTACCACAACCATATTTTTTCTTTGCGTGTAGTTTTACATATTTACATACTTACATACTTCAGTAAGAGTGTATCAAGCTCTTGTGATGTAGGAATTTTTTTTCTCCTGAAATTACAGATTTAACTTCTGATATTTCTTTATAAATATCTTCAACCTCCGTTGTAAGCAACGATGTATTTACTGCTGTAACTTCCGCTTTAACGTCCGCCCTAACTACCGATGTTTTTACCTCAGCAACTTCTGTTAATATCCCATGTGCATTCAACTCCAACACAATTTCCGTAAGATTATCTAATACAACATCTGCTGAAGGCCTTCTATTCGATGAACTAACAGAATATTTAGACGATAAGCTAAAGCACAGTAACTAAAAGCGATCGATATATTATTAAAGATATTGATAATTCTCTATAAAGGAATTGTTGAAGCTAAATGTCTTAAAAAATGGGTGACACCAAATTAATTTCGAAATCTGTATTGTCAGCCACACTGCTTTATGTATTTATTGTTATTTACTTTGATTGTGGTCAATCAAATTGTCAGATTGGCCAAACTGTTATATTCCTGTGAATATTTTTACATCGTCAGAATACATTAAAATATTTGAAAGCTTAATAGTATTTATTAGATCATAAATAAATAAGAAGAACCGCAATGGACCAAGATGACTTTCCTGAGGAACACTACAAACAATAGCTATCGATTTAAAGATAATGTTTCTACAACAAAGATTTTGTTTTCTATTTATCAAGTACGAATTAATCCACATAAGGGAATTCTATGTAAATCCCATTGGATCAAGTTTTTTATTAGAAATTTATGGTTGACTTTACTAAAGGCTTTGCTAAGTCAGTATAAATTACATTAATGTACTTTTGTTCAATAAAACCACTATTCACTATCTTAGAAAACTGCAACAAATTTGTCGCAATCGCACAACCCTTCCGAAAACCATGTTGTAAAGGAGACAGTACTAATGATGAACTGAAGCAGAAACTGGAGCTGGAGCTGCTATAGCAGCAGGTAATCATGAAGAAAATGGAATTTGAGCTCTTTAAGTCATAGCTGGTAATACAATTAATACTATAATAACTATAGCAAAGATGGCAAAGATGATCAGTTATAGTTTTCTCAAATAGCTTAGTTTTGCAATACCTCTGTAATAATTATTTCTGCAGCCAGATTTAAATATTGGTATGATGAATGGGTCCTTCAACATAGTAAATAATGGGTCCTTCAACATAGGAAAAACTAAAGCCTCAGCACATCTAATAAGAGAGCTACTCGAAATATCATCAGGGCTATATTTATAAAAAAATTTGCAATTTTTTTAACTGCTGAAAACCATTGATTCAACAAGAAATAGAATATATATATAGCTAGATTTGATAATTCCATTAGCGAATAGGATTTGGGTTCATGGAATTTAGCGTCAGAATAAGTGGTAGAAAAACAACGATTACTTATTACTAAGTCATCATTGGATTCAGAATTGGATTAAAAAAACTTGTAAAAGGTCTTTGGATAATTTTTTAGAATTTTGACGAATTTTATTCAATTTGATTTATTGAATTTTATTTGGCACGAATCACCGAATAGGCAACCGAGAAAACTATCATGGAATTATATAATTGTTTATTAAAATTCCAATCATTTCCAAGCGTACACTGAGTGGTTTGTATTGAAAAGCCAACAGTAATGAACGTCTTAAGGGCTAAAAGTGTTGATATGATTCACGGCACATGACCAGTGTTGTCAAAAAGGGTTTAAAAAATTTAACGTCCAGAAACTGCTTCACAAAGTACAGCAGAGGCGACCGAATTCCCAAAACTATTTAAGAATAATAATGCTGTATATTGATCTTTAAATCAAATTTAATAATAATTTCAAGTTCTATCAAGCTTATGAAACACCCAACATGTAAGTAAAAATTATTATTATTATTATTATTATTATTATTATTAATAAAATAGAGCCTAAGTTTAATTTAAATAAAAAAAAAAATTTTTTACGACATTTTTTCTATGGCTAGAGATTTCCAAACTAGAACTTCTATACAAAATATATCAGTTGCATTAAATTCACATTTTGCTCCACACATTTTAGTTGACTTAAACTCTGGTTACTTAATTGTACCAATACTTTGGCATTTTAAGAGACTAAGATTTGTTATATCCCTTAACTAATTTTAAAAATCTGTTTTTATTTCTTTTTTTCTGTTTAATATTTCTTATGTTTACTGTTATGAATATGTGCTAATATTATCCTAAAATCAAAGCTTATTCTTGATTTCCTGGTTACACTGGCACAGACACGAATGCATTTTACTACAATGTGTTGCTTGTTTTTTTTGTATATAAAGTTGTTGTTGTTTTTTATGCTCATACTTTAATTGACTTTAAAAAGAGTCGTTAAATATTAAAAAATTTCATAATTTTGATGTTCCCATATAAATAGTTTTCCAATAAGAGTGTTATGATTTCTTAAAAAAAACTTTTTGTTAAGGAAATTCAAAAGATTTTTATTTAATGTGAAGTACAATCGATACAATTAAGTTCTAAACAAAACAACGTTCAAATGGCCTCACTGACTTCTTCAGGAATGAATTCTAAGAGCCCAATTTCCGAGCACTTTTACCACTAATCAAGGCTTACTTTCATCTGAGTGATGCAGTAAATAAATAAAACTGAACTATTCATGAAAAACCATTACATTTACCTAAATTGACAGATTGGTTTGATTTTTGGTCTGGTGTAGTCATCGGTCCGTACTTTTTTCGAAATGAAGCTGGTAACGTTACTGTTAATGCGGAGCGATATGGATTGATGATAGCCCACTTTTTATGGCCGAAATTGGAAGAAATTGATCTCGACAACAATTGGCTCCAACAAGACGGGGCTACATGCCACACAGCAAATGCATCAAGTGAATTATTGCGGCAAAAGTTTTGGAGATTCGATTATTTAAAGAAATTGTGATATTGAATGTCCTCCAGGTAATTGGACTTTACACCATTAGACTTTTTCTTGTGGGGATATTTGAAGTCATTGGTCTTTCGAAAAAAACCAGACTGTCTTTAAGCTTTACAAGTCAATATTGAACGTGTCATTCAAGATTTCATCAAATTCGTTCCTGCAGAAGAAGTCGTGATGTACTTTTGAATGACGTTTTATATAGAACCTAATTGTATCCATTGTACTTCACATTAAATACAAATCTTTTGAATATCCTTAACAATAAGTGTGTTTTTTTTTAAGAAATCATATCACTCTTATTGGAAAACCTTTTACGAGAGACAGTGCAGATGAGTGTTTGCAGAAAAGTGCTCATATCATATCAGCACACAGATGGTATGAAATGTACACATGTATGTATGTTTATTAGCTTTAGGTTATGCCAGTCATCTTATGTTGTTTTGCGCGTATATATTTATGTGTGTGTTTGCTTCTTTATTTATTTTTTTTTTTGTTTGCCTACCATTTGTGGTGAGGTCTTGTGTAAATGTGTGTATATGTTTGTATGTATGAGTTTTCATATCAGAGAGTGTAGTTTTAATAAAATTTTTATGATTTAACTTTTGGTTCTACCTTAAGAAAATAAAAGATAAAATTTGCGATGGCAACAACAACTTTAGTTACTTTTGTTTATGTAATACCTTCTCATATATATTAACCTAGAAGCATGTGTATGTACTAATATGTATTGGTACATGTCATATGCATGATTTCTGGCTTGTTTAAAAAGTAAAACATTTCAATGAAAAAAATATAAAAAAAAACTTCTTTATATGTGTGTTTTATATACACAGCATAAAATAGCCCCAGCTGAGGCCTGAAATGATTATTAAAATTCACATTCAAACTATGATGGATGCTGAAAATTGAAAAAGTTATGATAAACTGTAAATATGTTTAAAAGGTAAGAGAGGAATTCGGAAGTAAAATATTTAAAATTATTTTTATGTAAACACAAGAATTAAATGACTTCCCTGCAATATTAAGTTTAAATGTTTCAAATAACTTTTGTGTTTAGAAAGATTATTTTCAGAGTTCATTCGCCTCCAGTCTACCCTAAAACCACAATAACATTATACCATATTTGCTGCATAAAGTTTTAGACATTCGATTATATGTACCACGCGAAAGTTCTGGAAAAATTTAAATTTTTTTCAGTATGACTTTTTAATGTGTTTTTTGAAAAAAAAAAAAATTAAAAAAAAACTTAAATTATACTTAAATATAAACAGATTATAAATTTTGAGTAACACTCATCATTTTACCATTTGGAATTTTAAAATTAAAAACAAAAACAAAGAAAATTTTGTTTTAGACCATTTTTTTTTAAACCTGCAGTTACTTTTGAAAGATTATTTTATATAAAAATATTTTGCTCTGCATAGCTTTTATTTTGATAAGGTATACTTCTTTCAGGATTTCAGGTAGTATCTCACCAATGGCTATCTTTCAGGGCTGGAATTGTAGATGATGTATCCATGTATATGAAAGATTTAACTTATCTACACAAAAAACGAAACAGTGTTGGAAAATCGCATGATCCTGGCGGGTTATATACTCCTTAAAAAAGATAAAATTATCGCCAATCTCGCCTCTCCATAGGTTAATGTTATAACGTGCGTGTGTGTCACCCTCTGTTTCAAATGACATGGCAACCAAGACCAACTTTTCGAAAAAAGTCGGTAATCATCGTTCGGTACATTGCTGCGTTGATTGTAACGTTCCAATTTTCATCGTTATTAAAGAACTACGGACTGATGATGCCGCCGGCTCACAAACTGCATCAAACAGTACGTCTTAGCATATGAATTAAGTAGTAAACTAAGATACAGAAAAGTCAAATTAGTAAACAAATTTAGACACAACAGATTGAATAAATTGCTCGGTGGTTCGACTCTGACAGTCATAAAATGGACAAAATTTGCAGAACACATTCTCCACTTTGCAGGAATTTTGATAATAAAATTCAATGGTTGGCAAACGTTGTTCGTTTGTTAGTCTACTCTTTTTTTGCGATTTGAATTTAATGGCGGACGTATATAACTAAATTTCAGTCCTCCGTAAGGCGAAAATTTTAGAACAATAAATTAAAACTGAGTTTAATCGTTTTCCTTCGGTTTTAAAACATTGGTTAAAGCACAGCAAGTTGATCAATATCACTATTTAATAAGTCGGGGACAATAATTAGAATGAGTTTCATGATACTTCCATTGAATTAAATTGATACTTCTCCAGTTAATCCAATTAAAAGCACGGTGTCAATTGTAGAAATGTCTGGAACTGTATTAATACGATGCCATGCAATTAACCCCGCAAGAGTGAGACGCAAAACTCTCAAAGTCAGATAACAAGGAATGGCCTGATTACCCTTAAAATATAATGGAAATGACTCGCGAGCTCTTAAGCCGACCAGAGCTGAATTACGACTATGTTAGTACATTCATATGGTATTAGCGAACTCTTTTTTTGGCACTGCCACATAAAACTATAAATTTATAAACAAAGAACAATCTTTGCAATGTGTTACAAAACATTTTTTTTTAAAGTTACATTATTTTTACTGCAAATATTTATCGAATCACAAACTTAAATTAATTAAAAATTGTTAGTGGAGTATTAAGTAAACGTCTTCCATCTTTATTATTTATAAAAATAGTTGTTTTTTTTATTAAGCTTGAGATAAATTTTTTATAAAAATAATTTTATCTTATTCCATTATTTTGCTACCACATTGGGTGGCTTCTTCACGGAAAATATAAACAACTAAGAACCATTAAAAATATGAAAATTATTTATAAACTAATTAAAAATAGAAAACCCCAAATTGGTAGCCAAATATTGGATTAAAAAAAAATTATTTTTATCAAAATCTAATCCCAAGATTAATAAGTAAAACAACTATTGATTAATGATGAATTAATATTTACAAATTATAAATAATTCAGAATTTTTTCATACAAGTATGAAATTGTTTATAAATACATTATATTATTATATAATTTTCTATAACAGAATTAACAGCTTGTGAAACCACTTTTGTCATAATATTAATAAAAAGATAAAATTATAATTCACACAACATTCTCGACGATGACAGGTGCCACACAAAATATTGTCAACTTGTAAAACTTGTCGCATTGCAGGCATTACAAATTCCTTTTCACATGAATTTACAGAAAAAATATATTCATTTTGTAATACATGTATGCATGCATAGTTAAAATATATAAGAGTTTTAAAAAAGTTAACAAAAAATAAATAAATTTTCAGAAAAAGAAAATAGTAGACAAGCACAAGGTCAAAAATATTGAAACACAAAATTGTATGCTTCTTAACTTTTAAAGTTCAGGCAATTGGAAGAATTTTATTAAATATCAAACTCCAGTTCAAAAAGAGCACAACTGTGGAAAAGCCAAGAAAAAGAAAAACAACGTCGAATACACAAATTGGTATTTCATTTATACCTGAATGATTAAATATAAAGTAATCTAACTTTAATCAATATAGAAGCATATATTTATTTACATCATGCATTTAAAAATGCAATAACCCAGCAAAATATTTACTTACTTAGAAAGCTAGCAAGTTATATTAAGGAGATAATAAATATAAATTAGTTATTTTTGTGACTAAATAACTATACTGATTTGCTTGAAGATCCATGAGCGTCGCTTAAAAGCAACAAGCAAATTAATAGTTACCTATAGAATCTAATCGTTTTATTTGCAACAGCTGATTCTTATGCTATTTTTATACTTAAATATATATTATAATACATACTACAATACTTATATAGTTTATTTCGAGCTTAAACTTTTAATACCTTGTACAAAAAAGTGTAAAAAGTAAGTTTGTTACTCTGTTTGTAATTTCTACAATATTCATTTTTTGCCAAGTAAAGTGTATACATTCTGATTCTATATATCGTTGGCTTAATATGCAAACCTGCTAACTCCCTTTTAGCAAATTTTACAGGAGAGACAAAAAACTTCTTTTATTTCATATTTGAAGCTTGAGAGGAAATCCAAAATTAAAAAAAGTTGATATTTAGTTTTTATTTATTTATTTATTTATTTAAATCAATCAACATAAAAATATACAAATGAGCAATATTTTTTCAAAGAAAACAATAATTACATGAAAAAAGAAAGACAAAACCTTCATTAAATATAAGCATTAAAATTTAGAAACCTTATCAGCTTTTCTTTAGTTACAGCAACATTATCGGAAAAGTCAATGTGTGCATAAAACTTATTTACCTCTTCTAAATCGATCAAAGTTAATGTAGTTTGATCAGGGAAATTTTATATATAACGGTTCATAAGATCTGAGCTGCCTGTTAGGAACATTGATGCATATTTTACATTGAAAATTTGTAGAATCAATTTTCCTTGAATCAAATTCAGGACAAATGCAATATTGAAAACAATTCTTCGGCTTTGTAACGTTAGGAGCGCAATGTGTAATAAACGACTTCGATATGAAGAGTAAGTTGGTATTGGGATTCCAACGCAAGTTACGAAGGCAGAACAGCAAAACTTGTTTTTGGACTGATTCAAGTTTTTGTATATACACATCATATTGGGGACTCCAAATTACTGATCCATATTCCAGTAAAGGTCTTACCAATGAAGTGAATCAATTTTTTGTCACATAAGGATCATTGAATTCCTTAGCCCAACGTTTTATAAAACTTAATATCCCATCAGCTTTACTTACTGGCATTTTACATGAGAGTTAAAATTAGTTTTTACATCAAAAAGAATTCCAAGATCCAAAAACGAGTCAACAACATTCAATTTAGAGTCGTTTAGAGAGTACACACAGCATTTGTAGTTTTGATCAAAAGAGTGCTGATGATGAAACCGTAGCTGGTTTCGAAAATGTTTTCTACTTAACTAGTATCGGATAACTAAATTTTTCTAGATATTCTCTCATTATCACACTGAGCTTATAGCCTTAAATGTGGAATTTGGGGATATTATAAATACAAACCGTCGTTCGTAAATTATTGTGTTCTATATGTATAGGTTTTATATGTCACATAGAACACAATAATTTACGAACGACGAAATGTAGAAAGTTCAAATTTATGAATGAAAATATAATTGGTTCATTGTATGGTATTCTTTATGCATGACTACAATCTACAAAAATAAAGAAAAACAGCAAAAATAAAACAACAACAAAAAACAAATTAGAGTTAGTAATTAACACTAAACTAATAATGTACTGGATTTAGCAGTCATTCTTAAAAAAATTTTTCTGTGAGAGGGTTTAGCAGTTTTTCTTATCAAACCTTTTTACACCCTTCAAGATTTAAATTGAACAAAAACTACATGCTGGTTGACGAGGCGTAACTTTCTACAACACATGGCGTCAAAATCTCAAAAGTGGACTTAGCAGTTTTGCGTATTAAGCCGACGACATATAGCGGAATTGATTTAGGTATATTCGTCTGTCCATGTGTATGTTGCAGTCAAAATTTTGGTGCCATAATATATCCCGTAAACTCTTATATCTGTAGCTTGGAGCTAAAATGGTTAGTGTCGAAACATTTACTTTTGAGAATATTGGAATTGAATTTTAACTTTCATAGATGCTTTCATAGTGATATTGGCCAGTATTTTATTTATGAAGCTGTTCTGGGTTAAGTATTACTTTAGCTGTTTTACCATAATGAAATAGAGCAAGAAAACAAATCTAATGCAATGATTAACTCAAAAGAGCAAAAAAGTGATATTGGCCCTTTTAGCTCCAAGCCACAGATATGATATCAATTAATCAGATATGCCTTCGAAAATGTTGTTATAAAAATTTAATTATGTAGGTTTATTGCCAACAGAAATATGAGCTAAAAACACGAATGTCTGACTGTCTCTTTGACCCAAACAAAATCTGACTTTGCAGCATCTATGTATTGTTTGTTGTATGTGTATAAATAATGTATTAGTGAAAATATTTTTAGAAAATCTTTCATCAATAGGTCAATTACCGACAAAGATATCGGAAAAATAAATTAAAAAAAATTAATTAAAAGTTCAAGTTATCGATTCTCTGCTTAAGCTTTAGTCACAGTTGCACCAGCAATGGTCAATAAAGTTGCTTTGTTCAATCAACTCACCATTGCATGCACCCGTACGAATATGCCTTGATAAATATTCTTCAATAAAATCATTGTAAATTTAAACAAGTCAGAGCACTATATTCGGCTGTGCCGAATCTTTTATACCCACCACCAATTTTGTGTACATTTAAAGCACAATATTTATTATTTTGTTAATCATTATGGAATAATCTCTTTATAATAAAATATGTATCACTTTCTTTGTAGAGGGTAGTTAAATTTTAAGGGCCCATGTTGAAGTGTGAACTACACCTAGTCTTTAAGTTTGTTTTCTGCATTTCACTTGACATTTCTCAATCTCAAACTTACTCATTTTGATCCGTGAAAAGATACGCAAATGAGCAACGCTTTAAAGTTATTCAGGTTTTTTATAAAAATGGGCGTTCAAATCAAAATGCATTTTGTGCACTTCGTAATTCTTTTGATCAACATAATCGTTCAAATTCGTCCACAATCGGGAGAATTGTAAAAAATATTTAAATTTCTGCAAAACAGGTCTGTATAAAATGTTAGAAAATCTGTGAATGCCTTCTTAGTTCGTTGAATGGGAACTATTGCTGTTTTTTGCGATAGTGTGGCAAAAGAGCAGTCAACCTCGACTCATCATCATGCCCAATAATTGAGCATCAACATTGTCATTGAAAATTTGGACCATCAGATAGAGGAGTGGCGCCAAGGATGGGGGCGGCCATTTGGCCGATATTTTGTTAAATACATAATTGAACCATACAAATATTATCATTATAAAAAGAAATAATAATATCCTAAATAATTTGTGTTTTATTTAAATACAACATCGGTCCTTAAATGAAATGAAATTCAATGAAAGTGTGTTAAAGTAGCTGTGTCAATAAAGTTTCTACTAATAAATACAACTTAAATATTTCAATATAGCCCTTTATTTTCCCAAAAACTTTGTCAATAGAGAAATTACATGAATTTAAGGTAAGCCGTTGTATGGGAGGTAGGCGTTAAAGTGGCCGTGTCACCTAAACTTTTTGGCACAACAATAACATTGATTAGAAGGATATTCGTAGAAAATTTATGAGCTTTTAAATTTCATTAACGGTAGATTACGTGAAAAGTGGGCGTTATAGTAGGCGTCTCAAAGTTGTTTTGGCGAATGAGTACAACTTAGGTGTTTCAATATAGCCCTTTATTATTCCAAAATCATTATTAATAGAGAAATTAGAGGAATTTTGAGTAAAACGTTATTTGGGAGGTGGGCGTAAAAGTGGGCGTGGAAACTCAATTTTCTAGCACAGTAATGACATTGCCTAGGGGGATATACGTAGCAAATTTTATCATCATACCTCTTATTTTGGCGGTTTTATGAGCTTTTAAATTTCATTAACGGTATATAACGTGAAAAGTGGGCGTTATAGTAGGCGTGTCAAAGTTATTTTTGCGAATGAGTACAACTTAGGTGTTTCAATATAGTCCTTTATTATTCCAAAATCTTTATTAATAGAGGAATTATATGAATTTTAAGTAAAACGTTATATGGGAGGTGGGCGTAAAAGTGGGCGTGGCGCCTTAATTTTCTGGCGCAGTAATGACATTGCCTAAAAGGATATACGTAGCGAATTTGATCATCATACCTCTAATTTTGGCGGTTTTATGAGCTTTTAAATTTCATTAACGGTATATAACGTGAAAAGTGGGCGTTATAGTGGGCGTGTCAAAGTTGTATTTTCGAATGAGTACAACTGAGATGTTTCAACATAGCCCTTTATTATTCCAAAATCTACATAAATTGAGAAATTATATGAATTTTGGGTAAAACGTTATATGGGAGGTGGGCGTAAAAGTGGGCGTGGCACATTGATTTTCCGTTACAAAAAAGCGTCTTACCAATAAGCAAAGTGTGCAAAATTTCAGAGTCGTACATCCAATTTTGTTGCTTTTATGACGTTTTTGTTTTTAAATATACCGAAAAATACACTGTGCGGTATAAATTTTCGTACATTTTGATCGATAACTCCTCTCCTAATGCATAGATTTAGATAATTTTCGGGAAAAAATATTGTTTTTACTCAGGAAATATATATTCAAAGTTTCATGAGTCTACGTTAATGCGTTTGGACACAATTCCATTTTATTCGATGTTTGAAGGACACGGTTTTTTCGACCTACTCTTGCTTTTCGAGCTATAACTCTCTTCCTAATATTCCGATTTAGCCCATTTTCAATACCAAACAAACCTTGTCTATAAGAAAGATTCTGGCAAAATTTGAGCCCCCTAGCTTTTTCGGTGCGACCTCTATCGTGCTTTAACAGACGGACAGACGGACAGACGGACAGACGGACAGACGGACAGACGGTCGGACATAGCTAGATCGTCATAAAATCAAACCCTGATTCAGAATATATATACTTTATGGGCTCTAAAATGGATATTTCGATGTGTTACAAACGGAATGACAAAATGAATATACCCCCACCATTTTTTTGGTGGCGGGTATAAAAATTAATAAAAAAAATTAGGTATTCGTCAAAGAACAACACGATTTTATTAAAAGCATAATTCTGTGGGTTTCAATAAGGTCAAAAAACCCATTCTAAATCAAACGATGAATTTGATTTTGATATTTTTTTAACAGTCAAGTGAATATACAAAGGTTTGCATAAATATAGAATAAAAGCTTGTATATCTTAAAAAAATAAATTCAAAATAAATTCGAGCTCGATTATTTTACCATAAACTTGCAAAATTGATTCATTTTATTCCAGAAATTTTTATAATCATATAAAGACCGCAATATCGCATCAACAACTCAAAAACAACAAAAATAGTTTTACGTGGTTGCTAAGAAATAAAAATAAGAAGAAAACTTGCCTTTAAACAAGTTTCATGAGCTGATCAGGGTAAGTCCACCAAACATTTTCGTTCTATTTTAAATATCATGATAAAAAAATTATGTTCCAAAAAAACAAATTGTTTCTTAGTTGAAATGTTTATTAATATAAATTTTTTTTTAGGTAACATGTTTCATATTTGTTTACATTTATGAAAATAAATTGAAATATTCAACAAAAAGCATCTACGAAAGAATTGTTAACGGGAGAGATAAAAAACTTTAACTCCATTTTACACATCATTGAAAAACAACGTTGTCTCAAAAACTGAATTTTAAACAAGTAAGATTGCTACATTCGACAAAGCTGGTATCAGCACCACCTCTTAGCGTAGTCTTGATTACAGATTAAATGCAAAACGCCATTTTGATTTATTATTTTCGATGCCATCTAAGATTTTGAATTTTAACAAAGAAAGTTGTATTCTTATAATCAAGCATTTTGCTTGATATTAATATTGTGAGAATTATAGGGGAAAAGCTGAGATAACTTTGTTTCAACCATATATCCGCAATTATATTTCAGACACCATTTTGGACTTACAGTTTTTCCAAATTAACCATACTTTACTGGTATAGTAAAGGACGGTGAAGTCCTTTTATTCCATACCAATATTAAGGTGGTTGAAAGGGGTACATTCTTCAATACTTAATTTTACCAATACATAAATTTATTAAACACTATTTTATAGTTGCGTTTAACATGGATTTTAAATTGTTGGTAGTGTTTTATATTTTGCTTGTCAAGTCTTTTAACTGAGTATCAATATTTCATTCTCTTGGTTGGCTAGAATCTGAAAAATATATTTCCGTTTAAAAATTTCAGTACAAAAACACCCAAGTTGTTATATTTTTATTCTTACGTCTGAGTTTGTCTCAAATCCATTTGCTAATTTTTCTCAGAAATAGTTTTCGAGCTTGAGAAACCTGATCAATTTAAAAAATATAAAATGAAAAAAAAAATTTCAATAATTTTGCAGTTCGTGACCGACTTGTAATTAAAATGTAATGAATATTACTAGATTATTAAAAGGTTTTAATTCTGGTGGTTAAACCATAAGAAAACAAAGGCAATCGTGTGTATTGGCTCATATCTCAGGAACTTATGGAGTGTTATTGTCGAATATTTACAAAAGATTGCCTGTGCAATATCTGACTCCTTCAAAAAGTTGATTTCAACCAACACACGGACAGTTATACATTTGGATATCTGGACAGTTGGACATTGCTAAGTCGACTGCTCTCTTCCGAAGCTTTCTGGAAATAAATCTTTATGGTGCTTATTATAAATATTAGAAAATTAGAAAAGAAACCAAAAGGCTATATATAACTTAGGTACGGCAAGTAAAGGTGGTAACGTTATGTTCATTTTTATTGTCTAACAGTGTGATTAAAGAACGATTTGAACACCAGATCTTATCCTTGTATATTTAGCGTTAAGGAACTACAATTAAAAGATAAAAGCTACACACAAAGTGTTTTTTTTTACTTAAAATAAATTTTAAAGTTAAATTAGCACACACTTTGTTTAAGTGAAAACAATGAAATTAAAAATCCCAATGAAAGCCATAAAAAAACGGAAGTGGTTGTTTGAAGTCAAGAAGAGGAAACCAATCTGCCACAACATTGCCTGTAACAGAAACTGACAAATTCATTTAATTTCCTTTTTCACAGATAAATTTAAAAAGAATTCGCATCAGCAACAAACTGAAGGATAGTAAAAGCATGCAAACAAATAATTTTATCAGCATATCAAAGAATTATCAGTATATTTGGGCATAATTTAAATTCTATAGATTTCCTTAGATGGGAAGTAATAGTTTCCTGTTTTCATTCTCATACAGAAACCTCTTCACAAGCTTCGCCGTATTTTTTAGTTGTCATAATACTGGATGCCAATACAACCTAACATTCAGCAAACCAATACACAAAATACAAATTCAACCTTATGATCCCCATAAAAAAAGGAAAATTGGCTGTGATATTAAGAAAGATGTAGCTAGAAAACTTACAATGTTGCTAGAATCATTTGTTGGTGGTAATTTTTCAATTTTTAAAGTGTTACTACTATTGCCAATTTTTATTTTATTTTTTTTATTAAATATTATGTCAGGGGCAAAGTCAAAAACAGCCCTAAATTACTAGAGGTAACTAAAGGAAAGGCCAGAGAACATAACATAAGAAAAATATCTAAAATACCTTTATTTGTTGAAGTTTTATTATCATGCCCTTTATACTGCCGCCTAAAAAAAAGCAAAAATATTTTAAGTATCCTGTCTGTCAATAAGAAAGTAAAAATGTATGTGCTTTTTCTGTAGCTGTTAGTATGTGTATGTTGGTAAGCAGAGGTTTTTACAGATGGTATATGTATAAATGTATTGAGCATGATAGTGATGTTTTTGGGTAGGATTTCAAATTTTGTAAAGTTTATGGCACTCATTGCCCGCAGCCATAAATACTTCACTTCTTGTATACGTACCAACGACTTTTGACAACAGTCAAGATGCCAAATACAGTAGTGACAGTAAAAAAGAAAACTATAACAACAGTCATTGTCTAAATTGTGGAAGGAGGAAAATAAGCAATTTAATAAATACATTTGTAGCTGAGTATCAACAGCCAAAAGAGACAATGGCTCAAGAGAACCGCTGTGTTATTTTTTTTTTGCAAATTAAGATTAAACAGATAGTGGTACGGGAGAAAGTATATTAATCAGTCTTTAAGAATTTGAAGTATGCTACGACGTTTAAACTTTTTAAAAAATTTAAAAACATTTTATTAAATACACACAAAGAAAAATCATGGTTACGATGTGATCACGACGGTCATATTATATATTCATTATAACAATATTTGGTTATCAAAAACAAGTAACAGTTATTTTAGTTATTTTCTACCATTTTGTTGGCCACAATAACAATTCATTTGTTTTAATTTTATTATTTAATGTTTGCTTTTTATGAAAACTTTGATACGGTTTAAGCTGAGCTTGCCTGTAAATCTCTATAACCTTTTGAAAAAGTATATAACCGACCGACAGTTTATGATTAAAGAGGGGGACCACTTGAGTTGTCATCAACCAATTAAGGCTGGTGTGCCTCAAGGTAGCATTCTGCGACCATTTTTTTACCTGATTTACACAGCCGACATGCCAACCAACAGTCAAATTCGCACGTCGACATTTACTGATGATACTGCTTTTCTCGATTCTCATGAAGATCCTAAAGAGGCATCGGCCCAACTACAACAACATATTACCCAAGTAGAGAAATGGGCAACGTTATGGGGAATTAAAATTAATGAACAAAAATGTACCCACGTAAGTTTTGCTTTACGCAAATAAACATGTTCTCCAATTTTTATTAATAATCAGATGGTACCTCAACACCTTGAGGCAAATACCTTGGCATTCACCTGGATTGTCACCTCACATGGAAGCCACACATAGATGCAAAGCTGACACAAATGAAACTAAAAACAACCCAAATTTATTGTTTAATTGGTAAAATTTCTGTGCTACGTCTTGATTGTAAACTTCTACTCAACAACTGAATTTTAAACCAATTTGGTGCTACGGGATACAATTATGGGGCACTGCTTCTGCCTCGAACATAGAAGAAATTCAACGTTGTCAAAACAGAATCCTAAGAATGATAACTGCTTCTCTCTGGTATATATCAAAAATAGCAACATCCACAAGGATCTACAAGTTCCACTAGTTAAATATGAAATCCTAGACTATGTGGACAAGTATTTAAATAAGCTGGAAACACATCCAAATCCGCTCGCTCGAAACCTCTTGCAGCATAGAGAACACACTCGATTAAAGAACAGGCATTCTATTGACCTAAATGAAACCATTGGAATTAATTAACTTTGTTTGATACCTTTGATTTTAGTCTGGCTCTTGCTGGATTGACATCAACCATAAAGTTTTAAGATTTAAATACTTATTGTTAGTTCAAGAAGGTGAAGATCCAATAACGAAATTGTGTTAAAAACAAAAAAACAAAATAATTCTTTCAGCAAATGTTTTTAGTCAATTTACAAAAAATTTCTAAAAATTCTATTTATTTTTATTTTATTAGAGGAACAGATTGCTTTTTAGAGCAAATTTTTTATACCGAAAAATTTCCATATCCATTACTGCTTGAATACCAAACAACATTAAAAAAATCACATAAAAGAATATTCTAAGTGTCGATGCACCATTGAAAAGTTATTGCTATTTTAACATAAAAATTATCATTTGTGTTTACATTTACAAAGCGAATACATTTTTCCAATCGAAAAGTTTCGAACATGTCTATCTTTTTCTTCTGTGCATATTAAATTAGTCGATAAAGATTTACGTCTTACAACACCTGATAAAATTGTTAATTTCCAAAGACGTTCCTACAGAAATTTTTATCGTAATCGTATTCAAGTGATAATGAATCAGTCACTCACTTACTTAGCATAAGAAAAATAACAAGAAGCCTATTATGCTGTTTAACATTCATTTCGGTGTATAAATAACAGCGACGCTATTGATTGTATCGTTCCCCACTTGTGTTTGTTTGTCAGAGTCAAGTTTTGTTTTATTCAAAAATTTCTTTATTTTTATTTATTGTTCTTCGTTCGTGCTATTGCATGTTGTTTGTTGTTTTTTGTTCCTTTTGCTGACTTTTTTCCTCTTAACATGGCTGCTATTTTAAATGTCCTGCAGTAGAATTTATTGGCACTTAGGTAATTCAAATTTATTTGTTCGAGCTTTTTTTGTTTTGTTTCATATTTCATTCCTATTCTCTTTCATACTTACATATGTATGTATGTGCTTAAATATGTATCTACATATATTCTATTTCATCTAAACTGAGTTTCTGCTTAACTTTACACCCGCTGCTTTGGTATTTTATAAATTAAATTTTGGTATCACTTACATTTGCAAGCGGCAATAAACTATTGCAAAAAAGAGAATATTTTGGCATATTGACAGGATTATAAAATGTAAATTATATTGAAAATATAAAATTTATATGCATGAGTATAAAAAAGTTCTATGTTGTTGTTATAGCACAACTGGATAGTGAAATATTTTCCTCTATAATATTAAAACAATAATAGATACTGACGTCAGAAAATTGGAATATATTGATTTAAAGCCGCCGGTTTTATATTAGACATGAGTATACCATGCAAAAAGATCTGATGATGTAATGATAGCTGATTTCAAAAACGCATTCCACTCACGTTGTTTAATAATTTATAAAAATTTTTCAGGAAAAGCCATATCAGAATAATATCTTGCGCACAGTAATAATATAAGATTATGCGTAGAGATGGGAAGAGGGTAAATACCTAACTCGTAAATATCCGGTAAAATAGGTTAATTGGATAAAAATGGGTAAATACCCAGGTATTTACCTAAAACGTTGGTATAAAATATGTTGTAGAAAATTTCGTGAACAAACGCCTTGCGATGCATAATTTAATGTGTTTTATAATAAATTTTATAAATAGTAATAAAAGCACTTAGTGAGCAGAAGAAAAGTAACAACTTAAGATAATAACTATATTATATAGACACATTTATTGTTTTAATATTACTTTACGTTAATCGAAATCACTGTCACTGTCATTATCAGTTTCACTCTGAAAATATCTAAAAGAAGAGTGAGGTGTAGAATGGGTGATACCAGTAGAAGTGGAAGGTGCTTCTTCAAAAGAATTTGCAGAATTCATGATTTCATCCTCAGCCGGTAAAACTTTTTGGGATGTACCCTTTTGCCGTATGTGTTTATTGCAGAGATTCCAATTATGTGATATAAAACATACTTTTCCGGCATTATCTGCAGTTAATCTGTTTCGTTTTTTTGAGTGGATAAAACTTTGAGTGCTGAATGAGCGTTCAGTGGCTGCTGAAGTACATGGTCTTCCCATGGTCATACCTAAACGCGATATAAGTTTATTGTTGCACTTCATCAATATTAGCTTTTTGATTTTTAACACATTTTTAACACAAATTACTTATTTGAAATGACGTTTCAGCTGATTGGCAACCAGTGATGACATATTCTGCATTTCAAATGCATTTTATAAATACGCAAATAAATTCCCAAAAAAGGAATTCACCGGGTAAATACCGGGTAAAATCCCATCTCTAATTATGCGTAACCCTAATCCTTATTGATTAAAAAAGAGGTTTTAAGCAATGAAGTTTTTTGACATATTATGAGATATCCTAAGAGAATTAGATTAGTGAGAATTTCGCAATTATCAATTTAACATAAAATCTATCCACAGAAATTATTTCCGAATATCGATGTATAGTCACAGCTAAGAAATTATGATTTAAGCAACAACGCCATTATAGCTACAAAAGAAAAGTTTGGTTGTAGTAACTGAACCATTCGATTGATAACAAATTTGAGTATATGATTATTATCTTAAGGAGAAAAGTTATTAATTCTAAATAATTGCAGCTACAAAAAGCAATGTTAATGGCATGAGGTATGGTACTAATGGCTGCATATTCTACTATAAGTGCTATAATGTGTGATATTAATAAACACGTGACAATAAGAATAATATATCTGAGATGAGAGATGTCAATATATATAATGGAGAAGTGGAATTATAATTACTCAACAAAGTTATTATAATTAGGGTATTCAAATGAAAGAAACTAAATGAGGACTAATTTTCTTTTCCTTAATAGGAAAGTAGTGGAACTGCTTGCCTTTATGGTGATTAATTTGATACAAAAGAGTTTAAGGTAATGCTTTTTTCAATAGTTTGCAATATTTGTTGTTTTAATTTCATAAATATTTATTGGACGAGGTAACCACTACAGGTTGATGGGCAAAAATTAAATGTTTTATAATATGAAAAAAAAGTATTTGTAGTTAATAATGGTTAAATACGAAGAGACATTATTTTAGCTTTTATGATCAAAATAAACTTGAGTTATTTTACAAAAAATTAAGCTATAATATTGAAAACGAGCAGTTGAGTGACTTTGAAACGGCTGAGTCAAAACATAAGTGTTGTCACTGTAGCTAATTTTAACAAAAATAAATATATAGTAGTTAATTAAATTCAGTTATAATTCACGTATATAGTTTTAAATAAATTCAAAATGCCCTGTATTAATTTTGCACATATCAATACAAAAATATGTTAAAATTTAAATTTTATAATTTAATGGGTTCCAATGAACTTTGGACAATAAGAATTAAAATGCTTTTTATAATTCTCCGAAAAAAAACACTTTTTTGCTTAGTGCTTTTAAATAAAAATTTATTGCATTTGAATTAAGCATAAATTTATCTCAAAAATGTTTTAAAAGTTGATTTCTACAATTGTTTTTTATATACAACTGATATTAATTTTCTGGAAATTTTCTTTGTGACAATTCTTTTGTTACATATCCAATCCAAATAAAAAACTTATTGCTGATTGAAACCTTTGGCTCTAATTTTCTTCTCTAGTTTGTCAGTGTGAGTTTCTTTTACCTAAAATACTTCCACCTAAATGATAAAATAGAACTTAAGTGTTACCCGATTTAAAAAAAAAAATATAATATAAATACCTAGCAAAAAGAATTTGCTATGTGGAATCATACGCAAAATTAAATTTAAAAAAGTTTACCATCATAAGTTTTTGCCATTTTTTGTTTTAAGGATATACAGAAGAAAATAAAAAAAACAGTAACCCAACATACTTAAGCTTAAAGTTTCGCACGCAATTATATTTCAGCATTTATTTTAAGTCATTCGAAAACCTTTTACAAATATTTTCTTCTCACTTCACTAATAGTTGGAAAAAATAATAATTTTTAAATTTGTAATAACACTTAAGAACAAAAATACAAAAAAAATTCATGCCAATTGTAACAGTTTCATTTTGAACATGTAACAAATGTCATTAACTGCTTTACACACCATTAAGAATAATTTATTAGTTTTGATTTCCTTCCATTTTTTTTAATTGTATAATTTTAAAACAACGTTAAGTATTTTGGATTTAGGCATTCAACTAGAAAAAGGTTAAAAAGTAAAAATATAACAAATAATAAGTACTCAGCAGACTTATTTTATGACTGCTGTGTTTTAAGTTTGGTCAACTTCACCCCCCAAATTGGATTGTAATTTTTCGTATGTAAGAGCATTTTGCTAAACAATTCCTAAAAAATATTTTTATTTTAATGATCTAGAACATTTAACAAAATGTGTAAATGATGAAAAATTATGTGGTTGTGTTAAAACTGATTTAATTTAAAGAAGGATTATTTGAAGGAGGACATTTGTGTTTGTGAAGAAGTATTAGACATTAAAAGCCCTAGTAGAGCTCTTTGAAGGAAAACAGATATTTATTTATATTAAAAATTTAGAAAAAAAATAGTAAAATTAAGTAAAAAATCATAGGAGTAATAGTGTTTAAACCATTTTCTTGTAAAAAAAATATATGGAAGTAGTGCCAAATGAATTACATTTTCACAACTTCTAAACCAACAGCGCAATATTATTTATTTTAAATGCCTTCTAAAAATAGAAAAAGTTTCCATATGTAATGCGTTTCAAGATGTATTTAAAATCATGTAAAACATCTACAATATATCAACATTTTATGCAAACAAGCATCATCAACTTATCGGTTACTTTTCACCTAATATACATGAGTTCTATGTAGTTATTCGAACAGATTGCAGTTCATTAATATATTTGTATATCTTTAACGACACGCTAATGTAAAAATTATTACTGTCTTCAAATGAATTAAATTGATTTATTATCAGTTCTACCTGTGCAAAAATAAGTCTTTACCATGTACGTATACGTAATATTATTTTTGTTTGATCAATAAATATTCCACATACGCCTTTAATGAAACAAAAGCAGAAAAAACAGTGGCAAATAAATTTAATAAAATTTCGTTTTTTGTAATTTGTTTCTCCAAATAAATATAATTTTACTTATGTAATTATCATACTTATTCCTTATCATACACCTTTTCTATTTCTGGAAATCTACCAAGTTAAGACTGCATTATGTTGGATTCACTTTTGTAAAATCTCTTAGTTTTGTTTAGTTTTTGCAGTTTTTTATTTCTATATTTTTGTTTTTTTTTTTGTTTTCCAAGTCACAATATTTGGTTTTGTTTACCTACTTGTGTACCAAAATGCACAATCAATGGACAAAATGAGCATATTTTTATACCCGCCACCAAAAAAATGGTGGGGGTATATTCATTTTGTCATTCCGTTTGTAACACATCGAAATATCCATTTTAGACCCCATAAAGTATATATATTCTGAATCAGGGTTTGATTTGATGACGATCTAGCTATGTCCGTCCGTCTGTCCGTCTGTCCGTCTGTTGAAAGCACGATAGAGGTCGCACCGAAAAAGCTAGGGGGCTCAAATTTTGCCAGAATCTTTCTTATAGACAAGGTTTGTTTGGTATTGAAAATGGGCTCAATCGAAATATTTGGAAGAGAGTTATAGCTCGAAAAGCAAGAGTAGGTCGAAAAAACCGTGTCCTTCGAACATCGAATAAAATGGAATTGTGTCCAAACGCCTAACCGTAGCCTCATGAAACTTCGAGTATATATTTCCTGGGTAAAGGCAATATTTTTCCTCGAAAATTGTCTAAATCTATGCATTAGGAGAGGAGTTATCGATCAAAATGTACGAAAATTTATACCGCACAGTGTATTTTTCGGTATATTTAAAAACAAAAACGTCATAAAAGCAACAAAATTGAATGTACGACTCTGAAATTTTGCACACTTTGCTTTTTGGTGACACGCTTTCTTATAACGGCAAATTAATGTGCCACGCCCACATTTACGCCCACCTCCCATATAACGTTTTAACTAAAATTCATATAATTTCTCTATTAATAAAGATTTTGGAATAATAAAGGCCTATATTGAAACACCTCAGTTGTACTCATTTGCAAAAATAACTTTGACACGCCTACTATAACGCCCACTTTTCACGTTATCTACCGTTAATGAAATTTAAAAGCTCATAAAACCGCTAAAATTAGAGGTATGAGGATCAAATTTGCTACGTCTATCCCCCTAGGCAATTTCATTTCTATGCCAAAAAATTAAGGTGCCACGCCCACTTTTACGACCACCTCCCATATAACGTTTTACCTAAAATTCATATAATTTCTCTATTAATAAAGATTTTGGAATAATAAAGGACTATATTGAAACACCTAAGTTGTACTCTTTAGCAAAAACAACTTTGACACGTCTACTATAACGCCCACTTTCACTTTTGAATTGTGTCCAGACGCATAAACGTAGTCATGAAACTTCGAATATATATTTATCGCGTCAAAAGAATATTTTTCCCTGAAAATCGCTTAAATTTATGAATTAGGAAAAGAGTTATAGATAAAAATGTACGAAAATTTATACCGCACAGTGTATATTTCAAATTTAAAACGTAATAAAACTGACAAAACTATATGTACGATTCTGAAATTTTGCAAACATGGTTTTTTGGTCAAAGTCTTCGTTATAACTTAAATTAAATTTTTATAAAAATATATTAGTCATATATATTAGCATTTATCCATCTTACACTGTGCCATTTATTGTACTGTAGCTAAATATAAGATAAAGATGATAAGATAGATGACTCTACTAGCAACTTCTAGATGGCATGCTAACAACTTATGCTTATGTTCTCCTTAAATTATGCTCTATTAAAAATGGGAATTTAGGAAAATTTTGACCTAAGTCAAAAAAAATTATCTCTAAACATTATGAACAATTTATTTTCATGTACTAATGGCTAACAAATTTAAAAATTATACAAAACTTATTTCGTTTAAAAATCTTTTAAAAGCAAAATGTTATAGAAGTTTAAAAATCAAAATCTTACTTATAGATTTCCCGTTTTAGAAAAATGCAGAGAATGTATATTAATCACCCTATGGCCCTTAAAATTTAACCTTAAATTCACTTTCTTCCTCTTAAATTCATGTAAATTCTCTATGAATAAAGATTTTGGAATACTAAAGGATTATATTGAAATATCTAAGTTATGTTTATTAGCAGAAACTTTATTGACACGCGTATTTTAACGACCACTTTCATTGAAAGACTAAATTTACGAAAACGTTTTACTAGCATACCGAAGTTATAATGGGTGGTTTAATTTTAAGGGACTATGTTGATTTTGAATAAAGTTATTTTGAAATTATTATTTATTTTTATAATGATAATATTTGTATGCTTCAATTATGTATGGAACAAAATATCGGCCAAATGGCGGCACACTTCGATCCGATAGTCCATATTTTCAATGACACTGTTGATGCTCAATTGTTGGGCACGATGATGACTCGAGGTTGCTTGCTCTTTTGCCACGTTATCATGAAAAACAGCAATGTTTCCCATTCAACGAACTAAGATGGCATTCACAGATGTTTTCACATTTCATCAGACCTGTTTTGCAGAAATTTAAATATTTTTTACAATTCTCCCGATTGTGGACGAATTCGAAGGATTATGTTGACCAAAAGAATCACGAAGTGCACGAAATGCATTTTGATTTGAACGCCCATTTTTATAAAAATCTTTAATATTTAAAAGCGTTGCTCGATTGCGTATCTTTCTACGGTTCAAATTAAGTTAGTCTGAGATTGAAAAATGTCAAATGAAATACAAAAAGAAGTTGAAGTTTGGATGTGGTTCACCTTAAACATGGGCCCTTAAAATTTAACCACCCTCTACAAAGAAAGTGATACATATTTTATTATAAAGAGATTATTCTATAGCGATTAACAAAATAATAAATATTGTGCTTTAAATGTACACAAAATTGGTGGTGGGTATAAAAGATTCGGCATAGCCGAATATAGTGCTCTTACTTGTTGTTTTTAAATATACCCAAAAATACACTGTGCGGTATAAATTTTCGTACATTTTGATCGATAACTCATCTCCTAATGCATAGATTTAGACAATTTTCGGGGAAAAATATTGTTTTTACTCAGGAAATATATATTCGAAGTTTCATGAGTTTCATTTTATTCGATGTTCGAAGGACACGGTTTTTTCGACCTACTCTTGCTTTTCGAGCTATAACTCTGTTCCTAATATTCCGATTTAGCCCATTTTCAATACCAAACAAACCTTGTCTATAAGAAAGATTCTGGCAAAATTTGAGCCCCTAGCTTTTTCGGTGCAACCTCTATCGTGCTTTCAACAGACGGACAGACGGACAGACGGACGGACATAGCTAGATCGTCATCAAATCAAACCCTGATTCAGAATATATATACTTTATGGGGTCTAAAATGGATATTTCGATGTGTTACAAACGGAATTACAAAATGAATATACCCCCACCATTTTTTTGGTGGCGGGTATAAAAAAAATATATATGGAAGTAGTGCCAAGTGAATTACATTTTCACAACTTCTAAACCAACAGCGCAATATTATTTATTTTAAATGCCTTCTAAAAATTGAAAAATTTTCCATATGTTATGCGTTTCAAGATGTATTTAAAATCATGTAAAACATCTACAATATATCAACATTTTATGCAAACAAGCATCATCAACTTATCGGTTACTTTTCACCTAATATACATGAGTTCTATGTAGTTATTCGAACAGATTGCAGTTCATTTATATATTTGTATATCTTTAAAGACACGCTAATGTAAAAATTATTACTGTCTTCAAATGAATTAAATTGATTTATTATCAGTTCTACCTGTGCAAAAAAAAGTCTTTACCATGTACGTATACGTAATATTATTTTTGTTTGATCAATAAATATTCCACATACGCCTTTAATGAAACAAAAGCAAAAAAAACAGTGGCAAATAAATTGAATAAAATTTCGTTTTTTGTAATTTGTTTCTCCAAATAAATATAATTTTACTTATGTAATTATCATACTTATTCCTTATCATACACCTTTTCTATTTCTGGAAATCTACCAAGTTAAGACTGCATTATGTTGGCTGCAATTTTTTAAAATCTCTTAGTTTTTGCAGTTTTTTATTTCTACATATTTGTTTTTTGTTTTTTTTTTGTTTTCCAAGTCACAATATTTGGTTTTGTTTACCTACTTGTGTACCAAAGTGCACAATCAATAGACAAAATGAGCACATTTTTTCTTACTCTATTCTTAATTTTTTATTTTTTATGTTTCATCAAGAAAAATAAAAATAGTGAAAAGAGCACAAACAAAAAAGTTAAAATAAGAACAAGAACCGCAATTTTCCAACAATTGTCGTTGTTGAGCATTTCTTATTGTTTGTTGGTTGCTTTCTGTAGATTTTTTGCTTTGTTTTCTTTACATCGGTAAGACAAGACAATGGTTTGCTCTGAGCTAAATATTTCAAAAGCACACACTCCGTAGCAAAATGTGCTTTTATTGTATAAAACAAAATACAAGTAAAAATGGTTAAAAATTTTAGGAGATTTCACTTTGTAATGGGGTAAATATAAAACAATCTTATAGTTTAGTCTATAGAAATACATAATAGAAATATAAAAAATATAAAGAAAACTACTTTTACTTTAACATGCTTTAGTTTTTAACAACCATTGTTCAAGACAAAACTTTTGAATAAAAACATGTGGGCATTTACTTGCTTTTAGTTTTATATGCCTTTTAAAGATAACTATTAGTTGTAATCATAATAGAATTCAATGAGATTAAGTTACCTTATTTGAGAAATGGTTAATAATTAACAAAATTTTTTAGGGATATTTTAGTGTGCTTAAAAATGTCCCTTGCTTTAATATCTTGGAATGTTTTAAATAAAATATTTATTCCTACATATTTGGGACCATTTGACAAATTTTTTAATTAAATTAGGATTTCGGCAGAACAATTTTTTTTGCCTAACGCTGCAATACATTGGTGCAATACATTGGTTCACTTGAAAATTTTTCTCTGAGATACCTTAATAAAATATTAGATGCATTTAAAAAGTTTAATCTTTCAAAGCAGATTTCTTATTTCTGGAGAACTACGATGATATTTCTAATTTTATTCTTTTAAGACTTCGATTTACAAGATGCAAAATTAACTATAAAATATAACATATTTATTTATTTTTTCACTTATTTTTAAATATCAAATTAACGTATCGCAGAATAATCAAACCGAATTTTCGACCTTTAAAAAACCGAAGGATTTCTGTAAATCCATTATATTATTGGGTTATTTAGGCTACTAAAATCAAAAAGTTATATATTGCTATAAAGAAAAGTACGTATTTAAGTCCAAATTTATAAGCGACCGTAATAAGTATGTATACGAAACACTTTTGGTAAGCAAGGTGGGCAGGTACTTATCCTAGTTCCAATTTGTAAGCAAGCATGAAAAGTACTTGCCTACAATGATAAGTTTGTAAGTAGAGAAGAATTGTTTTTCATTAGAGTTTTTGTTGGATAGTATGTAAACTACAAAGAACTAATAAATGAAAGAAACCTAATATATAAATTATGACCCTTCCAAATAATATTTACAATTATATTAGTTAAATCGAATGTCCAGAAAATCTTGCACAATCTCAACTATCCAACGTTATTCCTTTAGCACTGAATTTGCAAAAACTTTACATCAGAATTTTTTAAACATTTTTTTATATATATTTTATATATTTTTAATATTCTGTATACAGTGGTTTAATTATCGATCTAATGTTGTATGTTTGTATTAATGATTTTGTGGTGATATAGTCAACAAGAGTTGTAAGGCTGTAACTTGACGTTAACTTATTGATGTTGCGACGACATTGCAATATCTACATAAACTCCAGGACAGCATTGTGCTGATTGTCTGTCAATGCCTAAATAATTACGTTGTTTTTCTTACTGCTTCACCAGGCTCTTCTAAAATGTAAACTTAAGAGCCAAAAAAATTAAATAAATCAGAAAAATAGTTCAGAAGTCATATAAAACCTGATGGAAAGTATCTTACGAACATAAGGTTTGTAATATTTCCTTCAAAATTGTGCTGCTGTAAGTTTTCATCTATTTTGTATTTTTTTAATAAGTGCAACTTTTTTCATGGGCAACTTCGTATATTAATTTTTTCGGATTTTGAGTTAATAATGCCATATTGCTTGGTTTTAAATGCCCGTTACTTGGTTTTGAAAATTTCTGAAATAATATGAACCCATTCCGATTTTTTAATGGCATAACAACGTAAATTCTTAATATATTTGAAAAGAGTTCAGCACTAACGCAGTATGTTGTTATTTAATAGTTTAGAAAAACCCACAGCCAAATACGTTGTTATTTCTGAACAATTACTTGTGTACAACCTATGTTGCTTTTTCTGCACACACATTTATTCCTTGTATCACTTTGTTTATTTTGGAATTCACTATGATCTAATTTTTAAATGATATTTGTCTGAAATTTTTGTAAGAAAATTTTAAGATTTGTATTAACATAAATGGTAAAAAAAAGTTTAAAAAGTTCAACACTTAACCGGTTGTTTTATATAAAACGGTTTTGTGGCTCTCCTGAAAAATTTGATTTTAAGAAATACGTGGTTGCCAATGAAAACCAGAGATTTAGTGTCTTTAAATAACATTACAACTAACGCTATGACCACTAAATTTTCAAGAAAGAAATTTTGCCGCTAATAAGAATCGTACAAGTTTGAAAAAATTAAGCGCTAATACAAAATAGAACCGACATACTTATTCATCATATCAAATTCAAATATAAAAAGTTCAAGACTTAAAATTTTCACTGCAGACTATAAGGTCTAAAACTGCTAAGAAGTTTTTTCTTTAAATTGTATAGCTCAGATGGCAAAAGTATTTTACAGCTTAATTATAGTACTTCTTGATACTATATGAAACCTCTGAGCATGAATTTGTGTTTGGTACTTTTTTGAAATTCAACACATAAGTTTAGGGTGTCTTATCAAATAGATATTAAAAAAATATAACATATAAATACATTTATAACGACTTGTTTCTTATGTGCGCTTATTATATAATTTTAAAAGTACTAAATAAATATAGCATTCTAAAAACTTATTTATAAATTATCATGCTGTAAATAGTACTCTATTGTTATTGATCTTCCGGTATTTTTCATCAAAATCACACTAATGGTTCTCAAGCTATAATGAAATGTATCACTATAATAGCCTTATTTCAGCCGAAATATTTGATAAGCCCAAAAAATGTGAACCCGATAGGAAAACCCGAAAAGGGATTCAAATTTTGTGTACTAAAGAATTTAAAGTCCACATAATTTTATTATTATTATTTAATATTTATTATTATTATTCTTATTATATATATTATATTATATAAGTGGCAATTTTTTCCGCATACTAGCGTAATTAATTTCCTGCTAAGAATGCATGTTTTAAAATCTGAAAAAAATGCTATTTTATATGTTTCCAAAAAAAAGAAGCTTTAAAAGTTTTAACTATTATTCTACTATGTTAGAAACAAATAATATTCAGAAAGATCTAAAGTAAAACAATTGCTTTTAAGATGTTTTATTTGCTGTTACTTAACTTTACCTCTCTTTCATGTTAATATCAATAATATAAGTCTAACTAACACAAAAGCTTCCAATCGTAATGATTTGCTCTTAAGGTCATAGATAAAAAATGCATGTATTTTTTGTAAATGAAAAAAGCTGTATTTAATGATATGTTGGCCTTACTTACCAGGGTTTATTGAACTAGGTTTAAATTTAAGTTTTCAATTTTCCAAATGCCAAATTATATTGTAGCATTTCTATCAAAATTTTCATTGACCAAACTTATCAAAATATTTTCACCGAAACATTTGTATATTATCTGCCGTATTCAAAGAATATTTTGAAGGCTTCTTGTAGTGTTATTTGACCAATTTCTATACAATGTCTATCAAATAAGTCTTTAAGAAATATTAAATATTTTTTATGAATACGAACATGTACATTATGTTTATATTATAAATATTTTATATATTTTAGGAATAGAGAAAGCCTAAGATAAATTCTTTACAATTATAAAAGAATTGAATAATTAATATATCATCCTTCCACAAAACGAAAAAACTGAAATCACAGTGCTGTATTTCCCCTAATTTTAAAAGGATATTCACCAAAATAGAGATATACACACAAACTTTGGTGATTGTTGTATTGTGTTGTATTAATTTTTAATATTCCTCACTTCTTTCACTTTGATTTAAATTTTGCCAAAAATTTACTTCAGCTAAAAAAAAAAAAGACATGACAAATAGGTATGTCAAAATCATTTCAGTAATGTTGTTTTACCGATAGTCTATCCTATACCAATTTTTCTCGTGACAATATGTATTCAATACAAAATTTTCTATAAATAAAGTACATTTATTAATGTCATTGTCAAGTTAAGATAAATTTGACAGACCTCAGGCACTGATAATTTTGTCATGTTCGTTAACGTCGTTTCCATTATTGCTTTCTGTACGGCTTGTTGTAGTACATGTTTTCTCTTATTACATGATAATAATAATGTTTCGTAAAAACTCCATCAATGTTTAATACGTGTTGAAAATAAACAAGTAAATAGAAATCTTTGAAATGTTGGCAAATCAAAGTATACATCAGCGATTTATTTTGCATAATTTATTATTATTTTTTATTAACTTAGTATAACTTTTAATGTCAATATATTTTTAAACTTGAATTCAAAATCTAACGTTGCAGTTTATCGGTCTGAGTATTAAACCCAGTGCGTTCTTTCTCTAGGTCATAAAAATCTAGACTATCCAGAACTCCGGACAGCTAAATATTTCGGAAAGTTTAAAAATTTTACCTTTATAATCCGGACATTAATTTGTTTTGTGTTTGTTTTTTTCGTTATTGTACGTTATTTAAAATATAGAGGAAAAACCAATACTTCAAGACAGTCATAATGTCTCAAATAAATAAACTATTGATCTGTTTTCAGAAGTAGTTTTATAGGCGCAAAAAACAAATGCGACTGATAAGGAAATACAAGTTTGAAATAAAATTAAAATTAAAGCAGAAAAACCGTAAAATAAAAATTTTATCCAAAGAGAATTTAGTTCGTATTTCAATCCATATTTTTTTTAATTGTATGTACTTTATTTTGTTTTATATATTTGTAATAATAAAAACTGAACATACCTTAGTAAGATTTGTTTGTCTGTAGTCCGGACGATCGCGTTATCCGGACTTTATCTGTCAGGATTAGGTAGGTTATACTGTATATATTTTGAGATGAATTTTTACATCGTTGTAATCATAGAATAATATTTAACTAATGATAGTGAAATTTATTTTATACGCATCCTTCCGGTTGAATGGCAGAACGACAGACAACATTTTAAAAACGTTCCCGTATATCTTAATGATTCACTATAGACAGTCCCATACAAATTTTCAGCACACATTTATGTTCAAAGTTTTTTTTTTACAATATTACTATAAGTATATATTTTATTTTAATTTATATGATTATTTAACTTAGTTTCGAATCAACAAAAGTATAGTGTGGTATTCAGTTGTTTAAATAATAGAATAACTGAAATCTGTGCACAACTTTATAATTCGTAAATTTTTTTTTGTGGCAAAATATTCACATCTGTGAGTCTGCAATTTTTTTTTTTATATATCTTCAAATTATTACAAATTCCTTAACTAATTAGCTTTAAATTATATGGTACTATTTCTTTTAATAACTCTTAAGAAAAGCAAAATTTTAATAAATTTTTTAATTGTTGATAATTAACGTTAAACTGCAATTATTATATTCAATAAATAAATCTAAATATTGAAAAGTTAAGATTGTTAATGATTTGGCTTATTGAGCTACATTGTTTTAAAACTTCATTCTAAAGTTTTTTAGTAAAAGTAATGAAAGAATGATGTAAAAGATTAAAATTTTTCCAAGCGCAACGGAGTAGAATGCATTTTTAAATCCAGCTATGTTTTCACCAATTATTTCACCATCAGGTTTTCAGTTAATTGAGTTTTCACATTTTTCCCCAACGAGTTAGTCTGAAATTTACCAACAGTATCCCTTTGTCTGTTTAAGATTATAGCTCATGCTGTCATTAATTTTGTTCTAGTCATCAGATAAATAGAGATAGCAATAGATGAACACATTCTATTGATAGAAACACAACTGAGAGGAACGACGAATTTCACTCAATACGACAGTTTGTCAGTAAAAATTTTTTGTGTAAATTTGTCGTCTAAAACAAAATAAAGACAAAACAATTATAGCTAGCGTAGTTTCTCAAATTAATAATGTGTGTGTAAAAAAAATTTAAGAATTAAAATTTTTGTAAAAATAATCGAAAAAATGAATATTATTTCTATTGAAATAAAACCTTTTTTGCTTAAGTAAACCTTCACAAATAAATTACGACCAGTAAACATTAATTAAAATTTGTGTGTCCAGCCAATAAGCATTTTGGCTGGAATTCAAGTGGAATTACATTAGAAATCCAGTCACAATTTCCAATTTCCAGTGTTGAATTACAGTTGAAACACAGTTGAATTCAATAGCGAATCTAGCAAAATTAACCATTGAATTACAGTCGAACAAAACAGTACCTTACAGTACAGTACAGTGTAATTCCAGCCTTGAATAACAGTGTGATTCGAATTGAACCGAACCTATATTTATACTTGAATTCAAGCATGAAATTTCAGTGTTATTTAAGCAATGTTACAACAATATTGTAATAGTGTTATAACATTACTTTAACAATAATTTTCAAATCATTTTCTGCCACATTTTTTACCCCATTTCCTCTTGTAAAAATATTAATTATGAACTCATCATTATAACCGCCGACAACGATTTGGCTATATGCTTCAAACAAATATTCTGTTGCTTTTTAACAAACTTCAAACAGACTGGAAAGAGTATGGATTTCAAATGTAATTCAAGCTTGGATTCACACTGGAATTCTAGCCTTGAAATTCACAAAAAATTTGTGTTTATTGGGCATATGAAAGCAACAAAACAAAATAATTATGAGCAACAACACAACTAAAAACAATTTTTTAAATTTAATTTATTTTTCGTCTATATTTAAAATATTATAAAGCTTTAAAAAAAACAATTACATACTAACATAAAAAGTAGTTTGTTAAACACTTTTGAACACAAAAACCAAATATGGTAATTTAATCATTTGATCATGTTTCGCCGACTTAACAAATATAAACATATGTATTGAAGAGTTCGCTGCGCCGACTCCATGATAGAGTGCATTTTTGTATACACAAATGTGTTTTAAGTTTTTTTTATTTTTTAATTTTCGTCGTAATTGTGTTCCTATCAATCATTATTATTGTAGTTTGATTTTACTGTGAATACTCAAGTTTTATAAAGGCTTGAGTTAATTTTTTAAAAAAGGCCTTTTCTTTATTCAAACAAAGAACCTTAATTATGATTTAACAAGATTAAACCTCTAACAAGATTAAACCTCTAAACTTAAAATTTTTTCTCATCAATTTATTTAAGGGAAATGGAAAATTTTCAACGAAAATTTAATAAGTTGTTAGAAAATCTAAAACTGAGACAAAACAAAATCTGTTATATTTTACAAAGTCATTATGTACAGAAATATGTTAACGTAAACAGCGTGGTTGAGATATGAAAATATATATTGATTTTTTTTATTGAATTAAGCCGATACCAATTGTGTATTTCGAAAGTCCTGTTGATACACTTGGAACAACATATTTATAGCCACCAAAAATAATTAAACCAGCCGTGGAACCGTTCAAATCCTTAGTGATATATATACGAGTACGAATACCAAGTACTACTTGACATATTCATTTTGTTGATTTGTTTATATTTCGTGAAATATTGGTTAACTAAATGAAAAAAACAAATAATATAAAAAACAAATAAATATAAATATAAAAAAGTATTTCCAAAACATATAAATTTACATATTAGATAGGAAATTTTTAAATTTTAAAAATTGTTAGTTGGTAAGAAGGTTACTGATTTAAAGTAGAGTGATAGCAAAGGACTAAAATATATTATAATAAAATTTTTCTTTTAACAATACTTACTAAAATATAAACACATATTAGAAGTGCCATTAATACACCGCTGATTAATTACACAATACTGCATATAGACATAAACAATCCTTAATATTGTTAAAACAGCTGATACATCAAAACATGCCACAGCAAAATAGCTATTTACACACACTCTATTCTCTCTACAGCAATAAATAGTATACACTTTACTAAACACACACATTGACAATGACTACAGCTAAACAAAACAAAGTGCAGTTATTTTTAAACAATCTTTTTGCAGCAACAAAAACAACAATCAACCAACCGACCACGTTGTAAGGATTATAAAAACAAATAAAAAAAATATTATAAATAAAAACACACACACAACTAAATATACTTACATATATAGTAGAGAAATTTCCCAGTATTAGATACAGATAAGGAGATGAGAGTAAGTCTAAGAGAGCATAAGTAAACACACGAAAGCTTTTTCCTATAGTCACAGCATCCATAGAAAAAGGATGCTTGAAAATGTATTTCAATTCAGTTGCAGATAAACTTGTAAACATAACGGTACCAAAAAACGGACGTCTACAAATTTTGAACGGTATTTTATGACAACTTCTACAAATCAAAAAGGATTTAGAGTGTCAAAGGTGTAAAGCGGAAGACAAAAATAAAGTATAAAAGAAACGAAATTAAATTTAATTTAAGCACAAAATATATACAACAGAGATAATAAAATAATTTCTTAAATTCTATAGAAAAAAAAAAACACAAATTTAAAAGAGTATTACAACAGTGAATATTGAAGTCAAGGTTATATAGTGTGTGTTTGTGTTATTTTTATATGTGTGTTGTTTTTGTTCCTATATGTTGAGTATTTATCTTGTCAAAAGGAAGACAACAAAAAACCACTTCACATAAGATGATGTCATGTTATTAAAGTCGGCAATGGTTTAAAGAAAAAAACAAAAGAAGAATGAAACAACAAAACATTAGCAAATATTTTAGAACTTTTGTTGTTTTCAAATAAATCCTTAAATCCAATAAAAACATTGTAAAATTCGGCTTGAAGTTAAAATCCAAAACAATTACTCTAGGATTAATTGCCTTTCATGTCAAGTGAGTTAAAACAAAACATAAAAAACGAAATCTTTTTTTTCACTTGGTTTTATCCGATACTAAAAATCTCAAAAAAAAAACTGGTGGAATTATTTGAAATACACAAATAAAAATAAACGATAACAAAAGGAACAAAACTTCAAATAATTGTGGATTACTCAAGGGCAACACCCCAACTGTGATTTGTTTTTGTTTTTTCGTTTGCCAACTTATTCACGGCATTGAAGGGAAAAAAAAAAAAATAAATACGGAAAAATAAACATAAAAACGCCTAACTATTTCTGTTTCTCATTTCGCCGTCTTTGCAACTTTTGGCGTTTCAAAGTAAAAGTAAGTAAGACCCCGTGTGAGATTTACTATGGGTTGAACAAAATACAAACACTACTGGTTATTGGAATAAAGGAAAGAAAATTTATAAAAAAATGCATAAAAAAGGTTGCTACTAAGAAATATTGGCAGCTTTTTAGCTAAGAAATTTAATCAGTAGAAAATGTATATTAAATTGTTTTATTGGAATCTTAGAATATTAAATCTGAATTAAGGTTTAACAGTTAATAAAAGAACTACGAAACGTCTAGAATAGACAGTAAATTTTTTCTTTTATCTAAATCAAAATAGCAAACTTTTTTCTATTTTAAATACACTGATTGAAAAAATCTAATAACAACTTATTAACGTATATGGCTTATTAGTTGGATGATAGCAATCTTTAAGGTACACAATAAAAATCTTATAATCTGTGAAGGATGTTTTTTAGATAACGCGACATCACTAATCACTAGATGATACATAACAGTAACTTCTTAAATATTCAAGTTAAACTATATAAGCCATGCCCTTTATGTTTCGCCTGTCAATTATATTTGTTAACTCAATTTATTTAAATCAAACAGTTATATAGTCTTGAAAAAAAATTTTTTAATTTAATACTGAGCTTAATAAATTATTTTATTGCGAATTTTTTTTTTTTTTAAATCAAAAAAAAAACACGATGCAAATACCTAAGTTAATTTTTCTCTAAATTAAACAATTTATCTGGCCAATCAAAAGGTACTAAATTAGTTTTTCTGTTCCCTATGAGCTACTGTTGAATCACGTCATTATTAAAACTTTTAAGCGAAACTATTCTTTTATCGAACTTGATAGGGGAAAACTTTTTTTTATTTACGCTGATAAATGAAATCTGATATAAATTCGTAATTTTATATATCCGGGTTCAAATGTATTAATTCTAAGTTAACCCTTATGTGACTGACAAGGTACCCGGTTACCTATTACGTTTTTAAATTGAAATTTTTGGTAGAAGTTGATAAGCATCGGTTTTGAAATTCCTGGAGAGCTCTTAAGTTTTAGTATTTTATTAATTTTTATAGATTTCAAACGTGCGTTAATGGTACCTATAGGTTATTATATTAATTTATGTACAAAAATATAATATATCCCTTAAATGCATGAGGTCAGCTCCTTGCATGGATACTAACCTACTTTAATGTAAAACCGGTCGCTAATCACGAATTCATGATTATTTTTTTTTTTTTAAATGTACACTTTTTTCGGAAAATCGGAAAAATATACATTTTTTATCTGTACCATATATGGTTCATCATGCATTCTTGCCATTGTTAGGTACACACAACACTTCATCATCACCATCATGAAGCATATCAGCAACCTCATTTGCATTGTACTTCTTTCCATCAATAATGAGGCCATCCATATCTTAATAAATAATAACTATAAAAAATAATAATAAAAAATAACTGACATCTAACACAATAAAAACTCATGCCTTGGTGCATGGTGTACCATATAAGGTACCTAGAAAAATTGAGAAAAAAAAACTATTCTAAAGTACAAAATGTGGGCAAGATTTATTATAATTACTTAAATAAGCCTATAATTTATACACAAACACTTACCTACAGACGAATAAATAAATTTTTTAATTCGTTATTCACTACTGAAATTTGATTTTAAAATTATGTGCAAAAAAACATGTGACCACTTTAGAATGTTATTATTAAGTAAATTAAATGGTGAGAGAGTTATAATGGTATTTTTATGAAAAGTAATATTATCAGCATTATTTTAAACTGTACTAAGTTGCTTTTATATTCACATGGTTGGAATATTGTACGATAAAAGAGATGTACCATATATGGTACAATATGCATTTAAGGGATATATTACAAATTTGTTTTATTGATAATCTTGTAAGCAATTTGTACGTAATGGTCGATTGACCGAATGTGAGTTGCAAATTGGTATAAAGCAATTGTTGCAAATTTTTCGCGTTTTTCTTTGCATCATCATTCGAAAAGATCTTACAACTTTCTGCTACATTGATGCGGCCATTAGAGTACATTACAGGTATCTGGCTTTACATTGGCATCAATCTGTTTGCCAATGTTTATAAAACTTCAATTGCTGTTCTAGTGTTTGTTTTTGCGATCACATTTGAATCTGTGCACGCTGCTTTGTATTTTGCAGCTTTTGCACGCTGCTTTGTGTTTTGAATGGACAATTGTAAACTTAAATATTTTAAAAATTGTCTACTGCTGTCAGTGGAAGTGACTTGAGTATTGTGCTCTATATAAATAATAAGATACCAATGCTTACTATAGATGTAAGCATTTAAAAATAGTGATAACGGCCAACGAATTGTTTAAAAAAATTTATTAATTATCGATGTAGAATTATTGTAAAATTCTTTAATTAAATTAAAGTATGTTCTTTTTGTAAATTTTTTTCAAGAAATTTTTAGTTTTATATTAGATTTGTATTAAGGTACCCGGGTTCCTTGCGTAAAGGATAAGTACTTTTTTTTGTCAATCACAAAGGAGTTAAAACTTTTAAGATGCAGCTTTATCCTAAAAATTTGCTAACCTTAGTATGGACTACTAAGCTGTACTCATTGTCCAAACAAAGCAATTTAAAAAAACATTTTTATTTCCAATTACGCTGATCAAGTCAAGCATATGATTTAAGAAAGTAGGAAAAAAGGGTCAGACTATGTAAAAGAGGCTTACATAGGATTGTTTTTTAGACATGTAGAATAATGTGCTAAAGAATAAGATTTTAAATTTGGCATGCAAAAGCTAGTAGAAGTCTTTGTGTTTTTGTGGACATAAAAAGAATGAAAGAAATAAAAATCTGGTATGAGACATGAAATTGAAAAATTTTCTCAATTTTTAAGAATAATTCCATAAAATTTGTTAACGTTTATTCAATGTAGTTTTCAGTACATTCGAGTGCTTTAATCCAGTAACACAATCCAAAATTCCAAAGTTAATGATAATGAAAGTAAAAAATAGTGAGTTTTGTTTGTATGTTTTTTAAATTTCCGAACTAGATTGATATTGTTGACTGATTTGGAGACAGTATAGGAATTAATATTAAATGAACAAAGTAAAGTTATTTATAAATATTATGATTTCATTTATATATTTCTGGCTTTCGGTTGGTACCGGGACAAAAACTCGCCTTTAGCTTATTCTTCCATTATCACAAATAGAAAATCGAATCTCTTTGTACAAACTAACTCAAGCCACAAGTAAATAAATAAAATATTGCATTTAAAATATTTAAGGTACGAATAAAAATTAATTTAGTTAATTTTTGTTATTATTTTATAAATTGCACCTTATTCAGGTCTAGATAGTTGTACCTATGTCATCTTAACTTACAATTTTTTTATGAACAATTTGAAAATATAGATATTTTTTAAAATATTTTGACTTACTATTTCAACCATATATTTTTTTAAAGTCATTATATTATTATTAAAAAAAATAACCCATCTTTGGCTTAAGACTAAGTAATATATCTTATAAGTACAATAACTTACAATCATTTTTAGAAATACTATCAAGCATTAAAATTTGAAAGTATTCCTGAAACTAATAAAATTTTTTTTTATTTTAATCGTATAGATGTATTGCCCTGCCTTTCGATTTTTTTCTCTATTTTTCCTTTTATTACGCTTATTTTGTGCAGGGTTGGCCAATTGGCGTTGCTGAATGGCTCTTGGATTTTGACAACTCCAGAACCTTTAGTTCTGTTATTTACATAGCCATTCAAATGTTAAAAAGTTTTGTCACTCAAAATCAGATTTTCAATAAACCGGATTATGTTTACAATATAGAATTTAAAAATAGGGAAGTTGTTGATAATCTGCAAGTATAAACTTTTGATGCAGCTGCATCTTACATCTGAATAATACTAAGTCTGTTATCAAAATGCGCCGTACTCACGTACGAGCCATTTCTTGCTAAGCAGAAAGTCTTCTGGTAAACGTCAGTGGTATTTCGTAAACTCTCTGCTCTATACGTTCATTATTTTTCGCTGTGAAAATTTTTCCGGTGGAAGACAAATCTCTTACAATGCTCTGTTATTGGTGAAGCAAAGTAAGCAACAAATCATTGCCTCAGATAGCAAAATTCTGCATTAAAATAATATGCTTTTTACATTAAAATAATCTGTTGCAGATATAAATAATAAAATTTTTAAAAAAAGAAATATATTAATCACCGGACTTAATTAAATTAAGAACTTTGGAGTTAAATAGATGATATTTACAACCAACATGTAATCACCGATCAAAGAGTGCTGATGATGAAATCGTAGCTGGTTTCGAAAATGCATTCCCTTTCGGTTAGTGTCGGTAAAACATACTTTTCCAGATTATACTTTCATTATTACATTAATAAAAAAAATTTTTTGCAAAATAAGAATGTTTAAAAATTGAACCCAAGCCTGTTTAAAATTTTGAATATCAGTTTAAATAATAAAATTTTAATAAAACCAAATTTCTTTGTTTAGTTTTGAGTTTAGTTAGCTTGCTCCATATTCTTCATTAAACACTACAGCTACATTTTTTTAACGCAGAAAGAGTAAATATAAAATTGACGTCCCTAAGATCTAACACATTTTACACTGTCTTTTTTTAAGAGCAAATCCAAAGGGAAAAGAAATATTTCCATATATCTTACACCCCACCCTTTCCCCTTGCATAAAAAAATTGTTTTCTTTTGTAAGAAATAGTGCCCACAGGCATTGAACAAACAGTGTACATGTTTGCATAGAAAATTCTGTCAAAGCGTGTAAGTTGGATCCGCGTCTCTTGTAAATAATGCAAATATCTAAACATATAAATTCCATTTGAAGGTTTGGTTATATTTTTTTCTAAGATTGAAAAATCACTTCCAAGCCACACTAAGAGCATGTAATCTTATCTATTGTCAAACCGTGTTGTATTGTCAGTCATTAGTTTAAAAGTGTTGCAAACAGCTCTGGCTGAGTCGATCTATAAATTTCGAGAGCAAAAACTCTGGTTGCGGAATTTGCTAAGGCTGAGCAGATACGCATTCGTAAGCAGGAGCTGCTTGAAATTGTTCTTAACTGATTGTTGGTGAGGTCTGCTTGGAGTACGGTGGTTCATACTGTTACCTTCTAAACAGAAACAAAAAATAATAGGCCAATGACTAATGACTTGCAAACGTGGCGATCCTGCGGACATGGAACAATTATATATATCTTGAGGTGCTATTGCCTAGCAACAAAAGTAAAAGCCTTGAGTGAAAATAAAAAAAAGGTTTAAATAGTCCAGAGCTCTTTAGTTCTATAGACACATTTACGTGTATAAACTTATACCACTTGGGGTTATATTTGAGTTATACAAAATGACAAGAAGAGGTGATTATTGGGTAAAACCATGGTCAGACTATAACACACGTACCGAAGTTGACGTTAACATTAACCATATTTATTCAACTTCAGAGTAGATTTTATAACTGCGACATTCATAATATTCATAAAGAAAGATTTTCGCAAAATTTTGTTGTGTTCCAAAATTTTTCCAATTATGCAATTCAGTTCAGTAAACAAATTTTTCCCTATTGTGGTTATAGGATTACCTAGTATTTTAATTTATCTATGCTAAGGCCAGATTAAAATCCTGAAACAATATTTGTTGCTACAATTTTTAAATTATACAACTTAAGTTAAACTTCAGGTTTAACCAGTAGAACCTTTTTTCTTGTGTAGTTTTAAAGTTATCATGTACATTTATAGGCTGTTTGCTTCCTAGATATAGTAACATCATCTTCCTTCTAAAAGTAAACAATTTAAAATAACAAGTAACGTTTTTTAATAATCGTATTATCTGTTGAAAAAATATTACAATTAAAATTTAAAAACTAATTTTGTCTCTCATAACTATGGTCTTATTAAATTCATCTTAAATAATTACTCATCATTAAAATATCTGCCAAATTACCCTTATACTCATAACCCATACTGTAAACAAAACATGTTTGTCGCAACACTTTTTGCTTGTATGTAATATTTCAAAAAAACAAATCTAAAAGATCCTAAAAAGAATCCTTAAACATTAGCAAAGAAAGAAAAAACACAAATACAGCTTGAAATAAAAACACGTAATAAAAAATAAAACATAACCTACACAATTTAAAAACCAGCCATGAATATTAACACTTACGACACCAACAGCCAACGACTGACTGTCGCAGTGTTTTTCATGCCTTCAAAATTAACAAAAAACAAGTAACAGTGCTATATTCGGCCGTGCCGAATCTTATATACCCTTCACAACGTGTAGTCATGAAATAACAATTGTTTGTATCACCATTCATCTCATATCAAATACGTACATATGTATATACTGGTTAGAATAAATGTGGCATCGAGTCCCAGCTGAGCCAAAAAAATTTTATTTTATTGAATATATTATTTATATTTTGTTATTATTTTTTTTTATATTTTTTTTTTAATTTTTTTAAAAAAATTTTTTAAAAAATTTTTAAAAAATTTTTTTAAATTATTTTAAAATTTTTTTTTTGTAATTTTTTTTATTATTTTTTTTGTAATTTTTTCTTTTTTTGTATGGTTTTTACATATATTTATGTATGTATGTTGTTGTTGTAATTGTGTTAAAAACGAGGTGGTCGTGGTTTTTTGCTCATATCTCAGAAAGTTATTGGGCGATTGTGCTGAATTTCAATAGCGAATCATTCCTGAATATTTCCAAGAGATTGATACCATATAGAGATCTGAGGAACATATAGTTGCTTCTAAAAGTTGATTTCAACCAACACACGGACAGACGGGCAGACGGACAGACGGATAGACGGACAGACGGACAGAAGGACAGACGGACAGACGGTCAGGGCTTAATCGACTCCTCTATTCATAAGCTTTCAGAAAATATATACTTTATGGGGTCGGAAATGAAAATTGTAGAAATTACAAACGGAATGACAAAGCTATATATGTATACCCTTGTGCACCACAGGTGAAGGGTATAAAAAAAAACAAATAAATGCTAAAACTGTTACCTCCATCTCCTTGCTAACGTTTACCCACTCTTAAACAAAAACACACAAATCAGACACACTTACAAATGTACACAATAAAACCGCTACCGAAACAAAAACTTAAGAATTACAAAATGCTGGTGTATAGTGGTATATAGGTGGCAATGTGGTTTTTTATGTATATTTTCGCTTTATCTTTTTAAACCTCTCTAACGATTTTACCACTATAAAATTACGGTAAATGTAAAAAATGTCGCTGCTTGCTTAAATGTGCGTTTGAGTAAGCAGGCATATGTATTCGTTCGTTAGTTGTTGTAAAATAAAATGAAAATGTAAATAAAAGTTTATTCATGTGGCGCAGTTTTACTGTTTATCTCTCTGTTTTAATATGTGTATGTTGGTGAGTATTTGTGCATATGTTTGTCTTTATTTGACAAGTGTTTTGTCATACAGCTGGTATGAAAAATAATGTTTATCTGAATTAATGAATTTAAATTATTAATAGAAGAACGAAATTTTAAGTATAAAATATTATTTTATTATAGATGATAGCTGGGTACTAGGTACTTTAAAGGTAGCCTTAAATAAGTGGTACGAAAAAGTATGAATTTTCAAAATAATTAAATTAAGTCGCTAAGATGAGCGAGCATTCAAGTTTAAAGGCAATTAGTAATTTAGTTACGGGTGACAGCTTAAAACTGTGTACTTTGTTTAACATTGTCTTAAAGTACTTTTGTTAAATGTTATAATGACTTAAAGAGCCAATGTTTTATTATTTTCTTGACAATATTTTTTAATTTGTTGTAAATACCCATAGAACATGAGTATGAAGTAATAGAAATCCATGCGAAATATGAAGAAAAATTAAAAAATTTTAATAAAAGATAAACGGAATTAATTTTAAATTTTAAAATATCACAGATTAAAAAGCTGGCACTTTTTTAACAAACAAAAAAAGCAAAAACTGATTTTGTTTAACTTTATTTTATATCATATTTATTGTTTTTAAAATATCTTAAAATAATCTGCATTTGGTTAATGTAGTTGCTTGGAGATTTAAAAAAATGTATAAAAATTATCTTCAGCCAAAATTTAAAGTAACATTAAGAACATTATATTTTCTAACCACCTGTAACTAAAATAGGTGATATTTAAAACAAATGCTTATATATCAATTAAAGGGTGCTGAAGATGAAGCCGTAGTTGGTTTTGAAAATGCATTTCACTCGGCTAGTGAAGGTAAAAACTTAATTTATTTTATTAATATAAACGAAATTTAATTTCTTTACAAAAAAAATATTTAAATAAAATAAAAAGCCAGAACAAAAATCAATAACATCGCCCTTAAATATTTTATTAAAAAAAAAATTTTCTATCAGTTTCGTCTACGATAAAAGCGTCTTAAATTTTACAAATTTTTTTTTAAATGATTAAAACCACTAACCAAATAACCAAGTTCAAAATCTGATTATAACCATTTTTTTAATCTTACAAGCAGCCTTGAAGTATTTTGTTTATTATTAAAGTAGTCCGATATAATGTAAAGGCATGAGGGTTTACCAGGTTTAAGCTTAGAGAAGACAAATCTACTAGTATTTTGCCATAAGGGTATCTGCTTTTCCTTAAGAGTTTCCAGAGATTTGCCGAAACAGTTCGTAATCGATTTTAGGATTAACTAAGAATTTCTTTTAATACAGATTATTGGCAACTACATCCAATTAGTCGTAGAATGTGAAACAAGTAAAAAACATGAAATATTGTTCAAGCCTTATTATGATGGATTATCAAATCAAACCAAAGCTAAGCAATGATGACAAATGAAAATACTCTAAAGCCCATGTCAGATAAAACTTTTGCTTTGCGTTGTGTAAGAAATTCGCTTTGACATTTAGGATTAAATAGCAATACTTATGTGAAACATGTCACATAATGAACATTCAACGTAGCACGAAGCTTAAAATTAGGCAACTCTCATCTTTTTGCGCGCTTTGACAATCAGATGGTAAATTTTTCTATATTTTTTTCTCTTTTTTTTAAATTTCAACGGAAAATCAATTAGTTTTTAGAAACTATTAATTAATAACATTTTTAGCTTTTATTTAAAATATATATTATTTAATAATGAAATAATAGTGAAAAAATTAGAAAAGTACTTGCCAATTTTATAGACAAAAAAAAACAATGCGTTAGTTTTGTCAAAGTTTTCATGGTGATATACAACTTTTCCCTCGTGCTTTTATGTCAAAGTTGGAAATGTCACGCAAAGTGCCGTCATTTTATCTGGCCATGATACTTAAACTCTCTAAAAAGCACCATCATAGCAAACTTGTTTTTAATATATTTTTTTTTATTTTAAAAGCACGTGACTCCTTCCGTTCAAAGAAATGACAGAAAGCTTATAACATTGAAGTCTATTATATGAAATAAGCCTGATTTGAAATAAGATGATTTGGAAAAAGTAAAAGCATGGATTTTCATTTAAAAAAAGGTTATAACTGAAGCCCTTAAATTTAGAGAGTTTTATCTTTCTTAATTAGGCAGTAGCAAAATTATAGAAGCGATGTTTTGTGAGTGTATTAATATATCGTATTGAGGTAAATCTAATATAGTGCAGCAGTAGGTTTGCCTTTAACTTTATGATTAAAAAGTGCTTCGTATTATATAACTGACTAAATTTGGCCAAAATAATACTTTAACCTTGTGGTTAGGAGTGAGCTAGAAAAAACTTAAATAAAATAAATAAAACTTAAACCATTCAGTATAAAATTTCTTACAATTATCTAGTAAATTTACTAAAATATTGTACAAATTTAGTAAACACGAAAATATTGGCATATTATGGGTATCTAAAAATGTATGCACTTTTTCCAGAAATTCTCCCATTAAATATTTTATAGTTGCTTCTGTTACCTTTTTGAATGAAGTAGTCAACTTGTGCTTAAAATCGCATATCACCTTTCCTTTTGTTTTTAATATTTTTTTACAAGACCCTCGTACCTCTCCATAGGCGGAAGTTGCGGACAATTGGGTGGCTTTGCCGCTCATAGTACAAAATTACATTATTGTTTAAGTACCACTCAAGAGTCTTTTTTCCATAGTAGCATAAATTCAAATCGGCTAGAAATATTAAGGAACTCTGTGATATTTTTGGAATAGTAAATATCGTTTCTGTAGACTCTTCGTAATATATATTTTGGTGTTTATAATTCCTGTCAATATAAATAATTGTTTTTTTTTTCTTTCAACTTCAAATGGCTTGGCACACAAGAAACTTTTATTTCCGGTTTTGTTCTTTAATATTACTTTGTCTATTAGTCAAATAAAAATCTTGACCTGAAACTTGTACAAAAAGTTTCATCATGCACAATACAACGAGCGAATTTTTTATAAAATTAAACCAAATTTTTTTTTGCTCATTATTGTGTTTCAAATTTCTTTACCGCAGTGCGATCTAAAACTTTCTGTTCTTTATACGATTTTAACCTTGCTTTAGCTATGGCTTTGCATACAAAAAAAATCTGATAAAAATGTTTGGTGCTTTTTGAAATATTTGTTCGAATTATTTTACCTTATCAATAACTGTTACACTTTTTTCTTTCTCATCTAGATGTTGTTTCAATATTTAAGTGTTTCATATACTACCCAGCGAAAAAAATTGGTAGTAGTGCAAAGCGAATTACATTTTAAAGACTTCTGAACTATTTGTGTAAAAGCAATAATTATAAATGACTCACCAAATACGAAACAATTTGTCATAAATGATGTGCTTCAAAACATCATGCAGAATTTCTTATACAATTTATGTAAACAAACAAAATTAACTCATATAACAGCGGCTGCTTTTCACCATTTATGCATGATTTTTGTGCAATTGTTAAAATAGAGTGCAGTTTATTACAATATTCATGTAAATACATGATCTTCAATGACACGCTAATGTTAAAATCACTAGTTTTTCCACCTAAATTTAATCACTTCAGCACCAGTTGAACCCCTGCAAATTCGCTTTTCTATCATAGATTTTTTCGCTAGTTTCTTTGTGTTTTTGAAACAATGTGACGATTAACATTTGGATATTTTTTTTAAAATTGCATATTGAATTTTTTTAGGTTTTAGATATTTTTACGATTTTTTTCGGTGTACACTTGGACGAAATACATTTAAAAACTAATAATAAAGATAGAAATAACATCTGAAGTATTTTAAAAGCTAACTTGATAACAAAAACTTAAATTTTTTGGAAGAAGGATAAGCTTTGGCTGGAAAAGTGTGTAGAAGTTCTTCTTCACTCACTCTTTATGTCTGAAGGAATTATAAAATTTACAATTTCCAATCATAAAAATTTTATAAAAAAAATTTGAAATTTTAAAAATTTCACACAAACATAAATTTTTTAATGATTTAATTAATTTAATTTAATTAATTATTTTTTCAAATAATTTGTTTGCTCATATGATTTTTTAATAACAAACTAAAATTAAATAAAATGAATTCGAATATAATAAAATAACCAGCAAAAAATTTTGCACTAGTTAAATGTAGATAACATTTTTCATGACTGCTTATTCATACGAAGAAAAATGAAGAATGCCTTCTTCACATCCAAAATAGTTAGCTTTTTTTGATGTGCTTCAAAATACATGCAAATGCATGCAAAAATTTTAAATATGACACGTTAGTGTTAAAATCATTCATGTTTCACCTTAATTGAACCACTTAATCATGGATTGAACCAGTGATGCCAGAACTTGATTAGCAAAAATGGCTAAAATGCTGAAAAAAAATAGCTAACACTAGCTAAAAAAAAGCTAAAAAATGGCTAAATGTTTCAAATAGAAAGTTTTCAATATTTGAATAAAAAAATAAGATAAATTTGTTTTTAAAGAAAAATAATAAAATCTAAGACCGTTTGTAATATACTCAATACATCTTTGACTAGTTATAAAGTACAATAATTGTTATAATGGTGTTAAAAGGACCAATTATCATCAGCATCTAGCTCGCTATTACTGTCATTGTCATCTTAACTTTCTTTAGATCCTATCAATTTAAGATAATTATGTGCTACTTTATACTGATAACAGCATTTATCAATACTTATCGTATCGTACTTATCGTAGTTTAAAAAAGGAATATAGAAAAAATAAAATATTGGTCTTTTTAAATAAACCAAACTCTCTACAATCTTTATATTGAACATGCCTTACATGACATACGACTGGAGTAAGTGGAAAAAATGTTCGAAAATTGCGTTCATTGAATTCGTTCCTACAGAAGTCGTGGAGGTTATTTAAATGACGTTTTATTTAACATTAAATAAAAAGCCTTTGAATATCCTTAACAATAAGAGTGTTTTTTTTAAAGAAATCTCATCACTCTTATCGGAAAACCTTTTGCATAGCTAAAGCATTCTCCTGCTGTTGTAGCTTTAAATTCATTGGGTTAAAAGGTAAAGGTTTGGTCTCAAAAATATGTATGTATATTTAATACCATTTATGTGTTTTTCATATAATTTTTCATTAATTTCACATTTACAATATTTACAAAAACCTTTTAACTTTTGTAATCTATTCTTTTAATTATGGGTGGGATAACCATTCCCTCATAAGCATCTGGATATGTTTTGTTTTTTTTTTTCTTAAATTTCTTTTCTTATTTATTTTATTAATTACAAATGCTTGGTTGATTTTTTACTGATTGTTTGTTTAACGTTTTTCACTATTTAGGAAACGATACAACAACAAAACTTAAAAGCTAAAAACAAAAAATTGTTAAAAAAAAAAAGTTAAAACAATATCTAGAAATGACTAAAAAAAATGGCTTATAGCTAAACGCAGATTTTCCTAGCTAAGTGTGTTAAAAAATGGCTAAATCTAGCCATAAAATAGCTAAATTGGCAACACTGGATTGAACCCATGCATCTACTATTTGTTTTACATGTCTTTTTTTGCTGGGTAATACAACAAAAAAAGTATAAAAAAATAAATGAAACATAACTTTATTAATAAATATCTGAGCTTGATGGGTTTATTGTTAGATTTATTACTTTTTCAAAGTTATTTAAGGTAAATATGATTTAATTCCAAAAATTTTTTTTTGCTATTGTCTGTTTATTTTAAAAGTATCCAGATCTAAGCAAAAACCTGGCTAAATCCATTTCTCAGGAATATAGCAAATAAATAAGAAATTTATTATTCTTCTCACAAATTGTAGTAATGAAAAGATATCGTAAACTACTAACATTTATCTAAATTGTCCAGGCGTTGATATGGAAGTGGTGCATAAGAAATATATATTTTCGTAGCACCAATTCAAGTTAAAGTATATCATACATTAAAATACATTAAGTTTTGCAAATAAGAGCAAAAAATAAAATAAGCAGAAATAAGTTCCTATTGCTAATCACACACACACTTCAGAGAATTAGAAGGGAAAACATACATAAAAGCCAGACAGTCTTGCATGCATACATATGTCCATATACAAAAATATTTATTAAGTATATGTTTTTATTTCTTATCTTTGTTTGTAACAAAGATTTATTTTTATTTCTTCTAAAAATGTTTTCTTGTTTTTATATTTCTTATATTTCTTTTGTTTTTCTGTTTTTTCTATTATTGCTTTTCTTATTTGTTTCTTTTATATATTAGTTGTTGTCGATATAAATAGTTTTGCATGTTGTCTGTAGTTTGAACAATATTTATTTTATTTATTTTCAACGCCATAATATATTATTGATTAACGTTATGTGCACATTGTTCTTAGTATCAATCAAGATCTTAAATATAATTGGAAAAATGTTGCTGCTTAAAGTTAATTAAGTCGGCCCTAAAGTGCTTAAGCTATAAGCATAAAAATCAGTGTTGCCATTTGTGGGTGACCGAAAAAAAAAAATTTTATAAAATAAAGCTAATTTTTTATTTTACCTTTTAAATAAAATTTAATGCCAAACTATTAACTCAGTATTCACTTAAACTGAGAAAATGAGTTTTTTCTATATTTGTTATAAACCTTTAAAAGAAATACTTCCAAAAATCACTTAATAAATAACTGAGCTTGATGGATGCATGGTTGGATTTATTACTTTTGCAAAATTAGTGGAAATAAATATGATTAAATAAAGCAAAGGTTAAAGTTGTTTTTTGCCTTTTTCTTTAGTTTTCTCTCACAATATTTAGTTTCAATGCATCACTTAGAGAGCGCCCTCAACAATTTTAAATTTAATTTTTAGCCTATTTATAAAGAATTTTATAACTTTTAAGCGACTACTGTTTTGTTTTCACGGTATTTAAACTTTTTTAATTAATCCTACCGCCATAGACCTTTATGTGCTGAGGTTTAGTTCACCTTATATGCGTAGGTTTCCAGCACTTATTAGTATGGATTGCAGAAATGTCGCGTAACGTCAGATTCTTACATGTTAAAAAAACTGCAGTTTAATTTTTTATTATTATTATAAAAATATGAAGCTACCCACTTTGCATATAGAAATAATATAAAAAAGTTAAATAGAAAAACATTCCTAGAAAATTTCTATGGACTTGCCTTATAATTATACATATTTAAACATAATCGCAATGGCACGTCAATGCTAAAGTTATTGGTGCTTTCACGTAAAAATAAATCTCCAGTTGAACTCCTGCGTAAGCAGTTTTTCCTGATTTTTTCTTTTTTTTTTGCTGGATATTTTTAGTTAAAAATATCTAGGAATTATGGGGAACTGCTTGGCGTATGATTATTATTTATTTCTTCTGAAACAATTAAATATTAATCATACGCACTGTATTTTAATTAAAGCTTTTGAATGTAAATCCAAACAATAATAAAGTTTATAAATACAAATAGCTGAGATATTATTTTAAAAGCCATAAGCATTAAAGTACCTTAAGAATAAAGCCAGTTTGTGGACTTTTTTTTCGTAATAAAAAAGTTGTATTTATTATTTGTAAAATTCTGTGGTGACCATAAATTTAATGGACTTAAAGCAGCACTGTATCAAAATTATATCATTAATTGCAGATGTTACATGCACATCAAAAATGTAAATATGAAACAAAATTTAATAATGAATAAATCAGAAAATCTATAATACGATATAATGGTTGAGACCTTGAAAACATTTCTTTACCCAGAAAATAATTTTATTGTTAACTGACTATTAGCTGTAATTTTTTCTCTCTAGGCAGATTGTCTTTAATGAATGGTAAATACTTTCATTACAGCTAATTAGCAATTAACATAATGAGTGAATTTTATGATGAAGGTGACGCTTTGGCTACAATGTACAAAATATAGTTTGAGCGGTTGTTAAGTGGTGATTTTAACACGGAAGCCAAAAAATGCTAAAACAAATATTTAAGATACTGTTTTATTGTCATTGTACTTAAACTCAACAATAGCATGCAAATTCTTTGGGACCTACTCAATTTTGAAATATATGCGAATGAATTGCTCAAGACTTTAGCCCAAAAGGTGACTTCGTATCTCCAGAATGCTGTTTCTATTTAAGCATCTGCGAAGATTAATGGGGAAAAACAATGACCAATATTTTAAATTTATTTATATTGTAAAAATTCTTCAAAATAAAAAACACAAATTTTTGCAAACTTAATAAAATAATTTTTGCGTTACAGTTCCAAATTTGTATTTAATTTTTTACACATTGAGCATATCACCATAAGATAAATACTAAAGCTCTTGAAAATTATTAAACTTTTCGTGAGCGACTTTAAAACAAATTAATAATATTTTATTTCGTTGGGACATCTCGAAGATAGGTACTAAACCAATATTTATTTGTATTATCTAAAGTAATCTTTTGAAAATCCAAAAATTAAATATAAAACCAAGAAAAGTAATTCATAATAAATAAATTTTTTTTTAATATCCTCATATAAATGCATTTTTAATTTATATTTTATTATAATCTTCTTAGTTTCCCATTCTTAAATTTTTTATATTTTATTTTTTTATACCCGCCACCAAAAAAATGGTGGGGGTATATTCATTTTGTCATTCCGTTTGTAACACATCGAAATATCCATTTTAGACCCCATAAAGTATATATATTCTGAATCAGGGTTTGATTTGATGACGATCTAGCTATGTCCGTCCGTCTGTCCGTCTGTCCGTCTGTCCGTCTGTCCGTCTGTCCGTCTGTCCGTCTGTCCGTCTGTTGAAAGCACGATAGAGGTCGCACCGAAATAGCTAGGGGGCTCAAATTTTGCCAGAATCTTTCCTATAGACAAGGTTTGTTTGGTATTGAAAATGGGCTAAATCGGATTATTAGGAAGAGAGTTATAGCTCGAAAACCAAGAGTAGGTCGAAAAAACCGTGTCCTACGAACATCGAATAAAATGGAATTGTGTCCAAACGCATTAACGTAGACTCATGAAACTTCGAATATATATTTCCTGAGTAAAAACAATATTATTCCCTGAAAATTATCTAAATCTATGCATTAGGAGAGGAGTTATCGATCAAAATGTACGAAAATTTATACCGCACAGTGTATTTTTCGGTATATTTAAAAACAAAAACGTCATAAAAGCAACAAAATTGGATGCACGACTCTGAAATTTTGCACACTTTGCTTTTTGGTGAAACGCTTTTTTGTAACGGAAAATCAATATGCCACGCCCACTTTTACGCCCACCTCCCATATAACGTTTTAGCTAAAATTCATATAATTACTCTATTAATAAAGATTTTGGAATAATAAAGGGCTATATTGAAACACCTAAGTTGTACTCATTCGCAAAATCAACTTTGACACGCCTACTATAACGCCCACTTTTCACGTTATCTACCGTTAATGAAATTTAAAAGTTCATAAAACCGCCAAAATTAGAGGTATGATGATCAAATTTGCTACGTATAGCCCCCTAGGCAATGTCATTACTGTGCCAAAAAATTAAGGTGCCACGCCCACCTTTACGCCCACCTCCCATATAACGCTTTACCTAAAATTCATATAATTTCTCTATTAATAAAGATTTTGGAATAATAAAGGGCTATATTGAAACATCTAAGTTGTACTCATTCGCAAAAACAACTTTGACACGCCTACTATAACGCCCACTTTTCACGTTATTTACCGTTCATGAAATTTAAAAGCTCATAAAACCGCCAAAGTTAGAGGTTTGATGATCAAATTTGCTACGTATATCCTTCTAATCAATGTAATTGTTGTGCCAAAAAGTTTAGGTGACACGTCCACTTTAACGCCTACCTCCCATATAACGGTTTATCTTAAATTCATGTAATTTCTCTATTGACAATGTTTTTTGGAAAATAAAGGACTATATTGAAATATCTAAGTTGTATTTATTAGCAGAAACTTTATTGACACTCCTACTTTAACGCCCACTTTCATTGAAAGACTACATTTGCAAAAGCATTTTAGTAGCATATCGAAGTATCTGATGGTCCAAATTTTCAATGACATTGTTGATGCTCAATTGTTGGGCATGATGATGAGGCGATGTTGACTGCTCTTTTGCCACACTATCGCAAAAACCAGCAGTGGTTCCCATTCAACGAACTCAGAAGGCAGGATTATGTTGATCAAAAGAATTACGAAGTGCATAAAATGCATTTTGTTTTGAACGCCCATTTTCATAAAAAAACCTGAATATTAAACCTGAAAATTAATTTACAAATAATTAATTAATAATAATTAATTAATTAATTAATTAATAATTAATAATAATGAATTTTCCTGGTGATGCTACACGAAGGAGTAGCGAAATATTGAGAATTTAAATACAAAAGTTGGATATTTAAATATGAAAATTTAAAAAAAGAGATCAAATAAAATAAATAATTAAACCTGAATAACTTTAACGCGTTGCTCATTTAGGTATCTTTCCACTGTTCAAATTAAGTTAGTCTGAGATTGAGAAATGTCAAATGAAATGCAAAAAAAACTTGTTGCTTATGTGTGGTTCACCTTCAACAGGGGCCCTTAAAAATTAACCACCCTCTATAAAGAAAGTAATACATATTTTATTTTAAAGAGATTATTCCATAGTGATTAACAAAATAATAAATAATGTACTTTAAATGTACACAAAATTGGTGGTGGGTATAAAAGATTCGGCACAGCCGAATATAGTGCTCTTACTTGTTTTTTTTTTGCTTGTGCTTAATTTATGTAATAAAGAAAAAACCCACATTGAAGGTTATTCAAGTAACAAGTTTTCAAAAACACTTTGCGGTCATTAATTTTAGCTCATATTTAAAATATACTAAATAAAAGTAAAATGGGTGGGAACATTAGATGAAAAAGGCCTTCAACTAATTGTTTAATTTAATCCCTTCTTTATGTCCAGTATATAATTAATTAATTACTTGGTTTTATATCTTTGGGTTTTTTTCCACTCAGCAGCGGCAAAAAAGAACAATATATTTAAAAAAACGAAGCTAGACTTTACTAATAGAATCTGTTAAAAAAATATAATTAAAAAATAGATAATGATTAATAACAATAAAGACTTTAGAAAAATTTTGTGGACTAAAGGGAAATTACCCTTACCATTATAAGCTTTTCGATAGAAGAGTAAAGTACAAGTTAATGATTTACTTTTTATATTTCTAACGCTATTTTAAATATAGTTTTACTTAACCAAATGCTATATAAGTGGTAGTCGTAGCAAGGTCAGCAAAAAGCATATTTTATATTAACATATACTCTAACTCATTAAATTATGTTTAATATTTAACTATAATGTTTCTAGTTCTGGCAACTCAGGCCAGTATAAAAAATGATTAAATGTCTATGTCAACAGCAAGAAATTCGGATATGTTTTGTATTTAAAACTTCTAGATCTTGAAAAGTAACACCTGTAAATCTAAGAAAATAGATAATATTCTCAAATAAAATTGAAAAATATATAGGAAATTTCATTAAATTATGCTAACAATGAACAAATATTGCAACAGATCTTTAGTATTATATATAAGTAAAATTGTAAATCAGTTAAATAATTTTTTTTTTGCGCCAATATGCAGCAAACAAGGATCTTTCGCGCAACGTTAAGGCCCTCCTTCAAGGGAAAGTTTTACATGTATAGAGAAATAATTCTCTATTTTGCTCTATTAGTGTCATTAGATTCTTCCTTGTTTTCTATTACATAACCAATTGCCATCAAAGGATCGCCTTTTTTAGCTTATATGAGTTTTTAGTTTAATTAAACATTACCAGATGCATACATGCTATATGTGATGGTGGTTGCTGAACTGGATTCAGTTAATGACCACCAATCATCATACGTTAATGCCATATTTACAACATTAAACAATGACGTACAGATATCAATTTTCTATATAAAAATCTTACGGTTCGTTCATATGCATATTGTTTTGAAACTCAGGCTTTTTAAATTCTTGTTACTATGACAATCGAATATAGTTTTTTTAGTAGATATTACGTAATCCCATAGCCATATTCTGAAAGATGCCAAGTATCCATCCACTAAACTCCGTTAAAATGTAGCAGCTCTCAGAAATATGAATAGCTAACCAAGGTCCGTCACAATCCCGAGTGTCAGTCACTAAACCATCGATCTCTGTATCTCTGTGTATAAATTTGGTAGCAATTACAAACCTTCAATATTTTATTGTATATGTTCAAATGTTTGTCTAAGTATATAGAATATATAAGTAAGAGTAGGTAGATATCAGCAGTCGTCTATGCTGTATTTAAAATTCAACCAAATATTTGCTTCAAATTGTAAAAAAAAGTAGCAACTCAATCTATATTTATGTTGAAAAATCTATGAATTTTTAATAAAGAATTGTGTACTTGCTTAACACCAAAAGAGAGTGCTTCATACGTTTTTTCAACATAATAAAATTCATTTTTTTTATTCAATAATTACACTTAAATATTCCATCTCTTTTATTTTTGTTAACATTAAGATAATTTTTATTTAATATTTTCAAAGGAATTTAAAATTAACTTTAATTTCAAAAAAGCCATTATACTGACTAAAATGTATTTGTTTTGTATTTATGTTTGAAGTTATATGTTCATGCCACACATTGCGTTGCCAAATTCATATTAAATTTGCCTTGTGCAAATACAAATAGAAGCATCAATGTGTATAGTAGGATTATCAAAATTATTAGCATTGTTCAAATAAATAAATAAATCAATTCGTACCAAGAGTTCTGGAGTAAGAGAGTTCGTGCTACCATAGCCTAGACATATTTTTAATACCCTATTATTTCTATAGACATGAAAAAATTTTCTTGTAAAATATAAAAATTATATTTCAAGAATCGAATCTAGAAAATTGTTCATGATGTCACTTTTAAAAACTTTTTTATTATTCTTTCACTTTAGGTATTGAAGTTTAGGTTTTTGATTCTAGGTAGGTAAATGATGGCTAAATTCAGCAAATTTGAGGACATAGTCAAAATAAGGTCTTATCTACGAGGTATATTATTTAGCTAAGATTTATGAAGTTATGTCACTAGGTAATGTGAACAATTTCGAATTCCATACACAATTCTTTCCTCAACAACGATTAATCTTTATTTAAACACTATAATCACCAAAAGCTATTGAATTATAGTTGTAACATTGAAATTTCCACAAATTTTTTGTAGTTGCAAAACTTACAGCCTATTTAAAAAGAATCGAGCTTTTCGAGGCCCTAAATTTTTATATGGAAGCTCGTTTATTTGCTCCTTAAAAAAAACTTTTTACATTGATGCAGTACTGTAATCAAATAAACTTATGAAATAATTTTACCGATTAATCAATTGCATGTCCATCCATCCTTTTCTTTAAGCCTGTCATTAACATACTAACAATAGACTTTCAAAACACAAAATTTGTGCTAAAAAGAATGCCTTAAATAGGAAGGTCGTCATACAAATTTTTCGTTAGTTAATTTGTAAGTAAAACTTTTACATTTCTACCTTACAAACAAGCCTCGTCCGAAGCACTATTTTTTATTGGAAAACTTCTACGTACCTGAGTAATGAATGTCAAGAAATGGTCATTTTTGTTTGATCATAATTCAAATATGTTTTAAGGAAGCAAAAAAATATATTAACGATAACTTTAGTAGACTACAAATTTGATGCCTAATGATTTTGTGTGAATTAATTTATTTAAAATACACAAGAATTGAATAAATTGGACTTTCATAACCAATTGCAAATAGCAATAAAAAAAATAGTTTTTATAAAAATGTTTACTCTCGTCAGTATAAATTAGTTTATTGATAAAAGCTTTTGTTTAAAAGTCAGTGTTATACAATTTTTCAATAAGATATTAAACAGTTATTTCTAAACACAGCTGGGTACATTGTCGAAAATTAAAATAATTATTTATATGCTTATTTGTTTATTTATTTATGTATGTGTGGGTGTATGATAGCGTAAACAAAATTGTTTACATTGTAAATATATTCACGCTATATATGACTTTCTGTATTTTATGGGTGTGAGCTTAAAAGTTTGTAATATGATTTATTAGCGCCATAAATAATAATAAATTATATTTTTGGTATTGTTTTGCAAATCAGAATTTTAACAGTGTATATAAGTAAATATGTATACATACATACTGTAAAGGGGTAAATTTTTTTTAAAGGAATTAAAATTTTTAAAGTAGAAAACAATGTGAACCCTACTAAAGTCAAGTTTGCATTTAATTAAATTTTAAGCTTTAAAAATTATGCCTGTTACTACTTCGTATTTTTGCATGTTAATTATATACAAGTATTCCTTATAATCTCTAAGGTTTTCCCCTTGAAAACACTCATATGCTTAGGCACTTATAACAAACATAAATAATAAGAATTCACCTAAGATTTATTCATAACAAATAACAATTGCATTAAATATAATTAATATAAATATATATATTTAATTACTATACATCATATTCATACAATAAATCTAGCACTTCGCATCAAGACTCCAAGGCTCTCCATTATTTACAGCATGACTTACATTTAACGCAATAACGAAAGTATCAAACAAAATATTCATCAAAAGTAAATAAAGGTTGAACAATTTAAATTATCACCACAAAAATACATAAATATTTATTTACCAAATAATACAAATAAGAATGTAAACAAATATTAAGTAATAGAAATAGAAATGGAGTAGTGTAGTAATGTAGTATGTGTGTATTTACTTGTCATACTTACACATGAGTTAACAACACACATTACACTACATTGATTATTTAAGTGTTTGTCCTCATTTCAATTTGTTTCTATTTATATTAAGTTGGTTTTTGGTATTACATATATATTTTTTTGATTGCTTGTACTTCAAAACACTGTTTTCTACAACATCGTTTTTCCTTTGCACACTCTACAAAGTATGCAACAGTTTTTAATATAATATTAATGAAGCATCTTTTTGTATGTATGCGAAATCTTTACAACTTTGTGTATGTTGGTTTTATGTCTTTCAAGAGATTTTTTTTATACCCGCCACCAAAAAAATGGTGGGGGTATATTCATTTTGTCATTCCGTTTGTAACACATCGAAATATCCATTTTAGACCCCATAAAGTATATATATTCTGAATCAGGGTTTGATTTGATGACGATCTAGCTATGTCCGTCCGTCTGTCCGTCTGTCCGTCTGTCCGTCTGTCCGTCTGTTGAAAGCACGATAGAGGTCGCACCGAAATAGCTAGGGGGCTCAAATTTTGCCAGAATCTTTCCTATAGACAAGGTTTGTTTGGTATTGAAAATGGGCTAAATCGGATTATTAGGAAGAGAGTTATAGCTCGAAAACCAAGAGTAGGTCGAAAAAACCGTGTCCTTCGAACATCGAATAAAATGGAATTGTGTCCAAACGGATTAACGTAGACTCATGAAACTTCGAATATATATTTCCTGAGTAAAAACAATATTATTCCCTGAAAATTATCTAAATCTATGCATTAGGAGAGGAGTTATCGATCAAAATGCACGAAAATTTATACCGCACAGTGTATTTTTCGGTATATTTAAAAGCAAAAACGTCATAAAAGCAACAAAATTGGATGTACGACTCTGAAATTTTGCACACTTTGCTTTTTGGTGAAACGCTTTTTTGTAACGGAAAATCAATATGCCACGCCCACTTTTACGCCCACCTCCCATATAACGTTTTAGCTAAAATTCATATAATTACTCTATTAATAAAGATTTTGGAATAATAAAGGGCTATATTGAAACACCTAAGTTGTACTCATTCGCAAAATCAACTTTGACACGCCTACTATAACGCCCACTTTTCACGTTATCTACCGTTAATGAAATTTAAAAGTTCATAAAACCGCCAAAATTAGAGGTATGATGATCAAATTTGCTACGTATAGCCCCCTAGGCAATGTCATTACTGTGCCAAAAAATTAAGGTGCCACGCCCACCTTTACGCCCACCTCCCATATAACGCTTTACCTAAAATTCATATAATTTCTCTATTAATAAAGATTTTGGAATAATAAAGGGCTATATTGAAACATCTAAGTTGTACTCATTCGCAAAAACAACTTTGACACGCCTACTATAACGCCCACTTTTCACGTTATTTACCGTTCATGAAATTTAAAAGCTCATAAAACCGCCAAAGTTAGAGGTTTGATGATCAAATTTGCTACGTATATCCTTCTAATCAATGTAATTGTTGTGCCAAAAAGTTTAGGTGACACGTCCACTTTAACGCCTACCTCCCATATAACGGTTTATCTTAAATTCATGTAATTTCTCTATTGACAATGTTTTTTGGAAAATAAAGGACTATATTGAAATATCTAAGTTGTATTTATTAGCAGAAACTTTATTGACACTCCTACTTTAACGCCCACTTTCATTGAAAGACTACATTTGCAAAAGCATTTTAGTAGCATATCGAAGTATCTGATGGTCCAAATTTTCAATGACATTGTTGATGCTCAATTGTTGGGCATGATGATGAGGCGATGTTGACTGCTCTTTTGCCACACTATCGCAAAAACCAGCAGTGGTTCCCATTCAACGAACTCAGAAGGCAGGATTATGTTGATCAAAAGAATTACGAAGTGCATAAAATGCATTTTGTTTTGAACGCCCATTTTCATAAAAAAACCTGAATATTAAACCTGAAAATTAATTTACAAATAATTAATTAATAATAATTAATTAATTAATTAATTAATAATTAATAATAATGAATTTTCCTGGTGATGCTACACGAAGGAGTAGCGAAATATTGAAAATTTAAATACAAAAGTTGGATATTTAAATATGAAAATTTAAAAAAAGAGATCAAATAAAATAAATAATTAAACCTGAATAACTTTAACGCGTTGCTCATTTAGGTATCTTTCCACTGTTCAAATTAAGTTAGTCTGAGATTGAGAAATGTCAAATGAAATGCAAAAAAAACTTGTTGCTTATGTGTGGTTCACCTTCAACAGGGGCCCTTAAAAATTAACCACCCTCTATAAAGAAAGTAATACATATTTTATTTTAAAGAGATTATTCCATAGTGATTAACAAAATAATAAATAATGTACTTTAAATGTACACAAAATTGGTGGTGGGTATAAAAGATTCGGCACAGCCGAATATAGTGCTCTTACTTGTTTAATTTCTTTTACGCTTTTATTGTATTATTTTTTTGTTTTTACTATACTCAATCGAAGATTCTCTATGTTGGTTGATAACGTGAAGAAAACACTTTGTTTTTAATAGTTTTACTTTGAAGAGTTTTAGACTCGTTAATGTTTATTGAACAAATAATTACTTTATTTTCATAGAATAACACCTCCTTTAAATAATACTGGAGGTTAAATAAAGAAGGATAAATTGTGTTTCAGAGAAATGTAAATGCAGGCTGGGGGAATATATAACTGCCTGTTCAACGATGTCGACAGAAAACCCAATCGAAATTTCTTTCGTACAAATACGTTGAAAACAAAAACAAATTTTTAGTTTTTGTTGTTGTTTTCAATATATTTTTACGAATGAAATTTCGTTTGGGTTTTCTTTCGACATCGTTGAACAGGCAGTAAAATTATCGCACACGAAATACAATCACGTCGCAATACAAAATTCTCAATTTTTCAGAAGAGGCAAAAATTGTTTACATATCATCGTTGATCTAACAAATTCAGCTATGTGTTTTTATTAAATTTTCAGGAGAGCAAAAACAAAGGATTTTCTATTGTTACTTTACCGCATTACTGCTATTGCTTATTTTTGAACCAATCAAAATATCCTTAAACAATTTGGTGGATAGATACACGATCAATAAAGGTTCAAAATATGTAGATCAATAAATTTTTTTTAAATTGTTGAAAACAGCAAAAAAATTTAAAAGTAATTGGATTTAACATAAAAAATATTTCCGTTATAAAAATAAAAATTGTTATACCCTTCACCAGTGGTGCACAAGGGTATATATAGCTTTGTCATTCCGTTTGAGACTTCTACAATTTACATTTCCGACCCCATAAAAAGTATATATTTTCTAAAGGCTTATGAATAGAGGAGTCGATTAAGACATGTCCGTCTGTCCGTTTGCCCATCTGTCCGTGTGCTGGTTGAAATCAACTTTTAGAAGATTTGGTCCTCAAATCTTTGTATTGTATCAATCTTTTGGAAATATTTGGGAATAAATTGCTGTTGAAATTCAGTACAAGCGCACCATAACTTTCTGAGATATGAGCAAATAAACACGGCTGCCGCTATTTTTTCCCATATTTTTAACATCACAATTAAAATTGTACAGCCATAAAATAATTTATAAGTACTTTTACTACTATTTGTAAATAAAATATGTCTCTAAAGTCTTTAGTGAAAATTTGTGAATTTGAGGTCTCTAATCCGTAAAGTTATGATCAAAAATCTTATTTAAAAATATATATTCCAAAAATTTACAAATGTAAATTAATTTTTTTTTTGCTTCTAGACAACAAAGAGTATCAGATGATACCACTGAAAGGACTTGACTAGGCAATCTAAGCACTATAAAAAAAATATAATTCGTGTTAGCCGCCACTACAAAATGGCGGAAAATAAATTTTTATATGGGCCACATCTGGTATTATAAAATGTAACTTCTTGAACCAACCCCTTCAATATTGGTATCAAGTGAAAGGGCTTTATCAGTAGAATACAGTTGACTACGTAAAAACTCAAAATCAAGGATGGCGTTGAAAATAATAAGGAAAAATTGCGTATAACATGAAATATAGTTTAAGCTACTATGTGGGACTATACCTATAGATATACGTGATGGTGTAGGATATTATCAGATTCGGCACGGCCAAATATAGCACTCTTACTTGTCCTTATTTGAAATTGTGTTTATGGAAAAAAACAGGTTTTTGTGTTATTCAGAAGCAATGTAATTAATAAAGGAAAGCGACATAACAGTAATTCTTCAGTCAAAAGAAACAGTGATGAGAAAGAAATGTTAAGCCTAAATAGTGATGTGTATTGTAAATCAATTTATGGAATGAAATCTATTTTGAAAATTTTGAGTAGTGACGTTATTGTAAAGTGTGCGATATCAATTTTAATAGTTCCTTAGAAAAAAATGCCAAAACTTTAATTTTTGTGCAACGGTTTTATAGTTCATAGATTTATACTTGATAAAGCTGCAGAATTTCTAAACATATTTGTAAACAGAAAAATAAAGAATAATTAGAAAAATATCATACATTTTTTTTAATAGCAAAAATTGCAAAAATACCAAAATTAGATGAAATTTTACTTTACTTTTCGCAATTATAATACTGTTTGCAGTTTTCAATATTTTTTTTTAATTTTAGCCCTTAAATAGTTACTTATTTGTTAAATTGAGTATATTTTGTAATCTATGATAAAATAATAACTTCAGGATATTTAAAAATTGTTGGTATTTATTAAAAATTTTCCGTAATTTTTTTCCTCACAGTGAAATCTTTCCTATTTTGAAGTTTTCAGTTAAATTATTTTACAATATTTTTGTATTGTTATTGTGTAATATATAATTTTTCCACAATGATGCTTCAATGCAGTAGCGACTTATAAAGATGAATAGAATAAAATACTTTTCTTATATAAAAAGCTGATCTTCTGCTTACATATAAAGATAAAAGATTGATAAATAAAGAATAACGAAGTACATCAATAACATTTTCCGTAAAATTTTTATTAGTTTTGCCACTTTAAAAAGTTTCTTTACATTAACTTGTTAGGTTTTTTTGCATATTTTTTGTTTTTCCCAAAACTTAATGCTTTTATTTTTTTTTCATGTCTTAACATCTCCACATTCGTCGTTAAAAGCAAATCATCACACTGTTTGTTGATTCATTTTTAACATTCACAACTCGTGCGTGATTTTTACACTCCAATACATTTTAAATTGATTTTTCTGTAACACATTTCGTTAACACATTCCCTTTTATTCACATTTTTTTTCCTCCGTTTTCTCTCAATCTATAGACTTCTGTCAAGTAAAGTAAAACATAAAATGCATTTTTAATTTGAGTTTGAATCTGGTACTTTGTGTTTTACTCCCAACAGAACATTTAACAATTTTATTTTTATGCACAATGAGTTAGTCTGTTTTATTATGATTGCCTTTTTTTTATACTTTTTTTTTTGCTCAAAATATATGTAAAATCAATTAAATCTGCGTCATTATTTCCATTACCGCCAGCAGTGTTATTAGAAAGTATATCTTCCTTCATAAGTTTCAAAAAAGGCCTAAATTGCAAAACAAAATCAAATCAACTTTTTGATTGACATTTAAATACATGTTCCAGCAAAATTTTGCATCTATTTAGTAAAAAAATAATGGTCTAATCAAAAAATTCTAAAAGCCCTAAGTGCAAGCACAAAAACTTCTATAACAAAAAAGTAACTGTAACTGTAAAAATATAAATGTGACGTCTCTCGATAAAAGGTAATTAAAAAATTAAAAAAACTTCTTAAAAGAAGTGGGAACATCAAGGTATTCATACCAAAATATATTTAAATTTTATACTAGTTTACCACATTGAAATGGGTACACTAGTACCCCGATTTGCGTCATCAATTTTAACCTTCAAAATGTGACGCTTATCGAAACAACGTAAATCGAATTACATTTCTCGACATATTAAATTGGCCAAAAATATTTGTTAGGAAAACATAAAATTTTAATTTTAAATGCATAGAAGGAAGTCCATTTTTACAATTAATGAATTTCTATTTTTCTGTAATTTATTTGTCCTGCAAATGAGTGGCAAATTTTCCATAGTCCTATATCTTGTCTGCTTCATGATTATAAATTGTTCTTTCAATTGCCCAATTCAGAATTCTCCCAACATCACCAAATTTTTCTCCAAGTTAAAGACATTTTAAAATGTCTAACTTTTCTTCTAAAGAAATTTGTGTGATTTATAAGGCAGAAGTTGACATTTTAACTTCACCACACAAATGTCAACTGACTTCTTTAAATTAAAAACTTAAAACATACATGTAAGTCCCACTTTTAAAAATGTGATATGCAATACAAGAAATAAAATGTCAATTCGGTTTGTACGCGTATATTTTGAAACGAAGCTAATCGCGTTTAGAAGCCACAACTTTTATTGGCGACGCAATTCAAATCAACTAAAATCGGGATATTAGTGTAATCTGCTTGTATTGTATCTTTTTATTATCAATATTTCCTCATATTAAACTCTTATTTGTAGATTACTTGTTATGCCCCAATGAAGGCATCGGTTGGAAGGTCCGTTACTAGTTCTAAATGAATTGTCTTCGCAGCAAAGCCACAAAATACCACAATAAAAGCCTTTTCGAGACGTTTTCCTCTAGATCTTAAGTGAAGCCAGATTGGGCCACAGTAGTCTAAGTGTTTGTCTTTGATGCACCAAAAAGCCTTGTCTTACAAATTGAATAGCTTTTCGTAAAAAATTAAATAAAACTATAACTATAAAATTTCATTTAGATATTTAATAAAGAAAATAGGAAAACTTTTAACTGACTAACGTACTTTTCGGTTTTGTTTTAGAAAAACAAAATCTTTAAAGGCGTAAGTTTCATATCTCTGCAAATAATTGATAATTTTTTTTAAGTTACATACATATGGTCTGCTTAAGTGTTAACAGCATATTAAAATGCTTAAAACAAATTGAGCACATCTACTAAAAATACCTTTCAAATTATGTATTTTTTATTAAAAACCGGTTGAGTAATATGAGGGTAGACTGCATATTAACATATAAATATTCGAATTAATTTTATAAAAAATTGCTTACTTATAATGGTAACAATTTAGACCATCTCTAATAATTTAAGTATTTTCCAAGTTGGTTGTTAAAAGGTATTTAAGATTCAGTACAACTTAATACAGTATAACTTTTTATTCTTTGTTTGTAACTTTTTTAAGACTTTTAATAACCTTTTGATATTGAAAATTACTTTAAAATACTTACCAAATTAGCTTAACTAATTCATGAAGTATTAGGCTTAAGGGAGGAAAACTTTATCGTGGCAAAAAACAACAGAGTTGCCGGAAGTAAAAAAATTAAAATATAATTGAAATACTGTTATTTTATTAAAAGTTTTGCTTTTAGTTATTTTCCCCACTGGGTAAATGTTTAGAAAAATCATTGTCAGGCGTTTATTGTTACATAAATTGTATATATTGTATTGTATATTTAAAAAATCTGAACAATTCTAAATTATATGGCAATTAAAAAGTCTGATGTAGCGAAATAAACTTTTAAATAAAAAACGAGTAAGAGTGCTATATTCGGCCGTGCTGAATCTTTTATACCCTTCTCAACGTGTAGTCGTGCAATAACAGTAGTTTGTATCACCATTCATCCCATATGAAATACGTACCTACATATAAAAACATCCCATTGTAAAATTATAAATTCACGTTTGTATGTTAAAAAAACAAAAAAAAAAAAATAAAAAAAAAATTAAAAAAAAATTTAAAAAAAAATAATTAAAATATATATAATAAATATAAAACAAACAAAAAATAAAAATAAAAATTAAAAAAATAATAATAAAAATATAAATAATATATTAAATAAAAAATAAAAATAAAAAAAAAAAAAGTTAAAAAAAAAATTTCTTTTTGGCTCAGCTGGGATTCGATGCCACGTTTTGTCTAACCAGTAAACACGTTTGACGGAGAGACGGACAGACTGACAGAGCTTAATCGACTCCCGTATTCATAAGCTTTCAGAAAATATATACTTTATGGGGTCGGAAATGAAAATTGTAGAAATTTCACACGGAATGACAAACCTATATATACCCTTTTTATACCCGCCACCAAAAAAATGGTGGGGGTATATTCATTTTGTCATTCCGTTTGTAACACATCGAAATATCCATTTTAGACCCCATAAAGTATATATATTCTGAATCAGGGTTTGATTTGATGACGATCTAGCTATGTCCGTCCGTCTGTCCGTCTGTCCGTCTGTCCGTCTGTCCGTCTGTCCGTCTGTCCGTCTGTTGAAAGCACGATAGAGGTCGCACCGAAATAGCTAGGGGGCTCAAATTTTGCCAGAATCTTTCCTATAGACAAGGTTTGTTTGGTATTGAAAATGGGCTAAATCGGATTATTAGGAAGAGAGTTATAGCTCGAAAACCAAGAGTAGGTCGAAAAAACCGTGTCCTACGAACATCGAATAAAATGGAATTGTGTCCAAACGGATTAACGTAGACTCATGAAACTTCGAATATATATTTCCTGAGTAAAAACAATATTATTCCCTGAAAATTATCTAAATCTATGCATTAGGAGAGGAGTTATCGATCAAAATGTACGAAAATTTATACCGCACAGTGTATTTTTCGGTATATTTAAAAACAAAAACGTCATAAAAGCAACAAAATTGGACGTACGACTCTGAAATTTTGCACACTTTGTTTTTTGGTGAAACGCTTTTTTGTAACGGAAAATCAATATGCCACGCCCACTTTTACGCCCACCTCCCATATAACGTTTTACCCAAAATTCATATAATTACTCTATTAATAAAGATTTTGGAATAATAAAGGGCTATATTGAAACACCTAAGTTGTACTCATTCGCACAATCAACTTTGACACGCCTACTATAACGCCCACTTTTCACGTTATCTACCGTTAATGAAATTTAAAAGTTCATAAAACCGCCAAAATTAGAGGTATGATGATCAAATTTGCTACGTATAGCCCCCTAGGCAATGTCATTACTGTGCCAAAAAATTAAGGTGCCACGCCCACCTTTACGCCCACCTCCCATATAACGCTTTACCTAAAATTCATATAATTTCTCTATTAATAAAGATTTTGGAATAATAAAGGGCTATATTGAAACATCTAAGTTGTACTCATTCGCAAAAACAACTTTGACACGCCTACTATAACGCCCACTTTTCACGTTATTTACCGTTCATGAAATTTAAAAGCTCATAAAACCGCCAAAGTTAGAGGTTTGATGATCAAATTTGCTACGTATATCCTTCTAATCAATGTAATTGTTGTGCCAAAAAGTTTAGGTGACACGTCCACTTTAACGCCTACCTCCCATATAACGGTTTATCTTAAATTCATGTAATTTCTCTATTGACAATGTTTTTTGGAAAATAAAGGACTATATTGAAATATCTAAGTTGTATTTATTAGCAGAAACTTTATTGACACTCCTACTTTAACGCCCACTTTCATTGAAAGACTACATTTGCAAAAGCATTTTAGTAGCATATCGAAGTATCTGATGGTCCAAATTTTCAATGACATTGTTGATGCTCAATTGTTGGGCATGATGATGAGGCGATGTTGACTGCTCTTTTGCCACACTATCGCAAAAACCAGCAGTGGTTCCCATTCAACGAACTCAGAAGGCAGGATTATGTTGATCAAAAGAATTACGAAGTGCATAAAATGCATTTTGTTTTGAACGCCCATTTTCATAAAAAAACCTGAATATTAAACCTGAAAATTAATTTACAAATAATTAATTAATAAAAATTAATTAATTAATTAATTAATAATTAATAATAATGAATTTTCCTGGTGATGCTACACGAAGGAGTAGCGAAATATTGAGAATTTAAATACAAAAGTTGGATATTTAAATATGAGAATTTAAAAAAAGAGATCAAATAAAATAAATAATTAAACTTGAATAACTTTAACGCGTTGCTCATTTAGGTATCTTTCCACTGTTCAAATTAAGTTAGTCTGAGATTGAGAAATGTCAAATGAAATGCAAAAAAAACTTGTTGCTTATGTGTGGTTCACCTTCAACAGGGGCCCTTAAAAATTAACCACCCTCTATAAAGAAAGTAATACATATTTTATTTTAAAGAGATTATTCCATAGTGATTAACAAAATAATAAATAATGTACTTTAAATGTACACAAAATTGGTGGTGGGTATAAAAGATTCGGCACAGCCGAATATAGTGCTCTTACTTGTTCACTATGTGAAGGGTATAACAAAATCAACAGAGCACAAAAATAATATTTTAGCTTAAAAATACCAACTTAGCAACACTAATATATATTAATTCAATGTGTGTGTAATCATAATTAGGGGTAGGGAATAAACATTGGTGCTTTACTTATTCTATTCTTATGATACTCAAACGAGTATTCACTTTAACAGCAAATGGCATGAAAAAATTTGTTTACGAAACAAAGAAAGAATCCCTGATTTTATTAAAAAAAATCATCTCAAATATTAGATATTAATATTTATTAATGATTATGTTTTTTCTTTTTCTTATAAAACTTTTTGCTATAGCTTATTCAACAGTCTTTTTAAAAAAATTTTTGTGGTCTTCGAAGATTTTTTTTGTATTTAACTAAGTATTCTTCTCATAAAGTTAATGTAAGTATTTTATATCCAGCTTGAAAAGTGGCATAGAAGGAACTTTTATTGCCACTTGTTAGTGTGAATAGTTTATGGTTTACGACTATATAAATATATTTGTATTTGTAAGAGTACAAAATTACACTTTTGTTATTCACACGCTTTAGTGTCTGTATATACATTTATAAAATTATAAAATATTAAAAAAAAACACGTTAAAATATAAATTAGGTAATGGCTTGTTCTTACTAACAACATACTTTTCAATGACTACTAAATATCGTATCTATGATAAGTATTCACTTCCGACCCCATAAATTATATATTTTCTGAAAGCTAATGACTAGGGAGGTCGATTGATCCATGAACATCTTTTCTTGTGTTGGTTTGAAACAGCTTCTAGAAGCCCTCTCATACTACTGAGATCTGCATGTCGGATCAATTTGTTGCAGATATCCGAAAATGAATCGCTATTGAAATCAAACATGATCGCGTTATAACTTTCTGAGATAAGAGCAAATAAACTTGCTTGCCTGTGTATTCCCATATTTTTACCACAAAAATCAAAACTAAATAAATAAAAATTTTCAACATCGTTCGATATTCACCGTTGTTGACAGAAATTAAAATGTAAGGCGACATGACGAAGGGGACCTTATCTTGCCAGGGTCAAAATCGAGTTTTGGAAACCAACTGACAAAGGATAAAATTTTGAACAAAATGATACCAAAATCATGCGAAAATCGCATAAATTTAAGAAGTAACATCATTTATTTCAAAAAAAGTTGTTTCGAGATAATTGAGGTTAAAGTTTGACTATGTTTTTAAGATTTTAGACAAAGTTCTTAAGTCTCAAACACAGCTCATTAAACAAAATAAAATAACCGATAATGTGATGTAGATACACGACGAGATACGTAGGTAGCGTTAGATTTTAAAAACCCAAAACATGAAATTTAGACTTTAATTCACGTTTTGGCCTGTACTGATAATTTTATTCTGACCAAGTCTTGCAGTTTTGCTTTTTGACGAATCTATTTAACATGAAATAGGTTTTATCGTTCACTATAAAATTGTAAATAAAATCTAGGTCTTCCTATTTTTACACGAAACAAAATGACTTAGTCAAGCAGTTGCTGACAGTCTGTTAGCCTTATTTCTAGCACAAGTTGATATTTATATGCAATCAAGTGAAATGTATTTGCAATTCTATATAGCGACAGTCGTTAATATTACAAGAAAGCATCCTTCTTGATATTGTGGGACAATAATGTATGGTATCCTATACACCTTCAATATAATTTTTTGCAGCAGAAAGTGTTCTTATATGTAGGTGCATGCGTTCGAAAACTCTGTATCAAATAGTGTATTTTAAATGACGATGTAACCTTTATCAACACAATTGTACATTGCTCCAAAAAAAATTATATTACAACGTGTTCATTATGTGTAGTCACTGATGTTAAATTCTTGGAGTCTTCTGTACAAAATGCTTAAAAAGAAAATTAATTGCCCAATTGAGAACCTAACGTAGTGGTCATGTATTGCAAAATCACTTCAATATAATAAAAATATACGACGTTACATATACATAGAAAAAGTTATTGTATGTTTCATATAAAATATTATTAGATAAACTTTCAATAAGATATATAAAACTGTCGTTAAATTCAACGACGTACAAGTCCAAATATTAGCTGTGAATTCGGAATTTAAAATTAATTGTTTTTTATTTTTTACAACCCTGTACTAATTGCTAAATATGCTCTTTAAACTATAATAAAATTAATACAATTTTGCTACTTTTAATAGTGTATCATTATTTAGTCAATTTAATCAAAATCTTGCGAATTTTCGTATTTATAGAAAATTTCTTTAGACTTAGTATGTTACCTAAATCTTAAATGTAAAGACTTATGTTAATAGTTAAGTTTTATTATGTACTAGCCAAACCCGGCGCGCGTTGCTACGCCCCTTAATGAATTTGAAATGCATTCTGAATTTTAATTGAATATCAAGTGCAAAAACCTAAATATTATAATTTTTTTTATGGGCGTGGCATTGCCCACTTTTTTAATCGCGAAATTGTAAAGTCATAACAGCTCAATATGTGTGCAAAGTTTCAGAAGAATCGGTCCAGTGCAAGTACCTCAAAATGATACCTGTTTTTAATGGGCGTGGCACTGCCCACTTTTCTAATCACGAAATTATAAAGTCATGACAGCTTAATATGTGTGCAAAGTTTCAGAAGAATCGGTCCAGTGCAAGTACCTCAAAATGATACCTGTTTTTAATGGGCGTGGCACTGCCCACTTTTCTAATCACGAAATTATAAAGTCATGACAGCTTAATATGTGTGCAAAGTTTCAGAAAAATCGGTCCAGTGAAAGTACCTCAAAATTTAAACTTTTTTAGGGGCGTGGCCCCGCCCACTTTTCTTATCACGAAATTATTTAGTCATGACAGCTCGATATGTGTGCAAAGTTTCAGAAAAATCGGTCAAGTGCAAGTAGCTAAAACTAATAACTAATTTTTTATGGGCGTGGACCCGCCCACTTTTTTCCACCCATAAACACTCCCTGGTATGTGTACAACAACTTACCAAAGTTTGAGCCCGATCGGTTTTACAGTTTCGGAGTCTATAGCTAACACACACACACACACACACACACACAGAGTTTCACTTTTATCTATATAGATAACTACAACATATTATATATAAAGAACATTTTGTCAAATCAACTAATTTTCCAAAAAATTCTCTCTTAGAGAATCAAAGTTGTTATTTGTTTTGTTTTGCAGTGTAAATCGATACACCACACTTGTATTTTTGTGTATAGATATAAACATGTATGGCTCCACGCAATATTTTATAACAAAAGTGTTGAACAAAATAGATACATATAGACAGTCTAGGTATGATTTTAGCCTTTCTTTTATTTCTTTCTATTATTTCTCCCATACCGTATTGCCATTGCTATTTTGATTTAATACAAGTATACTCTTTGCTATTGTTTACGTTGTACTAAAAGAACTTAGGGAATTACTACAAAACTGTATTAAACATATAAAAAATATAGACAAAATATATATGTAGTATATACGACAGTGCCATCAAGTATATGTAATTGTATTGAAGATAGAGGGTGTATATGTTTGTTATTGTCTGAACTTTTGCAATAACATTCAATCACAAATTTCATATGTATGTATGTATGTATGCATGAGTTTTAATTTTATTTTTCTTGAGCAATAAAATCAATTTTTACAGATAATAGAAATAGAAACATATTTACACATACAAGTAAATGAAAAAGTATATGAGTCTTGCTACTACCGTTACTTTCTACTTTATATGTATAAAAATACTGTAACAAATGTATGTTCTTATTTATTTGTATATTTTTTTTAGAATTATATTTTAGATTTAGTATTTTAAAAATTGTACTCTTTTGTTGCCTTTTGTGTGTTTTTATCTGGAGATTACTTTACGTGTTGGTTTTTATAATCTCCTTCTTATGGTTGACACTTAAGCCAACATAATTTATAATTGTATTGAATTTTAATATTTTATTGTATTTATTTATTAAAATTTCAGTTCAATTTCTTCATATTTTGAAACACAAGGCAATTTATGAGGTTTTTTAATGAAAATATATGTAAAATATAATTTGTTTTAGTTTTTTTAAATTTTGCCTGTATACACATTAAATGATATAATATTTAGTTATAGTTAGCCAGACCTTCATTCATTAGAAGTAAGTAAAATTTCTTAAAAATATTTTATTTGTTTTAAAAGCTCATAAATATTAATTCACTTTGTTAATGGACTATAAGTCCAGCTTCATTTGGCCGCCTATCTTCCAAATGCAAAAAAACATGGTTTAGTAGACTTGTCTTTAAAACCAAAGGTCTCATTCATAACAAAAAACCAAAGGTGTATTCAATGTCTATAAATTTAGTTTTCATTAAAAATCAATTTCATAAATCAAAATTTTTTAAAAAGGCAGCAAGATGAAGAAAATCAGTTTTCGTTTGTAACTTTTTGGAATATATATTTAAAAAAAAAATTTTTTTGCCTATAACTTTACCGACTAGAGCCTAATTTATCTAAAATTTTTCACGAATATCTCTAGAGAAATATTATATCTATAAATGGTGACAAAGGTACCTATAAATTATTGTATTGCTAAAAAATTGTAATTTTGGTGGTAAAAATATGGGAAAAACAGAGGCAGTCACGTTTATTTGCTCATATCTCAGATTTTGCTGAATTTCAATAGCGATTCGTTCATGGATATTTCCAAAGGATTGACACCATACACATGAGGAACATGTGGTTGTTTCTAAAAGTTGATTTCAACCAACACACGGACATACTGTCAGACGGACAGACGGACATGGCTTAATCGACTCCTCCATTCATAAGCTTTCAGAAAATATATTCTTTATGGGGTCGGAATTGAAAATTGTAGAAACTGCACCACAGGTGAAGGGTATAACAAATTATACAGAAACTATTTATGTTGGTGGCGCAAACTTCTTAGTCAAAAAGTACCCTGGTTTATATCTAAGCAAAACGGAAAAAGTTCATACAAATTTTAAAATAAGGGTAAATTGTTAAGTTTGGGTCAATCCATAGCTTCTTTTTGTTGTTATTATTTCAATATTGGGACGACATTGTAAATTTGGTAAACAAGTAGATGTTGGCATAAATACCTCCATCGACGTTGAGACAGTGTCATCCTGATTGTGTTTTTTGTCCTGGTTATATGCAAGCTGGCATACACCTAACATACAAACACTTATCATTGCTTGCTTTCTTTGCAGACATTTATAATGTTGTTGCACCTAAAATTATGTGGTTACCTCCTATTTAAAGAGCTTAGCATAATAAAAGCAATGAAAATCTTTAAGTCTTAAAATTTTTAACGACTATCACATCAAAGGGATTATAAAAATTAAATATAAATTCATTTATTTAAAAAATAAACTATAAAAACATATATGTAAAAAAAGGTCTAAATATTGTTGAGGCAAATATAAGTTTTCGTAGCGACCACCACGTAATCAATAACCAACGTGAACGTTGGTGTTGAAATCTTTTCAAATTTAAATTTTTGCGACTTTCTTCATAAACCTTTGTTAACTATATTTGCTTACCTTAATATGTTAAATTCTATTATGCATCTCTTTTTTATTTGTTTAAATATTATGTCTATTTCATTATTACGCTAGGTCTCCACGTAGCAATTTTCATTGCTAAGCATAAGCAAAAACGTCGGCAGAATAACGGCACTTTATTGCTAAAGTATGTTTATTTTCATTGGGTGGAGAACACGACACAAGTAATTTATTTTTAAAATTTAATGTTTTTGTTTTAACTTTTATGGGTTTTCTTGGAATACCTCACTCTAACTTCCTTATTACCAGGTAAAATTATTTTAATTTTCCCTTGTTTTTGCAAAGAAAAACAAAACATTCAAAGAAAATTAAACAATTTTGACAGCTAATTGCGGCAATAATTGCTTAAGCAATCAGCAGATCAATGATTGCGCAGTAAATTGCTACATATAGCAATTTGCGGTCTACACGTCGCAATCTCTATGGACGCAATCAAATTTGACAATTGCGGTAATAAATATTGCTACGTGGAGACCCGGAGTTATATGTACTTTACGTATTTTTTTTTCGGAAATAACTTTTCTGATTCTAATGCTTTAAACTATAAGATATTTTGTCTTGTTGTATTAGGAAGCCAAATGTTTTTTCATAAATAAATGAATAAACAGATATTACTAATTTTTCACAGGTTTATACTCACGACTTTATTCTAACATTCCGACTTAGCCCATTGTCAATACCAAACAAACCTTGTACATAGGAAATACACTGGCAAAATTTGATATCCATAACTTTTTCAGTTAAAGCTCTATTGTGCTTTTAACAGACTAAAAGACGGGCGGACATAGCTAGGTCGTCCTAAAATAAAACCAGTACTTAGAAAATATATACTTTGTGGGGGAGGTCTAAAATAGATATTTCGATGTGTTACAAACTAAATTTCAAAGTGAATATACCCCCACCATTTTTTTGGTGGCGGGTATAAAAACAATTTATTGTTGTTACTTTCCCTGAAGAAGCTGCCCAATGTGATAGCGAAATATTGGAATGAAATAAAATTATTATTTAAAAAAATTATCTTAAATTTAATAAATAAAACAACTATTGGTATAAAATTTTAGTATTGTAAAATCGACATTCAAGTTCAGCAAAAATATAAATAAATGTTACCTAAGTAAAAGAGAAAATATACCTGGAAATATTACAATGAGGCAGCCGACCTAGCTGCAAAAACAGTATACCTGCAACCCACCTACTTGTTTATACCTAAATGCAGACAATTTTTAAACAGATGTGTTAACTCAAAACTTAATACGTCCCTAGAACGCAAATGGAATGAAATACAATCTAACCGTATACGGAAGATTGCTGTTCATACATCTATCGATAATAGTAGATATAGGCAATAACAACGCCTATCAGATGGAGGATGGTTCTTGTCCAACTTAGATTAAGTTTTACAGCAGCTTTAACTTTTTCAGACCTTGTCTTAACACACAACTATATATGACCATTTAAAAACCTCCCATAAATTCAGCAAATCATCTTTGTATTAAGTGGTTTCATAAGAACATTTAACTAAAATAACTTAATCCCTTAAACCAACAATCGTGCACAAAGACTACCACAATAAGAAATCTTTATATTTATGATATAAGAACAATATTGAACATTATGGTTGATAGTGATGAGTGGTAAGACGTTATGTGTATCTTTCAAACTATTCTTAGAACACGTTATAAACCAATATTTTTTATCTGAAAATCAGCTTTTATATTGAAAATATTTTTTTAAAAATTTTAAGCTGACTGCTTTAGCACTCAATAAGAAAAAAATTAAAAAATATAAATACAATAAATAATTGTTCAATTGTTAACAATATGTCTAGTTTTTAAACTCCTTTTCTAAACTCATAAACAGCAGACACTAATACTAAAACAAATATAAAGTTTTCATGATTTTCAAAAAACAATACAAATAGTTACACATTAAACTGGCATGGTTTTTGTAATAATACATGCAGTTATTAACTAATTTTTTTCAAAATATTTATTTAAGTTTAACTCCATGCTAAAACATACACATTAAGACCACAATTAATTTACACAGTTTTCGACTTAAACGCAAAATGAAAATGAGAAGAGAAAAAACCCCCAAAACCTCAATAACAAACAAAACAATTCATAAAATAAACCACAAACAACATAATTAATTTAAATCATTTAACACGAAAATAAAATAAAAACAACAATAAACTAAATTGCAAAATTTAACTTTATTAATATTTAATTCCTTGTCTAAAGTGTTTTTGCTAAGAATTATTGAGGTGTGCGGTGACGGTGCTAAAAAACGCTAATTTATAAGGAATTATTGACTTCTAGGTTAAAGAAAGAGAAGCAGCCTATTTTAAACTTCTATACAGGCTACACACATTTATATGTTGCTTTTAAACTTAAAAAATCAACATTAAAATTTTCAAACATCCAAATCGGAAACAAGCAAAAAGGCTTTATTTTTTACGATTTTTTTTTTGCAAAATAAACTAAAATTTTATTAAAATTTTACGAAAAAAAATTTTTGAAACAATATATGTTTATAATTTTTTCATTTATTAAAGAAAACTAAATGATAATTGGTGTGCTGTGGAAGATAAAGGCAAACAAAGTAAGTAGTTCAAAGTTATTTATATAATTTTTTTAAAATTGAAAATCGTAACGCATTTACAAAATTTATTTAATTTATTTTTCAGAGAAGAATTTTAATTTTTTTTAGTAAACTAATTCCAGAAAGAGTATTTATGTTGGTTTTTAGCCCTTGCTTTCTGGGTATTTATTACTTTGCAATAAAAACACGAAAAGAAAGACAAGCAGACAAATAGCCAGTTCTTGTTGTGATTTTATAAGAATCCGTTATATACTTATAGGCATTTTTGCTTAACTTTAACAAAGAATTTTATAAAGGCAACCATATTTACTACTAAAGTCCGAAATAACAAAACGGTACATTAAATAGCTTCTCATCTATTCAGCTAATCTTAATCTGTTTTGTGTTGTGTATAAAATTAACCCAAAAACGCAATCTGCATTTTAATTGTTTTAAAATTATCTTCTTTATAATTACAGGAAAAAGAACTTAAAGAAATTCAGCAAAAATTACAGATAAAAAGGAACAGAAAAGAAATTGGAAATTAAGAAATAAAATACCAGCCTTAATGGACTTTAGAATTATTCTATTTCTACTAATTAAGCTTTGAATTGTTGCAGAATTTTTAGCTTTACAACAACTTTAATGGTCATTTAAAAATCCCTAAGTAGTGGCAATAAAAACTTCTGCACATTCAAAATGAATATTAGAAAAAAATCCTTAAAAATTATGCTGCGATTATGGACGCTCACATGGGCTGTCAGCTTAGTAAGTCTTAAACTAACAACAGCCACATTATTAGAAGCAACTGCACCAATAGCCATAGTGCCAGCTTCAGTATTTCACACACCAGCCTCTGAGTCAACAACAGTAAATACAATAACAAAATTACAAAGACCTGCAACAACATCATCCACGAGAAAAATACAAAATACAAATAACGATGATATTGAAAACATAGAAAAAGTAACGCTAACAACTAAAGAATTTTCCACAACACCAGAAGTAAAAGTAACAAAGACTACATCTTTTACTACTGCATCAACTTCGATATCAACTTTGGGCTCTTCTAATGCCCCAGCCACCATTACCAACCAGGCCAGTAAGAATGCTAAAAATCAACAACAAATCATAGTAAAGAACATGGCAAATAGAATTACAGATGTACCACCAGCTACAACAACATCTCCTACAAAACAATATAAAAGCAATGATGAATTAGAAAGGGAAATAAAAGAAACAGACTTAAAACAGGTTACTACAGAAAACGTGAAGCAGAACCAGAAACAAGAACATTCAGAGCACAAGCTAACAACGGATGCTAACTGGCAAACGGAAACGGATATGCAACAACAATCTACGGAAAATGCTAGAAATACAGGGAATGATATAAAAGTTACAACAACAGAAACACAAACATCATTTACTACAAGCAGTAGCACCACAACTGCAGCAGCAACACCTCATGACATAACCATCATCACAACATTTGCAAAGAGCCACACAGATAATAATAATGTTGGTACTTCTACCACAACCCCTTCTACAGGAAATACTAGAGAACAAGATAATCGAAAGGAAATTGCAGGTGATAGTATACAATTTACCACTCCGCTAACATTAAGTGCTGAAATTGAGACTTTAACCTTGAACCTGCCCCAAAACAGAGAAGCCATGCAAGATTTCAAGCCCATTATTAATGATGCCAATGAAAAACTACTCAAGGAACGCACTATATTTTCCAGTAAACCTGATATAAGCAACGACGAATGGAAACAAAATCTAATGCCAAATGAACTGGGTTATGAAAACAAAAAACCTTTGCTACCAAAGACTTATGAACACAACATTAACTGGAGTCCTTATCTGCATCCAGCTACACCAGTCTCTGATTTTACCGGAAAGCTGCTGCAAGAGCAAGATGGCGTTATAACAGAAATCGAACAAAAATTTCGTTTAAATGAATTTGCACATAACAACGAGGCCACAAGTACTCAAAAGCCTTATGCTGTAACAGAAAAAACCATCATGGATTTAACACAAACTACTACATTTTCAAGGGATCATAAACATCCTCTTACGCATTCAGTTAATCATGAAATTTTAAATACAAATAGGAATCCCACTTCAAGTCGATCTCCTATCGAGTTTATAGAGAGGCGTGTTAAGAAAAGCTTTGATTTTCCCATGCATCGGATGGCCAGTGATGCCCAGCATTTGCAACAACATTTTGACTTTGCTAATACCAAATTTAATAGCAACAATCATGAACCATTAAACACTGATGGACATGACAAAGAGGGCGAAGCACAAAAAGAACAAAATCAACTTTCCAGACCGCAACCTGAATTCTCAACAACCAAGTTTTACAATAGTAAAGAACTCTATAATGAAATGTTGCAACACAAGTCGAAATTACAGCAGCAACAACAAATTTCTGCTCAACAAATTATAAATGCACATGCCAAAGATGTGGAGGAACTCAATAATAGAGCAGCACCCTCTTTGGCTCTTAACAGCTTTGCGGTATTGCATTCACCCAAAATTGCCAAACTAGAGGAAATTCCAGAGTCAAAAGAGCCACAACAACGAAAAAGTTTGTCCATAAAAAAAGTAACAGTCAAGGCTGCCAAGCCTAAGGATGACACCTCAACTTCGACAGTTAAATCAGCAACTGCGCATGAAACTACTACAAGTTATACACGAAGCACTACATATGACACACAATTAAAGCAGGCAACAGAAATTCCCCTAGCGGCCTTAGTTAAAACGAAAAAATTTCAAAAGGAATTAAAGCGAGCCAAGCTATTAATCAAATCAATGATACCCTTGCCAAACAACACGACACCCTCTGCCGTCACCCAAACCAATAGCGAAAACAAGGAACCAAAAGAAACTAGCACAAGTGAACCTCTGACAAAACCACAAACTGCAGCCTCTCAAACAACTACTTCGGCAGCAACAATTTATACAGCAACGTATACAACCGGGTCATCCTCTATGCAACCATCTTTGCTGGCCACCTCAACTTATCCCCCACGCACCTCTATGCGACCCATTGTACGGCCACGCATTTTAAGTCGCCTACAGGAGAAAATCAATTCGTTAGAATGTGAATTGCATAATCTGCCACAAGATTCACATCTATGGCGTGGCAACGAAACACATGAATTGTTGTTGCCCATAATGGTAAGTATCCCATTACTTCTTTCCTGTCTTGTTTGTGTGAACACATGCCTTTACATTTGTTTTATAGATCTAATATTCATTTTTTATTTTTTGTAGTTTTATGATACAACCAGAGCTTTTGCAATTGTAGCGCTTTTTGTTATTGTTGTTTTTGTTGTTTTCGTTGCACTCTGTGTTACATTAATGACGTTGCACTCAGTTGGTTTTTACAATTTACTTTATTTTAAGTTGAAAACTCTTAAAACTTCCACCAGTTTCTAACAGCGTAATTACTTATGTCTTATTGCAAAAATTTGATTCCTAAATCACAGGTTCTATTTCAAGAGAAAATTAGTATTATATGTATATTTGCCAAATATCTTTTAACTATGATAAGAATTAATTAATTATAATAAAAACTATCTATAATGTAAAAACAGAAAAAGTTATTTATGTGTATCAATATGTGTTTAATTGTTTTTTGCAAGATTTAAAAAACGTTTTAAAAATATCATTTAAATTATTAAAAATTTAATACCTTTGTCATAAAATTTTGCAAAACTTACATTTCATAAGAACAACATAGAAAAATCAACTACACAATCACAGAATAAAGTGTTTAAGTATTCAGAAATGTTAGTTCAAAAGGGTCTAACTCTGTAAACAAAATACTCATGAAGTAATAGACTTGCTTGAACAATAAGACCGAGTTAAGACAGTCGAACATTTGGAAGGAAAACATTTAGTTTGGTTGTATATAACGAGTGGGGAAGAGAGCATCGTTTTTTCGTTTGGTACTCAGCGATACGCATTGTTGATAAAAAATAAAAATAAAAATAAAACAAAAAAATAAATAATAACAACAACAATGAAATCTTGCCAACAAAATTTTTTGTCTGTGTGAATGCGAATGGAAAAAACAAAAGAGACGTGTTTCTTACAGATGATAGCCCGTCTAAATTCGGACATAATATTATTAGCCAACAAATCGAGCCAAAGCCGCTAAAAACCAAATTTTTATAGTTTTAAGATTTTGTTTCAATTTGTTCAGAATTTTTTTATGAAAAATTAAATGTGGCCTGCCAATGATTTTATGAAACTAAAAGATAAGTTTTACCTTGATTCTCCCTATAGAAATTTCGTGTAATGTGATAGATTTTTTAGACTAAATGTAACGGCAAAAATTACGTAGAACACAGAACAAAGGTTAAAGAAGTTTTTTATTTTTTTTTTTTTAATTTCACTTTACTAAATAACATTCAACACATATTTTAAAATTTAATTAATATTTAAAAAAAGTTGCGAAAATTTAGAAAAAAAGTTATTCACTGCTGTTCAACTAAAATTTACATGTGAAACCAAGCGTTGGAAACTTTTGGTTTTTCATTCGGAATTCTTTCAGAACAATCAAAGAATCATTAATTACAAACATACCAAGCATACTCGTATTATTATTGAGAGTAAGTTTGTATTACATTTTTTGATAGTGTAATAAATATTCAATTAATTTAATTTAATATTATTTTAATTTTAACTTTCCTTAAACCTACGTGAGCAGGCTGCATGCGTGAGTGATAAGTTATTTACGATTTAGTCACTAGATAAAAACAACTCTTGTGCAGTTGATATTAAAAGTCACCATGCTCTGTGCATATGCATATTCATACAGGTATGTGCAATGGTGAATAATACAACAAAGCAACTTTTCATGAAATAATTTCTGTCAAGGCAAATTTTTATATCAGGGATGTAAAACTTGTTATAATATCTTTAGTTTAATAAAATTTTATTAAAAAAAAGGATAAATATTTGTGAGAAATTTTATAAATGATGCAAAAGCAACAAATATACGTATATTAGAATATAATTATTATCAGAAAAGTACGTTTGAGTAAATTGTTTAATATCGAAACCAAAATCTCATATTCCATCCCTGCATTAATAAATAAAATCTAGGCGAACTTAACAAATTTTTAGATTATGCTTCCCCATTAGCTGGGCTGATAATTTCACCTGCATAAATTCGGCTTGTCCTGTGATCATAGAAGTAATCCAGACCACGACCCTGTTCGCAACATCCCATCCCTTTTCCGGCCCGCAAAAAGTTGCGGCAGCTTCCCTCGCAAGCTTGACCACAACCTCAGTCCCTTCTATGACCACATGTTCTTTTAACACAATGAGCGTTAACTATTTCACAGAAGCACGCCTTCTGAGCTTCAAAACACATTTAATATTAAATTTTCACATTCAAAATTCATTTGGAAGTTATCTTCTATATATATAAAAATCAATGTGTGTTTGTATGTTTGTATGTTTATTTGTGCTTTAAAGACGGTTGAACGGCTGGACCGATTTCATTGAAATTTTCACAGAATCTTTCTGTATGTCTGGAAGGAACTATAGGCTATACTTTGAAATTATAAGTAGCGGGGTGCCACGCCCTATTAAAGAATAAGTATTAAATATGATATATCACAAAAGTTAATGCAGCTAGAGTCTTCAAATTATGTACGGTAAACCTTGAGATCCACACGAACATTTGAGTAAAAAATATGCGGACTTTCAATAGTAGGCGTGGCCACATGAATTGAATACTAAATTTCGTATATTTGGAAAACGATATCGATTAGAGTACTAAAATTTAGCAAGAGCAACTTTGACACCCACATAAACAATTCTGGAAAAAATGGGTACATTAGAAATAGTGGGCGTGGCAGCTCTCATAGCAATTGAATACTAAAATTCGTATATTCGGGAAGCGATAACAGTTAGAGTACCCAAATTTTGCACGAGACACTTTGACATCTATATGACTTTTTTAATAAGAAATGGATGCTTTAGTAATAGTGGGCGTGGCGCCTGTCATATGAATTATATACAAAAATTCGTATATCTGGAAAGCGATAATAGTTAGAGTACCCAAATTTTGCAAGAGACACTTTGACGTCTATATGATTATTTGAATAAGAAATGGTTGATATAGTAATAGTAGGCGTGGCACTTGCAAAATAAATATATTTTTGAACTATAAAATTTTTATTTCATTATGATGGGGGTGGCGAAGCACACCGGGTATTAGCTAGTAAATATATAATTATTAGTATATAGTGAAATGTTGTTACTTCAACTCTAAACAAAAACCGATTTGTGGTTAAATATTTAAAAATAATGGGATAACTGTTTTTATACAAACTAATGCAAGTTATATAGAAAAAAAAATTGCTATTTAATTAAAAGGCAAATAAAAATTATTGTAACATAACAAACATCTGCGTTAATTCACTCAGTTAAATAAATTAGTATAACATTCTTATTGAGTTGTATTGTTACATAAATAATCTTTTGAAAATTAAAAATATCTCTCTTCCCCTACCTTATGCAACATTTAAAAGGGCTTGATATAAAACCTATTAATTCTCATTTAAATATGCATGTCTCATTAACCCTTTAGAAAATGACCAGCACAAAAACCCATTTGTAAATTGAATACAGATAAGAAGTACAAAGATATGTTAAAAAAATATATATATTTCAATTTAAACTAACTATTTTGCAACAAAAATCTTTTGGTTTTTTTTTTAACCCAATCCCTATGATAATAAATGAAATAATACTGTTAGAATCTTATTCAATTTATTTACTGCAAACAAAAAACCGAAAACATTACGAATTCTATTATATTGTACAACCAACATTTACACAATTTTTTATACAAAAAAAATGGACATCACAATGCAAAAAAAATTTAACCCATAAAGTTTTATGTAAATTTTGTTTGAAACAGAAAAAAAAGGAATAAGTCTTAAGAAACACAAAAAGGTATTTCTTAAAAAGTTTTCAAATCTTTTTCTAAGAGTAAAAGGGTAAAAAAAGGACAACATGGACCTCACGAATAAAAGCATGCATGTAAATAGACATGTTGGCTAAATAAAAACTATAACAATAAGAACAACAATCATACAAAGTACATAATAGACAAAATCAGATTTCTTACTTTTTTTTAATGGAAAACAAACGGTCCGGAAATATCTTTATTTTGAATAGCTTCTTTAATTTTGTATTTTATTTCAGGGTTTATTAAGTTTTAAAGCAATTCGGTTAAGAAAAAAGGTAAAGTTTTGTGAAAAGTTTTGTTAACTAGACTAACAAAAAAGTTGCGGCCAACACAAGTAACTAGCTAAGGTTTTGTTAATTAAAAAAGGGCATTTTAAAACACTTGACAACACAATTTTTATAAAATTATGACGCACTTAAAGTTTTCGTAGCAGCTCTCTACGTAGGATTATTTTTAAGCGTACGTTGTGTGACCAAAATCATTCAGATATAACCTTTAAGAAATATTTTATTGTACATCAACTTTTTAGGAAAAGACATTTAATTTACTTTTTTACAAAACATCGTTTTCGAAAAAAGTTAAGAATCTGCATAGTTATGCTTTAAAGAGTTGCTCAAAAACCCAGAAAGTTTTTCTATAAAAAATCCTTTATAATCAAAATAAAATCTTTTGTGGAGCAAATAAACTTTTTAAAAAATAAAGTATAAAATTGCTCACAAATCAAGTTCAGAAAGAAAGCTACTCAGGAATTTAAAACTTGTTTCTAGCAAAACGATGCCATTTTCTAAAATAATAAAAAGTGATTCAGAAAAAAAATCTTTAAAAAAAATTTTTTAAATTTATGAAACTGTTTCTATTAAAATTGCTTTAAAATAATCTGCTCTAACAAAAAGACTTTTAAACGCTGAATACCCTAAAAAAATTCATAAATAAAAATTTCTTACAAAAAGTTAAATTAACTTTCAATTTAAAAAAAACTGAAAGACTTTTTGAAACAAGTTTCTTAAAACCATAAAAGTTTTCTCTAAAAGGAGTTTTTCATAAAATTGGAGATTTCTAATACTTAATATTTGATAGTGTCTATATTGTTAAGGCTGTCGACAAAGCTTGAATCATCCAATAACATGTGAAAACTCCGAGTTCTACTCGTGCCGAATTTTCACCAAAATATCATTAGTAGCGCTTATGGTCACTTCTGTATAAATCGGTACGTCAACAAACAAAATTGTCGGCGTATGCAAGAGCTTCCTCTGCATCCCAAAAAATTCTCATTTTAGATTTAAATCTTGGCTGGCGATATTATCGTCCATATATCTTTGAAATGATGTTAGGCAGGCCACCAGCGTCAACCGCAACCACTATACGTCATTAACTGCCAACATTTTTTTGACCTAAATTAGATGACTAAGGACCAATTACAAGTACCTTCAAGAGAAAAGCTCTACCTGTCACTAACGTCGTATTAGAAATTCTGCATGAGCTAATGAGATTATACTATTCGATTCCGTTAAAATTGTTTTTGTGGAGTTTGTTAAGATCATAAATATTTGCGAATATTCAGCAAAGCACAGCGGCTCCCTACAGCAACTAAAGTCATCAAAAACTGGATGCGCACTACCCAGCGAAGACTCAGCTGTTACACATTTATATGTAAATATAAAAACCCACATACGCATGTTGCTGTGACGTAATTTTGACTTTATCATAAAGCATAAATGTATCCACTTCGGCCATTTCATATGCATTTTTGGACTAAAATACATTTCGGGTAATATCAAAATCTTATCGCATGCAGCTACTAAAGGGTCCGCCAAATAACTTTTTTTTTGAAAATGCTATAAAAAAGTGTAGCTTCGGCTGTGTGGCACGTAACGCCGTCCTGTTGAAACCAAATGTTGCCAATATCCTCCTCTACAATTTTTGTGAACAAAAATTCGTTCAGCATGGCTCGATAGCGATCGCCATTGACTACGGACACTCCTTGCTAATTTTTCAAGAAAAATTGCCCAATTATGCCTCTGGACCAAAATCCGCACCAAACAGTGACTCGTTTGGGGTGTATCGGCTTTTAAATGTATGCGAGCGGGTTTTCTGTGCCCCAAATGCGACAATTTTTCTTGTTTACATACACGCCAAGATCAAAATGAGCTTCATCTGAAAAGATGATTTTTTTTGGCACAATCGGCCAAAGTAATGTCGCGATATTTCCCAGCGTTGTTTAATCGTATACACAACCATATTGTTCAGCGGAAGGATAAAACTAATTATCTGTCAAATCAGACATGAGCTAAGTGATACTATTCACGAAACAAGCACTAGTTGAAAAAAAACGTTAGATGGCGGACCCTTTACAACTATTTTAAAAAACGTAACCAAAGTGCTGAACATTTTAGTGACGTCAGACCCACATGTGATTTAGGGTTTTTATATTTCGTGTACTATAAGTTCAACCAAAATAAATTTTAATGTCCTACACACCAACTGTTTTATTCAAATTGCGAAACGCATAATATAAGACACATTATATTAAATATTGAAAAAAAATTTTGAATAACAAAGCACGGTTTTAGAATTTGATTTTTATTTATTTTTCCTGGATATAAAAGATCAGATTACTTATGAGCTATGCTTTTCTTAAACCAACCAATAGATTTTTATTTTAAAGAACTCAAAATATTTTAATAAAAATTCTTAACGTTTAACTGGCAGAAAATAAAATCTGTTTTAAAAACAGTTGCCCACATTAAACTTAATTTACCACTTCCCTCACCCCTCCACCAACTACGTATTACTCTCTCGTACGCTTACAACGATAAAATAATAAACAAAATACAATTTTGCTTTCTTTTTACAACTATTATTTGTTTATAAATTTATCCAGCAACACTCTTATCAGTAACAGTTTGTTACTTTGTTTGTGATTAAAGAGAAAATACTTTTCCTGGGTTTCTGCACTTTCACAAACAACACAATGAGTGTGTTGAAAAGAAAAGAATAAGAACAGGAAATGTTTAAGCATGTTATCATCCAGTATCCGTTTCCGCTTAGCCAGAGGTTGTTTTACAAAACAACACACTTTATCTATTTAGCTATGTATATGTGTTAGTCTGTATTAGTACAAGTATGTGTATGAAAATGTTTCATTAAAGATACTGTTTTGTTTATATTTCACTCTTAAGTAATTTTAACTTTATATTCATATTCTTGTAAGTTTTCTTTCCGCCAGGATCAGCACATCTTTTTTGCTAGTGCTGTATGCTTTAAATTTGTTTCTATTCAAGATGATATCTAACACAATTATAACGAAAAAAAATGAAACTAACAAGTGCAAAGTACTAAAGCTGAAGTTTTTTTAACACAAAAAAATAAATAATCTAGTTTTAAACGAACCTCGATTTTACTGTTTCATAAAATAACAAAATTTAAAAACTTAAAAAAATTTTGTTTAAGTTTTATAAATTTTGCAACTAAAAATATTCATATAGCTAAATATATTTTAAATGTTATTATGAATATACATTTTTTGCTTGCAAATATATATGTTGATTAAACGGTGCTACAAAAAAAGTTCACCGCACAGTTTAAAACATAAATATTTTTGCAAGGCCTTTAACATTATTTATTTCGACGAATAAGGAGTTCTTTAGCCTTTCTAAATGTTTTGATGACCTTTCAGTCTTAACACTTTATTACCATATAAAGGTAGTAAGATCGAAAAAATCTTAACACATGTTTTGCCTCTCAACTTTGTTTGGAGTAGCAATATTTAATTTTTTTTTTATCTACAAGCAAAGAAAAACCATGGATACGACATGATCACTACGGTCATAGCATATTCTCTAAAAGAATATTTGGTTGTCGAAACCAAGAACTAATCCAGAACTAGCAATCAAGTTATGATTTTTTTTAATAATAATTTGATTTCAATTGTTGTTTTTCTTGCTGAATAAATTTCTGTTATTTTAAAAGTTTTAAATGTCAAAAAAATAAACAAAAATTTTGAAAAAATTGAAGAAGCTTGAAAATCAAAAAGAAAATTTAAAAAAAATATTGATATAGAAATTTCAATAAAAAAGATACAATCAATATGTGCATTTTACAGCAAAAGACTATAATTTGCCACAGAAAAAAGCAAAGGCTGTCGATTTCAACTGTAGTCATAAAGAGTCCACCATTTAACGTTTTTTTTTCAACTAGTGCTTATTTCGTGAATGGTAACACTTAGCTCTTGTCTGATTTGACAGATAATTAGTTTTATCCTTCCGCTGAACGAATATGGTTGTGTAAACGCTGGAACAACGCTGGGAAATATTGCGACATTACTTTGACCGATTTTGCCAAAACAATAATTTTTTCAGATGAAGCCCATTTTGATATTGGCGGGTATGTAAACAAGCTAGATTGTCGCAGAAAACCCGCACGCAAACATTAAAAAGCCGATACACCCAAAACTAGTCACGGTTTGGTGCGGATTTTGGTTCAGAGGCATAATTGGGCCATTTTTCTTTGAAAATGAGCAAGGAGTGGCCGTAGTCAATGGCGATCAATATCAGGCCATGTTCAATGAATTTTTGTTCACAAAAATTTAAGAGGAGGATATTTGCAACATTTGGTTTCAACAGGACGGCGCTACGTGCCACACAGCCGAAGCTACACTTTTTTTATAGCATTTTCAAAAAAAAAGTTATTTCTCGGACCCTTTATATATGATCATTGCATGATACTTTAATTAAACATAATAATAATAACTACTAACCATTATATGTTTGAACCACAATCATACAATTCAATCATAGTATGTTGCTACTAGATTATGATTACCACAACCATGTTTTTTCTTTACGTGTAATTAATGCGTCAGTTTTTATTTTTAATGGTTGTCATTGACTTGACTTGTTTCGAGTTTGATCAAAATGAGCGACGTAGGAGAAGTATTTGTTACAATTATTATTAATTTTCAAAATAATTCAAACTGGTCCTACAGAAAATTTACCAAAGAATTATTGCCCTCGCACTGTTCCCAATGTTATTAAACACTATCACAAGAACTTGACCATTAATAGGTAACCTGACCCGGGAGGATAAAAAGTTTGCATGATATTGGTAAGGCGAATTAAATTCAACGCATACTGGAAACAGCTCTAAATATATTTGGTGGAAAATCAGCCCGGTTGGCTCAGTTTTTAGTTTTCCAAAAGAGCTTAAAATTTTTTTTTAATTTCTCTAAAAAGTTAAGGATAAATCTTATATATACTTCCTGCATTACTTGACCTCAAAAAAGAATCATATTATATATATAGCGAGCTTTTTAAAATTGCACCGAATATTTGTAAAAGTTCTATATAAGTTCGCTTAGTTGTTAAAGTTTTTAAGCTTCACTGTAAATCATCTCTATTTTGGCTCAAGTTCATTTATTCTATTGTTTTAATTTCTTTAAACATTTTTCCAAATTAAATTAAATTAAATAGTAATCATTTAAAAATCTTAAAAAACTATTCCGATTTTAGCCGAGTGGAATGCATTTTCGAAACCAGCTACCATTTCGTCATCAGCAGTCTTTATCAGCACACTCATGTGTAATTTGAAATTAAATTTTTGTTTCACTTCAATGAAATTAGAAATAGGGAATCATACTACTTATTTTATCATTTGTCTTTTTATACCCTTCACCTGTGGTGCACAAGGGTATATATAGCTTTGTCATTCCGTTTGTAATTTCTACAATTTTCATTTCCGACCCCATAAAGTATATATTTTCTGAATGCTTATGAATAGAGGAGTCGATTAAGCCCTGACCGTCTGTGCGTCTGTCCGTCTATCCGTCTGTCCGTCTGCCCGTCTGTCCGTGTGTTGGTTGAAATCAACTTTTAGAAGCAACTATATGTTCCTCAGATCTGTATGTGGTATCAATCTCTTGGAAATATCCAGGAATGAATCGCTATTGAAATTCAGCACAATCGCCCCATAACTTTCTGAGATATGAGCAAAAGACCACGACCACCTCGTTTTTTTCACAATTACAACAACAACATACATACATGTAAAAAACATACCAAACAAAAGAAATTACAAAAAAAAAAAAATATTAAAAATAAGAAAAAAATAATAAAAAAAACTACAAAAAAAAATTTTAAAAAAATTTAAAAAAAAATTTAAAAAAAAAATTTAAAAAAAATTTTTAAAAATTTTTCTAAAAAAATTTAAAAAAAATAATAAAATATAAATAATATATTAAATAAAATAAAATAAAATTTTTTTGGCTCAGCTGGGATTCGATGCCACATTTATTCTAACGTGTACGTATGCACGTATTTTATATGGGATGAATGGTGATACAAACAATTGTTATTGCATGACTACACGTTGTGAAGGGTATATAAGATTCGGCACGGCCGAATATAGCACTGTTACTTGTTTTTCCTTCTCTTATCGAATAATATTTTTCTACATATTCATATTCATTTATATTTGTAATACATTTTTGCTATAATAAGAGAAGGAAAAAAGACAAATTTGATCTACAGTAAAATTTAATATATAAAGTTGGCAAAAAATATTAATATAATTTTCAATAGCTAAATAGTTCATGCAGCTCAAAATCACAAAACACACATTCTAGCACCACAAACTGAAGCAATAGTAGAATCAGAGTAACACATCCATCAAAACTTTATGCTCAAGATCAAAGCTTTAAGCTTCGATATCATCAAATAGTTCTCATGATTGTCCTTAAATTTCACTAAATTTACTAATTATTTTTGTACACTATAGATATGCAAACCCAACTGGACTCCCACATCTTGGTTTGCTAATAACAGATGGGTGATACGTAACTCCCGAAATTGTTCAGCAGCCAGTGATGTAAGTTGTTAAATTTATTCTATTGCTGGATTTCGCTATAGAAAAGCTTTACAAAGCTAAAATGCTATACATATTAGTAACATTTCGAAGCATATTTGAAGCTTTAGCTTAGATCAGCAAGTAGATATGTTAAATGCGAATTATTTCATTCACCAACGAAACAACACTTAAAATTTTGATATAATAAAGAACATTTCATTAAGTTGGCATCATGAACAATAAATGTAAAGAAAAGAAAAAAGAAAAAAAAAATTATTTAGGTAGTTTTTTGCTTAAACTTTTTGATTTAAAACTACAAGAATCCCCACATTTATAACAGACAAACATATTTACTAGATTCTATTCCAAGAGTTTTGTACTTCCATACCATCATTCACCAAATTCTTTTGCTGGTTCAAGTAATGAATGATATTTAATTAACATCATTTTATTTAAATGCATTCATACAAAAGATTTTCATTTATCCGTAAAATTACTGTATATTCAAAGGATGGTTAAATAAATGCTATTTGCTTCTTAAAACTTAGTTGAATTGTGGCACATATAAAAATAATAATAATTTACTAATACTTCGTTAGCATAAAATATTGAAACATAAAAAGAAAAAATCCTAATAATTTGTAACCTCTTATAGTGTTTTATTTATTTAATTGCAATTTTTTTTAGAATAAGCCCAATACCTAAATAAGAATAATAAGGCCATTTCATATTCTATATCAATTTGAATCAATTACTCTCCAGAGGAATCCACTTTGCCTAGTTTTGTTTGAAAATTTCGATACCGTTTTTATTAAATTTATATTTTGGACTTATTTTATGAATTTCTTTCATTAACTTTTTTTTATTTTTTTGGCAAAAATTTGTTAACATTGAATTTACATTTTCTTTAAATTTTTGGTTGCATCATTAAATTTATATTTTTTAGTTTATATTTGCTTAGTTCAAGTTCGCCTTAAAAAGAATATTTAAAAAAAATTTTGGAGATTTGTTTTAGTCCCTTTCAAGTTAGATATTTTATTGTTTTTAGAGAAACAAAAGAAGTATGAAAATATATATTTTTCTTTTAAATCTCTACAATCAACAAAGTAAATACAAACAGATTAGATTAGTTTATAAACTTGATTTAAAGTTAAATATACAAAATTAAATATATGGATAAATTAAAAACAAGTAAGAGCACTATATTCGGCTGTGCCGAATCTTTTATACCCACCACCAATTTTGTGTACATTTAAAGCACAATATTTATTATTTTGTTAATCGCTATAGAATAATCTCTTTATAATAAAATATGTATCACTTTCTTTGTAGAGGGTGGTTCAATTTTAAGGGCCCATGTTTAAGGTGAACCACACCTAAACTTCAACTTTTTTCTTGTATTTCATTTGACATTTCTCAATCTCAGACTAACTCAATTTGAACCGTGGAAAGATACGCAATCGAGCAACGCTTTTAAATATTAAAGATTTTTATAAAAATGGGCGTTCAAATCAAAATGCATTTTGTGCACTTCGTGATTCTTTTGGTCAACATAATCGTTCGAATTCGTCCACAATCGTGAGAATTGTAAAAAATATTTAAATGTCTGCAAAGCAGGTCTGTATGAAATGTGAAAACCTCTGTGAATGCCATCTTAGTTCTGCTGTTTTTCACGATAACGTGGCAAAAGAGCAAGCAAACTCGACTCATCATCGTGCCCAACAATCGAGCATCAACAGTGTCATTGAAAATTTGGACTATCGGATCGTGGTGTGCCGCCTAGGTTGGAGGGCCATTTGGCCGATATTTTATTCCATACATAATTGAAGCATACAAATATTATCATTATAAAAATAAATGATAATCATTTCATAATAATTTTATTAAAAATCAACATAGTCCCTTAAAATTAAACCACCCATTATAACTTCGGTATGCTAGTAAAATGTTTTCTTAAATTTAGTCTTTTAATGAAAGTGGCCGTTAAAATACGCGTGTCAATAAAGTTTCTGCTAATAAACATAACTTAGATATTTCAATATAGTCCTTTAGTATTCCAAAATCTTTATTCATAGAGAATTTACATGAATTTAAGAGGAAGAAAGTGAATTTAAGGTTAAATTTTAAGGGCCACAGGGTGGTTTAAAATATACATTCTCTGCATTTTTCTAAAACGGGAAATTTATTAGTAAGATTTTGATTTTTAAACTTCTATAACATTTTGCTTTTAAAAGATTTTCAAACGAAATAAGTTTTGTATAATTTTAAAATTTGTTAGCCATTAGTACATAAAAATAAATTGTTTATAATGTTTAGAGACAATTTTTTTTTACTTAAGTCAAAATTTTCCTAAATTCCCATTTTTAATAGAGCATAACTTCAGGAGAACATAAGCATAAGTTGTTAGCATGCCATCTAGTAGTTGCTAGTAGAGTCATCTATCTTATCATCTTTATCTTATATTTAGCTACAGTACAATAAATGGTGCAGTGTAAGATGAATAAATGCTAATATATATGACTAATATATTTTTTTAAAAATTTAAGGAAAAAAGTGTGCGTGGCACATCTATTTTCCGTTATAACGAAGACTTTGACCAAAAAGCCATGTTTGCAAAATTTCAGAATCGTACATATAGTTTTGTCAGTTTTATTACGTTTTAAATTTGAAATATACACTGTGCGGTATAAATTTTCGTACATTTTTATCTATAACTCTTTTCCTAATTCATAGATTTAAGCGATTTTCAGGGAAAAATATTCTTTTGACTCGATAAGTATATATTTGAAGTTACATTACTACGTTTATGCGTCTGGACACAATTCAAAAGTGAAAGTGGGCGTTATAGTAAGCGTGTCAAAGTTGCTTTTGCTAATGAGTACAACTTAGGTGTTTCAATATAGTCCTTTATTATTCCAAAATCTTTATTAATAGAGAAGTTATATGAAGTTTAGGTAAAACGTTATATGGGAGGTGGGCGTAAAAGTGGGCGTGGCACCTTAATTTTTTGGCATAGTAATAAAATTGCCTAGGGGGATATACATAGCAAAATCATCATACCTCTAATTTTAGCGGTTTTATGAGCTTTTAAATTTCATTAACGGTAAATAACGTGAAAAGTGGGCGTTATAGTAGGCGTGTCAAAGTTATTTTTGCGAATGAGTACAACTTAGGTGTTTCAATATAGCCCTTTATTATTCCAAAATCTTTATTAATAGAGAAATTATATGAATTTTAGGTAAAACGTTATATAGGAGGTGGGCGTTAAAGTAGGCGTGGCACATTGATTTTCCGCTACAAAAAAGCGTCTCACCAAAAAGCAAAGTGTGCAAAATTTCAGAGTCGTACATCCAATTTTGTTGCTTTTATGACGTTTTTGTTTTTAAATATACCGAAAGATACACTGTGCGGTATAAATTTTCGTGCATTTTGATCGATAACTCCTCTCCTAATGCATAGATTTAGACAATTTTCGGGAAAAAACATTCTCTTTACCCAGGAAATATATATTCGAAGTTTCATGAGGCTACGTTAAGGCGTTTGGACACAATTCTATTTTATTCGATGTTCGAAGGACACGGTTTTTTCGACCTACTCTTGCTTTACGAGCTATAACTCTCTTCCTAATAATCCGATTTAGCCCATTTTCAACACCAAACAAACCTTGTCTATAAGAAAGATTCTGGCAAAATTTGAGCCCCCTAGCTTTTTCGGTGCGACCTCTATCGTGCTTTCAACAGACGGACAGACGGACGGACATAGCTAGATCGTCATAAAATCAAATTCCGATTCAGAATATATATACTTTATGGGGTCTAAAATGGATATTTCGATGTGTTACAAACGGAATGACAAAATGAATATACCCCCACCATTTTTTTGGTGACGGGTATAAAAATAATTCTTTTATTAAAGACATCTTTACTTAATTTCAGGAACACTAAAAAACATTTAATCTAAACAAAAATTAAAAAATATATTGTCTAAATTTCTTGATGTTTTTTAATTGGTAATATTTGATTTTTATTTAAGCTTGAGATCAACTTTCTTGTTTTGTTATAAAAAATTATTTATTATTAACCAATATAAAGTTAAAGGTAAAGTTATCATTTGTCTCCGATAAAATGCTTATAATATGGTTCTTTCGCAGACAATAACTCCAACTACACTAGTGAAATGTCGAGCAAGTGGTCTATTTATAAGTTAATGTGCTCGTGTGGTTTGCACAGTCATTGAATTTGGATTCTATTAAAAATCTTAAGACAGGAGTAAATAAGACAGTAACAGCTATGAAAACAACACACAAAGCTTTTGGAGAGTTTTTAATGAAATATACAATTAAAAAATATTATATAAAAATAAATTTAAATAAAACTTCGCATTAAAAATAACCCCAAATAACAAGAATCTTTACAGACTGCCTTTGATGGTAATATTTAAATTGAGTCTGATCAGTAAACGCAATATTACATTTAAACTTTTTCAAATTGAACTAATATCTTAATTTTTCTGACTTTTTTCAGTACAAAAGATAAAAGAGTTGACAGATTAGGTAACAGTATAACATTTTAATAACTTTTGTTAAAACAAACTTTGATCTAAGATTTAAACTTATAATGTCTAAGATATATTAAAAGTTGTTTATATCACCTGCAGTTTTCCGAAGAACAAAGGTATTATTAAATTTTCTGTGTATGCCCCGTGCCAATGACGTCACTCAAACTGTGTTTAAATTGGCCAGAAATTTCAATATAATAGTGATTTTAATGTCAGGATAGCAAGCTCTCAGGTTAATCTTTTTTTTAAGAACTTGTAAATTTATCATATATAACAAACTGGCTACGCAGTTAGGTACTCAAACTTCACGCAACCTCTGTTCCAATTGGCTTATAATTTTATAAAAAGAAATTTAGTTTAGTTCACCCTGCAACCAGCCAGCTCTCAAACAGTATATAACCATTCTATTAACTTTTATCCAAAACTGTTATATATTTAAGAAAATCTCTCTATTTTCTTAGAAACTTTTAAAAGAACTAATTTAAACAATTAACACATTAAGCTGATTTGGAAAAAGTTTTAGCAGTTTTTTTTGTATTTTCTCTACTTGTAAAAATTTTGTATACAAAAGAGATTTCTTCTAAACAAAAAAAAATTAGGTTTTCTTTCAATTGTATTCTCTAAGGCGTACTACAACTTTAAAAATCAATTTTCCAAATTGTATTAAACAGTTTTTCATGATAAAAATCAAAACTAAAGAACACAAAAGAGACGTGTAATGGTAATAATGTGAAAAACTAAGCAAAATCATAAAAAAATCAAAACAAAGTACGCACTAAATGGCCATCAACGTACAATATTCGATCCTTTGTGTTCCTTTTTGTGTCTAATACATATATTTGTATTATTCCAAAATATATCCTTCTAAACACAATACGTTTAGCCTCGTTTTTTCAACAAAAAGTATACCACTACTACTCTTTTTGTTTAGTATTTAATGTTTTAAATTCAAATAGCTGTGGCAATTGTTGTTTACTTTAACCTTTTTCTTTTTTATTTAACATTTTTTTGTTTTGTTAGTGTAGTAGTAGTAGTAGTAGTTGTTGATCCAGTTTATCTACTATTCACTGAATAAAGTTGAGTTGAAAAAGGTAGTTTAGTATTGGTTTCTGCTTAAGAATTTATGTTTACAAAATTTTCTAATGGCTCTTATAACTGCCAAAGTTTTCGTTTCATATCACATTAACAGTAAACTGTTATTACAAACAACATTATTTGAACAAATATTGACTGTAAAAATCAGGCTAAAAGAGGTTCTAATATATAAAATAAGTTTATTGTGCAAACCGATTGGAATCTGCTTTCAAAAGTTGTATAAATTTCGAAAACTAATGATATGTAAAAAATATAGATAAGATTTAAGAATCAATAAGAAAGAAAAGGGATTTTTGATTTAAAAAATTAAAACAATTATGTTTTGTAAATGTATTTACTTGTTTAAATTCTATAAGCTATTTGGCATTTACAGTGGACAAAGGAAAATCTAAATATCCATCCTTATGGTGTTTTCTTTTCTGACGTAAATGTTGCATTAATTCTGCCCTATGCCTTTTTATACCCGCCACCAAAAAAATGGTGGGGGTATATTCATTTTGTCATTCCGTTTGTAACACATCGAAATATCCATTTTAGACCCCATAAAGTATATATATTCTGAATCGGAATGTGATTTTATGACGATCTAGCTATGTCCGTCCGTCTGTCCTTCTGTCCGTCTGTTGAAAGCACGATAGAGGTCGCACCGAAAAAGCTAGGTGGCTCAAATTTTGCCAGAATCTTTCTTATAGACAAGGTTTGTTTGGTATTGAAAATGGGCTAAATCGGATTATTAGGAAGAGAGTTATAGCTCGAAAAGCAAGAGTAGGTCGAAAAAACCGCGTCCTTCGAACATCGAATAAAATAGAATTGTGTCCAAACGCCTTAACGTAGCCTCATGAAACTTCGAATATATATTTCCTGGGTAAAGAGAATGTTTTTTCCCGAAAATTGTCTAAATCTATGCATTAGGAGAGGAGTTATCGATCAAAATGCACGAAAATTTATACCGCACAGTGTATTTTTCGGTATATTTAAAAGCAAAAACGTCATAAAAGCAACAAAATTGGATGTACGACTCTGAAATTTTGCACACTTTGCTTTTTGGTGAGACGCTTTTTTGTAGCGGAAAATCAATGTGCCACGCCTACTTTAACGCCCACCTCCCATATAACGTTTTACCTAAAATTCATATAATTTCTCTATTAATAAAGATTTTGGAATAATAAAGGGCTATATTGAAACACCTAAGTTGTACTCATTCGCAAAAATAACTTTGACACGCCTACTATAACGCCCACTTTTCACGTTATTTACCGTTAATGAAATTTAAAAGCTCATAAAACCGCTAAAATTAGAGGTATGATGATTTTGCTATGTATATCCCCCTAGGCAATTTTATTACTATGCCAAAAAATTAAGGTGCCACGCCCACTTTTACGCCCACCTCCCATATAACGTTTTACCTAAACTTCATATAACTTCTCTATTAATAAAGATTTTGGAATAATAAAGGACTATATTGAAACACCTAAGTTGTACTCATTAGCAAAAGCAACTTTGACACGCTTACTATAACGCCCACTTTCACTTTTGAATTGTGTCCAGACGCATAAACGTAGTAATGTAACTTCAAATATATACTTATCGAGTCAAAAGAATATTTTTCCCTGAAAATCGCTTAAATCTATGAATTAGGAAAAGAGTTATAGATAAAAATGTACGAAAATTTATACCGCACAGTGTATATTTCAAATTTAAAACGTAATAAAACTGACAAAACTATATGTACGATTCTGAAATTTTGCAAACATGGCTTTTTGGTCAAAGTCTTCGTTATAACGGAAAATAGATGTGCCACGCACACTTTTTTCCTTAAATTTTAAAAAAAATATATTAGTCATATATATTAGCATTTATTCATCTTACACTGCACCATTTATTGTACTGTAGCTAAATATAAGATAAAGATGATAAGATAGATGACTCTACTAGCAACTACTAGATGGCATGCTAACAACTTATGCTTATGTTCTCCTGAAGTTATGCTCTATTAAAAATGGGAATTTAGGAAAATTTTGACTTAAGTAAAAAAAAATTGTCTCTAAACATTATAAACAATTTATTTTTATGTACTTATGGCTAACAAATTTTAAAATTATACAAAACTTATTTCGTTTGAAAATCTTTTAAAAGCAAAATGTTATAAAAGTTTAAAAATCAAAATCTTACTAATAAATTTCCCGTTTTAGAAAAATGCAGAGAATGTATATTTTAAACCACCCTGTGGCCCTTAAAATTTAACCTTAAATTCACTTTCTTCCTCTTAAATTCATGTAAATTCTCTATGAATAAAGATTTTGGAATACTAAAGGACTATATTGAAATATCTAAGTTATGTTTATTAGCAGAAACTTTATTGACACGCGTATTTTAACCGCCACTTTCATTAAAAGACTAAATTTAAGAAAACATTTTACTAGCATACCGAAGTTATAATGGGTGGTTTAATTTTAAGGGACTATGTTGATTTTTAATAAAATTATTATGAAATGATTATCATTTATTTTTATAATGATAATATTTGTATGCTTCAATTATGTATGGAATAAAATATCGGCCAAATGGCCCTCCAACCTAGGCGGCACACCACGATCCGATAGTCCAAATTTTCAATGACACTGTTGATGCTCGATTGTTGGGCACGATGATGAGTCGAGTTTGCTTGCTCTTTTGCCACGTTATCGTGAAAAACAGCAGAACTAAGATGGCATTCACAGAGGTTTTCACATTTCATACAGACCTGCTTTGCAGACATTTAAATATTTTTTACAATTCTCACGATTGTGGACGAATTCGAACGATTATGTTGACCAAAAGAATCACGAAGTGCACAAAATGCATTTTGATTTGAACGCCCATTTTTATAAAAATCTTTAATATTTAAAAGCGTTGCTCGATTGCGTATCTTTCCACGGTTCAAATTGAGTTAGTCTGAGATTGAGAAATGTCAAATGAAATACAAGAAAAAAGTTGAAGTTTAGGTGTGGTTCACCTTAAACATGGGCCCTTAAAATTGAACCACCCTCTACAAAGAAAGTGATACATATTTTATTATAAAGAGATTATTCTATAGCGATTAACAAACTAATAAATATTGTGCTTTAAATGTACACAAAATTGGTGGTGGGTATAAAAGATTCGGCACAGCCGAATATAGTGCTCTTACTTGTTTGTGTTCTTTTCTGAAAAATGTGCAATATTATAAACGGGTGACATGTTCTTTTGTAATAATGTTGCCATAAAAATGAGAAAAAACGTTACATGTCGTACCCTGAATTGAATCAAAAGGTTAGAATATTGCACTCTTTAACAGCTAACATTAAAAAGGAGAATTAAGTTTTTGTAGTGGTTAAAAATAATTTTTGGTACCCAATTATTAAAATGGAAGCAAGAAATGCAGTTTTACATAAAAATAGGCTGTCATGTAAAAAAGGTGAAAATTTCTGTTCTATTCTGCTGATTATAAAGGTAGCATTTTATTAGGGTGCAGGTGACCTTTGAAAAGTGCTTAATAATAAAAGGGCAACATTGTTTGCTAGAAAAGAAAACACCATTAGTTTACTCAAAACAGTGTTTCTTACAAAGTGATTTTTAGAAGCAAAATTTATCTCAAACTCTCTGTGCAAAAAAACCTCTTTAAGGTTAAAATAAGCTAATATTTTTTGCTAAAATTTAAGACTTGTTAACATAGAATCTATAAAAATAGATTTTCTGAAGGTATTTTGAACAAATTCTTTATATATATATAGTTTGAGAGAAAATTTCTAAGCTAAGATCAGATTGTTGCAGCCTTCGATGATAATGGGCGTTCAAATCAAAATTAATTTCGTGCACTTCGTGATTTTTTTTGTCTTGATTATCAACCAAATATTTCCACAATCTTAAGAATTGTTCTTAAGTTTTAGTTAAACGGGTTTGCAGGAAAAGAAAAAAACAGCTGTGCATGCTCGCCCAGTTCATTCTACGGAAAACATTGATATTATTTGCTATAGTATGGAAGAAGAGCCGTCAACCTAAACCTGTTGTCGTGCCCAACAATTGAACATTTCACGAACATCACTGATGCGAATTTTGAATAAAGATTTAAATTAACTTGCTTACAAGGTTTATTTAACTCGAACACTGAAGGCTATTGACCATTTCAAGCGTCGTCAATATGCCAAATGAATGGTGAAATAGACACAAGTGCATGGTGACTTTACAAAAAAAAATCATCTTTAAAGATGAGGCACCCCTTTACCTCAGAGGATTAACAATCAGAATTGCAATATTTGGGTAAATGAGATTTCACGAGTGATTGTTGAATGGCTGATGTATTTACGAAGAATGACTGTATGATGCGGTTTAGGGGTTTGTGTTATCAAAGGGGCGAACTTCTAAAAATAAGTTTGACTAAACAGTTACTATGAATTGTGTTCGCCATTGCGAGATGATAATGGACTTCTTGTAGCTTGAAATTGATTAAATGGACCTGGACCATATACAGTTCGAAAAGGAGGGTGTCACTTGTCACACAGCTAACGAAATAATGGCTCTTTTGTATAAGAAATTCAATGGCTGTGTTATCTCATCATGTCATTGTTAATTTGCCACGACAATCATGTGATATGTTAGTTAAGAAATTCTTTCCTTAGGAATAATTAAGATAACAGTGTACGTCAATAAGCCAAAAAAAAAAAATCAAGAACCTAATGCTGAGATAATTTGGCATATTAACCACGTTGAACCTTAATTATGTCTTAGTTTCATTGAAAATTTTAACTAACTAATAGAAGCATTTCATCGTGGGAAACAGTTGGAGTATAATTTGTTCCACACATAATTTCTATGAATCCTTTAATCATAATAAAAATATGAAGAAAATTTTTTGATTTTGATCACCCTGTAAAAACTGATCCAAAATCGTGCAGTCAAAATTAACTCTGATGTGCTAACAATGTAAACGCTGTTTTGCATAATGTTAGGTAATCGAAGTGTTAAATATCGGCCACTTGTTCCCCGACGAAAGGGGATATACGAGAATATTACTGCTTTCCTAAATTGCCAAAAATGGTGATTCTTATATATTCATTAACTCGTACACAAAAGTTTTGTTCAAATGCTTATATATAAAAAAAACTATCAACATTATTAGATGTAATTTGTTACCACGATGTGTTTAAATTTTCAAATTAACTAAAATTATAACGACAAATGGTTTTTGGCCACTTCTGAAAATTTTTGAATTTTGAGTCAATACCCTGTTGTAAATCAAGCGGGATTTTTGTTTTGAGGTAGATACTTTGGACACTTAAAACTCCTTATATATATTTTTCGTGTTTAAAAGTCTAGTTCATATGTATATATATATGTGTATAATAATTACTAACCAAATTATCTAAAATTTAATTTTTACAGGCAGCTATGACTTTTTGCCTACCCTGTGTGTTAAGCGAAAAAAATTACTTTAAAAGATGAGAATGTGTGCACAAACAGTCTTTTTAGCCATAAAAATTACTTTATAAAGAACAAAAACAAGCTCTAGACGTATACGATTCACTTTAACGCTTTTGTAACAAATCTTGTTTTAAACAAAAACATATGCAACCCTATTTAATAAAAAGTTATGACACTTTCAAATTAAAAATAAATACACCCATATTATTAAATTTACATATAAATTGAATAAATAAATTGTCACACAACTAAATAAATCGAGAAACCATTAAAAACATACAAACAATATATGTGGCTTTTGTAAGCAGTAATAAATGAAATTAAATAACATATAAAGGATTATAAGGATGCCAAACAGCAATACAATTTTATATACACAAAACACCACATCAAAAATGAATAAACTCAAATACCCTGCACTTTTAAAAGGCACATGTAATAACCATATAATAGGCCATGTATTGAAGATACCATACCACTAAAACTGTTGTTATAAAGGCAAGAATCAGAACATCTTGTTTCTTTCTATACGTTATAGATAAAAATTAAGAGTTTTAAATTTTTCGATTACTAAGAGATATATTTGTTATTACTTACGTATAGAATATAATTTTGGTTAATTTTGAAAAACTTTGATCAACGGATTAAGAATAAGCACGTTTGTAGGAAACAAGTAGTGGTACCCTTATGTGGGCATGGCACTTCATAGTTAAATAAATTCTTAATTGCAACGTTTCATAGAGTTATCCCGTTTTTTTACATAATATTATGTTTTAACTGAACCATATGCGGTAAAAGTCCTATTAAATTGATACAACAATACCAGCCACATTTTAATAAATGGATGTAAAATTGGCTAGTCCCACATATAATCAGCCAATTTATTTCAGGACAAATATATAGAACCGCTGATTCAGATGAGAATTTCAAATCTTTAACAATATACAAAATACACAAAATCGAAGAGTCAACTATATATGGGAGGCTGGAATTGAAGTAGATGTGTTCAAGTAATTTCTGCTAACGAATTATACAAAACTGCAAAATTTGTTGGTAACTGACTCAGATATTATGAGTGAATCAATAAAATTTAAGTGAAAATATAGTAATATTTTTTATTGGGCACATTAAGCTTTTCAAATATGGTCATAAGCAAATGTGCGCTATATATTAAAAATATATTCTTTTCGCGACTAAATTCTGCGACATATTTTATATACCAATTTATACAGAAAATCATGTTATACCAAAATCCTGTTTGGTTAATAACACTGTCGATATTTGTTTTTTATTGCCTAATTGTTGTTAGTTTATTAGCATAAACTTGAGACTTAACATATTCTCAAAGACAGAAACCTTAAGCTGTTAGTTAGCGATAACTGCCAGGTTCAATAACAGGACCATTAAACGAGTCAATTGTTAGACTTGTTAAGGAAATTGAAAACTTTTCTAATTTCCAAAAAAAAATTTTAACAAGCCAAACAAATTTATTTTATGCAGTCTTTTCAATTTTAGTTCGTACAACTTAAGTCCTTTGTTAACGTTCTTTTTTGCGGCCTATAAAAAATGTTCACTTTTCTGCACTCAGTTTTGAAAACTTTTTAAAAGTAATAAGAAACAATTTTAATTTGTGTCAAGAGCTCTTACAGATTGTGCTAGTTTTATACATATGTAACGAAGGCAAAATTATGCGATCACTTCCAATTGCATAGGTTCCCCCAAAGCATATTTCTTCATCAGGCAGTTTTAATTCGTCAGCTTTTTATTTTTTTCTTCACTTATTTTAAGTTTCAGCTGTCAAAGTCCATAGATAAAAAAACAATTTTCTCTCTTCTCTCATTTATTTCAAATTCCGAACTTCATATTAAAGAGATATACATAAATAAAAATTTTATTTTTGAACTGCGGTTACCTGAAGAATTAATATGCTTTGGGTTCATTCTGTGAAGCATAATCTTCAGGTTAATGATATTTTTTGATTCAATACATGGCTATGTTCCGGCCGTATGGAAGGATATTCAAGATCGTAGCGGTTATATAGTTAAAGCTATTCCATTTCTCATTTTTCCACAAACGTAGAAACTCAACGAATGTTTTGCATACCTTTTCTGGCAGACTAGTTTAATTTTAGATTCGTCACGAAACTAATTATTGTTAACTTCAATGTTAACTCAAAGTTATTGGTTTTAAAAAATAAAAGTAAATATATGAACAACTTTTTAAAATTTTTTTAATAATATCAAAATGGCCCTATCAATACCATTTAGTGCATAAAATCCAATAAGAACTGCATCTTTAGATTTTCGATATTGTTAAAAAAGGTTCCGCGTTAAATGCAATCAAGTAAGGGATCAGTAAGTTCTAAAAAAATTAAGTAATTTAACTTAACAAAGATAGTTTTTAGATTTTGATTTCGATTGTAATCATATGATAACATTAAGAAATGTAAATAGTTAAATAATTATAAAATACAAAGTTTTGAAAAAATAAAAAATTTTGAAAAAATAAAAAATTTTGAAAAAATAAAAAAAAAATTTTTAAAGGACTTTCAGAAATCGGTATCGACGCGGAACGTTTTTGTTCCGAAATGGCCTGGGGAAACATTTTTTGGTTTTAGTACAACATCGGCTACAGAGTGGTGATAGGGCCTTATTTTGGTTGTACCCCTAATGTATATATTCGGCTGCCTCGAATCTTATATGCCTTTTAAATAGTTTGTGCCATCATGAAATTATGAATTACATTTGTGACCAAAACTTTTATAGGTTTTTTAATTTTTTTCTCCGATATCTTTCTCAGAAGTTGATCCAATGAACCAAGGTTTTTTTCTGTTAATATTGACAAAGGTTTGTACTTTATATACACGTTACAAACGTTGCAAGAAGTTCCATAGCAGCCGCTCATAAACCCAGCTCCCAATATACCCACATATTTAAAACTATAACAAAACCATTACACTCTCATATGAAGATTTTAAAAATAATTTCAAAACGCTGTTAAAATGTGTATTTCTATATGATAAAATGGCATACCAGAACACATTCATAAGATAGTCTCGTCGAAACAGCGCTCAGAAAGCCTAACGTTAAAACTTGATAAATTTATTTCAATCCATTTTAATATATGTAATGATTTAATACAAAAAGGCTTACAAATTTTTTTGCAAAGAAAAGGTTTATAAAACGATAAATTTTTGATAAAACAAAAAAAATTAACAAAAACTTAAAGCTTATGGAAAATAATTAAAAACTTTTTTTGTGTTTGTTTTATGTGAAATTGCCTATAAATAAAGAACTAACTAAATTCCACTATAAATGTATTTTATTAACAAAAAATTTTAAAAATTTAGGAATTTATGAACATTTTTTAACCCAAAAACTGTTGGGATGGTTTAGTGAATATACGTGTAAAGCCTTTAAGACACATGGAAAATAAAGAAGATGGCATGTATAGTATATACATGTATATTTTGCATAAAAAATAACAATATTTTTTGATAACATATTTAGAAAATGAAAACAAACGAAAAATGGAAAAAGATGGTGTTGCCTTTTTTTTTTTTTTTTTTTTTTTTTGTTATATGCTACATATTTCAAAAGGTCGAGTTATCTTTTTTTTACTTCTTTCTAACCCCACTTTGGGACGGGGTTTTTTTTTTGTAAATATGCTAAATAACCAAAACCAGAAACAAAAACTTATAAATACTATATAAACCTGCTTAAACACACACATAAATAAATACTTATTAATCTTATACAGTAAGAAACTCACATATAATATTTACATTTATACACATACATGCTCACTAAAGCATAAAAACATAAATTCTATAGAAAAATAAATAGAGCAAAAAACTACATTCATAAGTGTGTATGAATGTATGTAGATTTACAAGGAAGTAATCAAAAACAGGTTATAAAGAACATGAAGGATTTAGTTTCATTTTATTTTTAAGCTTAGTTTGTTTATTTATCCTTTATATTTTTAAACAATAATACAGAGTAAATAAAATAACCCTTTTTATTTGGTTATTGCTGCTTAAATTCTATAATCATATAAAATTCGTTTGGTATTAAACTTTAATGTTGTTTGGAATCTTCGGTTTTTATTTCTCTCTTACACAATTCAAGTTTACCAAAAAAGATATTTATAACAAATACGTGTACACTTAGTTAGCTTGCTATCACTTATCCTTGCAGTGTCTGAACATTTGTTTTTCTACTTACAGACTCCGGAGAATTGTAAGACCGATAAGGATTGCACAGCTATGATGGTTTCATGGGGGGGAGAGGCGGAAATCCAATCTGGTGATATATTAATTGTTGAAATAAATGATGCTCTATTGACTCCCAAGGATATAAATTTAACAACCAGGTAAGTTGTAAAAGGATAATAAAAGAGGTTGAAAAAAACAACATACGAATACAAGAAATGGAATAATAATAAAATTTCATTTTGTTGCATGTGTGTGTTTTTTTCAACAATGGTTTTAAAATTTTTATTTGTTATTTATGACTAAAGGGGTAGATTTATGTTGGAGAATGGAGGAATAAAAATATGAAACTTAGAAACAAATTAAAATATAATGTTTCAGTGTATTAAATTTTGATCTTCTTAAGAAAAACTTAAAAAAAAAGTATATTTCCGTATAGATGCTTTAGATCCCATTTAAAACACACAGCTAAAACTGTGCTGAAGATTTAAGTTGGGTTTTATAAACACATTTAATATATACACACGTACATACATTCATAAAATATAAATTAATACCTGGATCATCAGCTATCACGTACACCCATCAAACACTTAATGGAAAATTGTAAAAATTTCTAAAAGTGTGAAGAAGATTACCAATTCTTAAATATATAAAATTAAAATTCAATATTCAAAAATTGCATTGTAATATTAAAGGTAAATTTTCTATAATAAATATCAAAATATATATTAAAATAAGCATAACTGCAGAACTAAATCAGAAAAATCCAACCGAAAAACCTTGGTCCTTAAATAAATGCACGGCTCACAGTAGACCAGCTTACGAGAAGGCGGTCAGAATTACATAACTTTTGATTGGCTTAAAACTTTGGCCTTTTATTTCTGTCATGAAAAGTAAATTTCAAGCGATAAGAGAAAAAGTTATGAAGGCTTTAAATAAGATTTTAGTTATAGTTTATTATAGCGTCTCGACTTTTCACGATATACTTTTATGTAAACATTTTTGGCACTTTAGCTACATACATTAGAATAACTTGAAAACGGTTTGCCTTATGCACTTAAAACAAACCCAAAACTTGTCAAAAATATTATCTTTAAGTCGTGCTTACATTGGTTTTAAATTTGCCCAGTATTTTCAGAGATATCGGGGAAGTTGTGGCAAAAAAATGTGTTTTTAAACTAAATTTCAACTCTTTTGATTTTTTAAAACTTCCTAAAAAATATAAAACGACAAAAATTCCATTACTTTTTTGCGAGCGTATAGGCAATTATGTTAGAAACAAAACGAGCCATATTTTCTTCAAATTTATCTACAACTTTTGATTTAATTTTTGACGGCATGATGTATATAAATTTAGCTAATTTAGCGATTTTTAACACTAAATTAACGTGTTTTATTTCATTTTAAAATGAGGTACCTTCACTTTATTGCGAATAAAATCGAAACGCGTTCATCAATTTATAACTGATGTCTCATTTCGTTCAAAGGTTATTTGACTTTACATGAATGTAATAAGATTTTACACTTTTTCCCATTTTGGAGTTGGCACGACTTTTTTATATATAAAAAAAATTTTTTTTTTTTTTTAACCATTACTCAGTAATTTTTTTTTACGATTTCACAAATTTGATCGTTTTTCAAAGGTAACAATTACATCTTTAAAAAAAGCAATTTTGAAAATCGCTTAATGAGGAGTAAAGTTATGTTTTCTTGATCTTATAATTTTTGGAAAAAGTCAGAAATATGATTAGTACCTGTAACTTAAAAATGCGGGTCTTTGAAGAAAAATGGAGATTAGATTTGAAATCAGCGACCTCAAATTAGTGTAAAATTTAATTAAGGTTCCAGTCAAAACAAAAAAAAAATAATTTTGTTCCATTGTGTAATTTATTTATTTGTTTTTTATTATTATTTTTTTTTCAACTAAAACTTTTGCTAAATTTGCTAAAATATAGTTGAAATGGAGTTTTTTAATTGCAAATTTGTTACAAATCTTTAAAATAAATAATCACAAAAAAATTCTTTTTGGCTGCCTTATAAAAAATGATTCACAGCAGAGATCTGCAACGAATACTCATGAAAAAAGTCAACTTGAATCACGAATCATTATTTCGTTGATTTATACGCAATGAATGGTCTTCAGTACTTACACTTACTTTTAAGTTAAAGGTACTTATATTACTCATATTCAGCAACACGTATGACTCAGTTGAACGCTATTGTCGTTCATGCAAGATAAAAGGATGATCAAAAGCAAGTATGACTCGCGTACTCATTATGAAGTTATGTGTTTTAACTAGGCTTGCCAGATTAAAATTTGATATTCACCATAATAATTGTGGATTATGGAAAAAATTGACAATTTAAGTTTAACAAAATAATACAAAAACAACCAGCAAAAATAAATTGCTTGCTTCGATGTCTCTTTAAAAGATTTAGATTTGGTTTTTGCGTATTATCTTTCAAATTTAAGGGATCATCTAAAACCGCAGTTTTTAAATTTGCTGCAAAAAATTTTAACATGCAAATAAAAAACGCAAAATAACTAGTTATTGTTAACCTCTTATAATAGAATACAACCAAAACTAAGACTAAAGGCCATAATCAGTTGCATTTATTTAAAAGTTAAATAGTGATACTTGCAAAAATTGTACATTACACATTGTAAAATTACAGATTTTCTGGCGGCCAAAAAATATCTTGCACTCTCCGACCTGGCAACATTGTTTATTTTTCATACAAATGAGAGCTGTTAAAGTGTTTGTTGTTAAATCAACTTGAATCACTCTATGAGGATAAGTATTTTCTTAAAAATATGAATCAACGTGGGTAGTTTTGCGAGTCATATAAGTATGGGACGGTATAAGTATAAGTACGACGTAGTACTCATGTTCATTGTGAGTTGTACTTTTAAATCAACATTGTTGTGGGAATGCGTACGTCAGCTCAGTTAACTTTCAATGATTTATACGCACTTATACTCAAATTTTATGATTCACCATCAAAAAACGACTCAAAGGCGATCACTGATTCACAGTGTGGTCATTATTCTTTGATTTTCTTTTGTTATTATTCTTCGGTGAACGTGGAAATTCTGAACAAGTAATAATGATGATATTTATTTAAAACTTTATTTCAAAGCATATCAAGAGTTTGAGAATCAGTGATTTTTCTTAAGCAAGTACAAAAATAAGCACAATATCTTTAATAACTTTTATGAAGAAGAATATCAAATATCTCTAACGGAATTGGTTTACGATAAGCTTTAAAAGTAAATAGTTTCTTTATATCTGTTGTGATGTTTACTATTTCACTAGACAGTGATACACCAAAATCACTTAACCATTATAAATAATAAATAACACCAGAATAGTGAATTATTATAAAAATTATCAATATTTAGAAAATATTTAAAAACACGGACTTGTAAGTCCATGATTTTCGGCATAGGGATTTCGTGATTATCATCCCTAATTACTACAGACATCACTCGTATTAAGTAAACTTTTATTAAGGTTTTCTAAATAAATATTTATAGTTGTTCTCTAAAATAACAGAAAATTTATTTCAGTACAAATTCATTACACACAAGTATGGGCCGTAAAATTTTATGACAGTAAACCAGATCTAATATAACTACTGTACTTCTTTCTTTATTTATCACTAAGACAAAGCAATTAATTTTGTTTTAAGCCAAACAAAAATTCGCTTCTAATTAATATACTATAAAAAGTAAAAATTTTACATAAATTATTTACCTGCCCTTAATACCTTATAATGCTTTCACTTACAATTCATTAACTTTTGCTTAAACCCCCAATTAAAACAACTCGCAACCTATTTTATATTGTACGTAGTTAACCTCAAATATCTTACTTAACACGTTTATACATTTTTTTAAGTCTTTTATCTTAAAGGATAAAAAATAAAAGGTTTTTATAGTTTTTTGCTTAACAGCAGAAACATAAAATTCGGATTTATGTCCTTGCATGCTTTCTTTTTCGATGTTTAAGTTACAGTGTAGCTAAAAATTGTGTCAACAAAGGAAATTTATTAAAAAATGTTAGAAAAACAAAATTTCAAAAACATTTTTTATAGGAAAACAAGTTTATAAAGAAAACATTATTTTATTTAAAACATATGTAGTAAAGTTAAGTTTAACATATAAAAGTATCTTTGATATTTCAGTATCATGTTGAAGTTAAGTTTAAAGCTTAATGCTGCACAAAATTTTAATGCTCTGAATTTATAATACCAAAACTCCTTATTACTTAAAAAATAACATAAATACCATTAAGTATACTAGTTATATTCTAAAAAAATATATATTAAATTAAAATATATTCAAAATATTGCTTGTATAGTTGAGTCATACATCGGTTTACCAATTTTATTTGTGAGCATCGGGTGGGCTTTAGAAATTTATGGTTTTGGCAATGGCTAACCTGCCATGATTGTATTTCCTTTGTTTGCAATTGGTCTCGTTTTCCAAATAATAGATAAATAATATGAATGTGATTATTCAAATATAACTTAATATTTTGTTTGAATAAACTTCAATAAAATAGTTTAAGAAAACTGTACTCCGGAGTACAAAAGAGCTTAGAACCATTGAAAGTTTCTAATATCTCTCTGCTGCATTTGCGTAAAAGAATATTGCTTCTACCGGTATGGTTCTATATGGTTGTTTGTTTTCACCTTCTCAAATTCATAAAGTGTAACCACTAAATACTTTAACACGCACCCTCCCATACAAAAGATCAACTCTTGCTTTCTGTCCATAGAATACCACGCAGATGATTTTCAGAACTTCGTATGATACATTGTGTCAAACTAATCCGAATGTACGCTCTCAATATTCTAAACCCTCTCTCTCTGTTCTGCTGATTTCGTAAGCAATTATTGCCGCATTAAGCTGTCAAAATCGTTCCATTTTCTTTGAATTTTCTGTTTTTCTTTGCAGAAAGGAAAATTTAAATAATTTTACCCAGCGTAAAGTTCATTGAGTATCATCTTTTGTTGCACTTAACTTTCGACAAATAATTTAAAAATTGCAGCAATCGATGCTTCACTATCTAGCACTGTGGTCCATAAGCTCGCAGACTCAAAATGCATTACAGCTTTAACTTAGTTGACTAGACTCCAGCTTCTGCCTATTCGTATTTACAGGAGTCATCAGTGAAAATACTGATGTCATAGTTGGTGCACTCATTGTATATTCACTATAAGCATATGAAGAAGTCTTTTATCCACTTTCTGCTAACTCATGCTCTCAGAGTCTCCATTGTTATCTGAGTTTCCATAACCTCGTTAAATTCAAGCTCCACAATATCTTTTTATCACGCATTCCACCCAAAGTAATGTGGCATACATTTCCCTTCATAGTACTGACTTTGTATCAGCTTTTTATAAATAATTCATACGGCAGTAAACCTACTATTACCTTTGTTGCCTGTGTAGAGGTGGTATGCACAACACCAGATATCCTAACGAAGTCAATCCTCTGAAGCCTATTTTACTTCTAATAATCGTGATTTAAACAGTTTGCAGTCAACTACCGACAAGCCACGTAACTGATTCTCGGTTTCACCATCGTTTTCAAATGTGCCGTCTTTGAGGGCGTAAATAAGTGAACTGATGTAAAATTCTTTACGCTTTCCGTATCCCTACCTTAATGATATTTCTCTACGGTAATTTTGTCTCTAGCATAAGCCTAAACTTCCTGGACACATTGATTTCGAACTCAAAGAGAATTTCGACCAATATAACATGCCTTCATATAAGCAAGATCATAGAATTCGATTTAGCGGCATTTATGGTTAACACACCATCTGAATTAGTCCCTAGAAATGACCCCAAAAAGAATGGAAAAAAAATTAAAGACTATGCCATCATCAAAAAAAAATTATCAAAGATAATAATCTTCATATTAAAAACATTTAACAAAATGGTTTAAATATTAAAAGTTTTTCGAAAAATAAGAAAAACCAAAAATTTATGGAATATTTCCAATCAAGTTAAAATAACCAAACCAATCTCTGTAATGAATATCTTTCAAATATATCGGATAATGTTTACAAGGGACTTATTATTTTAGGATAATATTTCTATGGAACAAAAATCAATCAAAAATTTTTATAAATCAAATATCTTTTTAATTTAAAAATTTCTTTAAAACATATTCATAGGTTATGAATTTTTAGTGAACATTTTTTTATTTAAATCCTTAAACTAACATCCTTTTATATTTTTCCGCAAAATTGTAAAAATATCTTCCATCTGCCTTTAAATATGTTTATTATTTCATTTTGTGCCCGCCTAACCTAAATTCTCCACCACTTACTTAATGGGTAAAAGTGTTAAATAATAAATTTTATAACTTAGTTTTTCAGCCTTAAACAAACATAAAGAAATTAAATAAAACATACACATACAGATTTATGTACTCGTATTTATATGGATGTGTTAAAGTGTTGAGGAAACTTTCATTTATGTGCTTGTTCTACATAAAAAATTTTTAGTTTTTTCTCTTTATGCCTGCACAATAAAATGTTTGGTGAAAAAGGAAAATATTTAACTTGTGTGTATGTGATTAACTAGAAAATTAAGTTATGCTGGATTACTGAACTGCAAACGAAAGTATTTAACTAAAATTTCGTTACATTTGCCTAAAGAATTTATTTACTTTAGCCATATTAAAATAAATTGTTTGCATAGTAAAGCAAACTAAGCATTTGGAAAATAGTTTACGAGTTAAAGGTCGCATAGTTAAATGCGATTTTTTGTAAAATAATTAAATATTTATGGAGTGGAACACAAAGGCGACAGAATGAAGGCAAGAGAGGTTTATTTATTTAAACATTCTGTTTTCGAAATGAAAATGGCTTAAGGTATTATCAATGCTCAAAAAAGAAAACAAAAAATATAGAACGAAAAACTTAGATCTTATCTTTTCAAAAGGAAACTAGATTAGATTTCCTTAGGGTAAAAAATACATAACCAAAAATCATAAACTAATAAATTCAAATTAGTTTAAAAAAGATAATTTTCTAATGAAAAATTATAAAAATCATCACACATTGTTCATTCATTTAAAACAAATTCTAAGAGAAAAAAACACTATTTTACAAATGACATTGAGTGGAATCTAAGCTTCAAAAAACAAAATCGGAAATGTAAACAGAAAACACAAAAGGGTTTTTCTTTTAATCCTAAGACTTATAACACAAACACACATATGAATGTACTCACACTCAGGTATATAAAGCATACAGCTTCGTATTCATGACATTAGAATCGAAATGGCGTAGCTTAAGAAAGTTCCTAAAATCTGTTTATTCTTCACTTATTACAGCACATAAGGGATTTTAACACGCTTCTGTTTCTGATATAAAATTTTTCTATAAGAGAGTGTATAGGATTATGTGTATATGTTTGTCGATGACAATGTGTCACTGATTTAGTTTACGAGACTTATATATACACCTGTTTTGATGTCATGTTTCAATTTACTTAAAGTTTTTTTTGCTAGAGTTTGCACATATTTCAAAAAGGGCTGTTTGACAATTACATTAGAATTACCGGAATAATGTCTTTACGGCAACAAGTTAAAAAAATATTATTTTTTTTTTATTTAAAACAAATTCGTATATCAAGAACGATAAGCCATAAATAATTTTACATATTGCAATTTGCATTAAAAAAAATATTTCACTTAAAAAAAGCAACTGAAATAATTTGTTAAATACTCCACCCCCACCCAGCAAAAAAAAACTATGATAGGGGTTCAACTAGTGACTAAGTGATTTAATTTAGGTGAAAACACTCATGATTTTAACATAAGCATTGGAGATCATGTGTTTACATGCTTAAAACATATTCACATTAGATAAAAAGACTCCAAAGTTTCATGAGCTTAATTTGTTTATTTGTACGAATTGGTAATGGTATTTAGCATGATTTTGCGTTCATTTTGAAGCATATGATTTATGAAAAATTATTTCGCATTTTGGAAGTAATTTAGAACGAATAGTTCCCCACTATTAAATGTAAATGTAAACAATTTTGCACTACTTCTAAATTTGTTTGCTGGGCTACTTAAGAGAATATTTTTTCCAAACCGCACGCATACATTAAAAAGCCGATAGACCCAAAACGAGTCACTGTTTGGTGCAGATTTTGGTCCAGAGGCATAATTGGGCCATTTTTCTACGAAAATGCGCAATAAGTGGCCGTAGTCAATGGCGATTGTTATTGGGCCATGTAGAACGAATGTTTGTTCACAAAAATTGAAGAGGAGGATATTGGCAACATTGGTTTCAACAGGACGGCGCTACGTGCCACACAGCCGAAGCTACACTTTTTTTTATAGCATTTAAGAAAAAATGTTAATTTGCGGACCCTTTGCAAGGTAATGATTTTTACAATTTTGCTATACAAACATATATAGTAGAATTGCATCATTTATTTGTAAAATTTAAACGCCTAATTCACAAGCATATTTTATTGATAGCTTCGATTTTCCAAAAATAAATTTTCGGAATGAATGAATTATATAACAGAAATCTCTTAATAAAAATATATTATTTTGGAAAATTGGGTGAAATTACTCTTAGGAAAAATGTTTATAAAGAAATTTTTTTCTTTAAATCAAAACCAGAATCTTTCACTAACGAGAAGGAGATTTCTTACAGAGATATTTTTACAAAATGATATCTGAAAAATCTCACTCATACAGAAATTCATCTTCGGACTGGTGACACTTTTTCATTAGAGATGTGACATCATTGTTATAACACATGCAATCTACTAAACTAAAACTGATATTATTCCGGTATATAAATACTTGAAAAAAAAAGATAAAAAAAATTACTAAATAGCTTTATAAAAATTGTAGTTTGTATGTTAATACAATATTTTTTTTTTTATTTCTATGACTTCAGGCAAAAATGTCTTAAATCAGAAAATTTCAGTTTGTATTTTTGGTTGGGGTTTATGTATACATATCTGTGTTGGAGGATTATCAATGCAGACCACCACTATTTCTGGTCCCTTTTTAAACACCCTTCCACACATACCCCTAAACAATTTTATGACTATCAATCATCATCCGTTCCTTCACTGAGTCTCGTGATTTCACATTTAAAACAAGTGATTTCCAAAAATTCTAATCGAGCAGTCCCTCGCAAATGCCGGCATCTTCGATTACAATTAATGTGTGCTACCAGTTAACTTAATTCCACCGTGATCTCAGAATCTCTAACAGATTAAAGCAACGCTTTAGGATTCTTCCGTTTACAGTTATAAAGAATACTAATTCCACTATTCATATCCATATTGTGCATGGATACGGATACATCCGCTATAATCGTGCACGTATTCCTTTGAGCAATTTCAATCGACTTAAGCGCTCCATCGGCATCTGAGTTCGAGGTGCAGGATTCTACAATGCCCTAGATGCTGATGTTGCTATTGATTCCTTCATTTTTAATAGCACTTCAAATAGCACTTTTGAAAGACACGATTTTATGAGCACATCAAGTAAACGCTAATTTCATTCCTACTAGGAATATATAAAAACAATATAAATTTTTTTATTCAAAATTTCGATAAAAAGAAAATTGTAAAATTTCTAAGAAAATTAAAAAAAAAAATTCAAAACTTTTTAAGGGAAGGAAAGTGTATTAAAAATGTTTAAGTAAATAAATTAATAAATTAATTAAATAAATTAAAATGAATGTAAAGTTTCCTAAAAAAAAATTCTAAAGAAAAAATTTTCCATTTAAAGGATATTTATTGAAAAATTTACACAAATTTGTTCACACTTATCAAATTTCCTAAACACACGCAAATATCTAGAAAAAAATTTAATCAATAATAAATTAATTAATTTTATTTGAAAGTGTTATTTTTTAATCCTTTTAAAACAAATTTTAAAGAACGAAAATTTATAAAAAAATTGTTTTTTAATAGACAAAAAATTTGATCACAAATTTTGCATAAAAAGAATATTTATTGAAAATTTTCTACAGACACAAAATTTTTCATATATGTATGTATATCGAATATTTTCTATAGATATAAAAACGACCGATAATTTCCTGGAAAAAGTCAAATATCTAAAAAATATTTTAAATATTTATTTCTAATAATTCATTTATTAATTGATTTTATAGATAAAGCAAAGCAATTTACCATTTTTTTTTATTGATTTTTTTTCAAATTTTTTATATAAACATTTAAAGAGAAAAACAAACTACATATCAAAATTGATTTAAAAAAATAATTCTATCGAGAGAAAAACTAAAATATAATAATTACATTTATAAGTGTCTAAAATTGAAACAATTCCAAATGAAAGACAATTTTTTTTAACAAATATTTGAAACTGCCCTCGAAACAACAATCATTTTTAGTTTTCTCTTTTTATATAATTCAGTATTTTGTCCCTTGATGATATGTTTGTCTTAATTTCAATAAAAAACTAAAATTTACAATAGCAATACTGACAACACCGACATTATTATTTAACAACACTAACATTGTTTTCAACTCTTGAATACCCTGCATCAGTTAAATAGTATTTACAAAATGTACAACAACGATATTTGACTTTGTTGTTATTTCGATGTGAACTTTTCTCTGTAAAGAAATTGATTTTTAAAGGAGCAAGTTTCACTACCAAATTCTCCAGGTAATAACTTATATATTTAATAATTTTATTGTAAATATACATTAAATATAAATTAGCTTTATAATTTTTAACTTTTTAAAAAAATATTGAAAAAATTACAAAAATTCCAATCTAATAAATGAACAAATGTGTGTATATAAGCCCATATGATTCTTGGAAAAGTGTAACAAATAGATATTTACTCACTGGCACATGTTATTTCTATGAAACAACTAAGGCAATATTTTTATACCCGCCACCAAAAAAATGTTGGGGTATATTCATTTTGTCATTCCGTTTGTAACACATCGAAATATCCATTTTAGACCCCATAAAGTATATATATTCTGAATCAGGGTTTGATTTGATGACGATCTAGCTATGTCCGTCCGTCTGTCCGCCTGTCCGTCTGTCCGTCTGTTGAAAGCACGATAGAGGTCGCACCGAAAAAGCTAGGGGGCTCAAATTTTGCCAGAATCTTTCTTATAGACAAGGTTTGTTTGGTATTGAAAATGGGCTAAATCGGATTATTAGGAAGAGAGTTATAGCTCGAAAAGCAAGAGTAGGTCGAAAAAACCGTGTCCTTCAAACATCGAATAAAATGGAACTGTGTCCAAACGCATTAACGTAGACTCATGAAACTTCGAATATATATTTCGAATATATATTTCCTGAGTAAAAACAATATTTTTCCCTGAAAATTCTCTAAATCTATGCATTAGGAGAGGAGTTATCGATCAAAATGTACGAAAATTTATACCGCACAGTGTATTTTTCGGTATATTTAAAAACAAAAACGTCATAAAAGCACCAAAATTTTGCACACTTTGCTTTTTGGTAAGACGCTTTTTTGTAATGGAAAATCAATGTGCCACGCCTACTTTTACGCCCACCTCCCATATAACGTTTTACTCAAAATTCATATAATTTCTCTATTAATAAAGATTTTGGAATTATAAAGGGCTATATTGAAACACCTAAGTTGTACTCATTCGCAAAAAAACCTTTGACACGCCTACTATAACGCCCACTTTTCACGTTATATACCGTTAATGAAATTTAAAAGCTCATAAAACCGCCAAAATTAGAGGTATGATGATAAAATTTGGTACGTATATCCCCCTAAACAATATCATTACTGTGTCAGAAAATTAAGGTGCCACCCCCACTTTTACGCCCACTTCCCATATAACGTTTTACCTTAAATTCATATAATTTCTCTATTAATAAAGATTTTGGAATACTAAAAGGCTATATTGAAACACCTAAGTCGTACTCATTCGCAAAAATAACTTTGACACGCCTACTATAACGCCCACTTTTCACGTAATCTACCGTTAATGAAATTTAAAAGCTCATAAAACCGCCAAAATTAGAGGTATGATGATCAAATTTGCTACGTATATCCTTCAAATCAATGTTATCGTTGTGCCAAAAAGTTTAGGTGACACGCCCACTTTAACGCCTACCTCCCATATAACGGTTTATCTTAAATTCATGTAATTTCTCTATTGACAAAGTTTTTGGGAAAATAAAGGACTATATTGAAATATCTAAGTTGTATTTATCAGCAGAAACTTTATTGACATGACTACTTTAACGCCCACTTTTACTAAAAGACTACATTTACAAAAGCATTTTAGTAGCATATCGAAGTTATAAAGGGTGGTTAAACTTTGAAGACCGATGTTGAATTTAAATAAAACACAAATTATTTAAGATATTATTAGTATTTCTTTTTGTAATTATAATATTTGTATGGTTCAATTATGTATTTAACAAAATATCGGCCAAATGGCCCCTCCATCCTTGCGCCACTCCTCTATCTGATGGTCCAAATTTTCAATGACAATGTTGATGATGATGAGGCGATGTTGACTGCTCTTTTGCCACACTATCGTAAAAACCAGCAGTGGTTCCCATTCAACGAACTAAGAAGGCATTCACAGATTTTCTAACATTTTATACAGACCTGTTTTGCAGAAATTTAAATATTTTTTACAATTCTCCCGATTGTGGATGAATTTGAACGATTATGTTGATCAAAAGAATTACGAAGTGCACAAAATGCATTTCGATTTGAACTCCCATTTTTATAAAAAAACCTGAATCACTTTAAAGCGTTGCTCATTTGCGTATCGTTTCACGGATCAAATTGAGTAAGTTTGAAATTGAGAAATGTCAAGTGAAATGCAGAAAACAAATTTAAAGACTAGGTGTAGTTCACCTTCAACATGGGCCCTTAAAATTTAACCACCCTTTACAAAGAAAGTGATACATATGTTATTATAAAGAGATTATTCCATAATGATTAACAATATAATAAATATTGTGCTTTAAATGTACACAAAATTGGTGGTGGGTATAAAAGATTCGGCACAGCCGAATATAGTGCTCTTACTTGTTAACATTGTCATTTCCTCTGTTGTTTGACCTTAACCAAACTAATAGAAAATAGTATAACAAAAGCCTTGGGATTTATTTTTTCATGAACAAAATATTTTGAGAATCTCAACATACAATATGTTGTAGTAAATCGCATCCAAATGGTTAAATGATTTCTAATGATGTTGTTGCAATGCTGTTAACATTGCAATTTTTGTAATCAAAATCGTACACCAATAGTATAACTCGAATTAAGTCAATGTTCTTTAATAGTCAGCAAAACGACAGAATTGATGTCGATAGTTACGAGTGGGTACATTTTACGATTATTGAGGAGATGGTACAAAAACTGTTTATATGTTACGCGTACTACGTACATCGTGAGGTAGGCCAATATATCGGTTCTTTTTTTTGACCTCTACCGATCAGTACCACTTCCTTAAATGATCCTTGCTCCACAGCTAGCATTTCTTTTAGACTAAAAAATGTTTTCACGCCAACGACTGTGGATTGTTGACAATCCTCATTAAACAGTTCTTTCTAATCGCCAACATTTTTTTCAGAATAAGCCCTACCATTGTACCCACATTTTTTGTGTGACCCGTGATCTTTAATTTCAACAATTTTGGAATCTGGTCCACAAAATGCACCTGAAGATCTTCTCTTTACTAGATCGTCAGCAGTTTGTTTTGCAGCTATTTCGAAGACTTTCACCCGATTCACCTAGGCATTTGAAGGAACAGAAGAATCCTAGACATAGTTAGTAAAGATATCACCTACTCTTTACATACAGAAGAATCCTAGACATAGTTAGTAAAGAGATCACCTACTCTTTACTTACTATGTCTAGGATACTTTTGTTCCCCAAATTCGATCCAGCGCCATCGTCTTATATCTAAATTGCCGATCTTGCACACCCTTCTACCAGTAAGGCTGTAATGGCAGTAATCCCAGCTTAGCTCCATTGCTTGCATTAGAGTAGTATGTATTTTACCACATATACCACGAGTAATTCTTTAAACCCCTGCTTAAGACTTAAAATCAGATCACTTTGCGGTGAAGTACAAAATGTAAGCCACTAAAAACTTATTTGTTTTGCTATGGCCAACTAAAGCGTTACTTAGATAATTTCCTGCGTAGAAATGTTTAAATTTTAATTTTTTAAAAGGATAAAATATCAATTCAGGAACATCTTAAGATTTCGGTCTAGAAGCCTTTAAGACATAAGGCTATTGCAACTAAGGTCTTAACCCAGCAAAATAAAATAACTTAACGTAACTGGAGGTTCTACAAAATACAATAAAGAGAATTAGCATATAACAACTATGGTAATGCCTTTATATTTAACTAAACCTAGAATAAAAGACTAAACAAAATACTGTAGAAGTCATAAGTAATTTAATATATTTTTATGCAGACCTTTTTTTAACAAAAAACAATAAAAAAAAGTAAAAAAAAATAATTTTGAACACTTAAAACTTAAAGAATTCATATTTCAATTTAATAAACTCCAACATAAATAAAACTCCCTTCTGACTTAAAAAGCAACTCAAATCTTTCAAAAGCAAACAAAACCCCCTTTATCAAATTATACGTTTAAAGTCTCTCATATTTTTTATACATTTTTCTAAAACACTGATTTGTTTTTTCTCTCTTCCTTTTTTTTTTTTTTTTGAACAAATGAAAATTATATATTTCCGTTTCTTTTTTCTTCTATCGACCCTTTTCGTTTTTTTCCCTCCATTTACTCGACATGCTACTATATGAAATGGATGTTGCTGATGGTGATGATGTTAATGTTTTCTATGGATATTGCCTTGTGTAACCTTGTGTGTATTTATGTAGTGCACACAACACTCAGGTGTATCAAGTAACACGTTCCGGACATGAACATTGTGATGTAACCGAGGGTATACTGTTGGATATCACACCACTTATAGTGGATGGCAGAAAGTTAGTAACACTATACGATAAGGACCTTACCGAAGGAGTTAACTTGCTAATTGGTGAGTAAAACGAACAAACAAAAATATATATAAAAAAAACAGCAGCAAATAATGGCATGAAAATATTAGAAATAGAAATACAGGTAACAATAATTGTAAAACATTTGGAAAATGACTGAAAGTAGCTAAAAATGCCATAAAGAAAAGAGAATTATAGTTTGTAAGACCATAAAGGCTTAAGGAAGGTAAACGAAATAAATTTTTGCATGAAACCCCTATACAACGAATTCTTTTAGGATGAATTTTAAAAGCATCCAAACTTTCTTTTAGATAAATATTATTTGCTTAAGCTTAACCAGCATTATTTAATTCCATTGTATATTATTGTTTTGCCTTTGAAAAAAATTCCTTTTTACTAAGACAACAACATTTAGCTGTCAGAAACATTAATAGAACTAAGCGTTTATATGTGGTTATGGAAATATATCTCTAGAGATCCTGCTGGTTAAATGCTTTAATAATCAACTTCTGGCTTGGTATGTGTGTAAGTTTGCTATATGTATAATGTTTTAGAGTTTACAGTGTATGTGGCTTAACACCGGTAACTGTCGATGCTTGATTATCTAGATACAAAACCGCCAACATATGTGGGATTGACTAAAAGTTTTCACATTAAAAAAAGAAAAAATATAATTGAAGATTCAAGAGTTAGAAAAAGAAATGGTTTGATTGGTTTGAAAAGGCAAAAATAATAGAAAACAGACATGACTTTTATGGTTTTAAAATAATCAGGTTGGTAATCAGCTATAGTAAAGGAGACTTAAATTAAAAAAAAATGTTTTTTGTAAATATTGAAAACGTTTTTTTTTTTTTTTTTTTGAAAATTTTGTTTGTTAACTTTTAAATAGTTCTTTGTAACTTCAGCTACTTGTTAAAATTATCAAGAGAAATTTTAACAAAGCCTTTACCAAAACTTTTATGAGGTCGCAGTCAATACTGAACTGTCAAATTATGAAAAGACAAATGCAATTTAAAATATTTAAGTTTGATACCTACTATATTTTGTATTTAATAGCAAGGAAAATGAACAAAAAATCATTAACAATTCAGACCTCCAAATTGTAATCCACTACTTTTTAAGGGTTTTAATCAAGCAAATTGTTTTTATAAGGACTTTCTTGCACTATCGTAAAATATTTAGAAATACTTATTATAATAATACCATAGATATACGACAGCGTTAATTTGCCTTAAAAGTCTTAATTTAAATTAACTTATGAATTATCCAAATTCCAATGTGAAATAGATTTCACGTAAATGCTCTAAATCATATTGAATTTAAACTGAATTTAGCCGATATTTTGTTGACCAAACATTGAACCGTACAAATATTATCATTACAAAAAGAAATAATAATAATATCCTAAATAATTTGTGTTTTTTTTAAATTCAACATCGGTCCTTAAAATTTAACCACCCTTTATAACTTCGATATGCTACTAAAATGCTTTTGTAAATGTAGTCTTTTAGTAAAAGTAGGCGTTAAAGTAGGAGTGTCAATAAAGTTTCTGCTAATAAATACAACTTAGATATTTCAATATAGTCCTTTATTTTCCCAAAAACTTTGTCAATAGAGACATTACGTGAATTTAAGATAAACCGTTATATGGAAGGTAGGCGTTAAAGTGGGCGTGTCACGTAAATTTTTTGGCAAAATAATTATATTGATTAGAAGGATATATGTAGATTTTATTTATTTATTTTATTATCATACCACTAATTTTGGCGGTTTTATGGATTTTTAAATTTTATTAACGGTAGATAACGTGAAAACTGGGCGATATAGTAGGCGTGTCAAAGTTGCTTTTGCGAATGAGTACAACTTAGGTGTTTCAATATAGCCCTTTATTATTCCAAAATCTATATTAATAGAGAAATTATATGAATTTTGGTTAAAACGTTATATGGGAGGTGGGCGTAAAAGTGGGCGTGGCACCTTAATTTTCTGGTACAGTAATGACACTGCCTAGGGGGATATACGTAGCAAATTTTATCATCAGACCACTAATTTTGGCGACTTTATGAGCTTTTAAATTTCATCAACGGTAGATAATGTGAAAAGTGGGCGTTATAGAAGGCGTGTTAAAGTTCATTTTGCGAATGAGTACAACTTAAATGTTTCAATATAGCCCTTTATTATTCCAAAAATCTTTATTAATAGAGAAATTATATGAATTTTAGTTAAAACGTTATATGGGAGGTGGGCGTAAAAGTGGGCGTGGCACATTGATTTTCCGTTACAAAAAAGCCACTTACCAAAAAGCAGAGTGTGCAAAATTTCAGGGTCGTATATTTAATTTTGTTGCTTTTATGACGTTTTTGTTTTGTAAATTTTCGTACATTTTGATCGATAACTCCTCTCCTAATGCATAGATTTAGACAATTTTCGGGAAAAATATTTTTTTTACTCAGGAAATATATATTCGAAGTTTCATGAGTCTACGTTAATGCGTTAGGACACAATTCCATTTTATTCGATGTTCGAAGGACACGGTTTTTACGACCTACTCTTGCTTTTCGAGCTATAACTCTCTTCCTAATATTCCGATTTGGCCCATTTTCAATACCAAACAAACCTTGTCTATAGGAAATATTCTGGCAAAATTTGAGCACCCTAGCTTTTTCGTTGCGACCTCTATCGTGCTTTCAACAGACGGACAGACGGACGGACATAGCTAGATCGTCATAAAATCAAACCCCGATTCAGAATATATATACTTTATGGGGTCTAAAATGGATATTTCGATGTGTTACAAACGGAATGACAAAATGAATATACCCCCACCATTTTTTTGGTGGCGGGTATAAAAATAAAAAATTTAAACTCCGAGTTCAAAAACTTTAAGAAGTTCTAGATCGAATATAAAAGGAAATCAAATTTTCACTACAACTCAAAGTGGCCAAAATTATATGTGGGAACAAAAATATATCGTCGCTGCTCTGACGTTATCGGTAAGTTGACAATTTTTGGAATTTTTTTTATTGCCCTATTTTGAACCTTTATTGGTCATACATCTACCCACCAAACCGTTTAAATATATCTTGATTGGTTCAGAAATAAACAATAGTCGATAGGTGTAAGTTTAATACTATGAAGTAACAAAATGAAATGCTTTTTCTGCTCTCCTAAAAAAAATATGAAAACACACATATCTGAATTCGTGAGAACAATGACGATATGTTGCTTTTTTTGTAAAACGAAAGTAGACTATTAAGGACCACTGTTAGTCATTAAAGTGTTAAATATAATAATCATTCAAGTGTGTAATGAAAAACAGATTGTCGTATTTAAATAAAACTTATGCTGAAAGCAACTTAAATATAAATTCCAAAACTGACCATCACCGCCACACAGTTTTTAACAGGCTTTTGCAAATAAAGCTGCTGCGTTTTGTCTTATTTTTATTGAAAATAAACACAAGAAAGCAAAACTGTTTTTTTATTTATTATGAGTTAAGCTGTTTTAAAAACATAAAAATAGTTCATCCAAGGAACTTAACTAGATCCATTAAGCAAAACTTCTTATTTAAAAACATATAGTGTGCTACATGTAGAGGAAAAACCCTTCTACACAAAATGTTTACACTAAAAAAGTAATATTTACACAAACGTATAAAATTAAACTCAATACGAGTATATTATAATTTTTAATCAAATACATATTATATATCTGTGGCTTGGAGCTAAAAGGGCCAATGTCAAAATATTTACTTCTGAGAAAATTGGAATTGAACTTTAACTTTTATAGGTGCTTTCATAGTGACATTGGCCAGCATTTTATCTATGAAGCTGTTCTGGGTTAATTTGACTTTGGCTGTTTTACCATAATGAAATAGAGCAAGAAAACAAACCTAATGCAATGATTAACTCAAAAGAGCAAAGAAGTGACATTGGCCCTTTTAGCTCCAAGCCACAGATATATAGTAACCGCTTTGTGACAACGCAAATAAATGATATTTTTATGTTTTTAAATGATAAGCACTACAACAACATATGATTTTGTTTCATAAATATGACATTGTAAAGCAAAACACATACACAAGGCTTTTATTTGGCGCAAAAAACTATAAAAATAAATTATTACAATAATATTCACACATAAAACTTGTTATAAATATTTACACACCACAGACTATCAACATAAATAAGCATATTTGAACCCCCATGTAGTGTCATTTACATAATTACTTTATATTTAAATGCTAATTTAACAAATTAAGAGATTTAAACAGAAAACGTGCTCATAATTTTAATGACTACAACACAACACTTAAAACATTAATACCAAAATATTAAATATTTGATATGCATAACTATAGACAAAAAAAATTAATTATATTTTTTATAACTTTTTGTTTGCTTCTATTGCTTATTAATGTTATTTGTTTCCTTTTTTGCTCTCAGTTGTCTCTGAACTGTGGGGATCTCAGTGTGTTCGTCTCAAGGTCACCACAAAAACCGAAAATTGTGGTGAGAATGCAGATTGTTCCGGCAAAGGCATCTGCTTTTCCAACTACGATATGGAAGAGTACGAGTGTCAATGTTGCAGTGGTTTTGCTGGACCACATTGTGAGGAAATTGATGCCTGCACACCCAGTCCATGTACGAATAATGGCATCTGTGTAGATTTATCACAAGGTCATGAGGGCAATTCATACCAATGCTTGTGTCCATATGGTAAGTCAAATTTTTGTTTGTTTTATATATTTAGTCAAGTGAAGTTGATACTAAATAATATCATATAAAGAGTATTACATTAAGGGCAGGTCGATTAATTTATTTGTAACTTTTATGTAAGGTGTTAATTTAATTGCTTTTTGTATTATTTAGAGCCTTTAAAATATCCTTCAAGGCTTATTTTGGTATTGGGGCTACGAGAGAATTTAACTTTAATTAGTACCCTTGCCAAAAAGATTCAGCTGAATCTAGCTTCTAACTGATTTAAGCTTACTCCGAGATCAACAATTGACTACGATTAGCTTATATTGATGAACCACTTAAAAAAGTCTTTAAAAAAATTGATGAAAGATTTACATCACACATTAACTACGATTAGTTTATATGAGCAACCACTTAAAAAAGTCTTTAAAAAAAATTTATGACAGATTTATATCACACATTGTCTACGACTAGTTTATCTTGATGAACCACTTAAAAAGTCTTTAAAAAAATATGTGAGAGATTTATATCAAACAATCTTAAAAGTTATTTTATGTCACCAATGCAAGAGATAACCATACCATAACTATTTGTATAACTATATTTTGCCTGTAGTGGTAATTAATATAAGGCACCTATTGTCGTTCTGTTAAAAAAAAATTTATTTCTTTAAATCCGATCTCCATTCACGGCGATTGTCTACAGAATCTCGATTCTAATGAAACACAGGTAATTGATGCAGCCAATAATAAATATTGTAGATGTGCTGAACCACGTAAACTCGGTGTAGAACAACGTCATCCAATATTTTATATTTAAGCTTGTAAGTATTTTCAATAATTTAAGTATGTGTCTGGTAACTAAAGGTAATTTTTGGATCTAAACTTGAATCCTTGGGAAACACTTTAAAGGTCTAGTTAATTTTAAAAGATTTTTAATGAGTAAGCAGCAAGTGCCAATTTAATTAAAGGAAAAAATATGTTGGTGAAATTGATTTCCTCTCAATCGTTTTAATAATTAATAAAAATATATTTATCTTTATGTTTCTTTTATGTTTAATGAATATTGTGCCAGCACGTTGAGTGGTTAATGTGCCTAGTTTTACTTAAGCATTTCTTGATTGCGCCTAAAGCTGTTGTCGTATACTCCAAGCTCTTAAGAATTACAAGAAAAAATTTGCCAGCCAGAACAACAAAGATTTTTGTTGTCAAAGTCTTAAGCTGATTCTATGCGAAGCCAATCATCTCAAATGTGTTCACCCTAAATTGCGCTTAGGCAGAGAAATTTTCACTTGTATTGCTAGCACAAATTCATTGTGTTTCAAACCAATTAGAATAAACCCTCCGTCATAATTGTTTATTATTTTAAGAACACAAAGTCTGATTTTACCATACGACCTATCATTTAGGAGACGCCCTAACTTTCCTTTGTAACTGTAAAATAAAATATTTTGAATAGTAAGAGACAAGGTTTCGCCATATGACAAGCAAAATTTTCACTATAGTTTTACAGAACGAAAATTAACCCTCAGTTATATATTTACAAGAAATGTTTAAGAAATGTTAGACCCCTTTCTGACTAGGCAAGTCTCTTGCGCAAGTTAGTTTTTTATTTTCTTTTATTTTCCTTGAACTTGCTTTCACGTTCAGACTCAGCAATTAACTTGCCCAAGTTTCGTTCTCTTTTACTTACTTTACTTGTCGTTCCGTTTGAAATTTCTACAATTATCATTTTGTTGATATCAACTTTCTGAAGCCCCATGACATCGTCTGGACCCGGTATTAAAATATCAGAAATATTCTGGAATAGATCGGAATTGAAAATCAGGAACATCAGTACATAACCAACTGAGATATGAGCAAAAAACAACGAACACCTCGTTTTTTTTACAACAACAACATACAACACATACATACAAACGTGTTATACTTGCCTAGTCAGAAAGGGGTCTTATATAAATTTCTTCGATTCTTCTTTATCAATATGGAACAAATTTTTTCTAAGAAAGCTACACCATGCTATAAAAAAAATATTGGATTATATTCAGATAATTTTTTATATAAAAAACTGTTCTGTGTTAGAAAGTCTTTACTTTTTCACTAAAAATTATCTTTTTAATCAAATTTCATTTCATTTCATTTCATTTGATTTTTTTTTTTTTCGAAAATTAACCTTTTTTGTAACTAATTGTAAATGGGGACAACTTAGAAAGTCTTTACTTTTTTACTGAAAACTGATCTTCTTAATCAAATTTCATTTAAATTATTTTTTTTTTTTTTGGTTTTAGAAAATTTACCTTTTTTGTAACCACTTCTATTTGTAGAGTCGTAAGTTGGTTGGTTGATGAAAGTGTGGCAACACAATATCAAATTTATTATAAGCCCTTCTCATATCAAATACAACTCTATACTTTAAAATTCTTTTCTGTTCTTTCCCTTTTTATGTAATACACAGTTTACTGAATTTCTGTACAGTTCTCTTTTATTGTTCTTAAATTGTTTTCCGAAAAAAATTTTAAATAAATAAACTTTTTATTATAAACCCAATAATTATTATTATGTAATTTTCAACACAGAATAGTAAGAGCATCCATTTCTAATTTGAAATCTCCTTACTCATGACTAAGCACTAGTGTACTTTTAAAACTAAGATAAAAAAAACTAAGAACTACCATTGAACGACATTATCAAATTTCAAAATTAAAATACAATTTGCTCATAAAGTTTTTATAAAATTTAATTTTATAGAAAATGCTTTAAAATAAATGTTAAATTTAAAAAAAAAAATATTTTTTTATTTACAAATTTTAAATAAAAGCCTTTTTTAATCTTATACAAGACTTTCTACAAGCTAAATTTTTTTAACAGTAAATTTTTTTTACAGTAAATTTTTTTATTTCCTTTTTTATTTTCTTACTAACTTGTTCCATTTCACTATGATTCCGACTACCATAAAAATCTCCGCACCATTCTCAATTTTTAATTGAATATGGACTTTTTTGTGATACCGTTATACTGAGCGGTGATTGTCAAAATGAAAACAAAATAAAATCCTTCTATCCTGCTGTTATTAAATATAACAATTTGAGGCTTTCAAAGGATATCAACTAAAACAAAATAAATAGTAGGTTTCCTTTGTTACCCTAGCTTAAAGGAGCATAAATTAAATGTCAAAATTATAAATATAATAAACAAAATAAACCAACACCCCTGCTGCGGTTTATGGCCTCTATAAAGTGTCAGCTTGACTACGGATACCACAACCCAATAAACCTCAAACCCTTACCAAGTATCAATTCGGTTTTTTTTATTTTCTTCTTTTACTCATAGACAACTATAAAATTTTGTTTGTATTTAATGTTGCAGGGGGATAAAAATAAATGAAAGAATTAAATAAAGAGAATAAAAAATAAATATAAAATATTATAAATAAAAACAAAAAAACAGTTAATTGTAAATTGTCGACACAAATAAAAGTTGAAGATAATGGCGAAACTCAGTCTTGGTAACATATTTTCATTAATGCAAATTTACATAAATATTTTTCTGCAAGCCGTGACCGTATTTTTCTAAATTTGTAACAAATTTATGACAATAGCTGACTTTAAACGTATTTACAAAACAAAAAGTATTTTTGTTTAAAATAAATAAAATTCTGTGTAACATTGTTTTCACTGACATTTAGTTCTGCACATTTGCTCAAGTGAAGCAAATTGTAGCTTTATATATTTTATTTTATAGTCTTGCAAAGAAATATTTTTTGTTAGATTTGCAAGATCTGTAGTTGCCACAAAGAGTAAGTTCACCAAATATAAAAAAAAGATCAAGTATTTTTAGTGAAATGTTTCTAAGATCCTTATTACACACACAAAACTTTTGATAACTCTTCCTACAGAAAACCTTTAATGGAAATAACTTACACTTTCCCTGTAAAAAATTGTTATTTATAAAGGAAACTATTGAAAATATTTTCTTTACATATATAATATATTCCAATATTTTCGTTATATGAAAATATTTTTCTCCATTAAAATTTTAAAAATTTATATAAAAAAAAAATTTCACAAAAAATTTGTTTAGGTTTATAGCATTTTTTTTTTCAAAATATTTAACTTTAAGAAAATTTAAAATAAATATATGATATTCATGAAATATAGGTTTTTCTAATATCACCATTAAAATTAGTGCTTTTGTTTCGAAAAAAGAGTTTTTAAAAAATCAAAAAAATATATTTATTTTCTTACAAAAAAATCATTTTCTCTCTTTCACAAAATTTTTGAATTGTTTTTTTTACAAAAAAAAATTGTTTTTAAAAACAAGTTCTCTAAATTTCTTATAACAATATTGTTTCAAAATTCTAAAAACTTATGTTACGTATACGCACTGAAGTTCAAGCCGTTATGTATACAGTACCGTTAAATTTAACAGCGACATTTTTCGCAAGATTCTAAGGATTTATTTAGTCATTAGATTTCTTTATTATTATTATTTCCTAAAACGAATTTTTATAATACGGGTTGTCTAAAATAATCGAATGTATGATAATTATCAGCTTTGAAATTTGTCGTTAGCATTTGTGTAACAGCTGAACTTAAATTTTTGTATTTTCTTATTGCTTGCAATTTTCATACATTTTATCTGAAATATAACATTAAAATCGTAATTCTGTGAGAAAGATGTTCAAAACATTGAAATAAACTTTTCTAAAATTATACCTCACATGACCTTATCTCGGATTTTTAAGGTTTATAATAAAAGATGAGCAATATCGCTAAACTTTAGTTTGTCATTTTACTGTGAACAGACTGACAACTGAACAATTTCCACAAATCTTTACGCTAGAAAACATTAATTTCAATGAGAAATTTATAGCTTTGCTTACAAAAAAAAATTCTCTGCTCATTTCTGGGCTATCTATTATTTGTTAGTGCCGCATTAGGAATAAAGTCAATCCATTAGCAATTACCAAAAAGTCATTTTATTTACAGAAAATTATGTTTAAAAGATATATGGGCAGAAAAGTTACAGTTATTTTTGACCGCTACTGAACTATGGGCAATAATTTTCTTTTACCACAATTAAATACCCTTAATATTAATTTACTGTGTTTCAAACCAATTAAGATATTGAAGCAACTTTCAATAAACAAATTATTTCGGGTAATGAACCCGTTTATTACTCTTCTGCATAATTAATATAGTCTGTTACTTTCTCCGATAAGTCACAGACAGTTAAGTCGTAGTGGAATTTTACATGGTTGGGTGGGCAAAACGAGAGTAAACACGTATCCCTCGAAAATTCTTAGTGTGTTGGAGTTTGATATAGTATTTGATGTATTAGTTTTTGTTGTATTTTTTTGTTTGTTTTATGAACGAATGCGTGTCCAGGGACATAGTTGAAGCCTGAGCAATCGCCACGAACAGGCCAACCGAAAACCACACTGGGCCAAAACTGTTCGTAACATAAAATTTTTTACCTTAAACAGCCATTAGTTCTAAAAATACTTTTACTTGTATCTACTGGCAGAGTCCACCTAAGCAATCCTTCCACGATTTAATTGCATTTTTTAAGCTGTTGCTTTTTTTGTATGTAGAGTTGGCCTAACTTATAACTTGCTGCCGTGAAATTCTTTTCTTTGGATTTAAATCCTTATGTTTTTTTTTGGAGTCTAACCTCAAACAAGCCGGTAAGATTTTTTCGCGCGTCTCTATTTACCGGCCGTTGACCATACACAAGTCCAAGTCTATGTAAGCTGATGATTATTAGCTCATAACTACATGACAGAAAACATTAAAGAACTGTAAAACAAAAATATATTTAAAATCAATAGTTTTATATTAAATTCATAAATTGAGATGTTAAAGCCCTTCTATTCAAATGCACCGTACTGTAAATATGTAAACACTAACTAAACTCAATTAAGAATATTTTGTTATTTTATTACACATTTTCTACATCTCATACTCTCCTTACTTGCACCACACTATATTAAAAAAATAAACAAATAAAATTTGCCACACTGCGGCAGTATAACAAAGGCAGTCGCAACAGCAGTAAAGGGAAAACCAATATCGAAGCAACTAAGGCAACCTCTTAAACAACTGCAACATAACTAGAGGCATCGAAAAATAAACAAACAACATAAAATGCTGAACAGATTGAAAAAATCTAAAACAAATTATAAAAATAAAATAAAATATAACAAGTAAGAGCACTATATTCGGCTGTGCCGAATCTTTTATACCCACCACCAATTTTGTGTACATTTAAAGTACATTATTTATTATTTTGTTAATCACTATGGAATAATCTCTTTAAAATAAAATATGTATTACTTTCTTTATAGAGGGTGGTTAATTTTTAAGGGCCCCTGTTGAAGGTGAACCACACATAAGCAACAAGTTTTTTTTGCATTTCATTTGACATTTCTCAATCTCAGACTAACTTAATTTGAACAGTGGAAAGATACCTAAATGAGCAACGCGTTAAAGTTATTCAGGTTTAATTATTTATTTTATTTGATCTCTTTTTTTAAATTTTCATATTTAAATATCCAACTTTTGTATTTAAATTCTCAATATTTCGCTACTCCTTCGTGTAGCATCACCAGGAAAATTCATTATTATTAATTATTAATTAATTAATTAATTAATTATTATTAATTAATTATTTGTAAATTAATTTTCAGGTTTAATATTCAGGTTTTTTTATGAAAATGGGCGTTCAAAACAAAATGCATTTTATGCACTTCGTAATTCTTTTGATCAACATAATCCTGCCTTCTGAGTTCGTTGAATGGGAACCACTGCTGGTTTTTGCGATAGTGTGGCAAAAGAGCAGTCAACATCGCCTCATCATCATGCCCAACAATTGAGCATCAACAATGTCATTGAAAATTTGGACCATCAGATACTTCGATATGCTACTAAAATGCTTTTGCAAATGTAGTCTTTCAATGAAAGTGGGCGTTAAAGTAGGAGTGTCAATAAAGTTTCTGCTAATAAATACAACTTAGATATTTCAATATAGTCCTTTATTTTCCAAAAAACATTGTCAATAGAGAAATTACATGAATTTAAGATAAACCGTTATATGGGAGGTAGGCGTTAAAGTGGACGTGTCACCTAAACTTTTTGGCACAACAATTACATTGATTAGAAGGATATACGTAGCAAATTTGATCATCAAACCTCTAACTTTGGCGGTTTTATGAGCTTTTAAATTTCATGAACGGTAAATAACGTGAAAAGTGGGCGTTATAGTAGGCGTGTCAAAGTTGTTTTTGCGAATGAGTACAACTTAGATGTTTCAATATAGCCCTTTATTATTCCAAAATCTTTATTAATAGAGAAATTATATGAATTTTAGGTAAAGCGTTATATGGGAGGTGGGCGTAAAGGTGGGCGTGGCACCTTAATTTTTTGGCACAGTAATGACATTGCCTAGGGGGCTATACGTAGCAAATTTGATCATCATACCTCTAATTTTGGCGGTTTTATGAACTTTTAAATTTCATTAACGGTAGATAACGTGAAAAGTGGGCGTTATAGTAGGCGTGTCAAAGTTGATTTTGCGAATGAGTACAACTTAGGTGTTTCAATATAGCCCTTTATTATTCCAAAATCTTTATTAATAGAGTAATTATATGAATTTTAGCTAAAACGTTATATGGGAGGTGGGCGTAAAAGTGGGCGTGGCATATTGATTTTCCGTTACAAAAAAGCGTTTCACCAAAAAGCAAAGTGTGCAAAATTTCAGAGTCGTACATCCAATTTTGTTGCTTTTATGACGTTTTTGTTTTTAAATATACCGAAAAATACACTGTGCGGTATAAATTTTCGTACATTTTGATCGATAACTCCTCTCCTAATGCATAGATTTAGATAATTTTCAGGGAATAATATTGTTTTTACTCAGGAAATATATATTCGAAGTTTCATGAGTCTACGTTAATCCGTTTGGACACAATTCCATTTTATTCGATGTTCGAAGGACACGGTTTTTTCGACCTACTCTTGGTTTTCGAGCTATAACTCTCTTCCTAATAATCCGATTTAGCCCATTTTCAATACCAAACAAACCTTGTCTATAGGAAAGATTCTGGCAAAATTTGAGCCCCCTAGCTATTTCGGTGCGACCTCTATCGTGCTTTCAACAGACGGACAGACGGACAGACGGACGGACATAGCTAGATCGTCATCAAATCAAACCCTGATTCAGAATATATATACTTTATGGGGTCTAAAATGGATATTTCGATGTGTTACAAACGGAATGACAAAATGAATATACCCCCACCATTTTTTTGGTGGCGGGTATAAAAACTGTGTGCAACATGGTATGAGGCTAAACAAACTGGTAGAAAAAATGAGAAGCATCCTTTAGCAAAGATTAAAACTACAAAAAAAAAAGAACAAAAAAAATACAAACACCCGCAATGCTTAAATATCCTGATTTATTTTTAACCTTTTGTGATTTTATAAAAGAAAAAAAAAATAAATAAATATAATGTGGTACCACTAAATTGAATGGAAACAACAAAAGATGAGCCATAGATGTGACAAAAAAATGTATAAACCCCTTTATGTAAAGGGACACTGAAAAGAAATTAATGTAGATTATGAAAAAAAAGCAAACCATGAAATTTATAATTTACGCTTTTTTTCTATTTTATTTATTTGGTCCTTTATCTAGCAAAAAAAAATATCTGTTTAATTAAAAAAACGACCATGAAACCGAAATTAAATTTCTATGCATTATATCAGGCCAAAAGGCTGTAGATTATAATTGAATTTAATTAAGTTTAAGAGCGGAAAATAGGATAAACACAAGTTGTAGTCTTTTATTTTTATAAAAAAATTAATTAAATAAAATCTTGATAATATTATAGCATAGTACCGAAATATCTTAGGGCTATATTTTGTATTACGATTATTAAGGTTGAAAACTTAACAACTTTTTTGATAAGTTCTATGTCAAGACGAATTCATACACTAGAAATGGAAATGTTGACACTATCTGCTCTCGTAAATTATTCTTTGATAGAAAAAGTTATAAATACTCGTGCTACTCTGGATTAAGAGTGTAAAAGCTAAGTTTTGTTAAAGAATAAAAAATGTATTCAACATTCATGTGACCAACAATTAACTGAAACGTTGTTTCCATCATCTTACTTTAAAACACATGTATTAATAAACACACTAAGCAGAAAAGGCATCTTAGATTTTAATATATTTACATGCATTGCTCTGTTCTGCTCCTTAATACCTTTTAATTGTTGGAAATATTTGGAGGATTAAAGGAGACACTTTTCTAAATTCTAAATTTTATCCATGTAGAAATTTATTGTACGCAATTTTGTTGTGGCACTTGCCGGAATCAATTTTCGATTATAGATTTTAGGAAAAACACCAAAGCAGTTGCATTTTTGTGCTTATATCTCAGTTTGTTTCAAACCCAATTGTATGTTTTTAATTTTTTTATAATTTTTGAGACTAAGGACCATTATTACAACTTACCATTTGTTAAAGGCAGGATTTTTTCGGACATGGCTTTGCATTGTAAAACTTTTATTTATTATTTTTTTATTCATTTAATTTTAATATTATTGATAATAATTACAATAAAAAAATTAAGTTGTATTAATGTAAAGCTATATATCGGTCCGACAAAATCCTACCTTTAACTAACGGCAAGTTGTAATAACTTTTTCCATTATATATATATTTATTTAATTTATTGTCTGTAGATAATTAATCCTTACAGACTAATACCCTGTTCAGACAGATATTTTTAATTGTTTCAATTTAGTGTTGATTGAGCAATTAAAATAAGTGTTCAGACATACTCAATTTATTTTACTCCATTAGCATTTGATAGCTGTAAAATACGATGTATTTATACCAAATCAAATAATGCCTTCTTTTCAGTGTTTTTCCTGTTGATAAAATATATTTACAATTATATTCATACATATATATACTTAAATGTATGTATTTGAATTTATTCAAACATTTTTTTAAAATTTTCTTCAAAAATTTTTCATTTTCTTAATTTTTATTTTTTGTATATTTATTTGTTTGACATTAGAAATGCCACCTATAGAATTTTCTTCTCACTAAAAATACTGCTCAAGAGTTGTATTTCGAGTTTTAGACAACAAGTGAAACAATTAAGTATATATTGCTCAATTTAAAAATAATTTTTGGTATAGTAAATTGAGCTCAATAAGGCCTTTAATTGCGATAATATTATAAATTGACAATTAAGGCGCCTGTGTGAACATAGTATAAAGTATGTAAAATAACAAAACAAAATTAAGGTTATATATAAAATAATATTCTATACAATTCAACGATTTAAATATAAAATGATATTTCTTTTAACAATTTCTTTACTTTCATTAAGGCCAATAAGGTGATAATAATTATTAAAGTTTTCACATATACGACAAAGAATATCATTATTAGCATAGTTAGATCTATAGTATTTTAAGTTAATAAAACGGAAATTTCGAGTTGGTCTGGTTGGAACATTAAAAGATATTTTACCTAGCAGGAATTCAGAGTCGATATCGCCTTGAATTAGGCCCAGCACAAAAGAAAAACTCAGCATTGAACGACGACTTTTTAAAGTTGGCAATTTCATAATACAGAGTCTGCTTTCGTATGAAGGTAGTAAAAACTAATTCCATCCAAGGCCACGAAGACAAAATATTAAAAACTTCTTTTGTACAGACACGATACTATCAATATGAATATTATAGCAAGGATCCGAAATAATCGATCCGTATTGATTGTTGATTGTTGATCTAGAAATTCCGTGCACCACCTCTTCATAAATCCAAGTACACCATTTGCTTTGTTAACAATTAAAGAAATATAGTCACGAAAATTTAATTGGTGATCAAGCAAAATACCAAGATCAAGAAAATTCAGAACTTTATCAAGTTTACACTCATTAATGCAATAAAATAAATCCAATTTCCTAATTCTGAACATATGCTTACATTTTTTTATATTCAGCTCCATTAAGTTGATTTCACACCAATTAACCAATTTGTCAATACCAGATTGAAGGAAAAGTTGATATTCGGGATTATTAGAAGAACGAAAAATTTTGACATCATCAAAACTTTAGAGTGCTGAATAACTGAAGGTAGATCGTTTATGAATAAGGTAAATAAAATAGGACCAAGGTGGCTACCTTGCGGAACACCAGAAGGAACTCTGATAGCATTAGACGTAGCACTTTCATACTTAACTTGTTGAGTTCTTAAAGACAAGTATGATCTTAACCATTTTATTGTCATATCCGTAAATCCCATTAATGACAATTTGTTAAGCAAGAGATCATGGTTTACCTTATCAAAAGCTTTACTAAAATCTGTGAAGATAGCATCAGTTTGCATATTATTTATAAAACCATCATTTATTGTAGTAGTTAGCTCTAAAATATTAGTCGTTGTAGAGCGATGTTTACAAAAACCATGTTGGCACGGTGACAAAATCGAAGAAATTTGATAGTATAAATTATCAGTTAAAATTTTTTCACTCAGCTTAGCAATGCCACGATAATTTGATATCACAATTTTGCTTCCATTTTTAAACAACGGAATTATATAGGATAATTTCCAAATCAATGGTACGTATCCTAATTTAATGGATTTGTTAAAGATAGCAGTAAGCGGGTAACATAAATTTTCTGCACAATTTTTTAGAACGCAATTTGGTATTTCATCTGGACCAGCATTAAACGAATTATTTAGTGATAATAAATTTGAAAGTATCGTTGTCTAAGTAACAAAAGAGAATTGTACACCATATGATTGAGGTATATTAAATGGGTAAGATGTTATGTTATTATATACTTTTTTAGAGTAGGTAGTTGAAAAAAAATCAGCAAACAAATTGGTAAGAGAAACGTCATCATCAGCGTCAGTTGACTTTATTATCGATTCATATCGAAATATTTTCAAAAGATTGGTCTCACATTTTTTGCTGAGAAGCATGTGGGAAATTCTAAAATTTTATTTTAACAGACAAACCAATTGATATTGCTTGATCGACTTCCTTATTCACAAGCTTGCAAAAAATGTATACTTAATGGGGTTTTAAATAAATATTGTAGTAATGACACACAAATCTAAATTTATTCTTGACACCAAAGTTGAAGGGTATAAAAAGTATTGTTAAATATTACAGCTCTAAATATGGCAACTCTGCTGATTAGCATTACAATAAAGAATTTGGATTTTTAAGCTGAACTTTGGCAACGGTCATGCATCGGTTGTCATAAAAAACAATATTGACACTTTACAAACTTTGTGCAATGCAAACAAAAATATTGAGAGATTTTATATGGCAATACGAAAATTGCCAAGACAAATTTGAAATTACTATTTAAATGAAAAATAAAAATACAATATATATACGGTTAAATAGTGCTGATGATTAAATTGTAGTTGGTTTTAAAAATGCATTCCACTCGGCTAACATCAGAATAATTTTTAAAAATATTCTTAAAATGATTACAATTTTATTTAATTTATAAAATGTTTTAGGAAATTAAATAATTGAATAAATTCACTTGAGCTAAAATAAAAAATGATGCAAAAATAAAACTTTATTTATGCTCAACTGTAAGCAGATCTTTGTAGAAAAGCAACTAATTTTATTTTTACAAAACTGACTAACAACTAACTGCTTTAATATAACTTTGTAAAAACTTGCAAGTTCATTACACTTTTCATCATACGATTTAGTTATATATATATATTCTATTTAAAATAAATAGGCGTAGATAATTTATTTATTAAAATTTACTTTTAATATCTTACATTTCCTGTAAAAGATAAAAGTAATGACTCTTGTGGTTTTCCCCTAATTAATACAAAAACGACATTAATTTTTTAGTACTTCTAAGAATGTATGTTGACTGGAAAGAAAAAAAAATTTACACTTTCTTATTATAATAATAAAATCTCATCTTTCATTACAGGCTATACCGGTAAAAATTGTCAATATGAATTGGATCCCTGCAATCCAGCAGAATGTATGAATGGCGGAAGTTGTGTTGGCAATTCTACACACTTTAGGTGAGTATGCATAAATCAAACAATATAAAAAAAATATTTTTTTAATATCTTCATGACTAGTTATCATGTTCTGTATTAACACGCTGACAGTCAAAGAATATTTAAAACATAACCTTCACTGTGCCATTATTGTAAGCAATATCCACGTACACGAGTGTGAAGTATATTTAAATTAAGTTGCCAACTGTGAATTAGCAACAGTAATAATATTAGTAAATAGTTTTAACAAAACGCTTACGTACTTAAACCAATACTTAAAAACTCTTAAAATTCTTAATTAAAACCAATTTAAATTTATAAACTAAATTGCTAAACTCGAATTGAAAAATTCTTGTTTTTCAACTAAAACTCTCCATTTAGTACAAGTAAAGGGTAAGCCAAATAACTTTTTTTTTTGAAAATTCTATAAGAAAAGTGTATCTTTGGCTGTGTGGCACGTAGCGCCGTCCTGTTGAAATTGTGCCACTATACTCCTCTTAAATTTTTGTGAACAAAAATTCGTTCAACATGGCCCTATAACGATCACCATTGACTACGGCCACTCCTTGCTCATTTTCGAAGAAAAATGACCCAATTATGCCTCTGGACCAAAATCCGCACCAAACAGTGACTCGTTTTGGGTGTATCGGCTTTTAAATGTATGCGTGTGGGTTTTCTGTGCCCCAAATGCGACAATTTTTCTTGTTTACATACACGCCAAGATCAAAATGAGCTTCATCTGAAAAGATGATTTTTTTGGCACAATCGGCCAAAGTAATGTCGCAATATTTCCCAGCGTTGTTTAAGCGTATACACAACCAATTCGTTCAGTGGAAGGATAAAACTAATTATCTGCCAAATTAGACATGAGCTAAGTGTTACCATTCACGAAATAAGCACTAGGTGAAAAAAAAACGTTAGTTGGCGGACCCTTTACAATATTAAGTGCATTAATCTACGAACAACCTTAATCTTATTAATTGTTAATTAAAGTGTCTCTCCTTCGTTATAATTGCAGATGTGATTGTACACCCGGTTATACAGGTCCCCTGTGTCAACATAGTCTTAACGAATGCGAGTCGTCACCATGTATTCACGGCATCTGCGTTGATCAAGAGGATGGTTTTCGTTGTTTCTGTCAACCAGGTAAGTTGTTTAGTGCACAACCAAACAAAATGTATGAACCAACAAACACTTTGTTTCTATTAATACTCATCGTACATTGTCCCTGCTCTGGAGAGTAAATAATCGTCATACTTAACTTCCATTCATTAATCTATTCATTGCTTTATTCTGTGGAGAGATAAATGTAAAATTATTTATTATTGCTGCAGTTTAGTTGCAATTTTGTGTTGGCTTACTGCAAATTCATCATTTACAAGAAATATTATAGTTATTGTTGTTATTGCTGGTGTAGTAATTTGTTTTCTAAATGTAATCAGAATTTCTCAATGTGGGAACAGCCACAAAAACATTTAAAAAGAAAAAAATTCTTTTAAATGTAAATAAACCAAAATTTCTAAACGATTTTCGTTCAATAAAAAATTTGATTTTATAAAATTTTGAAATAAACTATTCAAAATTAGACAAAAATGGTTGTGAAATCTAACCTACAGTCTACACCAGCCATCAATTTTTTCGAACAACGAAAAATTTTTGTGCGCACATCAATTTGCCTGGTGAGGACCGCTGTTGTCGATGTTTTGTTCATGTTCAAACAGCGTTGTCAAAACATTTGTTCGAACAACGATGTCTGATAATAAAAGACATTTTGAATATGAAAGAAAGAGATGACACATAAAAATAGCAACAAAATACACTTTATACGTTTTTTCCATATGAAAGAACATGAACAATTTTTTGACAGTTGCTTTGCCGACGTTTTGTTTTAGTCTGAACAATTCAATGGCTCGTTAGGACGTAAAGTAAACGTTAAACAAGTTTATATAGAAGGATATTGAGTCAGAAATTATTTTCTTATAGAATGCTCTTAATAAAATTTGAAAAAAATTAATACAAATTTTTTATTCTTTGTGCTATGAGGATACACTGAACAAGGTATGTGCTTTGGAGAAGTCGACTGAATTCGCCTTCTTTCCACATGTCAATTGGTTGGTTGGTTGGTTATCGTGGTAGTTCGCTGCACGCCAACAGTCAAGTAGAGTCTGTATGACTCCGTTTTGACAGGACCACATCACTCGTCAGCTTCTAGTGTATCTCAGAATAAAATCCAAGAGTAAGGGTACTAGATCCACTCCGTGGCCCTGAGATATCTCAGTAGATAATTCAGTCCAACTTCAGATATCGCAGAGAGGCCATCTAGTATATGTTCGCCCAGAAATCTGTGTCTCTTAGCCGCCAGTGCAGGACATTCGCAGAGAAAGTGGAAAACCGATTCCTCCTTCTCTCTATCCAGACAACTGCGACAATGGTCGTTCGATGGGAGTCCAAGCCGACTTGCATGTTTGCCTAACATCCAGTGACCCGTCAATACCGCCAGCAACCTCGATATGTCCCTCCGACTCCGACTGGTAAGTTGCAATGTACGTCGTGCATCAAAAGAGGGCCACGTAAGCCGTGCCACCTTACACGTGCTCAGCCCACGCCACCTGTTATCAGCCTAACGTCAGCCCGCTGACCAAGCCTTGACAGTTCCTTTCTACATTGGCCAACTAATTTAGACACCTGAGTGACAAGAGTGCCGCCTGACTGTCGACAAATATTCCAATGCTCCCGTGGATATTCCCGTCATTCAGTATCCTACATGCTTCCCTGATAGCGATTACTTCCGCCTGAAAAACGCTGCAATCATCCGGAAGACGGAAGGAGAGTTCAATCTCTGGTCCATCAGAGAAGACACCAGATCCAACACCACATTCCATCCTCGAACCGTCAGTATAGATCCTGGTGTCAAAACTCCCCAAAAGGCGACCCCCATTCCACTCTCTCCTGGAGGGAATAAGAACCCTGAACGCCCCATCAAAATCCATGTAGGGCGTAATGTAGTCAGAGGGTTGATTCACGCTCGAAGGCAGCGTGACCAATATACTCGCATGGCCATACGTCCTCGACCTCCAACATCCAGTCGCATTAAGCCTCACCGCACTACTTGCGAATGTGGCCAATATATGAATATCTATGGGAACGAGATGCAACATAGTGTTCAGCGCCTCCGAAGGACTAGTTCGCATCGCTCCCGTTATCCCAATGCACGCCGATCTCTGTACTCTATACAACTGGTCCACAACATACTTACGCCCTGTTGCAGTCCACCATACCAGAGATCCATAAGTGAGAATCGGACGTACTACGGCCGTATACATCCATTTAATCATGTTGGGGGTAAGTCCCCATTTCCTACCAAACATCCCACGACACGTATAGTAGGCCACCGTAGCCTTCTTCACCCTGTGCTGGACGTTCAGCTTCCATGACAATTTAGAGTCCAGGATAATACCCAGATATTTCGCCCTATCCGATAGGGGAATTTCGCAGTTCCCCAACCTCGGTGGTTCCACATGTCAAACTTCGAATAAATATATTCAAAACCATATTCACCACAGTGTATACTGTAGTATTCATGGTGTTATTGCATAAGGTGATAGGTTAAAAGGAGAGCAATTTTTGTTTCTGTTTTTTTATGTATGTAGTTTGACAATTCCCGGAGTTGAAACCATTTTTTTAAAGATGTAGTTTAAAATACTCCAAAACACAAAAAAATAGTCAGCTGGGCTGGCATCGCCACCTTGTATAAGCGTACCCTGCTAGTAGTTAAAAACAACTATACCAATTATATAGGCAACTGTGAAGTTAAAGTTGCCACAGTGTTTAAAAATGTATTATATAAAATAGGAGCGATAGGAACTTATTATATTTTATATTTTATATTTATAATTTATATTTTTATAAAAAAAATAGAATCAAAAGTAAACAGTGATTTATTTGTTGAATACTACGCCCTTTATTCCCGCTTTAGGTGGTTTTTGAAATTTCAAAGTTGACAACACTGTTTGGCATCCAACCGATTATTTTAACACAGCCATGTCAGTTGAGTCAAGTACTTATAATGCTCGCTTGCAAATAGTTACTTGAATAAGTAATTGCAACTTCTGCATTAAATAGGTACCTAATTTTAATGACCTAAATAGAGCATGAATATTTTGGATTTATAAAAGTCATTCAAATCATTAGCAGCAAAAATACGGTTTATTTATTCTACGATACCTTAATTTTAAATTAAAATATCAGTGACAATCTTTAAAATTTAACTTTAAGAGTGTTTAATGAAATGGGAATTATAAAAAATTAACTGAATGGCTTTTAAAAAATTTCGCAAGAAGCAATTGTGAAGGCTTTATGTAGCAGTCATTGAAGAGTATGTTGTTCAATAGGAATAAAACGCTGCCAAGTTGCTGATGAAAATTTTTCATTTTATACAACAGTTTCTAAATAATTATTCTGTTTATAAATAATTTTCGATAAAACAAAAAACTTCTACTTCACACAAAAATTATTTGAAATTGCTAAGTAATACAATTTTAAGGACTATCTACATAAAGTATTTTTAATATCAAACATAATGAAATTACGTTTCTCAAATACTTAGAGTGCACACCGGTACCAGTACCAGTACCACCGGCAGGCACACGTTAGATGTGAGTGCTATGGTGAAAATTAGGCTGGCGATTACGAAGGATTTTGTGATAAGAATTATAGATAATCAAAAGTCTACAATGTAAAGTCACAAAAATCTAGAGCAAACACCTGGGATGGCACGGGACTCAGTGAGGTCAGGGATAACCTTTTTTTGTAGCCTCGTAATCTCTGGGAAACGAAGGGGGTCGAAAAGGGACCCCTTTATCTAAAAGATCTGCTTCGTCTTCCCCCCTACATGTATATATAGAGTGCACATTTGAAAACGTTTGTGAAACACCGCTCAAAAACATCTTATAACCATCATCATTTGTCATCCTTGTAAACATCATCAACAAATACGATGTCAACAAAATCACTGCGTTGTTTGTAATTCCATGTTGTTGTCTTCTATGTTTTCACCCACGTTTTTTCATCCTTTTCTTTTTCTCTGGTTTTGCTTCTGCTGTCTATCTGTTGGTCTGTCTATCTTAATAGTAAATATTTTGTTAAGATTTCATTAATTTAAGAAATTTATCACCAGTACGACTTAATTAATTGTCTTAGAAAAAATAAAGAAATTTTTATATATTTATTATGTTGAAAGTGAGTTTATTTTTTTTCTAAATTATTTTGGTTTTCGTTGTTTTTGAGCAAACTTCACTCAACCGTTTTCAAGTGGTTTTAGTTTAATTGTTTATTATTGTTTTATTTAGTCTGACATTATTTATTAAAAAATTGAAAAACAAAGAAATATTTGAGTTCATTTTTATATTTTTCAATTGTGGTTTGGCTTGTGTGTCTGGTGTAAGGGTTACCAAAAGTATAATCAGAACTAGAAATATTTGAGGAAAATCATTACAAATTTCTTTATTTTCCTTTTCTATTGCAAAAACATAAATCTAGAAAATAACAAAATTAAATACAACTCAAAAACATTTAAACCAGTTCGAATGATTTTTTAAATTTTGGAAACTTTAGAATATACCTTACGAGGCTAAAACAAATACAGCTTTAACTAAAAATTAAATAAAGTCAACATAGCAACCCCCTGCCTTAATTAAAGTGTTTAAGGAACAGTGTGTTAGTAATTCAAAACACCATAGTACTATATTTACAATATTGTATTGACAAACAAATTTATTTTACAAAACACAACCAAAAATCAAAACATCTTTTTTTAAATCTTGCTCAATAATTAGGTTGTGGGTTCAATCTGAACCCAAAACAAGTGGAAAACTTACGTGTGTGTGTATGTGCTTTAAAAAATAAGTAAAATGATTCTTTAGAAAAATAAACTTAAATTAAAAGGCAAAATATTAGTAAACAACTTAATTAAAATTGTAAAGTTAAGTATAAAAGAAATAAAATAAATGGGAATAAATATTGAACAAAAAAAATAAAATTGTCGGTTATTATCTCTAATTGTGTTTCCAACTCTCGACATCTATCAGCTAAACTTTTAATTAATTTTAAAATTTCATTAGAAAAGGATTGGATAGATACAGAGATGTAAGAACTAATTAAGACCGATAATTACCAACCCAGATAGACAAACAAACATTACCTTTTTGAGTTAAAAAATCTAAGATGACTAACAAGTTTAAAAGTAGAATTGCGCCCATAATAAATCGTGTAAAAAAGTTGGAAGCTTCAAAGCAAAGTAATTGCTGCATAATTTTCTGTAAATTAAAAGAAAATAGTTAAAGCACTTACTCTATCTTTCATAGAGAAGCTTTAACAAATTCTTTACAGGAATGAAATTGAGCTTATCAAGTAAAGGCTTTTATTTCGCTTTCGCATATAATAATCATGCCTTTTCTAACTACGACTGAAAGAAAGAGTTTAACATTTCTATACCCCCCATAACCAACAACAATTTTTCCCTCCATTTATAGAGCATCGAAATATTCATTCAAGTCTTTATTAAAACATATTCTTTCTTATTCCTAATATTATCTTTTGATAATCTAGCTTTGCCAATCCGTCTTTATAACTTGTTGACAACATGATAGAGCTAGAGCGAAGAAACCTAAAACGATATAATTTTGCCAAAATATTTCGAATTTCGTAGGGAATTTTGATTTTGGTCCGGTATTTTCTCTGGTTGTTGAATATTATCTTGTCTATCGATCTCATAAAAATCTTAACTCGGAAGTTGTGAAAAATCTGCCACCACATAAGCTTCTTCAGTCATTACACAACAGCAGTATTATATAAAATTTAGCATCAATCTTTTCTCTCGTTCTTTTGTTTCATAGATCTTTACCGCATTGCTTTTGCTCTCCGCATAGAAATATAGGGGCATTTAACTTACGAGCAGCTTTTTGATAAATGTATTTAGTGTTCTTAAAAAAAATTTTTTTTTCCTTATAAAATAAAATTATCTAATCATTAGAATTGAATTTTGATAAAAATTTCAGATTACTAATTGATTAGATTAGAAATAATCAAAAATCTAATCACAATTAGTGACGATTAGCATTTCTAATCAAAACTAATCCAAAAAATAATTGATTAGATTTCTTGATTATTTTTGATTAGATTTGATTATATCAACTATTTTTAACTATTTTTGTGAAAAGAAAATATTTATTTAGCACATTTTTCGCACCCATAGAGAAGAACCGATTTTACACATGAATTGAAGATGTTGATTTTTGTGTGGGTGGAGATGACTGGTGATTTCCACACTGTGCTGAGTTGGCCGAACGCTTGTCGGGCATTCATAATGCGATTCAGTACATCATCAGAAGATCCTCCGGTCGTTGTTATGGTACTACCCAAGTAGCAAAAAGTGTTAACATCCTGGATTTGAGTGTTTTGGATGGAAAATGGTCTAATACATGTGGAATTTATTCTCATGGCTTTTGTCTTAGGAATATTTATTTTGAGGCCTGCCTTTGCAGCTTCTGACTCTACCATTTTTAGGCTTTCTAACATGTCGGAGTGACTATGTGTTAGAAGGCATATGTCGTCGGCATATTCAAGATCGGCCAAACGCTCGCCAAGTCCCCACATTATGCCTCTGTTGTTGGCCGTTGCATTTTTCATAACGATGTCCAGCACAACGTTAAAAAGTAACGGTGACAATATGCAGCCTTGACGCACACCCGCTTTAACAGAAACTTTGTCGCTTATTGCGTTTTGGTGTAGTATACGACAATTTGCGTTTCTGTACAACTCCTGAATGATCTCAATTATTTTCCTAGGAACGCCTTTACAGGTCAGTGCTTTCCAAATGGCATCGTGTGAAAGTGTGTCAAAGGCTTTTTCGAAATCTATAAAGACTAGATAAAGGGGCGATCTCCATTCGACTGACTGCTCAATTATTATACGGAGGCTGTTTATATGATCTAAGCAAGACTTTTGTGATCTAAAACCTGCCTGTTCACAACGAAACTCTTTGTCAAGGGAGTCGGAAAGTCTTCTATTGATAATATTAGTGATGGCTAACTATTCATAATTAATCAATTTTTCAGCACAAAAAAAAGTTCTAATCCAATTGCTAATCTTTAGGATTTCTAATTATTATTCCCAAGCTATGGTCCAAACCCGTTTTGCGACACACTAGGTCCCTTTTCCCGGAGAAGGTCACATACATGTTCTTTCTGGCTCATTCTTTATAAATTGTAGCAATAAACCTTAATTAGATTGTAACCATAATAATAATTTTTTCAAGCACTTACATCAGCACACTTAAAACCACCTTTAACCAATTATTTTAATATTTGTAATGAAATTTTCATTATATTTTCCATTCGCACTCTTTGAGTGCTCTTTCTACTCGAGAAAGAAGAAACTGAACACATAAATTATTAACGATGTTTTCTTATTAATAATAACTGATTTATGTGTAACACTCGATATTGGAAATGTTAATTTTCACTCACTTAAATTTTGCTTCATTTATGTTTTATTAATACCTTTTGCTCCCCATAAGAATGAAAATAAAACTTATGAGCATCAGATGGAAGCAAGCACAAAAATTTACATACAAAATAATCTGTTTTCGTCATATTTATGACGTTTAATGTAAAAAAAAAAATAAATAAAGGGTGAAAATAAGACAAAAACGAAAAGAAATAAAATCAATGTAATGCAATTTAAGCAGTTTTTTATACTGCAGCAAAACTATGAACTCAAGATGACGCTGCATACACGTTGCTTGTGCAGGCAACAAAATTGCAGAAAATCAAGAAAAACAAATAAGACCCTAAAAGACATAAATAATTCGTCATTTAAAGAAAAAATAATACACGCTACCTGCAACTGAAAAAAGAACACAATAATAAAATTAGGGTGTCCAGAGTTCAGGCAAAAGTTAATGGTGTTACTAGTTGTATGCTTAAAAGCTACCACCTATTAAAATAATATTATGAAAAAAAAACTAAAAATATGACCCATCTATTGAAATTATAAAATAATTAAATAATTAAAATAATATTATGAAAAAAAAAACTAAAAATATGACCCATCTATTGAAATTATATTTTACACCTCTCCAATATTTAAACTGGAAAATAAATTTCACATTCCGATGTGATATGATGTGATGGAGAAAATGAAAACAGCAACAAACTTAAGCTTCATTTTGTATGGTGTGTTCATAAATCATTTTTGTGGCATAACCACATATCATCTGCATAAATCTCATTAAAAATCATTTCCATTTGTACAAATGCATACATATAAATGCAGATACAAATATGTATGAACAACAACAAATAAGCAAACAAACACCGGCGACAACAAATCCAGTTTGTTGCTTGCAAATTTATGATTTTAAAACCCAAAGTTCTGTGATGTTTTAAGTGCAGAGACATTAGTACGAGTCTAGGTTTATTAGCAACTAAGTATTTAAATTAAAACTCTTTGCAAATCAGTCATTACAATTATATTTGTACTATAAAAGGCTCATGTTGGTAAAACTTAAATGCAAAGAAGCTACAAAATGTCAAATAACTTCTTTCACTTGCAAACTTACTTCTCTGTGGCAATGATTCGACAGAGTAAAATTATTACACTGATCCTATAATCGGATTTTCGTATTTGCTATACGATTGCATCTTTCATATTTAAATACTAAGAACAACCGGAAAAAGCACAAAAGAGTTGAGCACATCCCCGTTTTTATTTGTCATTTTGCTTGAACATTTCATTATTTTGTTTGTTTATATGTATCTTTAAAAATATATTGCTTTAATTTTTGCTGAAACTTCAAATTGCTACAGTCATTCACTATCGTGATACACGTATATTATTGAAGGTATGTACGTAGGTGGGTTGAATAATCAATTTTAGTAAGAGTTAATTTCTTAAAATACAAAACCACAAAACACTTTCTCTGTCATTGTTCAATGATATAAAGATGAGAGTATGAAAAAGATATTACAATTATTAATTAGGAAAGTAATAAGAATTGATAGGTAGTCGACCCAGCTGTTATGATAAGTTGTCAGTTTATTGTAAAATTTCGTCGATTCAATGCATATATTGTATTGTATATGTATTGTATATTATTACTTCTCATTTTAATTTGTATATCGTCTTTCTGATTTCGATGAAATTATATATGCGACATAAAGCATCCACTTGTACAGTCAAAGAAATAATATTTGAGATCCAACGTATTGAAATTAGAAACAAAATACCTTGAAATATTAAAATCACTTTTCAATTTGAAAGTCGATGCACATATAAAAGCGAAAATCATAAAATAAATTGCTCTGCAAAAACTTTTTATATCAGAGTTTCTTAGAGCAATAATTGAAACCCTGATTAAATAAATCTTTCCAGTTATAGTTAGTAGTCCAAATGTTTTGATTCGTTGGTAAGAAACATAAGCAATAAGTTTTACGCTGAAATTAAAAAATAACTACGAGTTAGTAGGAAATAGCAAAATTACAATAGTATTATTTTCTAAAATCTAACTTATGACGACTTAAGCTGTTATTCCATTTTTAATAATTGATCCTAATAAATGTAAATGTTTTAATGCTTGCTACTCAATAATGCAAAACTTAATTGTATTTGGCACACAAATAGACAAAAACCAATATTAATACATAGGCTAGACTATGTCAGAATACTCGGGCGAATTCGCGGAAATATGCGATTTTTTCTTTTTTAATGTAGTTAGTCGGTTGTTCAAAGGTTTCGAGTGTCTTAAAATAATCATCCGACGTCATATATAGCATTATTATTTCTATATGATTTGCATTAAGCTCTATTCCACTATTATTATAAATATAAATGATTGTATGGTTAAATGCTTTTCACCCACGCAGACATAGTCCCGGGAACAGGTTAGTTGAAACAAGTAAGAGCGCTATATTCGGCCATACCAAATCTAATAATACCCTTCGCCATCATGTACATAGGTATAATCCCACATCGCCGCCTAACCTAGATTTCATGTTAAACGCCATTTTTTTTATTATTTTCGACGTTATCCTCAAGCTTGAATTGTTACGTAGTTATCTGTATTCTACTAGCCTAGCCAAGCACTTTCATTTGATACCCATATTGATGGGGTTAAAAAAATTTGTTCCGCCATTTCGTTTTAGACGCCATCTTGGATTTTACATTTTTTAATAAATTATTATTTTCTACAGGTCAAGCCCTTTCATTTTATACCAATATTGAGGGGGTTTAAGAAGTTACATTTTAAAATACCAGATTTGACCCATATATAAATTTATTGTCCGCCATTTTGTGGTGGCGGCCAATATGAATTTTAATTTCTCTATTGTGCTTATATTGCGCTAGTCAAGTCCTTTTGGATTATACCAATATTGACTCTCTCGGTTGTCTAGAAGCTGAAAAAAATTTATTTTAGTTTGTAAATTTTTTGAATATATATTTTTCAAAATAAATTTTTGCCTATAACTTAACCGATTAGAGCACGCTTTCTCCAAAATTTTTCACGAATATCTCTTGAGACATATATTATCTACAAATAGTAGCAATGGTATTCTAAGGCTGAAAAATTTTAATTTTGGTGGTAAAAATATGGGAAAAAACAGAGGCCGTCGTGTTTATTTGCTCATATCTCCGAAATTTATCAGGCGATTATGCTGAATTTCAATAGCAAATTATTCCCGGATATTTCCAAAAGATTGATATCATACACAGATCTGAGGTTGTTTCTTAAAGTTGATTTCAACCAACACACGGACAGACTGACAGACGGACATGGCTTAATGGACTCCTCTATTCATAAGTTTTCGGAAAATATAAACTTTGTGGGGCCGGAAATGCAAATTGTAGAAATTACAAATGCAATGACTAAGCAATATATACCCTTGTACACCACAGGTGAAGGGTATAAAAAAACATATGAAACAGCCATTAGATATAAACTTGTTTGAAGATTTCAAAAGTTTTGTATAATATTTTACAAATTTTGTAATAGACACATAATACTTTTTTTTAATTTAACACAAATGTTAAACTTGAAGTTTAAGCCGTTGATTCATTTACGGCCTGATTGTCACGAAATTATAAAAATGCTAATATGAACCATGAAAGTATTTAGACAGTTAACCATTATTAGGTTAATACAAAATTGTCTGTATATTAAATTGGGGCAGTAAAAAGGCAGCACATTTTACAGAGTCTGAAATGATGTAATACAAAAACTTTTACTAATTATTATTAATGGAGTTTCAGATATTTTAAACAAAAGTCAAGCTAAATTTATTCAAGCTAATTTTTCTAAAACTGTGTTAATCATTTATTCTAATTTTCCTGACGCTGCTACACAAAGGACTAGCAAAATATTAATTTAAATAAATTTTGATTAATTTTTTAAAAAATAAAAAGGATGTTGAGCATGAATTATAATTATTTATAAAATTGATAGTTTTGCTAAATGATTATTTTTAATAAGAAAACGTTGACTAAATTGCTTTTTATTACAAATTTTAATAAAATAATTTTATTATGCAAAAAATCAACACTTTACAGAGAATTTTTATCTTAATAAAAAATTTTGATAAAAGAAGAATTTTTTAAAGGTCTCTCTTACAGAAAATGCCCAGCAAACTAATCTTTTTAAAAAATAATTTATAATATTTTAAAAAGGATTCTTGAAAATTTGTCTTTTTTAACTAATTTTTCACCTGTTTGGAATAAAAGCATTTAGATTTTCAGGAAAATACTTGATTAATTTTTATTTACAAGACTTGTTTAAAAAAAATTTAAAATTTTTTTAAATAATTTCTATTAAAAATTTTAAAAAATTTTACATTTTTTTTCCAATTCTTTGTCCTTCTCAACCCTTATAATTTTAATAGAGTTTCAGCAACATTGTTTCCACGTATTTTACTCACACATTTATCCATCCATCCATCCATCCCCACACGTAAAAGCTTCACTTGTATCTATTTTATGATGCATTGTCTGCATAAAAATACATTTTATTTTTTGTTTCCATGATATTTTCATTGTTGTTGTTGTTGTATCGGTTTATTATAATTTTATCTCGTAGTTTTACATTTTGATTGTTTTTGGTTTGTTTTTTATTCATATCTTTTAGGTTTTGCCGGCGAGCTTTGCAATTTCGAATATAATGAATGCGAATCGAATCCATGTCAAAATGCTGGAGAATGCATCGATCATATTGGTAGCTATGAGTGTCGCTGTACCAAAGGATATACCGGCAATCGTTGTCAAATAAAGGTAATTTTATTCATATTTATGTATGCGTACCCACACACAGATATACATTTATATGGATGCCTGCGTTTGCTTTTAAGTGGATATACAAAACTAATTTACTGTAGAAACAACGTTTTAAGAAAAAGTGCATGGTTTTATGGGTATGTGTTAGTTAAAGTAAAACAAATGAACAAAAAAATTTAAGAATTTGCAAAATTTTTAGTTTAAATTTAATGACTTCCTTAAAATAAATATTTAAAACTGCACTTTCTATTACCTACGATAGTTGTTTTTTGTTTTCAGAAAACTCAAAATTCAAGAAATATTTTTAATGACATTGTTATTAGAAAATTTTCGCGAAATTTTCATATTTAGGTATTCTATTTGAAAAGTTCATTTGCCTTTTATATAGCGCTTTAAATTCTTTCTACAACCTAATATTTATTACCTTATGGCTTTTAAACTCAATATAAATTCTGTTCATTTTTTCATCGCTGTCTTTTAAGGTGGATTTTTGCTCTAACAAGCCATGTCCTGAAGGACGTCGTTGCATTGATCATGGTAATGACTACCGCTGTGAATGCCTCGGAGGACGCAATGGACCAGATTGCAATGAAATGCAAAGAACGGTAAGTACACAGCACTCCACACAAAAAATATGTAAAAATTCAGCATAAGCAAGAGTAAAAAATTACAAAAAAAAAGAAAGAAAGAGAAAGTATAAGTTATGAATAAATATTTTTTCACTCTTGGGCATAAGTTGCATGAATAACAAATAAATAAAATATAAGAACTTGTTAAATGAAAGAAATCCTTGCATAAAGTAAAATGTGAAAGCTTTTTTTTTTAGAAAATTGTGTTTTTAACAACAAATTGTTGGTTGATTAGGTAACTATTGGCAAGTCACTATTACTAAAATACTATTGCCTCTTGCAAGGCTCCCAAGAGATGGCAAAATCTATTTATATAAAAAAATAACGTGACTCACTAATAAATTCAAAACCGTACAGTGAAAATGTAAAATCTAAGATACATGAAATTTGGATAGTCGATTACTGCTCAATAGTCTTTCAAATATTGATCATAAAAATCCCTTACAATCTAAACCGGCACTTTTACTGTCAACCTGCATAAACTCTATAATGGATGTAGGTTTATAAAATAAAACACACGTTAAGTTTAATTATAATGAATTAGACACTTATTGTTTTAAATTAAGGTAACGTCTTTTTGCTTCGCCGTCCAAACCTATTCTGACTCTTTCCCCCATCACAATTCGTTCAAAGTCATTTTGTTCGTTACAATCATGTCAATACTCGTCCGTATGAGTTGTTAAACAGAATGTCTACTTCTAGTCAAACACCCAGTGCCACCAATTCCCACATAGATTATATTTAAAATTTTCTTTTTATTTAAGTATTTATATTTAACATTAACTTTAAGTCTTAATAAGTTTAAGAAGTTAGCACTCTAAATAATTAGCAAACATCAATTTTATATGACCTTCAAGCCTTTTCTTTGTCGATTCAGCATTTCGCTATTATGCCAAATTATCATATTTCAATAAATTTTCTATTTATCAAAAAACTAAATAATTATCTTTTTTCCATTTAAAAAACATTTTTAAAATGTTCATTATATTGCCTGCAATTGGAAACAAAATATCCTTGTAAAATTTATTTATTATTAATGTAATATTTCAAATTTAGCCATAAAAAATTTCACATAATTAGTTTCGTGCAAATTAAAATCATTTCTCATTTTAAATTGATGGCAAAAATTTTATTTCATTTAAATTCTAATGGGAAAACTACAAATTTCGTAAACCACTTTTACATTTTTATTTATTAAAATTATTGAATAACTGTTGTTCCATTGCAAAACCGTAAATACTATAAATTCTAAGCAATTAGTTTCAATAAAATTGCCACAAATTTTTTTTTCGGTAAAATGTTTAAACAGGCACAAGCAGGCAGCATGTTTTTCTGTGGAAACCAAAAACATAAATATTTATAAATGATAAATTAAATCAGTTAAATAAAGGAATGTAATGAAAAATAACTCAAAGAACCAGAAACTCAAAGAACCAAAAACTCGAAGAACTTAGATAGATTTTTTGTTTTCAAATGGCATTCCTTTATTGGACTGCTTTTAACAAAAATATTAATTATTGGCAGTTATAAAATAATATTTGTTTTTTACTATCTTTTGTTTTTGTTTATATTACAGCAATGTAATGTCAACCCATGTACACATGGTGGCACTTGCTGGTCTAGTGGGGATTCATTTTATTGTGCCTGTCGACCCGGCTACACAGGTACAATGTGTGAAGGTAAGTAATTGTAATAAATTTATCCATACATAAAGAGAGAGAACAGTTATGTATATACTATACTTATACAAATATTATTGTATATTATTTATTTACTATTTAAAAGGTTTTTTTATATTATATTATTTTAAAGGTTCTTTCTTAAATCAGTGCAGTTCAGCGGCTAAAATTTAATAATTATCCCACAGGCATATTTGAAAAAAAGTAAACGAAACATCATATGTACAAATTTTTTTTGTAAACAAGCAAAGTAATTGTGTGCCTTTTTTACACAAAATTAATTTCTGATAATAATTTTTTTCTGAAAACAAGGAAAACAATAGCAAATAAGACAAACAGAATTAAATTTTTTTTTTTTAATTTTTTTAAGTTTTATATTTTATGATCGTATATATAAAAAAATTAATAAAGGACTACGGATGTATACAATTTATTTTTGTTAAGGAAAAAAATGTCTCCTATTTAAAAACGATTAACTACTTTTTCTAACGATAATCGTATCACTGCAAAAAAAACAGCTTTAATGTCTATTGCAACTACAATAATTTTTGTACTATTCATTTTATCGACAAATAGTTGAATGTTATGTTATGGCAGTAATGTTAGTGGTGATTTTATTTTGGCAAAAATGCCATTTGTTTTTTTTTTAGTTTATAAAAGACTAAGTAAATCGTATAACCGTTAGTGCAAATCGCAATTCATATCCACAAATTTAACGAGTATCAAACTACTGTTTCGAAAAGAGAATTAAAAAAAACACTTGGGTGATTCATAAGGTGTCTTATCATGTCATATTGTCATATTGTTCTAAAAGTTTACAATGGTTTAAAAATATTGTTGTTGCTTTTTTGTATAATTTTATCGTGCCGACATCCGAATTTAAGCGCAGTAGCTAATTTTTGATAACAAATCACTGGCGGCGTCAAATAAGATTGGATAAGGACTCTGCTGTTTTTGTTTATCAAAAAAAAATGTAATTTATTTGTAATTTGCAAAACTGAAAAATGGAAAATATTGTGGTAAGATCTAATTTAATAAAATCATGGATTAGAATAAAAAAATATTTTAATTTAGCCAAAGCTGAAACTGATTTAAATTCAAAATAGCACACTATATTATGAGGGGTTGTTCAATATAGTCTTAATTTTTTACGCTACTATTATAGGACATATTAATTTATGACACTATTGTGAATCCCCCAACTATATAAATATAGAGTTTTAAAACTTAAATGGCGTTAGTAGTAGCAGGAGAGATAGGATTGTAACGAGTCTTTTTATAGAGGTATATAACTTTAATCGGGAAACACTTTTTGTATCAAGTGATTTGTTCTTAGCTATGTTTGGCATTGCGATTTGAAAAGGCTGATGCGTTTCCAAATTATGAAAATTTATTTCCGCCAAATAACTTTTTTTTGAAAAATGCTATAAAAAAAACTACTGAATACTTTCTGAAATTTCCTTTTTAATTTGAAAGTACAATCCTTCCGATTAATAAGAGAAAATAATTTCATTTGAATGGCTGCCTCGGCTGGCTCCGAGGTGGCCAAACGACATCAGCTCTGCGGCTGATAATGCGATCTTCAAAAACAGGGCGCAAGACATCGGTGTAGCTTTGGCTGTGTGTCACGTAGTGCCGTCCTGTTGAAACCAAATGTTGCCAATATCCTTCTCTTAAATTTTTGTGAACAAAAATTCGTTCAACATGGCCCGAAAACGATCGCCATTGACTGTAACGGCCTTTGGACCAAAATCAGTACCAGACAGTGACTCGTTTTGGGTGTACCGGCTTTTCAATGTATGCGTGCGGGCTTAAATACTAGCAAAGATCAAATCAAAAATCATCTGTCAAATCAGACGTGAGCTAAGTGTTACCATTTACGAAATAAGCACTAGTTGAAAAAAAAGTTAGATGGCGGTCCCTTATTTATGATTTCATTTTGTAAAAAATAAAACGTTTATCTTTTTGAAGCTCAATTTAAAATTAGAGCAATAGCAGAATTTTTAAAAGCGAACTTATATCGATTTCTGCAAGGCTAAAGTACTTAAATGTATTTTTTGATTGTATATTTTGATTGTGTTAATAAGTTTGCACTTTTTTCAATAAATACAACAGGAAAAGTTTTAAAATTCTACCTTACAATCTGCAAAATATTTTATCTTAAAACCGAAGCAAGGAATTTTGTAAAATAACGCTACTAAAATGTGCCGATTTTCTAATCTTGTTTTAATTTAGATGTAGATTTTATTCATTTGTAGTATCTAGTAGCACTTCCTACACTGAGCAAAAACCAAAAGAAAAAGAGATTTTATTTATTCAAATGTTTGATATTCTAAAAGAATTGTCAAAGATGCTTTTGATGCCATCAAAAATAATAATTGTTTAATTCTTATTTTAAAATGTTGTACCATTGAACAATTTTAAAACTGAATTCTTTATTTCTCTAGCAATACTATTTCAACTAACCTGTATTAAACAAGCTCTTTATTTTTGATACTTTTTTTAGCAACTAAGGTATGTTGTTGTTTTGGGAAGTGCCATATTTTTACGAATACAAAATGGTCACTTTTTTAATTTATTTTATTTTATCTCTCAAATGGCGATATTAATTCTCTAGCATCCTGTATTTGAAGCTACTTAGTAATGCGGCCCTTTTTTTAATTATATTTAAATACAATACATTTTAATTAAAATCGATGAAATGTTATATAACTGATGGTTTAAAAAAATTTAATGGGTTAAAAATATATACCGTTTTAAGTAACAAGAGTATTTGAATAGCTCTTTTACATTATGAACAATTATTTTGAATAATTAAATTTGCCAGATTGTTGCATACCTTAAACAACAAACACAATTTCTAAACAGAATTTGTATGTAATTCTTATTTATTAGAAGCAAAAACAATATAAGGAAAATATTTAATATTCAATTTGAATATAAAAGCATAACAAAAGTTTTTATAGAAAACATATAAAATATTATAAAAGAACACACATACGTGGCTGCTAAAATGCGAGGGAAGATGGAGAATTCAACTGAAAATTTAACAGATATTGAGTTTAGAATATAAAGAAATTGCATTTAACCCCATTGAAGAGGGTGCTTTCATTGGTTCATACATTTTAAAGGTCCTCGATAAACTATATATTATTATAGAATTAGTGTTCTAATTTAGACCATTGTTCCTGTCTTATGGTTAGTATGCAGCTCTGCTGTCATAGAAAGTAGGTGTAAAAAACAAGTTTAAAAAATTTTTAGTTACTTTCCGTTTGTCAGTATGCTAATGAAAAGTAATGTTAATGAAATTTTTTTATATCTCTGATATAAGGTTTTTCTTTAACTTTTATTAGTCTCTCTTATAAAGGGTGGTTACATTTTAAGGAGCGATATTGAATGTGAACCACACCTAAACATCAAGTTGTTTTCTGCATTTCATTTGATATTTCTCAATTTTAGACTAACTCAATTTGACCCATGGAAAAATACACAATTGAGCAACGCGTTAAAGTTATTCAGGCTTATTATGAAAAATGCATATCGTGCACTTGGTGCTTAATTTCGGTCAATTTAATCGTCTAAATGTGCGTACAATTGGAAAAAAACGTGCAAAAGTTTGAGCAAAAAGAGTGAATGCTCGTATAGCTTGTACTGAAGAAAATATTGCTGCTGTTCGCGATAGTCTGGCTGAATAGCCTTCTATCTCAACTCTTCGTAGTGCACAACAGTTACATCTCTCACGGTCGTCATTGATGAACATTATGCATAAAGACTTGCATTTACACACTAACAAGGTGCAATTGACGCAAGAACTAAAGCCACTTAACTATTCCAAACGTCGCCATTGGTCAGAATGGTAGCAAGAAATGGCAACCGTGGATGCTCAATTTTCGAAAAAAATCATCTTCAGTGATGAGGCACATTTTCACCTCATTGGAGTCGTCACTAAGCAGAATTGCCGCATTTGGGCTAATGATAATCCAAGAGTTATTGTCGAAAAACCAATGCAAACCTACAAAGAGTGACTGTTTGGTGCATTTTATAGGCTGGCGGCATCATCGGGCCGTATTTTTTCCAAAATGAGGCCGACCAGGCAGTTACTGGTAACGGTGTTCGCTATCGTGAGATGATAACGAACTTTTTATGGCTCGAATTGGAAGATATTGATGTGGACGATATGTGGCTTATACAGGACGGAAACAAAATGGCTGTGTTATCTCACGTGGTGGCAAAGTCAATTGGTCGGTAATACCATGTGTTTTGACACTGTTGGATTTCTTTCTTTTGGGTTATTTAAAATAAAAGGTGTACGTCGATAAGCCAGCAACAATTCAAGAGGTAATGGATAAGAATACTTAGCATATTAACGACATAAAGCCTTAATTATGCCTCAGCATCATCGAAAATTTGGACCATCGGATGGAGTGACTGTTTGGTGCATTTTATGGGCTGGCGGCGTCATCGGGCCGTATTTTTTCCAAAATGAGGCCGGTCAGGCAGTTATTGTAAATGGTGTTCGCTTTCGTGAGAGGATAACGAACTTTTTATGGATCGAATAAGAAGATATGGATGTGAACAATATGTGATTTCAACACGACGGAAACAGAATGGCCATGTTGTCTCACATGGTGACGATTTCAGTTGCTCGTTAAGAACATGTGATTTGACAGTGTTGAATTTCTTTCTTTGGGGTTATTTGAAAAAAAATGTGTACGTTAATAAGCCAGCAACAATTGAAGAGCTAATGGATGAGATTATTCGGCACATTAACGGCATAGAACCTCAATTATGGCTCACCGTCATCGAAAATTTGTACTATCGGATGGAGGTGTGCCGCCGAGGTCGAGGTGGCCATTTGGCCAATATTTTGTTGCATACATAATTGAACCATACCAATATTATCATAATAAAAAGAAATGACGATAATTTCTTCACAAATTTATGTTTTATACAAAATCAACATCGGCCCTTAATATTTAACCACCCCTTACATAATATAATGCTACACTTTTATCAGCAGAGCTTTGAAAAAAAAATTATCCTTTTTCCCCCTTCGAACGTAGTGTTCTGAGACTTTTGCAAAACAGAACTGCAGAATAAAACTCTTTATGAAATTGGTTCAGTATTTCAAAAGTTTAAAGCCAGTAGCTGATCAAAACCGTTTTTTAATTATGTTAGAGAGTGTAAACGCATTTAATTTTAAACATATACTTTTATATAGAAAGTAAATTTTCAAACTGCCTACAATTTATAAAACTTCAACACATCTACACAGAACTACACTCACGAAAACGTTTGTGTATGGTAAACTATTTCATTTTTCCTGTAATTTGTATATGCATTAGTTAAGGCCACAATTCAGACGATTTAATAACCATATTTACACACATGTACAATGTGTAAGTATGCAGGAATATGTATTGTTACCCACACAAAGCACACACAAAAATGTACATAAAAAAAATTACATGCACATATTTAACTAACATCCATAACATTATTTACATTGTTTTTATTTTTTTCTTCTCACTCCAATGTTTTAGTTACTGGTCATATTTATATTTATTACACACACTCACACATGCAGTACATGCAATGTTTTTCTTTATGTTTGTTTTTTTTTTTTTTGTTAACCACCACATAAACATAAAATTCTATGTGAACATTGTTAGTTTTTCTAGTTATTCTACACATTTGCTAGATTTTATTATTGTTGCAAATGTATTTGATATTAATTTAATATTTATTGTTGTTGCTCTTATAGTGTTTGTTTATTTTTAATTTATTTTTCTTTTTTCTCTCTCTCCCCCGCCATTTACTCTACATTTCTAACATTGCTGTCTAACTCTCTACCTACAAATGAACGAAATGCTTCATACCACCATCAACAACAATAAAAACAACTCCCGCTATACAACTAAAGATGAATTTGTTGTAGAAACTGTTGTTAGTTCCAGTGAATTTATGGTTGATGATACCAGTGCTCGGAATTTTAATGATAAAAGTTTTGGTTCAGCGGTTGTTCTAAAGAGCCCCATCGAATTGCACAATGCATATACGGCGGCCATTGTTCTGGCATTAGTCATTTTCTTTGTCGCTCTCTATGTAAGTATATATAAAGTTTATTTTTTTTTTTTAACACATCAGTACTACCAACTAAACTTAATTAAAAATTTTACTTTGTGTATTAAAGAATTTTTTATAAATATTTTAAATAGAAGAAAGTGTGGTTGTAAATATTTTAGTTTTTTTTCGTTTACTTAGTGAATTAAAAAGAATTCCATTATTCGTGTATGTATAATAACACATACATAGATGTATTTCTAATTTACTTAAAAAGACTAATGCCCACACACAAAGGCTAACCACATACTCTTAGTTAAAATGTTTTATATGTTTTAAAAAAAAAGGTAATTACATTATAGCTTAAATAATTAATAATGTTTATTTTATAGAAAAACTTAAAAACAAATAAATTTTAAAAATGTAAATGGATTCTAATTGAAAATGAGATAAAAGCTTTTGTTTAAGTGGAAAATTTTTATTAAAAAAAATTTTAATATATTCAGATTTAATTTCTAAAAATTAAAATGTGTGTGCACATAAATATTTAACAAAAATTTATGATGTGATTAAAATTGCTTTAAAATAAAAGTCCTCAGTTTACCAACAGCAGCTTCAAATAAATCTTAATAGTTCTACTTTTCATTAGCAATTATATGGAAATAATTTTTATTACAACTTCAAACTTATATTTTATTTCCAATTACGCCTCGATTTAGTTAAAAAATTTTAACGTTTTCGGTTATATAAAATTCAACTTTGTTGCACTGCTTTTTTGCGTTTAAATACAAATAGCCCCCGTCAGTATTTTCTTTACGCATTCCTAATTTGATTGTGTGATACATTTTTAGAATTTTTTCTGAATTTTTATTTATGCCAATGAATTTCAATGTTTCCTTTACGTTTTTAGCCATAAAGCACTAAAATCTTGCATTTGTATTCCTTTCAAAAGTAAAGAAATGAAAAAAAAAGTTTATACATTTTGTAGCGAAGCTAATATAAAGCACTGTAGGGCACTTCACTTAAAAACACATTTGTACCGCAGGGTACATAAACTCACAATTATTTGGGTAAACTGTAATATAAACCCTGTTGTGACAATATAAAAAAATGTGTGTGAAATAAGCCGCGCTTGAGAAAAAATCGCATTACTTCAATTCGTCTGGCAAGCGTCTGGCGGCACTTGACAACATCAAGTGTTTGTGTGCCGTTACTCTTGCCGTTTTGGGCAAATATATAAACACACGAACCCATACTATTGGTGTGTGTGTATTACAGTGTCGGCACCATGGTACAATTATCAGGTAGCCTCACTAAAACAGCTGATTATTTTTTCTCTACCTTAAGGTCAAAAAAACACGCACACACATTTGTTTTTTGACATTTAAGTCGTCGTTTTCCAGCAACAAAATACATTTAGGATTTTGTTGTTGCAGAACTGAGGCTACCTGATGATTGTACCATGGTCGGCACGCTTCACGCCTAAAGGACTGTTGATGAAATTTTTGCAAAAGAATATTTTTGACGTTTTTACTAAGCAAAAGTAAAATGAAGTGAAGATTAATCGGTTGGCCCGCACGCACCGCTACCAACAATTTGTATTCTGTGCAGCCATTAGCTTGTGCAGAGTACCAATAAATTGCAGAGGATGTGCTGCCATTACCCATATCGCAAAACCGGCAAGTCACTACATTCGACCTGCCAAGTTGTCACCATCATATAAAAATCAAACCTTTCAAAAATTAAAAAAAATAATAATAAAATTTTTTAAAACTTTTTAATAATTAACAGTAAGTTTTCTTCAAAAAAACATCGCAATTAAACAAAAAATCTATGAAAATTCAAAAAATAATAAAACTGTGAATTTTGTGTTTTTTTTAATTTTGGTTTTAAAACTATTAATCACAAATTAGTTTATGAAAATAACTTAAAAAAATAAAACCATATAAAATGGAAAATTTACCTAAATTATTTAATTAACGCAATGTCACATAATCATAGTCCCTCATAAGTTTTCGATTTCTTTAACAACTTTAAAATAACAACCTCTTTTTAACTAGTGTTACTTAAAAGAAACTATAAATTCAACTTTAAGTTGAACCAGTTTCAAATAATTTGAAACAAATTGGGTCAAATTCAAAGAGGCAATCTTGCGCGTCAATTAAAAGAAGAGGAAAACTATTAAAGAAACAATTCTTAAAATGTTCAATTAATGTTTTTGTAAGCACATTTGTAGTTTTATAACTTACCAGTTAATGCAATTAGCCTTGGTCAGCAAAACAGCCAAGGGGTAGGAAAGATAATCAAAGCAAATAAGTGGATCAAAAAAACCTAACTTGGCAAGACAAACCTTATTTAAAGTAGAAATGCGCTTTATTACTTAACAGACGTACGTTGTCACTCGTTTGTAATTGATTGAAAATTAGTTTTTAAGAAAGTTAAATATAAAGGTTCTAATTGCATTGTATATTTACGATTTTTTACAATTTAATATATAAATTAAGGACAAATTTTCCTGAAAAAAATATTTTATATAATAAACATTTCATAAATAATTCTTTGGTTAAACAAAAAGTTTTAAAAGTTTTCTAAGGACACTAAATTGATGAAAAATTATTTATAAAAACAAAATCAATAAAAGCTTTTAATGTAAGTCTTTTTTTGGATACAAATTTCTATAAACTTCAATGAAAACTTTTAAAAGTTATAAACGAAAATTTTGTATTAAGAAAAAACTCACTAAAAATATTTTACTTTATTTGAAAAATCCTGAAAAATTTTTAATTGAGAACGATAAAAAGAAAGTAAAATCTAATTTTATGTAACTTTTAATTTATCATTTTTCTGCTAAAAAAAAATTCAATTAATTTTAAACTTAATTCATTAAAGCTGTAGAAGTGAACCCATTTTTTATTATAAACTCATTAAATCGTTTTTTTTTTCATTATTTAACTTTTCTTTTATGGTTTCCTGTGATTTTTTATTCATCTCTTTGCAACTCTAATTACAGCTCACCATCTGCCACTGTAAAGTGAATCAAACGTATCGAAAATTCTCAACACGTACATACAGTTTCCTGCCCATACTCGGTTTTCGTTTGCGCACAAAACAGGCAACGTCAAAAATCAGTAGACATTGGTTGAGTGGCAAGGGCTTAGGCATTGGTAATGCAATGCGTGATGTTGGTGCAACAACATCAGACAATTCATCGTCAGCATTGCATACGACAACGGCTGGCAGTGCGTCACAAAGAAATAGTCTTGGACATTTGCCAACCACAAAAGCGTCAACGGCAAAACAACAACACACACATGTTGGTCAATTAAATGAACGACCCTTTCAACGTCATTTGGCCATGAACTTGGAAAACGACATGTATTATACGGTAGATTTTAGTGAAAACTCTCAACATTCACCGCTGATACAGTGAAATTTAGCAACAGCAATAAAAACAACAACAGAAACAAAAGTAGCAGCACAAACAAATATGTTAAATACACCTATTGCTTATGGCCGTAGTGGTGATGGAAAGGGGAAGTGTAATGCTGTGTCAGCTGGGATTGTTGGCGCCAACAATAACAACAGCAATAGTTGTAGAAAAAATCTTGTTAATGCTTCGGTTAAAACAGATGCCAGTAGCTTATTTGGTATGACTAGTAATAATTGGTTAGTTAAATTTACAAAAAGCTCTTATTAAATTTAAAGCTAAAATATAAATATATTTTTTTTGGTGTTCGTTTTAAAAAGATTTTCATTGTTGTATGATTTAACAGAATACTGCTATTAAAAATAAATAACAATTTAATTTATGTATATTGTGAAAATGGAAAGGCAAAAGGAGTATAAAAACGAGTGTTGGCTTTAAAGTATTTATTGCAGAGAGAAACTACTTTATTTTAAGAAAATTGTTTATTGTTTTAAAGTAAGCGATAACACAAACTATTTTATTAGGAATAACGATTTCGAGACCAAATTTTTTTTTCGTATTGAGAATTAAATGAAAATATTCTATTTAGAAGAACGTTTTAGATAAGTTTTCTGTTTTTATCGAAAAAATTTCAAGGCATGGTCTGTTGGCAAAAATTTTTGATTTTAGAGTTTTTATTTTTATTTTTTAATTTCCTAATTATTTCGGATTTTCTCCGAATAATTTTCAAAATGTTTGTTTTATTGGATGTTGGGTTAAGGCTGGTCTATATGCCAGATCATGAGTAGACCTTCAAACCACAAAATTTATGAAAAAGTTTAACAACGTTACAAGCTTAATTTGAAATTTCCATAAACAATATAAGAATTCTAAATAAAACCAGAAACAAAAATAAAAACTTCCTCCTATGCTCAACCAACAATTTTATTATTTTTTATTAAATTTATTTTTCTACTAAATCCCTTACATATTTGGCTAAAATATTAGTTTACAATAAACATATATTAAGGGTAACCGAAAAATAAAATTTATCTTATTAACATAAAAAACTTAAAGGTTAAACCCAACAAACAATAAAACAAAAATTTTTAATTTATTTTTTTATAAACATAATTTTGTTTATAGGCAATGTTTTACTTCTTCTTTTATTTTTTCTTAAGAGAAATTTTTGCAAAGATTTTCAATAGTTATTATGTATTCGAAGCTTTGGAAATTTCAACATTTATTTGTAAAAAAAACTAAACAAGATTTTTCCCGAAAATAATTTTCGTCTATTTGAGATTTAAAAAAAAAAAAATAAAAACTTTCTCATAAACCCAACCAACAATTTTATTATCTTGTATTAATTTTATTTTTCTACTAAGTCCCTTACATATTTGGCTAAAATATTAGTTTACAATAAATATATATTAATGGTAACCGAAAAATAAAATTTATCTTATTAACATAAAAAATTTAAAGGTTAAACCCAACAAACAATAAAACAAAAATTTTTAATTTATTTTTTTATAAAAATAATTTTGTTTTACTTCTTCTTTTATTTTTTCTTAAAAGAAATTTTTGCAAAGATTTTCAATAGTTATTATGTATTCGAAGCTTTGGAAATTTCAACATTTATTTGTAAAAAAAACTAAACAAGATTTTTCCTGAAAATAATTTTCGTCTATTTGAGATTTTTAAAAAAAAAAATAAAAACTTTCTCATAAACCCAACCAACAATTTTATTATTTTTTTTTAATTCTATTTTTCTAATCCCATATATATTTGGCTAACACATTAATAAATATTAAGGGCAACCGAAAAATAAAATTTCTCTTATTAACATAAATAATTAAATGCTTAAACCCAACAAACAATAAAACAAATTTTTTTTTATGTTTTTTTTTTATAAAAAAAATTTTTACATCTTATTTTATTTTTTCTTAAAAGAAATTTTGCATAGATTTTCAATAGTTATTATGTATTCGACGCTTTGCAAATTTCAACATTTATTTGTAAAAAAACTAAACAAGATTTTCCCCGAAAATAATTTTCGTCTATTTGAGATTAAAAAAAAAAAAAATAAAAACTTTCTCATAAACCCAACCAACAATTTTATTATTTTTTATTAATTTTATTTTTCTAATCCCTTAAATATATGGCTAACACATTGGTAAACACTTAATAAATAAAAATAAAATTTATTTTATTAACATAAAAGATTTAAAGCTTAAAACCAACAAACAATAAAACAAAAATTTTTTTATATATTTTTTTTTTATAAAAATAATTTTTACTTCTTATTTTATTTTTTAAAAAACATTTTTAAAAAGATTTTCAATAAAAAGTAGGTATTCAAAGCTTTGTAAATTTCAACATTTATTTGTAAAAAAATTAAACAAAATTTTTCCCGAAACAAATTTTCGTCTTTTTGAGATTTAAAAAAAAATAACAAATTTGTTTTTTCCATTTAAAAAGAACACAAATTTCCATAAAAGTTGCCATATATTTTGTTTATAAACACAAATTAATTCTTTTTTTTACATAATTTCTTAACCAACTTCCCTTTCAAAAGAATTTTTTTTATATTGAAATTCTTCAAAATCTTTTGCATAAAACCTCTATTTGCCGAAAAAAGACTTGTCTCAATTGTCTATGGGTTTTGAAAAATTTCTCTCTCTATCTCTCTTCTGATATATGTATACCACACTACACAAATCGCCTTCCAAAATATGTTCTTAACAAAATCTCTGAATTATTAAAGACGAACTGCCTGTTTATCTCAATGCGAACGAAATTTTCATTCTTAGAAATACGTTGAAAACAAAAACAAAATTTTAGTTTTTGTTGTTGTTTTCAATATATTTGTAATAATGAAAATTTCGTTCGCATTTAGGTAAACAGACAGTAACTCTCATTTTCTTCTTAACATTTTGCCTGCAAAAATAAACCAATTATATCTGCAAGATTTACAAATACAAAAATAGCTAAAAAATTATTTTAAAAAAGCCAAAATTCAAAAATATTCAATGATGTTAATAAAAATCTTTAAATAAAAATTATTAAAATAAACCATTTAAATAATAATAAAAATAAATTTACTATACAAAAGCAAAAAAATTTTAAATATGAAACTTTTTTTGTAAGAAGGATTTATACTATTTAAGGACAAGGATTTTAAGATAAATTTAAAAATAAATTACAATAAATTTAAACCATAATATTACCTAATGAAAACACAAATTAATTTAAACAAAAAAGGAATCCAAATTAGTTAAGTAAATAAGATAAAAGAATTACAAAAATTTGCCATAATAGTTGTAACGATACAGCAAATAACGACAGACCGACATTGACATACAGACAGGAGACCTAAATAAACAAATAATAAATACCATAGAACAACACAAAAGGATAAATAGCCTTATGTCTTGAGGATTTATAAACGCTTAAAGAGTAAATAATCAATAAATAATAAAACAACTGGATTATAAATTATTTGCAAAAACGAGAAGAAGAAAAGAAACTACAAATTGTGTTTTATTTATTTGTTGGAATTATTGGTAAGATGGAACTATTATCAAGCTCTTGGTTAACAGTGTAGTATGTCACTACAGCCTATAACATTTGTATTAAAATAATTACCAAGTTTTTTTTTTAAATTACAAAACCTTTTAAAATTTTAATAAATAAGTCATCATAAACATAGTTTATAATTTGATCAAGCTTTTAAACAAATATGAACCCTTTTTATACCCGCCACCAAAAAAATGGTGGGGGTATATTCATTTTGTCATTCCGTTTGTAACACATCGAAATATCCATTTTAGACCCCATAAAGTATATATATTCTGAATCGGGGTTTGATTTGATGACGATCTAGCTATGTCCGTCCGTCTGTCCGTCTGTCCGTCTGTTGAAAGCACGATAGAGGTCGCACCGAAAAAGCTAAAGGGCTCAAATTTTGCCAGAATCTTTCTAATAGACAAGGTTTGTTTGGTATTGAAAATGGGCTAAATCGGAATATTAGAAAGAGAGTTATAGCTCGTAAAGCAAGAATAGGTCGAAAAAACCGTGTCCTTCAAACATCGAAAAAAAAGGAATTGTGTCCAAACGCATAAACGTAGAGTCATGAAACTTCGAATATATATTTCTCGAGTCAAAAGAATATTTCTCCCCAAAAATTGCTTAAATCTGTGCATTAGAAAAGGAGTTATAGGTCAAAATGTACGAAAATTTATACCGCTCAGTGTATATTTGAAGTTTAAAACGTAATAAAACTGACAAAACTATATGTACGGTTCTGAAATTTTGCATACATGGTTTTTTGGTCAAAGTCTTCGTTATAACGGAAAATAAATGTGCCACGCCCACTTTTTTTTTAAATTTTTATAAAAATATATTAGTCATATTCATTAGCATATATTCATTGCAGATGGCGACATCTGTTGAAGGCGCCACTACATTTTGCAAACACTGAGGATGATGTCTTTGCTAAACATCACGTAGAACACTAGATGACTCTAGTAACATTTTTTTGCACAAACTACAAAGGAATTTTATAGGGGTTTGTGAAAACGAAAATGACCGAAGTTTGTTGACAAAAATTAACTAGAGTAATGATTTGTGCCCAACTTTACATATAGTTGTACACACAGTCTTATGAGGTTTAAGATTTAAAAATATTAAAAAAAAATGTGCATCAGTAGATTTAAAATAAGTATTTGAATATTTAAAATACATATTTTAACAAATTTTCTTTTTATCTATCTATTCTTTTGTAAAGGGTGGTTAAATTTTAAGGGCCACAGAGTGATTCAAAATAGACATGCTCAGCATTTTGCTAAAACGGGAAATTTATTAGAAAGATTTTGATTTTTAAAGTTCTATAACATTTTACTTTTAAAAGATTTTCAAACGAAATAAGTTGTGTATAATTTTAAAATTTGTTAGCCATTAGTACATGAAAATAAATTGTTTATAATGTTTAGAAATAATTTTTTTTTTATCTTTAGGTCTAAATTTTCCTAAATTCCTTTTTTGAATACACCATAACTTCTAGAAAACATAAGATAACAAAAAGAAATTAGCACCATTTAGTAGATAAAACTCTCCTCTATACCCCTATACCCCATTTTATACCCGTTACGATCCGACCGTGATCAGCAGACCAATTTTTGTGACACAAGGTCAAATATTTTTTGCAAAATTTTAGTAAAAGAGCTAAACAAATTTTTTTGTAATGTGTTTTTTTGAAGTATTTGAGTTTTTATATCCGCCACCAAAAAAATGGTATGTATATTCTTAATCGGGGTTTTATTTGATGACGATCTATCTATGTCCGTCCGTCTGTCCGTCTGTTAAAAGCACGATAGAGGTCCCATCGAAAAAGCTAGTGGGTTCAAATTTTGCCAGAATATGTCTTATACACAAGGTTTGTTTGGAATAGAAAATTGGCTAAATCGGAGTATAAGGAAGAAAGAAAAATTGCCTAAATGCATGTATTAGGAAGGGAGTTAGAGATCAAAATGTACGAAAATTTATACCGCGCAGTGTATTTTCCAATATGTTAAAAATTTTAAACCTAATAAGAGTGACAAATTTAGATCTACGATTCTGAAATTTTGCAGGAATTGCTTTTTGGTCAAAGGCTTTCTTTTGACGGAAAATAAATGTGACACGCCAACCTCCCATACAACGTTTTCTCTCAAATTCTTATAATTTCTCTATAAATCGAATAATAAGAGACTTTATTGAAATATCTAAGTTGTATTTATTAGCATAAATAACTTCGACACACCTACTATAACGCTCACTTTCCACGTTATTTACTGTTAATGAAATTTAAATTTATAAAACCGACAAAATTAGAGGTATGATGATAAAATTTGCTACGGAAATCCTTCTAGTCAATGTTTTTGTTATGCCAGAAAATTTAGGTGACACGCCCACTGTTACGCCCACATCCTATATAATGCTTTATTTCAAATTCATATAATTTATCAATGAATAAATATTTTGGAAGAATTACGGACTATATTGAAATATCTAAGTTGTATTTATTAGCAGAAATTTTATTGACACGCTTACTTTAACGCCCATTTTCACTGAAACACTTGATTTACGAAAACATTTTACCAGCATATCCAAGTTATAAAGGGTGGTTAAATTTTAAGGGCCGATGTTGATTTTGAATAAAACACAAATTATTTAGGAAATTATTATCATTTCTTTTTTAATGATAATATTTGTATGGTTCAATTATGTATGGAACAAAATATCGGCCAAATGGCCCCGCGACCTCAACGGCACACCTCGATCCGATAGTCCAAATTTTAAATAACATTGCTGATGCTCAATTGTTTGGCACGATGATGAGTCGAAGTTGACTGTTTTTTTGCCACACTATCGCGATAAACAGCAATGCTTCTCATTTAACGAATTTAGAAGGCATTCATAGATGTTCTAACATTTTATACAGACCTGGGGCCGAATTACGGCATTCGATATCGATCGAAATTTTACTCGAACGATCGAGTATGCTTTAGGTATATAGATTCTAATAAGAGTTTTCAAATTTCGATCACGTTCGAGTGCCGTAATTCGGCCTCTGTTTTAAAATTAAAAATTTAACCACCCTCTATAAAGAAAGCCATTAACAAAATAATAATTATTGTGCTTTAAATGTACACAAAATTGGTGGTGGGTATAAAAGATTCGGCACAGCCGAATATAGTGCTCTTACTTGTTATTTCACAATTTTTCCCCTCCACTTAACTAACAGCCAATTAAGCCAACCCTCTTTAGAATAATCAATGAAAAGGGAATATTTTATATTTAAACTTCAAAACATATTTCCTTTTCGCAGCAACCAATATTTTCCTGCTTAACCCACTGGGAATTTCATATGTTTTACTGCATTGATAATTATTGCCTGACGTAGTTTGTAATTTATGGAAAACTCATTACTAATGAAGCAACAAAAAAAATTTTTTGTTTGACTTTTTTTTTGTGCACATTAAAAAAACTTTTATTTAAATATTAATTAAAAATGCTTATTAATATTAATGTCTCCTAGATGACTAGTTATGGCACAATAATAATGGAAAATTTATTTATTACAAATTTAATTGAAATTTATAACTAAATAAATTCATATAACAATTTTAATTATAATTTTTTTTGCGCATTTCCTATGAATTTATAATTTGACATTTAAAAAGTAAAAAAAATCGTATTAACTAATATTGGGCATAAAAAAATTTCATAATAAGTTTTGGTAAAGAGTTGAAAAATTAAAATTAATTGAGAGATTTGAAAAACTTTTAGAAGAGAGATTGTCTAACACGTGCAAACTTTTAAATAGATTATTTTACATCTAAAAAAATATTTATTTTATATTCTTGCTTTCTCTTTTCACTTACAATTTCTACAATATTTATTTCCATCCCTGAAAGCCTTTGGAAAAGGTATTCGATTGAGCGACATTTTGTATCCGCATGTTGGTTGAAATCGACTTTTACAAGGCCCCACATGTTGCTCAGATCTGCGTCTGGATTCAATCTTTTGCATATATTAGGGAAAAATCGATATTCAAATCCATCATAATCTCGCCATAATTTTCTGAGATGTGAATTAGAAAATATCACTGCCTTTGTTTTTCAACCTAGTATGCTACGATTTGTAAGTACGATTTTCTATTTGTAAAAAAATTTGGAAAAATAAGTCAAAAATCGCAATGTTATAAGCAAAAATAATTTTCAAAAATATATATTAAAATTTATTTAAATATATCAGTTATTAAAGCTACTAATTAATATTTTGGCACGATAAAATTACAAAAAAAAAAAGCTGTACTCGCGAAAACATTTGCTGGAAAAAACTTGAAAATCGGTTTGAAACTACTTGAAATATAAGCACAAAATACAAATATTTCAGTGTTTTTCCTAAATGGTACAAATAAAAATTGAATTCATCTATCCTACCGTAATAGAAATCATAAGAAAGGGCTTGACAAGCAAATCATAATACGCAATAAAATAAATAAAGTCCATGAGAGTAAATTTATATAAGATTAAATCTAGTACCAACTTCAACCCCTTCAATATTGGTATCAAACGTAAAGGCTTGACCAGTAAAACAGAGTAAACTATGAAGGTTGAAATTCGAGATAGGGTTTCAAATAAAATAGCGTTTATGTATGTCAAATATTGTTTTATAGCTTTGTCCTCTTTAAACCCAAAAAAAAAATAAAACTGTGGAAAAGTTAAGTTCTAAAATGGTGCCCACAAATATGGATATCAAATGACTGATAGAATACAGCTAACTAAACAGAAATTTAAAATCAAGGATGGCGCCGGAATTACTTAAACAAAATATTGTTTAATATCAAATCTTAAATCTAGGCTTAGGTACGATGTCGTCGCTATAATTATGTATATGATTAGAATTATCAGTCTCGGCACGTCCTTATATTGCATTATTACTTGTTTCCATATTAATTTTTTTTTTAAAATACAATAAAAAATTATATTTAAATTCAATAAGCTGAATAACAATGAACACATGCCCGTTTAAGTGTAAAAAACAAGAAAGACTGGCAGGAATTCAACTCGGAAAATAAATATTGTTATAGAGAATTATGCAACAAAATTTGCGGAAATTATTCAAACTCAAGATATTTCAACAGTACGAAAGGATTCCATCCTTCCATGCCATTACAATATAATCGATTTTTTGTGCATAACTATTAATTTAATATATTTAAAAGATAAAAATAAATATTTTTAAAATTCGTTGAATACTTTTTATCTCCAAATATAATTATTTCAATATTAACAATTTTTTATCAATTGAACCACAGTCATTTTATTTTGCATTTACTGCAAGAAATCTTAAAAAAATATATAAATTTGTTTCAAAGTTATATTTAAAAAGTAATCAGCAGGCTTTATACAAGTTATTTTATAATGCGCTTGCAAAAAAGGAAGAAATTGCTGACGCAGAATACAAACTTCATTAAACATATAAAGACTAATAAATATTGAATGATACAATTTGACAGGATACACTGCGATATTCCCGAGATCATATTAATGTGTTTAATCATAAAAAAATATTTAAACTTCATGAACTTAAAACCTATAATTAATATATCATATAAGAAAGGAGAAGTGTAAAAAGGCAGTGTTATTATGTGGGTTACACAATATACTCTAAGTCAGAATGTCGTTAGTAAAGCTTAAAATCTTAGAAAACTTTAATGAATTCAGAAGTTAAGTTTGTTTTTTTTTAACGATTTTTTTTAATTAACAACAGGAAAATCATCCTCAATCGATAGCTTAAGAACTGTTAATGTGATTATTCCAAGGCAAAATATCCGCTCTTTGGTCAACCTTTTTACTTAACTGATTGAGTCGAACCATTAAATATTATCAATAAAAAATTATTACCCATATCGAAGACAATGCGAACATTCGTACATCATTATATAACACGTAATACTCTCTGCCTTATTAATTGGCTAAATAGGAGCTCAGGTTACAGCAAACAACAGGAAAATGCCAAGTACCTTATATTTGGTTATGGAAAGTATAAATCATATTTAAAATTTGTAATAAAATTGTACTAAATTTGGTACAATCAAAAGTCTACTGGCACATTGGATCCATTAATAGTTATTTGGTACAATTTTCTTATTTTAAATATTTTTTTTTTCAATGTGTTTTTTTGTTTTAGTCAATATATACTGATTGAGTTTAATTCAAGTAAATTTTTAATGTTTTCTGATTTGATTTCTTAATCAAAAATTATAGTAAAAATTATACAGTATCCAGAAAAACTTTTACACTAAACAGTTAATATTTATTTTGTAAGTAAATGTACACTTTTATGTGTTAGTTTAACAACTTATTTTTTGTATTAGAAAAACCAAAGAAAAGGGATGCTAATTCCAGCAATTTGCTTGTTTGCGAACACTTTACATGACTTAAAACAACAGAGCTTAGTGACTTTAACTACTTATGTGTAATAAATTAAGTTAAATTACGTTGACTGAGAGTCAACTTTTGAGAAAAGAAATCTTTCAAAACATATTTTTTCTGAATATTAATATTTGTCATAATTTTTAATATTCAAATCATTAACAAAAATCCCTTTCAAGTTTTTATTATGTATGTGTGTCTACTACTTTTGTATTTAAAACCATTCTTATATACAAATTCCTATATACAAAATTTTGCTACAATGAACGTTTATTAGGTATAATTCCACTATTGAGACGGTACAATATTAAAATTTTCAAATCCCAACAGTGTATAAACTACTGTTACAAAAATACAAAAAACATTCGGAAAGCCTTAAACCAAACTACTGAATAAGTATGGTCTTATGTCCTAGACCTTGTATTCGGCTGCTACAAAAATACAAACTACAAACTATTACCAAAAAAAGTTCGGTAAGTTACCACGTTTTACTTCAAGTGACTTATTAAATATACAATTAAGACTAAAGACTTCAACATTTTATACAAAAGTTTATGCAAATTAAATGAAGATTGTAAGCAGTATGTCTACATTTGTTTTCGAAACATTTTTAATTTAATTTAAACTTCGCTTCTTTAATGACTTCTTTTAATAGTACGTTTCACTATTTTTGCATTATTTATAAAAAATTTTAAATATTTATAGATAGTTTTTTATGGAAATTTGATTTATAAAATCTAATAAAGCTGTTTTCATTTTTATTTTTTATAGACCGTTAGTGTGATCTGGTACTTTCATCCCAGCAAATCCGTATTTATTTTATTGCTTATAATTTTAGAAAATATTCCACGCATAACAAATACTATACAAGGTAGCAAAGTATACTGAGATTGAATTTTTTGAAAAGTATTTTCACTTCTTATAAACTACATACATCGATCACCACAAGTAGAAAGGCCCTAACTCTAGTGTTTACAAAACTGAGTATTTCAGTTCGTTGCTCAATTAGGCCACCAATTGAAGTCTTAAAAAAATTATGCATGTCTTGTCATTACGCTGCATTAAACTTTATTTAAACATTTTAAATTTTAATTTCCATATGAAACGAATTAAATTTTTATTTCTTTCTATTCTTTTTCTTAAAGGTTTTTGAATAAAATTCTTTGCAATTCAACAAAATAAAAAATATCCTGTAATACCTCTATAAATATAAATTATTCGTAATAACCTGCTAAAGTAATAAATTCTAACTGACATTGTATATTATGCAAGCACACGTACATATGTCAAGCAAGCATTAATCTAAAATACAAATCTAATTAAAATAAACTGTATGCCATTAAAAACTGGTTTGAATATAATTTCATATTATAATTAGTTTCAATGGTTTTGTACCACTTTTCTATATTAACAAAACATTAGTTTTTTAATAAGTAATAAAATCCATAAACATAATACTAATTGTTTTTAAAGTACCACTCTTTAGTGCGGCCAATACAAACTGAAGTCAAAGAAAAAGAGAGCAAAAATACTCATCATATAACAACAAAAATGCCATTATTGAGACCAGAGAAACCAGAGTTAAATTAAATGTAAAACAACAAACACAAATTGTAGAAATAAATGTAAAATCTTAAATAAATATAATTTTAAAAAGTTTTTTTATTGCCATTGTTGTAGTGAAATTAAATATTTTATTACATTTAGTTTTAAACAGAACTGTACTATTTATTTTAGGGCAATAAGTAATTAAAACTACATATTAAAAAATATGTTAGTATATATTAGAAAGAGTAAGTAAGTTTTTTACGAATACTTGAACACTTAAAATCAATTATTAAATATAATAATAACGTATGCGTGTGATTGATATTATTTAAATCATCAGTATTATATTGATAATACGTAAAGTTTACCTGCAAAAACTATAGAACTCAGCAAAAAAAATTTTAAGTAGTGCAAAGCGAATTACATTTTAAAAAATATATATAAAATTATTTGCGTAAAATCAATAATCCTAAATGACTCCCTAAATACGAAACAATTTGTTGTAAATGATGTGCTTAAAAATCAATGCAACATCATGCAGAATTTCTTATACAATTCATGTTAACAAACAAAATTAACTCATGTAACAGCGGAGGGTTTTCACCATTTATACATGAGTTCTGTGCACTTGTTAAAAAAGAGTGCAGTTCATTAAAATATTCATGTAAACACATGATCTCCAATCACACGTTAATGTTAAAATCATTAGTGTTTTCACCTAAATTTAATCACTTCGTCACCAATTGAACCCCTGTAAATTCACTTTTTTGTTATAGATTTTTTTGCTGGAAACAAGTGAAAAATGAAAAACATATTCAGGACTTTTAAATTAATACTATATTATAAATAAATTATAAATGCCTATAACATGAAATACATGTTATTTCCAAACTCCGCGTGGGATAAACAACTTTAAAAAGTTTTTCCTTTGCATATTTTTTACATATTTCTTCAGATTATAATACATACATAATAGAAAATTTTTAACCCACATGTTGCTACTATATTTTGGGATTCTTTTTTGATCGTTCTCCATAAAATCTTGCACAACTTGTTACTGTAGCACTCGAGTTTCTGTAACAATTTTAGCCTTGAGCTCAAGAATTGTGTCGGGCATGTTTACATATACTCACTCATACGAAAAATTAAAAAAAAAACAGTCAGATACTGACAAATCAAGTAAACGCGTTTGTCAATTAATTTAAATCTTCTGAATATTATTCGCTCATCAAAATAAGTCTTAAGAGTGCTATTGTATCTGGAGCAATTTCGGCAACCACATCTCAAGTCTGTCTTCAAAGACAGAACGCTTTACATTCACGGTTACAGAACTTCCAAATTTATTTTCAAAGAAATATGGCCCACTGATATTGTTTGATGTAATGCCATTTCATACTATATATCAAATAAGATAAAGTTAACATTTATAAATGCTCTTGGATTTTCAGAACCTTTGGACCTACGGTTCTGCTCATTAGCAAAGTTGTTCAAATAAAAATGAGATTCATCACTTATAATCAGATTTAATAAAGTTGATTTTATTTTTGGCTTAAACGTAACTGAAAAATTTATATGTTGTCGATGACCTGCGGGCTTTAATTCTTGAACCAATTGCACCTTATATGAGGATAAACCTTTTTTTTAATTCATCCTAGTAAGGTACGAGCCCTTCCTTACTGAACAACAAATCTTTTGGTAGCTGCTTCTGAAAATTTGTAAACGCTTTGCTCTATACATTCAATATATTGTACAAGGTGAACAAAACGTAGTCCATTGGGCCAGAACAAATTCCTTACAAAGGCTTTCTGATGGTAAAAATCAACTTTACAAGGGATCATTTCTTCAGAGAGTTAAATTCTGATGTTAAAATATCAATCTTATGATATTTGTGTTAAAATAATTAATGGCTGATTTAAATAAAAAAATTCTCTTCATTATTTATTCTCCAGATTTTGTTCATATAATGTAAAAAATCAATATTGTCAAACAAAAACGAAATGAACAAGTTATTAAATTTATAAACCCCATTTTCACTTCGATCTTTTATTTTGTCATAAATGATGTAATAAAAACGAGTTCGAAATCATGAAAACACCTTTTACAATTCAAGTGCACACATCATTGTCCAGCCAAATAACAAAAATGGAGAAATATATTTAAAGATTTCGAGATACTTACAAGTGACTCCCATGATATAAACATCTTAAACAGGTCATGCAAATTTCATTAATTTCATTTATTTCATTAATTAATGACAAATCGGATTCTTCTCACTTAGTATGCTTGATTTCTTTGATCTCACTTACAAAAAAAGAATAGGCTTATTTACATATTCATAGCTATGATTTCCTGCGACATGCTAATGCTAAAACCATGATTGTTTTCACCTAAATTTAGGCACTTTAAAACCTGCAAAATCACCTCTTTTCTATGGTTTCTTTACTGGGTATTTATATAATTTGACTTGAATCGAATTACTCTCCTAAAATTAACCCCTGCATACTTACTTCTTCATCAAGCCCTGTTTGCTGGGATACAATATGAATAAAAAAATATTTTGTTACTAAACCAACTAAACTGCTGTAAAAACCATAGGCTTGTATTCATAGTCGCAAACTAAAGTCGGCTCTTACTAAAGTTAATCTTTAAGTTAAAAACTTTTACTATCTTTTTGGTATTCATAGTCAAAAAAGTATATTTTAAGTTGAGCTGGCTTTAAATGGGTGTCAACTCTTATTTGCTTAACTCTGGCATACAATTTCTTTTTAAAAAATAAAAAGTGGCAACTTGATCAGCTGCTTTTCTTTTGTTTACTTTTGTTGAAGCAAACAATAAAAAATAAGAATTTTAAACCGTTTTACATCTATGTATAAAATCAAAATTTATTAAAATAATGGAAAAACCAGAAATGGTAAGTCTCATAACATATTTATGTATGTACATACACATGCACATATGTGTGATATATTTTTAGTTTGGCTTTTAGAAACTGAAGAAGCCAAGAGATGCAAATTGGAGTGCTTCTGAGAAAGAATGCCTCCGGGAGTGTGTAAACGCACACTTGGATGTGGTAGAAAATAGAGGAAATGATATTTCATTAATACAGAAAAAAAAATTCGTGGAAAGCTATAAGGGAAACGATGCTTTCATCTAACGAGTTGTAATTTTTTCAAATCTGTAGCAGGAATAAAAATCCTCATCGCTTAGGTCGAAGGGATTAAATCTATTTTTGTAATTTTTAGGCTTCCTTACACAAAAATCATCCTCACAATCACCAGTTATCGAAAAATCTCTTTCAATATCTTGAAATCTTGGCATTTTTTTAATTTTCAATAAATCTTTTAACTTTACAATGAACAGCTGATGTTATTGTAAATAGAGTTAACAACAGGTTCAGCTGGTTTTAAATTTAGAGCCGACTTTAATGTCAAAAACCAACTTTAAGTTGTCTATGAATGACTTAGAGTATACTTTTTTAAGAAATTGACTTAAGTACTGTAAAAGTCGACTTTTTTGATGACTATGAATATGCCCCATAAACTTTAAAAACCATAAACTTTGAATGTGGAACATGCGTGCGTATGATTAATATTTATTTTCTTGTTCATTCCATTTACGTTGCTTATACGTTTAGTGGACAAATTAATATAATCTTTCAAGAGCGTATTTTGCATATATTTTACATCGTGCAATGTAATGATCTATTTAATTTTTGTGTGATTTTTCGGAAAGTAAAATATTTCGAGTAATTAAAAATCCTCTGGAAAAAAACTATAATTTACATAATACCATGTCTTACAATAATGTGTAAATCTACTTGCTACTAAACTAAACCAACATCATTCTTATAACTAAGCAAGCCCCGTCCGATCATTTGACCATATATCGGCTAATATCTACTTTAAGATTCTCCCACAGATCTATATGTAAAAGCAGTCTTATGGAAATATTCTTGAAATTTTACTTATGTACATGATGATGAAGGGTAATATTAAATTCGGTACGGCCGAATATTGCACTCCTATTAGTTATACTGTTTCTGCCATCTGCATAAAACTACTATACTTATAAACAAGAATTTAAGGACGGCATGGTGTACTGACTTTCTAAGAAAATTTGATAAATAAAGTCGTTATGCATTATAACGAACAATGTGCTAACAATCTAACAAAAAAATCATAACATAATAGGCCGGTTAATAAACAAAATACTATACGAAGCTTAAAAGTCACAGTCTTATTCATTAGGGAAAAATTTGAATTTCATTCCTTGACTAATTTTTTTAAATATTTAACACAACTTTTTAGTAATCACCGTGCTTTATGTTTTCTAACATACATTCAACTCCACAATAATCATAATACTAATATTCGTTCAAAACTTTCTAAAATAATTATTTAGGGCCATTATTACAACTTGCCGACAAAGTTAATATTAATAAAAGATAACTTTTGTCAACGTGAGCAATAAACTGACCATTAAGTTTTTTTCGTTATTCAACCTGCCTGTAAAATAAATTGTGTTTTTTTTTTAAATATGGCAGCACCAAAGCAAGTGCTGAACAAATTAATTAGTTCTTTAAAAACAAAGTGGCAACGACAAGCAAATAGTAAACAATTTCCTTATACGGTAGAAAATATGGTAACTTGTAATTATAAACTTCACGTTAAAAGTTAAAGGTAGAGTGATCTTCCCTTTAACTTATCGGACACTTTTAGGTTAAAGTGAAGTTGTAATAACGAAAAATTAGTTATCTGTCCGCTAACATCCTAACTTTAAATATCGGTAAGTTATAATAATGGCCCTTAAATTTTTTATACTGCTGTGGTTTTTACTATTTATTAAAACTGCAAAAACAAAGCGCTAAACATTTTCAAATATAATCCTTTAATACTTTTTTATTATATTGGTTTGAATAAACTTAATTCAATTTAATAATTTTAAAATTAAAATTTTACTGTTGATTTTAAAAATATAAATAAAATAACAATTATTTTATTATGTCATATTAGATAAAACAATGAAAACAAAATACTTTTAACGTAGTACTACACACAATGACTATAACTATAAAATATATAACACAAGTAACAACTGAAGTGGAGTAAGTAGCGAAACAAAATGAAATTTTCCCATTCAATGATATTAAATGTAAAGGGTCCGCCAAATAACATTTTTTAAATGCTATAAAAAAGTGAAGCTTCGGCTGTGTGGCACGTAGCGCCGTCCGTGAAAAGCAAATGTTGCCAATATCCTCCTCTTCAATTATTGTGAACAAAAATTCGTTCAACATGGCCCAATAACGATCGCCATTGACTATAACGGCCAATCCTTGCTCATCTTTGAAGAAAAATGGACCAAAATCCGCACCAAACAGTGACTCGTTTTGGGTGTATCGGCTTTTCAATGTATGCGTGCGGGTTTTCTATGCCCGAAATCCGACAATCTTGCTTGTTTACATTCCCGCCAAGATCAAAATGAGCTTCTTCTGAAGAGATGATTTTTTTGGCAAAATCGGCTAAAGTAACGATGCAATATTTCCCAGCGTTGTTCAAGCCGATACACAACAATATTTGTTTAGCGGAAGGATAAAACTAATTATCTGTCAAATCAGACATGAGCTAAGTGTTACCATTCACGAAATGAGCGATAGTTGAAAAAAACTTTAGATGGCGGACCCTTTACTAGGAATTATTAATTAAATAAAAAAAAAAAACTCTTTACCTAGCAAACAAAAGTTTGAATTATTGTAACGGGTGTACAAACAAAGTCAGAACACGATGATGTTATTTTAAAAGTGCCTATGAAATATATTGCTTTTTATTTAAACGCCTATGCAAAATCATCTAAGAAAGAAACCCATTATTTTGTTATTAAAACAAGTGTCACTATTGAGCAGCTTCGACCCACTTTATTTCACCTGAAATAAGAGATAAGTGCCAATAAAATTAAATAAATAGATGCAGAAAAAAGTTATCATTATCCAGACTTTCAATTACTTAAGTTTAGCAAAAAATATACAAAGGATGCATTTATGTTTGCACCTTTTGAATTTTTGTTACTGAACGAAGTGCGATATTAGAACGATGTCATATCACTTGTTCAACAGCATTCATGGACATATAAAAAATATGAGAAATTCTAGGAAACATTTTACGTAGCTTTTAATATTTATTTATTTTTTTTTAACATTCCTCTATCCCATATTTTGTACTAAATACATGTTAGAAAAATTCGATTTCATACTGCCACACTATTAATTGCTTTAGATTGTGTTTGTGTTTTTAAATTTATTACTAATATTTTATTATAAATATTTTAAATTTAAATAATAAATATACAAAACTAATAGCTGTTGCATACATAATTGCTTGAATATTTTATGACAAAATATTTACTACAATACTTTTATTAAATCTAATATTTTAAAATGTTTCTTTTTTTCTCTTTGTTTTTTGCAAAACTAATTAAAATATTAATATTCAAAAATATATTTTTGTACAGCTAATGTTTTGTTTATATATAACTAAAAGCACACTGTGGTCTTTTAGGGTAAAACCAACAACTAATCAAATAAAGAAACAATGGCAACTACAAATTTTTAGAAAAATCAAAGATTATAAACTCTGAATAGCGCCAGTGGTTCAATTAGACTATTAAACAATTAATTATTCCCATTTTGCAATCATCTGAAACAGAGGAATTTTTTTCTTTTTTTTTGGATCCTGTTACAATCTTTTCCCTAACCTTCATTACCTCCTTATAAATTATTATTTAATAATATTTTGTAAATGTGACTTTATTCTACTTTTTAAAAATTTTCGTTTCAATATATTATAGCAATAAAAAATGTTTATGGTATGGTATTGACTTGGTTCTATTCTAGTAAAGCACAGTATAAGATAACAATTAGAAAATTGCATGGTAATTAAACAAGTGAAATGTTTAGTAAAAAAAAAATTTATTCACAGCCATTTTTTTTATTCACATATTATTTTTATAATTTAAACTTTTAATGAAAATGATTCCATAAAATATATTTTTTATTAATTTAATTTTATAATCAAATCAATATAAAGTACTTAAACATTTTCAATTTTGTGTTTTTTTTTTCAAAAAACAATTAACTTTCATTTTACCACTATTAGTTTCAGACAAAAAAAACCTTCTTCAAAAAAAATAAAAAAACACACATAAGTTGAATACAATTTAAACATTCAAACTTACTCAGATCCCTCCACAACACACAACAAAGTAAAACAATAGGAAATACAACTGAAAAATTCTTTATAAACTAAAACGCATTGCACTCGTTAAAACTCAACAACACAATACAGAAACATGCAAAAATAATTTTTCACTTATTCTCGCCTTTTAATAAACACACTTACACATATGCCGGCGCAACTACACTAACAGCTGGATATGCCATTATAACGGGATTATTTAGTATTAAATATAAACTCAACAATAAAAAAGAAAATAAAAAGCAGCCAACAAATATTCTTAATACAAGGACTCACATTTGCATACTAGTTCACATAGGTACCTACACACACATGCCTTAATAAATATAAAAAACCACTCAAGTGCAATTTGTGTATACGAAATTATGCCAGTATGCAAATTGTTTGTTTGTGTAGTTGTGTCGACTAAATAAAATTATTCAATTGCGTATTTGATGGTGCGAACAAAACCATTGCTAAAAACCAAAATCAAAAACAATGCTAAATGGCAAAAATATTTTCTCTTTTTAAAAACACTCAAACACTTGAGTACAGAAATGTAGTCTGCAGCAGGGCCATGAATTATTTTTGTTTAGTATACACAGATTCAAATACTTATAAAAAAATTCATACACTTGGAAATCGATGAAATCCATTTTGACCATTTTGCAGCAATTAACTAAGAGTCAGGTAGATGCGTACATATCTAGTTCTAAAACTAATATAAAGCCTTCAGTTAAAGGCTTTATTTTTACCACAAGTGCATAAGTTAAAATAATGAAGAAAATAGGTTTATTACTCAGATGAAAGAGTCTTCAATGTAGAATATTCAACTTATCAAAAACTAAAGAAGAATAAAAATTAAAAAAAAACAATTACTCGATTTACTGCTTCAATTTGCTTGTACTAAATTTAGTAGTGCTCCACGAAATATACTTTCAAAGGCACTAGAGTAGTTGTTCACTTCGTTCCAATTGATATTCAAATAATGAAAACTTCTGCCTATAGTACAAGATGACTTAATATATTTAGATATTGAAAATCAAGAATATATGATCACGCAAAGTTTCTAAGCACAGTTTCCCTAATCCTTTGTCTACATTGATTGATCTAATGTAGACAGTGGTATAAGAACCGAAGTTGTTTTCAACGAACTTAATATACGAATCTTATATCGGCTTACAAGTGAATTTCGCATGCAAATTAGTGTGTGATAACAACATTTAGAGGAGTATTGACACCATTTCTGATAGTCGGAATGCAGTTAAGTCGCATAACTCCTACAGTTCTTCCTCCCTAGCAGTAATAGAATATAAGAAGGCTCCATCTAGCTGTTATAACTTTTGTTTGGGTCCTTGCGCATACTATTAAAATAAATCATCGCATGAGCTAGCCAGCGTCAAAAATGTTTTAAATATTTCTACGACTGTTGAAAAAGAACATATTTCAAAATGTAAATTAATCTGGAGAGCAAAAAAGCAAACAATAAATCTGTGATATCTACCTTATGCAATTACTCACAGCAAGACGTGAATTAATATGTGCACTTAAAAATAGACTTTTAAATAAGTTTTCAAATTTTTAGAGAAAGAACAAAAACAACTATGAGTTTCAAGAATAATTAATATAGATAAATCACTTAAAGTATTTTACAAAAAAAAAATTGAGATCCGTATAACAAAGCGTCTTAAAAATCCTGCTTTCTGATTAAAAAAGAGCTGAAAACTCTGTTATGTTGACTTATGTTTTTTTAATCAAAAATTCACAGATCCCTTATGCAGTATTTGTCGCTATTCTGTAGGACAATATTATGAAAGTTTCATTCACAAAGATCTTCAAAATCTTTAATCATAAAAACGTGCTTGATTGACGTGGTCCTCTTTTGACAGCTTGTATTTTCTTACATGGTCTATATAAAGGAAATTTAAAGGATTTCTATAAGTCATCGGGTTCTAGGTAAGCAGGAAAGTGAAGTCCAACTCCAATAGTCCGTGTCACCGTTATGTAAACATAGAAGAACTGGAAGCAGTTTCCACCTTCTCTGTAAGTTTCTAGCCTTACCTTCCCAGAGACATAGGTTTCTAGGCCATTCTATTAACTGACCTATGTAAGTCATAAATATCATGCCTTCATAACCTACTGAGATATTTCGTGGGTACAGGTTGGTGTTATTAATTACTTTTATCACCATTTATTTGACAAGTGATGTAGTCTTGTCACAACGGGTTCTTTAAGAGTATACTCGATTGCTTTAAAAATCGAAATCTTCTTAGTACATAGATATTTTGAAATATTTGCATTAAATATTGGAGAGATTTATGCAAAAAGCTAAGTACAACATTTTCAAAAAATATAAGTAATTTATAGACAACATTTAGAGGAACTGTTTTTTTTTTCTCATGTAGTTATTATTAATTTTATCTGTTTTGTTATTTTAATTCTTTCGCACTTTATCTAACATTCCTTTTAATTAAAGGGAACATGATCAATCATGTCAATATTTTTATCGAGAACTAAATGACTGATTGAGAATACGTTAATTGGTGAAGTATCCTATGTATAATTAAAGAAAAAAACTTTTACATATTTTCCATGTATGAAATCGACATAACTCCGTTTAAAAATCTAAATTTTTTTCTGGTATGAAATCGACATAATTTCGTTTAAAAATTTAAAATATTCTCAAACGTAAAAAAAAAATTTTAATTTTTTAGATAATGCTTATCTATTCTCCTTTTTATTAAATTTTGCTTGTGGTAATGAAATAATAAATTTAAAATGTATATTTTTACCGACACCAGCCAATCGGAATGCATGTTTGAATCCAGCTACCGGTTTAGCATCAGCATTCTCTGATCAGTATTTTTAGAAATAGAATTCAACAATCAAATGATTTTTGTATTCATATTCCCTTACATAGATAAGTAGAAGGCACTTTACTACTAGAGACTTTTTCTGCTGCTATTTTTTATTTCGTTTTTATTATCATAAATCAAGTACAATTTTTTTTTTTTTTTTTTCCTGTTTGAAATTAAGGCATTTGAAATTGAATAGCAGGGTTGTATAGGTGGGTAGCCTTTTTGGTAAAATTTCTGCTTATGTTTAGTATCAGTACACAGAGAAAAGAGTATCGGTTGCAAGTACCACAATTGTTGCCAGTCGCATAGTTTAGTTGTGATAGTAGAATTTTACGCTTTCGGTATATTAATATGTATACGGCACTAATAAATTATGATTCCTGCAATAAAAATCACAAATGAAAAGTTCGATTGCAGGAACTGAACCATTCGATTAGCAAAGAATGTGGTTTTCTCTTTTCTGGTTGTGGAATAAATTTGAAAACTTTTGCTCTAACGGAAATATTATTCTGTTTGTTAGCATATTTAACATTATGGTTAAAACATTTTTTTAACGCCAAAAATCTCATCCAATCCACCGAAAAAATATATATCTTCAAATATATTCGTTAACCATTATAAACACCAATATTTACAGAAGCAGTTTTAGCAATTCACATACTTTAAGTGTTTTTATTAAATCCGAGATAAAAGTACCAGAGCCTTTAAAATTTTAAAATTTCAATATTTTTCTATAACTAAACATTTTTTATAAATAATTCTTTAAATATAGAATCAGCATTTTCACCTGTTTCCATTTAATTTTTCAGTTAAGTATTGCAAATGATTTTTATATTTTTATACCCTTCACACAGTGAAAAAGGGTATATATAGGTTTGTCATTCCGTGTGAAATTTCTACAATTTTCATTTCCGACCCCATAAAGTATATATTTTCTGAAAGCTTATGAATAGGGAAGTCGATTAAGCCCTGTCAGTCTGTCCGTCTGTCCGTCTGTCCGTCTGACCGTCTGTCCGTGTGTATGTTGAAATCAACTTTTTGAAGCCCCCCGACATAGGTTGGACCCGGGTAAGGTATTAAAATATCAGAAATATTCGGGAGTAGATCGGTATTGAAAATCAGAAACATCGGTACATAAACAACTGAGATATGAGCAAAAACCCACGACCACCTCGATTTTCTTTTCACAAAAACAACATTACAACAACAACATACATACATACAAACGTGTATACTGGTTAGGGAAAACGTGGCATCGAATCCCAGCTGAGCCAAAAAAAAATTTTTTTTTAATTTTTTTAAAATTTTTTTTTTTAATTTTTTTTTTATTTTTTTTTTATTTTTTATTTAATATATTATATATATTTTTATTATTATTTTTTTTTTAATTTTTTTTTTAATTTTTTTTTATTTTTTTTTGTTTTATATATATTATATATGTATATAACAATTTTTTTTTTAATTTTTTTTTTTAATTTTTTTTTTTTAAATTTTTATTTTATTTTTTTTTTTTTGTTTTTTTTAACATACATACGTGAATTTACTGTTATTGCATGACTACACGTTGTGAAGGGTATATAAGATTCGGCACGGCCGAATATAGCGCTTTTACTTGTTATTATTATTATTTAGTTTGAAAAAAACTTCATCTTCATACTTTTTTTCCAGCACATTTTGCTTACAGACATATATAGCTCGTAGGTTTATAAAGTTTGTTAACATTAGTTTTTTAACGATGATGGTATTGTATTGTGTTTATCAAACCTATTGAACGATAAAATTGCCTTAAAAATGTATTTTATTGTTCTAAAAACTGCAAAACGAATACACTTCACGCATATATATACACATATACTGCTCAATAATAGTGTATAATTGAAAATGAAACTAACAAAGAAAAAAAATAATAATAAAAAAAGTTTGAAGTAAAACGGCAAGACAAACTGTAAAACACACTATAAACGAATTGCACTAAATAAACTTAAATTCTTATTAATAAGAGATTAAAAATACACTCCCATTTGCCTACATCATGCAAGTATTAAAGTTAATATAAAATTGAATAAATAAAAAAATATTAAATTTTAATGTGAATCATTTTTATTTTGGCTTAAATTCATTTATTCTATTATTCAATTTTATAATTCAAATTAAATTAAATTAAATTGCAATCATTTTTAAGCCAAAATAAAAATGATTCACATTAAAATTAAATATATAGAAAAGTTAGATAAAATATTAATATATAAATAAAAAAAAAAATAATTATTTATACAATTGATAAACTTTTAATGGTCAAATGAGCTTAAATTCGATTACATTACACTAGGTCACAAATAACAAACTTTTGTCTGTTATTTGTTTCTAGCATACTTTTTCTCATGGATTTGGACCTACTGAACACGAAAATGAATTTTAAAAATTTTTCTGTCGATTGGTTTGCGAGATACAAATTTTTTATTTTTTTTTTTTAATTTTTGGAGGTACACTTACTATTTTGAGCATATCTTTAGTCTTCTTTGACCTATTTTATCCTACTACTCCTCAAATTAAAGACAATTGAGCTGTCTACAACTTATTCTCAGAAAATTTTCAAATCGGGTTAGTAGTTTTGATGTTGGCGGCTTAAAAAGGTTAAAAAACTGGGTTTTTTTAGTAAAAATGTGGCTGAAAAATTCATATAAAAATTCATATAAAATATAAAACGCGATGTTAACAGCGATTTTAATTTTTTTACGTATAGCTGACTCTTTTCCAAAGAAAATAAGCCCTTACTTAACAAAATCTGATGACAAATGGCCGACTTATTATTTTTTTGGTAAACGACCGAAATTCCGCTATTTCACGATTTTTTGATTTTCATTATTTGCACAGCTTACCTACCCAACGCAAACGAATAAATACATTTGAACTTAATTTAAAATAAACAAATTAGTCTTCGTATATTATTTTTTAATTTATTTACAGCACTACATGCTCAATGTATCGCACAATTAGCTAAACTAACGAAATTAAACTAACTAATTAAATTAAGCAAATCAACGCACAAAAAAAAATGAGTAAAAACAAAGATATAAGTGTACATTTTATGCCATGTGGAAAAACTGCTGACTTCTTCTTTGTTTTTTGTATTCGCTGCAATCGGTCTCACGTATTAGGGTCCAAATATAGTCACCCATCATAGCCGTGTCATAGATGCCCTGATAGCGTCGTTCCATAGCCTTCAATTCCTGATGAAAGCGCTCGCCGTGTTCGTCGCTCACGTCTCCTAAATTCTCAGGGAAAAAATCCAAATGAGAATGCAGAAAGTGTATTTTAAGTGACATGTGCACTCCCATGGCTTCATAGTTCTTTACCAGATCCTCAACTATGTCCTTATAATTCGGGCTTTTGTTGTTTCCTAAAAAGTTTTCCACAACAAGCCTGAAGGAATTCCATGCTGCGGCTTCGATGGGTGATAACAGCTTTGGGAATTTTTCATCTTTCAAAATTTTTTTTATCTCGGGTCCTGCGAAGACTCCTTCTTTAATTTTTGCCAGCGAAAGGTAAGGGAAAATTGACCGTAAATAGGCAAAAGCTTCACCTTCTTTGTCTACTTTGTTACTTTCACTTCTGAAGCCGCAAATACACACTGTATCATCCGAGACGCAAAAAGTTCGGCTTTCTCCTTAGTGAGACCAAAATCGCGCACCCAATCGTTTAGTTCGGCCTGTGACAGTAATTTTCGCTTTGCACCCGGCTCAAATTCGCTTGCATTTGACTCGGACTCTTCTTCTGACGATTCTGCTTTTTGAAGAGATGCACCAGGGCACACTGGATATGGCACATCATGCGAATGTGGTACTGGAAGCGCAAACGATCCCACTTGAGCGTAGTTCCATTTAAAAAATCTTCCTACCCCACTGTTTGTGGTGAGGCAAAAATAACAGTCTGTGGAATGGCATAGCGGCTTTTTCCACATCATTGGTGTATCGAATTTCATATGGCGGCTAAAATTAAAATAAATTACTATATTCGCTATGTATAATGTGTTTAAATAAAAATTCTTACCTTCCGCCAGCTGCCCAGTTGGTTAAGATTATATAGCAAAGATCACACAGCGACTTAGGTGTCCATGGTTCTGTGATATTTGGTGAAATACCAAAATAATTCAAATAGTGCAATTGTACTGCTGGAGTAAACTTGTGTGCGTGATTTTTTTTTATAAACTGGCCACAAACATTGCAGAAATTGTCTGGATCGTTCAAACACTCGAACACACGTAGTCTTTTACTCATTGTCTTCCTTGCGTTTTCTAAATATTAACTTCTTTACACTTTCACAGACAGTTTTGAAATGCAATTGATAACCGTGTCTCCTTATGTTTAAATATGTATGAGCATGTAGTGCTGTAAATAAATTAAAAAATAATATACGAAGACTAATTTGTTTATTTTAAATTAAGTTCAAATGTATTTATTCGTTTGCGTTGGGTAGGTAAGCTGTGCAAATAATGAAAATCAAAAAATCGTGAAATAGCGGAATTTCGGTCGTTTACCAAAAAAATAATAAGTCGGCCATTTGTCATCAGATTTTGTTAAGTAAGGGCTTATTTTCTTTGGAAAAGTGTCAGCTATACGTAAAAAAATTAAAATTGCTGTTAACATCGCGTTTTATATTTTATATGAATTTTTATATGAATTTTTCAGCCACATTTTTACTAAAAAAACCCAGTTTTTTAACCTTTTTAAGCCGCCAACATCAAAACTACTAACCCGATTTGAAAATTTTCTGAGAATAAGTTGTAGACAGCTCAATTGTCTTTAATTTGAGTAGTAGTAGGATAAAATAGGTCAAAGAAGACTAAAGATATGCTCAAAATAGTAAGTGTACCTCCAAAAATTAAAAAAAAAAAATTAAAAAATTTGTATCTCGCAAACCAATCGACAGAAAAATTTTTAAAATTCATTTTCGTGTTCAGTAGGTCCAAATCCATGAGAAAAAGTATGCTAGAAACAAATAACAAAATGGCTGTTGCCTAGTGTTATTTATAAATTTACAAGTTTTTTTTTTTGTATATTTATTACATCTTTAAAATGAGCAGAGAGACTTAAGTCTTTAAATTAAAGCTTTTATCAAATATAACAACGTCTTTTTACGAGATCATGATAATTTCATATATTTTTCCTTTTAATATTAGTACTGAACTCATACATGAGTTATATGATTCAGAGCTTTCGAAAGCATAAGTATTTAAATCAAAAACAACTAATCGAATATAGTTTATACGTAAATATGTGTAAAGCGTATAATATATTTGCAAATAAATTGGCAAATTGGTAACAGTGGTTCAAAAGGACTTCATAGATCATTTAAATATAAGATTACATCATAGTTTTGAATAAAATAATTTTTCTTTTAAATTTTTATTAGGACACTTTCTGAAAATATCATTGTTATTTATTTTTTTATACCCGCCACCAAAAAAATGGTGGGGGTATATTCATTTTGTCATTCCGTTTGTAACACATCGAAATATCCATTTTAGACCCCATAAAGTATATATATTCTGAATCAGGGTTTGATTTGATGACGATCTAGCTATGTCCGTCCGTCTGTCCGTCTGTCCGTCTGTTGAAAGCACGATAGAGGTCGCACCGAAAAAGCTAGGGGGCTCAAATTTTGCCAGAATCTTTCTTATAGACAAGGTTTGTTTGGTATTGAAAATGGGCTAAATCGGAATATTAGGAAGAGAGTTATAGCTCGAAAAGCAAGAGTAGGTCGAAAAAACCGTGTCCTTCAAACATCGAATAAAATGGAATTGTGTCTAAACGCATTAACGTAGACTCATAAAACTTCGAATATATATTTCCTGGGTAAAAACAATATTTTTCCCCAAAAATTATCTAAATCTATGCATTAGGAGAGGAGTTATCGATCAAAATGTACGAAAATTTATACCGCACAGTGTATTTTTCGGTATATTTAAAAACAAAAACGTCAAAAAAGCAACAAAATTGGATGTACGACTCTGAAATTTTGCACACTTTGTTTTTTGGTGAGACACTTTTTTGTAACGGAAAATCAATGTGCCACGCCCACTTTTACGCCCACCTCCCATATAACGTTTTACCTAAAATTCATATAATTTCTCTATTAATAAAGATTTTGGAACAATAAAGGGCTATATTGAAACACCTAAGTTGTACTCACTCGTAAAAATAACTTTGACACGCCTACTATAACTCCCACTTTTCACGTTATCTACCGTTAATGAAATTTAAAAGCTCATAAAACCGCCAAAATTAGAGGTATGATGATAAAATTCGCTACGTCTATCCCGGTAGGCAATGTCATTACTGTGCCAGAAAATTAAGGTGCCACGCCCACTTTTACGCCCACCTCCCATATAACGTTTTATCTAAAATTCATATAATTTTTCTATTAATAAAGATTTTGGAATAATAAAGGGCTATATTGAAACGCCTAAGTCTAACTCATTTGCAAAAGCAGCTTTGCCACGCCTACTATAACGCTCACGTTATATACCGTTAATGAAATTTAAAAGCTCATAAAACCGTCAAAATGAGAGGTATGATGATAAAATTTGCCACGTATACCCCCTATGCAATGTCATTACTGTGCCAGAAAATTGAGGTGCCGCGCCTACTTTTACACCCACCTCCCATATAACGTTTTACCTAAAATTCATATAATTTCTCTATTAATAAAGATGTTGGAATAATAAACGGTTATAATGAAACATCTAAGTTGTACTCATTCGCAAAAATAACTTTGACACGCCTACTATAACGCCCACTTTTCACGTTATCTACTGTTAATGAAATTTAAAAGCTCATAAAACCGCAAAAATTAGAGGTATGATGATAAAATTTGCTACGTCTATCCTTCTAATCAATGTTATTGTTGTGCCAAAAAGTTAAGGTGACGCGCTCACTTTAACGCCTACCTCCCAACGGTTTATCTTAAATGCATGTAGTTTCTCTATTGACAAAGTTTTTGGGAAAATAAAGGACTATATTAAAATATCTAAGTTGTATTTATTAGCAGAAACTTTATTGACACGCCTACTTTAACGCCCACTTTCATTGAAAGACTACATTTACAAAAGCATTTTAGTAGCATATCGAAGTTATAAAGGGTGGTTAAATTTTAAGGACCGATGTTGAATTTAAATAAAACACAAATTATTTAGGATATTATTATTATTTCTTTTTGTAATGATAATATTTGTATGGTTAAATTATGTATTTAACAAAATATCTGCCAAATGCCCCCATCCTTCTATCTGATGGTCCAAATTTTCAATGACAATGTTGATGCTCAATTGTTAGGTATGATGATGAGGCAAGGTTGACTGCTCTTTTGCCACACTATCGCAAAAAACCAACAATGGTGCCCATTCTACGAACTAAGATTCACAGATTTTCTTACATTTTATACAGACCTGTTTTGCAGAAATTTAAATATTTTTTACAATTTTCCCGATTGTGGACGAATTTGAACGATTATTTTAATCAAAAGAATTATGCACAAAATGCATTTTGACTTGAACGCCCATTTTTATAAAAAATCTGAATAACTTTAAAGCGTTGCTCATTTGCGTATCTTTGCATGCATCAAATTGAGTAAGTTTGAGATTGAGAAATGTCAAGTGAAATGCAGAAAATAAATTTAAAGACTAGGTGTAGTTCACCTTCAACATGGGCCCTTAAAATTTAACCACCCTCTACAAAGAAAGTGATACATATTATATTATAAAGAGATTATTCATAGCGATTAACAATATAATAAATATTGTGCTTTAAATGTACACAAAATTGGTGGTGGGTATAAAAGTCTTTAAATTAAAGCTTTTATCAAATATAACAACGTCTTTTTACGAGATCATGATAATTTCATATATTTTTCCTTTTAATATTAGTACTGAACTCATACATGAGTTATATGATTCAGAGCTTTCGAAAGCATAAGTATTTAAATCAAAAACAACTAATCGAATATAGTTTATACGTAAATATGTGTAAAGCGTATAATATATTTGCAAATAAATTGGCAAATTGGTAACAGTGGTTCAAAAGGACTTCATAGATCATTTAAATATAAGATTACATCATAGTTTTGAATAAAATAATTTTTCTTTTAAATTTTTATTAGGACACTTTCTGAAAATATCATTGTTATTTATTTTTTTATACCCGCCACCAAAAAAATGGTGGGGGTATATTCATTTTGTCATTCCGTTTGTAACACATCGAAATATCCATTTTAGACCCCATAAAGTATATATATTCTGAATCAGGGTTTGATTTGATGACGATCTAGCTATGTCCGTCCGTCTGTCCGTCTGTCCGTCTGTTGAAAGCACGATAGAGGTCGCACCGAAAAAGCTAGGGGGCTCAAATTTTGCCAGAATCTTTCTTATAGACAAGGTTTGTTTGGTATTGAAAATGGGCTAAATCGGAATATTAGGAAGAGAGTTATAGCTCGAAAAGCAAGAGTAGGTCGAAAAAACCGTGTCCTTCAAACATCGAATAAAATGGAATTGTGTCTAAACGCATTAACGTAGACTCATAAAACTTCGAATATATATTTCCTGGGTAAAAACAATATTTTTCCCCAAAAATTATCTAAATCTATGCATTAGGAGAGGAGTTATCGATCAAAATGTACGAAAATTTATACCGCACAGTGTATTTTTCGGTATATTTAAAAACAAAAACGTCAAAAAAGCAACAAAATTGGATGTACGACTCTGAAATTTTGCACACTTTGTTTTTTGGTGAGACACTTTTTTGTAACGGAAAATCAATGTGCCACGCCCACTTTTACGCCCACCTCCCATATAACGTTTTACCTAAAATTCATATAATTTCTCTATTAATAAAGATTTTGGAACAATAAAGGGCTATATTGAAACACCTAAGTTGTACTCACTCGTAAAAATACTATAACGCCCACTTTTCACGTTATCTACCGTTAATGAAATTTAAAAGCTCATAAAACCGCCAAAATTAGAGGTATGATGATAAAATTCGCTACGTCTATCCCGGTAGGCAATGTCATTACTGTGCCAGAAAATTAAGGTGCCACGCCCACTTTTACACCCACCTCCCATATAACGTTTTACCTAAAATTCATATAATTTCTCTATTAATAAAGATGTTGGAATAATAAACGGTTATAATGAAACATCTAAGTTGTACTCATTCGCAAAAATAACTTTGACACGCCTACTATAACGCCCACTTTTCACGTTATCTACTGTTAATGAAATTTAAAAGCTCATAAAACCGCAAAAATTAGAGGTATGATGATAAAATTTGCTACGTCTATCCTTCTAATCAATGTTATTGTTGTGCCAAAAAGTTAAGGTGACGCGCTCACTTTAACGCCTACCTCCCAACGGTTTATCTTAAATGCATGTAGTTTCTCTATTGACAAAGTTTTTGGGAAAATAAAGGACTATATTAAAATATCTAAGTTGTATTTATTAGCAGAAACTTTATTGACACGCCTACTTTAACGCCCACTTTCATTGAAAGACTACATTTACAAAAGCATTTTAGTAGCATATCGAAGTTATAAAGGGTGGTTAAATTTTAAGGACCGATGTTGAATTTAAATAAAACACAAATTATTTAGGATATTATTATTATTTCTTTTTGTAATGATAATATTTGTATGGTTAAATTATGTATTTAACAAAATATCTGCCAAATGCCCCCATCCTTCTATCTGATGGTCCAAATTTTCAATGACAATGTTGATGCTCAATTGTTAGGTATGATGATGAGGCAAGGTTGACTGCTCTTTTGCCACACTATCGCAAAAAACCAACAATGGTGCCCATTCTACGAACTAAGATTCACTGATTTTCTTACATTTTATACAGACCTGTTTTGCAGAAATTTAAATATTTTTTACAATTTTCCCGATTGTGGACGAATTTGAACGATTATTTTAATCAAAAGAATTATGCACAAAATGCATTTTGACTTGAACGCCCATTTTTATAAAAAATCTGAATAACTTTAAAGCGTTGCTCATTTGCGTATCTTTGCATGCATCAAATTGAGTAAGTTTGAGATTGAGAAATGTCAAGTGAAATGCAGAAAATAAATTTAAAGACTAGGTGTAGTTCACCTTCAACATGGGCCCTTAAAATTTAACCACCCTCTACAAAGAAAGTGATACATATTATATTATAAAGAGATTATTCATAGCGATTAACAATATAATAAATATTGTGCTTTAAATGTACACAAAATTGGTGGTGGGTATAAAAGTTTCGGCACAGCCGAATATAATGCTCTTACTTGTTTTTTATTTATTTATTTATTTAAATTTCGGCAACTAAGCCTCTAGGCCATAATTGGCTGCAAACTTCTACTAAAAAGAAGTTTCTAATTTCATTGAATTGTAACATAAATAGTAGTTTTGAATCTAATATGAGTCTACCGACAAAAAATGCAGCTGACTAATTCGTAACTGGTTTCGAAAATGCATTACTCTCAGCTAATAACAATATCATCTTTCAGTTTTTTAAAGTGTTAATAATTCAATTTCATTTAATTTAATTTAAAAACCAATGTTTTTAAGAAGTTAAATAACTAACGAAAAATGAATTTAAGCCAGAACAAATGATTTACAATAAACTTACAATTTTTCAGAACTTTAAGAAAATGAAAAATTTTCTATAATCTTCGATACAAAGTTGTTTATAAATTAATTTTTTTACTATTTTTTTTAATAAGTTTTACCGCAAAATGATTTGTCAAATTACGGAAAACGTAGCACGCCTTTTTGGGATGGAGACTTAAAAACAGCTCAGTTTTATAACTTTTCATTTAATACTTTTTTTAACATATTGGCCATTATATGTCAAATATTGCAAAAACAAAAATAATTTAGTGCATCAGTTGCAAAACTCATCCAGAAATCAAATACGCGCCATTTTTATACCCGCCACCAAAAAAATGGTGGGGGTATATTCATTTTGTCATTTCGTTTGTAACACATCGAAATATCCATTTTAGACCCCATAAAGTATATATATTCTGAATCAGGGTTTGATTTGATGACGATCTAGCTATGTCCGTCCGTCTGTCCGTCTGTCCGTCTGTTGAAAGCACGATAGAGGTCGCACCGAAATAGCTAGGGGGCTCAAATTTTGCCAGAATCTTTCTTATAGACAAGGTTTGTTTGATATTGAAAATGGGCTAAATCGGATTATTAGGAAGAGAGTTATAGCTCGAAAAGCAAGAGTAGGTCGAAAAAACCGTGTCCTACGAACATCGAATAAAATGGAATTGTGTCCAAACGGATTAACGTAGACTCATGAAACTTCGAATATATATTTCCTGAGTAAAAACAATATTATTCCCCGAAAATTATCTAAATTTATGCATTAAAAGAGGAGTTATCGATCAAAATGTACGAAAATTTATACCGCACAGTGTATTTTTCGGTATATTTAAAAACAAAAACGTCATAAAAGCAACAAAATTGGATGTACGACTCTGAAATTTTGCACACTTTGCTTTTTGGTGAAACGCTTTTTTGTAACGGAAAATCAATATGCCACGCCCACTTTTACGCCCACCTCCCATATAACGCTTTACCTAAAATTCATATAATTTCTCTACTAATAAAAATGTTGGAATAATAAAGGGCTATATTGAAACATCTAAGTTGTACTCATTCGCAAAAACAACTTTGACACGCCTACTATAACGCCCACTTTTCACGTTATTTACCGTTCATGAAATTTAAAAGCTCATAAAACCGCCAAAGTTAGAGGTTTGATGATCAAATTTGCTACGTATATCCTTCTAATCAATGTAATTGTAAAATGTTAGGTGACACGTCCACTTTAACGCCTACCTCCCATATAACGGTTTATCTTAAATTCATGTAATTTCTCTATTGACAATGTTTGTTGGAAAATAAAGGACTATATTGAAATATCTAAGTTGTATTTATTAGCAGAAACTTTATTGACACTCCTACTTTAACACCCACTTTCATTGAAAGACTACATTTGCAAAAGCATTTTAGTAGCATATCGAAGTATCTGATGGTCCAAATTTTCAATGACAATGTTGATGCTCAATCGTTGGGCATGATGATGAGCCGATGTTGACTGCTCTTTTGCCACACTATCGCAAAAACCAGCAGTGGTTCTTATTCAACGAACTAAGAAGGCAGGATTATGTTGATCAAAAGAATTACGAAGTGCATAAAATGCATTTTGTTTTGAACGCCCATTTTCATAAAAAAACCTGAATATTAAACCTGAAAATTAATTTACAAATAATTAATTAATAATAATAATTAATTAATTAATTAATTAATAATTAATAATAATGAATTTTCCTGAAGATGCTACACGAAGGAGTAGCGAAATATTGAGAATTTAAATACAAAAATTGGATATTTAAATATGAAAATTAAAAAAAAAAAATCAAATAAAATAAATAATTAAACCTGAATAATTTTAACGCGTTGCTCATTTAGGTATCTTTCCACTGTTCAAATTAAGTTAGTATGAGTTTGAGAAATGTCAAATGAAATGCAAAAAAAAACTTGTTGCTTATGTGTGGTTCACCTTCAACAGGGGCCCTTAAAAATAAACCACCCTCTATAAAGAAAGTAATACATATTTTATTTTAAAGAGATTATTCCATAGTGATTAACAAAATAATAAATAATGTACTTTAAATGTACACAAAATTGGTGGTGGGTATAAAAGATTCGGCACAGCCGAATATAGTGCTCTTACTTGTTTTATTTAACGTTATTAAAAAGTTTATTCTGCTTCCACACATTAAAAGCGACAATTAATTTTCTTGTACGATTTGACCTTGTACGCACATAGTGGTAACCAAATTTAGGTAGAAGCAAAAGCCAGTGTTAGCGATATCTCTCGTTTATGTCTCAGCAGTATTTTTATCAATTATACTGATTTTCAACAGAACAATGTCCGCCATGAAACTTCATACTCGTAAGATAACAATCCCCAAAAAAAAACGATTCAACATTTTATTATATTCGTGGAGAAGGATCGATTTAAGAGGATCTAATAACTACATAGACTATGTTCAATTGCACTTGTATTCATTGGCATTTTAGGATAAATTCTACTATTTTCTTTAGCATTTATGCATTTTTGCTAACTAAACTTTTAGCTAGTACCACAATATTTTTTATATTTTTTTTTTTTTTTTGTATATTTAAATATAATTGTAAAATATACCATTTACAATGTTTTCTTATATTATAGTTATACAAAGACACAATTTACATGATTTTTTTAATTCCCTTTTGAAGTTGTTACCAAAAACTACTCAAATTTATACGATGGTTCTTTTTGGACGTCTAATTTCTAATTTATATTGTAGACCATTAAATTTATATATTTAATATTATTTATTTTTTCTTACTTTTAATTGTCGAAAAAACTTATTACTGTTTAATATTGTTTTTTATCAGTCAAAAAGCACAATTCTGTTGATGAGAATATAAAAATAAAACGTAACAGAAAGAAGAGAAAAAAGTGTAAAGCGAAGTGTCAAAAAAACCATGAAAACAGAAACCATGTCTATTATTCTACCCCCCTTTCTTCTCTACACCGCTTGCTACCAAACAAAAAATGACGTCCAAAATTGGACGTCATAAAAATCAACATGTAAACCTAATGAAAGAGTTCAATATTTTATCTGGTTCTGCTTTAAAATTTTTTGTCATTTATAGAACTTTATATATATCGCAGCAAAAAAATTTTAACAAATTCAATGTGAACAACATTTTTCATGACTTCTTATTCATAAGTGCAAGAAGAGGCATAAGGAATGCCTTCTCTAAATCAAAAATAGTTAGCCCTTAATTATGTGGTTCACGCTACATACAAATTCATGCGAAAAATCTCAAATATGTTTCACCAAATTTGAATCATTTCCTCATGGGTTGAACTCATGCATTTGCTATTTCTTTTGCATGTCTTTTTTGCATGGTATGAAAATACAGAGTTGAAGGGAAAATATACAAAAACCTACTTAAAATTTGTTTTCGATTTTAATTAAAACTTACACTAAAAACATACTATCTACTAAGCTAGTAATAAAATATTAATTTTAGCCTATTCAGAATTAATACTGCGAATATGAAAGCTTTCAGTAAGTCTTTTTAAATATATTGAGTGCCCCGGTGGACTAGTCAATAGTGTACTGGTCTGCCAGTTTGAGGGTTGCGGGTTCGACTCCCGCTAGATACTCTGGACTGGTCTGCTTCTCTTTCTCTTCTACTCTAACTATTCTATTCATATGGAGCGCACAACATGCCATTTGGGCATAAGTGTATACCTGTCGTGGGTGTGGGATTTTAATTCCGCTCTTTTTTAACCTAACCTAACCTAAGTCTTTTTATTCTATACTCCACTGGTGCTATTGTTTCAAGTGCATGCAGCCTTTGAGTAAAAAACTGGCATCTTAAGTTATTTGTTTTGGGCAATTTGTTGTGTCTTGATGTGATATTTTGAACAGTTCCCCACAAAGGGGTTGATTAAAACATGGCTGTATGATTTGTTTGTTCCTTACATTTGGGCATCCTATTAATACATGAATACGAAATAGGGATAAGTGTAATAATTTTATTCAAATCATATGGAATGTGATCTTTAAATTTCACATTTAGATCTAGTATCACACCTAGATATTTGACTTTTTTCGTCAATATAACACGGTTTTCGTTTTCTAGTAATATAAATTTATTGACTCTTTTTTTAATTTTTTTTTATTAAAAATAAGAAAATATTTAATCCAGTTATTCAGATACCTTTATCCAAATCAATTTAGTGGTTTTTGAGTTCATCGAATTCAGTAAGACAGACAATTCCTGACTTTACATACGGCTACCAAAATTTTAAAAAAAATATTTTATCTGCAAGTACAGTTTGTTACAATCTTAAATGTTACAGGTGTAGATACAAATAGCTCTTTAAACCATTTCTACACAAAAATATGAGGTTTTAAAAGCAATACTACTAAACCACTGTTCGTTCCTACCACTTAAATATCAATACTAAACCAAACTAAATAATTTATTTTTTTTTCATTGGCCTCGAGTTATTTATTTATTTTTTATTGAATAGGTTTTTTTTAATAAAAACTTTTTAACCCACGACAACAAAGACCTGAATTTATACCAAATTGCATTTTGCATTTATTTTTTGTTGTAAAGCTTGAACTTACAATCCAATCGTTGTTATTTGTTCTTGTTTATAGGTTTTTACACCTGCTTTTTTTACAGTAACAAAAAAAAAACTACACTAATTTATTCAATGTATTTGAGCACAAAAACTCGGGTTTTGTTTTTTCCCCATCATGACCGGTTAAAGAGAGTTTAGATATGTTTTATGCTTAAAGTTGTTTTACAGCCACTAAATAGTTTAATGGTATTTATTGAGTTGTAGGTTTAATTTGTTTGCGTTAAATAAAGCACGTTGATTTAGAAAGTTGAATGCGTAAATTATAAAACTTATTTTATCACAAAGTAGTGGCTGTAAAAGTCCAAATGATGGATGTGTTAAAAAAAGCTAAGAGTAAGTTATTTAAAATGAAAAACACAAGAAATAAGAACAATAGCTTTAATAACTTAACATACTATTCTGGCTTTGTTTTATGAGTAACTAACCAACTCAGATATACGAGTCCTGTCACCTTTAAAGTTCTTCTTTTAAGCCAATATTTTTTTAAGTTTAATTAATTATTAGTCGCATAAAAATTCATTTACATCATCGTTTTAATACACACATGTATTAACAATATTTACAGAATTTTTTCTTTTAACAGACTAATTAAGTTGGGTAATTTGGCATGAATATTTTTTACTTATTAAAAATACATATTTTGCAACTAATAAATTTTTATGTCATTTGTTTGAGGCGCACAAATATTTAAAATGCAGTGATATAAATAACAGAAGTAATATGTATGAAGTAGAAAACAAATATGTTTCTTTTGCAGAGCAAGCAGGAAACTAAATGATGAAAATCAACTAAAACCTTTACGGGTGTCACAGCGTAGCAATGAGAAAAAAATAAAACTTAAGATTGCGTTCTTTAGGCCATAAAAATCAAAATCAATATATTTTCACAATTCTTAGTCTAATAGTAAATTCAATAATTTACAAAAGTATTCTTGTCTTTTATTATTGCTGCAAAAAATGGATTGTTTTATTTGCGGTATGGCAGGTAGCATCGTCTTTTTGAAATCACATGTTGTCTAGTTATGGCTTCTATAACTCCATTATCCTATTTCTGTAACAAACGCCATTCTCAGTTACTTCAATTACTTCGAACGACCATTGTCGGGATAGAGAAAAGGAGGAATCGGGCTTCCACCTTTTCTGCGAATGTCCTGCACTGGCGGCTAAAAGACACAGATTTCTGGGCGAACATATACTGGATGGCCCCTCAGCAATATCTGAATTTAGACTGAATAATCTACTGAGATACCTCACGGCCACGGGGTGGATCTAGTATCTTACTTACCCTTGGATTTATTCTGGGATACATTAGAGCTGACGAGTACTGTGGAGCAGCAAACTACCACTACCTACTTAAATTTCAGCTTCATCCTAAAAAAATAAAATCCATACCATAATGTTGCTCGTTGTGGGTGCACTTAGTCGTCCATAAATTGCGTGAGGCTTTTCTGAGCCCGAAAGTCACAAATTTTCTATATTTACGAAGTCATTCAAATAGGAATTGGAGAAGATGAATTTTCGAAAAATTAGCATTAACTTTACTTTAACAAAGCTTTCCATAGTCTTCTGGTTTAAGCTATTTGTATCAATGAAGTTGATGGTCTTCAGACAAAAATTGCTGCATAACGCTTCGTTAAATTTTAAGTTGTTGAGAAGGATGCCGAGGTGACGTTTTTGCATTTTCGACGGCACTTTCTTTTAAAATAACAATGTTTTTAGGAGACTGACTGCTACATCGATGCACATGAGTGTTACTTTCCAAAACCCAGTTTCTTTAATTTTTTACTCTTGGAATGGTTGACACATAAGGTACACTTTTCCGACTGAAAACTCTTCGATGTTTGTGAGTGCTTTCGGTAAAACTTTCCAATTTTTCGTAATAAGTTTTTTTAATTATAATGAGTTGTTCTTGGTAAAGCCCTTTATTTTTAAACATCATAATCAGTTTCATAAATTAAAACTAAAATTTTTAGCAACACACATAAGCTGATAGAAAACTACTTATCCGATCGGAAAATTAAGAAGAATACAAAGACGATTTTTTAATGTCTTCTCTGGCAGTTGACGCTGGAGTGCCACAATGTAGCATCCGGAGCCCTCTATTACAATCAATATATACTTTAAAGATTTTGACAATTAACTACACCTAAGATTTGGCTATTTCGATAAAGACAGCTTTAGTTGGCGTACACCAAAACCGATTTGAAGCAATTCGTTACTATCAGGATGAGGTATATTAAGTGGAAAAATATTTAAAACAATTAAAAATAAAAGTCAGTAACTAAAACTGAGTTAATATAAGATTCCCTTTATATCGGGTAACATGCCCGCTATTAAAATCAAATGTCAAACTATACCTCAGCACCTGCATGTGGGATTTCTCTGTACACACTAAGATTTGCATTTACCGCTTAAATGGCATATAGAAGCAAAACTAACTCTAACAAAATAAATGCAAAAGTAAATGCAAATTATCTGGCTTATTGGAAAAAATAATATTGTTTGTCTTAGTTGAAAGCTTTTCCTTTACAACTCTATCTTAAAGCTAATATGGTTCTATAGTATTCAGTTAAAGGGCACTGCTTCGGCTCCTACGGATTTAATGGATAAACTTACATTAATAACCGTAACTACTACACTTCATATGAGAGATTACTGTTTACTGATACTGACTCACCTGATATAAGAGCGCTAAGCACCAACATATGTGCCCTTAATTACGAAAGTGGTCTAAGTCATATATTTTTTCTTTCGAGATATTTAATGTTCTGCATTTGAAAAAATTATTACCAAACCAGGAAAAAAACAATGATAATAGAAACCATTATCATTGTAAGCTTCACAAAATATTTTTTGAAAACTAGATGTATGTAGAATAGTTAACAAATATAATCTTTATATTTTTCTTCCGTTAATATTTTAATGATCGTATATAGTGGAAATAGTCCAAAATTTCCATTTATCCAAAGATTTAATATCTGGAATTCAGAGTTATTTAAAATGAATTTTTCAGGAATCCCATCCATTGGATACAGGAATTACTGAATAAAATAACTTAAAATATTTTAAAAGTTATATAAATTTTAATTAATTTTTTATACCATTTTAATTAAAATTTTATTATACCCTTCACCTGTAGTGCACAAGGGTATTTATAGCTTTGTCATTCCGTTTGTAATTTCTACAATTTTCATTTCCGACCCTATAAAGTATATATTTTCTGAAAGCTTATGAATAGAGGAGGCGATTAAGCCCTGACCGTCTGGCCGTCTGTCCGTCTGCCCGTCTGTCACTGTGTTGGTTGAAATCAACTTTTAGAAGCAACTATATGCTCCTCAGATCTGTATATGGTATCAATCTCTTGGAAATATCCAGGAATGAATCGCTATTGAAATTCAGCACAATCGCCTCTTAACTTTCTGAGATATGAGCAAAAAACCACGACCACCTCGTTTTTTTTCACAATTACAACAACAACATACATACATACAAACATGTTAAAACATACCAAACAAAAAAAATTACAAAAAAAAAAAAATATTAAAAATAAGAAAAAAATAATAAAAAAAAACTAAAAAAAAAAATTTAAAAAAAATTTAAAAAAAATTTTAAAAAAATTTAAGAAAAATATAACAAAAAAAAAGAAAATATAAATAATATATTAAAAATAATAAAATAAAGTTTTTTTGGCTCAGCTGGGATTCGATGCCACATTTATTCTAACGTGTACGTATGCACGTATTTTATATGAGATGAATGGTGATACAAACAATTGTTATTGCATGACTACACATTGTGAAGGGTATATAAGATTCGGCAGGGCCGAATATAGCACTGTTACTTGTTTTATTTTAATTTTAAGTGTTTCATAAAAATTGTATTTTCTTAAATAAAATGAGAAATTAAAAAAATCAATATGAGTCGGTCATGAAATAAAATGAAGTCTAAATATAAAACATATACGTTCGACAAGTCTCAATAAATTAACAACTAAACATGGCATAGTGCAACGATCATATGAGCCGCTCAGTACTACTTAACAATTTGTTGAATAGCAATTTTATAGAAACGTTCGATTTTGATAAATGATATTTATATCCAACACTTAGACACTCCGATCAAAGAGGGCTGTTGATGAAGCCGAAGCTGGTTTCGAAAATGCATTTCATTTGGCTGGAGTCGGAATAAAAACTTACTTTTCAAGTATATTCTTTCATTAGCACAGATAAAATTTAATTTTTTCATATAAAATGTAAAACTTAAAAAAATGATATGAAAAAATTTGGAAAAATTTTTTACTTAGACCATTTTTATAATTAACACATAAATTTAAAAGTGCATATTAGTATACACCTTTAATCTTTTAAATATAACTGATCATAGTAGCTTTACCTTTCTTGTAGTTAAACAATATTTTATGTCAAGTAATTAATTAAAATTCCATATCTTATTTTGTTAACATTCCAAAAAAGGCTTTCTCTTTTTTTATAAAAATACATCTAAGGACACTCAAAGAAGGTCACTACTGATATGTAACTCTTTCTTTCTTTCTCCAGTAACTTTGGGATTCTGATATCTACTGATTCTTGACTTCAACAAATCCCGTAGCAATTTAAGAATATCCACTTGTGATTGTCAAGTTTCGACAAAACGAAGACGCTCGTAATTATCAGTATTTTCTTCAGAATAAGATCCACCATAGCATTTACAGTCTGCTTCTGGTGATCAAATTTCTAACCTGCGTTATTTTCATACAAAATATACAACTAGAAGTTATTCAAATTAATATCTGATTGTTTTTACTAAAAATCTTCGCACCCTGTTATTCCAAAACTCTTTGTTACTCCTTGTTTAGAGTTCCTAATAAATTTTTCACATACACGAGACATTAGCGAAAGTAGTGTTTAATATTTCATATGTGCTAGCCTTAAAAATAGTATTGCAATCCGGTAAAAGGGAGAATTTGACAAGACTTCGTAAATGTTATTATTTTCCTATTTTATCAAACCTAAAAAGTTAGTTAAAAAATGTTAAATTTTAAAATAATATACCTTTATTTGTGCGACAGTAAAGACCATGCCTACTGTGGGCTTAACAAAGCTTGCTTTAATTCCTTACGTCGGGTTATGTATTTCTGTAGCTACATTTTATCATTACTTCTGTATACCCTGCTTAGGGTAGGTCGTTGTATATTCAATTCACTCATATTTAAATAGAGATTTAAAGATTTGCTTTTGATAAGCCTTCAATTCGAAATTTATTCTTTCCTGTAAATAATTTTTGAAGTTAATTATTTTAACGTTTAGCGTATCTGTGACTTGCCCAAATCAATTAATCAATTTCAATTAAATATTTGATATGAAATTGTAAAAAAAAAATTCTTTTGATCTGTATCAGTATCCAATTACAAAATCATTCATATGTACAACAAACTATGTAAAACAAACAAAAAATTAATAAAATGAAATTAAATACAACTTGACAACATAAATATGAATGTGTGTGTATATGCAGTGACGGCACTAGGATTTAATTTAATGTTAATTGAAATGTAATTATTTAATTTAATTGGAAAACATATGCCATTAAAATTAAACAAATAGGGAAATAATAAATATAATGAATTAACAAAAATTTCATGCACCAAGGGATTAGTGAAAATATCAATCATTAAATACTGGTATTGATATTGTATTTAAAAATATCTTTTTTTAATTGTATGTATACATACACAACATTTTTCGAACATTATGTCATAATTAAATGCAAAAAGCTTATACCTTAAAAATGCATTTTTCTATTATATTGTGTGTAAATATTAAAACTAATAGGAAGAAAATCGTACCAACTTTTCGCCATGCTCTTTTATCTCTAGTTACATGAAAACTTTGTCCTCTTCTTACAAAAATTTGTGTAGAAAACATAAATAAAACAACAACAACCACATACGCCATTACAGACAATTTTCTGGAGAAAAATTTTGAACGAAGAAACAAATTGCAGTTTTCAAGCATTTAATGTCTTTTTTATCTGCAAACAAAACATCGAAAAAAGAAACAAAATCAACAAAAATGTCGTTATGATGAATGAATGAATTTTTTGTAAATGTTTGGAAGAAAGAAAAGGAGGTAATTGAAACAGAGTTAAAGATTTAAAAAAACCGGCTGCAATAAAAAATACAAAATGGAATGTAGAATATTTAAAAGTGCAAGAAACGGTAAAAGTAATCCAATTCATTATGAAGACTTTAAACAAAGTTAAAATTTATTTTCGCATATCTTGGAAGAGAGTCTAAAAAAATATTTTATTAATTAAATTATTATAAGTGTATGGAGTTTTGTTAACAATAAAAGATATCCGAAGACTGTATGTGACAACTCTGATTAAAAGTATTTAATAGTTGCAAGTAACAGTGATGCCGCGATTATCCAAATATTCCTTCGTAACTTAATTATTTACTAGAAGAACTCGGCTTGCCCCAACAACATTTTTATATTGTATCCATTTTTAGTTAGTTGAACTCCTTTTATACTTTTTATTTCATCGCGTTTGTAAATGTATTTATTTTTTACTAACTATCCACAACGTTAGCTGCAGCCTAACCGGGACAAAAACATACGCCATCTGCTGATCCAGAGTTTTCTCTTATCCACGTCATTTATGTTTTACATGATTGAAGTCATTATTTTCTTGTAAATAATTTTTCATTATTAACACTACCCCACCTACATCGTAAATTGTGAACTATAATGTAAAATAAAACACATACATTTAAAAGTCAACTTAAAATTTTAACTATCGGTAAAAAACAGAATTTACGGCATTAATTGTTTTAGAATCAAATCATGTAAATATTGGCTACAGCTACGTCTGAGGATGTCCATTCGGAAGGGTTAATTTTGGGCGACTTGTTTGAGCATAGCAACTAGTATTTCGCCAATAATACGAGCAATTTTGGCTTCCAAAGCATCAATCGTAGCTGATTTATACCTAAAGACCTCAGACTTTAAATACTCTTTGCGACAATAGTTCAAAGGTGTGATATTGCAAGATATGAGTAGCCAATTTTCGGTGAAAAAATGTAAAATTTAGTGCTTACCAAAATGATTTTTACAAAAGCCCAATGTTTCCAAGCGCTATATAGCGTCGTCTTTTTTTAAATCAAAATTCATTTAAGTCTATGCGCTTGAATTTCAGGAAGCACATATGTAGTTCGTTGTACGATAATGGTTAATATTGACGATAACAATCTGATTTGGCTATTTTTTGAATATATATGGACCACCAGTTCATAGATATAATGAAAGCTTAAGATACTCTTTGGGTTGCTTATCAGCCTAAGTACGAAAATTTTCATTATTAAACAACATATCCATTAAGGAAGAAATATTCTTTATTACTTAACAAAATTTGGCGATAAAATACCTGAACAACATTTCTCCTAGTTTGCAATTTTTCGTAATTCAGCTGCACAATTTAGAGACACTGGTGGTGTGAAACTTTCCATGATAACAGTTTGATAAAAATCATCAGTGATCTACCGAAAAAAGCCTATTAAAAATCATATCTCAGATATGATAAATTTAATTAGATAAAAAAGGAAATATATGTTGACGTGGCACTGCCTAATTTTTGTTAAGCTAAGTTTGCGCAACGGTTCATAGAAATCGGTTTAGTAGAAATAGCTGGCACTTTTCCAACCAATTTTATTAGCACGAAAACTTTATATGTGTGCAAAGATTTATAAAAATCGGTTGAATCAAATAAGATGCAAGAGAGTAATTATTATGTATGGACGCGACACTTTTCAAACTATCTAACTGTATTGTCATGGGAAATATAAATGCGTGATAATTTCTAAAAAAAACTGTTTAGTAAAAGCAGCTTTAAAAATTATAATTTATATTTATTAGGTGTGACACTGGCCACTTTTCTAATCATTAAATTATATTGTCACAGGTTCTCTATATGTATGCAAAGCTTGATACAAATCGGTTACTAAAAAGCAGTTGAAAAATAAAATTTATTTTTTATGGTTAGACAGTGCCTTCCTTTTTGACCAGAAACGATGTCGGTCATCCTCAAAAGACTTCGCCAATGTTCCTTTACAAGCTGATTTTCTCACTACAAATCCAATCGGGAAAGCTACAGTTGTACCTTACAAATATCGCAACTATTTCCGTATCAAAAACTGCAGTACCTTTGTTTTGAAAATAAGAAACTTTCATTTCATAACTGCATATCTGGTGAACTATAAAATCAAAAAACTTTCAAAAGAAAGAAATCTAAGTGGTGAGCATGCGGTCTAACTTATAAATCTGTAGAAGAATATTGAAGTAGGGCACTTCTGTAAATGCGTTCGTTTTCAGATACATTCTTTAACTAGTAGTTAAAAAGCTATTGAAATAGTATCAGATGCAATAAAGCTCTATGCCGTAATAATTCTTTGCTCTAAATCTTAGCTATTTTCAACTTTCAACAGAGTTCTTGATAATTGTTAGCACCTGTTTTAAACGTATGTCCCCCAGCACACGCAACCCCAGAAAAGGCAATGTTCCCTCATAATAATTGTTCTAAAATTATGATGACATGAATTAGCATAACCGACTTATTTCGGGCAAAATATTAGGCAAACCTAAAAAAATCTGATCCAGATGAAACTAAAAGCAGTTTCGAATTTAGCTCATTAACATCTCTATAGTCCACATATTTTTATAAAAAAAATGATTTTTGATGCCGGTCAGTGTAATTGTATAAATGAGAACATATTTCTTTTGTAATCTATACCACGTTCTAATGACTTTTATCAGTGAACAAAACAAATCTTTATGCAAACACCTACTAAATGTATCAAGTGAACAAATACTCCGATTTATGTAAATCTGTACCCTACACTTCACAAAGGGTATATATAGATTTGTCATTTCCTTTGTAATTTCGACAATATTCATTTCGGACTCCATAAAGTTAATATTTTCTAAAAGGTCCAACTTGTCCATGTATCCGTCTGTTCGTGGTTGAAATTAATTTTTAGAAGCCCATACATGACACACAGACCTGTATATTGTATCAGCCTTGTAAATATGTTTAGGGATTAATCGTCGCAACATTACTTTTGTTTGCTATTTCTGGATATAATGTCTTTGAAGGCAAAAACCTTAGACAAATCTGACCTTAGTCGTCAAAGTTATTATTATTTGAAAAAAAAAATATTTTTTTAAATATATAAGCTTATTAAGTTCCTACATATGGACATAAAAATTACAAGCCGTGATCTCGAACATTATTTCTGAGAAAAGCAAACAAATCTGTATGATGCCAACTGAGATATAATCAAAAAAAATCAAGATTTCAGCGTTTATCCCTAAAATTTGGAAACGATAATCATTTCGTTTCTCAACTTACAGACAAACTAGAGGATCGATGTGGGTACTCGGTTAGACTAGAAATATGTAATGCATTGAAAAAAATTTTTTTAAATATATGATGAGTGCCAATATGAAAGCGTACAATATGTTTATTTATAGCTAAAATCTATTTATACAAAATTAACGCAAATTTAACTCCTTAATCTATATATATAAAAATCAATGTGTGCTTGTATGTTTGTTTGTGCTTTATAGACGGTTAAACGGCTGGACCGATTCCCTTAAAATTTTTAAGAATCTTTCTATATGTCTGGAAAGAACTAAAGGTTATACTTTGGTTTGAAATTGTAATTGGGCGGGGTGCCACGGCCTATTAAAGAATAAGTATTAAATACTATATATCATGAAAGATAATGCAGCTAGAGTCTTCAAATTAAGTACGGTAAACTTTGACATCCACATGAACATTTGGGTAAAAAATGGGCAAACTTTCAGTAGTAGGCGTGGCCACATGAATTAAATACTAAATTTCGTATATTTGGAAAACGATATCGATTAGAGTACCCAAATTTTGCAAGAGCAACTTTGACACCCAAATAAACATTTCTGGAAAAAATGGGTAGATTAGTAATAGTGGGCGTGGCACCTGTCATATGAATTAAATAATAGTAGGCGTGGCACTTGCCAAATAAATATATTTTAGAACTGTAAAATTTTTATTTCATTACGATGGGGGTGGCGAAGCACACCGGGTATTAGCTAGTATTGATAATAAACGAAAGAGTTTGACCAGTTAAGAATAGCAAACTATGAAAAAGTTACAGTCTAATATTATATTAAAATAAAATGGTGGATATATGGATTAAATCATGTAATTATGACCTTGTCCCCTTCAACCCTACCTATTTGTACCTACCCATATTGGAATCAAATGAAAACATTTAAACAGTAAAATACAGTAAACTATGAAAATTCTAAAACCCAAGATGGCTCTTTAAACAAAATGGCAGATAATTTCTTGCACCCATTAATATGGTTATCAAAAAAATGTGCTTAACTCTTATAATACAGTTAAATATACAAAAAATCAAATCAAAGATTGCGTCGAATATAATAAAGCAAAATAGTGTATAACAATAGATCTGATATATTTACTAGGCTATGATGTGATCACCTTACCAATGTATATGCTGGCGAAGTGTATTATCAGATTCGGCAAGGCTATAAATACAACAATTACTTGTTTTTATTACACTCATTTAATTACATTTGTTTTATAAATCAAATAAAACGCTGTTAAAATATATATATTTTTTTGTTTTATTTTCCTTAACAATTTTAACAAACATTGATTTAATTATTTTGTTAAGCTTTGGTTTTACTATTAATTAATAACAATGATTTTTTTGTTTTTTAATTTGGCTTGTTCATAAAACTAAGGTAAACAATTTATAGGTTTCAATAATAAATTAAATATTATTTATTAAATAACTAAATGCATTTTAAAATGGTCTCAAAGGAAAAAAAAATATCGGAAGTAGTTTTATAATTATAAAATACAATTTATTAAAATTTTATTTGATTTTATGAAAAATTCATTTAAATTTTATTCTAGTTTTGTTTTTTCCGCTTTTTTAATATCACGCTCGCCTGGTCTTAATTCATTCTTTTATTGTTCTTATTTTTGCACTAAAATTTTGTATGCATTTATGTATTTATTTTTGAAAAGTTTTAATAGTTTTGTTTTATTATTTTATAACTGAAAATCATGTGGCATCATCTTTGTCATTTTGTTCGTCTTTTATACTTTTGCCTTTTCCATTAGACTGTTTGTTTTGGTTGGGGTCTTCTATTATATTACTGCTGCTATTTGAACTGTTTACGGTTAATTTGGAATTGTTCAGTTCAGTTTCTTCGGGAATGCGAACTTGGTCTTGATCCTAGAAGGAAAAAAAATAATAATTAAAATGCTTTTCTCGTCACCTTAATGGCGCAAAAAATAAAAGGGATTAGCTAATATTAAGCATAAGCAGTGCATGGAGAATTCGTTATATTTTTGGGATAAGAATTATGTGTAAAATGTACATTAACTATACGTATAGAGATTCATGCATTCTAGAATATTTTATTTAAGAAAAAACGGAACGGTACACTTAAACTAGTTATATTTCTAGTAAACTAGACAAGATAATATTAACCAGACCTTAACCCTTTCACTACCGTACTATAAAAAGTAATTTTTAAAAAGTTTAAATAACTTCTTCGTATACATTTAATACTTAATTCTACTGCCCTTTAGAATAAAGATATGTCCTCCGATTATAAGTTCTATTGGGTTTTTAAAGCATCAAAAATTCGGACTATATATCCCACTTGCAGTGTATGTATATGACAGCTTTTATTTATTTATTTTAATAAAATGAAATATTTGTATGAATTATTTATGGAAATTACCAAAACATTCAAGACAAAAGGGCATATTGAACATATATAAAATGAACGTTTTTCCTTTTTCAGTGAGCTACATAAAACACAACGTCTACGGTGATCTGTTTTTACCACCATATGATCTCCCACACAAAACATTTTCTTAGACCTTTTTGTAATAGGACCTTTTGTTGTAGATATCCTTTTGGTTTTTGTGTTAACCCTAACTTGGGCAACGAGCTGTTCTGCAAGTTGAATAATAAAGTTTCTTATTTGCGATTTTTGGTATACATTTTACTGATAAAGGATATGAGTATTTACAACGGATATTATAAGGATCTTGAAAGAACTTTACGCCACCATTCTCGATTTTCTGTTGTGATCCTAAGTCTTAACTTTTTGATCAGATATGTCAACTCCTCCCGTGCTTTGATTATAGAAATGCTACAGCACAGTTAACTAAAGCTCTAGAATCATTTTTCTGTTTTCTCAAAACTGTGGATATTGTAGTCACAGTAACTCATAACAAAACCTTCACGTGAGTCCTGCCATTTTGCTACCATCACACCAGCTTCACTAATGCGAAATACACAATCTTCTATGAGAGTCACAGGAATTTAAATGAGCAGATATTTCGCTTTCTTTTAGTCTACCAAATTTATTTTTATTCATCCTGCATCCTGTTCCTCAGTTTGTTACTTCTATCATGTAAACTAAAATAAAACTTGTTTTTAAAAGACATTTTTTCATTGAAGGAAATACCTGCTTTTTAATTTTTTCCTACTATTTCCCAGCAAAAAAATTGGAAGTAGTGCAAAGCGAATTACATTTACAAGACTTCTAAATCAATTGTGTAAAAGCATTAATTCTAAATGACTTCTTAACTGCAAAATAATTTGTCATAAATGATGTGCTTAAAAATGAATGCAACATCATGCAAAATATCTTAAAGAATTCATGTAAACAAGCAAATTTAACACATGAAATATCCGATAATTGTCACCAAATATGCATGAGTTCCATGCACTCATTAGAATGGAGTGCAGTTCATGAAAATATTAATGTAAACATATGATTTCCAATCACACGCTAATGTTAAAATCATTAGTGTTTTCACCTAAATTTAATCACTTCGTCACCAGTTGAACCCCTGCAAAATCACTTTTTTGTCGTAGATTTTTTTGCTGGGTATATCTTGTTTAGTTTTTTTTTCACTTTAGTGTTTTTTATTTTTGGTTTATTTTTTCCACACTTAGAGGTTTCCACACCATAAGATGTATCTCTTTTACTTTCAAACGATTTTTGATATTTTACTAAATTTTTTCTTTATTTTCCTAAAGTTTTCCAACAGCAAACTAACCTTACAATATACTAAGTGAAGTGCGGAATTGTTTGTTTACTTTGTCGATCCTGTCTAACTTCGTTCGTGCCGAAGAGTGTTGGCAGTTTCATGGCAGGTATGGTGTTGTCGATGATGTTGGTACTCTTAGTGGTTTCTGTCAAATGTTTTTAATAAAATAAATTTTTTTTTAATTATTTTCATTTAGTTTTTATTTTCATTGTTCTTTTTAAAAAAATTTATCAGTTAAAAGTGGGAAAAGTTATTATTCGTAGAATTTTGAAATGTGCTACTTATTGAATATTAAAATCATTTAAACACTTAACATCATACATCCTCTTTCATAACAACAAAATTTTAAACGCACATAAATTTCAAAATTTTATTAAATAAGAATCCCTGTAAATCTAAAAATCTACCAGCCACACTGTATTCCCATACATTTTCAATTGTAGAAGTGCGTTAAATAGTATTTAATCTTGTGTCATCTTTATAAAGTACTAAAGAATGAAGAAAACAAAAAACAAACACCAACAACAAATAAAAAATAATATATTTCGAAGCAAAACATTTGATAAACAATATTATAAAATAATAAAATTTATTTTGTTTTTTTTTTTCTTTTTTTACTCTACATATTTATTTACTTATTGTATTTGCACACATACACACACTTAAACACATGCAGTTTTTTTTTATGACTGTTTTGGTAAATCTTGTTTTTTTTTTCTTTTGTGTTATGTAAAGATTTTAAATTTTTTGTTCTGTTTGTTAGATTTTAAAAAGAAAATTCTTTTGTTTTCTTTTAGAAAAATTTGTGCACAAGACAAGGATAAAATAAATTTTATCTGTAAAGGAAATAACTGAAGATATATGAACAAAAACTAAACCAAATTGAAAAAGTTCATATAACAAGTTTATAGATTATCTAAGTTATATAAATCTTTGGCAATAAGGAAAAACGACTTATATCTTTTAAATGTCATTGTTGAGACAAAAGCACTTTTATATTAATAAATTGATTTTTATTTATTGTTTCCCTTTAAAATTGTAACTTATATTCACTTCTGTCCTGTATTCATTAAAGACGATATCGGTTTTCCTATATAAATTAAATAATAATATAAAATAGGTTATTATTCAAATTAAATTTATTTGTTGGAAAAACAAATACAGTAGACTCGCGGTAACAAAAACACTGCCTTACGTGAACACCGGATAAGATGAAAATAATTTTTTTTACACTGACTACTCTATAGCGTGAACTCAGTGAGAAAGCCTTATAACGTGAACAAATTTGTCGGTTATGCAAATCGATTTCATAAAAAGGGCTATCCCTGTAAATGATTGCACAGGTTTAGTTTAGTGCGTGCTGCTGATTTAGCATGACCTAATCTAAAGTTTTTCGTGAAAAATGGCACAAAAACTACCAAAAATCTAAAGTTAAACTTCTTGTGGCACAAAATTCTCGCTCATTTAGAAATTTTGAATCTCCTGTGGACTACAAAATGCTGTCTGAACATTTTTATTTCTTTACTTTACGTCTAGACGAGAAATTGATTTGTCCAGACTAGAACAAAACGCCGGCAGAGCAACTGTCAAAAAATTATTCATGTTCTTTGATATGGTTAAAACGTATAAAGTGTATTTTGTCGCAATTTTTATGTGTCGTCTCTTTTTCTTTCATATTCAAAATGCCTTTTAATATCAGACATCGTTGTTCGAACAAATGTTCTGACAACGCTGTTTGAACAAAAACAAAAAAGGCAACACATTTTTTAAATTAATTTTAAAGTATTTTTTTTTTCCTTACAAACCATATGTTTATAACAATCCAAAATACAAAAAAATATATGAATTTGAGTTAAATCATATGTCTAATTTATATGGAAATTTTAAAGATTTACCTTTGTTAACATGAACAACTTCGCAAGCGTGAACACGCTCGGTTTTTAATAGTTCACATTACCGCGAGTCTACTGTATGTACGCTATAACTTCCTGCAAAAGTGTTAAAAATAGTTAAAAATTCGGTACTTTAAAATTGCGAAATCGAAATGATGTCGCTTATGTCGACTTAATAAGTTTGTCCTTTTTACCACATAGATATTGCAAATTGTATACATTCGCATTTATTCATACGAGTATTTTTTATGTCAAAAATTTTACATGTAAAAAATTTTTATGAATAATTCAAATGAAGAATGGGAAAAAATAGCTTAAAATATTTTAATGGATGATTTAGATCGGTACTTTTGTGAACAGCAGTAAAAGAACCTGTCAATACCTATTATTTACAAAAACAAATACATATTGATTTTGTTGTTGCATTTGTAACACATAAAAAATGTTGTGAATCAATATAACCTTGACGAAGCTATCTTTAGTTTCAATAGCTACGTAAATAAGCAAAACTACCGAATTTTTAAACCATTACTAAATAGTGATAACTTTCGGAAATGTCACCTTTTGGTTTTCTTTTTGATTTGGTGGAATAATTGCTTCATATTTCTTAAAAGAATATTTCAGGAAGAACATAAATATGGATGTAAATCGCTATAGACCTTTGATCTTTAACTATTTTTTTTAAGTTACCGATTAAATATATCTCTGTGCCAATAACCGCTTTCGTGTGCCCATTTCTAAAGATTTACTTTAATTTTTATAAAATTTTTTAGAATTTGTAATTTTAACGACTTAATACGAAAACATTTGCTTACAAGTCCAATTGAACAATCTCAATTAACTTTTCCACTGCTGCGTTCAAACAAATATCTTACTAAAAACAGCAACAATTTTCCAAATTAATGCATATTTTCTATTAAAAATCGGCTAGACTAATAATTGTTTTAGTTTTAGTAAATAAAAATAAGCTTAATAATGTAATTAAAAAATAATAATTAACTGTTAATAATGAGTTAAAGAAAATAAATTTTGGAAAAAACCTAAATGCGGGGACTTAAGCCTATCACTATATACAGTAGGACATTAAGTAAAGAAAATAATAAATTTTTATCATGCGAAAGCTGTTTGATTTGATCGATGTAATTTTTACGATATTGCATGAAAATTTCAATTTATTTGAAATAATTTTCTGAACAATAAATAAATCAAATTTTTTCTAATAGACCTTTTTAAAAATAAGGTGCCATTTATTATGTTCTATTTTATAAATATTATTAGTAAGTAGTTATAGTATATTTTTATTCGTCCTTTTTAATATAAAAATTTTATTTGATCAAAATAATCAAGCTTGAGCCAGTTTTTTATTTCAACAAAAATTCTTTATAATTTTTATAAGTAGAAAAGTGTATAGAAAATTTAAATAGACAATACACAAAAACTGACTTAATTAAAAACTTCCATATTAGATTTCCCAGAAGCATTCCTACAACATTTTTAACCAAAAGAAAATCTCAACCCGCTAGAGAAATTAAACCCTAAGCCAATTAGCTAAACATTCCATGGTTTATTTTTACAAGTAAATATTAGCCAAAAATAAATGTATCTCAGAGAATATTTGCCATATTTCAATATACGAAAAATTTCCATTTATTTACACAATTTACATCCTTTTTTTTTTTTTTGTAAATATAGTTACTAGTGATGTAACGCATATAAGTTTTTATATATTCCCGACTGCGAATGAGGATGCGAATATCTGCAGCCGATATAAGCAAATACGTATACATATAAATGTTCGGTTTAGCTTTGTAGACATGGTGGAATTTTAACAGATAAGTTACCGTGTGATTCTCATGCACTTTTATTATCATTAACATCTAAATTTTAGCTTTATAACTTAATTAATTAGTATAAAAAAAATTATTATTTTTAGAGAAAATTGGGCGATTCAAATGGTTGTTATTAAGTCATGTGTTTTAATATATTTAACACGAAAAAATATTTGTTTAAATTTGAATGAACCTTTGTAGGTGATGAAGACAAGGAAGAACAAGCTAATGAAATGTTTTTAATAAACAATGCTAGTTTGCAGAAGCGTCTACCTTAGGGAACCAAACTCTGATAGGTGGCCGCAAAGCGTGTTGAGAAAATATTACGACAATCGATTTAATCAGATGTTTTGGGTTCTACTGGAATAACTTGTATATATAATGGATTTAATAAAAGACGATGTTGAAATTAAAACAAGTCCAAAAACGGCATACATATTTTTAAACAGTTGGATTTTTTATTTTTGCTTATTTAACTGTTATCAAAATGTAATTAAGTAAGTGTAATAATTTAAAACTGTTAAGGCATACTAACAAACTTATTGCACACATACTTATATCATTGACAACGTCGCGCCGTTAGCATACCTCAACTTTGACCATTTATTTTTGAAACCCATCTACCAAAAAATTACTTTCATGTACATACATAAATAAATGCGAAATAGTAAAAAAAAAACAAATTGGTCGTTCATGAATTCAAGATGGAGAAAATATACGTTGTATGTATAAATGCTGACAGTTGGTTACACTTTGTTATTATGTACCTCCTCACTGCTTGGCAGAAGTGGAACCAACAACCGATTACTTTGGATTTAGGGAAAACAATCATTATTGCCGTCCGTAGACTAATTTCGTAGTCTGTCACGAAGGTCGCACCATCCAAATCCAGAACGTTATCATTTATGTATTTGAAAAGATATTGTAATATTTTCACAGGCTAAAAGTTTTCTTGTAAAAGGCGTAATCTTATATAATTTATTTACAAGCAAATACACCCTCAAAAACCATCAGCTTTAAAAATGAAATAACCCCCGAATACAAAATGAAATAACACCCAAATTATACACGCTATGAAACAAGCTCCGAATTTTAAAAATTTGTTGGGCGTTATTTCATTGGAGATTATTTCATATTTGAAAATTTGGAGAATATTTCATTTCTAGTTTGGGCGTAATTTCATTGGGAGGCTTTTCGTGGAGCCGTGATACGTAAGTACTTATTTTCAGGCTTTTGCCTAGATACATACACAATGCAATTTCTTGTCGCGAAATTTGCTAGAACCATTCAAATACATAACTTTTTATAACTCTCATTTAGTTTAACATGCTTTGGGTATAAGTAATAATGATTTTGGCATTAGTGGCAAAGTATTCATTCACTGACTTATAGATTTCACATTAACGTCTCGAACAGTAATCAACCCAAAATTTCGTCTTAATAAAACCGAGTGACTTCTGTAAGTCAATAATATTATTTGGTTATTAAAATCAAGTACTAATTTACTGCTAAAGTCCCTTTTTATAACAACCGTAAAAAGTACTTATATGAGCGAGGGTGATAAGTACTTTTTTAATCCCCTATCAGTAAGAGAGCGTTGTAAATACTTGCATCCAATGACATCGCCGCGTTAAAAAAATGGGACTAAATGCCAAATTTTAAGTGGTGAAGAACTGCTTTTTAGTATGTTTTACTCATTATTTTGTAATGAGAGCTTTTGCTGAGTACTTTATCTGCACGAAGAAGGATTACAACTTAAAACTTAAGTTTTTACTATAGGTTCTCGTAACTTCAATATCTATTCTTTATTACTAATACATTTTTATTATTTGGCCTGGGAGGCTTTGTATTGCTGTGTTGAATGAATAAATAAATAAAATTTTTATCAGAAATTTATTTTATAACTTATCTATTAAATGTTAATTATCAATTATTATTTTTCAATGTCAATTATCAATTTTGGAGCGCTGATATTCGCATATATTTTGCGAATGTAAATGCAAATACGAATATTTAAAAAAAAACATTCAACTATTCGCTCTAATATTCATTACATCACTGCTAGTTACAATGAAAATATACTAGAATTTACACAGGACTTTTGTTATTTTTGGTTGAACTCCAACCATTTTTAACATTGTTACAAAATATTGCAATATTCGTATGTATTTTTTGTATATTTTTCAAGTTTTCCTTTGGGATTTTTTGTTTAAATCAAACAAATACCTTGCGAATTTTTTTCACTGACAGCAGCAATAAATCGTTTAAAATTTTTTGTTTTTGTTGTTTTTCTGATTTTCTTTTTTTTTTTCGTAAAACTATTTGTTGAGCCTTAGTGAGTGAAATACAAAATAATAAAAAAGCAAAAACATATTGGTATTCTAGCTTTTAACGGTGCGAATGTAAAGAACGAAAAATAATAAAATTAAAATACACGTCGTTTATGTTTCTGATTTTGAAGAGAGACCTGAACATAATACAATTTGCATTCAATAAAATAATCTGGAATTCCTATCATTGTTGAACATTGTTAATAAGAAACAAAAAAGGAATAATAATTTTTTTTTGGGAATATTATAGTGAAGAATAATGTCAAAATTTAAGAAATATATTATTCGTTATAGTTATTTGGCTTAGCTAAAAAAAAATTTTACAAAATTGTATATAAAAATGCAGTCTTCTTGGCAGTGCTTATACTTTTACTAATACGGCACAAATAACAGAAGAAATACGTCTTCCTAAAAATAATAATAATAATATCGAGTAGTTCGAGTATACCAACATCTATTACATTAGTCGAATATGTTCACAACATGAAACAAGTTTTCTATCGCATTAGAAAATCCTCAAATTCTATCCGAAGTTTTCGCTGATTTTAGCTTCCCCAGTAAATCCGAAAAAACAATGTTCCTATAGTCTGGGAGTTTTATATAAAAATTAAGAGAAACATTCCGTTTGTGTTACTAATTTTTTTTTCTACTTAAAAAAACACTTTAAAGTTTTATTAAATATTTTTTGATATTAAAATTATTTGTTTTTTTAAAAATAATATAGTTCTTAAATTTCGTCTTATTTTTAATGTACATGCAGACATGAAAATAAATTATTGATCGCTAAAGAGTATATGATGTATTGATAGCGAAACACTTTTGTTAAAAATTCTATTTTAAAATGATGAATAAGAGTTCTTTTAAAATTAGCAATATAAGGTATTTGACATGCAAATGAATATTAAACTAATTAATCATAACGAAGACAAGTAAATATGCATATTCATGTGCATTATATGTATATTTCGCTAACACTTTTTTATTTATATTTGTTTGTATACATTTATGTCAGGGATTCTAAATTAGTTGCTATAAATTGTACTTACATTAAAGAAAAAGTGCACCATTTGAATTTAAAAGCGGACTAGATGTGCAACAACTAGATGTTTGTATCACTCCGATAATTAATAAAGAATGTAATAGTGAAACTTAAAAAATGATATAAGACGAAAATAACCTAATAATAAAAGAACCCAATCTATGACGGACCAACAATAAAAGATAATATTTTTGATGCTGCCAGGAAACACATTGGCGACACTGACTTTTATTTGAATCTCATTTGTGTAAGCAAAAGCATATAAGAATGATCCTTTCACGAAATGGCAATCAAGTTAAGCGTAGCGCATAATTAACTCGGGTGCAATAGATGCTTCGATTGAGCATAGATTCCAAAATCTTTATAGTATCACCAGGAAGCTTACTAAGAATAAAATTTTCAATCCCAGAGAGTTAAAACCTACCGAAGATAAACTAGTAGCATTTATCAAAAATCACCTTAAAATTTCAAACCACCATTATTCTAACATGTTCTCCTCTAATTCTTAGAATTTGTCAGCCAAATTCACCTGCGATTTCTTCAGAATAAGATACGATATTTTTTATCGGCTCTAAGACTGCAGTCAATATTCTAAATTTCTAGATCACGCATGAGCTTCAAGTTAAAATAAGATTTTATTGTTTACATTCCTAAAAAAAAGACGATTTGACCAATATAAAAACTAAAGTGGGATTACAATCCTTAGTGCAGCAAACAACGTAACGCAAACAACATATATAGAAGAATAGGCTCCACGAAAAGCCCCCCAATGAAATAACGCCCAAACGAGAAATGAAATATTCTCCAAATTTTTTCCATACGTTTTTGGGTGTTATTTCATATAAAATAACTCCCAATTTTTTTGGGCCGTTTTTCAGTTTTGTTGAAAATTATTTCATTTCTCATTTAGGGTTTTCAAATTATGAAATAACCTTCAATGAAATAACACCCAGCAAATTTTTAAAATTCGGTGCTTGTTTCATAGCGTGTATAATTTGGGTGTTATTTCATTTTGTATTCGGGGGTTATTTCAGTTTTAAAGCTGATGGTTTTTGGGGGTGTTTGTAAATAAATTATATAAAAATAGGCCTTTTACAAGAAAATCTTTAGCCTGTGAATATATTACAATATCTTTTCAAATACATAAATGATAACATTCTGGATTTGGATGGTGCGACCTTCGTGACAGACTCCGAAATTAGTCTACGGACGGTTGTTGGTTCCACTTCTGCCAAGCAGTGAGGAGGTACATAATAACAAAGTGTAACCAACTGGCAGCCTTTATACATACAACGTATATTTTCTCCATCTTGAATTCATGAGCAACCATTTTATTTTTTTACCATTTCTTACGTATAATATATTAAATTTATTAATTATTTATGTGTGTACATGAAAATAATTTTTTGGTAGTTGTGGTTCAAAAATAAATATATGAGTTGGATTTTCAAGCCATTCGAAAGTTTTAGGATAGCTCGTTGGTGGCTGATCTGAAATTGCTTCCATCTTATAAGGAAAAATAACTGCACTGGACTGAGTCCATTTACAAAACCAAAAGTAGTCACTATTAAACGAGCTTTGTATGTTCTTTCCCCAAAAAAAATTGATTATGAATGCTGGCACACTTTCAAAGTTGCATATATCCTTATTATGAAGAAGACGCCTGCGGTCCTCCACACGATTTATAACAATAAATTGGCGATTTTGCTGTTGGTCCATATTGACTTCATGAAACTGACTCTTATGAATTTTGGGCATAATTTCATTTTTGTTGCTGATGGGGTTTATTTCATTGAGAGTTATTTCATTTGGGGATTGTTTCGTTTTCGCTTTGGGGGTTATTTCATTTTTTTTTCGATGTTATTTTATTTACTGTTTTTGGGTGTTATTTCCAATTTTTTGGGGCTTACTTCATTGTGGGTTGTTTCCTTGGCGTAACTTCATTGGGGGGCTTTTCGTGGAGACGAAGAATATTTGATACTGTATCCTGTACTGTACTATAATCTTTAAGAAACTGACTTCCGCCCACAAAAATAATTGTATTACAGTCTACAAAAACTAAGCTCTTCACTATACCTGCCTTTAATTGACTTTGAGAAAGATTTTTGCTTTTAATCATAGTTCAATATGTAGGGCATTTGCTTATTAATAAGTCTAACTCAAACTCATAAGCCCTTTTCAAACTCTTTGCCGTGTTTTTAAATACACTCTAAAAACAGAAAATCACATATTTCGCCAATCAAATAGTGCAGTTCCTGCAATCAAACTTTTCATTTGTGATTATAAAATTTCTATTGCAAGAATCATAATATAAATTGAACAAATCAAACTTATAAATGGGTCCGCTATCTAAGGTTTTTGTTTTTCAACTAGTGCTTATTTCGTGAATGGTAGCACTTAGCTCTATCTGTTTTGACAGATAACTAGTTTTATTCTTCCACTGAACGATTATGATTGTTTATACGCTTGAACAGCGCTGAAAAATATTGCGACATTACTTTGGCCGATTTTGCCAAAAAAAATCATCTTTTCAGATGAAGCTCATTTTAATTTTGGCGGGTATGTAAACAAACAAAATTGTCGCATTTGGGCCACAGAAAACCCGCACGCATACATTGAAAAGCCGATACACCCAAAACGAGTCACTGTTTGGTGCGGATTTTCGTCCGGAGGCATAACTGTGCCATTTTTCTTTGAAAATGAGCAAAGAGTGGCCGTAGTCAATGCCGATCGTTATCGGGCCATGTTGAATGAATTTTTGTTCACAAAAATTGAAGACGAGGATATTGGCAACATTTGATTTCAACAGGACGGCGCTACGTTCCACACAGCATTTGGCGGACCCTTTAGAATTACGAAATTTTTTTTGTTTTCTTATTAAGTTTGGTATTTATAAATTTTAAATTACAGTAAAAATAATGATATATGTATAGTAAAGTGAGCGAGTCTCATATAGGGGGATAAAACTTTCAAAGTCTTTTTCGTCTGAAATCCACAAAACATAGTTACAACAGCATTTGACACCAAAAACAAAACCTGGTACCACTAAGTGTCTCACTATAACTTAAAATAATCTGAATGTTATGCGGGCCATTTCGCACATATCTAAATGGAGGTTTTACGTATCCGGTTAAAACTCCGACTCCGACACAAATATTTAACTTCCTGTATTACAATTTGTAATTGGCAACCCTTACTGTGGACAAAGTACGGGAAATCATGCACATTGTATAATCTTTAATTCTATCATTCTAGGATCTTAATATTTCTTAAATTCTAGAATTTCTCTTATAAATTGGAGATAAGTGAAAAAATTCATATATTGAAGGAATAATCAAACAATTTCCGAAAATATAAAATTTTGTTTTTTTTTTTTATAGAAAGTATATATATAAAAATGTTCTAAAAATTAAAAATTCTTTAAAGTTAAATAAAAAATTAAAATTTAAAAAAAAATTATAAGTAGAGTTTTATTTTCAATTTTATAGATTAAGATTTTGAGATTAAAAAAACATTGGAATTTTTGAAAAAAAAAATTTAAATAATAATTTAATTTATTGAGGCTTGAGTTTATATTTTTTATAAAGAAAGTTTTTGAAAAAAAATCTTCAAGCTATCGAATTAAAAACTAAAGCAGGGTAAAAGTAGTGATAATATGAAGGATAATGATAAACAGGGAAAAAAGGGTTGCTGTTGATACATTTTGTTTAAACACGTTGTGATTAAAAAACATGAAGACGCAACGTAGTTTTACCAATTTTAAGAAGCTAAAACCTGCGAATTAGGATGATATTTACATCCAATACATTCATCACATTACTTTTATAACTTAAAGAATGCTGACGATGAAACCGTAGCGTGAAAAAATAAAATAAATTAAAAAATCTATGCAAAAGTTTGACAATTAAAATTATATTACAATTTCAAAATTTTTTTTAAATACTAGCTGACCCGGCAAACGTTGTTTTGTCATATAAAATATTTCTAGGAAATATTTTTTTTACAATAAAAAAACATAATCCATATGTGTTCTACGGTATGCAAATCTATCTTAGTTTGAAATTTCATCGAAGTCGTTACGTTGTTTAGGTGAGGCATAAATTGTCCCTTGGGGTGAGTCACCCTAAATATTTAGAAGTACGAAAAATAGATATTGACCGATTCTTTCTTTCTTTCTTTTCTTTTATTTCTGCATTGGCTGGACTATAAATTGTGTACAATTTAAAAACTAAAAACAATATCGATGCAAGTAAATATTTAAAAAAGTGGGCGGTAAAGTAGGCGTGGTAAAAAAGTATCCTTTTAATAATATCAGAGTCTCAGTTGTATTATGTGAAAATTTCAAGAAGATCGGTCCACCAATGTGGCCTACCTTAGGGGGCGTGAAAAAAGGCGTGGCGTTAAAGGGTATAAAAAATAGATAGATGTTGACCGATTCTCAGATTTTCATTAAAAATTTAAAAATTTGTTATTAAAGAAAAAGTTTTTCAAAGAAATAAAATTTATCGTTATTAAAAGTAATTATAAGACTTATCTGGAAATATAAACAAAAATATTCGAAATTCATATTTTAATTAACTTTCTAGTAGTATCCTTCTAGTAGAATTCGCAACTGCTAGACAAAGTTTCTTACACAAATACATAAAAAATAAACTGCACCAAAAGAATCAGTCACACTTATATTTTTAATTCCCCTAGATAATTATGGAGACTATTTAATTTTATCTCTTCATACACAATTAATTTTTTCATTTTGTAGTTTATTGCAGTATAATTTCTTTTCTCTCCAAATCTATTACGTATTCATTGTACATATTGTGGGTAACTTTAGAAAAAGAGAGAGAGAGAGAGAGATCATCATAAAAGTCATGCAGTTGAGATTTGAAAGTTAATACAAGTTAAAGAAAGAAATAGTTATTCCTTAGCTTAATGTTTCAGGGGTTTCAGGATGGTTGGATACATAAGTGAGTGTTTTAAAAATTAAAGGAATGTGTGTGCTTGTGCGTGGATGTATATTATTGTAGTCAAAAATAACATGCCATACATTACCATTAGCAAAGACGTGGGTATGACAGACAAATCCACTGCTGGTATTGAAGTTAACAAACCACTTGGATATTTTTTCAAACGACTGGGAAAAAACGTTGATTCAACACCCTGTTTTACAATAGTTATCAAACATTTACGATTTTGTTTGTTTCAATCGAAATGCATTATTTTTGTCCCGTTACGTGCAAGAAGATAGAAAAAAAATGTATTAAAAATTCAATTGTAACATAAAGGTATGAAAAAAAGTTAATAAAAAAATGAATAAAATAAAATTTATTTCTTTAATAAAATGAACAAAATACACAATAAAAACCGCAACTTTTGCAACTTGCAATTGCTGGTTACAAATGCAATGATCTGCAAGTAGGTAGTGGCATGTGCATATTTTATTTATTCTTTTATTTGTTTATTTTCTTATATTTTTTTACTATTATATTTGCTTTAATGTTCCCATTTTTGTTTTCTGTAAAAACATTTATTGCCCAGTTTATTTAACAGTTGGTTTTTGTATGTATTTTTTCACATTTTTTATACGTATTTTTGTAATCCATAAAAAACACACATCTCATGTGTGATTTGTAGTTTAAGTGGGCAATATTTGTTTTACAGATGCGGTTAATAAAAAAGCACAGGGTCGTTAGGGATTCAACTTACGTATTAAACAATTAATTTGCTTTAACACAATTAACTTACAATGAACAGATCCTTTTTTTTTATTTTCATGATAAAAAATTATATTAAATTAAATTTTAGAATATATTAAATTTTTGTTTAAATAATTTCAAGAATAACATATTTTAAAGCAATTTTTGTCGATTTTGTTTAGGGAGCTCATAAGATGTGGTATTGCCAAATTTTCCAATTTTTACAAAGAACAAACAATATTGCAGTATACCCCGGACTAGTCAGTACTATGCGCTACTCTGTCAGCTGAAAGTTGTGGTCCAAAAACTATGAGAAGCTCTTGTGAATTATACTTCAACGTTACTGTTCCCGCTAACCAATTGAAAATTTTTAAGTAAAAAAAAAACATATTAAAAATATATTAAAATTTTTTCTTTGATTCTTAGATACAAAAGTTTTAATTTCTCTTTCTCACCACAAAACGCAGGATTTTCAAAACTAAAATGCCTATGCTAAGAGTTTTCTTTTACATATCAGAAATTTTAGGACATATATTTTCATACTCTTCATCTGTGGTATTAAGGATATATACATAAAATAGATACGATATGCCTGTAGGGATATTCTTAAAAATATTTTGGAATAATCGGTCACTTATTTGCAAAACTGTGGGATAAAATAATTGAAAAAATATTTATTTTTAAAATAAAAAATCGGTTTAAAACTATCTGAGATATAAACTCCAAAAAACAATTGCTTCGGTCTTTTTCCTAAAGCCTATAAAATAAAATCAATTAGTTATATAATCAATATAAATCAGTCAATCAAATCAATTAGTTATTAATATAAAATATATAAAACTTTAAATCTAAGATGGTCGCCAATACAAAATGGCGTGCAATAGATTTATATAAGGGTCAAATCTAGGATTTAAAAATCGAAAGAAAAAGCTTGACAAGTAGTATAAAGTAGACCATAAAAAACTTAAATTAAAAATTACGTGCTAAATAAAATGGTTGGTATTTGGGCCATATATAAGAAAGTTGCCCTTTATATTTGGGGATTGGCCAACACCAGTATTACAATCTGGCAAATGGTATTGCTATTGTAAAGTTTATCCTCAAATTTCAAAAGTAAATTAAAAGTAAAAGTAAGTTCAACGTTTTTCAATACCTAGTGAAGCCCTAAAAATTCATGTTTTGTAGATACCTCAGTCGGAATGGATAGAATGCTTCAAAAATTGTTTTACACATATGGGCATTTTCATATCATCGTACGTGACATTTGAACTCCTATAGAGTGGAGTTATTTTAGAAAAAGTAAAAGTAACTGAAACAAAATTAGATCTGTATGCTCCATTCAATAGGTACTCTCTATTAAAAAAAATAACTATATTTGAATCATTGTTGTCTAAAATATCCAAAAAAAAATAAGAATACATCGTACGTGACATAAAACAGAAGTGATTTTGAGGTATATATGAAAATATGAAAAAATCTGCGAATCTTGGAAGGTATTTTTTCTTTTTTCAATTTCTTACACTTAACCAAATATTTTTTTCACTAAAAAACAATCATAGTTAGATTTGATAATAAATACAATTTAATATCGTTCGTGACATATCGTACGTGACAGATTTTTCTTTAATAGTATTCTTAGGTAATAAAATTTATATCATGTTAAGAAAAAAAGAAAAATTCGTCGCCAAAGATTTTTGATTACAATTCTTTTAAATAATTCAAAGAGATAATCAGATTGAACTCTTATTAATGCTCTTTAAATAATTTAATAAGCTCTAAATACCTGCGCATAGTAAAATTTGAGTGTTTTTTATAAATAAACTTATATTGAAAAACTTTCAAGAATTTTTATTTTTACAGTCGTGGTTGACATATTCATGGAAATGTTAAACAAACAATTTGCAAAAATTAAATAAAGAAATGAAAAAGTACAAAGAACAGATATTCGTGTACTAAATAAACTACCTCTTTTGAATCTTGCCAAAAAACTCCGTCTATCTATTAATAAATTTCCAATTTGTACAAGAAGTTCTTTTGTTTCAAAAAATAAAAAAATGCTTAAACAATAACTGCTGTATTCATAAAAAATATTTAAGGTTTGTCAATAAACCTAAAATATATTTAGTGAATACTGTCCTAAGAATATTCATGAATTTAAAAAACTCTAAGGATATTTGTAAAAAAGTTTTCACTTAAAAAATATTAAATTTAAAATAAGATAAGTGAAATTTTGTTAAAATTTTTTGTTTAAAATTTTTAAGTTCAATTTATTGGAAAACTATGAGAAACATAAATTTTAAATTAGAATTTGAAAAAAGTCACACGATATGTGACAATAAAATCTACACAAAATTGTTTAAATTATTTGCAAAAAATGTCTATAAGAACTGATGTTTCATAATATATTTTAAACCTAAATTTCCGCCCTTAACTATATTCATCTACTCGTCCATTCATCTATCTGTAATCAATGCATTTATATTTTGCACAATTTCCCTGATAGACATACATATTCTATATTATTTGTTCATATGTTTGTTTTGTTCTTATTGCTCTTTAACATAAAAATGCACTTTTTCAGAATTTTGTTGTTTTTTCCAAGAATTTTCTACAGAAAATATAAAACTAATACCAGTGCTAAAACATACTGGCAGTTCTGAGTCTAAATCTTTTTAAACTATTTAGCAGTTAACACGGAATCCTAACAATTTGAAAAAAAAAAAACAAGGAAAAAAAAATGAGAAGTAATAAAAAGGAATATTCATTACTTCAGCGATTACTTAGGATTAATCGAAGGATCATTTTGCTCGCCATATTTCATGTGCATGCTGACAAAAAAAATACGATATTATGTGCGTACTGTTATATATTGTAAAACCTGCAAGGATTGTAAAACATTGAAACAAACTACTATTTCCATACTTACACATACACACATATAAACTCAACATGTGCAAATTGCTTGCAAATTTATTGTTTTTGTTTTCATATTTTTATTGTGTTTAAGTTGTTGAAAAATTTATTTATATTTTTACTCCTTAAAAATATGGTATCCTCTGGCTTATTTAAACGTTTATGCATACGATTTTAAGTATTTTTATTTTATTTTTTTTTTTTTTTGCATATGCATGTTGTTGCTTTTTGTTAATAAAAGTTTACCAATTATTCAAAAACTTTGTGTATGTATATGCACCTATACACTCATTGACAAAAAACTAAGTCACTTAGAGTCTTGTGACTGTCTGTAATGAAAAATCAAATAAATCTATGATAAAACAATGTTGAATTAACAAGCATAATTCTGTATTAAGTACAGAAACTATTTGCATTGCATTTAACAACAAATTCTGAAGTTAAGTATTCCAAAATAAATATAAAAACCTAAAGGAAAATCTGTGTTAAAATAAAACAAACTCTACTTAAAAGGGCAATGTAGGCTTTAGTATATAAAATTGACCACCACCTAGATCGGTTTAATTTAAGCGATGATTTTAGCTATGCCAATTTTAACAGAATTTGTAGAGTGTATCTTATTGAAATAGGCATAGTGAAGTCAAAATCTCATTGCTGCGAGAGATAATCTAGTCTCATATCGCGTGTTGACATTGTCAATATTTTGCTCTTAAAAATAGTCACTAATGGGATACTGATCTGCACGATTGTACTCGGTTTCAGGGAGGATTCACTGTCTTTATGGTCCCAGAGATCACTTTTAATAGCGCACCTCCGATAATTATTGCTAAAACGGATTTTTAATCAGTATCTAATACATTATGGGAGGACAATGTAGCTTTAAATTTTATATTAAGTTACTGTAATGCCTAATGAAGTCATAATGACTTCATAATGTAACACCATAACCAACCATAAGATATGGTAAACAAAACCACTTTTAATACGAATAATAAGATGGCTAACAAGGCTCTGTAGGTACACCAGAACAAATCTTTTTGATTTGAATGAGCTGAAGCATAGTAAATTGCCCTATAGTTTGCATATGATGATAGTATAGTAAAACGGAAACTACAATTATGGAGAGATTTAGTCATGGATATCAGCTAACACGGATCTTGCATAGAGGAGAAAATTTATTGCTCTGTGTCAAGGGCGTTATGTCCAATTATCAACTCAACAGACACTATAATACTCTTCGTATGGAAATCACATATTATGGGACACTATCCGGTACAAATTAAGATTAAAGGAATTGGGCGGCTTTATTGAAGACTACGCAGTGTACATTTTAATTTAATTATTTATTTATTTTATTACAATATAATTACAAAATAAATTCTTATATTTATTAATCAGCGCAGTTACCAAGACCATCTGTTTTGTTAGTGTTACATATCAGATTCTATGGCGGTAATCTAACCTTCAACTTCCGACTGGCCTACCACAGAATATCAATTGGAGCACTCTATTAATTAAAAATTCCACTAGTTCCTAAAGCGAAGGTCTCACAATTTTGTTATTTGTACTTATCGTCTTTTTGTTTCTTCTTGTAGCGATTCAAAGATGATTTTAAAGATCTCTTAGAGTTGGAATAAAAATTATTTTTTCAATTGAAAATCAAACAAACATTCTTGCTTATTAACAATATTCTTCAGATCTTCGCTCAGTTGAGTTTTGTTGCTATTTTCCTGGACTAAAGTTCTCATCCAAAATGTTCAAATATAAATTTTTTAAAAGTCCAGGCTTTAACAGATGGGATTTCTTAGAAAATTTTACATGCAATCTTTCGCTAATAGCTTAATGAAATGGTCACTTTAAGTTTTTAAAGATAGTGGGTTGACCTTTAAAGATTGTCATTTGCACCGTAAAATAAATGTTTGCACTAACGAGCTCACATTTTCATTTTGTTCTTGTAGTTTAAACTGTATGATAAGAAATTTTATTTTATAAAGTTTAATATATTTGCATCAGTGACATAATTTTATAACCACAAGTGTATTAGTATACATTAATGTTTTAAAAAATACTTGCACATAAACTTTCACATCCATCCTTATGCTTCAAAAGACATACAGTGTAGAAAAACTTATTAAATATAAAATGTTGGCCTTAAAAATGAAATGGGGTGAAAGAAATACGAGTTTTTCTTTTGGCAAAAATTATATGAAAATTCTTTGGTGCTTTTTACCATAATAATTTCTTACGGTTCACTTTTTAGGTATGAAATTAATGAAAGCATTCAAGAAGAAGAAGAGAAGCAGAACAACAACAACAAAATCCGTAGTTTTATGTTTAACAAGCCAAGACATAAATAATGTACCAAATTACACTTTCACGTTTACGTTAAGAAGGAAAGAAAAAACAATTAAAAATATTATTTTTATTGTGGGATTTTGCATGCAAATTGCAAGTGACATTTCAGGAATATCACGAAAAAAGTGAAAAAAAATATGGAGATACAAAATGGATTAAAACAGACATTAAAAAAAAAAAGAATTTAACTCTACGAAATTATAAAGATTGATTGCAAACAGGATAGTTAATGTTACTGAATTAAAACAAGAGGAAATATATCTTGTTATAGTCGAGTACAGATTAAAAGGCTTAAAAAAGCTTGACTGTTTGAATATAAGAATATTAAAAAAATGTTGAAAATTATATTTTTAAAATAAATGTTGTTTTAGTAAAAACTAAAAATCTCTGTATTTTTTCCAAGCCCTGTTTTGGTACAAATTTAGTGAAATAAAATATATTTTTCTTGAGTACAAAAGTACAACATTGCATCTAATGCGTTTCTTTTAATACACTAACGGTCTAATTTAAAAAAATTAAAAGAGCTTTATAAGAGGTTTATAAGTCAAATTTCCAAAATTCCGTTTAATAAACACTTTATAAATATTTTAAAACTTTTATGAATAAGGCAATAAACTGTTGGAAAAATGTTTTCTGTACCACTAATTTAACTGTTATCTCTTGCTTTCTGACCATGTGGGCTAACGACCCTAGTGCCCATAAAACATTCCAATATTTAATACATCTTTGGTTTCACTCCATATGCAGAAGTTAAGCCATTTAATCAAAAAGCTGATTAATTTTTTCTTCAAAACAGTTTTAAATTATTTAAAAACATTTCTTTGGCTTCATCAGGGTCTAGCTATATACAGTGGTGGTCGGTTATTCAGGGGCACCATTTTATTTTAAATATTTTTAAGTCTTTAAAGAAAAGTTTAAACTCAAACTAAATTCAACAATTGAAAGTAATATTTACTTATCTATCTATCTATCTATCTATCTATCTATCTATCTATCTATCTATCTATCTATCTATCTATCTATCTATCTATCCATCTATCTATCTATCTATCTATCTATCTATCTATCTATCTATCTATCTATATATGTAAAAATCAATGTGTGTTTGTATGTTTGTATGTTTATTTGTGCTTAATAGACGGTTAAATGGCTAAACCGATTTTCTTGAAATTTTCACAGAATCTTTCTGTATGTCTGGAAGGAACTATAGGCTATACTTTGGTTTGAAATTGTAAGTGGGCAGGGTGCCACGCCCTATTAAAGAATAAGTATTAAATATTATATATCACGAAAGTAAATACAGCTAGAGTCTTCAAATTAGGTACGGTAAACTTTGACATGTACACAAACATTTGGGTAAAAAATGGGCGGACTTTCAATAGTAGGCATGGCCACATGAATTAAATACAAAATTTTGTATATTTGGAAAACAATATCGATTAGAGTACTAAAATTTTGCAAGAGCAACTTTGTCACCCAAATAAATATTTCTGGAAAAATGGGTACATTTGAAATAGTGGGCGTGGGAGCTCTCATAGCAATTGAATACTAAAATTCGTATATTCGAGAAGCTTTGACATCTATATGACTATTTTGATAATAAATGGATGCTTTAGTAATAGTGGGCGTGGCACCTGTCATATGAATTAAATACAAAAATTCCTATATCTGGGAAGCGATAATAGTTAGAGTACCCAAATTTTGCAAGAGACACTTTGACCTCTATATGATTATTTGAATAAGAAATGGTTGATTTAGTAATAGTAGGCGTGGCACTTGCAAAATAAATATATTTTATTATTCAGGCGCAAATTAATTTTTAAGATTGTTATTTTTACAAAGAATACTTAATTGTGTTAAATGGAAGTACAATCCGGAAAAGAATGTTGTATTGTTTGAGCCTAGTGTAATATATTTTAAAAACCAGTTACCATTTCATCAGCAGCAATTTATCAATTTATGTAAATATAATTTTTTTAGCTCTCAGGTTTTTAAGATAATTGAACTCGGTTACTCACATGTTTACTTTTTTTACATTACAAGGAACAAGATCGAAATTTACTTACAGCAACCCTGTTTCTTTGCGTGTTATTATCTTTCATATTACCAATAGTTGTGTCCTGCTCTAGCCACCAGTTAGGTTAACTTGAGCAAAAATAAAAAAATATTTATGAGAAATTTTAATATATTTGTTTGAAATCATAATTCAAGTAAATATTTCGTTGGAAACCTTTTCGATTTTATTACTGCATTGTATCTCCATTAAACACGTTCAACTTAATTTCGATTTCTTTCGACGGAAATATTATTTTATATTGTCTCCATATTTCTAAAAAGTTTATCAGCATTTTCTTGGTTTCCTTCTCAATTACTCTGTGATCATCTGTGTAATGATTTTCTATTAGTTCAAATTTTCTGACGAAAAACAATGTTTTACGCTATTAGCAGCATGTTTCGAATCATTATTCTGCATCAAAATAAAATGTTAGATACAGGGCTTTATGATATTAAACAAACATAACTATTTTGCATAGATTTTGATCCATACATTCGGTTACAAATGAAACCAATGAATACATAGACAATGATGCACAAGCCATAAAGTTCCACCCACCATGCTTATGTTTTTAGATATCAATCGAGGGTTAAGTTCATGGTTTGGTGGACGTCAGACATACTTTTTACTATCCGAACCAAATAAACTAAACATTGTTTAAAAATTCCAAAAATTTTTTTTTGCAAAATTCTGAAAGTTCTTCAAGATGCTTCATTGCAAGCCCTAAGCGAACTTTAAGGATTTTTGTTTTGATTCATTTGATTTTCTTTTGGCTTATTCATCCTTAGATTAAATGTTAAGTAGTGGACGTCTTACGGTGCATTTAAAGAGATCTGGAGGACAAAAAAGTATCTTTTACAGATTAATCGATCATAACGTGTATAAGTATCTTTAGGCTTAAGCTTTCTTTTTTATTTTGAATTGTTCTATTCTATTTGTAATGCCAAGCGACATTATGCCAACCAGTGCCTATGCTCTATCATGAAAAGTGTTTATTCATTAAAATCCTTCTAAACAATATTTTCGTGGAATTCTGGAGTGCACGACATCCGGCATTTCAGCAATCTATTATTACTTATTAATGTTAATTTATTTAGTTGTCACAAATAAAACCGAACTTAGTGGTAACTTAAGTAATATTTTTTTTAAATATCTGATAATACCCTTTTCCAGCATGTATATAGTTAAAGTGACCACATCATAGCTTATCCAAGATTTCAGATTTAATGTTATACTGCAATTTTCTTTATAATTTCCGATGTTATATTTGATTTTAAATGATTATATAGGTATTCCACTAGTCAACCTCTTACATTTGATACCAACATTGATGGGGTAAGAAGGATAATTATATGCCATTTTGTTTAGTACGCCATGTTAGAACTTTACATTTTCATAGTTTACTGTATTTTTCCGGTAAAGATCTTTCATTTAATACCAATATTATGGGGGTTAGAGAGGTTAAATTTTTAATTAATAGATCTGACCAATAAAAAAACTAATTATACGCCATTTTGTACTATTTTATATTCTGCTAGTCAAGCACTTTCCTTTGAGATCTATATCATTCCTTTGTTGTGTAGAAGTTTTTCGTTTGTAAATTTTAGAAAAAATTTTAAATTTTAGTTTCGAACCAATTTGTCAGCTTTTCTCAACAACAACTATCGAGACAACAATATATATTCTGGTGTCTTTTTTCAGAATTATTTGTGTCTTTAACTTCGTGGGTTACTAACCGATTTTTGCAAAAAAAAAACATCCTAAGAAGCATATCATACCAGTAAAAAGTAACAAACGTCGCTATAAATTTAACTAGGGCTAAAAAATTTTAATTTTTCTGGTAAAAATATGAGTAAAAACTGAGATAGATGTTTTTACTTGCTCATATCTTAGAAAGTTATAGAGCGATCGTGATGGATTTTAATAGCGATTTGTTCGCGAATATTTTTCTAAAATAGTGATACCACATACAGATCTGAGTAACATGTGGGGACTTGTTAAAGTTGATTTCAACCAACACACAAACAGATGGACCTGACTTCCCTTGACATAAGCTTTCAGAAAATGTATACTTTATGGGGTCGAAAATCAATATTGTAGAAATTATACTACTGGCACCTCAAGCATACTTGTTATGCTGACCATTACTGTATAAATTAATAAGATGAATACATTTGGGAGGCGATTTTTCAAATCTTATTTAAATAAAGTTTTTAATTAGAAATTACGGAAGTTTATATATAATTTTAACATAAGGAAAGAAATAGCTGATGATTTAGTAACCCTCGGGCTACTTATTTCCATGCACCCTGCAAAATGACCAAGATTAGTTACCTCAGATGTTACCAAAAATACTGATGGGTATTTATAATTGACCTCCTTCAAAACCCTTATTTAAGCTTAACTTTTTTTGTCTTTTTAGGTGTCAATTTGGATTAAAGAACTTTCCGACAGACGAAATAATTATGTGAACGTATTAATAGAAGATAGAATTTTAAGTAGGTCTAGAATTTAGAGATGATATAAGTAAATGTTTTCATATATTAGAATTTAAAACTAAAGAAAAAATATTCATTGCAAAATTCCCCCACCACAAAACGTCTTTAGCCATACATAAACCCCCCTCTGAAGCGAATTTTTGTTTGTTCTTTATTATACATTTTTTAAGTTTTTTTTTTTTTTTTTTTAATAAACCCTAACAAATCCATTTGTTAAAAAACTGATACACAATTTTTTCTATTCGTATTCATATTCAGTATTCAACAACGTTTTTAGCACACAATTGTAATTTCCCCCTCAACCACAGAAACGCTTCACGAATTCCCAATATTGAAAACATTTAAAAACAGAACAAATACAAGTATCAGCGTAACGCCAGCAAACAATAAAAAAAAACCCAAAAAACTGAACAAGAATCAAACAATCAAATAAATCTTATCAAACAAACGTATCACCCAAAAAGAAAAAAACTTAAATGGAATGATGTCTATTCCATATCGAGGAAAATAAAGCAAAAAGCAAAACGCGTAACAAATACCAATTTGGCTAAACTTCCGCTGCAAACAAACACACACCTCTACGGTACAAATACACATGAATAACGCTGCTGTTAGTATCCTAGAAGAGTGAATAGAACTTAATGAAGAACAAAAAAAAAAAAAACAAGAATTGAAATTAGCAAAATAGTGATGGATGAATGGGTTCGTATGGTACCACCCACAACGTTTTTTTACAATCGTATTTTTAATAAAGGAGGGCAACAGCAGCAAAACATCAATAATATTTGTTTAAGAACATTTTTTAGTAATTTCCTTTTATAGTTATGGAAGCAGTTTTTGGGTAATATGTTATTTTATGGAAAGTTTTCAAAAACACACAAACAATAGATGGTGGCCTTAATACAGGTGTCTTTTTAAATCACATTTTTAATTTAAGAGATTTTTTCTATTTAAAATATTAACTACCCGTCTGTATCCGAGGATTAAAGTAAGTCGCTTAACGCTTATATCGTTGTGATATATGACAAGGTTATTTTAAAATGGAGGGCTGTGAAACTATGGACAACAACTCAACCATAAACCAATTTTTGAAGCACTTTTTTAGTTCGATTGAGGCACCTTAAAACATAAATTTCGAATATATTTGCTGATTTTAGAAGTCCTATTCATTCAACTACTGTTTACTCTGTGTATCATACTCGTATATCCACGATTCGTTACCTGTTTTCAAAAACACCGTGATCGACAAATTGATACAAGCCTTTTTTAAACGATTGTCAAATTATGTGGGATCCGACGCTTAGAAATATTTCTTACAGCCAAAGCATTAATATTTTTAGAAACAGATTTTGGACTACCTTCACGAAAGTCGTCGTTGAGTTAACTAAGGCAACTAGTAAATACACTTAAGTGCACCGGTGGACTAGTCCGTAGTGTGCTGGTCTGCTAGTTTAGGGATTGCAGGTTCGATTCCCGCCAGATATTCTGGACTGGTCTGATTCTCTTTCTCTTCTTTTTTCTTTCTATTCTAACTATTCTATTCATATGGAATGCACAACATGCCAATTGGGCATAAGTGTATACCTGTCGTAGGTTTGGGCTTTTAGTGCCCCTTCTTTTCAACCTAATCTAATCTAAATACACTTAATGATGGCACCTCATCGCTTAACTTCGATTTGAGTTTATTGATGTACTGCTGTTGAATTAATATATGTCAAAAGTTGAACACAAAAGATCAACGCAAACATGGTTTGTACATCCAAATGTTCGGAGTACGTCCAATTTTTCTATAGAATTGTCAGTATGTTACGTATGTCAATACTGTACGTTCTTTAAAATAAATTTTTGGCTAAATTTAAACCTCCACCACCAATGCTCTATGCAAATTTGTGCAAAAAGTTTATGTGACTTGTATGGTAGTGTTAAACACTTGTGGCTTCCATCGTCAATCTATTTTCCTGCAAGTCCTAGCCGTATCCAAAATAAAAAGTTACCAGTGTATCGGAGATGAGGACGGCCAAGTTTTGAGAAGATTAATTCTTTGAAACATGACAGACTGTTTTTGGCAGTCAATCTAAGAAATTCGTCACAAATCGTAATAACTCGGAATTTCACTAACCAGCATTATGATAATTTTTACTATATAATAATAATTTTTTCTATTTTAATAAGGTGTAGTTGATGCAGCCACTGAGAAAAAGGTACATCCATTTCAATACAGATCATCGGATCAGTCATCAAATCTCTAGATTTTTTTGATTTGTTCCGCAGAAAGCAAACTTTAGTGGGAACATAAATATATATTTATATATGCTCGCTCCTACTGATCCTGAAAAGGAGTATAGAGTCTTAATCTTAATAAATCAAATTTAACATTTTTTTACTTCTGTGTTTTGAGTTTTTTTCAAAAAGCAGACCTCAAAATTTCTTTTAAAAATCTTTCTATTTAAATTTCACTTGTGTTGCAAATTTTTTTAAAATTTTCTTTACACATAAAAGTTTTTAATACCTGTTGCAAGTTGGCTAGGAATACCATCAAATTTGTACAAAACTGACTTACAACATACCAAAAGATAAAAAAATAACAACAACTACAAAACAAATGTTATATAATCCCGAAGGTCTTTAGGTCAACAAAGGCTCATTCTACAATATAATTGGTTTTTTTTTTTAATTTTTAAAAAATCTTCATCCTTTTTTTCATTGCATACCTACATGTCTGGCAACAAAAAAAAATAAACGATTTTTAAAAGCAAAAAAACATTACAATTCTATTTGTTTAGATGAAATTTTATACTCTGCCAGCGTCCAATACTTCAATATTGAAAAGGAATTTAGCCAGCCGTAACACTCTTATCCCCCCCGCCACTAAAACGAAATGAAATGGCAGCAAACAAAAAAAATAATAGATGACGATGAAAATGTAAAAGTACAGGTATATATTCTAAGAATTTCTCTCAAAAAAATATAAAAACTAAATTAATGGTTTTTAAAACCAAAATATGTTCAATAAGATAAATCTCTAATATTAGCGACCGGCTGGCTGGTTTCCAAGGCACAAAATGTGTTTATCATTCATGCTCGAATATTTGTTGTCACGCATTGAAATTGTGAAATTGACAAAAAAAAAGCCAACTCAAAGTGAAAATTTAAATTGAATGCTTAAATATTTAACAACAACAAAAAAAGGATGTAAGAAATATATGTACTAGAAGCATGCCACCAATTTAAGGTTTTATCCCTTCTTACAAGTACACATTAGGCTTAAAATTTAAAAGTGTTTCCATTGGCAATGAGAATTTAACAAAAGAAATATTTTTATGACAAAAACTCCAAAACCTTTTTTTAAATACAAGATTTGTTATAATTGTTAAAATATTCAAAGAAATTAAACCTAAAGTTTTCTTTAGATTTTTTTTTTATAAATAAAATTAGTTATTTTTTGTTGTTAAATTTAGTGAAAACTTTTTGTTAATTAACCCTTAACATTTTTTTATTTTTCTTAGAAGAATATCTGTTAAATTTTATTTCTAAAAAAATTATTTGCTGTTTGTTTTTCATTAAAATTTTTATTCAGTTTTTTTTATATTTCCGTTTTAACAGACAATTTTCGCTAATCTTTTTGTGCTGAGAAAATACGATCTATTTCAAATAGTTTAATAGACGTTTTTATTACTTTTATTTAAAAAAAAAAAACTATTGAAAAAAATGAAAATGGTGTTGATATTATATCAACATCTTTTCAAAAAAATGTCTAGCATATTTTAAATTTTTTTTTGTATACGCTACTCCATTATATTTAAACCGCAACAAACAAACAAACAAACAAACAAAACAAGTAAAAAAACAAATACAAATTATACTCTCACCTCTAACACCACTGCCTCAAGGGCGGGTTGTGAAATATTTTTCATGGTTGTATGATTGAGTTTGGGTGCACTGTCGGCACGATTCCGACCCAATGATTGATTTGACGTACGATTATCATTCTTGCTCAGCACTGAATTATTCGAAGATTTGTGATTTATTTCCAGAGCTGAGCGTAAAATGTCAACCTTTGAAGCACTGCCAATGCCATGCTTGGGCGAACGTAATGACTCAACATTATAGCTACTGCGACGAACTGACAAATGGTCATGTATGTCACCCTAACAAAAAAAGATGTAAAACAAAAGAAAATCAACAATATATTTTGTTGTTTTTTTTCAAGTTAATTTTAGTGCCTACTTACCCTTGAACTTCTTGGCAGCGATGTTAAGCTGCCAATTTGATTGTATTTTATCATCAATGATAAGCGCTCCAATGACATTGATGTGCCTTGCTCCTTTGTTGAGGGTTCGGTTAATTTTTCTGTTTCACCTGTCTCTACTGCCTCTACTTCTTCCTCCATGTCATCCATATTGTGATCGAATTTACGCAGCCAAATTAAATGTAGAATACCATAAGCAATACCACCTACAACAGCTAAAAGGCCCATATAACGGAAGGCATCTCTTGTGCCAAATTGACCGATCAGCAGGCCACCACTAAACGAGCCACTACCACGTCCTTCAAAAATTAAAACAAAGAATTTAAAACTTATTTTAGACAAAAATAGAAAAGCAACTGTTGTTCATTATTTTCTATTTCGTCAAATATTAATTATCCCAAAGGCTTTAACTATACCAAACAGAAATTCTGGCATACACTATCTCCAAAGAGTTACTAGATAGAACCTTAGTTAAGCCCAAGCAAAAAATTCCTTTACAACCATCTAAATGTTGCAATTTACATCTTTTTTCATCAAACAAAAATATTTCCATAAAACCAATTTTCAGAATTATCATATCAAATGATCGACAGACATCCAATATGAAAAGAGAGCAAACAAAAAACAACAACAACAACAATTTTTCCACTTAACATCATTATATAGGAAAATTGACAGAAAAATTCATTTCACTTTGAACACAACAGCATGTGAGTGCAAAACAAATGAATAAAATTTCTTGGGATAGTGAATTGTGTGTTGAAAAATCACTTGTCCTTTTATCCGAGTGGCATGAATTGGGTCATATTTTAATATAAAATAAAAAAGATTTAATATTTTTAATTTATTAAAATTTGTCGAATTTATACTTATGTTTGAAAGACTTTATTATTTTTGTGAATTTCTAATTTTTATATGAAGAAATTAAATTTTATTTGTGATAATGAAAGAATATACTGAAAAAAAGTTTTTATACCGACACTACTTCAATTGAATGCATTTTCGAAACCTGCTTAACTTCAATCATCGGTTGGATGTAAATATCATATATTTAATTTAATAATTCTAGAAAAAAATAACCGAAATTTCTTTACCAAAGAAAATTTAGTAAATATTTCTTAAAAATAATTTTTAAAGATTTTTTAATTAAGAAATAACTTTTATATAACTTTTGTAATAGCAGAACATTTTCTAATGTAGAAAATTGTTTAATGTTTCTATAAAAGTGAATTTGAAAAACACTTTTAAACAATTTTCATAAAAATTAGTATTTGAAAAAATAATTGTAGATTAAAAAAAATATTTTATAAAAAGAATTGACTTAATACTTTTTTAAAGGGATGATTTTTTCCAAAAAAAATTCTTGAGGATTCTGCAAAAAATATGAAAAAATGTTTTACATAATTTCAAAATAACAAGTAAGAGCACTATATTTGGCTGTGTCAAATTTTTTATTTAGTCTTTTAATGGACGTGGGCGCTAAAGTAGGCGTGTCAATATTTTCTGCTAAAAACTTAGATATTTCAATGTAGTCCTCTATTCTTCCAAAAATTTTGTCCATAAAGAAAATTTTTGAATTTAAGATAAAGCGCTATGCGGGAGGTAGTCGTTCAGAGGGCGTGTCACCTTCAATTTCTGGCATAAGAATGACATTGACTAGAAAGCTATATGTAGCAAATTTCATCATCATACCTCCAATTTATGAGCTTTTAAAATTCATTAACAGTGGATAACGTAAAAAGTGGGCGTTACAATAGGCTTGTCGAAGTAGTTTCTGCTACTTAACACAACATAGATATTTCAATATAGTCCTTTACTCCTCCAAAGCCTATTTTCATAGAGAAATTATATAAATTTGAGAAAAAACGTTATATGGAAGGTGGGCCTAAAAGTGGGCGCATCACATTTATTTTCCATAAGTACAAGTCCTTTGACCAAAAAGCAATTATTGCTAAATTTCAGAATCGGACATCTAATTTTGTCAGTCTTATTAAGTTTTAAATGTTGAATATACCGAATAATATACTGTGCGGTATAAATTTTCGTACAATTTGATCTATAACTCCTTTACTAACTCTTGATTAAAGCAATTTTCTGGAAAAAATATTTTATTATTATTTATACTCAGGAAATATACTTTCGAAATTTCATTGCTCTGCTTTGATGCGTTTGGATACAATTGCATTTTATAAGATGTTGAAAGGATATAGTTTTTTTGACCTACTCTTGCTCTACGAGCTATAACTCTCTTCCTAATATTTCTTTAGTATAAGAAATATTTTCGCAAAATTGAGCCCCCTCCATCTTTTGCGTTTCGAGCTCTATCGTTCATTCAACAGACGGACAGACGTATAGTTGGGCCGATGGACAGATGGATGGACATAGCTAGATCGTCATTAAATGAAACCAGGACTCAGAAATAATATACTTTATGGGGTCTAAAATGGATATTCGATGTGTCACAAACGGAATGACAAAATTAATATACCCCCACCTTGTTTTTGTAGTGGGTATAAAAAATTAAATTAAAAAATATAATTTACTTATGTATAATGTTAGAAATATAAATATAAAAATATTGAAGACCTATTTAACAAATTTCTGTACAACATCTATCAAACAAACCTTTAATAAACATAACAAATTTTTCAATGAATACGACAATTAATATTTGTAAAATTCTTTAATTTAATAAAAATATTTTGCGATACTATATATATATTTCATATAAAATGTTCCCATTATAATAGAAATAATTGGATCCTTCATTTTCATACTCTTTCAAAAATACCCATAAAACAGAGATGGATTGCAAAAGAAGAATTAAATTGTGATTGTGAGTATAAATCCCGTAATAAACAAAGACCACACACTAACACAGAGAAACAAAATGCAAATACAATTCAAATTTCAATGTTTGTAGTTCTTAGTAGTGATATAATTGCACTTACCCAAACTGAAGTGGGCCATACCCAAAACACCAATCAATGTGGCCAGAAGACTTTTGGGAGCTAAAATTGAACAATAAGTGGCAGCTGCCACCCACATCAAGTGGCATGATAAGGCTTCCATCGCTTCAAATGGAAAACACCACCAGGCATTTCTAAACGAAACCAAAAAAAAAAGCACACAATACGAGAAACGAGAAAAAATAAAAAAAAAACAAAAGAAGAAAAATACATAAATAAAACATAAAATTGATCGAAAGGAAGCAATATAAATACAAAAAGGAAAATAAATACAAATCACATACAATTACAAAGAAAATAATGAAATTGGCAAAAATAAAAAACAATAATAACAAATAATACCTTGAGACATGCTAAGAAACAGAACATAACAACTTTATTCATATCAAAAACGTTTGCATCTACACGCACTTACTCACTCACTCACTTACTAATCTGTTAAGTCGAGTCTGTAAGAGAATAGTCCTGTACATGTGAACAAATGTGTAGATGTGTTTGCGAAAAAAAAAATTATCCAATTGTTTATTTGTTTTATGTTTATGTGTTTATTATGCGTGTTTTATATGTATGTGTGTTAAATGTATTTTGAAAAGTGTACTTACTCTATAAATGAATAGCCCACCAGACGACCAGCATGCGAAAAGAAAGCAATAATAATCAAATTAACATGACCAAAGATTCTGGTAATTTTCTCAGCTCCATACAGAAACGGTATGCTGCTTACGGTGCCCACCGTAATTGTAATGCCTGCAAAATAAAATGGAAAAAGTTGAATATGCAGGAATGTATGTGAATAAGAATACATAATATTGATTAAATTTGGCAGGTTATTTAGTAGTCGTTAATACATGTACACAGGGATACATGTTGGCTTAACAGTGGCACAACTTGGTAAATATAAGTGTTTAATTTTTCTAAGTTTTTTTTTTTCTTAAAAGAAATTCTAGACCGATTGATATAAAATTTAATCACTTTTTTTGTAGTATGCCGGGTAGTTTAACTTTCGTAAGTGGCAATATGGTTGTACTATTTAAATTTCTGGTGACAGATTTTACCTACAAAAAAAAACAAGCATTCAATTATAACTGTTTATGTCATAACTGATTTAGAATGACTATGACTATTATTTTTTTGCCCTTCATTTGTAGTGCCAAAGGTATATAAATCTTTAACATTCCGTTTGTAATTTCTACAGAATTCTATCTGACAGTCTGGCTGCCTAATATTGCACAGATTTTTATGTAGTTTAAATCTTTCGGAAACATTTCAAATTCAGCATAATAGCCCCATAACTTACTGAGATATGGAGACGACTGCCTCTCTTTTTCAATATTTTTAACATAAAAATTTTTATATTTTCAAGCCTGGGAAAACTTATAGACACGTTTTTTGCTGTATAGATATAAAATATAACTATTTTTTGTGATATTCGCAAAAAAAAAACTTCTCCCAAATCTGTCACTAATTGGCAAAGATATAGGCAAGTAAATTTAAAACAAATATAAATATATAAAGTTATTTATCTCATAGTTAATTGTTCGACATGCCAAAGTCACCAAAATACAAACCGTTATTTACTACGAAAATTATTGCTAACTAACTAATAAATCGCATCGAAAATAACTGAGATATAAGCACAAAAATACAACGAATTTCGAGTTCTTCCTGAACAAACAGCTCCAGACACCCAAAAGGGGCGGCATGGATATCAAATGAAAGAGCTTGATTAGAAATATATCACATAATATGAAAAACTTTCAAAAAAAATTACGTACAAATATTTTGTATATGGGTCAAATCTAGTTGTTAACGAGCAATTTGGTTCATGGTCCTGGCAGCCAATATAGATTATAAACACAGAGTTTTTGGGTATATAAAGTTCATTAATGTTTCAATTTATTTCAATAATAATTTAACTTTTTAACTCTAGTAAATTTAACTCTAATGATTTTAACTCTAGTGTTAAAATTCTTTTTAGTATGGCTGCCAAGAACCGATCTGTGAAAAAGACTGATCAATTTAATGGCAACCAAAATTATAAAATTCTCAAAGTTTCACTCAGTAAATACATTCAAGATTTTGACATTTACATCGCTTTGGTTTAAGTAGCATACAACGTGAAGTTAACAATAATTTATTATAATGATAAAGAGTATTGGCTTGAACAGTAATTTATAGCAAACTATTAAAAAGTTTAAATTCAAAACCGCGTCCTAAGTAAAATTGCAGGTATATGGAACGAATATAGTAATTAAAACTTTATCTCATTTAACCCTCAAAATAGTTTTTACAAATTCAGGGGTTTGACTTGTAAAATACAAAAAACTATGAAAAGATTTAATATCCACGATGGCGTCCAAAGCAAAATGGCGGCTTATTTTCTTTTCTTACACCATTAATATAGATATCAGATGAGAGAATTTAACCAGTAAAATACAGTTAACTATATAAAAATTAAAAATCATAGATAACATCGGAAATAATAAAGCAAAATGGCGTCAAACATTAAATCTGAAATGCAGGCTAAGCTACGATGTGGTCACTTTAACTTTGAACATGATGGTGAAGGTTATACTGCCGAATAAAGCGCTGTTACTTGTTTCTTATTATTTAGTTAAGTTCTGACGGCTAATTTTGTACTCCCAATGCTTCTAAAAAAGTCTGCAGAAGGCATAATTTTTATTTTTATTGCCTCTATTTTAATAGTGCTTAACGAGTACTTATTTCTAGTTTTACAAACAGCTTAAATATGCCTTTCTCTTACGTATAGCACCAAGTACAGCACAAAATATAAAAATATTATTTTAAAATAAATAGTTCTCCTTTTTAAAGGCTAAAACAAATAAGCGATACTAAAGGCATATTTTTTTAGCCTTTCGTATGCCTAAATGTTTAGCATTATCATTTATGCAATATATTGCAATAAGCGAATAATGGCAGTGCATTACAAAAATTTACAAACTACCATATAACCGAAAAACGATAGACGAGCACAACAAAATTAAAAAAATATATATATTTTTATAATAAAAATTTCTTAGTGTAAACGTTACACCCTTTACGCCAATTTTGCGGGAATACGATTGAACACTAAAATCGGCTCACTGCCATTTATTTAAAACCTTTAAGATGAGTATTGCCATTGTTCATAAAAAATTGCAGTAAAACACAAAGCAGTCGATTTCTTGTCGTTTACAAAAACGTGCTTTTTTGCGAAATCTAAAGTGGAGAATTTGATTGTGCCCTCCCACGTTAAAGGTCCAACTAACCCTGGATCTTATAACTAATAACAATAGATAGTAGCAATTAATCATGGTTAGGTTAGGTTATGAGCATGACGTTAAACACACAAAACATAACCTGCAAGAAACTAAACCAGTTCAAGTTTATTATTTAAATCAATTGTTCGCTCCGTCATGTTACTCTCCTTAACAAATAAAATTTATTTATTTGTTCATTATCCCACTGTGCATAATTATCTCCTTCAAATCTATCAATTTTAATTTGTCTAATATTTATTTTATTTTTTTGCAGGTGGAGCAATTATTTCCTGCACCTACATATTTACTCATTTCGTACTTACCCAATAAATAATTTGGTGCTCCCAATTCTTTCAAGTACAAAAACAAGAAGCTCTCAATGAAACCCCAAAAGTTGCCCAATATGAACAAGAAGAAGATAAATGTTATAACATGCGGCATTTTCAAAAGGTTCCATAAATCCCTAAAGACATTATCGGCTGGCAGTTTTTCGCCCAACGGCATCATCAACACTGACACCGTTGAAATAATTAACAAAATATCATACGTATAGAAAGCGGCCGAATAGTCGGTGTAGCCCAGGCCACGCGAAAAATAATCAATCATGATGCCAGTGATGGGTGAAAAGATGGCCATGCCAATGCTAGAAAAAAGACGTTCACGTCCAAAATCACCACCATACTTTTCGATCATTGTCAATGCGATGGGATCCATGATGGTAACACCAGCCGATAACATAGTGGTGGCCAGAAATCTAAAACAAATACAAGAAAAAAAAAAACAAAGTTATCAAACAACATAATAATGATTAATGAGACGAAATTTTTAAGAATAAAATAAATTATCTATTTTTATGATTATGTCTATCTGTTTTAGATGAAGCAGCAAATTATGTTCTTCAACAGCCTTGTCTCGGCTATCATCACAATTTTTGAGTTATTTGTTTTTTAGTTCAAATGTCTTGTGTTTGTGTCATCTTCCCCTCATCATCATCATCATCACCATCATCTGCATCATTTTCAACAGCACATCAGTACCGTCTTCATCTTCATCAATGGCAGTAACACCATCATAATTATACTACAGACACACTTCTCCTAACATTGTACGTGTGATGACGGTGACATCTTAAACATTTTCAACAGCTGTCCTTCTAATATCAAATTGCTTGTGTTTATATTGCCTCGAGTTTAAATGTCAACTTCATGCATTTGATTTCAAGTGCTTTTCATTATTTTTGCTTTTTCCCAAACACTCTCTCTCTCTCTCTCTCTCTTATCCTGTCTCCTTCATTTGTCACAGGACAACGATTGTTGTATATATTTAGATGACATTCAAATTATAATTATTTAATTCACAACAGACATGACAACAACAAAGAAATACTCAAAAAAAAAATATATAAAAAATAATACTAAACAAAAGTTAATTAATTAGCACAATCTTATCAAAGTATTTGAAATTCATTAATAATATATTCATTTGTAGAACATTTTTAGTTTTTTGCTAAAGTTCGTTATAATACTTAGTTCAATAATTTAATGGTTATTATTGTTATCTAAGAAGAGTCGCAATATTTTGAAATATTATAATCAATTACACTTTCAATAGAAATATGTATATCTTTAACCGCGGAAATTTTAAATATTTTCAATAAAAAAAAATATATTTTAAGTAGTTGAGTGTCCATAGAAGTTTTACACTGTAAGAAACTCACTTTAACATATGAGAAAAATTGTTGTTCAACCAAATATTATTAATAGAATAATCATTAACGGCCTTATTCATAACAAAAAGTTTGCCACAGTTTATACACAACGTACAACGAGCTGCTAACTAGAATGCCGATTAAGCTTGGCAGCTCGTTGGCACAGAGTTTATTCATAAGAAACTTTTATCCGTCTGCCAACTTTTCATAAATCAACTCTGAAATTACAAGAAACTCCCCAAAAATGCAACCAATTTTTGCATTTTGACATTTTTTATTTTTCCATCCATATTAAAAATTTTTAAAATTGAAAAATAAATTAAAAAAACAAGTAAGAGCGCTATATTCGGCCGTGCCGAATCTTATATACCCTTCACAACGTGTAGTCATGCAATAACAGTAGTTTGTATCACCATTCCATATGATATACGTACATACATATAAAAAATATACATATATAAAAAACATCCCATTGTAAAATTATAAATTTACGTATGTATGTTAAAAAAAAATAAAAAAAAAAATAAAAAAAAAAATTTAAAAAAAAATTTAAAAAAAAAATTTAAAAAAAAAATTAAAAAAAAAAAATTTTTTAAAAAAATTATTAAAATATATATAATTAATGTAAAACAAAAAAAAATAAAAAAGAAAATTAAAAAAAAAATTAAAAAAAAAAATAAAAATTTAAATAATATATTAAATAAAAAATAAAAAAAAAATTAAAAAAAAAAATTTTAATATATAAAAAAATTTTTTTTTGGCTCAGCTGGGATTCGATGCCACGTTTTCTCTAACCAGTATACACGTTTGTATGTATGTATGTTGTTGTTGTAATGTTGTTTTTGTGAAAAAAAAATCGAGGTGGTCGTGGGTTTTTGCTCATATCTCAGTTGTTTATGTACCGATGTTTCTGATTTTCAATAGCGATATACTCCCGAATATTTCTGACATTTTAATACCTCACCCGGGTCCAAGCGATGTCGGGGGGCTTCAAAAAGTTGATTTCAACATACTCACGGACAGACGGTCAGACGGACAGACGGACAGACGGACAGACTGACAGAGCTTAATCGACTTCCCTATTCATAAGCTTTCAGAAAATATATACTTTATGGGGTCGGAAATGAAAATTGTAGAAATTTCACACGGAATGACAAACCTATATATACCCTTTTTCACTGTGTGAAGGGTATAATAAAGGAACAATAAATATTTTATAAAAATGTAAAACAAAGGCAAACGGTCTGTAAATAGGCAATAGGATGAATAGGTAGTTAAAAAATATTGTTAATATAAAACAACAACACAGAACAGCTGTTTTTCATAAGTTGGCAAACGTTTGGCAGCTCTTTAACAAGAGTTTATCGAATCGATATCCAGAGTTTGGCATGTGTGTTATGAATAAACTTCATGCTAACTTTATGCCAACTTTTTGTTATGAATAAGGCCGTAAAAAATGTATAACTGTTACTACATTCAACAACATACTACTCGTACATAAGGTTGTGAATTAGGCACATTTTTCTTCATACAAAATTAATTATTTTGATACTATTCCATTTCATACCATCAACGCTCCCATTTGTTACACCACAACCGGCAATATTTTAAATGACCGGCTTGTTTGTTTGAATGTGGTAAAAATTTAAAAACCAGAAAAAAATATAAAACTAGAAGATCAGCAGTTAGTACCAGACAATAATTTAAACCATTTAAATATAATTCTATAGTTCTTTTCAAGCTAGTTTTGATTTTAAATAAAAAAACTTGAAAACAGATTGTCAGTTAGTAAGCTCATAAACTTAGAAGGGCTTATTTATCCGTAAAAAGAAAATTAAGAAGGCCTTATTATAGACTAAATATTCTTATTTATAAGGCACAGGGACTTCGATAAGCATTGCATATTCATTTATTTTCTTCTTGACTTTTCGACTTATAAAACTTTTGTCGTTTCTAATTTTTTTATTAAACGCTATATACAATATTTCATATACCCGGCTCGTTTGTTTAAATGTGATTATAAATTAAAACCCAGAAAAATAGAAAAACAAGTAGATCAGCAGTTAATACTAGACAATAATATAAAAAATTTGAGTACGTAATTAATGCTACAGTTCTTTTCAAGCTGGTTTTGATTCTAAATGAGACAATTTTGAATTTAATTAGTTAACTTACAAACCAATCCGTAAACAGAAAGGACTCCGATACACATTCCATATTCATTTATTTTCTTCTTGCTTTTTCAATTTCAAATAAAATTTTTTTAATTTTATTAAATGCTTTTTACAATTTTTCTATATATTTTAAATTTTTTTTTCACATTTATAAGCTTAGCATTATTTAACCCACTCTTAAGAAGCTTTCAAAAAAACTTAGTGAATGTTTGTCCATTTTTTAATATTTTCCTATTTATTTTTTTTTAATTCCTTTTAGTTTAATTTGGTTTTAGTAAAATACAAGAATTTACGTCTTCTAATCATCATAAAGAAGGGGACTACCGGATCATTAGAAGGGAGTTTAGTGCATTCTGGTAGTGTTTTTAGGTCAGGCAGGTAAAAAAACTAAGAAATGCGTAAATTCGCCTTCCATAAGGCCTGAAATATTAAATCCTGTTGAATAAACCGCTGAGTAAATATAAGACTTTGCAGATAACGCGACCATACACGCATGTGAATTATACTCTATAATTAACTAGGACTTAACCAAAGATCACCCAAATGTATGGAGAAAACGTGGTCGGCTTAACATTACGATGTCCCCGAACTGGACAATATTACCCATCGGAGTAGTCTCAAAACTAATCTTTGTCACTACTTGATGGAGCACCTACACGTCTTGACAACAATATATGTAATTGTTAAAACACTTGTCGTAAACTACAATCTCTGTTTTAAAATGATACGGTCCCTGACTTACATAGGGCCATGTTGTAAGTAGTCCGTTTAACTAAAATGGATCACGTAGTCCAATATTATTTGCAGGGAATTTATTAACATACACATATCTGTGGTTTTCATGGGCAACCGCGTATGTTAATTTTATACGACTTTGAGTTAATAATGCCATATTGCTTGGTTTTAAACGGCCTTTACTTGGTTTTAAAAATTTCTCAAATAAGATGGACCTATTCCGACTATTTTAATGGTAAAACAACGTAACTTCAATATATACTCAAAAATCGGTCAGCAGTAACACGGTTTTGTAGCTCTCCTAAACAATTTGATTTTAAGACATGCGTGGTTGCCCATGAAAACCACAGATATGTATGTACAAGCGAGGATCCAGGGGGGTGGGGAGGAAGGTATATAACCATTAAAAATGGTTAAAATATTAAATTCCTTATTTACTTATTTGATAAATAAACGTTTCAACATTTGTTTTTTGTGCTATTCCCACAAACTTAACAACGCGATTTCTAAAAGCAAAAAAGTGCCAATTATACAAAAAGTTGTATCGTCTGTTAAAATAAAGACAAGATTTTTTTAAAGTCATCATCTCAAGCGAAATGCGGTTTCAGCAAGGTACTTAGGAGCCAAACTGTCACCTTTGTGCGAAACGAGATGGTTGATCGTCATGATTCCATTTTACAATTTAAAGTGAATATAGAAAATATAATAGAGGCTCTGATAAATATATCCTACTGGAAAGACAGGGATACATCTTCGAAAGCTTTATTATTTAGTATGTTTTTCAAAAGACGTTCTAAATTTATTTAACATCCCTAAATTTCTGCCAAAAAACATTAAACATTATTCATTAGACTTAACTAATTTAAATCCACTCCTCGTAGACGATTTGTTTAAGTACGAAAAAACAGATAAAAAAACTACTAAAATCTAAACTTGAAGCTGAACTTTTGCATTGGCAACAGAAATGGAAAATCTATCAAGAACTTCCAGAAAATGTGATAGATGTTTTAGTTATGTGTGACCCAGATATTTATCCAAATTGAAGAGATATTTTAACCATTTTTGTTTCAATGCCGGTAAGTAATGCTACGGTCGAAAGAACATTTTCTACTCTTCGTCGCATTAAGTCGTGGCTGAGATCAACCATTAACCAAATCGTAGTTAGTCCCGTAGTTGTGTTTAAGAAATTTTCTACAACAGTAAACCACAAATTACTTATATAATAGAAGTGTTTTTGTTAAACGTTATATCAGAATTTTTTTATTTAATTTTTTTTTCGTTGTTGTTTAATTAATATTTATTTTTATTGAATAAAAAACATTTTTTTTATAATATCAATCGGATTTTACATACGGGCTTATTATGTTTAATTATGTGTTTCCAAATTCAAATAAAACGAATTATATTTCATTTCTATGATTTTCATGATACTTGGTTTGTTTTTTTTAAAGTTCTTTAGGAACGTTTTCATTTTTCGGAAAAAATCTGACAAAACACAATAATTAAATTAAATGTTAATCATAATTTACTATCACGGTCAGAACCTACGGTTCGTTTAACATTATTGCTAACTTATTGCATTTTATGATTTGTAAAAAAACTGAATTTCACGACAGCTATATGAAGTACTAGCTGACCCGGCGAACTTCGTACCGCCCTATAATCAACTTCATTCCGCGTTTCACGTTGCTCATCAGTTTGACTTGATCTTGTATTTCTTTGACCTGCAGCATTACGGTATCTGCGACTTAAGTTTGTACGTCTAATTGCCGGCATTTTTAGAAACAAAAATTCAACTGAAAATAAAAAAAAACTACAGTACATATTCTTTTGTAAAAGTATCAAAATTGTCTATCAAAAGTTTCCAACACTATATTAATTTGACTAACCTTGTTGAACAAACACTTCAGAAAAAACACACAGAACAAATTATCCTGTAAAAACCAATATGAAAAGTACACTAAAATGGAAAATGAATTATTTAAGTATTTTGTTATTATAACTCCGACCACAGACCACTTCCGACAGATAAATTTGCAAAGAGCATGTAAACTTCGTTTTTTTGTTTTAATGTCAACTACGTGAATATTACTGCCAGTGACACATTGTTATTATATTCTTACATAAGAACCTTCTCCTAATAATAAAAAATACAACAAAAAAAGAATTAGTGAAATCGGTTTAGCCATTTACGCGTAATGCCGTGACCAAGGGAAAAAGGGATTCATTTTTATATAGTATATAGATTACAAAATCAATAGTCAGACCTAATATAAATCTTTATACGGACGGACCAAAGAATGGCGATCGAACTGTAATGGGCTTATATGACAAAAATGATATATTATTTTACCTATTATGGAGATTAATTAATTTAATCCACACTTTGATTCTTCAACTGAATAAATGATCATATTAAATAAATGTTGAAAAAATTTAACAACAACTCCAGTAATTATTTTTTTATTATTTTTTAATTTTTGTATGAGAGAATTTTCTCTTATTAAGTTATTTTTGTTTTTTTACCGATACAAACAATATGGGCCACTCTTATTGTTAAAGTTTTTTTTTTTGCACTTGATGAAGAATTTTTTAAATATTAAAATAAAATTTATTCTGTATTTTTTTTTCGTTTCAATTTTGAAACATCTCTTGAATTCTTATTTAACCGGTTCTTTTGGGTAAGTCAAAAATATGTAAATTAAATTAAAAACTACTTAGTGATTTCATGCTCGATCGACAAGTTACAGTTCCTTAAATTTGTTTATCACACCAAAATCAAAACTATACGATTGTTGTCTATTAACCTAACTTTAATTGAAGAACTAAATTTCAAAGGCTAAACATTTCAAATGTTAACTTATGGCAAACTAAAGCAACCAAAATAGAATTACAGCTTTATTTTAAATTAAAATAACAAACACATTTTACCAAAACGTCCTTAACTAATAATAGAGCAAACATATGATATCAAAATGTCTAACATATCCAACAATCTTGAAGATATTTGAGGATTGGTCAAATTTTTTCCACAAATATTTAACATTTTCTAATACAAATAAATATTTGCTTAAACATTTTCGTAACCTTAAACCAAATATTAAAAAAAAATACAAAAATAAAAGACACTTGAACATGTATAAAACACCTTTAAGCATAGAAACTAACACAAAAGCACGTGCACACACCCACTCAAAAACATAACAATAGTCCTGTGAGATCCACAATTTACCATTGATGATTGAAAATAACAAACAAAATAGAGAAAAGAAATGCTAGTCGAGAATGTATTAAAGTCACATCAAATGTCAAAGTACACAATGTATGTTCAAATTACACAAGTACAAATACTAATGCCCGATACTAAATTCATACTATGTACATCAAACACATAAACATACATTAAACATACAATGTCCATTAATACATATGTACACAAAAACATTTTGTGTTCTTTATTATACTCAAATAACAGTTGCATGAAATACAAATCTACTCGACTACTACAATGTTCTCTTTATATCATGCCAGAATAAAACTCATGGTCACAACGTCCATTTATTCCCATCCTGATAAATGTCACATAATCACATTTGTATTAAAGCACACAGCCAACTCGTCGGACAGCATGAAAAGTCAATAAATGTCATTTGTTGGAAAACAAACTTACCTCAACATAAAGTAAATCCAAAATATTGTATCATCAGTTTCCTTATAATCAGGTGGACAAATCTCTGGTGCATTCAGAGTAAACGTACAACGTTGCACCATACAGGCTACTGTTTCGTTTAAGACACGTGACATATTATGACGTCTGGCAATGCCACCACAACGCAAATCTAATTCCTCCAAGTCGGTGACATTGATTTGCATATCCCATAGACGTTTCTCACCGAAACGTTGCTTAAAATCTGTCACCGTCTCATTGTCATCCTGTTCGATTTCCATGCCCAACTGTTCGATGGGATCGGCCAAGTCTGGATGCATTTGCAGCATAAAGAAGGTGGAATCACTGGCATTTGAATGAACCCAACTGTAGCTGGGAGATACTGTAACATTATCCATATCGGTTGATACTGCACAGAATATTAAGGAGTAAGAGAAAAAAACATGAGAAAAAAATTAGTTAAATTTAATATTTTAATATATTGAGTTTAAGAGAAATCTGAAAATCCCGCAGCTTAGTTCTTTGTATTTGTTTTTTTAATGTTACTAACTATTTGCGTTTAGATTCGACAAACGAAAATTAAAATAATTTTTACCATCAAAATAAAATTAAAATTATGAGTAAGTACAAACCAAAGCTAAAATGCATAAGTCTAACGAAATCATATAATTCAAGAGGCAATACTTGCTGCAATGTTTATAGAATCTCATTCTAACAACAAAATTATGATTACATTGCAAATATTCAATATTGCAGAATCAACATTTATGTTTGTCATTGTTGTCTGAATTTATATTGACACAATTATTAGGTAATAGAAATCTTTGTTCAATTCCAAGGCACATATGTATATTCATCAGGTAGTCTTGTTTTGTCAGCTGATTATTTTTTTCACTTATTTTAAATTTCAGCTGTCAAAATCTATAGATAAAAAGCAATTTTCTCTACTCTCTCATTAGTTTCAAATGTCAAACTTTCTATATATCAAAAATATAAACAAAAAATTCTTTCTGAACTGCAATTACCTGATAAATTAATATGCCTTGGTACAATTCTTTGATTTAAAATTGAAATAATTTTTAAAAGGTATACATTTAGAGATATAAATTTGGATTTTGGAATAACATCAAAGGAGACTACTTCTAATTCGGGTCATTTTTCGACCTAATTGCACATTGCCGATTACACGGTCCTCCGTAATAAACATGGTCTTCGTTAGACTGAAGTTTTTTATATCATTCTCACTCAATGCATGCCTATCTGTGACCCTTAGTCTACCACGATTTAAGTTTCCCTAACTTTTTTAAGATCCAGGATTGTCCTATGTCCCATCACTAGGCATGCCCTCATTGTGCATAAATCTATCCACTGTGTGATGCAGCCCCTGGACCCCATTCAACTGTCTCATAAGCTACATCAGCATCTAAGTCTCCACAACCTCTTTACGAACGATATCTATGATTCTCTTATGCCCCAGTTACAGGTGTTTGTATCATCTATTTACGTGGACCACCAAAGCGTAGACGTTCCGTCAAGGAAAGGTGCCCCCAGAGTAGATTCAGTAATAGATAAGTTTTAAAATAAACAGCAGCCTAGCCAAACTGTAGACCATATTTCGTCCTAGTTTTTTAAAGTAGATATTTTTATTATTGTGATATATCATTCTAAACACTTACTTTAAATATATTGGTTCGTAAATACCATACAGCCTTTTTTAAATTTCTTTATATATTTCTTACAAGTTTTTCAGGGTTAACTCTATATTATTTTACTGACTTTAGTCTTATTTTCAAGGGGCAATTTAACACCCAACTCCTCGTTTAAAGTTTACTTCTCTTGTACCAAATTTATTCCTCTTCTAGAGCTTAAAAAAAGTCGCAGCTATTTATATTCCACAATTTAAAGCAATCAAGAAAACTATTAAAACTTCTGTGAGCGGTTATAATGTAAGGTTCTAAAAACTTAGCACATGTTTTCAAGTTATCTTGTAGTAAAATTATTTTTAAAAAAGGTCTTTCATTAACCTCATTAATAAATCTTTAAACTTAAATAAAGAAAAGTGTGTATGAGATGTCATTATGGCACTATATACATTGGATGAAAGCACCAAATGTTCGATTTTCAATAACTTTGAAGCAGAAATCAGGCTTGAACTTCATAACTGGTATGAATTTTGTTAACCTTGAGCTCTCCTGTTTGTAGCTTAATTGCATAGACTTGCAACTTAAAAAAAACCCCACTTGAAAAATTCGAACGGGTTTAAGTGTTCAGTTCCTGTTTGTAAATATATCATGTGGAACATCCAATGAAGCTTGAGCAACGTGGCATATAACGCCATTCTGTCAAACCCACATATCATTGGTGTCCATATAATACATTTTCGGCCAAATAATTTCGTAATAATCGATCTATAGCTCCCGTCATTGGCTGAGATGGCCTAGCCTCTAAGTCATTCTTAAGGAAATATGGATGTACAGAAAGTTGAAGTACGCATTTATCCAGAAATTCGCCTGATTAATAAACATGATCTTTTGATGAAACGTTGTTTTAAAAGTTCTTCAAACAAAACAGCTCTTTTGTTTAATTAGTTTAATCGTTTGTGCATGCTGTATAAAGTTTTATCCATCCTTAATCATTTTGCAGGACAAACTGGATAAATTACAGCCAGTTGGACAAATGTTCCTTCAACAATATGGATGCTCTTAACAGTTAAAGTAATATAAGACTAAATATATATATCCATTTCTTACACTATTATTTTTATACCCGCCACCATAAAAATGGTGGGGGTATATTAATTTTGTCATTCCGTTTGTAACACATCGAAATATCCATTTTAGACCCCATAAAGTATATATATTCTGAATCAGGGTTTGATTTGATGACGATCTAGCTATGTCCGTCCGTCCGTCCGTCTGCCTGTCCGTCTGTCCGTCTGTTAAAAGCACGATAGACGTCGCACCGGTTTGTTTGGTATTGAAAATGGGCTAAATCGGAGTATTAGGAAGAGAGTTATAGCTCGAAAAACAGGAGTAGGTCCAAAAAACCGTGTCCTTCGAACATCGAATAAAATGGAATTGTGTCCAAACGCATTAACGTAGACTGATGAAACTCCGAATATATATTTCCTGAGTAAAAACAATATTTTTCCCCGAAAATTATCTAAATCTATGCATTAGGAGAGGAGTTATCGATCAAAATGTACGAAAATTTATACCGCACAGTGTATTTTTCGGTATATTTAAAAACAAAAACGTCATAAAAGCAACAAAATTGGATGTACGACTCTGAAATTTTGCACACTTTGCTTTTTGGTGAGACGCTTTTTTAACACGGAAACTCAATGTGCCACGCCCACTTTTACGCTCACCTCCCATATAACGTTTTACCTAAAATTTATATCATTTCTCTATTAATAAAGATTTTGGAAAATTAAAGGGCTATATTGAAACACCTAAGTTGTACTCATTCGCAAAAATAACTTTGACACGCCTACTATAACGCCCACTTTTCACGTTATCTACCGTTAATGAAATTTAAAAGCTCATAAAACCGACAAAATTAGAGGTATGATGATCAAATTTGCTAGGTATATCCCCCTAGGCAATGTCATTACTGTGCCAGAAACTTTACGTGCCACGCACACTTTTACGCCTACTTCCCATATAATGGTTTATCTTAAATTCATGTCATTTCTCTATTGACAAAGTTTTTGGGAAAATAAAAGACTATATTTAAATATCTAAGTTGTATTTATTAGCAGAAACTTTATTGACACGCCCACTTTAACGCCCACTTTCATTGAAAGACTACATTTACAAAAGCATTTTAGTAGCATATCGAAGTTATAAAGGGTGGTTAAATTTTAAGGACCGATGTTGAATTTAAATAAAACACAAATTATTTAGGATATTATTATTATTTCTTTTTGTAATTATAATATTTGTATGGTTCAATTATGTATTTAACAAAATATCGGCCAAATGCCCCCCCCCCATCCTTGGTGCCACTCCTCTATATGATGGTCCAAATTTTCAATGACAATGTTGATGCTCAATTGTTGGGCATGATGATGAGGCGACGTTGACTGCTCTTTTGCCACACTATAGCAAAAACCAGCAGTGGTTCGCATTCAACGAACTAAGAAGGCATTCACAGATTTTCTAACATTTTATACAGACCTGATTTGCAGAAATTTAAATATTTTTTACAATTCTCCCGATTGTGGACGAATTTGAACGATTATGTTGATCAAAAGAATTACGAAGTGCACAAAATGCATTTTGATTTGAACGCCCATTTTTTAAAAAACCTGAATAACATTAAAGCGTTGCTCACTTGCGTATCTTTCCACGGATCAAATTGAGTAAGTTTGAGATTGAGAAATGTCAAATGAAATGCAGAAAACAAATTTAAAGACTAGGTGTAGTTCACCTTCAACATGGGCCCTTAAAATTTAACCACCCTCTACAAAGAAAGTGAGACATATTTTATTATAAAGTGATTATTCCATAATGATTAACAAAATAATAAATATTGTGCTTTAAATGTACACAAAATTGGTGGTGGGTATAAAAGATTCGGCACAGCCGAATATAGTGCTCTTACTTGTTTTTATTTAAAAGAATTTTTCCTTTATTATACTAAATTAGTATCTATTTAGAGAATAATCGATTTATTGCTAGCAATTTTGCTAGCATTAATGCTGCATTTGTTGGTGTCATAAGGTGTGTTATTTTTATTACGTTAAGCTAACGACTTTTTTAAATTCTTTATATTTAGAATCGTGCGAATGGTTAAAAAAAAAACATTTGGAAATTTTGGAACATTATACTTCTCTTCTTCTTCGTCATCGATTATAGGCCGTCAAAATTTGGTCAATGGTGTTGTTATACACACTGTATTGTCTTGTCTTAAATCAAGCTTATATCCAGTTGTATACTCAAACAAACTTACCTTTTCTTAAATTTTTTACTATCCTTAAGTTTTAGGTTCCTAGTCTTGTTTTGTAAGTCAGTTGGTTGTGGTAGTAGTTCTTTACGCACGAAATGTCAATAAAATCTGTGTGACACCGTTTTTACAATACCACATTACTCGCCAGGTTTTATGTCTCTTAAAACAAACCTACGAGGAAGGAGATATATTAGATCCATCTATTAGCATTAATTCGGTCTCCATAGGATATCTCAGAGAATTTTTCCAGTAAATATTTTGTAGACTACTATGCCCCTAGGCAGCCAGGATTGAACATTCGCTGAGAAGGGGGAAACCCGGTTCTTTTTGTATAAATTTAGAAAGATGTGACAATTGTTGTTTGAGGAAACTCCGAGTCAGCTTGCATGATTCATTAACATTCAGTGACCCGCAAAAACTGCCCGAAGCCCTAAGACGTACTTTCAAGTTCGGCTCCTCAGATAACGACTGCATTTACGTTAGAGCTATCCAAAGCAGATCCCCAACCGCTCGTAACTATAGTTGGCCTTATGCACAGGGCTTAGCCTTGACAATTTTTTCTGCATTGACCGTCTTATTTAGACGTGTTTATTTCTAACCTTCGTAAGAAAAGTGTCACCTGACTGTCTTACTTTGCAGCATGCTTGCCTTTGATTTGAGTACGACTATTTATTGATCAGACATTAGATTTATTTAAAATTATTTATGTATCTATAATCTACTGCTGTTATAATGAGATTGACCTCATAAGACTATAAAGGCTAAACTATAGACTATGCTATGCAATACGTTATATATTTACAAGACTAAGCACTATGGTATGGTTAAGACCCAGAGTAGTTTTTCACTTTTGTAATCTCATTTGTAAAGATTAAAAAAAATAAAATTTGTATTTTTCAAATAAAAACTAAAATTTTGCTTATAACTCCAACAACTACCCTAATTCTTTACACATTTACTATTAAAATAATAACAGGTGCTTACTTAATTAATGACGACATGATACTCATACCATATCAAGGACTACAATTGTGCCACATAGGAAACACAAACACTCAAAAGAATGTTGAAACAATCAAATTTTGATGTTTTATTAATTTCAACATCTAACATACTTAGCCCCAATGACATTTTGACATTATAACTAAAATAGCTCAAACACAGACTAGCAGGCACTTCTGTACATACACACGGGTACATGCATTCAGGCATTGAGGAAGAAAACTGTACAGCCACAACCAAACAACTGAAAGTAATAAAATCATAATCAAATAGAAATTCATTTGGAAAAAAATCACATTTCTACTTCTCCTTATACACTCGCATAAGTACAGATGTAAGTGTATAAAATGGTAGATGGGAAAAATAATGGAAGCCAAAGCAGAATTATATCAATGTAAAATTGGATATTGTTATTATTTAAGAGTTGTCGGGGCATTAGTTGATGGTTTCTGCTTGATAAGAAATTGAAATGGGTAATTATTGATTACGATTTCCTTAACGTTTAATGGAGAGTAGGACTTACTTATATTTAACGTGACCATTTTGCTTAATAGCTTGACAAAATTTCAACTGAAAAACACAACACAATAGAAAATAATTTTTACAGTTTATTTTTAGGTATTTTATTAGTTCATTGCTAATGTTAATTACGTTGAGTGGATGGGCTAAACAAATATATTTATGTATACGTCAATCGGAATGAGATAACAAAGGAGGTTTTAAACATTTAAATATTATTAAATTGCTTAAAAAGAAATTTAAGCCAGATAAAATTAATATTATATTAAGGTTAAAATATTCATTTATTTTTATCACATGCCTCAAAAAAGTTCATTTAAGATTTTGATCTTTTCTTTGGACTAACGCTTTGAAACATATTCGGTCACGTTGCTTACATTACAAATTAAATATCACTCATACGCACATTAATGACAACAAATCTGAATGTGAAAATGTTCATGAAAGTATATTAATACGTGCTGTGTACCCCTTTTTTTTAAAACATTGCTTGTACCTAGGAGTGTGAAGTTGCGTAGTCAGTGCAAGTAAAATCACAGCGTACAACAGGATAAAATATATATGTATGTGTTGGGTAGAGTATTTTGAAATTTATTAGGGTTAAAATGTGCTTTGTGTGTTCTGTAAACAAACTGGATATCACTTTAATGTGTATCAAGATATATTTTATTACAAAATCTTAAAAAAATTCAATTTTAAAATTTTAATACATTAGGGATGAACTGGTGGGACCACTGTGTATAAAAAAAATATTTTTGAATATTAATTTTATGAACAATTGGCATATATTTCATGAATTTGAGTTAGTACGTGGGTCATATTGAGATTAGAAAATTATACAAGAATAAGAGTCGAGGTTAAGTTTTTCGTTCATGGTAATCAATTTATATTACCTCCTCGAGCAATAAACGTTACCTAGAATTAATCATTCGTAATGTTAATTAAATTGAATTTCATTTAAAGATATATTTTCATTGAATAACATTGAATAATATTCCATTAATTTTGATGGGCTTATTAAACAAGTATCGACTAATGATAAAAAAAAAAAATCATAAAAGGCAGCAAACGGCAATTTGTAAAATTAATCTTGTCGTTGAAGACGATTTCAGAACAAAAATTGTGCTTGTCTAGCAACCGAGTTGAAGCCATAAAATGTGCATACAACAAACGCTCCATACCAAATTAAAGTTGTATCTCTTAAACGTGCTTTGTATTTGTCTGACATGCTAAGACATGTTACGACATCAGGTTTAACGGATTGCATCACAACAGCAAGATTATCAATATAGACTCTCAGAAAAATTTTTGGCTATTTAATGAATATATAAATAAGATTTTATTTTAAAGGGAAATAAAAACTCCAACTTTATATTATTTTTTTGGTTGTTGGGTTTAATATGGTTTTTTAAGGTTTTTTGTTTCTATTTACACCTAAATACCTTAACTTTTTGAGAAAATTATAACTGACCATCTTTGCCATCATGTTGCATCTATATTGTCTCCTTTACAACATGGTTTTCGTAAGGTTTGTTCAACTGGTATAAATCTGTTGCAGTTTACTACGCTTGTATAATGTAGTTTTATTGGACCTAAGCAAACTGATATTATTTAGAGCGACTTTAGCAAAGCCTTTGATAAATAAGGGGTGTCTCGAAATGCTTTTTTACATCTTAAAATGTCTACCAAATCAAGTTTTTTTCAAACAAAAAATACATTTTATTGGCGTTATGGAGAAAAATTTCTAAACTTTATTATGCAAAAAAACCAAGTTTCATATTTTATTTTCTTTTGCAAAATTTCGCACTGTTTTCTTAACGCTTTGACATAAACGTTGGACACACGTTTTACCGAAGTGTTTGATAGCTTTTTTCCAAATAAATCCAAATTTGTTTACATTTGCAGAAGCTTTGAACTTTGTTCTAAGGTACTGCTTAATTATAGCCCAATAGCGTTCAATAGGCCTTAGCTCTGGACAATTAGGTGGATTCATGTTTTTCGGTACAATATTTATTTTGTTCGCCTCATACCACTCAAGGACGTCTTTGCTGTAGTGGCAGCTTGCCAAGTCGGGCCAAAACAGTGGAGGTATATTGTGGCTTCTGTATAATGGCAATACAGCATTTTTCAGGCACTCATTAATATAAAATTGGCTGTTCATTGTACGATTCACAATGATTTCCTTTGAAGTTTTTCCACATGTACTTATTGCTTGCCATATTATATATTTTTTTGGCGAATTTTTAAATCTTTTTATACTTAAATTTATCGGAAACATTAGCTCTTTTATTAGAAACATAAAAACCCTGACCAGAAAGCTCTGAATAGTCAGCCTTACAATAGGTTTCATCGTCCATTAAAATACATCCATTAAAATTATTAATTTTGTGACATAGCAACAGTCTTGCTCTTATTCCTGCCGTTTTTGTTCCTTTTCCATTACGGTTTGGAGCTTTCTTGACTTTGAATGTTCTAAAATTTTCTTTTTTTTTTATTCGTTGTACAAGCGACTTCGAAATATTTAGTTTTCGTGCGATATCGCGAATGGAAATGTTTGGATTTTGCTTCAAAAGTGCCTTCACCTTTTTAACGATTTGATGATTCCTAAAACCACGAGGCCCTCCACCTTTCTTGTGCTAAATAGACAAGTCTTTTTTTAATTTAAAAATAACGCTACGGGCAGTCTGTCTGGACACTTTTGACCGTCGCGCAACTTCAGCGTAAGAAAGTTGTTTATTTTCATTATAAATATCCATAATATTTTTTCTCACTTTTTCTGTATTTGACGACATTTTAAATACGGACTAAGTAATTTGAACTTATTAACAACGTATTGTTGACACTTATAACTATCACGGAGTGGAACAATAAAATTAATTAAATAATAATTGTTTGCGTAGTGCCCTGTAAAAAATGCAAAAAAGCATTTCGAGACACCCCCTATAACCACAAATTTCTAATAAAAAAAACTTGATCTAATGTGATTTACACAGAATCCACAGAACAGTGGATTTTATACTTGACGAATGGAAACCCAAATCTTTGTTTTAGAAACATTATCTCTAAACTAATAGCTATTGCTTGTGGTGTTTTTCAGGAAAGTCATCTTGGTCCATTGCTGTTTTCCTTATTTATTAATGATCTACCAAATACTATTTACTTCTCAAATGTTATTATGAATGCTGACGACGTAAAAATATTTCTAAGTTGAAATAATTACGCCGATCACACCCTCTTACACCCTCTAATGGAGGTGGACCCTGAAAAGTGCAAATATATGTGTTTTTTTTCGAATATTTTATATTAAAGTGAATTAAAATTTAAATTTAAATGATAAAAAGACTAGAATCCTTCTCTGATCCTGAAATCTTATTAGATTCTAAACTAAATTTTATTCAGCAAATCTCTTTAACTATTAACAAAGCACGTTCACTTCTTGGATTCATAAAACGTTGGGCAAAAGAGTTTTAAAAGTTAACAGATATTTCCCTAGTCAGGCCTATTCTTGACTATGGTTCAAAAATTTGGGATTCAACTTACAATGTCTATATCAATAGCATTGAAACTGTTCAAAAAAAAATTGTTAAATGTAAAATAATTTTGTTTTTGAATAACTAATACTAAACAATTTGTATGTACTGCTTTATAGTCCATAAGGATCTAGAATCCATAGACTTTAATAAATAAAGAAAATTCGAATTCTCATTTGGTTAATGCAAATTTAAGACGTACTGATGATCTAGCATAAGTACTAGTGAAGTGCATATAAGCCAGCTTAAACTCAATAACCCAGAAAATAGTTATAAAGCAAAATTGGGAACATACCTGATTATAGTTAAGTTCAAAATAAAAAAACAATCTGTAAAAAATTAAATTATTTTAAAAAAGTTTTTATATACACAACTGATGAAAGTTAATTTCTAAAATGTAATATGCAAAAAAGATTCATATAAAAACTGTGTAGGAAATTTTTCTGGGAAATTTCCTATAAAATATAAGATATACAGTAATTTCCCTTATCTTGGCAATCCTTACCAAAACATTTGTATGTAACGAAACTTATAAAAATCTCAGCCATTATTATTATGCTACTACCACAACTATTACATTGATAACTTTAAAAACAACTTTGTACTCTTTGACAGCTGGTAGAAAATAAAATGAAGTGCCAACCAAAAAAATAAAATAAAACAAAAAACCCTCCAGCGACCATGTCCTTACCATCACCACAAACTTTTTTGTATGTGCGTTTAAATTTAAAGAAAACTACTCATACTTACAATTCCACTCTTGCTGTTCTAACATGGACAACGAGGATAAGGATGTCACTACTGGCGGGAACATTGTCGCTGACATATTAAGTACATCTTGGAATACACTTCTAGTTGTTAGTGTTGATGTTGGAGTTGCTACGCCATCAGCTATGCCCAGCGGCTGTGTTGTAACTGCAGTTGTAGTCGATGGTAATTCTGCCGATAATGATGATGCGGCTAAAATTGCTGTGGGAGTTGTTTTTGGTGATTTTTGTGTCGTTCTATCGGTTGCCGCATAATATTCTGTTGACGGACTAAATAATGTTGAGGCCGTCGTTGATTCTTGCAACAAACAGTAATCAACACATTGATTTACAGATAATTCAAGTTCAGGTTCTTCAGGGCATTCACGACTGGGGCAGGGTGACCACCAAACCTAAAAGAGCGAAAGAGACAAAGAAAACATAAAGTTTTTAGTTGTATAAAAGTCGTTAAAACAAGATTCTGTTGTTGTTACTAGCATACTTAGTAGCAGTAACTACATATATGCAATGCAAAGAGTTAGGCAACGAAATTTGCTGACTATTTTTGTCTACTTTCATCTCTGCGTCAAGTGAATAGAATATAAAAACAAGAAACTAAGCTCCTGCTTTTAATAGAATTTAAAAGATATTACTTTCTAAATTTTATATATTAAAACCATAATAAAATTCAAAAAATTTTTTATTAGTTAGAAGATAAATTTTTGCATATAAAAACTTTTCATAAAAACAAAGGTTAAGGCTATTTTTATTATCAAATACTTTTTATATTATTTTTAGAAAATAGCTTGTGAAAAAGTCTTTAAGTGAATATATGTACATTGATATTGAGCGAAAATAATGTAACGCCAACCTCCCCCCCCCCACATTCCTCGTAGGTCATCATTAAAACATTACAAGTATAATGTTATTAGTCACAGTCCCTTAATAGCAGTACAAGGAGACATACAATAATATTTGTACTTTTTTTTTGATTTTTATTTTCTTAGCAAAGTGCCACTATGTGTCTGTAATAAAATAATAATAAAAAATAATATAAGAAGGGGAAAAAAGTGACAGAAGACGGACTAAGTTAAAGTAACTATTACTTTTTCCATTTATTTGCTGGGCAACCCAATACTGTTTACCAATAAAACTTTTTAATAGTTATCAACTACAACTTAATGTCAGTTGATAATTTAATGATATATTTAATGGTTACAATGTAGAGAAAAATATTGATAAGAAAATTGCGGGATTAAGTTGGAGAGCAATTAAAATCAAAATAAATGACAAGTGTAAACTGAAGTTGTAAAGTTGAAAAGTTGAATTTTGAAGAAAATATGTATGGGAAATAAGAATAGCACATTAAATATTATTTAGTTTAAATTTATTAAGTGAATATCACTCGTTTTTGCAAAAAGACTTTAAATGAATTTGGGTGATTATTAAAATTAGCGTATATAAGGCCATTGAAAAATGGTGTCTGAGCTACAGGACACAAATTAGAGATGTAAAAAATTTTAAATAATTTAATATAATAGAAACTTAATTTAAAAAAAAAATAAAAACCACAAAACTAAAATTTGTTAAGCCCTAAAAAATGTTTTATTTTGAAATAAAAAATATTAAAACATCATTAGATTAGGTTAGGTTAAGTTGAAAAGGAGGGGCATTAAAAGCCCAAACCCATGACAGGTATGCACTTATGCCCAGTTGGCATGTTGTGCGCTCCATGTGGAAAACGGAATTCCCAAACAAAAACCATAAACATAATTTCCCATAAATAAAGGACTAGTCTAAGAACCCAGTCTCCTCAATGTAACTCCTTATGGATCTCCAGTTCACTAGGTATTCGAAGTTCGGCATAGTATCCACTGTAAAATTCTCGCGCCTAATATGCCCAAACGCAAGACAATGACAGAGGTAGAGTACCAAAGTCTCATCCTCTTCCTCGCATGCTCTGCATGTTGTCTCTTCAGATAGTCTCATGCGAGCTAGATGAGTTCTCAACTTCGTATGACCTGTAATCACACTGGTAAGTCTCATAAGTGTTGATCTATTCAGTCTTAGAATTTCCTTTGATTTCTCAAGTTTTGGGTCACCCCATAGTGTTATTGTCACCTTACCGACATCATAGCTTTGCCATTTTCTGACATGTTGCTCCATCGCCCAACGTTTAAGTTCATCCTTAAATCGTTAAAGGGGTTTGGCGTTCTCCAAAGTTATAGTACTCAGAAGAGCTCCCATTTTGGATAATTTGTCGGCTTTCTCGTTTTCGATCAGCCCGTGATGGCTTGGTATCCATATTATCTCCAGATGTTCACAATTTGCATATGAGTTTATCTCGCTCTTGCATTGCAAAACGTTCCGAGATTCAACTTTCTCCTTTCTCAATGCCTTAATCACTGATTGGCTACCCGTAAAGATACGAATCGGGGTTTCGCTATTCGTTTCCTTTATCCATTTAATTCCTTCCGTAATCGCCATGATCTCGGCCTGGAAAATAGTGTTGTGATCTGGTAGACGGAAGTATTTGCTTCTATTTCGGCTTATGTCGTATAAGCCCATTCCAGTTTGGTCACCAATCTTTGAACCGTCTGTATAAAGATCGATTCCATGGGTGTTTCCCATCCAGTTTATCTCATCCCATTCTCCCTCTTCCGGTATTATGGTGATGCAGTTAGTATTCTCATATCTCATCGGGATTTTATTACATGTTAATTCCGTAATATTTCCCATGGGTAAGATATCCGTTATTCTTTGGAATCTGGTCTTATGTTCTCATCATCATTAAGTGTTTTTCTTGATAGCTCTTTTCTTATTGACCGAATCTGCCATTCTGTACATTTTTTGTGAAGTTCATTTAAGTCTATATAGTATATTGTATGTAAGAATGCTTCTAACACACATACCAACATATCCAAATCGATAATTTTTTGGCACTCTTCATTATGGATTATTTTATCCATAATACTATCACACACACAAAACCTTTGAACCATATAAAAATAATTCCTTTAATTCGCATAAAAAAACTCTTCACACTCAAATTAAATTTAATTTAAAATCTCTTAATTAGTATTGTAAACATTTTTAAAACAATGTTTTTTAACACTTCAATTCAATAAATTAATTTCAAACACCACCCACTACACTAAACACCACATCAAACCCTACACTAAGTATTTGCTTACTCATTTAAACTAATACTTTTATGTATAAAAAAAGAAAACAATCAACCAAAAGAACATTTAAACTACTTAAACATCGCAAAATGTAGAAAGAAACTCATTGTACAATAGAAACATAAAAAAAGAAGTAATAACCTCAACGAAAATCAAAAGCCAGTTACAACTACAGGCAAGTAGTTTTGCAATAATCTACCATGATTAACCAGAAACTAAAGAAGAAAATGCAAAAGAGAAAACGCAAGCAAATTAAAATAATGAACAATAGTTGAAGTTTACCATCTGAGAAGGACACTACAGCACCCAAGGAATAACATGTGAAATAAGTAAAATAATAATAATATATAGAAAATGTACTTAGATTAATGCGAACAAATAAGTATTTGCTCATAGAGTGTATATCCTTATGAAATAGTTGCTATGCATGTCTGAAAGAATATAAAAGAAAAATATAAAGCTTGTGTGTAGCCGTATGTATATTAGAATCCATTTACTGTTGCACTGTGGTGCAAGGTGGTTGGTAAAATGTTGGGGCATTTTTCAATTTCCTAACAGGGAAAAAATAATTAAAAAATGGTCATTTTTTGGCACAACTTTATAACATAATGCCTAAAATAATAGATTTTCCAATAGAGGTGATATGATTTTGAAATGACGTTTCGGCCATTTGTAGTATGTCATGATCTGTCATTTGTTTTCATAGTATATTAGTGTTTACAATTTCATTATGAAGAGATATATGCAACTTCTACAAATTATTCGGTTTTTTAACAAAATAATCGTTCTCCAATTGCCAGAACTGCAAATATTGCTGCCGTTCCGGCAAGTGTTATTAAATACCGCAATTTGTCGATTCCAAGACGTTCTTTAAAATTGTGTCTGTCTCAAGCCATAACCTGGTGGATTTTAAGAAAGTATTTGGGTTTTTATCCGTATAAAATTGTTCCCACTCAAGAGCTAAAGACTTTTTTATGAAAAATCGCCTTCTCTGATCAAGCACACTTTTACCTGAGTGGTGCAGCAAATAAACAAATCTGTCGATTCTGGTGCAAAAAAAATCTACAAATTATTCATTAAAAACCATTAAGTTAACCTAAATTTACAGTTTCGTGTGGTTTTTGCTCTGGTAGAATCATCATTCTTTCGAAATGAAGCTGGTAACACCGTCAATGTCAATTGAGAGCGGTATATATCGATGATAACCAACTTTTTATAGTCAAAGAAGAACATTTAGTGCCAGCAAGACGAGTCTTTGTGCCACACAGCAAATGCAGCAATTGAATTATTGCGAGAAAAGTTTGGAGATTCGATTATTTCAAGATATTGTGATATTGTATAGTCTTCAAGTAGTTGTGATTAGACTTACTCTTGTGGTGTTATTTGCAGTCATTAGTGTTTCAAAATAAACCAGACTCTGTTTAAGCTTTACAAGTCAATACAGAACATGCCATTTATAACATACGACTTGATTTAGTGAAAAAAGTGCTCGTAAATTATTTCCATCGTATTCGTTTCAAAAGAAAAATTCTATTTACTCTAATTTTATTTAGAACCTAATTTGTTTGGATTATACTTCATATTAAATAAAAAACGTTTGAATTATTGTTAAGATAGTAAGTTTGTTTTTTTAAAGAAATCATAACCTTCTTATTGGAAAACCTTTTACTTTAGTCATTTAAAAAAAAATTATATTTTATTGAAAAACGTAGTATTTAAAAAAAAATTTATTCTGCACGAATTTAATTTTACTATAGGTAAATTGAATCTAAATAAGTCCTATTAAAAACCACTTTTTTCAACATATTAATTTAAATTCGAAAATTCGTTAAACAAAAAATTTAATTTTTCTCGAAATATCCCACTGTTTAGTACTCGATTGTGTTCGCATATTAAATCCTATTGTCTATACAATTATTAGTTTCTATGTAGTTTTTATGCCAATAATAAAACATGGACACACTAACATATTTGTACGTTTTGAATTACATGTTTGTTCGTGGATGGATATATTAGAAGCTTTGGTCAGAGTTGCCATGGTTAGGTCCTAAATTACAATGTCAAAGCTTATTCAGTTTTCAACAAAATAAAATGATTGTTTAATTTTTTCGACTATAATTGTTTACATATAATCCGGGAAGGGTTGTATAAAACTTTATGCAACTACAACTATAAAATTTAAATAAATGCTATTTATAGTATATAGTATAGTTGTCTTGATAAGTTAACTGATTATTTTTCTCTTTACTTGTTTCAAACTTAAGCTATTAAATTGTATAGAAAAAAAACAATTCTCGCTTCTCTCGTTTATCTTTGATCTCAAACTTCTTATATAAAAAACATAAGCAAAAGCTATCTCCGAACTGAACTTTCAATTCAATTTCAATTTTAGGAGTGTTCTAATCTATCACCATTTTCTACTAAAAATTTTAAAATACAAAAGAAAGGACTTAAATATTTGTATACAAAAATAACACCAGAAATTCTTACTTGGTTAAATAAAAATCAAAGTTAAAGTAAATGATCCCTAGCTTCGGTCGACAAGAAAAAAATCAACCCCTAAAACTACTACTGACGATAAACAAGTTAGAGCACTTTATCCGAATGTGCCTAATCTTTTATTTCCTTCAGTTATTTGTTTTTTTTTTAAGGCAACTTATTTAAAAAATATATATTTTTGCCTATATCTTTAAGACTTATAAACTTACTGGACTAAATATTTTTACAAAGGACGTACTTTTCATATATTGTATATAAATATACATATCTAAGAAAACACTCAAAAATGTATATGGGCGCTGAACTCTATTGTATGTAAAAAATAAAGTAAAAAGCAGAAGCACAAGTAGTCTTTTATTTTTATCTCAATTTTTTTTTATTACAGTTTAGCTACTTTTTGACAGTAGGCGTTACACGACCATAACTGACAATTATGAAGTTTTAAGTTTGACCAAAACTTAGTTATGTCGTTCGTTAATTAATGTGTTCTCTATGTATAGGTTTTATATGTCACCTAGAACACAATAATTTACGAAAGACGATTTGTTCTTTGTCGGTAATTGACCCATTGAATTAAAATATTCTGATTCAACCGCATTGTGGATGGTCTTACTAAGGGGGTAATCCCATCACTTAGTGATTATAAAATCGATCTCTACAGTAACATATCCCTCTGTGCTTGCAATCTTCATATATGCACACTGAACAGATGGTTTAAGGGTTCTAGGCAAAATATTGTAAAGATATCATGGCCTAGAATAGGTCCTTGGCATACCAACCAGCTTCTGGGATTTGAAAGGAAATGTCTAAAGGACATTGTGGCTAAGCTATATGATCACAGCAGATTTGGCTTCAGTAGAAGTTGTCTTAACGCAGGAAAAGAGAAGACTACATCTCGCTTCCTAAATCACCGTCCTGTACTAGAAAATGTTGGATAGACAATTTTAAGATCCTGTTGGAGATTGCAACGCTTAGTCTTGTTGAAATTTCAACCATCATAGGGCAATCAGGATATCCATAATTGGGAAACTAACGTTATCTAGGGCAACTTCCCTTAAAGATGTTAATGAACCAGAATCACTCTATCATTCTTTCTATTATTTTTTGTGCTAATAATCTATTTTCTCTTTTCTCTTAACCTCTTACAGGTTTTAAAAAAGGGACGAAAGTGAGCTGTATAACAGATGCTTGTTCTACCTAAGATCTTGAATGAACTAGCATACCTGTCAACCAGTTGTAGATTAGTACCATAGAACCTCTACTTCAACCTTACTTTACCATCATGAAAGTTGTTAAAAAATTGAATCCAAGTGATTACGCAGTAGAAAATTAAATACTATGGACCGTATTCATAAAAAATATTTTAGGTTTATTGAAGGCTTATTTGACAAATTTCTGTACAACATCTATCAAATAAGCCTTAAATAATACTAAAATATTTTTTATGAATACGGCCCTATAACTTTTTAGCTCAAATAAATATGCGTACAGTTTAAAGATTAAAAAAAATTAAATTTTTAATTTTTTGGCAACAACATTAAATGTTTTAAAAACAAAGATAAAAAAGTTTTTATTTAAGATTTGTTTTAATTATCATCAGTTGCTATAATACCCTGTGCATAGATGTAAGATCACATAGGTTTTAAAAATAAAAAAAAAATATTAAAATTTGCTATTTACAACTAATAATTACATATTCACTCCTTAAAAAGAATAAAAAAATTTAGTTTCGAATTCAAAAAAAAAATTTCCTAAAAGTCTATTATTTTTAGTATTCAGTATACCTTTGAGTATTTGGATAATAAGTACTCGATAACCCTTAAGTACTTACACACTTTTTTTGTTATTATGGTCATAGTTGTCGTTAAAAGACAATTCCTTTCAGTAATAGGAATCCAATGTTACAACAATCTGTAGTTAGAAGTACTCCTATCTTACATTTTATCTGCATACACATTTAATACATACACTTAAGCATACATACATATGTACGTGTGTATAGTACGCAGAGATTCTTTTGCATTTTTTTTCCATTTTAATATATGTACGTAATATTTACTAACACATTTACTACATCGTGTAAGTACATAGCAAGTATTTGTTTGTGAATTTGTGTATTTGTGGAATATTGTTTAGTCAATATTTCATAGATAGTAAAGATAATAAAATCTGTCACTTTCATTGCTTTTCATAGTTATCTTAAGTGGTATTTCTATTCTTATTTTCGTTTAGTTTGTATAACTCTTCAATATAAAGTTTTTTTTTTCTTATTTGTTTTTTTTTTGTCCATTTTGCTCTTATGGTAAAATTACTAAAGTAGAATATACACACACATATAAATAAATGGAGATTATGGAACAAGTTTCAGCATATTGGAATATTAGGCTGGTGCGGCTTTATAAATTTGGTAAGAAAGTTAATAATAACTGTAAGAAAAGAAAACAATCATTTGTTTAAAGTGTTTCTGGCTGAGTTGTTTATGGTAATTTTTACTTTATTTTTAAGAAATTGTTACAGGTTAATTAAATTTAAATATTTATTCAATAAATTACATATTTAAAGTAAAAAAAAAATCAGTACCCGGCTAATACAATTTGGCAAGTATGTGATATATTTTAGTACTTTTACACCTAAAGGAATATATCTGGATTAACTGATTTATCGAAGTGTTCCTATGTATAGATAATATCACGTTTAATGCGCATAGAAAATAATTCAATATTATTCTGTAAAATAAGGTATTATTTAAATGAATTTGTAAAAAAGCTTTTAATGTATATGCACTAGAGCTATCAGAAAATTTAGGAGGGACTTTACATACATAAAGAGTAGGTAGGTAGGTAGGTAAGTAGATAAGGCTGGGTGCAAAGTTACCCTCACACCCTCAACCGCAGATCTTTACGGTCCATTGCGACGCCTTAATATAGAAATAGAAAGAAGAATAGAATAAGAATATAAATAGTTAGAATAGAATTGAACCCGCAGCCCCCAAACTAGCAGTTCAACACACTTCTGACTAGTCCACCAGGGCACCATCTCAGTATGAATGGACTTTATAAATTTATTGTATTTTTTTTTTTTGTGCAAATAGCTACTCTGAAATTTAGCAGCCATCACATATGTTTATTTCGATTATTAAAATCAGAGTGCTTTATGACAGAACAGCGCATTATAATTGTAAAAACTCATTACAAAATTTTGAAAAGTTTTGCTGACAATGCTCGCAAGCTTTAAAGTATTTTCAGTCAAGAGCGTGAGAGCAGTTAATGTTGACCATTCGAAGAGTGATCAAAAAATTTGTAGAAACTGGGTCAGTTATAGACTGTATGTACTATTTGGTCTCTTGAAAATATTGCTGTTATAAACGAAAGTATCTCCGCAGACCCGAAAACATCAAGTTTCATGAAGAACTACACAGGAAATTTTGGAAATATAACCCCATCTTAATGCATACAAAGTTCAGTTTATTTAGGAGCTCAAATTGGCAGATCATGGGAAGCGTTAAATAGGTAATGGAGCAAATTAAAAGCAACGCTATTTATAGATTAAGTGTATTTCCATCTTATTGGATTCGTAATACACAATATTGTCGAATTTGGGCCTCAAAATATGTTCATGCAATCCATGAGAAACAAATGCACCTACAAAGAGAAACAGTCTAGTGTGGACTTTAGTCAAGCAGCGTGATTAGACCCTACTTTTTTTAAGACAAAGTTGAAATTGCAATGACTTTGAACGGCATTCGTTATAGAAACATGATGACGCGTTTGTAGTGCCCTTAACCTGATGATATGGAGCTAGACTGCATTTGGTTTCAGTAAGACAAATTCACCTGCGATACCGCGTAAATAACAATAAATTTATTGGAGCAACGACTTTTAATAAAAATTATATTAAGAAATTCTGTTGTCAACTGGCCACTCTATGCTTTTCTGTAAATCATGGGAGGGAATAGATAGAACCACTTCTCTGTAAAAAAGTCATGAAAATTTGTATGAAAAGATCTATGGCCTGCATTAGACCCGCTCCTCTGATGATTGATGATGATGGCTATTTGACTGATATTTTTTTCTATACTTGATAGAAACATGTCTTCTTTACAATCCATTAGAAAAAATCAAAAAGTTCATTCTTACTAAGACATCTATTACAGTTACATATTTGAGAAAATTCTTATAATTCTTATTATTCTGAGCAATAAGGTGTCCTTTAGTATCCTATATTGGCCTTATATTGGCAAGACCCAACAATTTATTAAAAACATAAGCATTATTAAAGAATGTTTTTCTGTTGAAGAATACTTTTGACATTTATGATCGTCAATAAACAACTTCTACAGCACTTTTGTGTAAGACCTAATTAAATCGTTTATCGATTACAGTTCCAATCAATAAGGTTTGTTTTTGGACCAAGGAATTTACCTCCCTTAAACTTCATGAAAATAAATTTTAACTTGCGACCACCATTTCGATTAAAAGCTTTGTTTAATCAATATTTATGCTTAAAGGTGGAGCTGTATACTTTATCATTAGATGTGCCTCTGTCCTTCTTTCCTTTATGGTGTTATGAAAAATCTAATATCATAAGAGCTTAAACAAGCTGAAACAAAAGTATTCAATAAATATTGTATGCAAACTTATGTTTATCATTTTTTTTCAGTAGTAATAATGTACATATGTTTGTTTGAAAGGATATATGCATCAATAGTAAAAATCGTACACATTTATATTTTAATAAAAATATATATGCATGGGTGCCCTGGTGCACTAGCCAGTAGTGTGCTGGTCTGCTAGTTTTGGGGTTGACGGTTCGATTCCCGCCAAAGACTTTGGACTTGTCTGATTCTCTTTTTTCTTTTCTATTCAGGTATAACAAAGTGATCAATATAATGGACACAAGTGAGCTGCACAACAGCTGCCTGTTCTACCAAACCTAACCTATATGCAAGTATTTTTGTGTGTGTCTATACGTACCATATTAATAAGGCATTAGATCTGGTAAATTTATTACCAACCAGATACTTACACTAAGCCAAGTCCTAAACAAAGGTGCCTCAAGCCATGTCGCGTTTTGTGTTCCTGCAAATCTAATACGTCATTGCATGGTAACATTAACTGACACGCGACTCTCTGTTATAATAGGATAGAACTACTCCAAGCCATTTTGTACCAAACGAGGTTTCAGAACAGAACACAATCTATTTTATGATCTATTCAAATTCGTCTAGGAAGGGTTACTCAGGATGCAGGTGTGAATATAACTATCAAACTATACACTAAACAGCATATGTTACTTTAGAACGACGACGATAATAACATTGTTCTTTAAAGATTTCGAAAAAGAATCTACCGAAGCGCTTCTAGTAGTAAATGGAAAAAAACTAAGTAGAAGTTGAAAACTATAAATTGGAGATATTGTAGTATGCGATTTTATCTACCTCGTTACGACAAAAGTTTTGAGTTAAAAAGAATAACAATACCGGCTTATAGATCAACACTTTGTAATAAATAGAAAGTTTATAAACAAGGCCAGCGTCCATCGGGCAAAAATTACTCTTTACAAGACTCTGATACTGCCCCGGCGGTTATATTTGTCAAATTTAAAAATATTTTCATATTTTTTTTTTTTAAGTTTTTATAACAAATCTTAACAAAACGTTAATAATCTAAATTAACAAACAGCTCAAAATCGAGGCTAGTTATCTGGACAGTGCAGCACCATTCAATAAAATTAAACTTTCACTCGAATCAGTTTTTGTCTATCAATGCAAATTGTTATTAAATTTTTGCTGGACATTTAGTATCTCATATGTGGATGGGTGTATGATAAATAAAAGGCGTTTTATAACCAAAATATTTATATTGTTTTTGGTTTTTATTTTTTACATTCCTTTTTTTCCTGAACTTCATGTCTGTGTGTAAGTTTCTATGTAATAAATTATTTATTTTCTTTATAAACTTTTATTAAAATTTATAGAAAAATATTTACGTCTCAAACAATGTGTAAATATGAAATTTTATAGTGTCTGCATAAACGTCCTCCTCTATCTCTCTCTTTGTATAAATTTAAAGTTCAATAAAATTCTATAAAAATGGACAAAAGTGTTGGGAAATATTTTGTTATGTACTATGAGAAATGTAGTTTTACAAAAATTTACATAAAATTTGTAACATGTAATTTAAAGTAGTTTTCTAGACAATTTAAATAAATACTTCGTGGTAGTAAAAATAATAAAGAAAATTGTAAAATTCCTATAGAGAGATGTGTAATAAAATAAAAATAAAAATATTTATGTTCTTTGGCAAACATTGTTTTTAAGTGAAATTTATATAAAAAGATTAATAACATAAATTTTTTGAAATTGAAATATTAAGTTTTGTTGTAATTTTACAACCGAAAATAGTTTAATGATTTTTATTTGTTTAACTGAGAATCTTTATATAAAATCAATGTAAACGGAGTACTGAAAATGTTTTTAAAATAAGAACTCATTAAATATGTTTTGAAATTTCGGCCGACTTCCTAAACGCAAGTTGCAATGCATATTTACAATGCATACACTTCGTAAACGCATATGTAAACTTTCTAGCAATGTCCAATGTTCCTAATCGTTTGGCAATTCATTTTACTACGTATCAGCTGTAAAAATCGCGCATCATTTTTATTTTGTATGCAAACATTTGAGCTGCAATGGCTGAGTTAGTATTTTCTTTGTTTATTTTTAATAAATTATTTATAATTGATAGAGTTTATTTAAATCACAGACTAATAATTTAAATAATTAAACACTTTATATTGCAGAGACAAAAAGTGGATCCATGAGCATTCCTAAATGCCGATAAAATGCCAAAAAAATCTCTGCAACGCAAGGTTGCACTTAAGACATGTTTAGCATTGCATACGCATTTTTTTTAAATTATGAATTGCAACTTGTGTTTAGGAAGTCGGCCTTCTATTTCAAAATAAAATTTAGGTACAGTTTTCATTAAACATAAAAATTTTTTATTCAAATAAATAATTGATCGATTTAAGATAATATTTTTACATTGTTTTGCTTCATTTTTATTCAAATAATAAATTTAACTGAAAAAAAAAACAAATTTATCTTAAACCATCAATGCCAGTACTTATAATATAAAACCGATACAATCATAATATTGTTGACCTCTTACAAGTATAAAATCAGCAATAACATCATAAAATCGGTCAAGAAAGTTGTGGTCATTTTAGCCGGACTATATTTCACACTACACAGTATTATTAAAAATTGTGTGTGCTCACTTTTAATGGCAATTATGTCAATAAGCAATAAGTATTGTGATTAAATATTTAACAGCTTAGGATTTAAAATAAAACAAGAAACAGCGAAAATTTTTAAAAATGTGTAAAATATTTTTTGTGGCGATAAATAAATAATCTTTAAATATTATTTCATGTAGATGTTACCCGCGACTGAAAATCCACACAACACTCTGCAAACTCACCCCTGCTATTCAAGGGGCCGTTTTATCACAGCAAAGCGTCTTGGTATTTTTGCTAGTCCAGAGTATAGACGTGTTACCAACACCTCTGGTTGTAACCCACAAGAATCCTGGACTTTGTAGTTACAGAGGTTTAAGGGACTCAAAAGCCGATGGAGCCTATAATTCTCATGATGGTTGTTGAGGCGCAGTATCGTAGACTTATGGCGGATGCATACACAATATGAGCAGTGACATTAATATTTTTACTGATGAGGTATAGGTGAATTCAAGACTTTAAAGAGGTGATGGAGAAACAGTTGTCGATGGATGGATGGATGGCTGGATGGATAGGCACACATTAATTTTAAATACTAAAGGACCATTTGGTTACAATGCTTCAAAATCTACAGTCGGCAAAGTGGAATCATTTTATAACAAAAACAAAAAAAACACCTGTACTGATGGTGCACTCTGTAATGAAAAGTATGCAGACTGATAATCATGAAATCACTATAGTTAGTCGATACTCCCCCAACATATATAGACTCGACTAAACTGTAGGTGAGCTCCAATTTGGGCATATATTTTCCAGCATTTTGTTCGGTATTTCAACAATAGCAGCTCTTTTTGTCTTCCAGAGCTCGAATAAGGACCAGCTTTTCCCTGTATACGATTAATTTCACAAATTCCTACAAATAAAAACTAAAGGGATCGAATCGCATAATATTGTCGGCCAATGGACTGCTTTACAAGCATTAAGCATGTTACACAATGTTAAAACTAAGTTCTATTCTTTCATATTGGGCAAAACAAAACTCGGTAATCTTCATGCTGACTGTAACAAGAGTCTAACTATTCACAATAAAGACGAACTAACATAACGCGTTTTTATACCCGCCACCAAAAAAATGGTGAATATACATTTTGTCATTCCGTTTGTAACACATCGAAATATCCATTTTAGACCCCATAAAGTATATATATTCTGAATCAGGGTTTGATTTGATGACGATCTAGCTATGTCCGTCCGTCTGTCCGTCTGTCCGTCTGTTGAAAGCACGATAGAGGTCGCACCGAAAAAGCTAGGGGGCTCAAATTTTGCCAGAATCTTTCTTATAGACAAGGTTTGTTTGGTATTGAAAATGGGCTAAATCGGAATATTAGGAAGAGAGTTATAGGTCGAAAAGCACGAGTAGGTCGAAAAAACCGTGTCCTTCGAACATCGAATGAAATGGAATTGTGTCCAAACGCATTAACGTAGACTCATGAAACTTCGAATATATATTTCCTGAGTAAAAACAATATTTTTCCCCGAAAATTATCTAAATCTATACATTAGGAGAGGAGTTATCGATCAAAATGTACGAAAATTTATACCGCACAGTGTATTTTTCGGTATATTTAAAAACAAAAACGTCATAAAAGCAACAAAATTAGATGTATGACTCTGAAATTTTGCACACTTTGCTTTTTGGTGAGAGGCTTTTCTGTAACGGAAAATCAATGTGCCACGCCCACTTTTGCGCCCACCTCCCATATAACGTTTTACTCAAAATTCATATAATTTCTCTATTAATAAAGATTTTGGAATAATGAAGGGCTATATTGAAACTCCTAAGTTGTACTCATTCGCAAAAATAACTTTGACACGCCTACTATAACGCCCACTTTTCACGTTATCTACCGTTAATGAAATTTAAAAGCTTATAAAACCGCCAAAATTAGAGTTATGATGATAAAATTTGCTACGTATGTCCCCCTAGGTATTGTCATTACTGTGCCAGAAAATTAAGGTTCCACGCCCACTTTTACGCCCACCTCCCATATAACGTTTTAACTAAAATTCATATAATTTCTCTATTAATAAAGATTTTGGAATAACAAAGGGCTATATTGAAACACCTAAGTTGTACTCATTCGCAAAAATAACTTTGACACGCCTACTATAACGCCCACTTTTCACGTTATAAACCGTTAATGTAATTTAAAAGCTCATAAAACCGCCAAAATAAGAGGTATGATGATCAAATTTGCTACGTATATCCCCCTCGGCATTGTCATTACTGTGCCAGAAAATTAAGGTGCCACGCCCACTTTTACGCCCACCTCCCATATAACGTTTTAACTAAAATTCATATAATTTCTCTATTAATAAAGATTTTGGAATAACAAAGGGCTATATTGAAACACAACAAGTTGTACTCATTCGCAAAAATAACTTTGACACGCCTACTATAACGCCCACTTTTCGAGTTATAAACCGTTAATGTAATTTAAAAGCTCATAAAACCGCCAAAATAAGAGGTATGATGATAAAATTTGCTACGTATATCCTTCTAATCAATGTTATTGTTGTGCCAAAAAGTTTAGGTGACACACCCACTTTAACGACTACCTCCCATATAACGGTTTATCTTAAATTCATATAATTTCTCTATTGACAAAGTTTTTGGGAAAATAAAGGACTATATTGAAATATCTAAGTTGTATTTATTAGTAGAAACTTTATTGACACTGCTACTTTAATGCCCACTTTCATTGAAAGACTACATTTACAAAAGCATTTTAGTAGCATATCGAAGTTATAAAGGGTGGTTAAATTTTAAGGGCCGATGTTGATTTTGAATAAAACACAAATTATTTAGGAAATTATTATCATTTCTTTTTTAATGATAATATTTGTATGGTTCAATTATGTATGGAACAAAATATCGGCCAAATGGCCCTGCGACCTCAACGGCACACCTCGATCCGATAGTCCAAATTTTAAATAACATTGCTGATGCTCAATTGTTTGGCACGATGATGAGTCGAAGTTGACTGTTTTTTTGCCACACTATCGTGATAAACAGCAATGCTTCTCATTTAACGAATTTAGAAGGCATTCATAGATTTCTAACATTTTATACAGACCTGGGGCCGAATTACGGCATTTGATATCGATCGAAATTTTACTCGAACGATCGAGTATGCTTTAGGTATATAGATTCTAGTAAGAGTTTTCAAATTTCGATCACGTTCGAGTGCCGTATTTCGGCCTCTGTTTTAAATTTTAAATTTAACCACCCTCTACAAAGAAAGCCATTAACAAAATAATAATTGTTGTGCTTTAAATGTACACAAAATTGGTGGTGGGTATAAAAGATTCGGCACAGCCGAATATAGTGCTCTTACTTGTTCATTATATTCTACTCGGTATGCATTCTTCGCATATAGGTTGTTGACTTAATGTCTTATAAAGTGAAACAGGTAAGACATTTGGTCATAACAGCTTGAACAGTCTGTTCGGTAAGTCAATATGAAGACCACTAAATGAACATAATTTACGAAGCCTATTTCTCACGCAACTCGAATTTCTGCAATACAATCTAATTGTTTATAAGCAGTATCCATTTGCTAGTCTATTCGTATTGAAATAACAAATCTGACTGAACTTTTTTGACTTTGTCACATATCTTTTTGTTACACTAAAGCAATTTATACTTATAAACCAAATAAGAAAGAAAATCACAATTTATATATTTTTACGAATTTTAGCAGTAGATATATTTGGGCAGCAAAACTCTTTTTTTCATAAAACTTATTTATCGTAAATTTTTTATCGTTTTCAATATCTTTGACAGTTTAGAGCATTAGGCTGCCTTTTGGGCGTAAATGGACTGGCCACCACAAAATATATTTGTGATAATACAAAAGCTCTTTCAGTTGATCTGAAATATTTATAATCATTCCGGTAGGACACTTGTCCTTGAGCGCATTATTTTATGTGTAAAAATTCCTATAAAACCTATTAAAGATGGGTGTGGGACTTCTTCTCGTATTATAAACATCAGCATTAGCTCTTAATACCCTTTATGTGGTAGTGCAGGGTTTTAAAAAACAAACAAAAATAGATGAAACAAAAGAAATAAGAAAACATTTGTATCTTCCTCTTTATGTTCTATTTTCTTTTTAATGTACTTTTATACATGTGTTTCTATTTTTTTGTTCTCTCTTAATTATACTTGCATATGTCCAATTTTTTTATTATTGCCACTTTTGTACTACATGTTGTTGTTGTTTCCATTTTGGCACGAGTTGTTAATTGCAGTGTCATGATTTAAATTACTTTTGTTCTTGCTAATGATGATTATGATGATGGCTTTGTGCATTTTGTTATATTTTTTCTTCTTTTATATAAAGAAGTATGTTGTATTAGGATATTAATTGCTATTTTTTGCAAATTAATGTTGATTTTGTTGTTGTTTAGTTGTAACAATTTTATTTTTCGTATTTATGTTTAATGTTGCTTTATAGTTGTTGATAGTTATAATTGTTGTTTGTTTTCTTTCATTATTGCAATATAAAATTAAAAGTTGAAACCAAAGTTGAATCACGTAATAGTTTCAAATTATGGTAATAAATGTATTTTTAAGCGAAATTAGTTATTATATTGTATGTATGTATGAATTTTTAAGGAGAAACAAATGCTGGTATAAATTAAGTTGCTGGCTTAAAAGATAAGCGAAAGGATTTTTAATATAGAATTTTTTGAATGTGAATGATATCCATAAAGTTAAAGAAAAAAGTATCTTAATAATTTCACTTTTTTTATTTAATTATTAGTTATGGAACTTTTTTTTCAAAAAATCAAAAAATTATTGGTTTTTAATAATTTTATTTCAAATCTATAGTTTAATAACAATTATTTTCATTAAAGAAATTCAAACTTACTCGTATCTAGTCTTCAATAAATTAAGTCAAACCCATCTTAAGTTGCTTATTGATTCTCGTATTCATAGATCCATAAAAATTTAAGAAAATTTACAAAGGATGCTTTAGAGGATTTTAATTAAATGAATTTATTATTATTATTTCATTCTGCTAGTCAAGCCTTTACGTTTGATTCCAATATTGAGGAAGTTGAGACGGGTACATTTTTATACCCGCCACCAAAAAAATGGTGGGGGTATATTCATTTTGTCATTCCGTTTGTAACACATCGAAATATCCATTTTAGACCCCATAAAGTATATATATTCTGAATCAGGGTTTGATTTGATGACGATCTAGCTATGTCCATCCGTCTGTCCGTCTGTCCGTCTGTCCGTCTGTCCGTCTGTTGAAAGCACGATAGAGGTCGCACCGAAAAAGCTAAGGGGCTCAAATTTTGCCAGAATCTTTCTTATAGACAAGGTTTGTTTGGTATTGAAAATGGGCTAAATCGGAATATTAGGAAGAGAGTTATAGCTCGAAAAGCAAGAGTAGGTCGAAAAAACCGTGTCCTTCGAACATCGAATAAAATGGAATTGTATCCAAACACATTAACGTAGATTCATGAAACTCCGAATATATATTTTTTGAGTAAAAACAATATTTTTGCCCGAAAATTATTTAAATCTATGCATTAGGAGAGGAGTTATCGCTCAAAATGTACGAAAATTTATATCGCACAGTGTATTTTTCGGTATATTTAAAAACAAAAACGTCATAAAAGCAACAAAATTGGATGTACGACTCTGAAATTTTGCACACTTTGCTTTTTGGTGAGGAACTTTTTTGCAACGGAAAATCAATGCGCCACGCCCACTTTTACGCCCACCTCCCATATAACGTATTACCTAAAATTCATATAATTTCTCTATTAATAAAGATTTTGGAATAATAAAGGACTATATTGAAATATCTAAGTTGTACTCATTAGCAAAAACAACTTTGACACGCCTACTATAACGCCCACTTTTCACGTTATCTACCGTTAATGAAATTTAAAAGCTCATAAAACCGAAAAAATTAGAGGTATTATGATAAAATTTGCTACATATATCCTTCTAATCAATGTAATTGTTGTGCCAAAAAGTTTAGGTGACACGCCCACTTTAACGCCTATCTCCCATATAACGGTTTATCTTAAATTCATGTAATTTCGCTATTGACAAAATTTTTGGGAAAATAAAGGACTATATTGAAATATCTAAGTTGTGTTTATTAGCAGAAATTTTATTGACACGCCTACTTTAACGCCCACTCTCACTAAAATACTAAATTTACGAAAACATTTTACTATCATATCGAAGTTATTAAGGGTGGTTAAATTTTAAGGGCCGATGTTGGTTTTAAATAAAACACAAATTATTTAAGAAATTATTTTCATTTCTTTTTGTAATTATAATATTGGTATGGTTCAATTAAGTGTGGAACAAAATATCGGTCAAATGGCAACAAAAATTGTCGCCACTCCTCTATCTGGTGGTCCAAATTTTTAATGACAATGTTGATGATCAATTGTTGGGCATGGTGATGCGTCGAGGTTTACTGCTATTTTGCCACACTATCGCAAAAAACAGCAATGGTTACCATTCAATGAACTAAGAAGTCCTTCACAGATTTTCTAACACTTTATACAGACCTGTTTTGCAGAAATTTAAATATTTTTTACAATTCTCCTGATTGTGGACTAATTTGAACGATTATGTTGATCAAAAGAATTACGAAGTGCACAAAATGCATTTTGATTTTAACGCCCATTTTTATAAAAAACCTGAATAACTTTAAAGCGTTGCTCATTTGCGTATCTTTCCACGGATCAAATTAAGTAAGTTTGAGATTGAGAAATGTCAAATAAAATGCAGAAAACAAATTTAAAGACTAGGTGTAGTTCACCTACAACATGGGCCCTTAAAATTTAACCACCCTCTACAAAGAAAGTGATACATATTTTATTATAAAGAGATTATTCCATAATGATTAACAAAATAATAAATATTGTGCTTTAAATGTACACAAAATTGAAGGTGGGTATTAAAGATTCGGCACAGCCGAATATAGTGCTCTTACTTGTTAATTACTAGATTTGACCCATATAGAAATTTAGTGGACAGCATTTTATTTTCTGGTACTCAGACTTTTTCTTTTTAACATTAACATTGCTCCTCTCATATTTGAGGAATATTTGAGGAAAAACCGAGAAGCATTTTTGATACTATTTCAATATCTTAGTTAGTTTGTAAATGATTTAATGTTGTTTTTTTCAGCAACAGTTTTCGGAATTGCGGCTGTCTTCAGCATGAACAAAAATTAATACGATATTTATATGATATATGTATACACTTTTAACAATTATTTTTTAATAAACCTTGCCGAATATTGACTGTCTTGTCCAAAAGCTTTTTACAAATAGGTTTAAAGTCATCTGCTATCATACAAATAAAAACAAACGTGTCTACAAATTATCCTAGGGCTAAAGAATTTTAATTCTTAATGTAAAAATATGGAAAAAGAACAGAAGAACTTTTATTTGCTTATACCTTAAAATATGTAATAAGTTTAACAAATTTTATAAATTCATTGATTGTGCATTGAGCCTTGACGTAATTTAAAGAAAAATAATAATTTCTCTTAATTCATAATTGTTGTTATTTATTATATTGTTATACTTATTTAATTTATTTCTTTCCTTCCTTTTTAAACAATGATAAAGTCTATGGGCCGTATTCATAAAAAATATTTTAGTTTTATTGAAGGCTTATTTGACAAATTTCTCTACAACATCTGTCAAATAAGCCTTCAATAAACCTAAAATATTTTTTATTAATACGGCCCTATGTTTTTAATTAAATTGTGAGTTAGGCTTATTTCCCATACACAAATTTATTAATAAACAATTTTATGGGGCAATTGCGCTGGATTTCAATAGAATTTATTCGATGGAATTCATTCCCGGATATTTGGGATTCTAAAAGTATACACACGGACAGGTGGACATTGCCTAATCGACTCGACATAAACTTTCAGATAAAATATATTTTATGGGGTCTTTATAAAAATGATTATCAAAGAAATTACAAAAGTAATGACAAAGTTTAAGTACCCTTGGCACCATAGATGAAGGGTATAAAAATCCAAATGCCATCACAATCATCATGCCACTGGAAAGAACCCAATAATTTTCGTATTCAAAAAATCTTGCATTCTATCACAAAAAACAAAAACATTGTTTTTTTTTTAGTTTCTATTTTTATCAAATGTAATTCTGTTTTTAACATTTTGAAGTAAACAAGTAAAGTAAAAAGAGCAAAAGGAAAAAAATTTAAAACTTTACGGTTAAATAACTCGCAAACAAAAATGTACGTTTGGCGCTTAAATGTCACATCTCATGTATTTTCAAGTGAGCTATTCAAAAACCAGCAACGACATAGAAACACCAATACCAAGTCAAGTAAAAAACAAAACAGCAAAAGATCTAAAATACACACATGGCCTTATCCCCGAAATTTCATAGGTAAGATAAAAGTAGTTTTCTGTCCTTTGATCACTATTCGAGTAAAGCTTCTTCGCCAATAACTTTTCAAATACTCCTCATACACATACCCAATTCTAAGTACTTGTGCATAGTCTACATTACAGTTTCGTGTTTAATGGCAATAATGGAGCCACGAGCGTTAGTTTTGTATGAAATCCCATTTCTATATGAGTCTGAGTTTCTCTTCATATCCAATACATACATACATATGTATCTGTGTTTATAGACACAACCAGAATCATCATGAATTTGTGAAAACATATATATTGTATCCATATATGTTACACTACATACGCATATATGCCTTTGTGTATGTGTGTTTGTGTCATTGCCTGTTCGTTTGCTTGTTCATTTCGTATGTTTGTTTGTTGTTTATTTATTTGCTTAGCCATTATTGCGTACATAGAAGCTACATAAATATTTCAGACAAATATGCTGATACTAGAAACAGACACGCTAACACATAAATATAATACACAGACACACATGCACACATAAAAAGTCGCTAAAATTTTAGAAGAATTCTACTCTATTTTCCCTGTTCTCCCATCACGAGTGTTTATAATCTGTAAGTTTGTATGTGTAAGTTGTATTTGTGTATGAAAGATTCTTATTTGTATGTCGGTATCTTTGGTTATGTTTTTAAGAAAATACCGTGGGTGTCTGATGATTTTAACATGTATTACCATAAAAGGTGCACAATTCTATATAATTGACTTTTAGTGCGTTTCCACTGCAACTGAAACAAGTTGTTTTAAGAAAAATCTTTGAAAGTGTTCCCACAATGTTGTAGGTATTTTCGAGATCTAACTTGAAATACGATTGATTTCAAAAATTCAAGGATATTAGTGACAACATGGATTTTATTGTCAAAATATATGTATGTATATCTATATAAGTATATAAAAATCAATGTATGTTTGTATGTTTGTTTGTGCTTTATAGACGGTTAAACGGCTGGACCGATTTCCTTGAAATTTTCACAGAATCTTTATGTATGTCTGAAAGGAACTATAGGCTATACTTTGGTTTGAAATTGTAAGTGCGTGGGGTGCCACGCCCTATTAAAGAATAAGTATTAAATATTATATAACACGAAAGTTAATGTAGCTATAGTCTTCAAATTAAGTACGGTAAACTTTGACATCCACACAAACAATTGGGTTAAAAATGTGCGGACTTTCAATAGTAGGCGTGGCCACATGAATTAAATATTTGTAAAACGATATCGATTAGAGTACTAAAATTTTGCAAGAGCAACTTTGACACCCAAATAAACATTTCTGGAAAAAATGGGTACATTAGAAATAGTGGGCGTGGCAACTCCCATAGCAATTGAATACTAAAAATCGAATATTTGGGAAGCGATAACAGTTAGAGTACCCAAATTTTTCAAGAGACACTTTAACGTCTATATGATTATTTGAATAAGAAATGGTTAATTTAGTAATAGTAGGCGTGGCACTTGCAAAATAAATATATTTTTAAACTACAAAATTTTTATTTTATTACGATGAGGGTGGCGAAGCACACCGGGTATTAGCTAGTATTAAATATATAATATACTTACATATATAAATCACACAATAAATACTATTAATTAAAAAAAAAAAACAAATAAAACATAAATTAAAAATAAACATTTGACTCAAATAAAACTTAGCAGATGAACTGTTGCAACTTTATTATAAACGACTTGAAAATATAACATATAACATCCCAGCAAAATAAAGCTTGCAAAAGAAGCTGTGAATGCGTGAGTTCAACCCATGATTAAGCTCAATTTAGGTGAAACATGCATGATTTTAAGATTAATTTGTCATGGGAGAGCATGTGTTTATACCTTAACCTTTAACCCACAAATTGGCACAAATTGCCACCTGATCTTGGCTAGAACCGCTAATATTTACAATGGAAATTTGTAATAGGGTTTTAAACCTCTAAAATAAAACCACAAAAATTTAATAAATTATATGTTTATTTCGTCAAATAACTTAAAAAGAATCCATTTCGACTGACAAAATTTTTAAGGTTAATATGACTAGAAAATTTTTTTTAATATTTCAATTAAAATAATCGCAATTTGAATGGTAAATACAAAAAAGACTTGTTTGTTTAATTTGCCTTAGATTAGTTGCTTCATTAAGAGAAGCTTATATTCCTGATCAGCTTGTAAAGTTGGATGTTATGTGCTTATCTTTGCAAGGGTCAATAATTTGCTCTGAAAGTTGACATTTAAACTATATTCTTGCACCTCTCTTTTTCAAAGACATATTTTCATTGAATGTAATATAACTTGCTAAAGCCAAAAGTCTAGCAATTTGTTCGATGCTTTATTGTATAGCTTGTAAGCATTTGATACATCACATATACACCTGATTTTGTTTTACCTTAGATTGTTTTTCTTACTCCAGAGACAGACAGACAGACAGACAGACAGATAGATAGATAGACAGACAGAATGGAAGGTAGGTAATAAAAACAAACCGGCTTTATTTACCTTTGGGACGTAAGAAAATTATCCTTAAATCCAAATTCACTAAAGAACACATCTCTACTTTGAGGATTTTCATTTCCAAAGGAAAGCATTTTATAATACTCCTAATAGTTCCAACAAATCCAAGTCCAATATCCATTAGCCTTTTGCATAATTCAAATGTGGTAAAAAAATTGTCAGCGACTATTGTTTTTCCAGAATCTTTATACCACATTGCAAGGCACATGAACTCATCTTCTGCTTTTTTCAGCTCTCTATTTACCTGGTTCTCTGGGTGTATATATATTTCCCTTCGAGGGAAATCTTAATACAGTATCTAGCTGGCTTAGAAGGCATATATTGCGTGAACTTCATTCTTCCTCTGAACGAAAAAGTTGTTCATCGACTGTTATGTTTTCGTATGGTTTCAAATAAGTTATAATTGTAAACTAATCCTGCTTGCATTTATATAAAGAGAAAAGTTGACTGGGCCTATTCAGGCCCAGGTGGTATGAATATGAACAAAATTTTGGTTTGACTATTTCCCACGGTCATTAAATTTACACTTATTTTTAATTTTCGAGTAAAAAACGCTCTTATTTAGTTACATCAAATTTCGCTAAAATATTTGCAATACCTTTAAAAAAAAATTACAAAGTAGTGCAAAAAAGCATGGCCCGGCACAAGTATACTTTTAAAGGTTAACAAAATTCACTTAATTCTAATAAGTGCATAAAACGCATGCAAACTCGTTCAAAATCGTTTTGCTGCGATAGAGTTACATTGCTTAACAAAGACGCCAACGCATTGCTGTATAGACAATTTTCGACATGTTTTGTAGCTAAACCTGTGACACGTTTTGGGTATATGATATTTGCATGGAAAAGAAATACGAGTTTTCGAAAAAACAAAAGAACTTACCTCTGATAAGTTAAGTATAAACGCAGTGAGATTATAATATTTTTTGATGAGTGTTAAATGGTCTTAAAATAGTTCTAAGTCCAAATGTTGGAAAATAAAATATTTATTTTGACATTTTTTGAGTACAAAAAATAAGGAGATCCTTAAACATCTGTGACTATAAGAATCCTGACCTTTTAGCTGGCCCCAACAATAATTTTGATTTGTATTTATAAGGAGATAGATTTCAATATTATTAGTCTCTATATCTTGGCCATGCAATATTTGTCATTAATAGTATTTCAATTGTATTGGGGTACCACTGCCGCTTCTCCGATCCTTACCATCATTATAATACCGATTTTTTAAGATATCACGCCCACTTTAAATGTTAAAAAATTGTCCTTAAGACAGCTTTAGAGATTACTTAAAAAAATAAGCATATAAATATAGCCGTTCTCGTAAGTTTGATTATGAGAAATATTAAAAAAATTAGCAAAATCGGTGCAGTCATTCTAAAGTGATGTGATTATAAATGAACGACGCACATAGAGGTATTATGCCAATCAAGACAAACATCACTCTCTTCTAGCTTATAAGTTTTGGGTAAAGGAACGTATCTCGCCGGCATTTTGATTTTTTTTTATCTCAAAAAGTAAACCAAAAAACCTATTTTTTATGAACGAAGTTGTTTTAGAATTAAAAAATCTATTTTATAATCAGCTGTTAATATAGTCTTTTACGGAAAGAAGAAATCAATGTATTTAAAATTTTTATTCATTTAGCCACAAAAAAATATTTTTAAAACCTTTCAAATCCGTTAAAAGTGAATAAGTATCCATGCAATTTTTTCAACTTTCTTGAATATAACACTGTCCCAAGACGACAAATCTTTAACCAAAGGTCTTAAAAAAATACACTATACGATTCAAAATTTTGTTGTCTGTTGTACCTGTGTACTTAAAGTTTTACATTTTTTAAATTTCACTTTTGACCAAATGTCCGGCTAGATTGCCAAAAATACCCCTATGTGAGACGTTTAATTTTTATTCATATACATTTAGATTAAATGGAAAATGCTCTTTAATATCAAGTGTTTCTTTATAGTTTTCAGAAGTTTGTTAATGGTGGTACATCCGCAATATTATTTCCTCATTTAGTTGAAATATATGCACTCTATTTTATTTTATTATTTATCTCACGAGATTACCATTTTGCATATATACGTTATGTTATGGCGAATCATTTCTAATTTAAAAAAAAATTAACTGTTTGCGAAAATAAAAAATATTTTCGCTTGTGTAAAATCAAACGCATCGTTTGCTACTTTTCTTTTGGTCTTTCAGCTGGCTTACAAATTCCATCTATAAACAAGTACAGAGTCAATTTGTTTGTTCTACAAAAATGTTTAAAAACATTAAACCATTAAAAACAATTACTATCAGTAATTATAGAAAACAATATCCTGTAAATGTACACTATGCCTTTTAAAGTTTTTAATTTATTTGTTTTGATATTTATGACATTAAATTGACATTATATATATATTTAAGCCTTTATTCATAATAAATATTAATCACTACAAAGAAATAAAAAAGTAATGATAAAATAATTATACGAAAGTTCATTTTGTTGAACATAGGGCGTCAACGAATTCTTTCCATCTATTGCGATTTTCGGCCAGTGCTTTGGCTTGGTTCCATGTTATGTTGACTATTTCACATTCACGTTGAGTAGTTCGTTGCCAGGTATTACGAGGTCGACCGACTCGGCGTTGACCTTGGGGATTCCAGTCTAGGGCAGATCTAGCAATATCATCTCTTTGTCTCCGAAGTATATGGCCTATCCAGGACCATTTACGTTTGCAAATTTCTGTTGCTACTGGTTGACAGTTGGATAGCGTGAGTAGTTGCTCGTTTGTTACCCAGTTGGGCCAAAATATTCCAAGAATTATCTTTAGACAACGGTTAACAAATGCTTGAAGTTTTCTGTTCTTCTGTTGTGAAGTACCCCAAGTGGTACAGCCATACAATAATATTGACATAACACTGCATTGAAATATACGGATTTTAGTTTTTCTAGAAATATTTTTTGATCTCCATACTTTAAATAGACTATGAAATGCAACTCTAGCTTTATTAATTATATTATTGATGTCATTTTCTGAGCCACCGTCGCTTGTAAGAATGCTTCCGAGGTAGCAGAAGGACTCAACATCTTCGATATTTTCACCATTCAATGTTAAGGGAGTATTTAAAGTGTTACCGATCCTTAGCAGTTTTGTCTTTTTGACATTGATTCTTAAACCAACCGCACTTGCATTTTGTGTGAGAACTTTGAGTTTGTCTTCTATATCAGAAAAACGGTGTGCCATTAAACACAAATCATCGGCATAGTCAATATCATTAAGGAATTCGTTTAAGTTCCATCGGATCTCACGCGGTGAATCTAAATTGGTCTTTTGACAATTGACATTAACATTCACAAAAATATTCTATTAACGATAAATTAACTATTTTTAATTTTAAGGCTCCCCACAAAGTTTTATCAGTTTTTTTTCAAGTCATTAATTAAACCATTTATATATTCGTCACAGTCGTATACATAACTAAATTACAAGAATAAATAAATCCATGATAACCATTATTTTTGAGCATAATACTTATAGTAAGTAAATAAACTTAGTTATTATTTCTTATAGCAAAATAATGTTTGCAAAACCCACTGTTCTGCAAAAAAACACATCACGTTTAGCTTAACTACTTTTACATACGTGTATACGTGTATAAACAAAATGAACTTTAAACGCATTGAGTACAACGACTGACTATCTTTACAAAAGATTTGTTTTTATAGTCTCTCCTTTAATATTTTTATCTATTCCATTTAATGTTGAAGTGCAAGTTTATAAGTGTTTATATGTGTGTTAAAGGATTCATAGGTATACACACATACATATATGTATGTGTATTATTGTGTGTATGTATGTCAGTTTATATGGATGAGTTTATGTAGCGTATTTTTTTCAATCTGAGTTTTTTGCGTATCCTATATAATATGCTGCGTTTATTATACCCTTCACACAGTGAAAAAGGGTATATATAGGTTTGTCATTCCGTGTGCAAATTCTACAATTTTCATTTCCGACCCCATAAGGTATATATTTTCTGAGAGCTTATGAATAGGGGAGTCGATTCGGCTCTGTCAGTCTGTCCGTCTGACTGTCTGTCCGTGTGTATGTTGAAATCAACTTTCTGAAGCCCCCGACATTGCCTGGACCCGCGTGCAGTATTAAAATATTGGAAGTATTCGGGAGTATTCGGTATTCAAAATCAGAAAAATCGGTACATAACCAACTGAGATATGAGGAAAAAACCACAACCACAATTCACAATAACAACAACAACAACATACATACATACAAACTCGGTATACTGATGCCACGTTTACTCGTGGCATCGAATCCCAGCTGAGCCAAAAAAAATTTTTTATATATATATTATTTATATTTTTATTATTTTTTTTTAATACATATTTTTATTTTTATTTAATATTTTTAATTTATTTTAATTTTTTGTTTTATTTTTTATGAATATTTTTATTATAATTTTTTTATTTTTTTTTTATAATTTTTGTTTAATAGTTTTTTTAATATTTTTTTTTATTAATTTTTTTTTTTTATTATTTATTTTTTTTTTAACATACATACCTAAATTATTGCATGACTACATGTTGTAAAGTGTATATAAGATTCGGCATGGCCGAATGTAACACTCTTAATTGTTTTTCTTTTTCTTTTCCGAGTTTTTATATTTTCTATTTACTGTGTAAATTTTTCTAAGTGTGGCTTTATTTGTGCGTACTTTTTTCTGATTTTGATTTCTGTTTTGTTTTTCTCCTATTTTAGGAATATTAAAAACCAAACACCATGTGGTTCAGTCATCATTATAATCTATTCATACAAATATTTGTTTAAGACAGTAAAAATATGAATATAAATGCGTTTGTATGTGTGCACTATGAGCGTCAGAAATAAGTCAACTTCGAAGATAAATTATTTATTTTCAGATATGTAAAACAAATTCGTATTATTTGTGAAATAAATTTTAAAGTTTTAATTTTTAATTGTTCTTAGAAAATAATAATTTTTTGTGCTAATAACTAATAAACCTTGTTTTGAAGAAAATATAAAAACAATAGCCAACCCTTACTTCGTAGTGCAAAAAAGAAAATAAAAAAATCAATTCGAATTCATTTAAATCAATGTAATGCTCTATGGAAAACAAATATTAGAAATGAACGAAGTGTTCACTAAAATAGCTATACACATACAGAGATGGTTTATATATAAAAACCTTGGTTTGACGCCACCTTTCATATGAACTTTTCAGAAACAAAATCGGTTCACGCATTCCAGAGAACATCAATTACTAACACAATGCAACTTATTTTTATATATAGATTATCAAATGGCTTAAAATATACAAATTTTATTAAAAAATCAAAAAAAAAATAATATAACAAGGAGAAAAGACAGACAATTTTGCGAAGGCAATAATATTTTAAAGATACTTTCCATACTTGTAAAAAAATTTAAAAAAAAATTTCTAAAAATTAAAAAACCAAATACCTTTTGAAAAAAAAATTCCAAAACAGATCACGCTCTAAATAATCAGGTACAGTTAAATCTAGTGAAGTCAATAAATTTTGGAAAGCAAAAAAAATTTGGAAAGCACTGTTGTCTTAAAGGACATTGCTAAGGTTTTGACTCTAAAGGACATTGCTAAGGTGTTAACGCTATGCGTAATGGTTTATGAAAAATTCTTTCAAAACTAACAGAATTATTAATAATCTTGTGTCTAAACTTACCCAACAAAAAATTTAGAATTATTGCAACGTGAATCAATTTTCAGGATTTCTACATCGATAGTGCAAAAGTATTGACTCTTAATTACTCCAAAAATTTGATGCTTCAAATAAATGCAATATCGAAACACATTAATCGGTCGCTTTTTATAAATTTGCGTAAGTTTGCTTAGAACAAATTTATATATTCATAAAAACATATCAATTCTAGTGACACACTAGTGCTAAAAACATTAGTAATTTCATAAAAAAAAATCAATTTATCATCAGTTTACCCCTTACAAAATCACTTTTTTTATAAAATTTTTTACTGAACACAATGGGACATTTAATATCACTCTTAATTTGTGCTGTGGTCATTTCAATTTTTCATTTGTCATTTGTTAGTTCCACTCTTAATTTGTGCTGTGGTCATTTCAATATTTCATTTGTCATAGGCCAGTTATAGAAAAGGTTAAGTTTTTCGTATCTATGGAGAGTTTTAAACGTAATTTAACATTTAAAATAGCGGACAGAATATTTTGTTAAGCTTCGGTAACATTTTTTGAAACATGTTTAATAAAATTTTAAATATATCACTTCTATAGAACTTTTTTAAAATATTGAAGACAAAAAGCTGCACAAAATAAATTGTTATAACAACAAAAGGGACAGTTAAAGAAAACAAAAATATTTAATACACCCCAGCAAAAAAAAATCGGAAGTAGTGCAAAGCGAATTATATTTTCAAGACTTCTTAATCAATTGTGTTAAAGCATTTATTTCAAATGACTTCCTAAATATGAAATAATTTGTCATAAATGATGTGATAAAAATGAATGCATCATCATGCGAAATATTTTAAACAACTCATGTAAACAAACAAATTCAACTCATGAAACATCCAATACTTTTCATCAAATACGCATGAATTTTTTGCACTTATTAGAATGAAGTGCAGTTCAATAATATATTCATGTAAACACATGAACTCCAAAGACACGCTAATGTTAAAATCATTAGTGTTTTCACCTAAATTTAATCAGTTCATGACCAGTTAAACCCCTGAAAATTCACTTTTTTGTCATAGATTTTTTTGCTGGGATCAAGTGCCATTATTACAACTTGCCGTTTGTTAAAGTTATGATTTGTTGTGCTCGATAAAACTTTAATTTTTTATTATTATCATAACAAAAAGAAATAATATTTCATAAATTAACAAAATATTAAATGAAGGCTTTATAGTGCAAAGTCATTTATCGGTCCGACAAAATCCTGCCTTTAACTAAGGGCAAGTTGTAATAATGGCACTTAATTACTAAAAACAAAAAAAGGACTGAAATATAAAAAAAATATTAACTTTAAAAACTTTTAGATTTTTTTTCGTTAATTTTGTATATCATTTAATTTGTTTTATTGTAATATATTTATTTAATAATTTTTATATTTTTTTAGAAACTTCTTTATTGGTGTTTTAATTGTTTGTTTTTTAATGAATTCTTTTAATAATTGTTGATCCGTTTAAAGATTTTAAAACTAAAAGCAATGGTTTTTTTGTAAATTTTTTTGTAATTTGTTTCTGTTTTGTCAATTACAATGAATTCTTTAAAAAATCTCAGTAACTTAAAATTTCAATTTTTTAATCTCTTTGTGCAACACACTGCGTATGAGTGATATTTGTTAATCATCTATTTAATATTAAACATAAGTCCGTTTCCTGCCATCTTAACCATCAAATCAAATATTAAATTTAATTTAACTTAGAAAATCGAATCTAAACAAAACTAACACTTGCTAACATGCTTAAAATTAATTTTATTTTAATACTATTCTAATTTGCTTTTAAATTACAAAAACAAAAATTACATTAACATTTCATAATATCTAATGCAATTTCTGCAATATATATGAATCTATCATTGAACTAAAGCCACATAAAATAGAAATTATAAATAAAATCATTTGCATTCTTCGTATAGACTCAACTAGCAAATACCAAACTAATTATGGTTGAACATTTCAATATTTACAAATGCTGTTGTATTTGTAGAAATTTAATAAGAAATCTTCTTATAATCATCATCATTATCATCCATACAGCGATTTGATAAATATACAGAATATTATTTACAAAGTCTTAAATAATAAAGTAATAGATTTCAGTAGAAAGCCACAAGCAAAGCAACATGAACTACTACAAAAACATAAAAAAAGACTAACACAAGCTGCTCAACCCAGCATGGCCACTAGCAAGGCTGGTAGTAAATTAACCTTAACTTTAAGATGCCAATACTGACATAATTACACATATGTACATATTGTTGTTTACAGTTATTGTATATATAAACTAAAGTGCAGGGATGGTAAATGAAATGTTAATAAATAATAATTTAATCAAGCTAAAAAGGATAATATTATGAAACGAGAAATAGATTTGTGGTCAAAAACGTTGTGGGCTTTAAGTTGTTAATTAAATTTTATAATTAAGGATTTTTCTATTCAATCTTAGGTTTTTAAATGTTTCATGGAAGATTTCATTGTTGACTAATTTTTGTTGATTACCATCGTTACTAATCCTTGTCACATAAGTGCAACAGGGATAGAAGTGGAGATGTATATTTAAAAAACTATTCTTCAAGCTTAGTAAAGAAAACAACTATCCGCTGTATTGTTCTTAACCTGAATCTCTGACGAGAATAGACCTACAACCACTAAACTGGCAGAATAAATACTATTGACCAGATCATCACTGCTTTAATTTTTTATGGGCAGCTTGAAAGTTCTTGTTATACGAGACACCACAAATTAAATATTTTGTTTTAATTACACGCTTATTAACACAGTTTTTGAATTTTTATTAATTTATTTTTTTTATTAATTTATTTTTAATATATTGTTTTTGTAAATATTTTCTTAATTTTATTATTTTTACACCTTTTGCCATTTTCCTATCCCTGATGCACATAATACTGTATAAATAAGTTAATATCTTAAATATGTATATATTTTGTGATTTAATCTTATTGAAAATGTTTACAAAATTCCTGCATGAACTACAAGTATCTGATATTGGTATTTAGGTATGATTGTTTGCATATTTAAGTTAAGCACAAAAAAAAACATGTTCGATACTAAATATTTCTGCATGTAACAATTTATTGGCATTATTAGGTATCTGCAGATATTTAATACAAGTACAGCAACTAATAAATATTTAGTAGATGTAAATTTGTTGGTATAAATAAGCATAATATGGGGGAATTTATATATTCATGTCTGTATATTAAGGATATTTCAATAAAAGGATTTATTTATTTATTGATTTTGATATTAAAGCATAATTGCAAATTATATTCTAACTAAATTAACCCGGTATAGACTAGAGTTTCAAGTATAAATCGAAGATTTACAGAATTTTATTAAGTACTAGCTGACCCGGCAAACGTTGTTTTATCATAAAAATTATGTCTAGGAAATATTTTTTTACAACGAAAAATACGTAAACCATATGTGTTCTATGGTATGCAGATATATCTTAGTTTAAAATTTCATCGAAGTTGTTACGTTATTTAGGTGAGGCATAAATTGTGCCTTTTGGTGAGTCACCTTAAATTTGTAGGAGTATAAAAATAGATGTTGACCGATTCTTAAACGTTTATTTCTGCATTGGCTGGACTATAAATTGTGTACAATTTTAAGAGAAGTACTAAAATCAATATCGATGCAAGTACATATCTAAAAAAGTGGGCGTAAGAGAAGGCTTGGTAAAGAAAAGTACCCTATTAATCATATCAGAGTCTTAGTTATATTATGTGAAAATTGCAAGAAGATCGGTCCAGCAGTCTGGTCTTTTGAGTGTGCTTGAAAAAAGGCGTGGCGATGAGGAGTATGAAACATATGAAATTTCATGAAAATCGGTCGAGCCATTTCGGAGGAGTTTAATCACAAACACCACGACACGAGAATTTTATATATTCAATTAAATTCCAAAGAACTTTTTTGATTATATTTTTCTTCAAAATTTCTTTCATTTAAGCACAATTTTAATTTTGTTACAATTCATCTAAATTCTTGTATTAATCTAAAAAATATTATTAAAACAAGTAAAAGTGCTATATTCGGCCGTGCCGAATCTTATATACCCTTCACAACGTGTAGTCATGCAATAACAATTGTTTGTATCACCATTCATCTCATATGAAATACGTACATACATACATATACAAAACATCCCATTGCAAAATTATAAATTGAGTTTACGTATGTGTTTCCAAAAAAAAAAAAAATATGTATTTAAAACAAAAAAATTTAAAAAAAAAATTTTTTTAAATATTAAAAAAAACTTTTAAAAAAATTAAAAAAAAATTTTAAAAGATTAAAAAAAATTATATAAAAAAAAATAATAAAAATATAAATCTATATATATAAAAGTGAAACTCTGTGTGTGTGTGTGTGTTAGCTATAGACTCCGAAACTGTAAAACCGATCGGGCTCAAACTTTGGTAAGTTGTTATACACATACCAGGGAGTGTTTATGGGTAAAAAAAGTGGGCGGGGCCACGCCCATAAAAAATTAGTTATCATTTTAAGCTACTTGCACATGACCGATTTTTCTGAAACTTTGCACACATATCGAGCTGTCATGACTTAATAATTTCGTGATAATAAAAGTGGGCGGGGCCACGCCCCTAAAAAAGTTTTAATTTTGAGGTACTTGCACTGGACTGATTTTTCTGAAACTTTGCACACATATTGAGCTGTCAGGACTTTATAATTTCGTGATTTAAAAAGTGGGCAGTGCCACGCCCATAAAAAAATTGGTATCATTTTGAGGTACTTGCACTGGACCGATTATTCTGAAACTTTGCACACATATTGAGCTGTTATGACTTTACAATTTCGTGATTAGAAAAGTGGGCAATGCCAAGCCCATAAAAAAAATTATAATATTTAGGTTTTTGCACTTGATATTCAATTAAAATTCAGAATGCTTTTCGATTCATTAAGGGGCGTAGCAACGCGCGCCGGGTTTGGCTAGTAATATATAAAATAAAAAAAAAATTTTTTGGATCAGCTGGGATTCGCAAACCTTAATTCGTGCGTATAAGAGTTGTCTAATGACAACCAATCACCAACTCCTTCATCTATAAGTTATCTCGCGTCATCGCATTGTATGCATTTTATATCACATACGCTTTTTGCATATTAAGTAACATTCTAGGCTTTTTGTGAATTAATTATCACAAGAGATCTATCAGAATAGATGGCTCTCATTACCTAAATGTCATCGATAGCTAAAAAGCAAATTTTTTTTTTATGAAAAAATTTTTTAAATATTTAAATTTTATTCTTGCCAATACTTTTAAAACTATATTACGAAAGCTTTTCCTAATTTATAAAACTTTTTTTTATAAAAATATAAGCCAAAAAAGTACACAATACAGACACAGTTATCGATAGAATTAAAAAAAATATATAATTTGTCATCTCTGGCATTTAAACTAAGTTGAGTTGTTCTCTCACGGATCACGACGCTTAAAAATAAACCTGCTTTTTACGTTGTATGACTCTGAGCATTCTACGCGTTGTGTTCTGTAACTTGGTTCAACTTTTTTGAGAGGGGCATGCGATCCATGGACACTCAGCTTAACGGATACTTCTTGCTCATGTTCTAACACGTACGTCATTTTATTTTTAAAACTCTAAACCACGTGGTTCTTTGCTATTTTATGAGCATTAGCAGACACCATTAAATTGATTTTGCCACATACTATTGCACCAAAAAACACAAAAACAGCAGACACCTGTATTTAGTTTAAGTTTTAAGTAGGTGTATGTGTGTTAGAGATGGTAAAATATTTTAACGCTTATAATTTCTAAAGTACTTAACAGATTCTAATAAAGTGTATCAATTGTATTACTTTAAAGTGTTACCTTTTAAATTGTGTATTTAGATTAAATCGGTTGCAAAACAATGTAAAAAACAATTATTAAATGTTTTGAATATTTCAGTAAATCCAACGCTTAATTCTGTTACACGGTGTTTTAAGTGTTTAATTAACCAGTTGTACGCTGTAAAAAATATTTTGCTCACCCTTATTTAATACATATTCTTTTCACAAATTCACAATTTTTTTTAAGTACATTATACAAGCATCTCGTTGTTGCTATAGCAAATTCAGTTCAGAACCAAAAAAAGAATTATTTTGTAACTTTTCACTATTACACTTAAGCTTTCCGACTATTGTTTACTCTTGAACCTACCTAAATATCATTAAATGGTTTGGTGGATAGTTGTTTGACCGATAAAGGTTCAAAATGCAGCAATAAAAAATAATTCAAAAATTATCACATAACCGATCACGTCAGAGCAGCGACGATATGAACATAAAATTAATTTATATAAAATTTTTACAGAGATATAAAACAAATTCATACCTAAAAATCTTGCTTATAGTTTTAAATATTATTTTATAAAATCATCCTGTAATTCGAAAGATTTCTTGTTGTGCATACAACACAACCAATTTTGCCACACACACACCTATACCAACAGCTGTTATCGAATTGACACGACACACAGAGGAGTATTTGGCCTGAAAAGCTGGCCAAAATTATTAAACGTGTTTTTTGAATTAAAAGTTTTAGTTTTTTGATAGTTTTAGGTGTAGTATAATATAAAAAATCTAGTGGCGGATTTTGAAAAAATTACACTGCGCAACAAAAAAATTTTTGTCTGCCCTAGAAATAAAATTATGTGGACTATATGGATATTGATGCCCTTAATTCAAATCTGTTTTTCGTTTTTCCCTAGAAGGTAAGGATTTTCTTTTAAAGGCATGGCATATATCACCCCCTAAATCGTTGGGTTGTCTAAAATATTTTGTCATAACTTGAAAACGGGTTCTCTGATTTAAATAGCAAGAGGATCAAAAGATGCACCGGAAAATTTTGCTTAAACTAACTCAACACATTTCTTTTCTATCTATTACTATATCAGAGTTATTAAAAATTTAATGGCGAAAAAAATTTTTCCTGCAAAATTCGTCAAACTTTTTGTTTTTAAAATGCAATAAAAAAAATTAGAGAACCAAAAAGTTTTAATTTTTAAGATTTTTTTAAAAGCCACATTCCTAAGGAATAAAAGACGGTATAAACAGTAAACCTCAATTAACAAATGTTGATTTTAAAAGTTTAAACTTATTCTTGACAGACTGTATGTACTTGCATATATGCATCATATGTATGATTTACGCTCTAATTCAAAAAAAAAAAAAATGTAAACCTTTCACAGAAAAAAAAATCATTGTTAAGTATTTATTCGTTAAGTCGTAAAAAAAATATCATAAAAACATCCAGAAGCGGAAAAAACATTTAAATCTCATATAACTTTCTTCACTTTCCTGATTTTAGCAGGGTCTCAGAGCTACAAATCGCAAGTAGAAGTCTTCAAAATTTACAATATAATGTAAAATATTGTTGTCTATCGAGCTGCGTACTTAGTTTTTAAGATTTCTTAAAATTCAGTTTTGCCTTTTTGGCCAGCTTTTTAGGCTAAATACTCCTCTGTGCGATAGTAGAAAAGAAATTTTCACCCAAAAGCTTAATCAGTATCATGTGAAAAAGATATGTTCAAGGTATTCAATATAAAATACACTTACTTACTGACATAAACACAATGGATACATTTTAGGTAAAACCATGAACATAAATACGTATGCCCAGCAAAAAAACTATGACAAAAAAGTTATTTTGCAGGAGTTTAACTGGTGACGAAGTTTTATGATTATAACAATAACGTGTCTTTGGAGATAATGTGTTCACACATATACTTGTATACATGAGAACTGATCCCCGTTCTAATCAGTGCATAAAACGCATGCATATTTGGTGAAAAGCATCGGATGTTTCATGAGTTGATTTTGTTTGCTAAAGATATTCATATTACATTCATTGTTAAGAACAACATTTCTGACAAATTACTTAGGATTAAGGGAATCATTTAGAATGAATGCTGTTGCACTACTTTTCAATTCTTCCAATTGTGTTTGCTGGGTACAAGCATATGCCATCGATAACGTTGTGATGTGTAAACCGCAAGTAATAATGTGAAAGCAATTTCAAATGCTCACTCAGATAGATTATTTTAATTAAGATGGGGAATATCTATCTATATATATAAAAGTGAAACTCTGTGTGTGTGTGTGTGTGTGTGTGTTAGCTATAGACTCCGAAACTGTAAAACCGATCGGGCTCAAACTTTGGTAAGTTGTTGTACACATACCAGGGAGTGTTTATGGGTGAAAAAAAGTGGGCGGAGCCACGCCCTTACAAAATTAGTTATCAGTTTTAGCTACTTGCACTTGACCGATTTTTCTGAAACTTTGCACACATATCGAGCTGTCATGACTTAATTATTTCGTGATAAGAAAAGTGGGAGGGGCCACGCCCATAAAAAAGTTTTAATTTTGAGGTACTTGCACTGGACCGATTTTTCTGAAACTTTGCACACATATTAAGCTGTCATGACTTTATAATTTCGTGATTAAAAAAGTAGGCGGGGCCACGCCCATAAAAAAAGTTCTAATTTTGAGGTTCTTGCACTGGACCGATTTTTCTGAAACCTTGCACACATATTGAGCTGTCACTACTAAATAATTTCGTGATTAGAAAAGTGGGCAGTGCCACGCCCATAAAAAAAAGGTATCATTTTGAGGTACTTGCACTGGATTGATTATTCTGAAACTTTATGACTTTACAATTTCGTGATTAGAAAAGTGGGCAGGGCCACGCCCATAAAAACAATTATAATTTTGAGGTACTTGCACTGGTCCGATTCTTCTGAAACTTTGCACACATATTGAGCTGTTATGACTACAATTTCGTGATTAGAAAAGTGGGAAGGGCCACGCCCATAAAAAAATTATAATTTTTAGGTTTTTGCACTTGATATTCAATTAAAATTCAGAATGCATTTCGATTCATTAAGGGGCGAAGCAACGCGCGCCGGGTTTGGCTAGTTACAATATATAATGCACTTGAAAATAGTTATTATTGAAGGATGCATATTGGCATATAATTTTGTTTGCGTATGTGTGTATGTGTATAATTATAAATTTTTGGAGTATAGAGATCAAGGTGTAAAATTTTATTAGATGAATTAAAAATGAACATTAAGACGAAATAGAGCATATATGATATAAAATTTTCATAAATATATGAGTGTAAGAGAAAACATATTAATGTAACACAAAATGGCTGTAGGGAAAATAGTGCTTATTTTAGCTATTCTAGATTGTAAAATAATTAGCTCTGGACGGTATTGAGTTTCTCAGTATTGCTTTACTGAGTTCGTCTCTCTGAAAAATACCCAAGACTCTTTGAAAAAGACTTAAAAAAAATAAAAATAAATTATGTTTAGTAATTTAAGTCTTAAAGTAAAAATTAATTTAACTAAAATTTACGGAATTTCATTTCTAAACTATTAGATTTAATTCAAAATAATCCCCTTAGCTTTTTATATTAATTAAGACCCGATAAACAATTTTCAACAATTGGCAGCTGAACAAAAACAAACACTGCATTGACAAAAGTTAGAAATATGTTGGCATGTCCTAGTTAAAGGACAATTACTCAATATTGTTGAGCAACAACTACACAAATGACAGATGCAGCAAAATCGTACATCATTCGACGGTGAATAATTGTAGTATTCAATGGAAAAGAAGGGATTCCCAAAATTAATTATGAATTAATTTATGTTTATGTTAGTTCGTATTATAATATAAAAATTAATGTGTGTGCGTTGCCTAAGTTTTGAATATGATTCGGTTAAGCAATCCAAAGACTTGTGCTGTATATTAAAAATTGACGTTGTGACTAAAGGCTCCGATATCTTAGCTGAATAATCTTTCTTCCACGGTTAGATCTGGCAAACTGAATCCTGTTATATAAATACGGAAGTTGTTCAGATGTAACGATTTTACGCAAAAAGGTAAGGCATTTAAATTTTAAGAAATTCCTAAATTCCATATGGAAAATCTGATAGGAGCATACCGATATATGATCACGGTGCCCCCTTTGGAATATATATCTTGCGATATTGTTCTATGCAGCATTTAGTTTATTAAAGTCTTTATAGCCACAGTTCGCAAAAAGCTCACAACCATATAGAAGTCATGGGATAAGGTATGTTTTCGCTAATAGCATGCGTATAGAAAATGGAGTTGAATCTTTAGCAGCCCATAGGTTACGAATCATACCATGTACTCTACCCACGACAACGTTAATATGATTTGACCAAGTCAACTTATCATTAAACGTAACACCTAGGTTAGATGCAGAACTAACAAGACTAATATCTTTATCATTAATTCTTATATTTACGTTATCTGGTGTAATTGTTTAGAAACTCTTAATCAGACCTGCATACACATACAACGTGAGCCAAAAGAAATCACCCTATTGGAAGATGCTCTAATTTTTGCAAATGGCGGCCAATGTCAAACTTTTTTTGAATTTTGTATTTCAGACAGATGTAGAATACAAGTAAATAAGCCATGGAGCGATACACTGCCTAAGAACGCGGAATAATCGTCTCGAGGCCGCAGTGAACGATTTTTAGACCAAAATCATAATGAGCAATGAGGCTCATTTCCACCTCCAGTGTTTACGTAAACAAGCCTGAGATCCTGGAAGCCCTCAAGGACACGAGAATCTGTTGCCCGAAGTTCTTGCCGAGGTAGGGAGAAATGCCATAAAACTAGCCCGTATATCAATCAATTGTGATGGCGACCATTTGGCCGATATCATCTTCTCAACTTGACCGATAAAATACTAAAGGTTCAAATAAGCATAATCGAAAAACAGAATCGAAGTTTTTCATTTAGAAAAAAATTAGAGCAAAACAACATCGGAAGACTTCTTTTGGGCCACCTTATATAAGACATTGTTCTTGAAAATTATCTAGAGGATATAATTGAGATTTATTTGTAAAAATTTCCAACGCAGTTGGCTAAAAATTTTTCAATTGATTTAAAAATATTCGTATGTAAATAAGTTTGCTAATAAAATGAAAGTTGCACTTTATCAACTAAAACTATACTGGACGTTGTGTTCGAATCAATACTATATAGACCGGAATATTGTAGTTTGTTTAATTAAAATTTTTATGTTAACGATTTCCCTTTACCAAGGAATATTACAACAAGTTAAGACTACTTTCGCTTCGGGACATCTGAGCATAGAACTTTACTACCATCTTACAAATTATGGAGCTAATCTCTATTAACGAACCCGGATGTTTGTCAATTTTTTATAAAATATTTCAAAAATAAATAAGAATGCTATATTTGGCCATACCGAACCTGACAATAACCTTCACCATTATCTACATAAGTATAGCGGCCAAATTATAGCTAAGCCTAGATTTCAGATGCTGTATGCCATTTTGTATTATTATTTACGAAATAATCTTTGATTTTCAATTTTTACATCGTTAGCAGTATTCTAATAGTTTTTTTTTTCGTGAAGGGATAAAAATGCCTGATGCATCTCAGATACTGTCGTCACAATTCTGGTATGTAGAGCTTGCGTCTACTAAAAATCCCCTTTTTCGAGCCGTTCCCAGTCCTAGGACTAGTATTCTAAAGGGTGATTTTTTAGCTATTATCTTTTTGGCAACACTGGCTTAAACAGCTGACGCACGTTTCGTGTTTTGTTTCACTGTCAAACATCCTCAGTTTGGTCTATAATTTAACCATGAATCGTCTTACAAACGAACAACGCTCGCAAATTATTGAATTTTATTCTCAAAATGCGTGCTCTTTTAAGAAAGTTCATCGCGCGCTTCTTATCGAAAGATTGTGTTCAGCGACGAAGCTCATTTGTGGCTCAATGGGTACGTTATTTAGCAGAATTGTCGATTTTGGAGTGAAGATCAGCCAGAAGCATTGCAATACCAATGCATGTAGAAAAAGTCACAGTTTAGTGCGGTTTATGGGCTAGTGGCATCATTGGACCGTACTTCTTCAAAGATGATGCGAATCGTAACGTAACTGTGAATGGTGAGCGCTACCGTGAGATGATATCCAACTTTTTTTGCGCAAAACGCAAAAGCTTTACTTGCATTACATGTGGTTTCAACAAGACGGTGCCTCATGCTACACAGCACTCTTAACAATGGACTTATTGAGAGGCAAGTTCGGTGAACATTTTATTTCGCGTTTGGGACCGGTCAATTGGCCGCCTGCGATTTAACGCCTTTAAACTGTTTTTGTGAAGCTATGTTAAAGCTCATGTCTATACACACATGCCCGCTTCAATTGACGCATTGGAAGAAAACATTGAAGCATTTATTCATGAGATACCGGCCGAAATGTTGGAAAGAGTATGCCAAAATTATCACGGTTAACATTTGCATGAAATAATCTTCAAACATTAAATTATATGGACCGTACTATCGATTCAAATAAAGATTTCATGCATTTTTCTGAATTTTATGTGTTTGCGAGATGTGCAAAATGTGGGAGCTTTTAAAAGTTGATTTCAACCCACACACGGACATAAATCAAGCAAACCCCAAGCCATAAGCTTTCAGAAATGAATATTGTATAAATAATAAATGGAATCACAAAGCCGTATATACCCTTGGCATTATAACGGGTAACGGGCTTAAAAAAATATACAAATTACTAAACAAAAACCTTAATAAAATTAAAAAAATTCTAATTTTAAAAATTTACAAAAAACCGAAAAAAATAAATTATTAATACATATATGCTGAAAGAAGCATATCAGGTCAAATTAATGCATTTATTTTAAAATTTTACATTAATAAATAAAATTCCATGAACACATTTTTAAAATTTTTCTGAAAAAAAATACAAAAACAACTAGTTTATTTTATTATATCTAAAGAAACTCGTTTAAATTTAAATTATATCAAAAAGTTCACCAAAATTAAGAAATTTTTGTTTTCAAATTTTAAACATTAAGAATCCCTTCCTTAGCACATCTTAAGCACAACAACAAATCAAACTTTTTCTTTTTGCACTTCAGTTGTTATGAATAAACTCGTATGTACTCGTACATTCATACAAATGCATGTCATGGTTATGTAAAACTTTTCAATTAAAATTGTAAAATAAAATCACTTTAAATTCTTACCTCAATATCACCGCTGTCGGGATGACGCATTACAAATGCTGATGGCACAACACCCGGTATTTCCTGTTGCGGTATAAACAGCAACGAATGATGGAAGATTGCATTCAATAGAAGACTCATAACTACAACTGGCTTGTATTTACCGAACTTGTCAACAAGAAAACCTAAAAGAATTTAATACGCAAACATACATAAATATTGTAGTACAGAAAAAAGATGGAATAAATAAATAAAAGAGTAAATGGAAAATTTTTCAATTCAATAGGTTTCCACATTTTTCAGTGAATGTGTGTGTGATTGTTTGTTTTTATTATGGTGCACTGTAATAGATGTATTTAGTAACAAACACTGATAACAGTAGAATAAAGCATTACAAATTTCTTGCAAATACGAATGTTATGGAAAATTTTTAAAATTTATAGAAATAATCGAAAAATTTTCATAGATAAAAAAATTATGGAAAATTATATGCATTAAGAGAATTTATCGTAAGTTTTAAAAGGGTTAGTAAAGTTTCTATATATATAAAATCTATAAATTATTTTGCTTTAATAAAAAATATATAGACAATTTTAAACAAACAAAAACTTTGAACTAGTCAAACATTTTCTATTGAGATAAATTTTTAAGGGAAATTTATTATTGAAAAAAAAAAACAAACTAAATGAAACATTTATTATGTATCAAGAATAATCATAAAATAAAGAAAACCTTTTATAATTAAAAACATTGACCATAAATGCCCAAATCATTTAAATTTTTTTATTGCAAAATCATTGGCGCAGAAAGGTATGTCTAAGGGAAGCAAGACCTCTTATATTAATTAAAATTTTTTTATACATTTTATATTCTTTATTAGTTACTAGCCAAACCCGGCGCGCGTTGCTACGCCCCTTAATGAATCAAACTGCATTCTGAATTTTAATTGAATATCAAGTGCAAAAAGCTAAAAATTATAACTTTTTTTAATGGGCGTGGCATTGCACACTTTTCTAATCACGAAATTGTAAAGTCATAACAGCTCAATATGTGTGCAAAGTTTCAGAATAATCGGTCCAGTGCAAGTACCTCAAAATGATACCTTTTTTTATGGGCGTGGCACTGCCCACTTTTCTAATCACGAAATTATTAAGCTATGACAGCTCAATATGTGTGCAAAGTTTCAGAAAAATCGGTCTGGTGCAAATACCTCAAAATTATAATCTTTTTTTATGGGCGTGGCCCTGCCCACTTTTCTAGTCACGAAATTATATGGTTGTGACAGCTTAGTATGTGTGCAAAGTTTCATAAAAATCGGTCCAGTGCAAGTACCTCAAAATTAAAACCTTTTTAGGGGCGTGTCCCCGCCCACTTTTCTTATCACGAAATTATTTAGTCATGACAGCTCGATATGTGTGCAAAGTTTCAGAAAAATCGGTCAAGTGCAAGTAGCTAAAAATGATAACTAATTTTTATGGGCGTGGCACCGCCCACTTTTTCCACCCATAAACACTCCCTGGTATGTGTACAACAACTTACCAAAGTTTGAGCCCGATCGGTTTCACAGTTTCGGAGTCTATAGCTAACACACACACACACAGAGTTTCACTTTTATATATATAGATTATAATGATGGGAATTATAGCCCACTTAGAACAGTGGTCTAACTAGGCTAATTAAAAATACATTTGTCTAATTCACAAGGTCTCTTAAGTGTCGTATTGTCATAATGTTATGATTTTTAAAAATTTCAAACAACTCTAAAAAATAAGCACAAACTATTCAAAATGTTTCACTGATTTTAAATATTTTGAGAAATTTTGACTTTATGACAATACGACACTTAGGACACTCTTGTGAATTGCTCAATTGTATTAATTTTTTTAAATAGAGAATTTATTAAAAATGTTTATCGACCAAGATTTCTATTACCTTTCAAAAGCCAAACTTATTAAAAATGTCTTGAAGGGTCTATTTTGTTAGACTTTTTCCCAATTAAAAAACTGGAAATTAATTTTGAAATCCATGGCACATTTTATATTATACACTCGCCTTGATGTTATCGTACTCCAGATTATCTAGCACCAATACTCCAGTCTACCCTAATTCACGGTGAAAAAGTATATGCCAGAAATTCTAGGCCAAAAGGGACTTTAATACCAAACTTATTTGATGACTATGTCTGTAAAGCTCTGCGCTAATGGACATTATTTCACCAGTATTTGTTACAAATCGTGATTTTTTTTGAATTCATTTTTCTATTCTATTTTAATCTTTATTAATCATTGAATTTTTATTTTGTCGAACTTTTCTGTTTATATTAACATTCTTTATTTTTACAAAGAATTTTTAATTGTTGTATTTTTACCGACACTAGCCGAGTGGAATGCATTTTCGAAACCAGCTACGATTTCATCATCAGCACTCTCTGATCGGTGGTTATATGTTGGTTATAAATATCATCTATTTAACTCCCGGGACTTAAGTTAATTGAATTCGGTAACTACTTTAGTTTTTCCTTTTTCATATATTTTACCACAATGAGTTAGATTGAAATTTTAAACCAATCAGCAAGCCTTTTACTTTTTGTTTGTTATTATCTTTCATTTTATCACTATTTTTGTCCTGCTCTATTATTAATAATAATATTTAAATTAATATTTAAAGATATCTTGATTAGTTTAAAATAAACTGTATAAAATGAAATTCGTGTTTGCATTCCTGAAAATTTTGTAGAAATACATAACTGAATTTGTTAAAGGAAATTAAATGTTTTAAATTAATTAGATAATTGCAAGACTTCGAAATAGACGAACAATAAAGCCCTTCAGAATGAGGATGCTGATGTAATTTTTAGTGAGACCTCGAACAAAAAAAGCCTCAAAAACTATTAAGACGCCCCTGGTTAGCAAAACGAATGTGAACAAAACATTATGAAAACAGATCCAAGGCCTGCATTGCAAAATTCAAGTATTTTAAAGTCTCTCGTAAAACCAAAAAAATAGAACAGGAATCGTCATAGTAAAATAAATTATTCAGAACGTAGCAAATCAGATCGATAATCTTATGCAGTTACTTGAAAGTGTTTTAAAGCTTAATAGATGTTCCTGTGTAAACGAATCAACACAGATATGAGAAAAGACGTCTGGACATATCAGGAAAAAAATAAGACCTTTTCGGTGAATGTTTTACCCCAGAACCTAAAGTTGCTTAGGAAAATCGATTGGTGTAAAATAAATATCATTGAGTAGACTTTTTATATCTGAGAATAAAAAGGGAGACTGCCATGTGTAGATAAGCGGACATATTGCTTCATCAGAAAATCAGGCTGGCAGTAAAGGTACTTTATTAAGAGTACATTTAGCTCGGGGACTGCTTTGATGGCACGATAAAAAAAAACTTAAAATGGCCAAGAGGTTAATATAGAGATAAAACTTAACAGTACAGGTAGACTCTGATCAAGTATGAATGCTATGAAGGCGATCTTAGTCTACAAAAAATGCTGATAGTAACGAAGAACTTAGTGATACAGAAGATTAAGTAAAAATAGACTAAAGCCTAATATTGTCACAACCCTTAGTAAAAAAACGAACGATATTAATAGATGGTCGAACATAATTGGGTTATGAAATGGAGCCATACAGATAGTACTCTGCTTCGGTATCGTATCTTTAAAAGAGAGTGCTACTTTAGAACATAAAGCATAGTGTATTTTTGCGAGGCAATTTCGATAATAAAAATTTGTTGTGCCACAAATAAAAAAACTCAAGTATTCATTATTTAATATTTTCATTGGACTTTTGTAAAAAAAAATGTAAATAATAAAAACAAAGATTGGGAAACAATCATCTGTTCTGTTAGTAAATTTCTTTATAACTCGATGTGGTAAGAAAATATGGAAATGACAAGGTAATTGTAATCAAATTTAATAAGTTAAAAACCTCTAAGTTTGATAGATAATATTTATATCCAAGACTTAATCACCGATCAAGGAGTGTTGATAATGAAAACGTATACCATTTGCAAATGTAGAATTCATTTTAAAATCAGCTTTTTTAAGTGTTGGACGTAAATCTATTAACTTCTTAGTGTTGATGAAATTAGAACTGCAGAAATTTTTGTTCTATTATTTTACGATTTTTATTAAAATTTATAACAAAAAATTAATTTACATTTTTTATGCAATTTTTTGTTTCTGACTGTTAAAAAATATTGTTAAAGTTTTCCCACAGTGCACAGTGGTTCAGTAGTAGGACATTGTGGTCAAATGACGATGTTTGATGGTGAACGTCAAATTGTAATCTGGCAAGCATAGTTTTAACACACAACTTCATAATGACTACGCGAGTCATGCGTGCTTTTAATCGTCTTTTTATCTTGCATAAACAACAATTGCAATCAACTGAGTCATACGTGTTGATGAATATGAGTACTGTAAGTACCTTTCATTTAAAAGTGCGTATAAGTATTGAAGACTTTTCAATAAGTTTGAATGCGTATAAATCAACGAAATAATGAATTATGATTCAAGTTGACTTACTTCATTAGTATTCGTTACAGATTTCTGGTACAGAGGGTCTTCGTCTCTACGAATAGATTCGTACCACATAAATATTTTCCACATATTTTATTTAGATTTTTAAAAGCGGCAGGCTCGTTCAACAGGTGAAAAGGAGCTTCATGCACAGAAAAAACTATATGTTCAGCAGCACTTTAGGACACGATTAGGTTTAATTTTCGACAAAGCTCAAAGTGGTTGAATTGGCACATCCAATCACGGAAATACCGCAAGATCATTTTTTTAAATTCGGATATATCAGCTGAAATAACTGGCTTAGATCAAGCAGTTATTGATCGGTGTCATCTGCAATGCCTTTCGCCGGGATAAAAAAAATTAGTAGTGTAGAATTTAGAGATTACTCGTTAGGAACCGCGCAAATGATTATTAGTACGTATCCATGGTACAATTTGCCTGCTTCAGTTCATAAAGTGGATCTGAAGTAGTTGATCACTGTCTACTTTCCATAGGCGAGCTCTCTGAAGAAACCGCTGAATCTTGTAATTAATTATTTAAGCAATTCAGACGAGACAACACGCGAAAAATGTCTCGTGTTGTCACTAACACTGATCTTTTGCATAGACTTCTTCCAAATTCCGACCCGTTGATTTCTTCTTTACGTCAATTACCACAAAAGAAAAAGTCTATGCTATCACCTGAGGCTTTTCGTATGTTAAGTTTTTAAAAATAATGTACAAATGTTATATTAAATTGACGTTATAAAATTTATTATTTTTTCTTTAATTACTAACTAACATTTTTGGTAAATAAATTATTATAATAATATGTTTACAGACTATATTTATCTTATTTTACCCTAATAACCCAAAAATACCGTAAACATAAACATTCATATTAATTTTGATGACTATAGCTGAGTGCACTACATATGACCGCCTTTCTTAGAAACTTGAACTACTGTGCAGTGCAGTCTTTAAAATCTTCTGTTTTTTTACATACATAAATCTGAGTATACAGATATGTATACACATAATAAGATAATTATTTTATTAATGAATTTTCTAATACACGTACATAAATTACAACACATATAAACATATTAGTTCTGCTAACATCTTTGTTTATATGTATTTGCATTTATTTAATAATTTTGGTAACTGCATGATATGCGAATGATTATATCTGTTATTTAGAATTTAATTGTGCTTTTAAAATTTAAATACTAAAAATCAATTTTAGCAATTAGCACTTGCAATAAATGTTGGATTTTAAACTTTAAGGGTTAGAAAGATACATACACTTTTATTTCAATTCAACTAAATGTTTGGAAATTTTAATACATTTATATACAAAAAAAAAAGTTACGTTACTGACTAGAGAGATCAAATTTAGACAGTGGGTTCCGCTTTTAATGTATATTTAGATTTACTAAGAAGGGGTTTTTGAAAATTCTTACTTAAAAGGGAATTAAAAAGGGTAGAATCGGTAATCTTCTATCCGATAAACTAACAATGATACAAATCAACTTGAAAAGGTATTGTAATATACTCAAAAATTAAGCTGACAGGTGTCTGTCACTTTTTGAATCTTCAACTTTTCTTACTTAACTTTTTTGGTACCACAAAAAGCAAGGAAAAAAATTCAAATTGTGTTAGTTAATTTGCGAAATAATATTAATGGGCACTTCGGCATTTCTTTTTAAATTTGCATGTATAAGGGTTAACATTGTCCCTCTAAAGACTTAACCAATTTTAATAGGATTGAGATTGCGTACCTTAAAAACGGTTGAATAAGAAGATAATATAAGATTTACGGCTTCTATATAAGCACTAAACGGTTTAGAAATGGTTAAAAAATGCTAAATTAATTATTATGCATTAAACTTTGTAAATAAAGATTGCCCTTTCAAGATTATTATTGCCTTTAAACATTTTAAGCACATCGCTAACAGAAATCATTATAAGTGTGCATTGCCGGAAATTTCCAAATATCGTCTCCCTTCAAGAACTGCTTTTTGCGAAAAATAGCATCTATTGGGATTAAGGTTCTCAATAATTTTGAGTAATTGTTTATCTATCACACTCTTCAAGTATACCTATAATAATTATTAAATTTATTTTATTTTTGCTCTTGTGTAAAAACTTCTACATAGACGATAGAATCAATAATTCCTTTTAATGTGGTTCTCTATGAGTTTATTTCAATAAATTATAATTATCGATTAGCAGAATAAAGAGAACGCTCTTAATACATTTTAATTTAATACACTGAAGTGGCACAATTTTAGTTGAAAGCTAATTCTAATTAAATGTACTTATTCCCTCTATTTATTACGCACTTTAATCGCTTGCGATTGATTTCATTACAGGTCATAAAGGCGAACTAATTACATAAACATAATAGATGAATTAATTACAATTTCAACGTGTTAATTGATATTGTATTTATGTAGGTCTAAAGGTACATGAAATATATGAGTTTATCAGCATGCCAGTTTTAATATATAAAACAGTTTGTAATGATAATGATGTTCGAAAGGAGATTAGGATAATTAAATATTTAATATGTAATTGATAAATATCGAAAATATTTAACACAAAATCTAAAAAAAAAACAAGTAAGAGTGCTATATTCGGTCGTGCCGAATCTTATATACCCTTCACAAAGTGTAGTCATGCAATAACAATTGTTTGTATCACCTTTCATCTCATTAATATGAAATACGTACATTCATACATATAAAAAACTTACATATATAAATACACCCTATAGTAAAATTATAAATTGAGTTTACGTACATATGTATAAATGTTTAAAAAAAATAATAATAAAAAATGAATAAATAAAAAAAAATAAGTAAAAAAAAATAAAATAAAAATATATATAAAAAAAATAAAAATTTAAAAGAAAAATTTTAATAAAAATTTTTAAAAAAAATTTGTTTGATTGAGCTGCGATTCGATGCAACGTCCATTCTGACCAGTATACGTTTGTATGTATGTATCTATGTGTGTATGTATTTATGTATGTATCTATTTATCTACGAGGTGGTTGTGGTTTTTTCCTCATATCTCAGTTGTTTATGTACCGATTTTTCTGATTTTCAATACTGATCTGCTTTTGAATATTTTTAATATTTTAATACCTCACGCGGGTACAGGCGATGTCGGGGGGCTTCAAAAGGTTGATTTCAACATACACACGGACAGACGGTCAGATGAACAGACGGACAGACTGACAATGCTTAATTGAATCCTATATTTATAAGCTTTCAGAAAATATATATATGGGGTCGGAAATGAAAATTGTAGAAATTTCACACGGAATGACAAACCTAAATATATATGTATACCATTTTTCACTTTTGTGTGAAGGGTATAACAAAAACGCAATAATTAAGAAGTAGATTGTGTTTTAAAAAAATTTCTCTAATTTATTGTTTATGTGAGGAAAGTCGTCAGTAGCAGAAGAAATCTCTCACTAAGTAAAACCAATCTCACACCCATACAAATAAAATATCACTTAACAACAACAACAAAAGCAACAAAACATCTTTGTAAATATTTCATGTCAGACAGACAGACAAAGAATATACAAAAATAATTAACTGACAGGTAAACACGTTATATGACAGATGTGAAGAAAAACACTTTTTTTATAAAAGGCACACGATTTAGACAACAACATTTTTATTGTAACGCGCACAATTACACACACACACACACACACACACACGCATTCAAAATATATTATACACTCTCCTTGTAAATAAACTTCCTTGAGTAGAGATAAGATTAAGAAACATACAGACATTGAGAACAGACAATCCATCAGTCAGTCAGCAGCCAGTCGAAAAGGGAGTGATAAAAACATGTTTCTGTTTGATTTATTATTCATTACAAAGTAGAAATTATGACGAGATATACAAATTTACGTTTTTTTTTAATTATGCATGTGTTTAGTTTTTTTTATAAACAATATTTAGCTTTCGACGTTTTCCAAGGTTCAGGAAGGCAGACACACATACACACGTACGTATGTAAATATTAATAAAAAATGATGGCTTGAACTAAAGTTTAGTTCCCTAGTGAAATAAAACTTTAACAAAGTTCTTAATTATAAGTATTTCTCTAGAGGTTTTTTGTCTAATTTATCATTAGCTCACAGTTCGTAATTAGTTTTTAACATTTTTATAACATATTGAAATTTTTAAATGAAATTTGTTAGATGAAACTTTTATAAAAACATACATATATACACTATTATATAATTAAGCAAAATAAATAAAAATTTCTGTGAAACTTTTCCATAGTGAATTTTTTTAATAAATGCAATTTGATTTTTATATATTTACTGCCGTATTCATAAAAAGTATTTTATGTTTATTGAAGGTTTATTTGAAAGGCCTTTAATAAACCTAAAGTATTTTTTATGAATCAGGCAGTAAGTTTTTATTGCGGAGTATACGCACTTTAGAAATCAATGAATATAATAAAATATTTTGTAATATAAAATTCCCCTTAAAGTACTCAAAAGTGGTGATTATAATACGGAAGACAAAGATCGGACAAAGATTGCAGGAATAATCCCATCAAAAGATTGTTGTTAAACTGAATATGAGTTTGCAAATTTATTTATCGCTACTTTGTGACAATTTCAAAACGCTTGCGAGCAATAGGATTCATTCGAAAGCATTGATATTAGGCACCATACAAATAAAAACCAAGAGACCTTAGACTCTATTTTGTATGTTCGAATTTCTGCTTCAAGCTTTAAAAAAAATAATTTTTGCACTGAATCAGTACTACCGATGAAATCAATCTATCACCATAATGAGGTGGTTCGTATGTACACCCCGGCCAACCAACTGATTCGACATCAAATATCCAAACGCCCAAAATATGCAACCAGACATGAAACCGTTCTATTCCATAATGACAACGTTTGGCCACATATTGTAATACCTGTTACAAACTGTTTTAGAAGTTTTACCTCTACAAACTTATATTTGTTTTTTTTTTTAATGGAGAACACTATCACTAGGATACATTTCACTACAGAATAGGGTAAATATTCGATTAAGAGAACGAATCAATTTTTCCTCAAAAGATTAGCAGTTATTTTGGCTTGGAATCTATATGTTGCCAGACAGATGGGAGAAGATCATGTCCTATACTTAGGACAAATTTATATTGCACAATAAAAAACTTTAAAAAACTCCTTAATTTTTAAGTTACATACCCAATATTTTATTTTTAATTAAAATTTATTTACAAAATTTTCAAAACAAAATTTTTGGGTTACAGAGAATTTGCCAAAAAAAACTTCAAATATTTCTCGTCTCTTTTTTCTGAAATCAAGTTTACATATGGCATTAGTAGGTGCAGTTTGGGGAAGTTTAGGATGTGACAATCTCATCTAGTAGCGAGATATGGAGGGCAATTTGAAGACTTATCATTAATATGCCTTTATCGTTTAGAGCATAGGTGCCCATTTTATCAAACAATTATTTATAAATCCACCTCTTTTAATTTTTGGCTTTTTAATTTAGTCGTTCGTCGTGAGATAGTGACGAGCGGACATAGCGCCTGTGTTGATATCCATTCAAACACAGTGCGTAAAAAAATTATAGTGGAATTAGAAAAATATTTTATTTTTAAAAAGTCAAATTTAAAACTCCAAATTTTATTGAAAATTTTCCATTTTAACAAGTAAAAAAATAATAAATTTACTGCATTTTCATTGGTTTTTTACATCGAAAACAATTTCTTGTATTAAATTTTATTGGAAATCTTTATGTATATTTTTTCTTTTAACTAAAAATAGCAAACTCAGTGTGATTTGTAATATTTTACATTTTAAAAAACCAAAACAGTTTTTTGTGAATAAATTTTGAAAACAATCTGTGAGCTTATTTTTTCAAAGCACTGTCCTTTAAAGTTCTCTCGTCAATACGGCTGCAAAACATTTTTGGGCATCTACGGTTTAGAGCACAAGAGTTATATAAGCACTTCACTGTCTTAGAGCAAATATTAAAATTCCTTTTTCACATAGACCAGGTGGATAAACGTAACCTTTATGGTAGTACTAACCCTTCGAAAAACGTTATTACTAAATAGCACTTCTTGAATCGCTAACTTAGTGCCTAACTTCTTCTCAAAACATATTTAGGATTCTTGATTTGTATATGCGCTGTCCCATTCTTTTGCTATTAAAAAGCTCTAATTTCATTCCTACCAGAAATAGCTTAATCATGACTTTCCCTTACGCACTGCTGAAAAAGATAGCAGCCGGTAAGGGAGAAATGTAAAGAAAAACTTATTAAAAAAATAAATTTGTTTTATTTTGTAGGGCTGAAATAATAACCAGTACAAAATACATCCTTTTTGTGCTTTTGTATGCAAACAATTTAAATATTTCCATAGATGAAATAAGGTGGGGAAATAAAGTCTTTACTGTTCAAAAAATTTCGAAAATTTTTTTGTTAGGAACTTTAAACATTGAACAAGCGCAGCTGGTACAGTAGTTAAATAATAGAGTGTGTTAAGTGTACATCAGATTATGTTTGATAACAACAAGGTTCATAACAAAAAGTGTAACAATAAATATTATATCGTATAAGCTTAATCTATCGTGTTAGAAATCAATAAATTGCGCTGAACTTTAATATCGTGAGTTTTTAGTGCTATTTTTTTGCAATAAAAAAAACACGGGTTTATGTAAAGAAAGTAAACCTACTTTTATAAAAGTTATAGACTTAACATCCTTAAAACAAAAATTTATTTTTCGTAGTATAGTTTTAGGGGTTTAATATAAAAGTATTTATAGTTTTTTCTTACCTGTGATAGGTGGACTTAAGAATGTCGTAAAAGGCAGGGCTAAATAAATAATGGCAATTTCCTCTACTGTTAAACCAATCGATTGCATGTGTATGGTCAAGTAGGGCAGCAATGAAGAAGTAGCTGAAAAAGAAGACAAATTTAAATTATTTTAAGATAATATTGAAAAAAAACTACTAAAATGGAAGAAAAATTTATTTAGCTGCTTAAATATGGAAACATAATACTTGGAAAAATTATTAACACCAGATTTTTGCTATATAAATTTAAATAAAAGATCTATAAGATCGTCAATTTGGAATACGAAACATTAATCTTAGGAAATTTTATCTAACTTTTTGTTTGTGTAAAAAGTCTATCTTCAAATTAATACAGAATGAATCGACTTCAAATACTGTAAATATAGGATTTTTATCAGTGAATTTAAGCTTAAAACCTTTCCCCATCCCTTTTGATGATTATATTAGTGCCGGCGACTTGTTAGTAAAATAACTTCAATTAACAAAGCTATAACCATTACTTTGAAACGTGTCCTTGCTTTTTGGGTTATGCAGGACATGTAAGTATTTAATTACGTAAATAATACAAGCACATACAAACACTCGCACCTAAACTCATACTAAAATAAACCTTTAGGGCACCTGCAAACATTTATTTTAACATTAACAAACTTATACAAGTAAACATGTACACCATCCATACCTTTGCACAAGCGATCATACAACCACACATATATCTTGCCATTAGTAATTATTACGCTAAAGGATAACAGCTACAACAACATTATAATTTAAACGAAACTAGTGTTGCCATTTAAATGATTAAATTATACCGGATACGTACATATCTCTGTGTAGGTATATTGAACTAAATGAATAGTATTTATATACGAGTTGAAAAAATAATTATAAATAACAACACTTATGAGCATGTAGGGGAAAAATTATATTGCAATTCTTTACGCATTTATTTTTATATTTATAAATATATTTTTTATACAAATAATAATACAAATATAAAATACTTAAGGCTGTTTTCGTTTGCGTATTAATATTCTCTACATAAATACAGTTTTTTTAAAGAGATAAAAAATATGTACTTGCACAAACACATTTATGCAAATAAGTTAAAATATTCGTTGCAGTTTGAGTACACAAACCAAATTAAATAAAATATAATCACCCGACAAGGCCATTTAGTGCAAAACAGCGAAAAAATATAAAAATATAAATATAAGCGAGAAAAATAAAAAAAATATAAATTGTAGAAGAACGCCATTCACAGGGTAACAATTTAAATATGAGAATTATTATTAAATATGGCACCATTAGTTGGCACTGAAACGCTGAGTGCGAGCCAAGGCCATTAAAAAAATCATTCTGTATTATATTAAAATAATTATAATTTGTGATTAATTTTTAACACTTTTACGCCTTTACTATATTTTCGAAGCCTTTCATTTAAAAGTTTTAAAAATAATTGTTTAGCTATAGTGTGTCGTTTCGGCAGTCTGAAAAATGCTGAATCGTTCTCTGTCGGAGACTCTGATCTATAATTTGATAGTTATATTAAAAACAAGTAAGAGTGCTATATTCGGCCGTTCCGAATCTTATATACCCTTCACAACGAGTAGTCATTCAATCACAATTGTTTGTATCCCCATTCATCTCATATGAAATACGTACATATATATAAAACACATACATATATGAAAACATCCCATTGCAAAATTATAAATTGAGTTTACGTTTCCAAAAAAAGAAATTAAAAAAAAAAAATATTAAAAACAAAAAAAAAATAATAAAAAAATATTAAAAACCGTAAAAAAAATTACAAAAAAAAATATTTAAAAAATTAAAAAAAAAAAATTAAAAGAAAAATTAAAAAAATATATATAAAATATATTAAAAAAAAATATAATAATAATACAAATAATATATCAAATAAAAAAAAATTGTTTTGGCTCAGCTGGAATTCGATGCCACGTTTACTCTAACCAGTATATATGTATGTTGTTATCTCAGAAAGTTATGGGGCGATTGTGCTGCAAACACACGGATAGACGGGCAGACGGACGGGCTTAATGGATTCCTCTATTCATAAGCTTTCAGAAAATATATACTTTATGAGGTCGGAAATGAAAATTGTAGAAATTACAAACGGAATGACAAAGCAATAATACCCTTGTGCACCACAAGTGAAGGGTATAAAGATATATTTTGTATAGTTAGACATATCCCTATCATATATATTTGCTAGACAAAGACAGAAATTTTGGTTTAAAAAAAGTGTAGTCTTAATAAATAAATCAAGAAGGATTTTCTTTCTGTTTGTAAATTTCGCGATGATAAACATCTATAAACTCGCTTCTACTCATTCGTTAAATATTTCAGAAGCGTTATCTACAATGACAGTAGAATTCGGGAATTATTATCAGTATACATTGCGGCATTGGAAAGCCATTTACCAGTATAGTAGCTACACTTGCCCATTTCTCAAAATGTATCCTAACGACCTGAACTTGCAGACAGCGATTTATGTAAGAATTATCACAGGGTGAAAGAGAAAATAAAAATTTCTCATGGCCTCAAGCGGACAATTGTCAAGTAACTAACATTGTCAATTAGCCACTATTAGAGGTAATGGCTAGTTTCTTTTGATATACTCATATTTCGTACAAAAAATAATTTACTGTATTTGCTACTTTAGCTTTACCTAATCTTACCTCATTTTACTTCCTTCTTCCCAATAGTTTTCATATACTGAAGCAGCGAACTCAAAAGATCCACGTTTACTATGTAAACCTTTTTAGCCAAAACTTCGCAAAAAAATTAAGTTTTGTAAAATAGTAGCCAAGTGGATTCTAACAAGTCTTATAGCTAAGCGAATGGCTTAGACTAAAACGATTTTTCTTTCTATTATATATCATATTGAGTTCATTTAATGTAGAAGGTAATTTCTTGTAGGTTTATACTAAAGGATCAAAATATCCTTTTCTTAAACACTGGGGTATTTTTTTGAGGCTGCCGACCTTTTGTATCATTTTGGTAAACTGTCTAAGATACTGCAGGATGTATTTGGACTTAAAACGTTTTTGTATCATGGTCGATAGTTAGGCTGCAGTCATACCTCTAACGGAATTTTTCATAACATCCATTTTAAATTTGGAATAAGAATAAGAATAACGAGATGACAAGATATTCCGCTGTTAAGCTAACTCACACAAAAATTTTAGACAATCTCTCAGCGAAGAATTTAACAACACATACTTGAGCATTATTGGATGCCTTTCGAACAAGGGCACTTGTCCAAACTACAAAAACTGGTCAATGCTCTAAGTCTAAGGAGTGTATGTAGAAAAATAAATTATCTGTTCAGTGTCTAGTGTAGCAGAAGTCACAATAAAGTATAGATTTAAATAGTTCAACATCTTATTTGTCATTGTCCAGCTCTAGGATTATAGTCCTATATTCTGAAGGGAGCTTTCTGTCCGAATTTGAACGAATACAAAGCTTTTTTTTTCAAAGTAGAGGTGAGACATCTTATGTACAAAGTGGCCAATTATTGCCTCAGTTGTGGTAGTCTTCTCGTCATCAGCCTCAGCTGGTAAAAGCCAATTATAAATCAAGGAACACTTAAAAGTAATTTAGTAAAATTTAAACTTCCTTTAGAAAGAAATAATAATGATGTAATCCAAATAAAGTGTGATTTAATATTTCTTAAGTATATATTTTCTAAAAGCTTATGAACAAGGGAGGCAATTTAGCATCGTCCGACTGTCAGTCGGTCCGTATTTATGTTGAAATTAACTTCTTGAATCCCTCACACATTTCCAAGACCCGTGTAAGGTACCCAAATATCAGAAATATTCGTGAGCAGATCAATATTGAAAATCAAAAATTGCCTTATAAACAACTGAGATATGATGAAAAAACCTAGACCACCTCGTCTCTTCACACCAATACAAACTGGATGAATGTAGGTTGGAATCCCAGTTGAAACAAAAAAATTTTTTATTTTTTTATATTTTTTTTAATTATTTAATTTTTTTTTAACATACATCCATAAACTCAATTTATAATTTTACAATGGGATGTTTTTAAGCGGAAAAAGTCATTATAAAGATAATGAAACATATATATGTATGTATGAACGTATTTCATATTAATGAGATGAATGGTGATACAAACAATTGTTATTGCGTGACTACACGTTGTGAAGGGTATATAAGATTCGGCACGGACAACTATTACACTCTAACTTGTTTTAACTCAATTACCTTAGAAAAACTTCTTTTTTAAGGTATGTTTTTAAAGTAGTACCATTTCTTAATATTTGGTGTATTCACAAGAAGTTCTAAATGTCATATTGCAATAATGTTGGTTTTTCCCAAAACTTAAAAAAATAATGAAAACTATAGTACAGTTTAATGTACTAAATCGTTTTAAAAATTTTGAAAAATTATGACCATATAACAATACGATAGTTAACGCACCTTTTGAATTCACCAATTACGCTTTACTAAAAGTTATATTATTGTAAGTATTCTGAGTTTTCTTTTACGTTTTATAACAATGGATTTTTCCGCAAACACATAACCTCCAGAGACAATGGAGTGTCATCTGAGGGTTAGTAGTGGTAGGTTTTTTTAAGTTCTAGGTGATATATAATTTCAATCTATAGAAATTGATTGGATGGTTTCCATTTGTACCTCAGAAGGTTCAAAAGATTTATAAAAAAATTTCAAAAGCAATTGGTTCTTATTCAGGTTTTAATAGGATAATTAAAAATTTTAAATTTTATTAATCGTTTTACACTCGTGTATGTTTAAAAACAGTGAACAAATCTATTTCAAGTGATTAATCATCAGCTCTATCCATCATTACGTGTAAGCACTCAGACACATACATATAAATTCATCAACAATTATAAACTACAACAAGAACAATGTAAATAAATTAATTAACAATTATGCACTCACTGAATCGCAAGCACTCGAATATAAACAAAACACAAACACACACTCACAAATTGTATATAAAAATTTTTATTTCACTTAAATGAATGTATGAATGTGAATTACAAAAACTCAACAAAGAAAAAACATGCTTTCGCAAACATATGCACAAGCTGAGATAGTAAAAGTACATACTTAAATATTGAATTTTCAAAGGAATGAGCAAAAATTAAACAAAAAAGGATATAAATAAATAATAAATTATTTTCTCTTTGTACACATTTTTATATCCGTTTCCGACCATTTGATTAAATAAATGTATGTCGAAATGTGTACAAGTGTTGAACGCTTTGTAGCGTAAATTTTATATTATTTTATTTAACAACATCATTATGATCATTATTGCCAACATTATTATTGTCATATTTTATTGTTAATGATCTGCAAAAGTTGTTGTTTAAACGTACTACAACAATTCAACTACGCGCCACTACTACTACTACTACTAAAGAAAACATATTTATATTTAAACGGAAAAATATTTAAAAAAAAATAGGAGAGTTAAACTATAAAAAAGAAAATAAATAAATTATATATTAATAAATGCAATTTGTAAAAAGAGTATGCATGTGAACTTGCGAGTAATTGTTCAGTGTTTAAATCTATATATACATACTATACATATACATATGTACATACTATACACCAGTACCGGGTTAAAATAGTTAAGATGGGCAACTAAAAGCCAATGTAAAAAAAAATGAAGAATATTTTATAAAATTGGTGACTTGTTTTCTGTGAATAGAGTATTTATTAAAGGCTTTGCCTAAACAGAGTATATTTAAAAAATTTTAAATTATAAAAAAATATTTAATAAACAATAATGTTTTCCTAAAATTATATATATTGTGTTATGTATCTTGTAAATAGTTAATTAATGTATGGAAAATATTTTAACAAATTTTCTCAAAATCAAAAACATTTTTAGAAAATTTTTAGATGAGAATTTATTGTAATTTTTAACAAATGAAAACATTGTTAAAAATTAAAAAAAAAATTTAAGAATTATTTAATAGAATTTTATTTTATCATGCTTGTAGTTGTGCAAGGTTCTAATTATTTTGAGGTTCTTAATGTAAACTAATAAAAACATGACTCAGTACCATATTTATATTTTTAGCAAATAACTAAAGCAACAAATTTTAAATCTGCTGTCACCAAGATGTTATTTTTACATCAAAGAATCAGTCGAACAGTATTATAACGATTTTGCAGGCTACATTTGCTAAAAAATAAAATATAACCTTGTTTGTATTGCTTTGTCAAAAAGCGATACTGTCTTAAAATTTGTTATTTGACCATTTTTGTAAGGGCGGACAAACAAAGCGAAAATACAAAATTCAAATTTTTGAAACCAGTAAAAAAGATTTATTACTCGCACTAAACATGCTTATCATTAAATATTGATGATGAAGAAGGCTGTTTTTAAATTAAAATATACTATACAAGATCAAGAAAATAAGTTTTACACAATTAAAAACTTAAGTGATACAGACTTCACGATAAAAGCATCAAAACACAAATGATTCGGTGTTTTCTTCAAATTTAAAAATGAAAATAATTTTTTTTGCTTATAGATACCCGAGGGGGTCGGAATCAGTACCAAATTAAAGGGCTGGACTAAAAGCACAAGTAAGCAATAAAAAATTGGAAATTCATGATGGCACTACTGCAAAATGGCATACAATAAATTTCGATAAAATTTAGTAATTTATACTGTACCCTCTTTAACCCCTTCAATATTAATATCAGATGAAACTTTAACTAGTAGAATATAGTAAATTATAAAATAAATTGAAATCTATGACGAATGCCGGTGGACTTGTAAGTGGTGTACTAGTCTGCCAGTCTGGGGATTGCAGGTTCGATTCCCACCAGAGACTCTGCTCTCTTTTGCTACAACGGGCAGATGGTCTTCGTTACTCAGCTCGGTTAATTAAATTAGAGTATAATTTGTAATTGTATTGTAATAAAAATAAATAAATAAATATATGATATCTATGATGACATCCTAAATAAAATGGTGGATATATAAGTCATAGATAGTAATTATGGATTTCACCTTTTCAACATCTTACATCTTCACCTTTTTATATATAATAGTTAAGAAGTGTAAGTACAAGATGTCATCCCAAACAAAATGGAAAAAATGGTTTTTCTTTACGCCATCAATATATAGAATAGAATTTTAATAGAATTTTTATGCAAAATAGCGTAGCATTAATTATAAAACCTATACTCCTAGATAAGATAACCTATGTACATTATGGTATTAGTAGATCTGGAATTTTGTTTCTTATAAGCATTAAAAAATCGACTATTGATAAAAAATTCTTCTTTGGCTGCAAAATATTTCCACTAAACTGGCATTTGATGGGAAATTTTCAATAATTCTTCACAAACATTCATTTTTAGAAAAACTATGGTGGCGAAAAATTAAGCAAAACAATTCAATGTGTTGTTATTTATTGTTAATTTTCGAAAGATTTTTTTCGGACATATTTTCGATAAGTTTGCTAATTATATAGAACTATACTATTTAGTCTAAATAAAATAAAATGCGATATATTAATATCTTCAGACACTAAATTGATTGTTAAACGCAATTTTAGACATATTTAAAAAATGTTTGCAATCAAAATAAAATAAAACTATTAATACTATAAAAAGTTATATCACCTCCGCAATAAAGTGAAAAGAACTTTTCGAATTTATTTGACGAAAAAAAAATAAATTATTTATAATTAACTCTAAGTGATAGATTTTCTATAAAAAAAATTTAAAAATTAATTTTGCATTTTTAGACATTTTATTATATTTCTTTAAAAGGGTGGTTAAATTTTAAGGGCCGATGTTGAATGTGAACCACACCTAAACGTCAAGTTTTTTCTGTATTTCGTTTTACATTTCCTAATTTCAGACACACTCAATTTAAACCATGGAAATGCATTTCGTGCACTTCGTGATTCTTTTGGTTAACATAATCGTTCAAATTCTTCCACAATTGGGAGAATTGTGAAAAATATTAAAAATTTAGCAAAACAGATCTGTATGAAATGTGAAAACATCTGTGAATGCCTTCTTAGTAATTAAACGGAAAACATTTCTGTTTTTCGCGATAGTGTGGCAAAATGGCAGTCAACCTCGACTCATCATTGTGCCCAACAATTGAACATCAATATTGTCATTGAAAATTTGGACCTTTGGATGCCGAGGTCGCGGCCATACCAATACCCATATTATCACAATAAAAAGAAATGACAATAATTTCCTAAATAATTTGTGTTTTATTCAAAATCAACATCGGCCCTTAAAATTTAACCATCCTTTATGTAGACAAAATCCAACAAAAAAAAAATTAACAAAAAAAATCTTCTTTAAAATATAGTTATTATGTGAATGAATTAAAAATATTTTTTTGCTATTATATTAATGCTAAAAATTATTTTCAAAATTCAATAAAAAAATCTCCTAAATTAACCTTCAATAGACCAAAAGTTTAGTCTCCTGTTTGATCACCTTTAATTGTTTTTGTTGTTTTACCTGTCTACCTTAAATACAACAATTTGTTGTTATTTATTTAACGTAGTAAATCATTATGAAATATCTAAAAAAAAAACGAACTACAAAAATTTATTTTAGTTTTCAGCAAGATAAAGAAGCACAAAAAAAAAAACTAACAAAAAACGCGATATAAATTCTATGGGAATTGCGTCATTTGTTTATGGCGCTTTCGTCTCCATATTGCATTTTACTGTCCCGTTTTAACCAGCTCAACATCCCCCTTAATATCATCACTTGAAAGATTTTTATTTATTTTTCTCCATCATAGTTATTTGTTTTTCCTTATCATTTAGTTGCTTAAAAAATTATATTTATTAAATGTTTTTTGTCACATTTTTATTATTTTCTCTATATTAAATAAGAAATAAAAATAAAAAGAAAGCCAAAACCAAAAAAAAAACACTATATAAATAGGAGTTTGAATATACAAATACATATTTGTGTTTCGTAAATTTTAACTCGTGTAGTGAGGGATATAGTTTTTGCACCCGTAAATAAACAGAAAAAATATATATTATTTAAAAATGCAGTTTTTCTTAAATATAGCAGAATAATAAATAAAAATATCTTTTTATGACTGAAATTTTTTAGCTGATTGCAGGGTATGGTAGTGGGATAAAAATGATGATAAAAATGGAAAAATAACTTTTATGGTTTTATTTTTATAAATTTATTATTTAAGGGGTCATTAGGTATCAATTTTGTTAATAAACTTTTTTTTATTATTTGGATTTTGTGTGGTTAAAACGTTTGTTATCAACCAACATATACAAAACTAAATTATTATTGTAAATTTTCAAAACAGCTTACAAAATTATCAAGGTAGTTAAGTAGCACTTAAAAATACAAAATAGATTTACTTCCCGACTGTAATACTTAATCTTCCGCTAGCCAATGGTAAACATTCGCATATTTCATACGCTGCTGTCTCAGCAGCCTCCAGGCACATTCTACAAACGTTACCCAATAAAAAATGGTGCTTTGGACGAAGCATGTTAGTAAGGGAGAAATGTAAAAGTTTCACTTAAAATATAGTTTACGGAAGACATGAATTTTGTATGGCGAGTTTTCGCTAGGAAACACGACCTTTTTAGCACAAAATGTACGGTATAAACTTACGCATAGAGTGTTTTTAGTTAACTCCCTAAAAAAAACCTACTTCGTAATAGGGAAAGAATGAATGCACTTGTATTTTATTAATTTGTAAACTTTTTATGATTTTATTCACTTCCTGAATCAATGTAAAGTTTTTTCAAAGCGTATACAAATGTACTTCCATTTTAAAATTTAATATTAATGCTTCGAAAACCCAGAATATGTTCTACTAAGTATTATCGCCAATCTTTTTCACACTACGCTTAAGTTCCAGTATTTTTACTGCACTCTTGCCAAGTGGCTCTGTGAGCCACATTCGATCTTATCTACATGTAATTCAGGGTGACCCGGTGGACTAGTCAGTAGTGTGCTGGTCTACTAGTTTATGGGTTGCGGGTTCGATTCTTCGAGACTCTGGACTGGTCTGCTTCTCTTTCTCTTCTATTCTAACTATTTCTTCTCTTTATTAAGGCCCATACCTAAACAAGAGCGTTGAGCGTCAAGCGTTGCAATTTTGCATGTATTTTGTTATTGTAACAAAAACAAAACACATGTAAAACTCTAACGCTTGACGCTCAACGCTCTTGTTTAGGTATGGGGGTAAGGCGTCAAAATGTACCGTTATGGTCTCCGGGTGAGTGTGTGAGGGTATCTGTGCACCAGCCTTACCTACCTACCTACCTACCTCCCTACGTACCTACCTACATACCTACATGTGGTTCAATCAATATCACCCAAAGTTATTCTGGGTTCTAGTACATGAAATGTTGCATCAGTTTCACCTTTTACAAGATCATCGGCCACTTTATTTCCCAAAGAATCCCTGAACCCACATCGATGTCATCTCATTTATAGAATCACACCTTTTTAGAATCTTGCTTAGTATCCAATTCCATTTTTACCTTTCTATTGCCATGTCAGTTAATATTTCTTATGAGAGCGACCAGACCAAAAACTAAATTCCGTTAATATCGAAAAGTGCTGTATTTCGAGTTTCAAATCGGTAAAATATGAATTAATCAACGCTTAAATTAACAATCTTACTTTTTCCATTAGGGAATAATGGTATTTATATCCATACGTGCTTCAGACAACCAACGACTTGATTTAATTTTGTACCCTTCATCTGTGGTGTTATATATGCATGGGCGTAGCTAGACCATTTTGGGGGATGCAATTCCTCTTAGAATTGTTTTTGATAATTTTTTAAGAATTAACTATTGACATTTGATATATGTACATTAGGGATAAAACTTTTTTACAATTTTTGAAAATATCAAAGTGGCCCTATCCATACCATGTAGTGTATAAAAAACAATAAGAACTGCATCTTTAGATTTTCGATATTGTTAAAAAAGGTTCCGCGTCAAATGCAATTAAGTTTGGGATCAGTAAGTTCTAAAAAAATAAAGATATGTTCTTTATAAATTCATTAAATGATTAATAAACTCTTAATCTTAAGTTAATTTTCACTTTTCGGTTTTAGCACAACATCGGCTACAGCGTAGTGCTTGGGCCTTAATTTGGTGTACCCCTAATCTATATATATAAAAGTGAAACTCTGTGTGTGTGTGTGTGTGTGTGTTTGTGTGTTAGCTATAGACTCCGAAACTGTAAAACCGATCGGACTCAAACTTTGACAAGTTGTTGTACACATACCAGAGAGTGTTTATGGGTAGAAAAAAGTGGGCGGGGCCACGCCGAAAGAAATTAGTTATCATTTTAAGCTACTTGCACATGACCGATTTTTCTGAAACTTTGTACACATATCGAGCTCTCATAACTTAATAATTTCGTGATAAGAAAAATGGACGGGGCCACGCCCCTAAAAAAGTTTTAATTTTGAGTTACTTGCACTGGACCGATTTTTCTGAAACTTTTCACACACATATTGAGCTGTCATGACTAAAGAATTTTGTGATTAGAAAAGTGGGCAGTGCCACGCCCATAAGAAATAAGTGATAGTTTTTAGCTTCTTGCACTAGATCGATTTGTCTGAAACTTTGCACACACATATTGAGCTGTCATGACTATATAATTTCGTGATTAGAAAAGTGGGCAGTGTCACGTCCATAAAAAAAGTTATAATTTTGAGGTACTTGCTCTAGACCGATTTTCGTGAAACTTTGCACACATATTGAGTTGTTATGACTATACAACTTCGGGATTAGAAAAGTGGACAGTGCCCATTAATAAAAGTAATAATTTTTAGCTTTTTGCACTTGATATTCAATTACAAATCAGAATGCATTTTTATTCATTAAGTAGCAAAGCAACGCGCGCCAGGCTTTTCTAGTGTACATATAAAAAGAACCTCCCTCCAAAAGCAAATTTTTAAAACTATTGCATCTCCCAGAATAAATAGTTGGTTACGTCAATAAATATATAAATAAAATATACCCTATAGCTTTGTGATTCAACTTGTAATTTCTACTATATTCTTTTTCGACCGCACAAATTATGAAGTTGCTGAAAGCTTTTCAAGAGAGAAGTCAATTCAACAAGTGTAAAATTGCGTCCTTAACCGAACGGCGGATAATTTTTCTAAAATTAATTAATATGGGTAACAAATTAAATCCAAGAAGTTGTCGGAAATAACCAACCAAAACGGCAATTGGGATTAGCATACTACTACTTTATATAATCGGTATTCTTAATGGCTTAAGTTCTTTGTATATGCAGTAAATCGTAATTTATAAGTCATTACAGTATTTGAGTGAAAGACATCTTTTTTCAAAGACAATATTTATTTATTTATTTTTGGATTGAGTTCATTTATTTTCAATTCTTCTATACGAAGAAATAAATTTATTTTTCTATTTGTAATAATTGAATACTAGCCGAATGGAGTGCATTTTCGAAATCAGCTACCGTTACAACATCAGCCCTCTTTAACTTCTTTTTTCATTTAAGGATAGTAGTAGATTGTATTCTTTTATTGTAAAATATATTAAAAAAATACACGTCCAGTTAAAACAAGTAACAGTGCTATATTCGGCCGTGCCGAATCTTATATACCCTTCACAACGTGTAGTCATGCAATAACAGTGGTTTGTGTCACCATTCATCCCATATGAAATACGTACATACATATAAAAACATACATATATAAAAACGTCCCATTGTAAAATTATAAATTCACGTATGTATGTTAAAAAAACAAAAAAAACAAAATTTAAAAAAAAAATTTAAAAAAAAATTTAAAAAAAAAATTATTATGTATATAATATATATAAAACAAAAAAAATATAAAAAAAAATTATAAAAAAAAAATTAAAAAAAAAAAATAATAATAAAAAAATAGATAATATGTTAAATAAAAAATAAAAAAAAAAATAAAAAAAAAATAAAAAAAATTTAAAAAAAAATTTAAAAAATATTTAAAAAAAAATTTTTTTGGCTCAGCTGGGATTCGATGCCACGGTTACTCTAATCAGTATACACGTTTGTATGTATGTATGTTGTTGTTGTAATGTTGTTTTTGTGGAAAAAAAATCGAGGTGGTCGTGGGTTTTTGCTCATATCTCAGTTGTTTATGTACCGATATTTCTGATTTTCAATACCGTTCTACTCCCGAATATTACTGATATTTTAATACCTTACCCGGGTCCAACCTATGTCGGGGGGCTTCAAAAAGTTGATTTCAACCAACACACGGACAGACGGGCTGGCAGTCAGGGCTTAATCGACTGCTCTATTCATATGCTTTCATAAAATATATACTTTATGGGGTCGGAAATGAAAATTGTAGAAATTACAAACGGAATGACAAAGCCTTGTGCACCACAGGTGAAGGGTATAAAAATCTAATCTTTTAGTAGAATAATCACCAAAATTATTCACACTTGCCAGAGACTAATTTATCCTTCTTAAGACTTAAGACTGAAGATTAAATTATTTAAATGACCTAAAAAAATTGGCGCTTCTTAATGATTAGAACGTTTTATTCACCTTATAGTACGAACCCTAATAAAATATGTTTATCTACGCCATATGATCACGTTTCGACAGCGAGGCAGACATTCTCTTATCTTGAAATATCTTATTTTTAGAGAAATTTAATATTTTACCATGATAAACATTTTTTTTTAGATTTATGATTTGTTTTCGCCAAAAAAAAAATTTCGTTAAATCTTATAATTTAAATTTGAGATTAAAAAATTATTTAAAGCAGTTTTTATACAAAATTAATCTCATACGTCTCCACGTGAAATGAAAAAAATTACTAACGATTTTAATAATGTAACGGAAAATTTTCTAATGTTTAGGGTAACATTACTGAAAAATAACTAGCCAATTGACAACTATTACATAGTTATTTCTTCTCTCATCAATAAACGACGACTTAGTAAGTATAAAATGTAAGTCAAGGTCTTTTGAATATTCATACGTAAATAAATATTTTATTGTCGTAGTTTTAATTGACAGTTTCCGAAATTAACAAAATATTTAATAAGATTTCCAAAATGACAATGACATTTGAAATTCTGTTTATAATCGTAATGTTGTAAATCAGAAGTGAAAAGAAAAACGAAATCTTTATCCAGCTATCAGAAACATAAATTACCCTGCAGTTTTTATTAAGAAATTTACTTTTTCTTTACAGTATAAAACCTTCTTTGGTAACTTAGCTGACTTTCATTCAAAAGCTTTATTTTGTTTGTTCCTACATTCTCCCTTAGTAATCTAGAGTGTAAACAAATTGTTTTTGTTTGTGTTTATTAAAATACTTACTCTTTCTTTTGTTCATAAAAATTATTAAAGGGCTTATTTAACTGATTTTCTATGGAAGTATGATTTTATGAAACTGTTTAAATTTTCACAAATTAGATTGTTAATTAAATTGTGAATTAGATTGTTAAAATTTTAAAAAATATGCAATTTGTTTAACACTGAGAGTATGTGGACTGTAATTTTATTATAAAACACTTTATCAGTGTCAATAAGTAGAAAAGAAAAACAAAAAGACATAGTCGACAAAAAGTACAAAAACAGGTAAAATAATAGTTCCATACACGTCAGTTATGCCCACCAACACAATTTGAATCTAATTCAATTACAGTTGATAGAACTGCAGGGTTACTTGAATACTACTATACATACACATGTATGTGTACAAAAATAATGTATCTTCATATGCATACATAAACAAAGCTAAATGATTTTAAATTGGAAAAAAGAAAGAAATCGCATACATATGTATGTATGTATGTATGTATGTATGTATGTATGTATGTATGTATGTATGTATGTATGTATGTAGATGTTGGTATGTTTTGTTATGTCTCATATGATTTTGTTTAACTAATGAATATAAATTCAGAGTCACTGTCAAATTCACTGGACACTCTGGACGTCTATTATGTACATTTAGCTAATGCTGATGATATTTCTAATGCTGCTGCTGCCACTGCTGTTGATGATGATGAGACAATATTAGTCGTAAATACAACATGTTATTCACAGTAGTAGCTGGATAAAAAGAAAATGCATACTCATACTCATGTTAAGACAGAAAATACATACACTTAAAACAATATAATGAATTTTACTAAAACCTCCTCTAAATAGTAAGTTTCTAATAGATTATCTATAACAGTAGTATCTAGCAAAAAAATATTCCACTACTTAGTTCAATGTGAATAACATTTTCAGGACTTCTTATGCAGAAGCATAAAAGGAGGCATAAAAAATGTCATCTCCAAATAAAAAATACAGTTGAGCATCGATTATCCGTGATTCAGTTAACCGGGAACATCAATTATCCGGGATTGAAAAATAGTAAAATAGTATATGTAGCGGACAACTTCAAAATTGAGGATGTAGAAACTTGGCTTAGCTGTGATAAAGATGCCCACCTCATTTCGGATTTTGTCTTATGAAGAACTTATATGCTTAACAAATCACTATAATTAACCTGATACCGAAATAAGCTCGTATGATTCTGATGAAGATGATATAATTGTTACAAAAACATCACTGCAAGATGCTATAAACGCATCCAGCCCCTTGCCAAAATTTTTGAAAAATTCTGCATCTTCGAACTTTACAGAACAAGATAAAATTTAAATCTACCGTTTAAATGAGAAGTTTTTGGCAGAAAATATACAGGTAGAGAAGAAGAAAAAACAAACCGCATTAAATGATTTTTTTAATATGTAATTTGATAAGTAATTATTAAAAATGTATTAGTGTAATACTAATATGAGTATATTGTAAGCGTGTTTGTATATTGATTAAGTAAAACAAACAAAAATAATGTAAGTACGAGTACAAAATTTTACCTCAATTAACCGGTAAGATCGATAAACCAAAACGCTTCCGGTCCCGACCAACACAGATAATCAATGCTCAACTGTAGTTTGCCATTATTAATGTGCTACAAAATGCATGCAAAAGCATGCAAAGTTCATGTAAACAAACATTACACAGAAAAATAAAATAACGTTTTATTTTTCGTTGCATAAAGTTCTTCTACTGTTGTTTACTAATTTGAGTGCACTGATTTCAAATCTACTCTCAGATTTTTTGTAGCAGCTCTAGTTAGTGAGATACAGGTATTGTCTTAAATTTACATAAGTAGTCGATAGGTTATATCAATGGCGATGTAACTTCACAAGTTCATTTATAAATTTCATTATGTCTTCCTCAAGAAGGTCGTGTTTAAATAATCCTGATTGTTTTTGTGTTATTTGTGGAGAATATATGTTCCAAAATTTTCGTTTAAATGTGTCGGACTTTGTGGAAAAGGCATACTTGGACCTTTTTAGGTTTCCGTTGCCGTCAAACGCTAAGCCTTGGATACCAAGTTTGGTATGTAAAACATGTGTTAAATCTTTTCGACTGTTGGCAAACAAAAAAAGAACCACATTTTAAGTACAAAGATCCTATGATTTGGCGTGAACCATTCAACCATTATGACGACTGCTATTTCTGTGTAACGAAAATCAAAGGAATGAACCATAAAAACTGCTCTAAGTGGATATATCCAAACTTAAAATCTGCCATAAGACCAGATCACACATCAACACCACAGCACCATGTACATACATCTTCGCAAAATTCAGGCCAGTGCGGCGAACTAACCGAAAACGACGGCAGTGGTAGCGACAGTGATTTTGATTGCTACGGTAGTCCCCGACCATAAAATCAAGACGATCTAAATGACTGGATCAGGGACCTTGGAATTTCTAAAATGGCATCAGAGAAATGTGCATGGGAAGAGTTTGTTTGGGTAGTGAGGAATTTTTTGTGCAAAAGGAAATGTGACGGCTACATTCAGCACGTTGAACAGTTGCTGATACACTTCCAGCAGCTTGGATGCAATTTGACTATTAAGCTTTACTAGCTTCACAGCCATTTTGACTATTTTCCTGAAAATCTCGATGACCTAAGCGATAAACAAGGAGAGCGCTTTCATCAGAATATTCGCATTATGGAGGAGATTATCAGGGGCACTGTAATGAACATATGATGGCTGATTATTGTTGTACTCATATAACATCTTACTCTAGGAAATCCAAAAAAAAGGAAATTTTATTTAGAATAAATATTTGTAATAAACTTTTTAAACTTAAACTATGTGTTTCAATGAAAAATCCTGTCACTCCAAAACTAGAGATGTTACATGAAAACGGCATATACTTCATGTAAAAAATCTCATGCAACAGACATGCTGTTTTCAAGTTTTATTAACGCATGAAACATGGGTTTCTCTCCATCTACTGTGCATGCGTTCTATGCACTTATTGCAATGTAGTGAATTACATGCTCTTTCATGACACGTTAATGTTAAAATCATTCATGTTTCACCTAAATTGCACCACTTCATCATTGGTTGAACTCAAGCATTCAATATTTATTTTGCATGCCTTTTATTTTTTTTTTTTTTTGCTTGATAATTACAGTTATATATTTTATAAATAAAAAGCTTGTTAAATGTTGTATGTATGAAGTTGTATTTGAAGGAAAGATAGAGTTTTAGAAGCAAGTCACATACAGCTTAAAATATTTATTGTTTTTTAATAAATACTTTTCTTTAACGTCAGACTATGTTGGATACTGGAGCACTATGGCGCGGTAGATCAGCTTTAGGCCCGACAAATAAATAGAATATAGTTAGACCACTGATGTGTAACTACTTTACATCAATAAGGCTTGGAAGTCAGATAAGACTAATAACACATGTACATGTTTAAATATAATTTCTTGAAGTGTAATTCTTTTGTTCTTAAATTTGCAATTGTACATAAAATACACTGATTTTCTTTTAACACAAGACACTTTGTTTTGATTTGGAATAAAATTTAAGAAAAAAAATACAAAGCTAAAACGCAAGAAAACTTTTACAGACAACGAAAATTGAGATCTAATGTATAAAAGTTTTTCAAGCATAAATGAAGGGAAAGAAAGCAAAAAAGCACAAGTCAAATTTAAAATAAAGTTTGCTAAATTAATTAAAACTTTTGAACACCATTTAAAATTCCAAATAGGTACAATGGAATTTATGTTGTAATAAGATTTTAGTACGTTAAAGTTGGGAATCCTTCCCCTCAAAACATGCAAGCGAAAAGTGATGGGCATGTCCAATTTAAATTGCATTAACTAAAAATCACGATTTTTTTTCTTCACACATACGAATAAGAACAAATTTATTTCTAACACATGCAAGCGATAAACAAATAATCTGCGAATAAAATAAGTGTATTAAATTAAACTACACTTTATATCACTCAACCAGAATGACCGTCATTTGTTTTAAATTTTTTGCTTTTTTTTCTTAATTTTTCTTTAAATAACTAAACTGAATTGGTGGACTCACATGGTATGATATTAGTTTAACAATATAGATGTTGTCACAAATTCAACATCAAATAATCTATTCAGTTTTTTATTTATTTATTTTCTTATTCCATCATTGCGAATTTTTGTAACATAAAATACTTATGACAGTAACACATGTGTTAGCACACCTATTGAATCCCCCAAATATCTATACAAATGAAGAAGCATTATTATCTTAGTACAGACACACACACATATAGTTAAACAGTAGTTGAAATATCTTCCAAATATGTAAGTAACTACTCTCCACCATTTATTACTGTATAAAAGTTGTATTTGCTTTTAAGTTTTATCATTGCTGGAGGCTACTAAATACATATATTTCAACCTAGTTACATACATTTATAGTACTACACACACACAAAAGACAATAGCAACAAAAAATAAAAGGAAGTGACATTAAAAGTAATAAACTTTTATACTCTGCCGACATAAAACAGACTTGACGGTCAATGGCAATTAAAAGACAACAATAAATATAAGATAGAAAAACTTTAAATTTATTATTTGTTTATATTTAAAATTTCATTTTTTTTGTTTTCTTAGACACAACAATTATTTAATTTTTTTTACGTTTTAATTAAGAAGATGCTGCGTAATTAATTAACTAAAGTGTTATTAGTAAAAAAAAAATAATTATAATTATAAAACATTTACGCATTTTCTGATTTAAAAAACAAAAATATTTTTTTTTTCTTAAGTAACCAGTAGACAAGATATAGAATTTATTTAAGTTTTTAATGGTTAAGTTAGAATTTGCTGAAACTTTTAAATAAAGTTTATATTTAAAGTAGACATAAACTATGTTAGAAAGCTTTATAATATTTATTCGTTTTCTCAAAAGTATTGACTATTTTATTTTACAAAGCTTTACTGGATTGCGTTCGTTTACACAAATTTACATATATAACGTAAACAATTTAGAAAGTCTTTTTTTGTAGGCAGTACAAATACAATAATGTATTGCAGAAAATGGTGATTTTTTTCACAATACAGTAATAATCAAACTGTTTAATAAATACAGATTTTCTTGATATAGAGCATATCAAGAAAAGCGCTACTGTGTGAAAGTGAGTAAAAATTTATCAATATCGCTATGAGTAACCAACACAATCGACACAATATTCACTACTAGGGTACACTTATTACGGCTCTCACATCGTTTAATTTGACTGAGTTTGCTTTCTCATATCAATTTCAAGCGTCATAAAAAAATATTTAATTTTTTTTTTTTTATATGGGAGTAGAACGATCAGCTAATCAGTTACAGGTATCCTGTGTACCCCGTTAACTATATTTCACTATATATTCATTGCGGGACATTGCAAACAAATATCACTTTATACATAAGCAGATTTTTAGGCTTTAGCATCTTGAAATTCCGCCCTACGAAGAAGCAGAAGTTTATGTTGAGATTTAACATACATTATAAACAGTATAAGTTTTTAAATTGCTGTACCGAGGTAACCGAGTAAAACAGTACCTCTCTTTGTGTCATCTTATGTTACGTAAAGCAACTGCACGCAAAAAAAAACATGGTTGTGGTAATCATAATCTAATACTCTGATTGAACTGTATGATTGTGGTTAAAACATATAATGGTTACCAGTTATCATTATTATGTTTAATTAAAGTATCATTCAATAATCATATATTTGACTACAATTGAAATCGACAATATTTGCTTTTTTACAGCAAATTATTGTCTTTTGCTGTAACATACACATATTGATTACACTTACCAATTTAATTTCAATTTGTATACCAATATTTTTTTACATTTTTTATTTATTTGTAAATTTTCTTTAGTTATACCCTTCACACAGTGAAAAAGGGTATATATAGCTTTGTCATTCCGTGTGAAATTTCTACAATTTTCATTTCCGACCCCATAAAGTATATATTTTCTGAAAGCTTATGAATAGGGGAGTCGATTAAGCTTTGTCAGTCTGTCGGTCTGTCCGTGTGTATGTTGAAGTCAACTTTTTGAAGCCCCCCGACATCGCTTGGACCCGGGTGAGTAGATCTGTATTGAAAATCAGAAACATCGGTACATAAACAACTGAGATATGAACAAAAACCCACGACCACCTCGATTTTTTTTTACAAAAACAACATTACAACAACAACATACATACATACAAACGTTTATACTGTAGAGAAAACGTGGCATCGAATCCCAGCTGAGCCAAAAAAAAATTTTTTTTTAAATTTTTTTTTAAATTTTTTTTTAAATTTTTTTTTTTATTATACCCGCCACCAAAAAAATGGTGGGGGTATATTCATTTTGTCATTCCGTTTGTAACACATCGAAATATCCATTTTAGACCCCATAAAGTATATATATTCTGAATCAGGGTTCGATTTGATGACGATCTAGCTATGTCCGTCCGTCTGTCCGTCTGTCCGTCTGTTGAAAGCACGATAGAGGTCGCACCGAAAAAGCTAGGGGGCTCAAATTTTGCCAGAATCTTTCTTATAGATAAGGTTTGTTTGGTATTGAAAATGGGCTAAATCGGAATATTAGGAAGAGAGTTATAGCTCGAAAAGCAAGAGTAGGTCGAAAAAACCGTGACCTTCAAACATCGAATAAAATGGAATTGTGTCCAAACGCATTAACGTAGACTCATGAAACTTCGAATATATATTTCCTGAGTAAAAACAATATCTTTCCCCGAAAATTATCTAAATCTATGCATTAGGAGAGGAGTTATCGATCAAAATGTACGAAAATTTATACCGCACAGTGCATTTTTCGGTATATTTAAAAACAAAAACGTCATAAAAGCAACAAAATTGGATGTACGACTCTGAAATTTTGCACAATTTGCTTTTTGGTGAGACTCTTTTTTGACACGGAAAATCAATGTGCCACGCCCACTTTTACGCCCACCTCCCATATAACGTTTTACCTAAAATTCATATAATTTCTCTAATAATAAAGATTTTGGAATAACAAAGCAATATATTGAAACACCTCAGTTGTACTCATTAGAAAAAATAACTTTGACACGCCTACTATAACGCCCACTTTTCACGTTATATACCGTTAATGAAATTTAAAAGCTCATAAAACCGCCAAAATTAAATGTATGATGATCAAATTTGCTACGTATATCTCCCTAGGCAATGTCATTACTGTGCCAGAAAATAAAGGTGTCACGCCCACTTTTACGCCCACCTCCCATATAACGATTTACCTAAAATTCATATAATTTCTCTATTAATAAAGATTTTGGAATAACAAAGGGCTATATTGAAACTCCTAAGTTGCACTCAATCACAAAGATAACTTTGACACGCCTACTATAACGCCCACTTCTCACGTTATCTACCGTTAATGAAATTTAAAAGCTCATAAAACCGCCAAAATTAAATGTATGATGATCAAATTTGCTACGTATATCTCCCTAGGCAATGTCATTACTGTGCCAGAAAATAAAGGTGCCACGCCCACTTTTACGCCCACCTCCCATATAACGTTTTACCTAAAATTCATATAATTTCTCTATTAATAAAGATTTTGGAATAATAAAGGGCTATATTGAAACGCCTAAGTTGTACTCATTCGCAAAACAACTTTAAAACGCCTACTATAACGCCCACTTTTCACGTTATATACCGTTAATGAAATTTAAAAGCTCATAAAACCGCCAAAATTAAATGTATGATGATCAAATTTGCTACGTATATCTCCCTAGGCAATGTCATTACTGTGCCAGAAAATAAAGGTGCCACGCCCACTTTTACGCCCACCTCCCATATAACGTTTTACCTAAAATTCATATAATTTCTCTATTAATAAAGATTTTGGAATAATAAAGGGCTATATTGAAACGCCTAAGTTGTACTCATTCGCAAAACAACTTTAACACGCCTACGATAACGCCCACTTTTCACGTTATCTACCGTTAATGAAATTTAAAAGCTCATAAAACCGCCAAAATTAGAAGTATAATGATCAAATTTGCTACGTATATCCTTCTAATCAATGTAATTATTGTGCCAAAAAGTTAACGCCTACCTCCTATATAACGGTTTATCTTAAATTCATGTAATTTCTCTATCGACAAAGTTGTTGGGAAAATAAAGGACTATATTGAAATATCTAAGTTGTATTTATTAGCAGAAACTTAATAGACACGCCTACTTTAACGCCCACTTTTACTAAAAGAGTACATTTACAAAAGCATTTTAGTAGCATATCGAAGTTATAAAGAGTGGTTAAATTTTAAGGGCCGATGTTGAATTTAAATAAAACACAAATTATTTAGGATATTATAATTATTCCTTTTTGTAATTATAATATTTGTATGGTTCAATTATGTATTTAACAAAATATCGGCCAAATGGCCCCCCCCATCCTTGGCGGCACTCCTCTATCTGATGGTCCAAATTTTCAATGCCAATGTTGATGCTCAATTGTTGGGCTGATGATGAGTCGAGGTTGACTGTTCTTTTGCCACACTATCGCAAAAACCAGCAGTGCTTCCCATTCAACGAACTAAGAAGGCATTCACAGATTTTCTAACATTTTATACATACCTGTTTTGCAGAAATTTAAATATTTTTTACAATTCTCCCGATTGTGGACGAATTTGAACGATTATGTTGATCAAAAGAATTACGAAATACACAAAATGCATTTTGATTTGAACGACCATTTTTTAAAAAACCTGAATAACTTTAAAGCGTTGCTCACTTGCGTATGTTTCCACGGATCAAATTGAGTAAGTTTGAGATTGAGAAATATCAAATGAAATGCAGAAAACAAATTTAAAGACTAGGTGTAGTTCACCTTCAACATGGGCCCTTAAAATTTAACCACCGTCTACAAAGAAAGTGATACATATTTTATTATAAAGAGATTATTCCATAATGATGAACAAAATAATAAATATTGTGCTTTAAATGTACACAAAATTGGTGGTGGGTATAAAAGATTCGGCACAGCCGAATATAGTGCTCTTACTTGTTTTTTATTTAATATATTATTTATATTTTTATTATTATTTTTTTCTTTAGTTTTTTTTTTAATATTTTTTTTATTTTTTTTTTTTTTTGTTTTATATTTATTATATATATCTTAATTATTTTTTTTTTTTTTGGTTTTTTTAACATACATACGTGAATTTATAATTTTACAATGGAATGTTTTTATATATGTATGTACGTATTTCATATGGGATGAATGGTGATACAAACTACTGTTATTGCACGACTACACGTTGTGAAGGGTATAAAAGATTCGGCACGGCCGAATATAGCATTCTTACTTGTTTTTCAAAATTTTTGTTCATTTTTTTGACATCTCAAAGTTTTAAAATACATAATAAAAATTTATTCAGCTAGAAGAAGAACAGTTGAAATCAAATTATTATTAAAAAAAAATCATAGCTTGCTTAATTTGTAATCATACTGTTGTCTCACCTATTATTTAATGATTATATGTAATTTTTAATGCTTTTGAATATAATGTTATTTTTGTCAAATTATTTTTTTATATCATACTATTTTTAAATGATAACAATTTTGAAATTTTTACAAAAAGGAAACATTAATGATACAATTCAAACAAATGCTTGATTATCGTGACAAAATATATGATGAAATGAAACAAAAATAACTATTACTTGTTTTCGACAACCAAATATTGTTATAGAAACTATAATATGACCGTCGTGATCATGTCGTAACCATGGTTTTTCTTTGCGTGTGTATTTTAATCTAAACAGATCATTTTAATCTTTATGTTAAAGTTTATTAACGTCCTGTGCAATGTATTAAAGGATTCCCGAGCAATAATATATGTTTCAACGATTTTATTTCTTGCACGCATTTTTAAAATGAATTCACTCATATATTCTGTACAAAATTTTTTTATGTGAAATTCGACGCTTTTTTCTCGATAAAGAGCTTAAATTGGCTTAAGTTAAATGTTAAGCCAAACAAATTTCAACAGAGTTGTGACTTGTTTTAATTTGTTTTTTTAAATAAAGTGTTTGAAATATTGTGAAATTTGTTTTGACAAAATTTCACATAAATTAAAAAAAATTGTGAAAAAAAATTATAAAATTGGACTTAATGAACCGGTTGCACAAAAGATTATTCCAGAAATAAACAAGCCTATAAGGCATGAGTTTCCTTATTATTTCAGAAAACATGCTATTGTAATATCAGTGAAAATCAGTTCAGTTTATAAGTAAAGTTGAACTTCTCTTGCATGTGGCCGACAAAATTCGGAATAAATTTTAATATGCGTATTCCAAATGAGAAAAATTATAAAAATAGTTTGATATTTTGCACTTCTATAAGAACATGTGGCTTTTAACGTCTGTGAAAAATTATCTTTATTTTTTTTTTTAAGATTTTAATAGTTTTGTTTTTCTTATATTGTATACTGAGTGCATGATCAATTCCGAAGTACCCCAAAAATATTAACATTCTAACAAACTCTGAATGACTTTCATAAGCCTCAATCAAGTTTTTTTAACTCAATAAATCAAGCATAATCATGTAGCTTCGTTTTATTTTTTTTTTTTTTGTGGTACAAATATTATTTAATTTGAAACTCATCATTTTCCAGAAATAAAAATTTGGCTTAATGTCTGTTTCTGTTTCCTAACCCTTGAGAAATATACAAGGTCATCATTATAATTTCTCTAAAATGTGTTGAAGGCGTATAAATAATTTCTACTTTAAAAATGTTACTATACCTCTTACAAAAACTATTTTGGTGGTCACTTTTCAAGAGTATCAACTGTAATTGACTTATTTTTCAAATTCAAGTCATATTTAATATTAGGTAGACTTGATTTACTGGTTGATTATTTTTTCTTCAGTAAAGTATCTTAAACTGCAAATGTCAAACTCCATAGATAAAAAATATGTCTTTCTCTTCTCAAATACAGTGACTCACAGCTTATTTCGTGTAAGGCAATATTTTTACTTCTTGTTGAAAAAAAAAACAACAACAATGCAATTTAACAAAGAAAATATTTTGACATTATTTGATTTTTTTTTTTTGTTTTCTTCAGCAAAGTATTTTTAACTTCAAATCTCAAACTCCATAGTCTTCTCTTCTTTCTCTTCTCAAATATTAATCAAATGTCAAACTTCATTATTAAATTGTCTGATAAATAAATATGCCTTGTTAAGGACCTTTGGAAATGTTTAATACTATGTTCACACAGGCGCCTTAATTGTCAATTTATAATATTATCGCAATTAAAGGCCTTATTGAGCTCAATTTACCATACTAAAAATTATTTTTAAATTGAGCAATATATACTTAATTGTTTCACTCATTGTCTAAAACTCGAAATACAACTCTTGAGAAGTATGTTCAGTGAGAAGAAAATTCTATAGGTGGCATTTCTAATGTCAAACAAATAAATATACAAAAAATAAAAATTAAGAAAATGAAAAATTTTTGAAGAAAATTTAAAAAAAATGTTTGAATAAATTCAAATACATACATATAAGTATATATATGTATAAATATAATTGTAAATATATTTTATCAACAGGAAAAACACTTGAAAGAAGGCATTATTTGATTTGGTATAAATACATCGTATTTTACAGCTATCAAACGCTAATTGAGTTAGATAAATTGAGTATGTCTGAACACTTATTTTAATTGCTCAATCAACACTAAATTGAAACAATTAAAAATATCTGTCTGAACAGGGTATAAACCAAGTCTTACCTCCATACATAACAAATAATGTTATCTTTAGCATAATCAAATTCGGATTTATACCACGACGTATACAAAATTCATTGAATTTTGATGTTGGCGGAATATAAACCGTTTCTGTAGCAACTTCCTCGCCACCCATTGTAAAGCAAAGCTTTTTTAAATCAGTGTGTACAATTTGTTATAAAATTTGAAATATTAGTTTTGTTTCGTGTTTTTTTTTAATTTTTAACAAGTAGTTGCAGATACGTAAAGTGATTAAATTACTTGAATTTTTTAAAAAAAAAAAAAGCTTTTTTGCATTGATTTTTTATTTTTCGAGTTAAACTTTATTTAGCAAACTAACGGCAATTGTTGGATTTGACACAAATGAAAATTAATTGTAATTTAATTTGAATTTAACGTTTAAATATAATTTTTTTATCACAATACACGATCACTACAATAAGCAGAACAGTGGCAGGCAGGCAAACAAAATGATGACGTTAAACGCTTTTATATAAAGTAAAATAATTGAAATTTTTTTTTGAAGCACACTTGAAATTAAATGCCTTTTATTTTATTCCATTCTTTCTCTTGTCGAATTGTATTCAATTTGATTAAAATTATGATGATCTTTTTTAAATTTTTGTTTGTTTGCTTGTTTGTTTTATTTTTATAACTTTTTTTTAATTTGTATTAGAGATCTCTGAGCTTAACTTAGTTTTAAGTTTTGTACAAAAATAATTATATAATAAGTTTCTTTTTATTTACTTTTCTTATTCTTTTTCACTTTTGATTGAGAAATAATATACAATATAGAGAGGGTTTTTTGTTCCTTTTTTATTTGATTTGAAGTTCGTATATGTGGCTGCTGACACACAATAGTCTAATTAATGCAACAGATTTCTTTACAATTCCACAGGAATATCTTGGTATTGAAACATTTCTATTGTTACAAAGTTGTCGTTAAATTTGCATAATTTTTAAAATAAAAAATTTATGGAATTTTTAAACAAATTTTGTTAAACTTAATTTTTTTTTAATTTTTTACGGTTTTTTCTTTCATTAAATTTTATTAAATTAAAAATAAATTTGTTCCGCTGATTTTTTTGTCGTTTTTAAATCGCCAGTATTGCTCGCTCCGTGATCTGAACAAAGACTAAATTTGTTTAATCATTTATCCTAAAGTTTTGAATATGATAACAGAAGAAATGACAAAAATGATTTAAAAAAAATTATAACAATCATATTTTCTTCTTGTCAGTGATCTTAATCTGTGTGTAAATTTCGTTATACTCTCCTCTACAAAAACAAACACACACACACATAGTAATACATTTAGCTACAATATCATAATAATAAAAAAGTATTTTGTTATATTTTGTACACCTTCACTACTATAACCGCTTACTCCCACTTATAGATAAACTACACACGAATTTATACCCTATTCTCACTACTCTTTTTCTGACTACTTAGAACTACTGTTGTTGTGATAATAACTGTTATATGTTCTATTCCAAATATTATTATTTGAATCTCGTTGGTGTTTTTTTTTCATCTATTTTAAGCTTTAAGATCAAGACAAAAGTATCTTATACATACATCAGGTAGCTTTCTGCACATACAATTTATTGCGAGATTTTTCTGTATTTAAAATAACTTCTCAGTGATAAACTATGTTTGTTTGTAGTTAGTGTACTCGTGCTATAAGTAAATAAAATTTCTGTTTTTAAAACTAACAGCGAAATACAAAATCAGTGGTTTCACAAAGTATGCTATCATCTGATATTGTCGTAACATGCTAAATTGTTGCCATTGAGTTTGTCGTCTAACAAAACAAAAAAACATCTTAAAGTATTAGAACTCTGTTTTTCACCGTTTTGCTTTCATAGCTAATCTGTCTGACAGCCAGTTAGGTCGTGCTGTCGATATCCGTATAAGCAAGAAAGAGCGCTATATTCGTCCGTGCCGAATGTGTCACCCTTCCCTTCACCATATACCATATACATATGTAGGTATAATGACCACATCGTAGCTTAGCCTAGATTTTATTTAGATTTCATGCAATACGCTATTTTCTTTATTATTTCCGACGCCATCTTTGATTTTGAATTTTTACATAGTTAATTGTATTCTACTAGTCAAGCCCTTTCATTAGATACCCATATTGTTGGGGTTAAAAAAATACGCTCCGCCATTTTGTTTCAGACGCCATCTTGGATTTTACACTTTTATAGTTTACTGCATGGTACTGGACGAGCGCTTTTTTTAAGTACTGTGGAGGTAAAAGGGGACAAAGTTATAACTAATATATTTTACTCATATATTCGCCATTTAATCTAAGACGCCATCTTGCATTTTTTTTCTTTTCATATCTACCTATATTTTAATAGTCAACCCCTTTCATGTGATTTCCATATTGGCTCTATATTGGTTGTATAGAAACTGAAAATTATCTATTTTCGTTTGTAAATTTTAGGATAAACACCGAAGTTGTACTTTGGTGTTTATATCTCAGTTGGTTTCAAACGGATTTGTTAGTTTTTCTTAGAAATTATTTCTGAGATTACGGTTTATAATGTGGTATCTTTAGCGTGTTTAAAAATTATTTAGAAGTTTAAAAAATTATATTTAAAAAAATATATATTTTTCAAATTTTTGCCTATAACTTTGCCGCTTAGTGACCAATTTGTCCAAAATTTTTTATGAGTATTTCCAGAAGCTGGAAAATTTTAATGTTTGTGGTAATCTTAGATAGTTATGGGCCGATTATGCTGATTTCCAATACCAATCTGCTCCCGAATATTTCTGATATTGTGATACTTTACACCGGTCTTGGCGATGTTGGGGGGCTTAATTAATTTCAAAATACACACAGACATACAGATAGACAGATAATGCTTAATTGACTCCCCTGTTCATAAGCTTTCAGAAAATATATGCTTTATGTTGTCGGAAATGAATATTGTAGACATTTTTCAAGGAATGACAAACCTATATAGCCTTTTACACTGTTGTGTAAACAAAGTTTAACAAAACCGTATAGCGTATAGCAAGCTGCCGCCTCCAACAAAAGTAGCTAGCACTGGTCTCTACTTCTCAAGTATTTTTATTTTCATATATTCTTCACAGTTCACAGTCCAGCTCTGCGCTTAAGGGCAATCATGACGTCCCTATTCATCTGACTTCAAGAGTTTTGCGTCACACTCTCATACAACTTGGCGTAGGAAAAAGTTTCCAGAGAATTCTGCAGTTTACCTTCAAAAGTCGATTATAAATAAGAGAATTAATTTTTTAAAAAATTATTTTTTAACATTTGGATAGTGAATATTTATTCGTAAACTTATTTTTATACCCTTAAATTTTTGGGAGCTCCCACATATACCATAGATCTGTATGTAGTATCAGTTTTGTTTCATATCCGAGAATGCATCGCTTAACTTTCTGAGATATGAGCAAATAAACACGACTGATTCTGTTTTTTTCCATATTTTTATCGTGAAGATCAAAATTTGTCAGTCCTAGAGTCATTTATAGACAGGTTTTCTACTATTTCTAGATATAATATGCCTCTCATACCATTCGTTAAAAAATTTTACATAAATCGGTCACCTATCGGCAAAGTTATAGGCAAAAGTTATTGTTAAAAATTTTAATAGTCCAGCCCAAGGCATATTTATTCATCAGGTACTCTTGATTCGACAGCTGATTATTTTTTTCAACACTTATTTTAAGTTTCAGCTGTCTAATTTATTTCGAATGTCAAACTTCATATATAAAAAATATAAATAAAAAAGTTCTCTCCGAACTGCAATTACCTGATGAATAAATATGCCTTGGTCCAGCCCTTTCTTCTGATACCCAAATCGCTTCTCTCTATTATCCAGAAGCTGAAAAAAATTTTAAATTTTGGGAAAATCACTGAAGCATTTGTATTTTGGTGCTTATATCTCAGTAAGTTTCTAATAAGGAGTAATTTTTAAGACTACGGCTTATAGTTTGGTGTCTTAAGAGTGTTTAAAAATGATTTAGGAATTTCAAAAATTATAAATTTTTAAAAAATATATATTTTTTTTTTGTTATTAAATAAACAGATACACTATCATAGAATGTTAATATGTCAAGGTCTTTTAAATTAAGCACAAGACATACTTTCAGTGCTTCAACTGTGTTTTTCTTCTCTTAACTTTTTTTCTACAAAAATGCAAAATCTTTAAACAATTATTTACTCTGAGCCTGAGTTTTTTGTGCATTTTTATTTGTTCAGCTTACGAAATGATCAAAATTTAAATATGTAACGCCACATTTTAACTTTATCTTTCATATTTAGTAATCTTGTTTACCCTTCACTATTTCTTATCAACCACCATCAAAATCTTGTACAAATTCACAAGCAAATTTATTACACAAATCTTGATACGTAACATTGCTAGTGTAAAATTGTTGATGCCTTTTTAATCCCATTTTATAACTTTCATGCATCGTTTTTTTTTCTTTCAGTAAAAGCGAAGAAAACTAAAAGATTTTTTTTTGCCATTAAGTGTAACAAAATTGGCAATTAATAATCGAAAACACACGTAAACAATCAATAATACCAATTAGAACTTAATAAGTATGAGTGATATATTCAGCAGTAATGAAATTTATATACCCTTTACTAAAGTGCAGATTTTCAAAAAAATAAGTCGAATTCTATATAAGTGTTAAAGAATTAAAATTTTCTACAAATGACCAACATATGGAAAACAAGACTAAAAGTTGTTTGGGGACATATAACGATTTTTGTATAAAAAAATTTTGATTAAAAACAAGTAAGAGCACTATATTCGGCTGTGCCGAATCTTTTATACCCACCACCAATTTTGTATACATTTAAAGCACAATATTTATTATTTTGTTAATCATTATGGAATAATCTCTTTATAATAAAATATGTATCACTTTCTGGTTAAAATTTAAGGTCCCATGTTGAAGGTGAACTACACCTAGTCTTTAAATTTGTTTTCTGCATTTCACTTGACATTTCTCAATCTCACACTTACTCAATTTGATTCGTGGAAAGATACGCAAATGAGCAACGCTTAAAAGTTATTCAGGTTTTTTATAAAAATGGGCGTTCAAATCAAAATGCATTTTGGGCACTTCGTAATTCTTTTGATTAACATAATCGTTCAAATTCGTCCACAATCGGGAGAATTGTAAAAAATATTTAAATTTCTGCGAAACAGGTCTGTATAAAATGTTAGAAAATCTGTGAATGCCTTCTTAGTGCGTTGAATGGGAACCACTGCTGGTCTTTGCGATAGTGTGGCAAATGCGCAGTCAACCTCGACTCATCATCATGCCCAAGAATTGAGCATCAACATTGTCATTGAAAATTTGGACCATCAGATAGAGGAGTGGTGCCAAGGATGTGGGGGGGGGGGGGGGCATTTGGCCGATATTTTTTTAAATACATAATTGAACCATACAAATATTATAATTGCAAAAAGAAATGATAATAATATCCTAAATAATTTGTGTTTAATTTAAATTCAACATCGGTCCTTAAAATTTAACCACCCTTTATAACTTCGATATGCTACTTAAATGTTTTCGTAAATTTAGTCTTTTAGTGAGAGTGGGCGTTAAAGTAGGCGTGTCAATAAAGTTTCTGCTAATAAACACAACTTAGATATTTCAATATAGTCCTTTATTTTCCCAAAAACTTTGTCAATAGAGAAATTACATGAATTTAAGATAAACCGTTATATGGGAAGTAGGCGTTCAAGTGGGCGTGTGACTTAAACTTTTTGGCACAACAATTACATTGATAAGAAGGATATATGTAGCAAATTTCATCATCATACCTCTAATTTCATCGGTTTTATGAGCTTTTAAAATTTATTAACGGTAGATAACGTGAAAAGTGGGCGTTATAGTAGGCGTGTCAAAGTAATTTTTGCTAATGAGTACAACTTATATATTCCAATATAGTCCTTTATTATTCCAAAATCTTTATTAATAGAGAAATTATATGAATTTTAGTTGAAACGTTATATGGGAGGTGGACGTAAAAGTAGGCGTGGCACCTTAATTCTCTGGCACAGTAATAAAATTGCCTAGAAGGATATACGTAGCCAACTTGATCATCATACCTCCAATTTTAGCGGTTTTATGAGCTTTTAAATTTCATTTACGGTAGATAACGTGAAAAGTGGGCGTTATAGTAGGCGTGTCAAAGTTGTTTTTGCTTTTATTATTCCCAAATCTTTATTAATAAAGAAATTATATGAATTTTAGTTGAAACGTTATATGGGAGGTGGGCGTAAAAGTGGGCGTGGCACATTAATTTTCCGTTACAGAAAAGCCTCTCACAAAGAAGCAAAGTGTGCAAAATTTCAGAATCGTACATCTAATTTTGTCCGTTTTATTAGGTTTTAAATTTTAAATATACTGAAAAATACACTGCGCGGTATAAATTTTCGTACATTTTTATCTATAACTCCTTTTCTGATGCATAGATTTAGGTAATTTTCGAGGAAAAATATTGTTTTTACTCAGGAAATATAAATTCGAAGTTTTATGAGTCTACGTTTATGCGTTTGGACACAATTCCAACTCGACACTAGACTTGCAAGATTTGCAACATTTGCATGATCTGTTTGCAACGAATATTGTTTTTTATATTTATGAAATTTTTATCAAATCAATTTAAATACAATTAATAAGTTATTAAGCTGTAAAAAAGTTTTCTTTTTCTAATGTTACCTAAAATATATTTTCATTAAGCAAACATCAGCTTTTAACCTCAAGTGTTCAACACCGTCAACAGTCATTGAATTAGCTATTGCTTACTCAACAACATCACCATAATATTGATAATAATGATTATAATAACTTTTTTTGTTGTTTTTGTTTTTGTTTTTTTTTCCTTTTTTTTTGGTTCGCAAGCTGTAGCTGATGAAGTAAACATGTAAGATAACTTATCTATAACAATTTTATCATCAACAAATAATAAGAAATATAAAAGAAACAACATCCTCCACAGCTCCAACAATGTTTTGAGGGATTAAACAAAAAAGTATGACAAGTGACAAAATGGGTACGAAACAAAAAAGTAAAAGAAAAAATTACCTCATTATCATTATTTAGTTCAACAAATTACAGATTAAAAAACGCATTGTTTAAAATGCTTAAAATAACGTAGAGGGCATGGCGTGACCAGGATTAACATTCAAAAATGAGCAAAAAAAAATTTTTGTGTTCTCCATAATATATTCAAATTATTGTAAAATGTTTAAATTTAATATTTTTTTAATTTAAAGTAAGTTGACCAAACAATTAAAAAAATTATTTCTTATTTTTTCTACTATCACAAATTTAAAATAAATACATGTTTAAATTTTGCGGACGATAAGACGAAAGCGGTGCTGATAAGCAGCCGCAAAATAAGGGAAACCATAAACTTAAACGTTGACATGTGTTTCATAGAAACGAAGTCCTACCTTAATTATCTTGGTGTGATAATATATTCTCGTTTATTTTTTCGATCACCTACAATGCAAAGGCAAAAGTGCAAATACCGGTGGCCCCAAGTATTTCCAAAAGAAATTGATAACAGGCGTTGTTAAGAGCATTATCTTGTATGCATATCCTGTCTGGTCAAATGTTTTACGGCTTAGATCCTATGTGAATCTTATTGCTCCTGTGTAGAGGCTGGCAGCCCTACGAGTATGTAGTGCATACCCTCCGAATGTATGCAATACACAGGACAGTGTCGGATGAGACAGCGTTTGTCATTATGGGTATGTTACCAATGGAGTTGGACGCCACAGCTGCTACAAGGGATGAATTCATTGTCAAATGGCAGTTGCGTTGATCGGTTACGGGTAAGGGGAGATGGACATACTCACTGATACCTGACATAGTGGCATGGCTCAATAGAGGACACGGTGACCTGTACTATTACATCACTCATTTATTTAGTGGACATGGCTGCTTTAGGTCATATCTGTAGCGCCTTGGACATGACAATGAATCGTTTTGTTCGAGCCATGGTGAAAACGTTGTGGAAGATGCCTCACATGTATTTTTCATCTGTCCACTATCTGAAAATTGGAGGGCGAACTTACAGGCAATAAAAGGCTACAGTATAGGACCCGATAATATAGTTTCGGCTATATAAGTAATTAAGCGCATGTATGTAACTTTGCGAATTTGGTTCTTGTGAAACTTTGTAGGTTAGAGAAGATTCGAAGCAGAATCAATACTTCGTGACTCTGTGACGGAAAGCTTTGCGGTAGTTCCACGGAGACGCGTGAGTTAATGTATCGAGCTGTTTTAGCGTGTTAAAGTCTCGCACTCCTGGTATATTTAGGAGCCAGAGTCTTTCGATTATTTCACCTCGTTAAATAAAAAACATACATACAGATAAAATTTATCTATTTTATAAATTAAGTAAAAAATTAAAAATAACTGAAACTAAAAAAACAACAGTAGCAATCATTATAAATCTACTTTCAGAATGACAAAAGAATATCTCTAAAATAAAAACGTGTAAACAAATAAAAATTTTAATGACTATCACGAGTTCGTACATATATAATTTGTTTGGCAAAGTTAGCAACTATTTATGACATAAAAAAAGAAAAGACTTCTTTATTAAGAGCAAAACTCCACATATCAATATAAAATAACTATGTATTTCAAATTATATATCTTGAAATCTAAATGAAAATCATGTAATAAAGTTAATACTTCTTATAATGTAAGATACAACATTTTTCAAAATGATTTTTTGTTAAATCCAATTTTATTTTCATTTATCAGTATCAGTTTATTTGTTTAAAATTAAGTTCAATTTAAAATTTAATTGCCTAAAAGTGTGCTACGATTTTCTTACAATATAACATCTACTTCCCTAGTGAAGAACAGATAGGCCTAAACATAAATTTTACTTATTTATGTCATAAGCCACTGGGCACCCTCTATTGCGAAGTAGTGTTTTTAATTTTTTTAATTCATCAAACATTACAAAACCCACAGCTTCTGTATACTTAATAAAAATACACTCTGATAATGCAGGACAGTATCGATAATGCGGTGGTTTATACAAACAACTGCAAACAACGTATAATATTGCCGGATAAATTTTCTAACAAATGAAGCGAAAAAAAATAACACTAATGTCTCGATTGCCAACGCTAAAACGTGACCAAAAATAAAACAACGCAATTGACAAAAATATTAATCGAAAATTTCAGTTGAATCCTAAACATTTTTTATAAAATATTTTATATGTAATTTTTTTTTACTTTTCTCATTTTTATCTAGAAAAATCCATTAATCGAATCAGTTAATATACAAATCTATGTTTTAATACATGAAAAATAAATATTTTGTATGTAAGTATTTAGTAGAACACATAGTTTTGAAAATTAGGTTTTCAATCAATTAATATCTGATTAATTTAAAAACAAAACTACTTGTGTATTTTTTTTTTGCTTTCTTTGTAATATATATATTATTCATATAAGTTTTAAGAATACAATATATTGTGCCTCAGCGTCGCTTGGACATTATTGAGGCGAGTTGGCAAAATAATATATAATATATAAAAATATACCTATTTATACAAGTTTAACAAAATATAAAATTAAAAAAAAATACAAAAATAAAGTTATTTTAAAAATGAGATATATGAGTTTAATACTAAAAAAATTTACATAAGCAGCATTTCTAAATTTTTTAATAAATAATTTTTTAAATTTTTTTAATGATGAAAATTGTATCAATATTTCTTTGATTATGTGGAAGATTATTGAATTCAAAACTATCTATGTATTCTACTCTCTGCTTTGTTGTTTCCAATCGATATATAGCTATTCTTAAATTCGTAGCATGCCTTGTATTAAATATTTAATATTTAACTATTGTAAAGTAAATAATTATGTATATAAGATATCTTAAAAAAAACAGGCCAAAGAGAAAAACGTTGACTATCCATATGTGTGAATTTTTAAACAACGCAAATCGATGCACTATTTCAAGTAATTGGCAGTAATGTGCGCAGTTGCTCAATATTATTTTGACAACGCATAGCAATTATAATTTTTGGTAATCCTTTAAGGGCCGCAAAAAATTGTATACGTTTTTATGTTTTAGAAACTTATGTCAAATCAAATTTATGTTTAATATACTCAAAACGTTTAGTGTAAGTAGCTGTCACGCTTTACACTCTAAGCTAAAAAAAAATATGACAGCCTCTCACTAATGAATTTTTAAAAAACGGCTATCGTGTCATGCAAAATTTTAAACATGGAAACATGACTATAAAAATATATTTATTTTAAAATTATGAACTATTTTATAATAATAATTACAAAACCGAACCAACATCTGAAAGATATGCATATAGTTACAGACTATATAACTATGGTTAAAATACAAACTTATTGCAAGCTATTAGATACATATATTCTTTAATGATGACATTGAATGAAAACAAAAATAACGGTTTTAGTGGCAAACTTCTTTTGTTCACCACGATTTTTATAAATATATTATGTTTTGTTTCCCACAAACAAATAACCACAGTTTTTAATTATTTTTTCCCCTGTTACAACAGCAACAACTAAAGAAATCTTATTATTTAAAAGGAATAGAGGAAAAAATAGTATATAAAATTTATATGTAAAAGTGAACCCTGAAATAAAAAAATACACTATATAAAGGCGGATTTACATGTGATTTCGCTTTGAATTATACTATAAATTTTAGCGTTGCCACCAAGGATGCCACAATGAAAATAATTTTCTAGCGAAAACTACCATTTTACAAAATTATAATTTTAAATATACATATATTCAGTAATTGAAGTGGCAGGAAAATGTATTTTTAAATATATAGAAGAAATAGTACAAGAATTATGTACCTTTTTAAGTATTATTATTTATTTATTATTTAATAGTTTATAATATTAACTTGTATATAATATTTAATTTTTTTGTTTAAATTTTTCTCAAATAAAAAAGAAAAGAATAAATTAATTTCCTAAATATTGACATTTAAGTAAATACACATATGTATTTCAACTTTCTTTTAAAAAGGGCGTTTTAAGGTGTCCTCAATTTTACATCCGCCTCTACAGCGTTCGTTTTCTTTATTATTACAATTGTGTTACATTCATATGCAGATATACAAAAATAATATGCATGTTTTTTAATTGCTGTGTTTGTTACCGGGATGCATATTATTGTTATATGTTAAATTAATGTTAAATTATTTTTTGTTTCAGGTACAACAAGACGTATTGAAATGTTAATCGCTTGCTTAAAACATAAAATGCCAATCTACTTTGGCGAATCAAAGAAAATTAAACTCGTTTTAATATTTTAATATTTTGTTACTCGTTTTTATATTTAAATATTTTTATTTTCGCTTTATGTTTTTGTAAACAAACACATAAATAAGATAACTATTGACAAATTATTAACAAAAGTTCAGCTCAAGGCAAATTCACTTTTAATTTGCCTTGGTTCAGCTGATCAACTGCAATCACCTATTTAAGTATATATTTAAGCAAGTCTCAAGGCGAATTTAAAGCACGGCTTAAGGCATATTATTACAGGTATATGCAACGTCGAATTTATACAACAAAGCACTATTAAGGGGATATTTTCTGTCAAGACCAATTCGTATATCGGGGTTGGAAAAGTTGTTTTGATATGTTTAATTTAATAATATTTAATTCAGAGGAAAAAATTTTAAACCGCATTATAAATTGTATAAAAGCAACAAATTCGTTTCAATATATTGAATACCGTTTATTAGCCCTCCAATATTTGAAAAGATTTTTTTTAAATTAAATACAGAAGTATACAAACAAAACAGTAATAAAAATATTGTTTGTTAAACAAATTATACGGTTTTTATTTATGATTTTTCAATATATTTTCGCCTTGATTTTACTATGCCACCGATACGCCGTGCAGTCATCTATATTAATATGTCTTGATAGGCACCGTTAAATTGCAATAATTGTTTCTACAAAAAGGAGTTTTCAAAAATAAAGGTATTCTTTTTAATCCTATCCCACTAATATAATAAATGTGAATGTTTGTATGTTTGGATATTTGTTACTCAATCACGCAAAAACGGCTGCACGGAACTTAATGAAATTCGGCACATAGATAGATAACAACCTAGATTAACACATAGGGTACTTTTTATCACGATAACCAGGCGAAGTCGTTGGCAAACTCATCATCACCACCTGAACACGTTGTTTGTTTTGTAAAATTTTTATTTTTGTTGCAAGTTTTGACTTTTCTTTTATATTTTCAAATTTTTAAATTAATAATTCTACTAATAGGTATAATAAATGTGAATTTTTGTATGTTTGGATAAATTTGACAAGCATATAAATAACAATCTAGGTTAATACTAAGTCTTCATTTTATCTCTTTAACTACGCAGACGAAGTCGCGGGCACAAGATAGTCTACAGTAAAAAAAATTAAATTAATTATTTTAAAGTTTCTATTTAAACCTTGTTCAGTGCCAAAACTTACCTTTGTGTATGTACGCATATCGATATATATTTGTTTTTCTATTCATTGTATAACTTATTTTAAGAAATTTTAAATACAACAATTAAAAATGCTATATTCGGATCAAGGCATATCCATAAGGTATATGCAACGGCGAATTGATACAACAAAGCAACTTTTCATGGGATGTTTTATGTCAAGGCCAATTTGTACATCAGGGATGGAAAAGTTGTTTTTACATATTAAATATAAAAAAATTTGATCAAAAAAAGGATATAAATTTTTTTAACACATTATTAATGACGCAAAAGCAACAAATATATATAAATTAAGCACATTTATTATCAAAAAGTACACTCAAATTAACTGTTTAATACCGAAACCAAAATCATATATCCTATCCCGGCATTAATAAATGAAATCAAGGCGAATTAAACCAATTTTGACAAAAAGTTTCCCCATCAGCTGGGCTGATAGTTTCACCTGTATGAATTCGCCTTGATTCGGATGTGTCGAATCTTATTATACCCTTCACTATTTTGTATATAGTTATAGTCAACACTAAGCTTCGATAGATATTATATTATCTTATATGCAATTTCGCTTTATTAAATCTAATGCCATCATCGGTCCTGAATTTTTGCATAGTCAGCTGTATTCTAGTAGTCAAGGCTTTTTATTTGATATCCATATTTTGGGGGTTCAAGTGGCATATCCGTAATTAATTTTTTGACCCATATATCTCTATAAATTAATATAAGACTGAAAAATGTTAATTTTTCTAATAAAAATATGGGAAAAAGTAGGCAGTCCTCTTCATTTACTCATATCTCAGAAAGATATGGGGCGATAGTGCTGGATTTCAATAGCGGTTCAATCCCGGATATTACCAAAAGATTTATACCACATACAAATTCCAGGGACATGTGGGGGTCCAAAAGTTGATATCAACCAGCACACGGATAGACGGACATGAATTAATCGACTCCCTAGACAAAAACTTTCCGAAAATATATACTTCATGGGACCGGAAATTAATATTGTGAAAATTACAAATAGATTGACATATACCACAGGTGAAGGATATTATTTTAATAAAAAAAATTTTCATACTCATATCTCGATTTAAACGATTGTGAATAAATTTGACAAACAGCTGTACTAAATTACTTTTTTCTTCTGGTGGCAACGCTATTCTCTGAACAAAGATATAATAAGAAAAAAACGAAATTTTTGCTCATTCAACGCAGTTTATTTAAAGACGGATAAGAAAAATAGTTGGAACGCGCGTGTTAAATAACAAAAAATTGCATAAATTTTATATATTTAAACAATTTAAATGTTAAAAAACTTTAAGCCATCCCATTAATAAATAAAAATAGTTATTGGAAAAGGTATAGCAAAAAAGTTAAACGACAAAAAAGAATAAGAAAAAAGCTGATTTTTACATATAGAGATGGTGTGTGTGAACATGAGTGTATGTTGTGTACAAGAGAGTATATGAGTGCAGAATATAATAAAAATTCGAGTATAAATTGATAGCAAAAATAGGTTCGTTCGAGAACTCACAAATTTGTACGAATTTGTACAAATTTTTACTGTATTTTACGAAATTGCGTTCGTTTACACAAATTTGTAGTAAATGAGAGCACAAATAGAGAGCGAAAAGTGACAGTTCTTGACTGAGTATTTGCAAATTTTTACAACAGAAATTTCTTGTAGTAAGATTTAGCAAAACCAAAAAACATATGATTCAAAAGGTAAACAAACAAAAGTAAGCAAACAAAAAGTATACAATTTGTGAAAAAATATTTAAAAAAAAGGAAAATCCAAACAAAAGTGCAAAATATTATTAAATTTAAATTGTTTGTGAAATAAAGTTAGTTACCAATGTCTACAGATGAAAGAATGGAACTGCCTGAATCTGGCGCAGGTATACATACTTAAATACATATTTGCACATATGTATGTATGTACATAGTTCCCATTAAACTTTATTTATTTGCCATCAGCTGTTGCTTCAATCTTACGAATTTTTACAAATGTCTGTTCGAGTACTTTTTTGGACAAATTCTCTTTTTGAGAGTAAAATTTTCAATTTACTAAATAATTACTCATTTACTACAAAGTGCAGTAAAAGTACTCGAACGAACCTAATAATATACAAGAAAAAATTATTATTACATTGTGACGAACACCATACGATAAAAATCAATTGTAAAAATGAAAAATATATGTACATTGTAATTGCCTTCTTTAAACGGTTTTTAAAAGATTTTAAAACGAATGATTAAAAAACATTTAATGGTAATAAGGCTTAATTTTGTAAAAAAAAAGTCTTAAAAAATATTAAAACATGAAGAGTATGAAGATGTGCCTAAAGAGAGAGCAGTATTTTATTTGTGTGGTTTTGTAAAAAATCAAGAGTGCGATTATATATTTGATTTGTATTCAATTATTGTGCTTGGACTAGTGTTTTTGGAGAATTTTAGATAATTTTGATAATTAAGCAAATGTATAATAAAATTGTAGTAACAAAAAAAGGCAAGCACGACGACCGCAAAATAAAAAAAATCACTAAAAACGAGTATTTTTTCTAGTCGCGGAATTTTCAGTCATTTCGTTTTGTTGTATTTTTCATTTTATACCAACAAAATCTCTTCGTTAATCATCATGCTCTTTTTTTTTATTATTGTTGGTTTCCTTAAGTCGGTTATCACTTCTCGCTTTCTTTTATGAATTCTACTTCTACTTTAATTCTGTTATAATTAAAGTTGCCAGAGCCAAAAAATATTTCTTATTAATTGAGTGGATTTAAAAACAAAAGATTGGACATAATAGTTTTTGTGTTGTAAGGATTAAATGTATTAACATTTTCTACATATCGAGAAAAAGCAAATAAAAAAGTGCGTTCGTCGTGTATTTTTTTTTTGAATTTCTTAAGTATTTCCTTTTCGAATACATTTCCCCCTAATTCCATACATATAGTTCTAAAATTTTTTTATTCCATACACATAGTTCTAAAATTTTCTTATTGTGTCAATGAGGTGTTTTTTGATAACAGGAGTAGTGAACCAAAAAGATTTAATGTATTCGAATATAATTGTAAATCGTGTCATCTACCTATATGTGAAATGTGTTTTTAAACATATGTTTATTATATCGGAAATTGTAGCTAAAGTTAACTAATTATTTATAATAAACAAAAATATTGACCTACAAATACTACAATTACAAAACTATTTCTAACGGCAACACTGCTGTCGTATCATACTTTTCTCTGTAGTACTTTATATTGGTTTGTTTTTCTTTCACTTTGAAATCTTCTTTCTGTTGCGAATTCGCTCGGGTCTGCGAAAATTTTTGCCAGTTTGAAAAACGGCGAAGAGGCATTAAGACCTAAAACTAGTAGAAAAAACGCGATAGTGTTGTGTGTTAACAAAAATTCAAGGTGAAAAATAAAAATGTTAAAGTCAAATAAACATATTCAACTCAATATTATTGCCAAAAAATCACAAAGATTTAACTTACCTATCGCACACATTCAAAATACTATCATTGACAATTCTTATTAGACCCACTGGAATTTAATTAAAAGAATTTGCAAAAAAAAAAAATGTAGAAAATATATTCATAAAAAATCAATGCTTATAACAAAATGTAAAGGAAGAAAAGATAGAAAAAATGTGTTGCGGAAAGAAATGTGTGGACAAAAAGGTTTAATAAGAAACATATGAAGGCGAGAAAACAAATTTAAAAAAGAATCGAGTGTGTGTGTGCCAGAGAGAGCAAGAGCAAATTTGAAAACATTGCTCTTACATTAAAATATAAGAAAAATTTTAAAAAGAAGCAAAAAGCCAATTGCAATTGAGTGTGTTTTTGTGGCAGTGTTAGTAAAATTTTTAATTAAAAAACCAATAAAAATTTAAATAGAGATACAATTATGTTATTAAAAAATATTTAAACAAATCAAATAAATCAAATTTCAAAAAGTCATTTAAAAACCTACAAGAAAACACGATGAATGTCGTTCAAAATAAATATTAATCGAATTGACATTAAACCAGAGTTGCTAATATGGATTATATGATAAAAGCGCTATTTAGCGTTTTTATTATTGTGCATATCTCATAGGAATAATTGGATATTTACATTAAAAGTGGTATATTTTTAACTTTAAGATATAAAATTTTAACGGCCTATTTACAGAAATTATTAAGGTTTTATTTATTAACGATAAAATTAGTCTTATAAACAATAATAATTAAAAAGTCTTTGTTAATATTTTTTACTTTTTTTTATTTATAATAAAATTTTAGTAAAAAGTTCAAATAAATATCAGTTCAAAATATGATTTAGATATAAAAAATAAATCTAAAATATATACCTATAAACTAAAAACCTAAAATTGACATAATTTATATATGTTTTTAAGCTGTTGCAGTATTAAGAAGAAATAAAGTTTACCATATTGAAAAATATGTAAAAATGTAAAGAGAAAAGTGGCAGCTGTGCATATTTTTCCAGTTATGCACTTCTAAAGTATGCAAATATATATTTATTACCAAACTGATAGGTATAATATGAAATCGAATGAATATATCATTCTGGATATGCGAAACTGTTTTACACATTTGAACATTTCAAATACAACTACAGTTTATCGCTAGTGAAACATGTACATAGTTTATTAAAATAAAGGATTTTCTTCTCCAAAGTATAACAAATGCCGGCTTTTCCATAGGTAAAGATTTTCTGTACTCATAGATTGTATTCTCTAACTAAAGGCGGGCTCAAGGATTTTCGCTTACTAAAGTTTTAATACAAAGATGGCCTTCGATCATTATACTCTGAATAAACTGTATGTTTACCTAGTGCGATTCCATATTTTGTATGTAGAAACTGTTGGCACCTAAAGAATTTTAAACTTTTAAATAAGTTATGCAACAATACCATTTTTGTCCATATATTATTTGTAGGTATGTTGATAAAAGAGATTTATTCCCGTGCTTTCCGTTTATAAAATTAAATAATTTTTTAGCGTTTTATCTATAACTCAAAAAAAAGTAATTTATAAAACTATAATAAAAATACTGCTGCGGAGTTGTAATGTAGTTTGCCAAAAAATTCTTTTCATGCGTAAAATTTCATAAATCTTTGTCCAGCCTTTAGTGATTTTAGTTAATCAGGTACAGAAGAATTATGTATACATACGTATTTACAAACCAAACACATAGTTTTTGTCAATTAAGCGCTTAAATCTTTATAAAGTTATATTCTTGTTATTGTATTGAACTAAATTTTTAGTTTGAAGAAATTGTGAATAATTTAAATACATACATACATATATGTATGCGTCCTCCTTTCCTACCTAGCTACCTACACGAGTGTGGCTGTAGGAGGCAGATACTGATTTCTGCATCCCCCTTTCCTACCTACATATATGTACGTATAGCTGACTAAAGTTAATTTTGTTTGCTTTTTAATAGATATGTTTTAAAAAGATTTATTAATATTCTTCATTATGGTTTCCTGTAAAAAATTAGCTTAAATAGATAGATATGTATTTCTCAATTGTAGAAACGTATTATAATTAAAAATATTTGTTTACTTTTTGACTATCGGACTTAATACCATTTAATATAAGATTTGACTACTTATTGCCATTTTCTTTATATAGAGAGATTCAATTAACTTATTATACGTTTAAAAAAAACGTAAACACTATTTTTAGAACAGCAAATAAATATTAAGATTTACTTAAGACAATTTTGTGAAGAAAAAATAGTTATTACAATAAATTTACGGTATTAATATCCCTATAATATTCACATTTTTTGTTAAATGCTCAAAATGTTTACAAAGAAAAAAATCGACAGCCTGCTCGTTTTGCTTTCATTTGTCTAGGACGAAAATAATTAGATAGAACAAAAATAACAAATTCTTAAAAAATTCTTTTGTTGCAAAACAAAATTTTTTAAAATTTTGTTTTTTTGGTATACTTTTAATTAAATATATATAGTTTTATATTCTTCAAATTTGTTATTTTGTAAAAAGATTATTGACAAAATATTGAAATGTCTTAAATCTTTTTATTCTGAATTTGTATAACAACATTAAATTTGTAACACAAATGTTATAAAAATGAAAATAAAAGCCTGACATTTAAATCAGTTATGTTACAATTTTTATTATTATAATAAAATTCAGAATAAGGGGGATAAAGTCATTTTACTTAAAACTGTGTGTTTTAAATTATGACATTATTAAAGTCGATATGGTGTTGGCAATAAAATTTGACAATTAGAGTAGATAATTACATATATCCACTTTTATAGCTCGTGCTGAGCCCCAGTATATATTTCCAAAACGTGATTAACTAATTTACAAAGCTGTCGAGTGAGAAACTGTGAGATCGAATAACAGATTAATTGCAATGCGAAAATTTCCATTAATTTCTTATTGGGACCCTGCTACTTTATTTTGCTAGCACAAAACTATGTGGTAAAGTTGTATCGTTGCATATCTTAAAACTAATTGACTTATTTCTACAAATTATTAAAGATTTATAAACGGCTTATACCCATCTAAAACTGATTTTCTATTATGATTTACTGCGTCTTTTATAAAAATTATTAAAAGTTTATAAATGTATTATTATGCTGATTGTCTATGAAAATTTGATGATTTATGTAAAAAATTTTATAAATCTAATGTTGTTTTCAAACGTTTTTTTAAACCATTGTTATGTTTATGTATAAAGAAGTAAAGTTGTCAACACTGTAAAAAAACTTCGTTTTCTGCGAAACAAAGAGAACTATATTATCTTACCCTCTCTTTCTAACATTTTCATCAACAAGCCAGATATAAAAAAACGAACTTTGGATTATTTCAAATATTATTTTAACGTATTGTTTAATAAAATATGTAAATGTTAATTGTTTAATTATTTATATATGTTTCCTTACAGTTGTGTTTGACAAATCTAAGCTACCTCAAATATATTTGCCTTCCATTAATTCGGCACTTTTTGTGGTATGAATTTATTCGTAAATTCGCCTTAATTATTTGCTCTTTTTGTTGTATTTGTTCTTTTTTATTCGTTACTCTCTTTTATTATACCATTCATTTGTTGTTGTTTTTACTAAAAGCGGTTACTGCTCTGCCTTAAATGTCAACTCTTTTCCCTTTATGCTTTTTATTTGCCGAAAATTTCTTTAAGTTTATTGAAATTTATTTCAAGATTTTAGAAAAATATTAAAAAAAATAATCATTTAATATGGTTGTAATAAAAAATAGTAATTAAAAATTTATTTATTACTTGCCATAATTAGTTATCTTTTAAAGTTTTTTGGAATTTATAGAAAGCTACCAATTGGTTAACGTTTCATTTAGGTATTTTGCTTTCGTCTTATGTGAATTTTTTTTCTACCTAAAAGGTGTTTCTTTTTTTTTTATTAAATTGAACATAATATAACATAATTTTAAATTAATACCAAATTTATAAATTAAACTCTTTGCTTATAATTCCTCGCAAAGGTGTTGATTCATTCTTTGTTCTATTCCTGTTTGCTGTTATTTCACTTTCGCTTCATTTTCATTTCTTTTTACATTTTCTTTACTTTTTTATGCAAGCATCGCTCTTAATTTTTTCCCTATTTTTCCGTGTTGTTGCTGTTTGTTGCATACCTATGTGTTCGTGTGCTTTTTACTGAAAATTGCATAAATTTTTATGTAGAAAAACATTTTTTTTAAAAACTGCAATATTTATTTATAAACTGTCATTTTTAAAAATTGTAACATAAAAAGCTATATCTTCTTAAAAGACCTTATTTATACATGCATACATCCTATACTTCCTATAGGTACTACCTAGTTATTTAAATATTAATACCTTTATTCCAATTAGAATTATGTGTTGTAGTTTGTACTTCACTGTAGTTTCCCTTTTCCTTTAATTTATTTCTTTTTTACAATTATCTTAGTAAATTTATCGATTAATCTTTTAATGTTAAATCAGATAATTTTCTTGCTGTGATGGGCGAAATTTTGTTACGAGGGTTATTTACATTTAACATTTTGTTTCACTTAAATACATAAGTAAATACCTATACGAAATTTCAATATTTCATCAATCAAAACAACAGACGAAGGTTTGTGTCCACACTGAAACAGCAGCATAGTTTGTGGTCACGCTACAAACTCAAACACTCAACCAAACACAACACATATGTTTGTGTGTATGTGTTTAAACAATTTTCATTTGAGAAATTTAAATATTAGGATGATATCAACCAATATGAAATGTATATCAAACGAAAGATAATATCTTCATCTACCTACAAAAAATTCTTTAAAAAAAGTTATCTCGCCGTTTCCTCATAATCAATGAAATAAAGATTACAACAATAACAATCTGTCATTACTCCCTATACCGTAAGGAAAGACGTATTCTACGCCAAACATTTTTAATAAAACGGTCTCGAATTAATAAGATAAATTGTATGCTATTTTTCAAATCTAGCATTTTAGCTTATTTTAGTAAATTACTACAAAAATGATAAAAGTACCTATTCAATCAACACTTTAAAATTTTAGTTTTATGTAAGTACTTTATAAAATACAAAGAGTAGGTACCAAAGCCATAAGAAAAGTTACCTTTTCGGGTAGCCCATAACAATTTCATACACATCTTTGATAATAAGTGCGTAATTTCCATATTATACTATTAATATGTTTCAAGTTTTAATTAAAACCGTAATTTCTTTATGGCAAGAAAAATTCCTATTTAAAATTTTTCCGTTTTAACTTGGAAATTAGGAACTAAATATATTTTCCCATTTAAGATCCTTTTTGTCCCCTTGAAGAATTTTAACTAAAAAATTATCAGTACTACTAGGTATATCTATTTATTAGTAACAAAATAATTAATCGAGCCTATAAGACCATATACAATTGATAGACTAGAAACAATAACTTTATCTGCATGTGTAAACAACAATAAAAAAAAAAATAAGTAAAAGCACTATATTCGGCTGTGCCGAATCTTTTATACCCACAACCAATTTGATGTTATTTTATAGCCCACAATTTATTATTTTGTTATTAACAGTAATCGCTATGGAATAATATCTTTATACTAAAATAGGTATCACATTCTTTGTATTACTTCAATATGCTAGTAAAATGTTTTCGTAAATCTAATCTATCAAGTAGGCGTTAAAGTAGGTGTGCGAATATAGTTTCTGCTAATATATAAAACTGAGATATTTCAATATAGTCCGTGATTCTTCCAAAAACTCTGTCCATAGAGAAATTATATGAACTTAAAATACGCCGTTATATGGGAGGTAGCCGTTAAAGTGGGCGTATCACATAAATTTTCAGGCATAACAATGACATTGACTAAAGCATATACACATGTAGCAAATTTTAACATCATATTACTAATTTTGTCGGTTTTATGACCTATTAAATTTCATTAGCAGCAGAGAACGTGAAGAGTGGGCGTTATAGTAGGAGTGTCGAAGTTGCTTCTGTTAATGAATATAACTTAGATATTTCAATATAGTACTTTATTATTCCAAAATCTTTAATCTTAGAAAAATTATATGAGTTTGAGATAAAGCATTTTATGGGATGTGGGCGCAAAAGTGGGCGTGTCACATTTATTTTCCGATAGTACAAAGCTTTTGCACAAAACGTAATGCTTGCAAAAATCATACAATTAATTTTGTCAGTTTTATTGTGTTTTAAATTTCGAATATACCGGAAACAACACTGTGCCATATAAATTTTCTTACATTTGAATCTATAACTCCTTTCCTAATGCATAGATTTAAGCAATAAATATATATTTGAAAATTCATGGCTCTAAGATTATGCGTTTGGACACAATTGCATTTTATTCGATGTTGGAAGGACATGAATTTTTTGACCTACTCTTGCATTAAGAGCTATAACTCGATTCCTGATATTCCGATTTAGCCCATTTTCAAAACCAAACAAACCTTGTGTATATGAAATATTCTGGCAAAATTTGAGCCCCATAGCTTTTTCGGTCCGACCACTATTATGCTTTCAACAAAAGGCCAGACGGACGGACATAGCTAGATCGTCATCACATGAAATATATAATTTATGGGGTCTAAAATGGAAATTTCGATGTGTTGCAGACGGAATGACAAAATGAATATAACCCACCATTTTTTTGGTGGCGGGTATACAAATAATTTACAATTAAGGATAGGTAATAAAGATTAATAAAAATACATATATATATTTACATTGGGCTATAATGTGTGGAGAACTATTACAATTCAGAAAGAGAAGATATTAGGCAATAATAACTCAGCCTGCGAAATTTTCCGACATCTGCCAGATGTCTATAAGAAATGTCTACAATAAAGTAAGAATTCTATATAATTTCTCTCAGACTTTAAACAAAAGACATATGAAACTGTTGCCACCAATTCTGACTAAAAGCTGTTATAAAAAACGCAGGGAAAATTCTGTTTTATTGTGTGATTTTTTACAGTTTTATTATGGAATTTTGAAAGAATATTTAATGAAATTCGTAAAAAATTCACACAGAAATCAAATGAATCTCAGCGTTATGCAGAACAACCACTGAGTTTACTTTGTTCAAAAGACACATTCCAGTGAATTTTAAAAAAATTTCTTATAACTTCTAAGTTGATAAGAGGTCTTTTGTTGCACAAATTTTCCTTAAAACTGTGATATTAGTATGTGTAGTTTATTAATTTAATTAATCAGATGTTAATTGTTGTAATACTATTTGTTAACTCTCAAGCTCTGTTAATAATATTGGTTAAAACAATAAGTTTTAATAAATATTCATATTTTTATTAAATTTTAAATATTTATTTTTTAATCAACAGCTTAATTATTTGTTTTATTTAAGACAATCTAGCACCTTTTACGTGTTAATATAACTTTGTAAGCATCCTGCAGTATCGATAGATTTTTAAATTATTTATTACCAACATGGTATGTAGTAAAATTCTCAGTAAAATTTCATTACTCACCAAACAACTAATATGTAAATTCGTCTTTTGCTGTTTATGCATGTTTCCTGTGAATATTTTTACATTGAAGTAATGTAGTTTCATGAATAAAGTATTTTTATTTATTAAACAATTTTAAATGTAATTAACATGTATTTTTGACAAAACGCAATACACGCACACGTGCCAGTATGCGTTTTAACGTAATTCAAATGGAAACAATAAAAGCAACAACAGTTTAACTCTAATTTTAAAACAAACGAAAGAAGTGCACGTTGGAAAATGTTGCATACATACGTAACAACAGTGACGTTTACAAAGGAAATAAAAGAGGAGTGTGAAAATTTTATTTACTTTTTTTTCAATTGTAAAAAAATGTAACGCATATGTATAGCGAAAGGCATATTCATGAGGCGTTTATGCATCTCGGCAACAAACACAACAAACACAACAATCAAACAACACATACATTTTGTTTTTGTATATATGTATGTGTGCATAATAATTCTTAATAAATTTTAAGAAAAAGAATTTAAGAAACTTTGAAGTAAAACTTTTTGTATTAGGTCGGAAGGTGAGCGATAATGTCGTATTGTTATATATTTTATTAAATAGGTATCAAAGAAAATTCACAATAAACAATGCTATGTTTTTAGCCATTTTAAAATTTTCGAAACTTATGACAATACGAATTGATACTACAACTTCCGAATTCATAAATTTTTTTAGTTTATTTATATTTCTTGTAAAGTAATACTTCTTTAAATTTTACTTTATATTTTCTCACATTTTTGTCAATATTTTTCAAATGTATACTTTTTTGCAATATCTTTCAAAAACACCATCTAATGTCATAAAAAAATCGTAAATATATATCACTAGCTAAGACCGGCGCGCGTTGCTACGCCCCTTAATAAATAAAAATTCATTCTGAATTTTAATTAAACATCAAGTACAAGAAGCTAAAAATTATAACCTTTTTTTATGGGCTTGGCACTGCCCACTTTTCTAACCACGAAACTGTATAGTCATGACAGCTCAATATGTCAGCAAAGTTTAAGAAAAATCGGTGAAGTTCAAGTAGCTGAAAATGAGTGACACTTTTCTAATCACGAAACTGTATAGTCATGACAGCTTAATATGTGTGCAAAGTTGCAGAAAAATCGGTCCATTGCAATTACCTTAAAATTATAACTTTTTTATGGGCGTGGCCCTGCCCAGTTTTTACCACCCATAAACACTCTGGAATGTATACAACAACTTGCGAAAGTTTGAGTCCGATCGGCTTTACACACACACACAGACAGACAGAGTTTCACTGTTATATATATAAATACTAGCTAATACCTGGTGTGCTTCGCCACCCCCATCATAATGAAATAAAAATCTTATAGTTCAAAAATATATTTATTTTGCAAGTGCCACGCCTACTATTACTAAATCAACCATTTCTTACTCAAATAATCATATAGACGTCAAAGTGTCTCTTGCAAAATTTGGGTACTCTAACTATTATTGCTTCCCAGATATAAGAATTTTTGTATTAAATTCATGTGACAGGTGCCACGCCCACTATTACTAAAGCATCCATTTCTTATCAAAATAGTCATATAGATGTCAAAGCTTCTCGTGCAAAATTTGGGTACTCTAACTATTATCGCTTTCCAGATATACGAATTTTTGTATTTAATTCATATGACAGGTACCACGCCCACTATTACTAAAGCATCCATTTCTTATCAAAATAGTCATATAGATGTCAAAGCTTCTCGTGCAAAATTTGGGTACTCTAACTGTTATCGCTTCCCGAATATACGAATTTTAGTATTCAATTGCTATGAGAGCTGCCACGCCCACTATTTCCAATGTACCCATTTTTTCCGGAAATGTTTATTTGGGTGTCAATGTTGCTGTTCAAAATTTTAGTACTCTTATCTTATCGATATACGAAATTTAGTATTTAATTCATGTGGCCACGCCTACTATTGAAAGTCCGCCCATTTTTTACCTAAATGTTCGAGTGGATGTCAAAGTTTACCGTACTTAATTTGAGGACTCTAGCTGCATTAACTTTCGTGATATATAAAATTTAATACTTATTATTTAATAGGGCGTGGCTCCCCGCCCAATTACAATTTCAAACCAAAGTATAGCCTATAGCTCTTTCCAGACATACAGAAAGATTCTGTGAAAATTTCAAGGAAATCGGTCCAGCCGTTTAACCGTCTATAAAGCACAAACAAACATACAAACACACATTGATTTTTATATATATAGATAAACCGATAACATTTACTCCGATTTACCTTCAACAGTTGCCAAATTTTCAAGTTAAAAACGCCAGTAAATATTTCTCGTATTTATAATTACCCAGCAAAAAAAAATTGGAAGCAGTGCAAAGCGAACTACATTTTATAGATCTCTAAATTAATAGTTTAATAGCAATAATTCTAAATGACTCCCTAAATGCAAAGCAATTTGTCATAAATGATGTGCTTAAAAATGTATGCAACATCACGCAAAATTTCTTAAACAATTCATGTAAACAAACAAAATTAACTCATGTAACAGCGGATGCTTTTCACTATATATGCATGAGTTCTGTGCACTTGTTAAAATAGAGTGCAGTTCATTAAAATATTCATGTAAACACATATCTTCAATGACACGCTAACGATAAAATCATTAGTGTTTTTACCTAAATTAAATCACTTCGCCACCAGTTGAACCCCTGTCGTAGATTTTTTTGCTGTATAGTTATTGATAATTTTTGTGTGTTCCAGGAAGAAAGTTTTAGTCTATTTGGAACGATCATATTATGCTCTCCATAATAATTAATTTAATTGTGTTTTAGGTATTGGTCAGTCATGTTTCGACAATCGCATTTGCCATAATATTGGCGATTTTTACTTAAAATCGCAAAATTATCTCTGAAGTCTAAAATTTTGATTTTAAATATTGGGCACATACTGATTAACATTTGGAAAATCTTAGATGAAAATTTTGTCTGTTGAAGTAACTATTCATCTACACATGGGCCATGTCGCTGCAGATAAATTTTCTACAAAACGTAAAAATAAATTTTTCACTAGCTGGAGTAACAATATAACTGAATAATGTAGCTTCAACAGTTTCCAAGAGTAGGACTTCTATACGAGCTATTGCCAATTGGTCAAGTGATTTATGTTTACGTGATACATTATTTGCATTCCAATAAATTTTCTAGCAATGAGCTTTGTGGCAGCAAGGATCAATTAAAGTCCTAGCTTCCTAAAATTTGATAATGAGATCCAAATTTTTAAAAAACTTATTTCAAACAAATTTAGTTTCCATACCAATTTTCTGCTGTGGCTTCTTTAAGCAAATAAGGGAAATAAAAATCACTTTTTTGTGCATACAAGTCTAGGATCTGTTAGAATTTATTTAAATACGAATAAAGTCAATAAAAAGATATAAGCCTTGATTCTTGAGCGTATATTTAAACGTGCAAAATGGCCACCTTTACTTTTAGTATATACACGTTTTACATGGGCAGACGGATGAATGGGCCTTGCTTATTATTTTCTAAAGGTATGGCTTTATTTTTGGAGCTACAATTCCAATAAAAACTAGCAAAATACTTGTTCCGTCTGTGTTTGTGTAGGTTATGAAACTTGCCCTATAAATTTTATCTTTAAAAATTTAATTTCTTTTCCCATAAGACACAAACAATTTAAATAATTATAACAAATAAATTAATGTTTGTAGTTGTATTACTTTAAGCAGATTTTTGATAACGTTTTAAAATAATTTTATCATATTAAATATTTTTTGTTATCATTAACAGTATTCATGTGTTTTAATGTTTTTACAAACATTTTAATTAATTATTCCCTTCTGTCTCTGCTTAGTTTTTCCAGAAAACAAAATTATAGTCATGTTATAAGACCTTTACCTTTCTGACAAGAAAATACCAACATTCTACTTCTGATTTTTTATACCCTTCACACAGTGAAAAAGGATATGTATATACATATACATACACTGGTGGCCAAAACTAAAGCAACTCATATTACACTTCAAAATAATTGAAAATTAGTGCTCTTAAAAAAACTTAGACGAAAAGTTTTTCTTTTAAATTATTGATAATTTATTCCTTAAAACATAGGTATAAAGAAATTATAATTCATTGTTTTAAAATATTTTTTTTTTTTTCAAAATAACAAAAAACTATAAAATATGACTGGGGTCAAAACTAAAGCAACTTCTGTATTTTTGTCACAAAACTTAAAAATAAAATCAGTAATCGATGGCGTAACCTTTGTTTTTGATGATGGCGACACATCTGCGGGGCATTGAATCAATAAGCCGTTCAATCTGACCTCTAGGAATGCTGAACCATGCCTCCTGAATGCGGTCAAAAATGGAGTGTTTGTTTGTGTTAGAATCCCTTTTTATCTTGAGATCTACGATGCTCCATAGGTTTTCTATAGGGTTTAGGTCAGGCGATTGAGCTAGTCACCCGAGAACTCTCACTTTTGATTCACCCAACCATTCTCTGACAAATTTTGAAGCATGTTTTGGATCATTATCAGTTTGAAAACCCAAAATCAAAGGCATATTTTCTTCCGCATAAGGCAACATTACGTTTTCTAATACATTTTTATAAACAAATCGATCCATTTTTTCTGATATTTGATGAATCGGTCCAACTCCAGCGTATGAAAAGCAGCCCCACACCATTATTGAGCCACCATGTTTTACAGTGCCTTTACAATATTGAGTTTTCAGCCGTTCGTTTTTTGGTCTTCTTACCGTAAAATTTTTCATGTCAGAGCCTTTTATATTAAATTTAGACTCATCTGAGAACAATATGTTTTACAGTAAGAAGACCAAAAAACGAACGGCTGAAACCTCAATATTGTAAAGGCAACAACATACAACAGCAACATACAACAGCAACATGCAACAACAACATACAACAACAACAACATACAACAACAACAAAAACAACATACATACATACAAGCGTGGTATACTGGTTAGGATAAACGTGACATCGAATCCCAGCTGAGCAAAAAAAAATTTTTTTTATTTTATATATTTATATTTTTATAAACAGTTGTTTTTTCGATTGAGCTTGAGATCACTTTTTTTAATAAAACATAGTTTTAATTTATTTTCCGATATTTCGCTACCACATTGGGTAGCTTCTTCAGGGAAAGTTTTTACAATTTTCAACATTTAACAATTAAAATATTAGAATTGTTCAAAAAACAATTTTTTTTTTCGATTGGAAAGATCGAAACATTTATTTATTATATTTATATTTTTATTAATTTTTCTTTTCTTTGATTTTTTTATACCCGCCACCAAAAAAATGGTGGGGGTATATTCATTTTGTCATTCCGTTTGTAACACATCGAAATATCCATTTTAGACCCCATAAAGTATATATATTCTGAATCAGGGTTTGATTTGATGACGATCTAGCTATGTCCGTCCGTCTGTCCGTCTGTCCGTCTGTCCGTCTGTTGAAAGCACGATAGAGGTCGCACCGAAATAGCTAGGGGGCTCAAATTTTGCCAGAATCTTTCCTATAGACAAGGTTTGTTTGGTATTGAAAATGGGCTAAATCGGATTATTAGGAAGAGAGTTATAGCTCGAAAACCAAGAGTAGGTCGAAAAAACCGTGTCCTACGAACATCGAATAAAATGGAATTGTGTCCAAACGCATTAACGTAGACTCATGAAACTTCGAATATATATTTCCTGAGTAAAAACAATATTATTCCCTGAAAATTATCTAAATCTATGCATTAGGAGAGGAGTTATCGATCAAAATGTACGAAAATTTATACCGCACAGTGTATTTTTCGGTATATTTAAAAACAAAAACGTCATAAAAGCAACAAAATTGGATGTACGACTCTGAAATTTTGCACACTTTGCTTTTTGGTGAAACGCTTTTTTGTAACGGAAAATCAATATGCCACGCCCACTTTTACGCCCACCTCCCATATAACGTTTTAGCTAAAATTCATATAATTACTCTATTAATAAAGATTTTGGAATAATAAAGGGCTATATTGAAACACCTAAGTTGTACTCATTCGCAAAATCAACTTTGACACGCCTACTATAACGCCCACTTTTCACGTTATCTACCGTTAATGAAATTTAAAAGTTCATAAAACCGCCAAAATTAGAGGTATGATGATCAAATTTGCTACGTATAGCCCCCTAGGCAATGTCATTACTGTGCCAAAAAATTAAGGTGCCACGCCCACCTTTACGCCCACCTCCCATATAACGCTTTACCTAAAATTCATATAATTTCTCTATTAATAAAGATTTTGGAATAATAAAGGGCTATATTGAAACATCTAAGTTGTACTCATTCGCAAAAACAACTTTGACACGCCTACTATAACGCCCACTTTTCACGTTATTTACCGTTCATGAAATTTAAAAGCTCATAAAACCGCCAAAGTTAGAGGTTTGATGATCAAATTTGCTACGTATATCCTTCTAATCAATGTAATTGTTGTGCCAAAAAGTTTAGGTGACACGTCCACTTTAACGCCTACCTCCCATATAACGGTTTATCTTAAATTCATGTAATTTCTCTATTGACAATGTTTTTTGGAAAATAAAGGACTATATTGAAATATCTAAGTTGTATTTATTAGCAGAAACTTTATTGACACTCCTACTTTAACGCCCACTTTCATTGAAAGACTACATTTGCAAAAGCATTTTAGTAGCATATCGAAGTATCTGATGGTCCAAATTTTCAATGACATTGTTGATGCTCAATTGTTGGGCATGATGATGAGGCGATGTTGACTGCTCTTTTGCCACACTATCGCAAAAACCAGCAGTGGTTCCCATTCAACGAACTCAGAAGGCAGGATTATGTTGATCAAAAGAATTACGAAGTGCATAAAATGCATTTTGTTTTGAACGCCCATTTTCATAAAAAAACCTGAATATTAAACCTGAAAATTAATTTACAAATAATTAATTAATAATAATTAATTAATTAATTAATTAATAATTAATAATAATGAATTTTCCTGGTGATGCTACACGAAGGAGTAGCGAAATATTGAGAATTTAAATACAAAAGTTGGATATTTAAATATGAAAATTTAAAAAAAGAGATCAAATAAAATAAATAATTAAACCTGAATAACTTTAACGCGTTGCTCATTTAGGTATCTTTCCACTGTTCAAATTAAGTTAGTCTGAGATTGAGAAATGTCAAATGAAATGCAAAAAAAACTTGTTGCTTATGTGTGGTTCACCTTCAACAGGGGCCCTTAAAAATTAACCACCCTCTATAAAGAAAGTAATACATATTTTATTTTAAAGAGATTATTCCATAGTGATTAACAAAATAATAAATAATGTACTTTAAATGTACACAAAATTGGTGGTGGGTATAAAAGATTCGGCACAGCCGAATATAGTGCTCTTACTTGTTTTTATTTAATATTTATTATTTATATTTTTATTATTTATATTTTTATTATTTCTTTTTAATTTTTTTTTATATTATTTATTTTTATTTTTTTAAGATAAATACGTAAATTTATAATTTTACAATGGGATGTTTTTATATTAGTATGTTTTTTATATGTATTTATGTACGTATTTCATATGAAATGAATGGTGATACAAACTATTGCTATTGCATGACTACTCGTTGTGAAGGGTTTATAAGATTCGGCGCGACCGAATATAGCACTCTTACTTGTTATTGTAAAATTCGTTATTTTCTATAGTTACAAGCATTATGTCAAAAACTTTAATATTAATATGGATAAAATGACTTAAGAATAAAATTGTGTTGTTTTGTAAAAATTTTAATATGAATGAAATTAAATGTCATAAATTCGATTTATTTTAATTATTGAAAAGTGTCTTTAACCAATTTAATTCTGTTCGAAAATTTGACAATCTTCGGTACTGAAAAATCATTTGGAATAAAGCGTGTACATACGTACAGCTGCGGTGAAAAAAATAGCACTAACTTAAAAGTTTTAGTAAATATACTTACTAAGATCACTAAGTTATTATTAAACAAATTAAGCAAAACTAATATTAGTTTCTGAGCACAATAGTATATTTTTTGCATGTTCGAACTAAACACTTCAACATTAGAATTGACATAATTAGTTTTGGCTTACGTAAATCCACTCTGGTCTCATATCTCAATCAATTATGACTATTTATTGGAACAGTTAAGAAATTTTATTTTTTTTGGAATACGACTTTCCATAAAATAAATATTTTTAAATTGCATTGCATTGCAATATATTTTGACCGCAAACTTTAGTAAATATTACAATGATAAATTAAAAAATTTAATACCTTTCGTTCTTTATTTCCCGTTTGTAAAATTAAATGGAATAATTGAGGATAAGCTGAGCTAACTGGTGGTATTATTTTTGACCGCACAAAATTTTTAAGGTTGACAAATAATTGATTGTAAAACAGACAGTTATAAAATTTTACAAAAACTAACTGAAAGATTAGAAAATATGTAATTGTTTTTGACATTTATTAAAAAAAGTTTGTCTCTCATGTTAATCTGTTCTTATAAGAATATAATTGTAACTGGTGCTATTATTTTAACCTGTACTGTATGTAAATCCCACTATTGAATATGGTCTTAACGCTCCTAAAACTAATATAATTAACTTAAACTCCTAGAAATCATTTTAGTCTCTTGTAAAACTGTTAGAATTATTGGATCAAAAACTTTTTTTTCATTTGTATATTCTTGTCACTTAGTGTTATTTACACTTTATTAACTGCTACAGCAGATAATTTTTTTTCTTCTGAAAATGCTACCTTCATTTTGTATTTAATTTAATTTTCTTTAAATTATTCATTGTCAATTCTGCCAATACATTCTCGATTCCATGGCTTAAATGGTAAAGTGTGAAAAAATTATCTTCTTAAGTTTAACATTGACGTATTTATTGTTTTAACTTAAAGTGATATTGTTAAAATATTTGCGCAGCAAAAAAACAAAATATGGAATAAAGGAAACAAACTACACTTGCAAATAAAAAAAAAAAAAAATTAAAAATGTATAAAAATAAATAATCAAAGATTTACCAATCATTTAACTAAGCAAATTTAACAAAACACAAAAACACACTCTAATAATGGCATATATACAATTTAAAATTAAATATATAACGTCCTTCAACGTAAAGGGTGTTTTTTAAAGGTGTGAAATTTTAGAAAAATTAAATTAAAATAATTCATCGTATAGAGTTACATTCTCTCCGGTATAATTTTTAAAAAAGTAAGAATTAGTGATTCCATCTACAACTCATAACGCGCATCAAATGCTTTTTGTATATAGTGTCGGTTTTACAAACGGTATGACAATTTAATCAATCCGTGTCGTAAAATAAAGCCTTTTAAAAAATACCCGTTACAGACTTTTAATTTCTGTTAAATTCTATATTTATAATAAAATTTTAAAATTTATGCCATTTTTCTCTTTATCTCTTTACAGTTACAACTTTACGCGAAATAAAACGGAATCTTTATACATTTTTCGCTTCATTAAAATCAACGTAATCTAGTGATTTTTTTTTTAATTGAATAAAAAATAGTGTATAATAATCATCTAGAGTGTTAAACAAATTTTAAATTTAATTACCAAGAAAAAAAAGCTAAAGTGTTTAACAATTTGGCAAAAAATTATATTTAATTATATTTTTTTTAATTGCTTCTTTTAAACAAATTTTAAAAGGTACCTATTATAGCTGCAAAAATTTTAAAGCAAATATTTTCCCCCGTAATCGCTCTTCCACCATAACATTAAATGATCTTTTCTAGTGTTATTTTAAGTGATCTAAATAAATTTGTGTTTTTTTTTTTTAAATTTTTTTATGGAAATTTATTATAACATTTAATTTAATAGAATAAAAAACACTGAATTGACATCAACAGCAAAAAACTTATGATAAAGTCAACATAACAAAGTCATTTGATCTACAAAATTTTAATACTAATAAAAAGTTAAATGTAAGAAAGAAAAAAAAAAAAACAAATAAATACAATTTAAGAGTTACACCCCTAAAACCTCAGCTCATAATACTAAATAAATTTAAATAATAAGAAAGATGTGGCTTTGATAAAAGTTAAAACGTATGTAGTTAAAATCTAAATAAATCATATAAAATTAGAAAAATTTATTTTTTATCTTGTCATTTATTATTATCGTCGTCATTATTACTACTATTGAATGAAAAGCAAGAAAATCCAACAACATTCATCTCTCTAACCCCAAACAACAGCAACAACCACAAAAATTCATCACATCCACGACAAACCAACAACATCGTTAAACAACTACAAAAATAAATAGAAAAAAAGTAGCTGTAAAAATTTCAACCTATTAAAATTCACCACCCCAAACCAAAAAGTTGTTCCCCCCATTTCGATCTAACTGCAAACGAGAGAGAAGGAGTGAGATAGGCAAGAGATCTAAGCAAAATCATCAAATGAATAACGTAAATTAATGAACAAAAAACAACAACTACGTAATATAAATATTTACATATTTATCTTGTTGTGTTTATAACAATTGTAACGTACGAAAAATAACGGTAATGCAGTCGTCGTTTCAATTACGTTTAAACTCTGTTGTCGTTAATAAACCTCGTTTTTTTCGACACGTTTAACACAATATGTATCAGAAATATTGTCACGTAGTAAAACGTTATACCAGTGAACGTATCATCGCGTCTATAAGCGTAGAACATTTGTGGAAAACGTTTTCGCTGCAGTTTCTGTTAAGACTTTCGTCTCGTTACACAGAAACTTTGAAAATTAGTACAACGTTTTCATAATTTTCGTTGCTGCCGTTATCGTTAACGCAGTTGTGTCGCCGTGTCTGTCGTCGTTAAGACTCAAGTTGAATTTGTGCATTGCGGATTTATGATCATAGTAATGATTATGGGTTTATCTTGAGTGAATAATAATAGCAATAAAAAATTGTATGATCTTTAGTATGTTGATCAAATTCAATTAAATCTAATTTATTTTTCTGCTTATTTTGTGTGTTTGTTTAATTTCATCAACGGCAACCGTTTAGAAATACAAACAAAAGTGAGAAATACAGGGAGAGCAAAATTGATCAAACATACCACAGTCCAACCAAATGTCAGATCCGTTAAACATCCAACATCATACTCCTTTAAAACCAATAATATTGTTAAGTTTTTTAAGTGCAAAATTATAAAAAAATCAGTAAAATTTCTTGAAAAAAATCCGGTAAATAAATTCAAAATACACTTACATTAATCTGTCCTTCCAACTTAAATTTTTTTTTAAACTTATTAAATTTCTCACCTTAAAATTCGATAAAACAAAAATTCAATAAACTATTGGATACCATTTACAAACCGGGAAAAAGTTGAATAACAAAACGATCCTGGATTTGCTGCTGAAAACGTTGCGCACGCTCAAAAATCCGATTATGGCCGAGAATCAAACAGCAACAGAGGATTCCGGTCAACAAACAATACAACATCAAACGCATCCCCATCACATTCAGCAACATCAGCAGCAGCAGCAACAACAGCACCAACATTCTCACAACGATAATTCACAAACATTATCTAGCCAAAATTCCGAAGAACTTTCGTCGGCTTTAACATCGCCCACAACACCACCCAACGAAAATAATTCGGCTTCATCGCCCGACGAACCTCAAACCATAGTAATTGCCAATAATCGCCATCATCAACAGCAGCAGCAAGAACAAGTTCAGGCACCACAGTCTCAGCAACAACAGCAGGCACGAAGCATGATTGATCGCCAGGTAAATGCTAAAATCAAGACCATACGACGTAATACCATACAGACCACTACTGTTCCAGTTAGAGCCGCTAGTACTACGTCCATTAAGAAGCCGACTCTAACGAAAATGAACTCAGTGACAGGCAGCACTGGCGCTAGCACAGGCAATGCCGAAAAATCAACTACGGATAAACATCACATGCAACACAACAACATGACAAATCATCATCATCATCATCATCACCACCATCTTCATCAGAACAATTCAACTTCTTCGGCAGGCTCTAACAGCAACTCAACAGCCATACATCGTACCACAAGTGAAAGTCTTCGTTTGAATGCTATACCACCTACATCAGCTGGTGGTGCCGCTGGTGGTGATACTCTTTCAAATGCCACCAGTAATAATAGCATTCATTCAAATTTTACAAATAACAGCTCAAGTTCAGCTTCGGTTGCACCTAAATCGACTAGCACTAATGCTAGTCACAGTAAATCTACTACGTCCAAGTCTTCTGCGGCTTCGTCAAAGGCTTCATCGCCTAACAACAATAATAGCATTGCTTCAACTGCCGCTGGCAGTTCTCACACTTCACGTAGTCATCACAGTCATGGTCATACACAGAGCCATGTCCATGGCCATGGTCATGCCGCTGGTGGCGTGCGTAAACCAAAGACTACTTCATCGTTTCAGATAACTTCCGTTACAGTGGGTCAACCCAAGGTCCCGGTGGCTACCGACAATGGAGAAGAAGAGTCGGCTGATGACCTCGATGAATCTCATACTGATGACAATAGTCGCATTACGGATTTGGAAAATGAAACGCCCTCAATGTCGGAGGATACTTTTTCCAAAGAAGAAATCTACTATCATCAAGATGATGCCTTAAGTAGTACTGCTCCTGTCATACCAACCAGTTCGCAGTATGGTCTGGTTGTGGCCACTTTAGGAACTCAGGACATTTCCAATGTTCAGGTAAATGTTGGGGAGAATTTTATCAATGTAGTACCTAGTGGCAGTGGTATAAAGAAAGAAGATCTGAAAGACTCGGCCCAGCATCGCAGTGAACGTTTTAAGGTAGTTAAAATCGAATCTACAGAACCGTTTCGACGTGGCCGTTGGGTTTGTATGGACTATTTAGATCACACAAGTGTTACTGGCAAGGAGGAAGGTGGTGCTGGCAGTGCCGGCAATAACAATGAAAAGACTGAGGCAGGAGGAGGCGGTGTGGATAAAGATGAACACGCTCCGAAAACCACGCAAAGTATGATATTAGGACCAGGCGCAGTAGCGGCAATGGAAAATCATATAGAAAATTCGTCGGCACCAGCAGCAGATGGCAATTGGAATTTTCCGGAAACTAGTGGCAATCTGGGTGGTGGTGGCGGCATATCTACTGCACCAGCTACTGTGGTACACGGTATGCAGCAATTTAAGGATTCTAACGAAACCTCAGATCAGCAGACACAGATTATACAACAAGAGCCGCAGTATCAAACTCCTCCGCAGGAGGTTAATGCTAATTCCACGCCTCAAATGGCTATGACTGCTCAAGCTCCTTCCGAGGTTGTGCAAGCTACAGTTCCCATGGATTATGCAACTGTAGCAGCTCAAAAACTCAAGAAATCTTTGGAAGAGTTAAAGAAACAAGAGGAAGCCATTGCTGCTTCTGAAAAGGCTGCTGCTGCAGCGGCTGGCGGTGTCTATATGCCTGGACAATCGCAACCTGTTAATTTCGAAACATTACAGCAACAACAACAGCAGCAGGTAACTATGCAGCAAACGCAACAGGTAGCCATGCAACAGCAGCAACAACAACAACATGCCTCTACGTTACCAGGAAATATCAACATACAAAATGGTAATATAACTATTGCTACTGATAGTAACAATCAGCAGCTGCAGGCTCATAGTTTGGGTTATAGTGTAGATGCACAGCATCAGCCAATGTCGCCTGCTCCTCAGCAAATGCAGATACCACCTAGCTTCGTGACTGCTAATTTTCAAGGTACGCCACAGCAAACACCACCACAGCAGTCACCACAAATGCCAGAGGCCGGTCAGGTTATGCAACAGCCCCAACAACAGATGACTCAGCAACAGATTCCACAACAACAGCAGCAGATTCCTTCTCAACAACAACAGCAGATTCCTTCTCAACAACAACAACCACCGCCTACACAATTGCAGCAGCAATCTTCTCAAACCGATGGAGTGACTAATATACAAAATGTTGCAGCTGTAGCTAATATCCAACAATTACAACAACAGCAGCAGCAACAACAGCAATTACAACAAAAGCAGCAGCAACAACAGCAATCGCAAGCACAAGCCACCCAACTTCCACCACAATTCCAGCAGTTGCAACAACAGCAACAGCCTTTAGCACCAGGGCAAACTATGCCCATTCTTACGCAAATGACCAGCTACGAAATACAACAGCAGCAAAAACATCAATTACAACAACAGCAAAGTGCTCCGGCTACTATGATGGACAATTCAGCTATTTTGGCCACCTTGCAACAACAGCAATCAACAACATCTAATACCAATATCATAATGCAGCCTTCTATGGTTAACGCTCCGTCTCAATATCAACAGCATCAGCCACAACAACAAATCCAACAGCAACAACCACAATTACCTATTGATAGTGCTCCTTCAACAAGTGTTAGTGCCAATAGTAGCAATAGTACTGTTAATTTAAATCCCATAACGACTGCTACAACAATTTTGCCAATAACTTCTTCTAATGCTTCGTTACCAACAAGTGTTCCCAGCAGCAATAATAATAACTCGACTACGAATCTTGATAACCAAATAGTTTCACAAAATCAACAGCAAATGCAAACACCGCAACAGCAGCAGCAGCAGCCACAACAACCATCCACATCATCACAACTACAAACCACGCAACAGCAATTACAACAAAACACGGAAACAGAGACTGAAAGGTAAGTGAAAATCCTTAAAGTTCTAAAACTTAAAAAATTATTTTAATGCCTATTTTTTTATTAAATAATAAATCCAGCTTTTTTTAAATGAAATTTTATTAAGTGGAAAACTTTTTCATATAATAAAGTTTTTGTTTTCAAGTTTTATTTAAAGTATATTGCAACAAAAGATAATGAAAATAAAAAAATTTTTTTTAAAAAGTTTTTTTTAGTACACATTAATGAAAGATGATTGGGAAGCATGAATAATTTAGTCAACGATGGGGTCATATGCTCATTTTCACAAAACGAGAATTGAGCCCCAACTATACTGTTGCTAGGAAACAATAATATAGAATTTACATTTTTAAATGCAAGTTGTTCATTGCTAGTAATTTTATTGTTAATGTGATCACAGCTGTTCAGGTTTTGACAGATGACATGCAATTTTTGAGAGAGTTGCACTTGTGATGAAAAACTTCATCACTTGCAAAATATTGTACAAACAGCTGTTTCACAAGACTTTCAAAAAGTAAAATACCCTAGAAAGCCCCTTAATATCGGTTTTAGCCTCTAAAACATTTGTAGCCTCTAGATTTGCCTATAAAAGAAAAACAATCTCAATCTAGGGGGAAATCCCCTAATCCAGCAATAAATTATTGAAAATAAATTTGCTGTTGATCCTTTTGACAAAGTAACCAACAATTGATTTAATAAGTCCAAACAGGTAAAAAAATACTCTAAAAGTAATATTAATGTTGATGAATAATTTCAATTTAAAGAAAACATTTTCTTTTATCAATTTTTATTTACTTTTTATAATTATTATTAATATTTATGTATGTATGTGTACATACTTATAATAAACACAGTATTTTGCGTGCAAATATTTGCTTACTAAATAACTTTTTCAAAGATTGCTTTTGTTTTGTGCTGCCTTCTGCTGCATTTAAAGTTTGTTAGTTAAAGTCACACCGTTGCTAATGCTAATGTTTGTGCTAATGTATGATGGTTTATTTCTTCGGCTATTTGTATTCAATGTTGTGTCATTCTCCTTGTGTTTCTCAGCATTATAACTATTTGAATGGTAAAATAATTGTTAATGGTTTTCATTATTATAAATATTGTTTTATTCGTCTGTTTATTGGCATTTTTTTTTTCTATTCTTTTTTTAAACAAGCGGCTAAAAATGAAAAACCAGTTAACCAGCTTGTCTTGCCAATTTAGAAAAAAAAAACATTTTCGCAATGTCTGTGTGTACTAGATGATTGGCTGGTTTGCCGGTCGGCATTATGATTCATCAACACCTACTTTTGTTTAATATTTTTTTTATTAACTTTTTTGTTTTGTCTGTTGCTTTTCCAAGAGCTTACCAAAGGCGGTGTAATTTTCCACAAACGACCGGTAAAAAAAACAACAACATTAAACATCTTTCTCTCTGCCAGTTTGCAGATCAATAAAGTTAATTTTTTTCTGCAGTTTTTATTTTCTGTTTTTCATTATTTTTTCGGTTTCTAGATCGAAGAAAGTTTCAATTGTATTTTAGAGTCGGTGGAATGAAAAAAATCACATTTACATTCGCTCATGATATCAAATATTTTGTTGTTTTTTTTTTTTTTTTGGTTATGAATCATTTAAATGATTCAATGGGTTTTTTTTCTCTATTAATGTTGAAATGTTTTTTGGCAAACATACTTTTTGCTATTTGTTTTTTGTTTCAAACTTCAGCAAACATTGTATTAGGGGCGTTCACAATTGACAAAAACAGGCGAAATTTCCATTGCAGTGTTGATAAAAAACTTAAGCGATTCAAGTTCACATGTAATGCAAAACATATTATAACACATTTGCAACACATTCGAATCTAGTTATGAATTTATTGTCTCCAGCCTAAATATGACTAAAAATTTAACTGCAAACAAGTTAAAACGGGTGTGTTCCTCTTTAAAAAGCTTGACTATAATAGATAATGGTAAATTTAACATTATTGCCAAAGTTGAAGATTCTCTTTATCTCAAATCGTCGATTTGATCGGAAACTTAATTTCAACTATTTTTTGAGTTGCAGTTGTCGTATGTCATGAATGGCACGTTTAATATTGACTTGTAAAGCCTGAAGAGAGTCTGGTGTATTTCGAAAGACCAATGACTTCAAATAACCCCACAAGAAATAGTCGAATGATGTTAAATCACAACTTGGAGTCCATTCAATATTACAATTTCTTGAAATAATCAAATCTCCAAACTTTTCTCGCAATAATTCAATTGTTGCATTTGCTGTGTGGCACGTAGCCCCGTCTTGTCGGATCTTGTTGTCAAGATCAACTTCTTCCAATTTCGGCCATAAAAAGTTGCTTATCATCGATCTATACCGCTTTCCATTGACAGTAACGGTGTTGCCAGCTTCATTTCGAAAGAAGTACGGGTCGATAATTCCTGTAGATCAAAAACCACACCAAACTGTCAATTTAGGTGAATGTAATGGTTTTTCATGAATAATTTGTGGATTTTCTTCGCACCAGAATCGACAGTTTGTTTATTGACAGCACCACTCCGATGAATGTGAGCCTCGATTTAGTGAAAAAAGTGCTTGAAAATTGGGTTCATCGAATTCGTTCCTGCAGAAGAAGTCGTGGAGGGCATTTGAATGGCGTTATATTTAGAACTTAATTGTATCGACTGTACTTCACATTAAAAAAAAACTTTTAAATTTCCTTCACAATAAGTGTGTTTTTTTTTAAAGAAATCATATGACTGTTATTGAAAAACCTTTTCTAATAAAATATGTATTAGAATACCATTTTGTAAGTTCAAATCGCAATAGTTAAAATTATGCGAAATGTGATTGTAAAAACATGGCCGGGATTGCGATTGCATCTGCGTTGAAGATATCCAAAGCAGATTATCTTTTGTCTAACTTATTCTTATAAGGGGTGACATAATTAGAAATAGGTACAGCTTAATATGTTTTAATATTTTCGAGATATAAAACAATGAATTACGACGCATTAATCATACACAATCGATTCTTAATTCAATTTTTCCTAAAAATGTGCCGCGCAGCACTTCAGTTATCATAGTATGTATGTAAGTATGTAGTATATGTATATATTTTACTAAACTCAAATTTACATCACATATTAAAAATTTTTATTGGAATCGATAAATTGGTCTTTGCCATTTACTTTTTAAAAATAACTTCATGTAAATGTTGCCCGCGGCTCCGGTTTAAATGGTCCATTCGTAAGGTCCAATTTTGCATCACTTTTTCAAGCATTTCGGCCTGTATTCCATGAATAACACGTGTTACGTTACACTCTAAGGCTTCAATCGTGTTTGGCTTGTCCACATAGACCAACGACTTTACATAGCCCCACAAGAAATAGTCAAGGGGCGTCAAATCACATGATCTTGGCGGCCAACTCGCAGGGCCATTCACCACTCACCAAATTCATCCTTCAATATGTCCATTGTTTCACGAGCTGTGTGGCATGTGACACCGTCTTGTTGAAACCACATTATTAACCAAGTCCAACTCAGCCAATTGGGGCAAAAAAAAGTCGCGTATCATTACTCGATATCGTTCGCCGTTGACGGTAACGTTTCTTCCACAGAATTTTGATAATAAATTTCAACGATTTGCAGTCGTGGCTCGTTTGTGAGTTTCTCCATGATGAAATAGCAGAATATACTGAACACATTTCACTCTCACAGATTTAGTTTGGACACAATTACCAACCAGTGCTGCCAGCCCGAAAAACTTAATTCGTAAAAAATTACCCTTTAATATACAAATCGACGATATTATTAATTTTCCCATCGCTTATGTTGTTAAACTTTATTTTATAAACATTGGTAAAATCCGATGACATACGAATCCTACGATACATTAGAGAGACGATGTTTTTCTATCACCAAGAAAAGTCTTATTTTATAATTATGTATAAGTTTTTTAAAGATTTTTATTTTAGGAGAAATTTAACGAATTAGACTATGTTGCGAATTTGGAAAATGCTTATTATGTCTAAAATTTATTACACATTTTAAGGTAAAGATAATATAATCTGATAGTAGGGTTATGAAGCAAAATTGTTTTATCTACGTTTTTTACATATTTTTTTTTTGCAAATCTCAATATGTAGATTAAAAAAAAATTTATTCAAATATTTTAACAAATTGTAAAAAATGTTCTCCAAGTAAATTATTTTGCAAAAGTCTAACTATGATTTTTGAATGCCTTTAATGTTTGCTACTCTGCCGTAGTTGTGCAGCACTTCTTTACACCACTACTCTGCTCTTTCCCCCTAAACAATCTAATAATTACAAACAAAAAAATCAAATGGGGAAAGACGCTGGAAAAGAAGTAGATAAAATACTACCAACAACTACTTTCAGTATGGATCATAACTATTAAAAAAAAAGTTTGCGAAAAATTAAGAAGAAAAAACAGTTAAAGCAAGCATGTCAGTCTTAAAGTCGGTTTGTTCGACTGACTAACTGTCTGCTGTTGAATACTCTGTTTGTATGTATGTACATACATATTTTTGTTTTAAGTACCAACACGCGCAATGTTTCTGTCGACATACATTTTTTTCTGTTTTTGTTTGTAGTAATTTTTTTATACCCGCCACCAAAAAAATGGTGGGGGTATATTCATTTTGTCATTCCGTTTGTAACACATCGAAATATCCATTTTAGACCCCATAAAGTATATATATTCTGAATCAGGGTTTGATTTAATGACGATCTAGCTATGTCCGTCCGTCTGTCCGTCTGTCCGTCTGTCCGTCTGTTGAAAGCACGATAGAGGTCGCACCGAAAAAGCTAGGGGGCTCAAATTTTGCCAGAATCTTTCTTATAGACAAGGTTTGTTTGGTATTGAAAATGGGCTAAATCGGAATATTAGGAAGAGAGTTATAGCTCGAAAAGCAAGAGTAGGTCGAAAAAACCGTGTCCTTCGAACATCGAATAAAATGAAATTGTGTCCAAACGCATTAACGTAGACTCATGAAACTTCGAATATATATTTCCTGAGTAAAAACAATATTTTTCCCCAAAAATTGTCTAAAACTATGCATTAGGAGAGAAGTTATCGATCAAAATGTACGAAAATTTATACCGCACAGTGTATTTTTCGGTATATTTAAGAACAAAAACGTCATAAAAGCAACAAAATTGGATGTACGACTCTGAAATTTTGCGCATTCTGCTTTTTGGTGAGTGGCTTTTTTGTAACGGAAAATCAATGTGCCACGCCCACTTTTACGCCCACCTCCCATATAACGTATTAACTAAAATTCATATAATTTCTCTATTAATAAAGATTTTGGAATAATAAAGGGCTATATTGAAACACCTAAGTTGTACTCATTCGCAAAAATAACTTTGACACGCCTACTATAACGCCCACTTTTCACGTTATCTACCGTTAATGAAATTTAAAAGCTCATAAAATCGACAAAATTAGAGGTATGATGATAAAATTTGCTACGTATATTCCGCTAGGCAATATCATTACTGTGCCAGAAAATTAAGATGCCACGCCCACTTTTACGCCCACCTCCCATATAACGTTTTACCTACAATTAATATAATTTCTCTATTAATTAAGATTTTACTATATCGCCCACTTTTCACGTTATCTACCGTTAATGAAATTTAAAACCTCATAAAACCGCCAAAATTAGAGGTATGATGATCAAATTTGCTACGTATATTCCCCTAGGCAATGTCATTACTGTGCCAGAAAATTAAGGTGCCACGCCCACTTTTACGCCCACCTCCCATATAACGTTTTACCTAAAATTAATATAGTTTCTCTATTAATAAAGATTTTGGAAGTATAAAGGGCTATATTGAAACACCTAAGATGTACTGATTCGTAAAAATAACTTTGACACGCCTACTATAACGCCCACTTTTCACGTTATCTACCGTTAATGAAATTTAAAAGCTCATAAAACCGCCAAAATTAGAGGTGATCAAATTTGCTACGTATATTCCCCTAGGCAATATCATTACTGTGCCAGAAAATTAAGGTGCCACGCCCACTTTTACGCCCACCTCCCATATAACGTTTTACCTAAAATTCATATAATTTCTCTATTAATAAAGATTTTGGAATAATAAAGGGCTATATTGAAACACCTAAATTGTACTGATTCGCAAAACTAACTTTTTCACGCCTACTATAACGCCCACTTTTCACGTTAACTACCGTTAATGAAATTTAAAAGCTCATAAAATCGACAAAATTAGAGGTATTATGATGATATTTGCTACGTATATTCCGCTAGGCAATATCATTACTGTGCCAGAAAATTAAGATGCCACGCCCACTTTTACGCCCACCTCCCATATAACGTTTTACCTACAATTAATATAATTTCTCTATTAATTAAGATTTTACTATATCGCCCACTTTTCACGTTATCTACCGTTAATGAAATTTAAAACCTCATAAAACCGCCAAAAACAGAGGTATGATAATCAAATTTGCTACATATATCCTTCTAATCAATGTAATTGTTGTGCCAAAAAGTTTAGGTGAAACGCCCACTTTAACGCCTACCTCCCATATAACGGTTTATCTTAAATTCATGTAAGTTCTCTATTGACAAAGTTTTTGGAAAAATAAAGTACCATATTGAAATATCTAAGTTGTATTTATTAGCAGAAACTTTATTGACACTCCTACTTTAACTCCCACTTTTACTAAAAGACTACATTTACAAAAGCATTTTAGTAGCATATCGAAGTTATAAAGGGTGGTTAAAGTTTAAGAGCCGACGTTGATTTTAAATAAAACACAAATAATTTAAAAAATTATTATCATTCCTTTTTATAATGATAATATTTGTATGGTTCAATTACGTATATAACAAAATATCGGCCAAATGCAACCCACCCCCATCCTTGGCGACACTCCTCTATCTGATGGTCCAAATTTACAATGACAATGTTGATGCTCAATTGTTGGGCATGATGATGAGGCGAAGTTGACTGCTCTTTTGCCACACTATCGGAAAAACCAGCAATGGTACCCATTCAATGAACTAAGAAGGCATTCACAGATTTTCTAACATTTTATGCAGACCTGTTTTGCAGAAATTTAAATATTTTTTACAACTCTCCCGACTGTGGACGAATTTGAACGATTATATTGATCAAAAGAATTACGAAGTGCACAAAATAAATTTTGATCTGAACGCCCATTTTTATAAAAAATCTGCTCATTTGCGTATCTTTTCACGGATCAAATTGAGTAAGTTTGAGATTGAGAAATGTCAAATGAAATGCAGAAAACAAATTTAAAGACTAGGTGTAGTTCACCTTCAACATGGGCCCTTAAAATTTAACCATCCTCTACAAAGACAATGATACATATTTTATTATAAAGAGATTATTCCATAACGATTAACAAGATAATAAATATTGTGCTTTAAATGTACACAAAATTGGTGGTGGGTATAAAAGATTCGGCACAGCCGAATATAGTGCTCTTACTTGTTTTTTTTTTGGTTGTTTAATTTCAAACACAAGTTTTTTAAGACAATAAAAGAAAGAAATCGCATGTGCAGCAATACCAGCAACTGAATACGACCAGCTATCAAGCGCCAACGTTTCTTTGTGGC